>CM060185.1:2400000-3782500 GCA_030549335.1 Pontederia crassipes | reverse complement strand
AGGAGAATGCAAAAAATACTTTGGTCATGCAAGAGTCTCCATGATGAACCAGACCCAAGCCCAAAAAAAGAGCGCAAAAAGTAAATTTATCCCAGAGAAGGAGACAACTGAAAAAGAAAGACAAATGCATTTGAAACTCAAACTTGAAAGTCTGAAATATGCTGCCATAAAGGATTCTCCTTAGACAGAAGCAAGGGGAATAAAGGTTAAAACATCCTTGAAACATACCTTCATGGGTGGATATTTTGAAAAAGGCGCATGACCATGGGCAAGCTCCAAAGCAGTAATTCCAAAAGACCATATGTCAGCCCTGCAATCATTTGTCAAAATGAAATATGTTCATAATAACTCATGCTACATATACAAATGAAGTTGAGTAAAGTCAATAACCAACTTGAAATTATATCCATTCAATTGTTCCATCACCTCAGGTGCCATCCTATAAAGAAATTAGTACACCTTAATTGAAAAACTTCAAGAATAATCATACAGAGATGAAGAAGTTTGGAAATTCACCAGCAAGGTGTCCCCACAAATGTATTTCTGGTACGCTGTCGATCACCTGACTCAAAGAGGCACGCAGAAACTCCATAATCTCCAAGTTTGATGCCACCACGTGAGTCTACTAGAATATTACCGGCCTACAGAAATAGTATAGAAAACAGAACAATCAGCAGTCTCATAGCAGAGACCAAAACTAATATATAGGACAAGTAGCTAGCTCTAATCAGATAAGCAATATCAAAGAAAGCATGCCATATATATAACAAATGTAAAAGGTTAGATTACCTTGATATCCTGGTGTATATGCCCATGATGATGAAGATATTCCAAACCTTTTAAGACCTCTTTTAGCACAGTTGCAATCACAACCTCCTCAAAGCCATTGGGAAAAGCTGACTTCATTATGTGAAGACAAGAACCTCCTGACATGTAAGGCATAACAACCCATAGATTATGATCATTTACAAAGGAACAGTATGCCTTGAGAACATTCGGACGGTCTATCAGAATCATAGTCTGTGCCTCACGGGAGATGTTGTTCTGGAGAAAACACAGTTAGATGTGAGTGCTTAAAAATATCAAATAAACCTAGAAATTAGATTGTAACACAAGATTACTTATTCACCAATCACCATATATCTACATAAGCATTAACATGTACAAAGATAAGGTATTCACTACGTACCAAAAGAAGCATATAAAGATACATTCTCATCAGTGATCGTTTATTGACAACCAATCATCCATCTATATTAACCATATACCCACGATGTAACCACCAGTTGCAAAAGTAAATAAAAGCGCAATTGGTATTGAAACAGTCAATCGCATCAAGACTTAAAGTTTCATATATCAAACAAAGGAGTAAGCATATTGTTTTGAGGGAGCTACTGAAATTGATTACCTAGCTGTCTAGATGATATATTTGCATGTTGAGTTATTTAAGAGTTGAAATTCAACTACTCTTTAATGGAAATAGTAGCCACAAGTTGAATCTAAGATGCATTTTAATGAGAAGAAAATTTTAATTGTCATGAACATGGCACATAAATAAGTGAACATCATCGTACCCGAACACTACAGCCTAGGATTTCCATCTATGTTAACATGCAGTTTAAAAGAAAAAAAGACAGACACATGCAGGTTCATCGAAAAGTCAAGTGTATGCCAATTTTAGCAGCATATGGTTTTCTAGAGACTCTTGGACTTAAATACACATAATGAAGCCATTACTAAAAGGAAAAACTTATACCTTCTGCACATAACAAAGAAACATTTGATGTTTTGGTTTGTTTGCTTGTTGGATTTTATTTTTTCTGAATGCTGGCAAAAGCACAAAGAGGGGAACAAACATGGGAGGGGAAATAAAGAAATACAGAAAGGGACATGCATCATAACCCCTAAGTTAAGCTTGCATCATGTGAGTACAATGTTTCTTACAGAACAACATAGACTATTCATTACTAACAAAATTTTATCAAACTATCATAATATGGAAGTCGACGTTTAAGCCAGATGTGGATTGCTCTAGAGAATCGTGCAAGGTAACTATGGTATAAGGTGTTTTATATCTTACCAGTTGATGTGATAATATTATGTAGATGTCATGTAACAAACAAAATATATCTCCTGTAATGATTTGCAGGACTACCACCCAACATTAAAGAATCATGCAACTTTGGTAACTAATCACCTCATACTTTTAGAAACATCTCAAATCTTCTGATATAAAAATAAAAAAATAATGTGAGCGTTGCACATCTATTCTGGTTCTTAGGAACGAGATCGCTTGCCATGCTTCTCTAAATATGATCGCTCATATATTCTCGTCTAAATCTTAATCGAACAAAAATTCAGCCAACACGAGGAGCCAGCTCATATACCAGATCGCTGTTGTTCCTCTCAAAATCGAGGACCTTGATGGCCACGACCTCCTCCATGGGGATGCAGCGCGCCCGGTAGACGGAAGCGCTGACGCCCTGCCCGACCATCTCGTACAGCTCGTAATCCTCCGCGCGGATCGGGTACTTCTTCCTCTCCATTTCGCCTACCAATCAACGAACCTGGTCGCCGACCGATCAGTTCCGATGTCGAAAAAAATCACAGAAAAAAAAATCGAAATGAAGGAGAGGAACAACAGAGCTCGATCGCGCGAACGGTGTTCCAGCTTTTTTATCTCGATGCATCCGGAGATCGGAATGGGGAAGAAGGGACGGCAGATGGAAAAAGGGGGAGAGACGGAGAAGGATTCCCGTGACGAGCGGCGAGTTTTGAGCGATTCGCTTTTAATTTTTTTTCCTTTTTTTTTCTGTTGCAGATTGAGATGATACATAATATATACGAGAGACGGAGATGGAGGGAGGCGTGGCGGAGTTCGTATGGGAAAAGCGCGCCACATGGGAGCGCGGAGAGGGGAAGCCACCGGTCCGCCGTCTGGTGGGGTCCGGTTTTTTTCTTCTGTTCTGTGAGCATCCAACGGTTCTCGTGATCCGAGACGTCGCCGGGTCCCGCTTTGTTTGATCTCGTTTCGTTTCGTTGCGTGCTTGTGACGATACGCAACACGTGAGTCATACAAAAAGGTTGGATCACAGTTTGTATCGTCTGTAACTGTAGTTTGTTATTAAGGTTTTTTTTTATATTTTTGTTTATTATTATCAATCCCCTCAACTTGACCATTAATCACCGTTAATCAGATTTCTGTTGCATTCGTCAATTTTTTAATTATTCAATTATAGTGAAAATGAATAAGAAGATATATTTATTCTATATTTCTAATGCTTTTTACATATATAAATAACTTGATTAACATATATACTTATGTATGTGGATATATGAAGATAGAAATGATGTATTAATTGTATCTTATAGCAACCAGTTAAAAGCTGTGACTATTTTCAACTTAATAAGTAATATCTTAAATAATTTAATTATATACTTTGGTGTAGGATGCTTACTTCTTATGATTTAATTAATTTGATTATTATAATTTATTATTAAATTTATCATATACTTTTTAGATAAAATAATATATATTTATTAGGATAATTTGATAATAAAGAGTATCATCTAATGCTAAATAAATTATAACAAATATTTAATCATATTTGTTAAATTGACTTGATCGATCATCACATAATTGATAATTCAATGGTATCGATCTTCATCATATTTATTATTTAACACATACTCTAAGTTAATGTATAATTATTTTATTAATTTAATAAATAAAATCAGTATTCTACACTCATTTTACATCAAATGTTCTACATATACATCTTTCTTTATTTTTATTATTGAAAATATAACTGTATATTTTTTCTATTGATGGACGTGAACTATGTCTCAACAATATGAATGAATATGGTCGTATACACAACAAATTGAATTCAAGATCTCAAGTGAATCAAATGATGATAAGAGTTTATTGTATCTTTTTATACGTGGTATCCTAACAAATTTTCTTTGGGAATTATGATCTACCATCCAAATTGAGATTCCTAGCTAATCACAATAATATATAATGTATTATGAGAATAAGGTGCCTAAGCAGTATCATATCATTTTGATTCATACACTAGACTTTCGATTAATATTTGTCTATGTTCTTACGAGAATTATATTAAGAGGTGAATATAAAAATTTATCTTTGTAGAGAATTAAGAATTATATTGGAAAACTGATGTGAGAATTGTTAATAATTAAATACTAATAAGTGCACTAGTCGCTCAAGTAATAAAGTGTAAGAGTAGAATATCGAACTCACGAAGAATTAACTTAGTTAACTAAACTAATTTTAAAGACTAATAGAAGATAACATAAAATTTGGGTAAAAGAGTGCAGAAAATAAAATAACAAAAAAATAAAGACTAAAATTAATGATGCATAGGTCATTAGGATGATCTATAACGATTAGAACAATCTGTATTTTTTGTAAAATCAAGTATAAGCATGAAGTTCATAATTAAATTTTAGACAAATTAAGGACACTGAAGATATGATCTTCGACACTAGTAAATAAAATATCTTAAGACAATAATAATCTGAAAATATTCCGCACGGATATATCCTTAGTTGTATTAAAATTAAGATGCAATATGTTATAATCCTTAAACTACTTAATCGTCCGTACGAGTCACTTATGCAGACCGCACAATCTAATATTCCGCACGAATTCTATTAGATTATGATATGTATTGCTTCAACATAGAAAAATAAGTATAAATTTGAACAAAAAATTATGAATTAAGGAATGATTACACTACACAGTCAATAATCATCCTAGAAATTATTAAATTATGAAAGAAATTATTAAGTATAACAACCATGTTCATAAAAACTAAACTAGCTATTCTTTGATTAATTAGAATCGAAAATTGTTCATACACTAAAACTCTTGTAACTAAAACAGAAAAGTAAAGTTAAAACTAATAATCCAAAGTACTATGACAGATAGATAGAATATGAAAATATAAGACACCATCCTAACAATATGTAGAATAAAAAGTACTCTTTAGAAACTACGATGAAATCGATGCGCAGTCCTCACACGAGTCTATCGCACATAAATCTTCTCCTTTGTCCTTAAGAATTTCTCCTTCGGCTTGAAAGTTTCTATTGCAGGCCCTAGCATGGCTCGACAAGTTCTATTTGAAATTGATATTTTATGTGCTGAACTTGCATTTAATATTTGATTACTTTATTAATAAATTTGGGATAAAAGATGGACATGAAAGTTGTAAATAAAGTTGTTAACATTTCATTAAATCAAATATCATCTCATTTGGATACTAGTACGAAAAGTTATGTATAAAAGAGTAAATGTCTAAAATGTTTCATTTGAAATTGATAACTTTGTGCACTAAATTTCAAATGACTATGATGTCATTAGATTTTGGATGAATGATGAAAATCAAAGTTGTAGAGAATTCTATTAGCTTTTCATATAATAATAAATTATCTCATTTGAATACTCTTATGAAACATTATGTATAAAAGAGTAAAGGTCTAAAAAATTTAATTTAAAATTGATAACTTTATGCATTGAACTTTGATTGAATATTTGACTATGATTTCATTGGATCTTGAATGAATGATGAATATCAAAGATTCTATTATATTTCCATAGAATAAAAAATAATCTCATTTGGATAATTGTGCGGTCTATCATGCTGTCGATGGCAAAACGGGCGACTGACTTGAGATAAAAATGGACGTTCGAAAATATTGGTGCAACAATCGCAAAAACTTCATAACTTTTATATATTTGACTATATTTCAATGGCTAGTTCTAAAATAGACGTTCATTTTAATGCAGAAAAGTACATGACGACTAATTTGGAGTACTAACGACTAGGAAAAGATTGGAGGCTATAAAAGGGATAAAAAACACATTAAGAAGGCTAAAACTTCCTAGAAAAAGCAGGCAAACACTTGTGTTCATCCAAAAAGTTATATTGAGCTCAAAGTTACAAATTTCTCATTTCTTTCTTTCTTACTCTTTGTGTGAGGTTCCAAATTGTAAAAGAGATATTGTTTGAGTATTATTGTAATATTGTAATAGTTGTTTAACTCCTGAGTGAAAAGATGTTATCTTACCTCTTAAGTGAAGAAAAGACGAGTGAATGAGGTGTGTTTACCTTTTGAAAAGGAGAAAAAGATAAAAATGGTAAATGATTTCTTCCTTACCCCCATTGGAATGAAAGAATGGTATTAGTGAAAAATTCAACGATCTCGAGGTCAAGAAGTCAGAGCGGAGACGTAGGTCAAGGTATGACCGAACCTCGTTAGCAAATCAATGTGCATCTTATGTTTATATGTCTCTCTCACTCTCCTTCCTACTCTATTATGCATGTGATTTGATTACTATTGTGTTGGTTTAAATATTAACGAATCAATTTTAAACTTTCGCGATGATTTTTATAAAATCGGTATTTTTGATTTAACACCAATTTACCCCTCTTCTTGGTGCCTTGTGATCTCACAAGTTACAATTCATGCAAGAGGTCACTGAATATACTGCATACTATTATGTAGTGTACAAAATGCAATGATATCTTAGCCCTTCATTAATTATGAATGGTGGAGATTAGTTTAAAAATCCTTGCCCCTAACTAAAAGAATCCAACAAGTGTGCCCAAAATAGTTTGACCCACCATACATCTTTATTTCTTCTGTCATGGTTCCTATTTACAATGGCTGCTGCTTGTTGTCCAAAAGCTTTGGCAGATCACAGATAGCTTCCTGCTTTGTGCCACTATAGCAAGCCGCCTTAGGAGTCAAGTAATGGTGATTGCTTAGTTTGCTGCCAATAGAATTCACCTCCATAGTCGTAGGTGTTCCCAAGCTCACCTCATAGACTCCCTTTTTCACCCATGGTTTTACAACTACCAATTACCCTCCAGTGTTTGAGATTGCCAAGGGGATGAACATAACATAGCAAAAAAGAACATGTTGACGTTGTCGCTGACTTTCCTTCAATGAGATTATTTTGGTCCGGGATACTTGCATTCCACTAACATTTCCTCCTCTTTGTTGTGTTTTTCCTCTACTACAGTGTCACAGAAGCCCTGATCCAACGTGCTCTTGGGATAACATAAGCCTGACTTGCTCATGCTTTGGTGAACAATTCACTGCCCTCGTCGCAAAGGAATGTCAAAGCAACCATCGGTGAATTCGCCATTTCAAACAACCAACTGGGGAACTTCGACATGATAGACGAGAACCCGATCCTGTGCAATGCCGGTGTGGAATCATTCGCGGCGCCTGACCATGGTGGTCCTCTGATCGCCATCTCAATGAGCATGCACCCCAAGCACCCACACGTCGGCTAGTGCCGGTCTTTGTTCTCTCTGCGTGCCACCTTCGGTGCCATGAACATCTGTGTCCTCATGATGGGGAGCCTCCTATCGGGTCCTATTGCGGCCAACAGTTGTGCACCTATTGTCGACTATCTTTGTGTGGTTTGTTCATAAGGAGCGCGTTCTATTTCTTGATGTCGTAGTGCACAAGATACCTCACCGTGTAGGTAGGATGTGAGGATGACCATATTTTTTTATGCTTCGTTTGAGCAAATTATGGTTGTAATCTCGTAGGGTTGAAGGATTTCTTCCAAAAGACTTTGTTGAGGCAACACGCGATGAGAAGACAAAAAAAAAGGAGACAATTGGCTTTTGGTTAAAAAAAATATAAAATAATCATTGCCATCACTTTTAGTTGGACGATTAGATGTTGTTGCAGTCTATACACGGCAAAACATGTGCAGTACATTCATTTTACTGTTCATGCAAAATATATGCAATTTTGTCATATTACAAATGTAATGTATTACCAATATAATGTCTACCACAGTAAAAATTTTACTTCTAACACACATACATCGGATTACAATTTCTAATATTCTATTTTCCGTGTTACTTCAATATCCAAAGTTAATATTGAGTTCTAGATATGCACTGTTTAGCAGACTTACCCCACTCACGTATCTGCGAAATAAAATGATTTTGATCTTAATATTAATTTCAAATTTAACATGAAGCATGTTATTTTTTCCATGGAAAATGGTATACAACCCGATCCAAACAATCGAGACATCTCGGTATCGCTTATCCTTATTTTATTTAGAAAAAAATTAATTGTGCTACCTTTTTTAAGGGATAGAACCATCATATTTCTATTGAACTATCTGATTCATGATGGATAATGAATCAAAAAATTGTTCAATTAATTAATTAAATTATTTAATACAGATTTTTTAAGGTAATGAAACAAGTATTACATGCTACAATGCTACTCCATGCTCCAGCCAATTTTATAAAATTCAAACTTTAGCTGTTGTAATTTTACATATATTAAGAGCATTTAAAATAGAAATAATATACATATATATAACTTAATTATTTATTACTTCCTCAAACTTCTTTGATGTTTTCTTATTTAATTTGAAAATTAAATTTTTTAAATTTAGAAAACAATATAAAATTTCATGTCGAATGTGACTAATTTATTATGTTTTTTTCATTTTTCTTTCCTTGGACTCCTACTTAGTCAAAATATTATTCAACAATTAAAAATGTCACCATTATTAAGTACAACCATCATTCATGCTTCTATCTTCTTCTAATTACATAAAATGATATTGGATTAGTGGCTCTCCTCTTTAGGACACCATTAGGGGAGAGCATGAGCCGAACCGAAATCGTTCGGAGGCCTCGGTTTGCATTTTTGCATCGATGCGATTTATCGAATTTTCACAAAATAAAAACCCTTAAATTTATTGTGTTGCGTCTAGTGAACGAAATTTTGACAAATGTATATTTAATCTATTTAAATAATTTTCAAAAAAAATATTGGGATAAAACCGAGGCATCTCCGTCTAATTGTTAAATAAAATCAACCTCAATCTCAATTATAATTGGATTGAGAATGAGATTAGTAATATCTTTTTTTTCACTAGAAATTGGACCGGTACACATCCGATTATGTTCACTCCTAAGAATCATGCTCCACCAATCGAATTTGTTCCATTCTTTTATCATTTGAGATCCGCACTAATCGTCATTGTTTCTTTTATTTTAATAATAATTTAGGAATACAAAATACCAACTCGAATTTTAATATTTCTCGTGCAATTAATTATCACGAGACATCATATTATCCTCTACCAGCGATTGTCTTCTGCAATTTTGAGGGGCACGAGTTAACCGACGCATCAATCAGCACAATATATATTTGATTTTATTCAAGTTTTTCTTATCAACTAGTTGCCATCGCGATGTCATCTGCATCCAACCGAAAGCATAAAAAATGGTCTCAAGTTGGCTCGATTTAAAACTAACCCAATCAGGTCAATTTATTTAGTGTCTAATGAATAAATCTCTCCTAAATTATTATTATTATTCACATTTAACATCAAATTACGAGTTTTTTTTTATACTTAAACTATCGCAACTTTTTCAGTTTAATCCTCACGTCATTTTTGTTACGTCTTCCATTAGTTTTATCTTTTTTTTATTTATGAAAAGATTAAATTATTCCTCCTTTTAGAAAAATATGAAATAATAAATATAAAAAATAAAAAATTGTTGGAAGCAAAAAAAATTGTCATTTATGAAAATATTAAATTAAATTCCCCTGATTTTTTTCTATTTATTATTTGACATATTACGAAGGAAGAGATAATTTAGTCTTTTCATAAATGAGAAAAATAAGAAATAATGAAAAAAATAGACGGAAAGACTAAAGTAAAAAAAATCATGATAATTTAGAAATACAAAAAGATAAGTTCGTAATTTGAGATTAAATGCAAAAAATCGTGATAGTTTAGGATGAGATTTATAAAAATAAGTCTAATTTTTATCAAGAAGATGATTAGCTCCCTACCACTATGCATCTGCGTTTCAGACATCAGTTTGATTTTTGGAGCTCATTAGGAATAAAAGTAAGAACTTATGCACGAGACTGTTTTTAGTCAAAAAAAAACGTCTAATTTATACATACATTTTCCGATAGAAATTATATGTTTTTTCTTCAATCGAAGTAAAATGATAGAATTTGAAGTGCAGACGTGATAATTGACAATTTGAATGATAGATGTAGAACTAAATACTTATAATTTATTCTAATAAATTATCGATTAATTACAAACATTTCTTATAAAGAAAAAAAAATATATCGTGTAATCAGTTAGAAAGGACCATTCTTTTCGTTCATTAATATTTTCTTATTTCTGAAATACATACAATATAATATCCCCTATCATCATAATTCACAGAGCACGTATATATATATTGTGAGGGGGAGGAAGCCAACAAAGATCTGGTGTTCATCTCCCGCTCTTTAAAATTAGTATATCAGCTGCATCTTAGATGCTATTCAGCTTCGTCCGCCACCTCCTCGTCGCCGATCGCGAACCCTAAAACTTGGCCGGCTCGGTTCCACCCCTCGCGATGCGACGAGCTCTGCGTCCATTTCTGTCCTCCGCCGACCAAATCCTCGTAATCACCTCAGATCATCTCGTCTTTCTGTTACTGTTTAAGCTGCCCGTGATTGGATTGTTTCTTGTTGGCAGAGACCGGCTCTCTCGACGGGCTCCTCTTGTCGCGCATGGCGAGGGGGAGGTTGGTGTTCGCGTTGTGTTCGATTTATGGTCTGTTTGAGCTTAAGAAGTGCTGGGTCGAGCTAATACTGGGTTTCCGTGTGCCAGGATTTGAGTCCGGTGAGTTTAGCCGGCGCTTCAGTAGCACGGAAGCTCCGGACGTCATCAAGGAGTGCGCTGCACGCCGGCCCCATGTAGTCAACTCGGGGGAAGTTGGGGACGAAATTGAAAAGATTCGGCTCGAGTTTGAAGAGGCGAAAAGGAGCTTTCTTCACATCCCGATGGCGCTCAAGGAAATGAACAAGATGAATCCCGAAGGTGGGAGCTTTCTCATTTGCTTATCTCGAGAAAGAAAGGATCTTTCTTTCTGGGCCTGCGCTTTTAGAAGCTTTTTGCTGAAGAGTTAATTAATCTTTTCTGGAACTTTAGGTATTTATGTAAATAAGAACGTCAGGCTGGACACAGTACAAGTCTATGGTTTTGATTATGACTATACTTTGGCGCACTACTCTGGAAACTTGCAAAAGTTGATATACGACCTTGCAAAAAGGCATCTAGTAGATGGGGTTAGTCAGATAACAAGAGTATTTGCTATTCTAGTTTGCGTTTGACTGAACTTCCCTTCTTTTCTGTTGATATGGTTGTTTCAGCTAAGGTATCCAGAGAGTTGCTTGCAGTTTGAATATGATCCCACATTTCCAATCAGGGGGCTGTATTATGATAGGATTAGAGGATGCCTTCTGAAGCTTGATTTTTTTGGGTCCATTGAGCTTGATGGGTGCTTCTTTGGACGCCAAAAGGTGACCACTTTTCCTTTTCAAATAGACCAACTTTATTTTTCATCTTTTGTCTAATTCATTCTCATTTTTTCTTGGTTGGGTTCTAAGTGTTGGTGCACTTGTTCCCTCTTCATGAAAAACTAACAAGCTAAAATATACATGAATTGCTTTTGAAACATTAAACCTTGAGTTGTCAACTATTTCAATTTATCTTGAGCCATAAATTGCAGAAAACTATTAGAAGATGATAGGAAATAGTTTCTTATCAGATTTGTGAGACAAAATCCTATGAGGATGATGGGAACATTTTGGGTTGCTTTCCTAAAAAAAGGGTTGCAGATATATTCACATATATGTTTGTCAAACAGTAAGAAAGCTTTGTCTTCTGTTACGGATATCATACGAGAGAAATCATCATACAAACTTGAAGGCACAATTCGTTTAAAAAAATGAAGGACCAAAGATTTAACGATGTTAGCCCTTAACTGGGCTGTGTCCTTGGACACCAATGGGAGTTTTATTCAGATTTATGACATGAATATAGTTCTGTTACTGTATTACTTTCTTCATGTTATGTGATTGATCTTATTGGTATCATGCAGCTTAGTGTGGATAAAGTTAACGACATTTATGGTACCCGTCATATTGGCCGGGATCAAGCACGAGGACTTGTTGGCCTGATGGATTTCTTTTGCTTCAGTGAGGTAGTCAAGTTTCTCTCTTTGTTCCTGCATTTGATGCATGCATACTGTTCTTTGTATGCATGTGATAGATAGGGCTTTCACCTATAACTAAATGAATTTTAAGTTGCATAACCTCAGGACTTGTACCTTTTGTCTTTCTTTTAGAGGATATTTATATCAGTTCATAGTTTTTACTGCCAATGAATGACTAGATCAACCTTTCAAAGTAACAAAAAAAATCATAAGTTTGCATGGAATCTCTCCCCCTGACAACTAAATGATTAGCACGGGCCCTAAAATACAGTGAAATCTGTATCCATCATCATTACAAATGAGGATTAGGGCATGCTATCTGGCTTCCCTTGATTTGTAGATTCTGTTTTTTCTAATGAAGTTCATCTCTCTGACTAGTTGTATAACTTATCCCCTCAAAAAAAGTTGTATAACTTAATTTTCCACTGTGTATTTGATAATATATTTTCTTATCCAATTTGTCTGACATGTTTGCCATCATTTCTCTACCAGGCATGTCTGATTGCTGATATCATACAGCATTTTGTTGATGCCAAGCTAGACTTTGATGCCTCTTATGTTTATGAAGATGTAAACCATGCAATTCAGCATGTTCACAAAAGTGGGTTGCTTCATAAAGAAATTCTCTCTGATCCTTCAAAGTACCTTGTGAAAAATGTAAGTGGAAGAAGCGATTTCAGTTTATGATGATTCTTCCTAGAGTTGTGTTTTCATGATGATTCTTCCTAGAGTTGTGTTTTCCCCTATTCACCTGCAATATCAGTGGAGTACTAAAATTTTTGCTTTGTTATGACAATGTTTGTTACAGAGTCAAGTTTTAAGTCTTCTAAAAGCGTTGAAGGAGAAGGGGAAGAAACTTTTCCTTCTAACTAATTCTCCATACTATTTTGTAGATGGGGGCATGCGTTACATGCTAGAGGTACTTTCCGGATACACATTACTAATCTTCTCATTCTTTCCAATATGTATGAAATATTCATATTCATGTTCGAGTTCGATGTATGTAAACATGAGATAGCATGTTCAATTCAGTTTGAATCATCATGTTATTTTCTCATGTTAGTTTCTTGCTATTATTCTGTTAGTTGTCTTGTGTCCTATGTTTTATATATCTTGCCTTCTCATGCCCCCGACTTATAGCTTAACATGTTTTAGCATAGTGTAAGAGCGTTATACAATTTTCGGTTTGGGTTTTCCAAATCTGAAATTCTCATTTGTAAGCCCTTGAAAATTTCCACATTACTTTTGCCCATTTTTCAATGCTATGTGATCCACGGGTCTTCCAAAGAGCATCATATGTTTTCTTCTTGTTTGCTTGTGCTTTCAACAGTTTGGAGAAACATTTTCTCGTTCTTCTTATTTGTGTTGATTTTTCTTATCTAAATATTTGCATAATTTGTTTCTCATCTAATGTCACTGCTTCACCATAGGAAAATGAGGGCCAGAACAATTCCTGGAGGGAACTCTTTGATGTTGTGATTGCTCAAGCCAATAAGCCAAGTTTCTACAATTCCGAGCACCCATTCAGGTTAGTCCTTTCATGCTTCTTATGCGGCTGTCTTTTCTACTGCAAGGTTAATCTCAAAATTCATGTTGCATTTCTTTAATGCATTTTCTTAATTTATTGGCTAGATACTAGGTGGTCTATAATTACAACAGATCTGCCTTTCTAAATAAAGAATGTCTTGTACTAATTTGTTGCTTGTAAATGTGTTTTCCTCTATGTTATGTTGCCCTTATGCCTTGTGTTCTGTGTTTCTTTTAGGTACTATGACATTGAAAAGGACACACTTGCTTTTACTGCAGTTGATAAGTTCCTTCCTAACCAAGTTTACTATCATGGTTGTCTCAAATCATTTGTCCAAATTACAAAATGGAGAGGCCCTGAGGTTTGAATTTTTCAGCTTTCTTTCCCCTTTTGCTAATGATAAGTTCCTCCTTATCCCCTCACCCACCCCAACCGCATTCAAAAACAAAAACACTTTGTTGAGGGAAAAAAACACTGAACTGTTTCTATCCTTTTTTTATCATTTAGGTGATCTATTTTGGTGATCACTTGTTTAGCGATTTAAGAGGCCCTTCAAAAGCTGGATGGAGGACTGCTGCAATCATTCATGAACTTGAGGTATGCTCTCATTTGTAATAACCATCCATATTGATTTTTTAGGGGACCATCCATGTTATTATAAAAGCATTTTTGGCATGCCAAGCAGATTGGTCACTAACTCACTATAGTACCCTATCTGTTTTCATCATATAGTAAAGTTGAAGCATTGACTGTGTGCAACATTTACTGCATCATATTACACGTTTGTCATGATTGTTTAAGCTGCTAAATGGTTTCACATTCTCATGTCTTGTTGATCTTTGTGGATAGGGTAAGAAAGCATAGTATATAAGACCAACATTTCCTTCTTTGTTCATCATCATATGTATATGAATATTTGAATTAAAAATAGTTATACTTTGTGATTTATCTCTACCGTTAATAGTTCCAATCTACTATACACGTTGACTAATGAAGTTCAGGTGATGCTTGCAGAATGAAATACGGGTCCAAAATAATGATAGTTATCGGTTTCAGCAGGTAAAATGGTCATATCCAACTCTGATTTTTTCCATGTATTCCTGGGTGCCTTTTATTGCTCTTGGAGGTGATTACTCTTTGATAAAAGTTTTATTTCATAATAATGCACATCTTTCTACTTCATATTTACCGTCCAAACTTTATGGAGATGTTCTCATATTTGAAATCTTTTTTCCTTGAAAGTTTCTGTATTGATGTGTTAAAAAATAAAGAGCAATGGTATTTGTCTACATTTAACAAATCTAACTGTTGATTTAGTTCGCCTAAAAAAACTGTTGATTTAGTTCATGAATACTGATATCCTTTGTCAATGTAATTCCTAGCTCATTCCCCTAAAAAAATATCTAGCTCATTGACAGTGTACATGATGCATAACTTGTAGACATAAGTGCGTACTGTTTTGCCACTTTTTCCTGCCAACTCATGAGTATGCACCATAATATATAATTAGGTTGGTAATAATTTGTGATAAACTGGAGGTACAACAACAATAAAGCCTTATCCCACTAGGTGGGGTCGGCTATATGGATCATACGACTGTGATAAACTGGAGGTGAACACTATTAATTCTAATTGACAAAGATTAGCACACTCTTGAGACATGGTACTTTCCACTACTGATGCTAGTACCATTACATATTGATACCTAATGGATTTAGTATAATCCGTCTACTATCCCAGTATGAGTTAGTGGTATTGAAAGCGCTGTCAGTCAGAAATTCTACAGAATGGTTCACCAAAACCCCTGTGGTTGCATTATCTTTCCAAACCAGTCTGTTATACTGTTAAATATTATTAAATAACATGCATTGCTCTGAGATATTTCATTTGATTTTGTTACCGAAAGGTGGAAGGCAGCTATTATGAATAAAATCAATTTAATAGCTTTTAATTAATTATCTGCCATGTGTTATTACATCCTAGGGTATCAAAAGATTTCTTCTTCATGCAGGCCAAATTTCACATCATCCAAGAGTTACTGGGCAAGATTCATGCTACCGTTGTAAATACAGAGAGGGGACAAGCATACCGTGCACTTGTGGATGAATTGAATGAGGAGAGGCGAAAATGTCGAGCTATAATGCGGAGTATGTTTAACAGAAACTTTGGAGCAACCTTTCTAACAGACACTGGTCAAGAGTCGGCATTTGCATACCACATTCATCAATATGCAGATGTTTATACGAGTAAGCCTGAGAATTTTATGCTCTACTCTCCGGAGACATGGCTTCACGCACCCTGTGATATAAAAATCATGCCGCATCACGTGAAGGTAATGATATTGCATAGCTATCTTACTTGATAAAATTCTTTATCTTTAACTACATGATTATTAGTTCATGTTGTACGCCCTCTTATTCATCTCTCTGTTCCAGGTTCCAGCAAGCTTGTTCAAGACGCATAGCTAATGACATTTGATATCCGAGGGGAATCGGAATGGAATATGCAAAGGCGAAGCCGTGTAATGCTTTTGGAGATATTTATCCTTTTTATGCAGAGTACGAGGTTACCTCGATCCGTCCTGTCCTTTGGATTGTGCTCATTCTGCCATATTTAAGCAGAGGGTGCCATGTACTCTCATGTAGCCAGTAGGCGAGGGTCATTGAATTCGATGCTATCAATAATTGGAGATGCGTATTCTTTTTGCAAACTCTTCATTCTTGAAGTCACTATGAGGTCGTTTGGCATAGAAATATTGAGCGGAATATTTGCTTATTCGAGAGAATTGCGATCAAACAACCATGAAATCGATACAAATGTCATAAAAAAAATTATTAGGATATTGTATTCTGATCAGCATCTCGAAATTATAAATCTATTTAAAAAATCGTGATAATCACACAAATATTCTTCAAAATGGAATAATCATATTTCTTTTATTTGATGGAATATCTAACATCACGTATCAATATACAAAACTTTATTCTATGATAAAAAAAGATGTCATATTCCTCGAAATATGGCTCCTTGTGGGGAGTAGGGGGGACAGAATAATGAAGGCTGTCTTCAAAGTTTTTTTATGCTCAAGTGAATACCGTTAAATTTTTGTTTGTCCCTACAGCCGATGCCATTATTTCTCTCGGGGAAAACATGAAGAATGAAGAACTGGCTCTAAGGTGTTATGAGTTTTAGCTCTAAGATAGAATGTCCACAGAATTCAAGCTCATCAAAACCATTGAATGGTCAGATGAGTAACATGTGAATAGTTCTTATTATTTATTCTTACCATCTCCAACAAATCCGTTGTAGTCTAGTTGGTTAGGATACTCGGCTCTCACCCGAGAGACCCGGGTTCGAGTCCCGGCAACGGAATTTTTTTTCCGAAAAATTATCTCGTCAGTTTTGTTATTTTTATTTGTTTCTTTCTTTTTTTCCTGGCAACACTATTTAGAAGGAAGGCTCATGTTCTTGTTTCCGTGTTAACAAACTGATTAATTCAATTCAAGATGTAAAATCTTAATTACAATCTCCTTTAATTTATAATTCAATCTGAAGTATTTTCAACCAGTCTACCCAGCTAATTTTCATGCCCATTATAAATATAGCAAGATAGCATGTCAATTTTTATACCATATTTTCCATCTTTACTATCATCTTTCCGTCAACACCCTCTAAAATTCATTGCGAATAATTGCTGCAGTTCAACCCAATTTCGAGTTGATTGGTAGAAGTACTAGGAACAAATTGCCAAGAAGGTCATCTTGTGTACATGTCAGTTTTTTTTTTTTATTTAAAGGCAAAATATTGAGAGGCGCTCGCGAGAAGTTGCATCTTTTAAAAAAAGGCAAAATATTGAGAAACGAATCCTTCTAATAGGACGCAAAGCAACACATTTATTCGTCAAAACAAACATGATGATGGTGATGATGATGATGCATGGTGCATGAGATATATGGACACAAAGGAACTGGATTAATTTATCATATTCCAGAAACCTATGTCCAGATGGTTCTTGTAGCTGGATAATGGAGGCCAAGGAGCCTTTAATCTTGAAGTTACATGTCATAAAACTGAACAAACTAGGGATCATGATTTAGTGTATATATATATATATATATATATATATATATATATATATATATATATATATATAGTATACAACATTGTGGTTGAGATTTCCTTCTCGGGGAGAAACTTTCATGCTTTTTTTTCATCACCAAGAGAAGTCATGCATTTGATAATAAAGAACAGAAGAATTGCGCCAAGGATAAGCGTCATCAGTATCTCGACCAAAGTTATCAGGGCAAGCACTGCAACAAGCAAAGACAGCATAAAAAAGCTACAAAAGAACATCATAAAGCTGCTTTTTTCTTTTATTTTGAGAAGATAATGCATACAAAGTTGCTAAACGACAATATGCAAGAAACAGACAAATAGAAAATTGCAATGAGGAAGAGGTACAATGGTACAAATTTATCTGTAGTATCATGGTCAACTGTTCTTCCATTATATAGGATGGTAATTGACATTCTGGCATGCGAATTGCAAAGAGATAGGATCCAAGATGGCATCCACATCACAATTTTCTGATGACCTTTCTCGCGTAGTAAATGAAGCCTCTAAGTTCGACACCAAAAGTACTTGTCAGATTTTGTAACAATACTTCGCAGGTGCGGTGACTTATGTCAGATTTCATAATACATAATTTGCTTATATGCAGTTTACTGAGTTAACCTTCTGATCGCAGTTTTCTCATGAAGAAAATGAACCTTCTAAGTTCTACGTCAAAGTATTATACATGTCAGAGTACATAAGAATAATGTGTAGCTGTAGTGACTTTCTAGTGTGAAGATTAGAATCATCTCATGTTTAGTCAACTGAGACATTGATAGCGTTTGATCAATCATGAGTTTAATATCAGAGATAATGATCACACTTACCAATAACTGTCACTGGATTCAGTGATTTCTGTTTGATGAGATTTACAGAAACCATACTTTGAAGCGGAAATGTTGTGCTCTCTACACAACCTGAATAACATCCATGATTACCCATGTCATTTGCTGTTATAGTCAACACAGAATCATGTTCTGATCCCTGCATAAAGAGGAAGAGGTTGAAGACTTGATGTAATTATTTACAGAATCCCCATCAGGATATTTGCAGAATTCTGAAGAGGGATCATTGGATCAAAGCATTAAATCTCATTCATAGGAATGAACAAGGGAGGAAGAAAAATGCTTCTTATAACTATACGTAAGAAATAGAGATGCAAGCCATATAACGTATGGATTGCTTACTTCGCAACTATGTAAATTTATTTGGGAGTGTTATTGATGTATTTTTTACTCTTAATCTTGAAAGAAAGTAGTACTGTAAACGCATGTCCATTGTCCTAAAAGTCTACCATTTTGATGCTAATAGATTCCATGCAAAATTTTAGGTCCTTAGTGAAATAACTATCCTTCAACTGAGATCATCATTCTGCACTTCTCTCAAGTGTTCCCTAAATTTTATTGAAGTGTCTCTTTTGCATAGCTTGCAACCATGATAAGCATGCCACATGTAACACTTTTCTTAGTTCTTACGCTTTATCCATCTTTATTCCAAAAACTTACTTCATAGAATTAATTAGACTATTTCTTGAGAATCTTTGCGCATCTTCAAGAAAGGATAATTGAATGCTTAAACAAGGAAATTGAACCCTGAGTTGCATCAATCCTGCTGAACCCGCTAACATGTTCTGCTAGTTTCGACAGGCTTAAGTAGATGTATGGAAAAGATGGAAGGTTTGCACACATACAACTTTTAGTAACACAATGTAACTAATATGTTAAGCAATAAATATTTAAGGTTCATACTTGTATGGAATTTAAGCAGTAGAAACTCAAACACTAATGTAGAAAACTGAAAAGGACTCACATGATGATGAATCTGACATTTCAAAACTTACTTGATAAAACAACTGCTTCATCACATTATTACATTCCCCGACTGTCCCACGGAATCTTATTCCTCGTCCTTTCAGTACAAAATAGTTTGCTATAGTCACGTAAGTTTGAATAGGTTGCCACTGATTACTCTGACTCTTCAGTTCAGCCACATTTATAAGACTGACAGGAAGATCTGATGATAAAATCCCATCATTTACTTCCAATGATAATGTGATGACGAATTGTGATTTGTTACCTAGAATGTTAGGAAAAACAATGATTGAGATTCATCAAATGATAATCATAATCATCTCTCTGATCTAAAAAATGGACTCTATCTTGAATTAAACTTGAACCAGAATCAAGTGAGAAGCTCAGAGACACATTTCTGAAAGAGCAGAATAACAAGAATCAGAACAGCATGGTTTCTCAGCTAAATACTTATACCTGCAGGAATTCTACAAACGTGTAAGACAGTGGTGATTAAACTTTTCAGATATGAAACGAGATATCTATGAACCTAACTGACAGATTCGGGAGGACTCCCAAAATAAAAGAAGAAATGGAGCTAACAGGTTCTAATAAACACATACTTCATAGCATAACATAAGAATCTTTAAATGTGAAACGAATAATGCCTATATATGCAAAAGGACATGAAGTTTGAATTTAACCGTGGTCCACAACACAAATATCATAATACTTCCTACAAAGAAAAAAAGTATTTTCATGCAGAATTCAAGTTTTTATCAAAAGCAAACCTGGGAAGTTGTACAAGTCTGGATCTTCGATGGAGAAATCAAAGAGATCTCTTTGTTTATCAAATATCTGCAAACCATTGCTTGCGCGACTCCTTCGCAAATGTATAAACTTAGGTGCATATATGATTGGAGGATCATTGATTGGCTTAACCAAAACAGAAACATGAACTTCTTGCATACCATTCTTGTTGGTGGCACGTAAAGTAACAATATCATTCCCATAGAAATTATCATTACTGGATAGGAGAAAAAAAAATCATAAGAAAAAAGTAATGGTTTGGAATTAATCACATACATTTAATTCAAAGAGTATTTGCAACATTGCCATGTTTCCAACAAATTAGTTTGATTTAATGAGGTTAGACTCAATACATGATCCTGACAAATTTAAGAGCACTTGTCCTTTTTAATCAGTGATGGTCTCACCCTTCACTCCATCTTGGAGGTAGTACAAACAAATCACAATTGATTAATTTCCTAGATATCTCAACAGAGCAAGAACTTAATTGCTTACGTTAAAGATTAGGGAACACAAGGTAAATGGTCAGTACATGTAGTTAATGGAAGAGATGAGGAAGATTGAGTTGCCATACTGTCGGGTAGCTTTTTCCTGTGAAAAACTTAATGCAATATTTCAATAGGAGCAACAGATTAGGCTGTGTGAATGATTAGCTCTGTCCATGCAACTACCTAATGCATACAGATTGAAGATTTTGAAATTTACTTCTAGTATGATCATATTCACATCGAGAGCTCTTTCTATGAATGCTCAAGTATTAAAAACATTTATCAATTAAAAATGGTTCTTGTATCAATTCTTGTTGGTATCAAATTTTCTAAGGTGTAAGTTGATAGTTAAAAATGGATCATCAATTGAACATGTCTAAGCTTTTGAGAAACTATTGCCTGTAAAAAGGTACTACAACTTCCAGGTCCCATAAGGAACATGTGCAAGGTCCAGTGTGCAGCTAGGATAGAGAACAAGAAAGAAGAGAAAATTCTTCCACACACAGATATCTATGCATAAATTTTAATGAGATGCTTAAAGTAACATTGATTTTGGTAGTATTCTTGGTATTTGGTTCACAAGAAAAACGCTAAGTATTTTTTTTTCAGAAACTTACCCAGCATATTGAATCAACTGAAGAGCAGAATTAATTGCAACAAAATCTCCAAATATGATTAAATGCTTCCCCACTCCATCACTCCTGCTAATGGAAAGAGCAGAAGTTTTCCATGGTTGTTGAATATATATTAGCATTGGAGAAAGAAAGATCCCACCATATTGTGCGCTCAGTGTAAGAGAAAAATTTTCAGTTATATCAGAGTGCGTGATTTGAAATCCCAGAAAACCACTGCATAGAGAAAAAATTGGTAGTCAGTTCCAAGCAGATGTAGGTCTAGAAATAACCATATGATGGGAGGTATGAAGAAAATCTGGGTACTCCAATATCCAGTTCAACTTCAGAGACAGGGAAAGGAGGCCAACCCTAAATCAGGGCTTAAGATATCTTCAGTTGCATACAATTGAGCTGGTAAAGAAACAAACTGAGGTGGTTTGCATAGGACAGACATAAAAACAGCACCAGTATCCGAATTGTTATTCTCATCAGTCAATGTGTACGAGAAGGAATCTTTCCCAAAGAATCCTTTGAATGGAGTGTACCGAAACAGCTGTCCATCTCTCAATAATGATCCATGAAGGGGCTTCAAGGCAACAGAGAATTTAGCTACCATCAAGAGAAAAAAACTGCTGAAGTAAAAAACACTAATGTAATAAATTTAGTCACCCAGTGCATTCATTACAACACTGGTAGAAGATGATAAACTAACAAAAGACAACTAGCAGCATCAGCTATTATGTTAGCACTATAATTTAAAATTGCACAATTTTTAAACTATGTAATTTACTTAGGAGCAGAGAAGAAAACAGTTTTTATCAAGAATCAGAGTGAAATATTGAAGTAACATGTGCTTAATGTAGTACAAGATATGGAAGTCTTTAATACTTACATGAATGGCAGGCACAATATCAGATTTATTGGATAGCAACATAGGTGTTATGGCATCTGTCAACGAGTCAGAAATGACCGTGTTCAAGTATTCTGCTTAAGTATAAATTGTGATGAATCATGTAAATCTAACTCGATGGAACCCAACTCAGATTTTCTCAGAAGAAAATATTATGTCAATTTGGATTGATACCAATTTAATGAGGAATCCCCCTCCAAGTGAGAACAATTGAAGGCCATGGAAAGACATTACAATTATCAACTTATGTTCCTTGTCTCAGTTAGCAAAAGTAAAGTAACTGAAAATTGAAGTGCAGTAATAGTAACAGCACCATTAGTAATTTGTCTTCCTTGTCTAAGCCAATTAGCAAACATCTTTTTTTCCAACAGCACCTCATTATTTTTGTAGTTTATTAGCAGGGATTTGGCAACCATGATGGACTACAAAGAATAAACTTCCTTTGGTCATACTCGAAATCAATGTTTTTTTGTGTGTATGAAATCTTGACTAACAAACAACAAATATTAGACTATGTGCAGGTTCATTGAACAAACAAGAGCTGCATTGGACAGGATGATCTTACCATAGAAAATCCAATCAAACCAGCTTGTCCCCCTGGCACATAATCATTTGATAGGACATCAAAAGAAATTGATTCATTCTCCCACACAGATATAAAATCATTGTTCACATTAGGGAAATAATCTCCTACAAGAATTGTTGGAATCAAAATATCGGCATAAGTCTGAACCAACACAAAGCAAATTAGACAATAAACTAAAAGAATAAAATATTTCTTTGAAGGAGAAGAAATCAAACATGCTTGAAACTACTTTCACAGGGACTTGTCCTTCGGATCAGTTCTTGACTCATTGAAAAGCAGATTCTTTTGATAGGGTTGTGGTACAGAGAGGTCGAATGTGCATTTGGTTGCATGGCAAAGTGTGTCGCCCCTTATCACAGCAGTTTGAGTGTTCACATACCAGCCGAGCCTATCTTGCTACATGGGTGAGATAGATTATGGGAGTTGGTGATGATATATGCAGCATGGTGTTCTTTGGGGGCTCAAACTTTCTGGATGTCCCTAAGAGGATTCAGTACATAAGAGGTCAGAGTTGGAGGTTGTCATTGATGAAACTTTCGCCCGTCACTTAGGCCGCTTGGTTGTGTGTAATGACATTATTTTTTAAGGTAAGAAATGCCATGCTGAAACTATGATAGAGCATAGCTCCTTTCTACTTTGGCAGTGGAATTTTGGGTAGCATTAGCAGAGGGTATCCTGTGACATTGTATACCCCTTTTGTTTTCTTCTCTTCATCAGGCTATATATATAATACAATTTGATGAACCCATAATTTGGTAGCCATCCTTCTCACTCACACAAAAAAAAAAAAGAAAAGAAAGAAGAAAAAGAAACTCAAGTAGTTGCACTTACATTCAACACTATGCATTATGATTACTGATTTTAGTTAAAGAAAAATCTTATATTCAGTAAGCTGGCATTAGAATTAAACAAATATGTAAACTCACTGGATTACTTAATCTTCTATGAAAAACTTCGAACAAATAAAGTATTGTCATTTACGAAACACAAAGAAGTGCTATCTACGACTATCATCTGAAAAAAAAATGATCACATAACAAGTTGAAATATTGGATACAACAAACACAGAGAAAAATCCTTGATTCTTTGCGATGATGATGTGGAACATCATCCACCTTGTACTGATAAAGTAGAATAAAAATTGGAAATATAGGCTAATTGTAAGTTCCTGACAAAGCAATATCTGAATATAGGCACCATATTTTGTATTGGAGATATAACAGTGATATTTTTCAGGTTAACATCATTCTAATCAAGGTATATTTGATCTGCATACTTTATCTTATGACACATTTTCAGCCAACTTGACTTAATTAATTGAACATACATTTGATACTTAGAACAACAGACCCTTTGATGTCCTTGAATTTATTGAAAACTGCCAAAAATAATGCCAGTGTAATTTCTTGGCACAGAAACACGATTACCAATTTTACATTCACAAGAAGAAATAGCAAAAACTAGCCTTGCTATATTAATTCTGACCAGTGCTGTTTCATTGAAAAGTCCAGTTATATTCCAAATTTGCAGTCATTTAAGAAAAGGTAGACTCACACATAGTGTGTTTGATATAAAAATCACATATTCTCAATTGAGCATGTCCATTGAGAGCTTGTAGATTATGGAATTAAGAAATACAGAAATAAAAGCAACTACCATCTGACATAACCAAAGTAAGAATCAAGTTACATTCATTAATAGTTGATGTATGTACAATTTTATATATCCATTCAGATAACCTTTATTTTATTTGCGAACTTACTTTCAGATACGAGAACTTCAAAGGGACAAGGGGCCAAATTTTGATCATCAAATAAAACACAGATATTGTAAGCACCAACATCTCTTGCTATATAGTAACCAGAATATGATCCATCTTTATTTTCTACAAATTCCCACTTGAAGGAACTTGAACTGTTTGCAGAAGGTAATTGAAACTTGAATTTTGACTGTTGTAGCGAAACAGGGTTCAAGTAAGAATCTACAAGTTGCACCAAAACTTCAGTTTTTATATGTTTCTGTACGCTAGGTGCATATATTAGGACCTTTGACAATGCTATGTTGGTTGTACCTGCAAACATATCTCAAATTCATACTTAAGTGGAAAGATACTGAAATGTGAGGAAAACAAGAAGTTACACATAAATAGCTAATATAACAAAACTTAATAACATGCTGTGTCTTCAATATAAGAAATACAAAACATTAAAAAACAATTAAGAAAAATGGTCAAACTATGAAGCTATTGCAATCATTTTTCTAAACATACAGGTTTCCAGTTTCAAAGAGTAAGCACCATTAATTTCTGAACTAATAGCCAAATGAGATTAGAAATGGTCTCATCCATAAGTTTTCCCATCTGTAAGAATCGGAGAAGCCATAAAGCAATTAACCCATAACTCTATACAAGATGCTGAGTTTGAAAGCGTGCTATCATTATATTGACATCCTTAAACATAATTTTGGAAAGACAAATTTCATGCTAATTCGTGAAATCCTAAATGACTGAATAGTATAGTTATCAGGCAGCATACTTTATGGCATGACAAGATAGTAAATATATAGCTTCCCACGTGCAAATATTTAAGAGTACTAAAAAGGGAAATCTTTGTGTATCACTTTCCAGGAGATATGGTGACTGAGGAAGTACTTGGACACTCGTAGCTGATATGTTTATGACAAAGTTTGATGGTAATAGTTTACATTATAGAAAGCATATCAACGATGCATTGAAATTTAGAAATTCAAAAAATTTTTTAGCTTTTAGGGGAGAGAAATTTAACAAGCAAATTTGCAGACTCTTATGCAAATTTTCATAAGCCTGAAATGGTAAAATTGACATATTGACCCACAGAAAATAGGCTTCGATTCGTTATGCTCAGCAGCTCTACCTGATGATACTTTCATAACATGTGGATTGCCATTATTTATAAGGATATTCCCACATAATACCCATATTTTGTATTCCCCATATACTTTTGGAGTATATGCCACAATGAAATCACTAGCCTGAGTTGTTGGCTTCCCAGGGACCTAGAGAGTAAGTACAAACCAGAATTAAACTCGTTAAATGCGTACAACAGAATCATCTCAAGTAAGAAAATCCATACAGTTTGATTTTCATCTTTTGGTGAAATGGGAGACCACCAATCAGATCCATCAGACTGTCCAATGGTAGAGTCATTTTCTGTTAAATATATTCTTGGTGACCAAAAGGAACAAAACATTTGAAAATAATAAAGAAAATTATGATGAAAAATAGGTCCAAATTCTTACGG
This sequence comes from Pontederia crassipes, assembly GCA_030549335.1. Lineage (NCBI taxonomy): Eukaryota > Viridiplantae > Streptophyta > Magnoliopsida > Commelinales > Pontederiaceae > Pontederia > Pontederia crassipes. Next base: position 3,756,291 of record CM060185.1, on the reverse strand, counting down.
ACTGGATTCCACATTGGAGATATAACTGGCCACACATCTGAGGTTCCATTGTCACTCAAAATTTGTACAAGCAGCGTTTCAATTTCAATTGGAGATGGATTATGGTACAAATCCTCCAAGTAAACATTAAAGTGGGACATCCTACCAGCAAATGAACTGGTTAAGCCTGATCCATTTGCAAAACTATTCGATCCGTTGCAATAACCTAAAATAGAAATAGTAAGATCCGGAATTTCTCAATGAAATGTGACTGAGAAGACGAAAAGAAAAGTCCAAGTGCTCATAAATCAACTATCAGAGATTTACATGCCATCAAATAAAGCTAATCATGAACTACCATATGCATCTGAAATTAGTGCAAAGATGGTATGTTAACCAGTTATTTGCAACTTATCATTGCTCACAAATGTATAGTAAAAATCATTTCTGCTGATCTTCCAAGGTTTCCAAGTTAACAACTTAAGTTCAAAGGCTCTATATTTTACAGAACATAATGTGTTGACTGGCTCCTTTTCTTCTAAGGTTTTTAGTAATAAATTGTAGTGAAATAGCTAATTCAGTCAGCCTAATTCAATGTCGTGTAAATTCAGTGAAGACGGACCTATAAATACTTTAAAGTCATAATCCATTTTCCATGTAGTTACATTGATCTCAGAACTAAAAATGGTGAGTGTGAAATCCCCTGGCCCTAGAACAGTGAAGGATAGCAACAATGTTCCCTCTGCCACCTCTCCAAAGGATAAGTCTGGGACAGGAATAGAGAGACTTGAAGCTTTTTCAGTAATGTAAGCATCAAATGGAGAGGAATGTGAAACAAGGTTTCCAAACTGATCTTTTTTATCTATGAACATTTCCAGCTTAGAGAAAATCTGCACAAAGTTTGTCCCATGCCTCCATCTTCCTTGTGTTTTTCCAATGTCAAGCGGTCCTGACTCAAAACAAAACAGCATGCATTAGTGTAGATAAGAAGAAAGTTAACAACATCGAAGATGCAATAAAATTTTAGAAAAGTAATAACAAACCACAACCATCTGACCGAATTACATATCTATGGCACATAAAGTAGGAAGCAAAAAAATAAATCAACAGCTTCTAAAAAACAAGACAAATATAAAACATCTAAACTTGATAGTTGATACAGTAGTTCAAATGTCAAAAAACAGCATGTCTCATTAAGGCATCAATTTGTTTTTTACAAAAAACTGCCTAAATCAAACACATTTAATAACTCAAATAACCTAAATCAAATCACATGTACAATGTAAAAGACGAATAATTCGATAGAATTAAGAACCTGGCTTTACTGCATAGAATAGAGGAGCGCCACGTAGAATTTGATTGTCACCATATACATGCAAGTAAAGATTTCCAGATACTGTGGGAACAAAATAAATACTTATGTATCCCAGCTGATCCCAACCACCATACTCAAAATCAACATTGGCAGTAGATCCATTTGGATAGGATACAGTCAGCAGAAAATATTGTTTGCTTGGTAAATCTGCCTCTGGTGAAATGTTATTTCCAAACGCATCTTCCGGGAGAAAAAACAAAGTAACTTTTTCTCCAGCATCAAACACATTGACAGCATTTTTCCACAAAGCTATGCAAGCAGATGGATAAAGATGACCTTCAATAAGATTGTACTTCATAAGTAACAAATTTGTATCTTGCAAATTAATGCATGAAACAGTATTTACATGAACAAATGACCCAGAGTGGAAGCTACTACGAACAAAAAATAATGTTGAAGTACATTAAGAAAAACAACAGTGAAATAGTAATAGAGCATTTCAGTTTAACTTATCAGCAGGCAGACAGAAGTAATTGAAGTAAACTCTGTATGTTACCAGCTGTAACTGTGAAGTGGAGAGATGAATCAATGATGCCAAACTGATTTTCAGATATAACTAGGGGAAATTCCCCTGTTCTGATTGGAGTGAATGAAATATTCCAAAACATGTTATCATCCCCGAAATGCTGAAGTACATTGGAGATATAGGAACTATTTCCTTTCTTGTCGTTCACTGTCAGAGAAAGATTCATCGCATATGCCGTCGAAATCGGTTCTGCATCATTGAACATATAATCTAGTATTTTAACGTTAATAACAGCCAAATCACCGGCTCGGAAGACATTCTTGTCATCCACCCAATTAAAGGCAAAACGAGGCAAGATCGTTTTGCCATCAACTCCTGAAAATACAGGAAAAGTGGAGCACATTGTTAATAAAATGATTTAACCCATTTGGCTCGTTACCCTATCACCAATTGCTCAAAACTACTGCCACATGAATCAAAATCTGACAGACTGACCGACTCCCTTGAATCAACTTTAGGTTAAAATGTAAATTATGAACATATGTATAAACACAGCGAAGCCCAAGAAGGCGGACATCGCCACCTTCGCACCCCGAAGGACCACGCTCTGGTGGGCCATCGCCGGCACTGTAGCAACTGTTACAGTTACGGCGGTCCCTTTCTCCTGAATCTACATCCCGCACGCGCCGGCCAAAGGCCGGAGCATTTGAGCGTTAAACTTAAAGAGAGAGAGAGAAATGCTTAATATACCTCTTCCAGACGGAGAATTCGAAGCGAACAAGGTACTTTGCATCAAATTGCAAAGGGAAAATCCCAAAACAAGCGCCGAAATCTTGATCCACTGCTTCATTTTCGTCGCGATTGGTAAGAAAGATTACACCTTTTTCTGTTCTGAACCGGATGGTGTCTGTTTGAAAGGACGAAATCGCGGGAAAACCAAAACTGACGGCTACGTGCAATTCAAACGCAGTCAAAATACAACTAATTAATTAAGCCGCTTTCAACATATCAAAGATTTTAGTATTTGATCATGGAAAGGATAAAGTTAAAGTCTTGTCCATGTCTATTTTTAATTTTAATAAACGGTAGTAATATTTTCTTTCAATTTATGATCTCGAGTGAATTTATAATTAATTCATCGGTAAATTTGTAATTGTCACTTTTTTATGTTTATTTTTTAAAACGATGGACGAATAAATAGTAGTTTCGAATTTTAACTCCAGAGTCTAATTCTATGTTCTTGAGATTTAAATAATATATTTGTTCTGTGTATAATAATTTTGTTTTTTTCCCTACACGAAAAAATGGTTTTATAAAAGATCAACCGAAATGGTTACATACACTACATATCATCGTACGTAGTAGATTTATATGTAGTGCATGGAATGGAACGTGAGACATGCACGTCGTATCAATTAAGGTGACGGTTATATTTTAGTATTTTCATTGAAAACAAGTACTCTCCTTTTAATGTAGCAAAGATTTTTACTTTCATTTTTTCTTCATTTTCTTTCGTGCGTTACATAAACAAAAGGCACATTTCATTTCATAAATAAGTCTAAAACATATCCACAGTTGGCCTCCTAATTCTTTACAAGTACAATTAATTGGAAGTGATTATATATTATAATTAACCTTAAGAACAACTTTAGAATTAATAATAGTGTTTCTCCTTGTCATTTAATTAGTTAATTTCCTGCGATATTCTTGCATGGCATAATGGATGAAACAAGGAAAAAAAAAATCTGCAGCTCAAGGTTATTCGGAAGAAGCATCCAAGTCATTATATCGATATAAATTGGATTTGTTTGCTTTTAAGTTGGAAACCCCCTCAGAAGAAGGCTGATACTTGCAAGCATCCAATTACTGAGTGCATTAGGTAGACGAATGTTCCAATCTCGCCAGCATCCCGCGTGTGACATTTAAATGTTGCTAGATGGACAAGAAAATGCATATATGGTGGATGATGATGATGCAGAGCAAAACGCTGTCACTAGCGTTATCAGCATCAGCAGCAATTAGGAGTTAATTATTCGAACAAGACTGGAGGCGATGGAGCAGGCCAGCTTAAGCTAATTTATTCAAGGCCTGTCCTGCAACTTAATTAATTAGTGCATGCTGCTGATCTCATGTCTGGGTTCAGCTCGAAGATATACATTTAGAAGGTTAATTAATTAACCTTAGTTAAAGAATTAAAGTGGAACAAGTGGGAATGTAGGATTAAGGATGGATTTGGATTCCAGATAGACACAGGACAGAGCTCATTGGATTCCGTCCGTGCGCTGTGACCCTGGAAATTGGTTACGTTTTCCTGCGCGAAAAGGTTACACGTCACGAATGGGACCAAATTAGTATCACAAAAATACAAAATAGTAAACTAGGGGTGTTCATGTCACGGGGTCATTCTCGGACACTAGACCACGTGCGGCGACTAGGCGGATAGGCACCTAGCCAAGCCTGTTTTGAGTTTGCAGCGGAAGTTTTATGGTCGAGACGACTTTGCCGAGAGTCGCTCTTATAGGCATTCAAACACGGACATGACTAGAGTGTTGGACTACTCGTCACGAGACCGTGGCATTAGCGCGTTGCGGCACTAACGTAGGCGCTTGGGCGCTTAAAGTCCGAAGGGGCGACGAAGGGACCACGGGACGCCACGAAGGGACACCGATGTGGGTTGCCACCCCACGCTCAAGGCCATGACACTAGAATTAAAGGAAAGCTTGCTTGTATTAAATATGATGAAACATAACATACAATTGGGCCTCGGAAGGCACTAGTGAACTCCTCCCAGTGTACCGTAGGTATAGGAGTCTTGTTACATATTGAAGATGCAAAAGACGTACCCTACGGGAACGTCACCTACTTGGCCATTCATAAGGACGGCCTTACAAGATAAATGCCCTAAGGGCGGATAGCTTGGTACTCCGCAATATTACGCAGTGCGGGGCGGCTGCATGTGTTCCATGTTTTCGGCGCTGAGCGGCCGAGGGCTATAAGTTGAGCGGCACTGGTGCCGCGAGGCTTCACGCTTCGTGTCACGGGAAATGCCCCGTGACATTCTCCCCCACCAAAGTCGGCGACGCCCCCGACGCCGTTGTCCGGGCTTCCTCGGGGCCTTCGTCTTGAGTCTTGACTTCGCTTGTCTCGTTCAATTCTGCCTTCTTTGCCTTGACTTCAACTTCACCAGCATCACGCAACGCCAGGAATGCCCGCTCCTTGGGGTCTCGCTGAGGACTCCTCCCTCAGGCCTGCTTCGCTCGCTGATCCTTCGTCCAATCCGGGGTCATCACTTGTGCAGCGCCAGTGGAGTCCGCCATTTGCGGTCTGACTTCATCAAGCAACTATCCGTCCATCAAGTCTCTGTTGGCTTCACTTCTCTTCGACTTGCGCAGCGTCAACTTGTGTGGTTTGGCTTCTTTGGGGGTGAAACAACTCTTGTATGCCTTCAGGAATAGCGCGGAGAAGAGTTGTCTCAGGGTCGTGTAGAACACGATGAAGAGTCTCGCCATTCGACCTGCATGACTTGACTCGATGCCTTCATGTTGCGGATGGCCGCAGCATAAGGTCTTCCTTCCGTCGAATGCAAAGTACAGGACCATCTCACCCTTGATGATCATTCTTGAATTTCGACGGTTTGAAACAGCACAAGCCCTCCGATGTCGATGCTTGTAGCTTGTCTGCTTCGAGTGTCTGGGGTCGCTATGATGAGCGACGAGAGTCTTCCCACGGATACTTTGGGACGCTTCAGGTCTCTTTGTGGGCTTGACTCAACGTCTCTATGTTGCAAATGATTACAACGTAGAGTCTTCCATATCTCTACCGAACTAAAAGCGCAGGACCACCTCCTCCTTGGTGATCACCTGATGTTTCGGCAGTCTTGAGGCGGGACAAGGTTTTTGATATGACAATCCATGCCTTGTCCATCCAAGTCGCCATAGTGGGCGACGAGAGTCTCCCCACATTTCCTTGTGGTTCAACTCGCTGTCCCCAAGTTGCAGATGGCTGCAACGTTGAGTCTTTCTTCCGCCGAGCCTTGAAAATAGTTCCACCTTCCCCTTGGTGGACAAGAGATATCTCGACGGTTTGAGGTGGAGCAAGGTTCTTTGGTATAACATTCCGCACCTTGTCCACTCCCAGTCGCTATAGTGAGCGACGATGAGGGTCTCCCCACATGTGCCTGTGGTTCGACTCTCTTCTCCTGCTTCGATGGGCAATCTATATCTTCGGCATGAGTAGCTTCCTCCTTGCGACTTGAGCTTCTCTCCCCCACCATTGCCCTTGCCCAAGGGCTTTGGTGGTATGGCACTTGTCCTGATTGACTTGGCAGCGTCGACTAGTGAACAGAGGTTGGACGATCCGGTCGTTCCAACTCCTTCCTAGTCCAAAGCTTCTAACCCCTCTGCTTGAAGAGCACCAACACTGGGTCTTCATCCTCCTGGGAACACTGTAGGCGGAGCTCGGTGATTCCTTTCACTTCCTCCTTCAACATGCCCATCTGGCCGATGCTGAACAATGCGATCTTGACCTCCAGTCCCAACTTGTCAGGGTCTGCATAATTGATGAACTGCCAATTCTTCCGTCCCATGTCTGGGATGCATGTTTGCCACATTCTACATTGTCGCGATGGCAACGCCATCCTGAGTTTGCCACATCTTGCAGGATTCTTGGGATATGCCTTCTTCCGATCCTGGGACCTCCTGTGAAGCTTTGACAATCCCTTTGGGGTATAGACGGGGCGAGATCGTTGTGCTCGTTCACGAAGAGGATGCACCTTCGATGCTCGTCCGTCCGCGTCTTGGACAAAGTAGTGTCACTGTGCTTGTCATCCTAGATCATACACCTTTGACATACTCATCCACTGAGCGGCTTGACCCTTGCGAGAGAGTAGCCGTTCCGGGCCTTCACTAATCCGGGCGGATGCTTGTGAAGACGCTCCGCTTAGATAAGCGGACTGCGGTTGGTGAACTCGTGGCATGAGCTCCCAACATTACCTCCATCTCCATTCGAAGGGACGACATCGCCAATGTGTCCTTCGAAACTTTCGCATTGCGATCTTTGGAGGCCGCTTCGATTACTCAAGGCGATGTCCGAAAGGAAAGGGCACTCCTTCCTTCGGTTGGCGGCAGAACGCTTGACAGCAGCATGCCAAGGTTCGCCGATGCTCGACGCTCAGACCATTTGCCAAATTGGTCGCTGAGTTGAGACGTCGATTTGCGTTGGCATGTATCAAGTTCGTCCCACTCCTTGATGGATGACATCGCGCCGCTTGCGGGGCGACACTTGACGAGGCAGGCAAGGCTGACAGCTCGTCCACGAGTGTTTGCAAGTAATCAACGCTTTGCTCCATTCCTGAAAGTCATCGTGGCGTGGCAGGCGATGCTGCGGCACGACAAGATGCTTGTGATTGATGCTCCTTGGCCGAAGGGGTGATGTTCTTTGGCCGCAAGGGACTATGAACCTTGATATTTGTCTTTAAGCCAACTTCTCCCGTGAAGCGGTTGTGCACTTCACGTTGCATGACTGGGCATGCGATGCGACGTCACGAAATACCGAGCAGCGCCAGGTCGTCATGATAGTGCATGACCGACAGTCCCTGAATGTGACACGGGTCCTCCGAGTTACACGACGCTCGTGTAAGCGATCTCATGATATGAGCAGCGCAAGACCATCATGCAGAGCATATGGCCACTCTTTGACGCAGCGCGACACTTCAGGATTCCTGACTGTATACCTGGGGTGGTTGATCTGCTCGAGTGAGCGACGCATGACCGTCCCGGTTAGGCGGGGCGATCACTCCGCCATCATGATGCATGACGGATGTTCCTTGACACGACACGGGTGTATGAGGAACATGCTGCGGGGCACGACTGGGCGTGCGGCGAGGAAGCTTGCCACGCATTCCTCGTTGGCGTCCATGATCAAAGACCATGGTACCAGTGCGCCTGGGCGTGGAGTATTTGAGCGGAAGCACATCTCCTACGCCAGGGCACATTACGACGACACAAGCGAGTCATCGTCGCTGGGTAATCCGAGCAGGAAGAACTGCTCTGATACCACTTGTCACGGGGTCATTCTCGGACACTAGACCACGTGCGGCGACTAGGCGGATAGGCACCTAGCCAAGCCTGTTTTGAGTTTGCAGCGGAAGTTTTATGGTCGAGACGACTTTGCCGAGAGTCGCTCTTATAGGCATTCAAACACGGACATGACTAGAGTGTTGGACTACTCGTCACGAGACCGTGGCATTAGCGCGTTGCGGCACTAACGTAGGCGCTTGGGCGCTTAAAGTCCGAAGGGGCGACGAAGGGACCACGGGACGCCACGAAGGGACACCGATGTGGGTTGCCACCCCACGCTCAAGGCCATGACACTAGAATTAAAGGAAAGCTTGCTTGTATTAAATATGATGAAACATAACATACAATTGGGCCTCGGAAGGCACTAGTGAACTCCTCCCAGTGTACCGTAGGTATAGGAGTCTTGTTACATATTGAAGATGCAAAAGACGTACCCTACGGGAACGTCACCTACTTGGCCATTCATAAGGACGGCCTTACAAGATAAATGCCCTAAGGGCGGATAGCTTGGTACTCCGCAATATTACGCAGTGCGGGGCGGCTGCATGTGTTCCATGTTTTCGGCGCTGAGCGGCCGAGGGCTATAAGTTGAGCGGCACTGGTGCCGCGAGGCTTCACGCTTCGTGTCACGGGAAATGCCCCGTGACATTCACACCAGAATCCAACTCAATCTGATCCTGCCTATCTAGGTGAGATAGGTCGAGTCGGGTCTGACTATGAGTTTTTTTCTTTTTTAAAAAAATTAATATTTTTTTACTTAATCTAATCATTTAAATTTTAATAAATATAAAATAAAGTGTTTTATATGTGAAAAAAATGTCTAGACATTTAAAGAATACTTTTAATATATAGAAAAATATTAAATATATTTTTATATTAAAAATAAAAAATAAATGGTTGACCACTCGAACTGATCCAATTCGATTGAAATATGACCCATTGGTCGAATTGGATCGGACTGCTTCATGAGTCAAGTCAAACATGTAGTAGTAAATTTGAGGTAAATAACAAAATTCACCATAATTTCCTAAATATGACAGTCCTTCACAATTTAATTAGAACGAAAAAATTCTTTCAGAAAAAACATATCATACTTTTTCAATTTGCTAAAAATTTATTCTTCACAAATTATGACCAATATTGAATGCGTCGTAATTTTTAGCACACAATAAAACATACATTTAATATTTTATTTTAAATACAAAAATATTTTTTAAAATATCTAGATATTTTTTATATTTAAATACTTTATTTTGTTTCTATTTAAAATTTTAAATAATATAAAATACTTAACTTAAATAAAAATGTTACGAACGTGCTCCACAACCATCATTTCAACATAATTATGATTTTAATTAGCATATTAAGTTAGTCTAGATGCTTATATAGTCATGTTTGTGTGTAGTAATTAACATTTGAATTAAAGCATAATGATAATTACATTATCAATAAGCGTTATAAAGAAATTATATAAAATTATTATAATAAATTTTAATATTTGTAAATATTATAATCAACATATTTAACTATGATTAACTAAGGTTAATTAGAGATTTCACACTGATTTTTAACAAAATAATATGATTGGATCTTTATTTCAACCAATAGGTTTCAAGCAGCTCACCAGCTTAGAAAAATATTTTTCCAAACCGTCATATGACGTGTTAAGAATCTAAAAAAATATATAAATTAAAACATCTTATCCTCGGAGAGGCTAATATCTAGCAGAACATTCTGAGCAAATTCGCCAATGTCACTTGGTTAAGATAGGTTTTTTTATTCGAAATTGACCTTATTTTCATATGATTATCTTTTCGTGGATAGTTCTTTATAGATTCTGAAATTTTGCATGGTTCATCCTCGCGAAGTTAGCTTTCCAGGACCATAAGAATCATATAAAAATAACTTTTGTAGAGAAAGTTATGAACCCAGCACCATAGGTCATTCACTCTGTCCCGAGTCAGAGATAGGTACATCTTGTAAATTAGGATAAATAAAATTAGGATTTGAAATTTAGACGTATTAAATTATACTTCACAATGGTTCGGTGAGAAGTAGAATCATCCAATTTGAATATGTAGATGTGGAGAAATGAAATTTTCATTTCATAGTAATTTTTCTGTCAAGTTCTAGGACATTAATAGAACACGACCTGAATTGACTATTTTTGTTATAGAGATATACAAAGAATTAAATTCTCTAATTTTTATGACTAAATAAAGGGAAGTATAGTTTTTAGGAAAATTATGATCTAGGTAAATACACAAGTGTGAAGAAATGTATAAATCAATTTTTTAGTGACATATAGTCCGCCAGAACCCAAATTCTAAATCAGATTGCCTTGGATTTTATGACTTGATCATTTAGAATTAGTAAATTACATTTGAGAATTAGAAATCTTAGTAAATCTAGTTTTTAATTTATCCAAAATCATAAGATTTGCTCACGTTGTTAAGAAATTATGAATTATTTATTGATAGTCACTCAGTCTGAAATTTTGTTACAACACCTAATTAAGCTTTGAAAGATTGAATAGTTGGGAGACTGAAGTAACATATGAATATAAACACCTGATTTACACATTAGTATTAGAAGAGATTATATAAATTTTAAGGTGAATAAATGTTCATGCATCATGAGCATGCATTGCATATTATTCTTATTAGTAATCGGAAAGTGAAATAGCATCATTGCTTGTAGGAAACCAACAAACTACAAATGAAAGAAGGAAAATCTAGTAACCTCTTTGAAAACATAAAGTACAAGGTGAGTGCGTAAATTTACAACATAACAAAATATTATATATTAGTTCTTTTATTTATGATATTATCTCAAGCAAAAATTATTATTATTATTATTGAAGCATATCTTGAGTTATAAAAAATATTTATGATATGTTTTAAGAATATCATATAAGAGTAACCTTTTACACAAAAATATTTTCAGAGAATAATGTTTGTGAAGTTAAAATAAGTTTTACTTGATAATAATATGCGATTATGACATATGTATTTTCATATTGTTAAACTTCATGTGTTCATTAGCTATGTTATTTGAAAAAGATATTTGGAACCGCATTCGATATACATGAAGTCTTTGGGGAGTAGACATGATGTGTTTACTCTTTAGGGGCTGCTCTGCGTGCACGTATTGACTCGTGATATATTTTGCGTATATGAAAATCATGATTAGGTGACACACAATCATGATCGGGATACGTATTGGCCCATGATTTACGCTGCATATCTAAGACTCTTTGATTGTGAAGCTCTACTTAACTGTATGACACACAATTATGGAGGGATATGTATTGACTCATGATTTGCTCTATATATCTGATACTCTTGATTATGAAACTCTGCTTAACTGTATGACACATAATTATAGAGGGATACGTATTGACCCATGATGAGTATGTGTAATGTCACATGTGTGAAGTTTAACTGTGAATATGTGATATCTTGAATAATTTTTATTTATGTAAAAGTTCATATGATTTGGAAACTTATGTGATATGAATTATGCTTTAAAGATTTTCTTATATGAAAGAAATGTGATTATCTAAATGTTATATGCACTCGTATTGTTCTCTTATATTGTAGTTTTATTTCACTTCACTGAGTAAATGATTATTGTTCACAGTACCCATTTTAAATTTTTTAAATACTCATAAGTTTTCGAGATGAATCGACTCAGAGCTTGTTTTGTTGTATATAGAAGAGGTCGAGCCGTTGGAGCAATTTTATTTCACCCTTCACTTTTGTTTTTGAAACATGCATATAATAAATAATTCTAGATGTTGTAGTTAAGGTTGTGAGAAACTTTTGTAAGATCGTATAAACTTGATCCTGTAGGGTGTTATATGAAAAATGGCTTGTGAAACAATAATGATAATGTACGAATGTAATCTCTTATAACTTTTATTTAAACTTTGATGAATATATAAATGCATCTTTTGTATGTATTGACAAATAACACAAGATAAATAAAGGATGAGAGTTTGCTAATTTTATTTATAAAATTGCTAAACATAATTAAGGAAGATAATAGGTGGAATTAGAATTTAATCATAGAGTGGGGTGTGATAAAAAATCATTTAAAATAAAAAATAAAAACTTTGATCATTAAATTGGGATGGGTTTAGTCAAGTTAGGTTAAAATTTTTTCAACCCAAACCCAATCTAACCTCGCGATGAAGTCGAATCGGATTGAGTCAAATTTTGGAGTTCATGGAGTTAATCGTACTATTCTTCTTAATGACTTACACTTTGAGGATTGTTGAGCTCATTTAATTTAAAATAGTACCAGAAAGGCTCAATCCAATCAAGTCCCAAAGGGTTCATGCAGCTACAACAGTAGGTTTTGAAAAAGTAATTGATCGTGATTTGGATCCTACTCTTTCCTATAACATATTCAAACTCACTTTTAGTCCATGTTTGGTTCAAAATTTATTAAGAAAAAGGAAAGGTAAAAAGTGAGAAGGAAAATTATGTGAAGGGAATGTAGAAAAATGAAAGTGAATAGTTATCTCTGTTTGATTGATATTATTAAAGGAAAGAAAAGAAAATAAATGTTAAGTGATTATTTTATTTAGATGAATTTATTATTTATATATTTAATTTATTTGATAAAAAAATAAAAATACATATTAAATATGTCTTTTTTCCTTCCTTTCATCCTAATTTGGAGTGGAAAGAAAGATAAAACAACAGAGGAGAATGAAAAAGAAAGGAGTTATTTTTTTTCAACTTAAACTCAATCAAAAGAAAAAAAAAAGCAAATTCTCCTCATTTCTCTTCCCCTTCCTTACTCTCCTTTCAACCCAACCAAACAGACCCTTATAGATTAGGTATAATTTTTTTCCAAATAACGTTTGATTGAAGTAAATTATATATTCAAGTTACAAAAATAATCTCAAGTAGATTAGTTATAACCTTTTTTTTCTAAATAAGTCTGCAGAGACAAAATAAGGAGAACGGTTACTTCATAGATGAGAAAGAATAGTTAATTTTCACTTTTTAAATTTGTAAGATGTTTTTTTTTTCAATTTTGGAGATGTTGACTGAATGGTAAACTCTGCACTGTTTGATTGAAGAATAATTATTCAAGGGATAAAAGTAGTTCTTGTAGTAGATTAATAATTTTTTAAAATTTGAGTCGAGAATAACATTATTCCAGTTTTTTATGGAATAATTTATTTGTAAAAAAACACTGTTTATGAGGTTAATTTTTTTTAAAAAAATGTCAAATGTAAGTAAAATGGCGAATGAGTTTGACAGAATAAAAAAGAATATATTGTAAAAGAATAAAAAATGGCCATGGTTGAGGCTCAAGCAAAATTGTTTGTGATTTATAAAGATATCACTTTTAGTCTTTTAGAGTTGTGGGTAGCTCATTTAACTGAATATATTATAAAGTATAAGTATGGATAATTGTGCTAAATTGAAAAGAAATAAAAAATCCATTTTATGATAGTGATTTTTCTCGCCACCATTCTTGCTTTCTTATGATTTATGATGGTAGAATATTGGTCACTTGGTCGTGCATTTATGATTCACGGCTTATGTATGACAGTTGAGCACACAAGCTTCTGAATGACATATCCACAATATGTAATGCTGTTTATCGCTCGTCTCCCTCCCCTAAACCATTTCCACCAGTTTTTTAAGATGCCATTACACCAATTACATGCATTGCGATATGCTCAACTATGGATGTTGCATGTTCTTAGACTTTATTGATTGTATCAAATCGCTATATATCATTCATATCTCAGGGGTGTTCAGAGATCGAGTTTGACTCGATTTGATAAATCGGATTGGATCGAGTTGCCTCTCTTGATATGAATCCGATCCAATCTGACTTGATCTGAGTCGGGTTGGATCGGGTCGTCGGATTATGCGATCATTATTTTTTTAAAAAAAATTTCTTATTTTTTATTATTTAATATAAAAAATGTTATATAATGTTTATTTAAAAAGTTAAAATAATTTGTTAATATTTAAATATTATTTTACATATTAAAAATATTTTTATTTTTTATTTGTTATTTTTAAATATAAGATATAAGTTAAAAATTAAAAAATTTTGTGTGGTTCGAATCGGATCGGGTCAACTCGGGTATCGAGTCGGGTCGAATCGTCGAGTTCACCTGACCGAGTTGATTGGTCCACCTAATTAACGGAGAATATATTTGTCATGTACTGAACACTGTTCAATGTGAATCAATTAATACAAATTGATTCTTTCCTCATTGGTTGATTACATTAGATTGCCAAAAGAAAAAAATATATATTGAAGTACAAAAATATAATGGTGCCCGTTATGGCTTCCGCGCGCGTTCAAAAAATTGTTAATTGGGAAAATGAAACCCACGGACGGAAAAACAAACAAAAAAAAATATCTTGATCATTTCAGGATAATGTTCAATGGTTTGGCAATCAGGTGGTCAAAATGTTGTCCAAATAAGGGCTAATTTACGATTAACTAAAAATGTTCTTTTTCTTCTCTTTCGAATGCACTTATTTGTGGTTAATATTGCTGCTCTGTCTGTCTATTTATTTATTTATTCTCTAGTAACATGGCAGCACGCATGCAGCTGCAGCAATGCAATAAGTTCATGAGGATAAGGGGAAATAATGTGGCGAAGGACGTCGAGCGTTCAAAGTCATGGGGTGTTTAATTGATAATTAATAATTTTAAGTATTTGTAAATTTTGTACAAGATTTTAAAAATAACGCGGATGGATTTAAAAAATGCAAACAACAAGAACATTCTCTATATTGTGTACGTCCTTTAAATTGCAGCGCACGTCTAACTTATTTATTCGTTTTGTTTCCTTTAATTTGATAGGCAACGTAGACCCTGTGATCCACACGACATGGCAATGATGGCATTAGATTTATAGGGTCAACTATTTATATATATGTACACGTGTGACATTTATTATTCATATTATTTAGAAAGAAAGCAATTCTAGATCCTGCACATGTCTCGGGGTTTCTTTTCGGGGCACGTCGAGTTATTTTATTATGTATTTTTCTTTTCAACTCATTTTTGTACTTAGTTTATTTTCTAAGTGTGGTCGTGACAGTTTTGTAATTTGCACTCCAGAAAAGTGCACCTCCGAAGATGGTCCTCCACACCACACGTCACAAACCTACCACCCGAAATGGTGATATAGCAGGGGAGACCCGCTAGTCCTCTCCCGAAGCGTTGTAATTATTCTTATTTACTCAACAAAGATTTCAAACTTTCTTAAATCTAGTATCGTACCTCAAGCGTGGGGTGGCAACCCACAAAAGAGCGTCCCAAAGTGTCCCAAAGAGATCGAGCGTCCCGCCGAGGTGCCCGTTCGTTTATGAACGCCTCCACCAAAGAAGCAGCCGCTCGAGACCGAGCGTCCCAAAAAGTGTGGCAATCGAAAAGTGACAAAAGTAATGTCTAAGGTCTCCCGCATGTCCATGGTCATCGCCTCCATAGACTTCAGCCATGTATACAACGGCGCCATCTTGTCTCGCACCGTTGCGAGATTTACGGTGTTCTTCAACTCCCGCTCGTATGTTGCGAGTTAGTCTTGCATCTCGCCCATGTTCAATTGAAATTGGTCGAGGCGTTGCTCGAAGGCGGACAAGGCGTCCTTCAAGCGGGCACGCCCTCGCTCGGGGCGGCCCTTCTCCGATGCGACTGGTTCATTCGTCATTTCTGAATTCGACGTCATTTCTCATTGATCGTCGAACGCTAACTTGAGCGGTCCCAGAAACGCTGCTCTGATATCAACTTGTCACGGGATCATTTTTCACTCGATGATAGACATCTAAACGTGCTCAACGTCTAGGCAAGCTCACTTCGTAGTCGTCCACTGGGGCCACCGTCACGTCGAAGTTTTCCGACCACTTGCCGATGCGAACCTTCACTCCTAGAGAAATTCCTATGGTCGAGATAGACTTCGTGTTCACCGTCTTGAACGTGGCGTTAGTCTTCTGTAATGGCAGCTTCAGGTTCTTGGCGGCCACTTCTGACACGAACAATTCTGATGCTCCCGTGTCGATGAAGGCGTTGAAGACTTGCCCGTTCAGCTCGATGTTCGCATAAAGTCGAGCGGCCGATGAAGAACCATTTGAGGCGTGCATCGAACTGAGGCACGCCTCCTCCTCCTCCTTCTCGTCGGGGCAATAAATGGCGTTGACCGTCGTTTTTTGCGGACAATCACTTGTCCAATGTGGACCCTTGCAAATGTAACAAGGCTTCGGCGGCTTTCCGTCCCTCTTGAAACGATCATTGTTGGGCTTCCTGTCTTGGTGTCCCTTTTCTTTGTCCTGATAGTGCGACTTGCCTCCTTGCGACTTTGACTTCTCTCCCCCACCATAGCCCTTGCCCGAGAGCTTTGGTGGTGGAGCGCTCATTTTGACATACTCCACGAGCGACTCAGCAGCAGCGACTAGTAAGCGGAGGTTGGGGCAATCTCGTTGCTCCAACTCCATCCTAGCCCATGGCTTCAAACCCTTCACGAAGACCGCCAACAACAACGCAATCTTGGCCTCCAATCCCGATTTGGCGAGGCAGAAGTAATTCGTCAGCTGCCTCTTGAACTCGTCTCACCTCTCAATGGGCTCGAGGTTGCCACGTTCCACGTCGTCGCAATGGCATCGCCACCATAGACTCGCCGCATCTTGCAAGTAGAAGAATGCGGTCTTCACCATCCTCGCTTCGATCGTCACGTCCAAGGCCTCCATGTACCTTCGGACGTTTCACAAGAAGTCACTGATCTCCTTCGTCGACCGCTCGCCTTTGTAGGGTTGCGGCTTCGGCACATCAATCCTTGCCTCATGCGGGGCGGGCGTCTCGGGATGCCGCCCATCTCCGTAGCGTCGCTTGAGTTCTTTCCGCATGGTTTTGAACTCTTGCTCCATCTCGAACCGCATGTTGAAGAGACCATACTCTTTTCTGCGACACATTGCTGCATGTGTCATCCCGCTCACCAACTCAATGGTCATCTTCGACCCCAAGAGACCCTACAATGTTCCCGTGAGGTCGGGAGGTGATCTCAAGCAGAAGACCTTCTCCGTCATGCAAGTGGCGAATGGGTTGCGCAAACAGGAGCACACCTTCCTAGCGACTTCTATATCGGAAGATCCGGGGCCCTCCACTCCAACACCTCCCAAAGTTCTTGAAACTCTTGAGGACTTTGCGGACGACATGCCCCAGGAGCTCCCAAAGTGGCTCCCTCCGAAGCGTGAAGTGGACCATGTCATCGACTTGGTCCCAGGATCGAAGCCCCATCATGGAGTCCCTTATCGGCTAGCCCCTTCAGAACTCGCAGAACTCCGTAAGCAACTCACCGAACTATTGAATGTAGGATGCGTTCAGCCATCGAAGTCTCCATATGGTGCCTCGGTACTCTTTCAGAAGAAGCATGATGGTTCTCTTCGGATGTGCATCGACTACCGGGTGCTCAACAAGCTTACGATGAAGAACAAGTACTCCATCAGTTTGGTGGCGGACTTGTTCGACGAACTTGGTGGTGCAAGATTGTTTACCAAGTTGGATCTTCGTTCGGGCTATTGGCAAGTCCGAATCGCGTAAGATGATGTGCAGAGGATGACATGTCCCAAGATATGGCTCCTACGAGTTCCTCGTGATGCCCTTCGGCCTCACTAACGGTCCAGCGACCTTCTGTACTCTCATGAACAAGGTATTGCAACCATTCCTTGATAGGTTCATGGTTGTATACCTCGACGACATCATGATATACAACCACACCTTGGAGGAGCATATGTTCGAGGTATTGCGGCAGAATGAACTATACGTCAAGCGGGAGAAGTGTGCCTTCGCTCAACCGAAAGTGCACTTCTTGGAACATGTCGTCGGATGTGGCAAGCTGAAGATGGATGGCGCGAAGATTCGAGCCATCATGGAATGAGAGTCGCCCAGGCGAGTTCTCGACATGCGTTCGTTCCTTGGCCTAACGAACTACTATAGGCGGTTCGTCAAGGGGTATTCACATGTGATGACTCCTTTGACGAATCTCCTTCAGAAGAATGTGAAGTGGGAGTGGACGTCGACGTGCCAGGAAGCGTTCGACACCCTCAAGAGGGTCATGACGGAGGAACTAGTGCTCGTCCAGCCAGACCACACCAAGCCCTACGAGGTACAGACAGATGCTTCTGACTATGCTATTGGATGAGTTCTTATGCAGGAGGGACATACCGTGGCGTTCGAGAGTCGAAAACTTAACGACACGGAGCGACGCTACGCCGTTCAGAAGAAGGAGATGATCGCGGTGATCCACTACCTTAGGACATGGTGGCACTACCTCCTCGGGTCGTGATTTCACATCAAGACGGACAATGTCGCGACAAGTTACTTCGAGACGCAGAAGAAGCTCTCGCCGAAGCAAGTAAGATGGTAAGATTTTATGACAGAGTTTGACTACGTTCTGAAGTACAAACCTGGCAAGACGAATGTCATTGCCGACGCCCTCAGTCGACGCATAGAATTGACGGCCATGAGCTCCTCTCAGGCCGACATGATCGAGAGGATCAAGAAGGGACTGGAGTCGGATCCCACGACAAAGAACCTGTTTGAACAAGCAAATGAGAGAAAGACACGCCGCTTTCGGGTGGAAGATGGGTTGATCTTCATCAAGGAACGTCGCATCTACGTTTCTCTGTTCGACAACTTGCGGCGTACTATCATGCATGAGTGCCATGACTCCAAGTGGGCGGGACATTCAGGCATCCGCCGCACTTTGGCACTCATCGAAGACAATTATTTCTGGCCAAGGATGGAGGATGATGTTGAAGTTTTTGTGAAGACATGCCTTGTTTGCCAACAAGACAAGAATCTCAACCAAGCGCCCGACGGACTTCTGGAACACCTGCCTATTCCAGAGCATCCATGGAAGGATGTTTCCATGGACTTCATCACAGACCTGCCTAAGTCTGAAGGGGCAGGTACCATCATGGTGGTCGTCGATCGGTCTCCAAGTATGCCATCTTCGCCGTCGGCTCCACGAGTTGTCCTGCTACTGAAGCTGCAGAGTTATTCATGAAGCATGTAGTGAAGTATTGGGGCCTACCACAAAGCATCATCAGCGATCGGGATGGTCGATTCGTTGGCAACTTCTGAAAGGAACTGTTCAAGATGATGGGTTCCAACCTGCATTGCTTGACATCACTTTATTCTCAAATTGACGGCCAAACTGAGAGGGTGAATTGTATCTTGGAGATCTACTTGCGGCACTTTGTGAGTGCCAATCAGAAGGATTGGGCGAAGCTACTCGACATCGCATAATTTTCTTACAACTTACAGCGAAGCGAGTCGACCAATCGAAGTCCCTTCGGGATAGTGACGGGGCAGCAACTTCTGACGCCCCAGGCCATCGCCACATCCTATGGTGGCAAAGTCCCTGCCGCTCACTGCATGGTGAGAGAATGGCATGAGCAGAATGACATGGCGAGAGCATGTTTGCGCAAAGCATCGAAGCACATGAAGAAGTGGGCGGATACCGTCCGACGGGACGTCAACTTTGAAGTCGGAGACTTGGTCCTTGTGAAGCTAGTCCAACATCTTCAACTAAGTGGAAAGAATCTGCACAAGGGTCTCGTTAGGCGTTACGAGTACCCATTCAAGATCCTGAAAAAGGTAGACAAGGTGGCCTACAAGTTGGAGCTCCCGCCTCAGATGCAGCAACACTCCGTCTTCCATGTCAGCCTGCTCAAGCCTTTCGTAGAAGATACTGAAGATCCCGGACGTGGGGTTTTAGACCGCGCCCCGCCGGTCATCCATCAGCAGTTTACTAATCAAGTTGAAGAAGTACTCGCCGTCCGCACAAAGAATCGAAAGAAGGAGTATCTTGTTCGATGGAGCGGAAGACCGGACGCCGACACAAGTTGGGAGACAGCCGAAAACCTGTGACAGTTCAAGCAGAAGATTGAAGAATTCCAAGTTGCAGCTCCAGGGACGTCGCTGACTTGAGTGGGGGAGAATGTCCCGGGGGCACGTCGAGTTATCTTACCATGTATTTTTCTTTTCAACCCATTTTTGTACTTAGTTTATTTTCTAAGTGTGGTGGTGGTAGTTTTGTAATTTGCACTCCAGAAAAGTGCATCCTAGGAGATTGTCCTCCACACCACACATCGCAAACCTACCACCCAAAATGGTGGTATAGTAGGGGACACCCGCTAGTCCTCCTTCGAAGCGTTGTAATCATTTCTATTTACTTAACAAAGATTTCAAGCTTCCCTAAATCTAGCATCGTGCCTCAAGCGTGGGGTGGCAACCCACAAAAGAGCATCCCAAAGCGTCGCGCCAAGGTGCTCGTTCGTTTACGAACGCCTCCACCGAAGAAGCGGCCGCTCGGGACTGAGCGTTTCAAAAACTGTGGCAATAGAAAAGTGGCAAAAGTAAGCTTCTGCAAAACATTCAAAAGAGCTTGCCTAGACGTTGGGCACGTTTAGGCGTCGCACGGTTGATCGAGCAAAAAATGACTCCGTGACACACACACAGTTTCTTTTTTTTTAAAGGAAATCTTCATTAAAGTGGAATGGAAAACCAATACATAAGCTGGGCGAGATCGTCAGGGGATCTCCTTCCCACAAAAAATTTGAAGCAAGGCTCCTTCCTTGCTTCGCCAAAAAATCAGGTAGAAAATTTTGATGTCTAACTATGTGATTAGATATAAAACAATTGAAGGATTGCAACAAAAAGTAAATGTCCTTCATGATATTAAAAATGCGTCACGGACAAAAAGTCTGGTTCTTCAATAAATCGATCAGCATGCTTGAATCTGATTTGTATGAGATATTCAAAATGTTCCTTCGATGATACTCTTGCAACGCACACCATAAAGCCCACGCTTCCGCCTCTAAAGCCGAATGAAAAATTCTACTCGTAGTACCTGCAAAAGCAAAAGAGAAATCAGGATTAAAAAGGATACATCCTGCACCCCCACCCTGTCTGACCCTGTGAAAGAGCCATCAGTGTTCAGAAAAAACACTGAGGAGGTGGGAGGCTCCCGCCCAGGCTCGGATAGCCTCAGGGGGTCCCTCAAGTCCTGGGAGTCGTCTTCATATGTTTGGAAGCCTGCCATGACCCTCTGCCAGATAGTATTAGTGGAAAGCCTTAAAAAGTTGAAGTGGACATCGTTTCTGTGCTTCCAAAAGTTCCACAGACATAAAGCTATTAATGATAGGATGTGGAATTGGGATTCATTTATAAGATGAGCACCCTCCTCTAACCAGAACCAGATGACCAAGATTGAAAAAATAGATAATGATAATTTATTTTTTATTGAAAAAGTGATCAAAGTTGACAACTACAAGGATAAAAAAAAATAGGTGTTCAATAGTTTCATTTTCATGATCACATAGAGTGCAGAGGGCACACAGTTTCCATTTGTTTCCCTTTGGCGTATATATACGGTTTCCTAATTAAGCAAAATAATGTTGTGAATAAAAAAGCTCCGTCACATTATTTTTTTTAATGCACGTTTCTTGAAGGAACATTTTTATTGTTTAGTACGTCCGTCTGTCATCCTTGACGTGCAGTCATTCAAGTGAATTGGCACACTATTTTTTTTTTTTGATACATAAGAGGTCTACATCTAATGCAAGAAAATTTAAAATTTAAAATAAAAAATACGTACGCTTCAGTAATAATTAAATTCGAATTAATAATCACTTGATCTTGATGTGTGCGTCCCTGCGCTACATCCTTATTTTCACACACAATATTAAGCCTCGAAAACATCACTTTTGGGATTGAAAATTCAGAATAAGTACCGAACAATAATTAGTTTATTCATCGCCCATTGCTAACGTATTTAATAGCACGTGTCTTGGCTTAATTAGTTACAAGTTCATCAAATTAGTTACTAGCCACATTTTTTTAAAGCAGATCAGACTTCGTTTGCTTACAAGCATTTTCGTGTCATTATGTCTTCTGCACATTCGACAGATATCAAAACATCATTAAATTACAAACATGTTCAATCCTATTTAACTTTAGCATCAATTCAGTTTGGTGCTTGTTAACACTTGTTGATTATTAGATAAAAAATTAATGATACTTTTAAAGAGTCATTTGGTTGTAAAATATATGTGAGAATATCGTTATATTCTTGAAATGCAATCAAACACGAATTGAAATTGAAATAATTTATTCAAATATCGAAAAATAAAAATCATCTCAGAACATGTGAAATCATCTAATTTATTTCTCAAAATAGAATATCTCCATTCTTTAAAAACACTAGAATATCGTATTCTTTAATTTTTAATTGTATTTTATTTTTTATCATACCCATATATTATATTATTATTATAAATATTAATTACTTATAATAAAATATTTTAGTCATAAAATATCATATTTTTATACTTTATTCTCCTTCAATCAAATATGAAGTAGAATAAAATTATATTTACTTTTTTAAAAATGCAAAATGTGAGAATATTGTGTTCCTAAGGAACATTATGTCCTTATCAAATTATGTGCCGAAAACATACTCAATGTCCTTAGAACAGATGGAGCCAAACATGGCTTAGGGTTCTAGTCGATCGTCTGTTCATCATGGCAAGCAGCGACACTGTTTACGTCAAATCTGCTCGCTACCACCCACGGAAATTGAATAGATATGGATACAACTTCAAAATACGATCATAAGCACTTTTAAAAAAAAAAAATATTCGCACGCACAAAAACTAATCAATGTACAATTTGGGAATAAATAAATAAAACATAGCAAAGGTCTCATGAGAAATCTCACGATATTAATTAAGTTCACCTTTTTTAATTATTTACGAGTAAATTGCTACAACATTATTTCTATTTACCGTAATCATTCGTCACGTTATGATGTCTCTCTCTAGTGATGGCCCCTAAGTTCTGCAAGTCCGAACAACTAAATTTGTTAACCTACTCCTCCATCTAAACTATATCACGGCAAACTCAACACATCGATCCGCGTGACGCTTTGTTCTGTTCCTAGTGGTTGGAGTTAACATTAAAGATCATGGGCCCTGCCATTTGACCCGTTGATTTAGCCCATTACATCATGACCAATTTAAATTACTTATCTATTACCTTTTAAAAAACAGAAATAAAAAGGAATGATATAATGTATTCGAGACACCACATTTTTTTTTCCAAGTATTGCATCATTAATAATGCTGGCGACGACGAGAAAAAAATCTCGTCGTTAAAAATTATTGAACAATTAAATACAAAATAATCATACCACAGTCCCACGTTGTGTGTGTCCTATTTTCGCCGTTTTTTCTCCTGTTAAATAAAAAAACAGCATTTGTTCCAAAACAACGAAAATACAAATAATACTAATGTCCACCGACAAAAAAAATAAAAAAGGTACATGGCATCTTTGCCTTGACTGGTCTGGTCCTTTGTGAATTGTGATCACACAATCCATATTTAATATAATAAACGGAATGCATTCAGTTGCATCTTCATTGTCTAATTTATGAGAAGAGACGCATCAGAAGAGGAAAAAAATGTAATAGAAAATTGGCAAATGCACAAATTTTAAATATCGAAAATTATTTGACATTACTATATTTTACGCTCGCTGGAAGGTGAATGGTTGTGGTGAAAGAGAAAAAAAAAGCTCCATTTTTAATTCGAATTTTCGACAAAAAAAATGGAAGGGAGAGTTCTTTCTAATGCTAATTATAATGATCCCCCTAATTAAGCGAAGCGCCGTAATTAGTAAAATTATGCACTAATTTGCATTCCCCTTAATTTTAGAGATCTTAGAGATCTTACCGCGTTCACGCGTTTCTGTGCTCCCTTGTCTTCCTCCCAATTCTTCGTCCCTATTTATATCTCCCTCCCTCCGCCCCTCCCTCCTTAGCAGGCGCATTACCAAATGCTTCAAAACCCTGCTGGCTCACCGCCGTTCACATCGCCTTGCCGCTGCCAACGCCGATAAGGGCCGAATCGTATTGATCGGGCATTTCGACGAACACTTGGAGCTCCGAAGCTATAAGAGGTGGCTGCTCTTCTTGTTGTTGTTCTTCTTGCAGCAGTAGGAGAGAGGGAAGATGAGGGGATTGGAAGAGGAGTTGTTCCCTTCGACGCCCGGGAAGTTTAAGATAGAGCGGGCGCACCCGATTAACCGGCAGTTCCACCGGTGCTTCGCGTCGACGAGCACCATGTTCCTGTGGGCGCTCTTCCTCGTCGCGCTGACTGCCTCCTACCTGAGTTTCCAGAGCTTCGTGGACATGTCGTCCGGTGGCGTCAACAAGTGGGGGGGCATGCACTGGGAGCGCCACATCCGCGCGTCCGCCTCCGTACGCCGCCCGGAGGGCTTCTCCGTCCTCGTGACCGGAGCGGCGGGATTCGTCGGGTCGCACGTCTCGCTCGCGCTGCACCGCCGCGGCGACGGCGTGGTGGGTCTCGATAACTTTAACAACTACTACGACCCCTCGCTGAAGAAGGCGCGAAAGGCGCTGCTCGCCTCCCACGGCGTCTTCGTCGTCGAGGGCGACATCAACGACGCCCGCCTCCTTGCCAAGCTCTTCGAAGTCGTGCCCTTCACGCACGTGATGCACCTAGCCGCCCAGGCCGGCGTCCGCTACGCCATCGAGAACCCGGCGTCGTACGTCCACAGCAACATCGCCGGCCTCGTGACGCTCCTGGAGGCGTGCAAATCCGCTGAACCCCAGCCGGCCGTCGTGTGGGCCTCGTCCTCCTCCGTCTACGGCCTCAACGAGAAGTCCCCCTTCTCCGAGTCGGACCGCACCGATCGCCCTGCCTCGCTCTACGCGGCCACCAAGAAAGCCGGCGAGGAGATCACTCACACCTACAACCACATCTACGGCCTGTCCATCACCGGCCTCCGATTCTTTACCGTCTATGGCCCCTGGGGGCGCCCGGACATGGCCTACTTCTCCTTTACCCGCAACATTCTCGAAGGGAAACCGATCACCGTCTACTCGGGGAAGGACAACAAGGAGCTCGCCAGGGACTTCACCTACATCGACGACATCGTCAAGGGCTGTCTCGGGTCGCTCAACACCGCACAGAAGAGCACTGGGACCGGCGGCAAGAAGCGCGGCCCCGCCCAGTACCGCATCTTCAACATCGGCAACACGTCGCCGGTGACGGTGCCGGACCTCGTCGGAATCCTGGAGCAGTACCTCAAGCGGAAGGCCAAGAGGAACGTGGTGGAGATGCCCGGCAACGGCGACGTCCCCTTCACCCACGCCAACATCACCCTCGCCCAGACCGAGCTCGGTTACAAGCCCACGACCAACCTCCAGACCGGGCTCAAAAAGTTCGTCAAGTGGTACCTCTCCTACTACGGCTACAGCCCGCGGGGGGGAAGCGGCGACACCGGCGCCGGCGCCCCCGGCAGGGGCAAGACCCTGTAAATTCGACGAAATTTTTTGGTTGTTTCCTCCCTCCCCCACTCACTCTGTGGACTCGTCCAAACTTTAGGTTATTTTTGTGTTTTTATTCATATTTTTCTCTTAATTTTCTGTGGCGAAGGAAATATAAAAGTTCGACCAAATTAATTAAAAGAAAAGAAAGTGAGCACAAAAGTGGCCCTTTTTATTTTCCCTGTAAATTTGATGAATTCTCGGATTTATTTTAAAATTCCTTTGATTTGATATAATATTTGCTATAATGCACAAAAAATTATTAACCGCGTGGGGCTGTTCAGGCGACGAAACAGGTCGCGGGAGACGCAGATTTGGGCGCCTCCGGCGGCGGAGCAGACCGCTGGCGGGCGGTGGCGCGATCGTAAATAGCGGGCGAGTCTCGGGTGGTTTCGCCGTTTCGGACGGGTGAGGACTTCGAAGGGGATCAAGGTAAGGTCTCACAAGATGGATTCCAGTTGGAGGGGACAGCTGGCGGGAGTTCCCGCGGGTGGCCCACCCCTCTTTTGTGGCTTTTAATGATTGGGTAGCAATGTGAGTCTCCCCTCCGAAACAAAGGCGAGCACACTGCCGTGCTTCCTTAATTTTGTCCATCTGTAAGAAAAATCAATATATTTTAACCGTAGCAACATTTGGGTCCGATTTGGATCACCGACCGGCAAAAATGAATTGCCCGGTCAGAGGGGTACGATCTAGAGCCGAGGAGAGATGTCTATAGATAAGGAATGGATAGAGTCTGAATTATGATGTTTAATTAGAAAGTTTTTAGATAATAACTTATAAAAATATAGAGTAAGATAATGAAAGGGTTATTTTTTTTATTTTTTTTCTTATATATTAAATTATTCAAAATATTTAATAACTAATATTATTTATTTTGGAGCTAGTTTCTTAAATCTCCTTTAAATTATAAAGATTTTTCGTATTTATTTATAATATATGAACTTACCATAATATCTTTTTAAATTATACTATGATTTTCACTTTTGCTCATTCAATTTTATTAATTTTTTTTGTTTTTATTTATTAATAATTACCCTAGCTAGTGGGATAAGGTTTTGTTGTTGTTGTTATTAATAACTAAATTGCCCTCAATGAAGAAAAAATATTGACATTTATTTCAAGTCGGAGGAGAGTAGTTTAGTCATTTAATAAATTAAAAAAATAATGAAAAAATTAACAGAATATGACATATGGTCTAAAGTAAAAAATCATGGCATAATTTAGAGGACACTATGATAAGTTCATATATTAAGAGCATATGCGAAAAATCACTATAATTTAGAGAATATTTAAGAAATGAACCCTATTTATATATTATATTTTATCACTTAAATTATTTTATCCTTTATTTTTCATTTGACATATTTCCTATATTTTATTGTATTATTTATTTTTTTATAATTATTTTATTCATCTACTTTAAAAAATAGAAATGAAAGATAAATATAGATAAAAATTATTATACGAAGATATTTGTAACGCAACGAAATTTGATCCGCCACATGGCACGATCTTCTCTCGTGCGCTATCCTTTTCTTATTTTCATTGACTCTTTTGTTGACCTAAATGGTCAAGGGAAACGACACGTAAGTGAAAGACTTAATCAAATAAAATAATATACCAATAAAAGGAGAATGCGGAAGCAAAAGGAATAAAATACGTCAACATATCTCGATAAAAGACATAGGGCGAAAGAAAAAGATAACATCCCATGGTCTCAATTTGAAGTAGCAAAGATAAGAGTATGAGTACTAAATATAAAAACATTTGCAGTCGACCATAACTTGATAAGACCTATCCAAGTAGACATACCATCTAATACAATGGATAAACACACGACTCATACTAGACATGACTATAACCATATGCACATACCACCGAAAGTGAAGTCGCTGCACACACACCATTACATCGCGAGCAAACATCATGTACATGTGGGGATCACACAAAGGAGCAAGCTCAATCGTTAGCATAAAATTAAGTTTGAGTTAGTATAAATCATATATCAATTCTGTTAGAGAAGAACATATAATGAAATGGGAAAGATGATCATTATGTATAGAGTAATCATAATATGATTCATGCTTTTTTCCTTTCTTTTCTTGCATTCCTTTCATTCTTTCTTTTGTTCGTTCGTTCATTCATTTCTTTCTTTTCTTTTCTTTTCCTTCATTTCTTTTCCTTTTTTTCATTTCTTTTCCTTTCAAAGAGTTCTTCATTCTTTTAAGGAATACCATTGCCTGCACTCGTGGTGCTACTATCTAGATCATATGTGCTGGTGGGTGATCAGTGTCACGGGCATTCCTGTCGGGCTAAGATGACCATGTGTCAGGCGGAAAACATCCGAAAGGGAGAGACTCTCATCTAGATAGAACAATTGGTAACTCGCGAGGAAGTGCCTTGCTTAAGGCTCGCTTAACTTCCTCCGTCATCGTGGATCTTTTTTTTTAATCCAAAGATCGATCAAGATCGTATGGAGCATAGCTCCAAATCATGTGGACATATCTTTCAATTCATAAATTGGTCAAGGTTATATGTGCCTTTCTTTCAATCCGAAGATCGATCAAGGTCGTATGGAGCAAAGATTATGTTCTTTTCTTCTTTTAACCAATCAGGTGGACAGGAACCTTAGTAAATTCAGAGAGTTCGATTATGGTCGAATTATTCTGTCCACATATTGGACACCCATAAGTCAATGATCGTCCGTCGTTCATTCATCTTAGCGGTCATCCGGAGAGGAAATAGACGGCCATTTATCATTTCATGGATGTCATAAATAAGTTGGCATTCCATCCTTTCCATTTAGTTCAATCATAGGAAGGCAAACATAGTTTCGTTGGACACGATTAACTTCATATAGAGATTAGATATCGATTACGTAAACGGGAGTTCGTAAATCATAAAGTTACGTTCTATTGGCCAGAACCCGGGCTGAAATAGAATCATTCTTGGAAGAATCCAAGTCAGAACCCGGGCTGGGTCAGGGTTATACTTGGGCTGAGTTGGGTGCGCGATCGGGTCGGAAAGGAAAGGTCTATCCGCCCGATCATTTTCTCCAATCGATACCCGGGTCGAGTCAGATAGAGCACGGGCTGAGTTACTGGTGTGAGCCGAGCTCCGAGCCGAGATCCGGGCCGAGTTGGGAAGAACTCGGTCCAAGTTGGTTTGATCCGGGCCGGGTTATGGGCAACTCGGGCCGGGTTCGTCATTTGCAGAAAACTGTGAGAGTTCACGGCTCTCAATCGTTTCGTTCTTTCCAACAATCAAAATGATCGTGCATCAATATCACGGGTTTGTGAGCATAACTAAAGTATTATATGATAATCTAAACTATAAGAAAACAATCTACACATGTGATGGTCTAGTAAATTCGAAAACTACGTAAATAACTAATAAACAGTTTCAAGTGATTCGCAGGAATGAAAGATGAAGCATTTCAGAGTTATCAACTTCATCTCCTAATCATGAATTTTATTTCGGATTCGGCCCTAAGCATGCGTTAATCATCCAGCAATCACACTTATGAGATATCACAAAAAAATTTACGAATTTATCTCCTAACCTATGAGATAGATCCCAAAATCACACCTCTGTGCCTACGTATTTGGGGTTCATCCTCACAGTGGTTCGCCTCGGTTCGCTGCTGCTATTCGTCATCGTCTGCTGCATCATGGTCATCACCGACATCGCCCCTCCGTCTCCTGGTTGTGCATGTCATCGAGAAGAGGAGAGAGCAGAGTGAGGGCGTGAAAGAGAGAGAATGGAAACCATGAGAAAGAGAAGGGGAGAGGGGTTTTATGGTGGTGTAGCTGTCTCTTCCTCTCCACGTCGTGGCTGGATAGAGTAATGAAGAGGGGAGGGGAAAAGGGAAAAACGGCTCGGTTGTTGCCCGTTCATCGTTTTAGGTTTTTTTTTAGACCGAGGCGTTACAATATTTGTTTACCAATTCAAGAGAGATGAGAGATTAATGGGAGAGAGAAGAGAAAAGAGAGCATGAGACAGAAGGATAGGGCGTTAATTTAGTGTAAAGTTATCACCGATTGATGGAATGAGAAATATAATATTAGGATGACTTAGTTAGTTCACCTAATTCCTTCTAATTAATATAAAATAATTATGCTAACAAAATTTATACTTTTCTAATTTACCCCACCCCTCAAAACTCACTAACATTAATATTTAAAATTTTATGATTTTACGAATTTAGCAATGAAATTTGAGTGAACTCAACGTGTAATCAGACTTAGTGCTAAACTTTGATAGATTCTCATGGACTCTGATAGACTGGGTAAACTCGATCGAGACTAAGATAGTATTGACACAGGCAAAAGTTAGACATTTAACCAAAATTTGAGGTCAAAATTGAAATAAAAATTGCATAACTTATGTAATATCATTAAACCTTTATGATTCAACAACTGAGAATACGTTATCTTTTAATCTGCATGACTTGTGGATTAATTTGATAATTTGATGTATAAACTTTGAACTCTTTACAATTTAACAAGTGTTGCATAACTTATGTAATATATTTGTTATAACGCCCAACTCCTCGTTAGGCATGACAAGAGGTGAAATCGTAAATTCAATCGTATAAATTCAAATTCAATCTTAAAAAAAACTAAAGTTAAGAAATAAACTAACTCTACAAAATATCAAATTACATTTTTGTCTACTCTACTAAGTCTTAAGAGGAGGGGGTTATATGTGTTCAAAATTATGAAAGAAAAAAAAATGATTACACCGCTATTAGGCTTCCTCTAATATAAATTTTTTCCTCTCGTTGACAATAATTAAAAAACTTTTTCTATTTTAAAATTTTGTATTTATCTGTTTGCTCACTTATTTTTAATCATTTATCTTTTTCCTCAGTTATTTTATATTGATGTTTGATTTTCAAAAATATCTTATTCCTTTGGGTTGTCACGACTCAACTCGTGCGTCCACAAATTGAATATTGATACATCAACTAATTGAGTAAATTACACCAAATGCTCTTCAACTTTGAAGTTTGCTCAGCAATACCCTCCAACTTCACTTTGTAATACAAATGCCCTTCATCTTTTAATATATTTCACCCGATGCCCTCTTTACTTACGACAGTCGATTTTCTGATTTTTTGTCGATGTGGCATCCACATGGCCATCTCCCCTCTCCTTCATTCAAATAGTCGTCCGACGTGGCATGCTCTGACGTGGTACCACATATTAAACCATAATTCACTCATTTTTAAATTATTTTCTTATTTTCCTCTTTGTCATCGTTCGCGTGAAACATCTTTGGCCGTTCGCACTCCTTAGTCGTTCGCTCTATTTTGTCGTTCGTCTCCTTCATCGGTCACCTTTCACGTTTGTCGGTCGTCGTCTTTATTTTAATTGGTGTAATTTTATGTGCATTTGGTGAGTAAATTTTAAAATTGGAGGACATTTGGTGTAGTTTTATGTGCCACGTTGGAGCACGCCACGTCGGACAGTTATTTGCATGGAGGAGAGAGAGGAGATTATCACGTTGATGAAAAATCAGAAAACTGACTATCACAAGTAAAGAGGACATCGGGTGAAATGTATTAAAAGATGAAGAACATTTGTATTATAAAGTGAAATTGGAGGGTATCGTTGAGCAAACATTAAAGTTCGAGGGCATTGATGTAATTTTATGTGTCACGTCGGAGCATGCCACGTCGGATGACTATTTGCATGGAGGAGAGAGGAGATGGCCACGTGGACGTTACATCGACGAAAAACCGAAAAACCGGCTATCCCAAGTAAAGAAGACATCGGATGAAACACATTAAAAGATGAAGGACATTTGTGTTATAAAGTGAAGTTGGAGAATATCGCTGAGCAAATCTTAAAATTGAAGAACATTTGATATAATTTATCCTCAACTAATTTGATAAAATCAAAATTAATCTGATAAAATCGTCCACAATCTCGTAGTTATTAGTGTCAAATGAAATTTCTAACCAAAACACTATCTTTTACCAATTGGATGCACATGGGTGTTTTAGACAACATTTGAAGCAAAGGAAACGAAATCATTTGTTGTTATTTTACGTCATTGGATGCGCCATCATCTCTAGGAATCTTTTTTATTTTCCTCTCCTGACTCCCGACTCCTGAGTCGAGCACTATTTTTTTTTCGCGTTATTGCAGTACCATGGTTTTAAATTATAATAATGTGATTAATAGATTCGACGAGTATTAATAATCCTGAAAAAAATCGATATTTAAAATTACCAGGTGGATCAAGAAAATATCGTTCTACATTTGATCTGGATTTCAAATTAATTAGGCAGTTAATAGTTTTCAGAATCGTATGGTTTCTAGTAAAAAAGAAATCATATGACGTTGCAGTACTTGTTGTTGATTAATAAGACTGCAACTCGTACAGGACGGATGTCTCTGCACACTCACACACTCTCTCGAATTTAATGCCTGGGTTCATGTAGCGTACATTTTGATATGGCTGGCAGATGCAGATGCTTTTATGACAAAGATGTGATGTGGATCATGTCAAGGTTGGCTTTACGAATGATAAGCTCAAGCACAGCACGAGGAGGTCCAAGCCATCTATCATATCACCCATTGCTTATCACTTCTTCCACTCTGTCTGATCATGGATGCACCATATGCCATATCACGCAAAAAGCGTCTGATCATGACCAAGACTCTGCGACTCTGCCGCTGCCGCCTGTTACACTCTTGATCGTCGAAGATGAAGAAAAAATAATTTTTTAAGGGACTATTTGATTGGAGAATATTTTTTAAGAAATATCATATTTTTATTTTAGGAAATATAATATTTTGATTTTATTCTTATTCTATTTTTTGTTTGATTAAAAAGAATAAAAAAAATTAATTTATTATAAAAACATTTTATTATAAATAGTTAATATTTATTATTATTATTATTATTTAATTAAATAATGAAAAATTAAAACTGATAAAAAATGATAAAACAACATAAAAAATGTCGCTGAATGGATTAAAAAAATGTTTTCACATTCTTCAAAATGATTTTAAGAAAATCGAAGTTTGACAAAGTTATTTTTATTTTACTTGTGTTTGATTATATTATAAAAATTATTAAGTTTTGATTTATATTTCACAACCAAACAGCTCTTAAGTTTAATGTATACATAAATTATACATCTTTTTTAAATTTTGGCTTAATAAACTTTCTAATATTTTTAAATATTCTTAAAAATTAATAAATTTACTATGCATGAAGTTAGTGAGATGTTTAAAAGGTTATATCCTCATAAATTAGGAGGATATAACACTTCTATTGTGGGTAAAACACCGATGATCGATGAACAATCAAGACAACGAAATAAATAGAAAATGAATATAGAGATTTAACGTGATAAAATTCTCTTAATCAATATGAACAAGAGAGAAACATCCACGGGTAAAGAATGCCGCCGTCAGAAAAATTTTACTATGAACAAAAGAGGGTACATCATGATAAAATCCTAACCCATATATATAAAGGTCTGTACCTTCATATATGCAACATTAGCCTAACCCTAACCCTAACCCTAACCCTAACCCTCGGAAGAATTTCTCACTTTTCGCTACACTGACATCTGCAACATCAGTCTTCTTATTTTTCTTCTCATTGCTCTCGTTATTTCTTTTATTCTTATTATGTAATTTGTAATACTCTGCTTTGATATGACCATTCTTCTTACAATAATTGCAAATTTTATTTATGTTCTTCGAATTGGATGTGAATCTATCTTGATTTTGATTTCTCGTCTGATGTTTGCCTCTTGTGATCAGACCTGAGGCTTGATCATCAGATTTGCTGCTTAATCCCAATTCGTTATCCAACTTTTTCTTACTCAGCAGTCTGCTCTTAACATCCTCAAACGTGAGTTTGTCCCTACCGTAGACCATTGTCTCCTTAAAGATTTTATATGAATATGGCAGATAGCAAAGAAGTAATATGCCCTGATCTTCATAATCAACTTTCACATCTACGTTCTTCAAATCATTGATTAAGGTGATGAACTCACTGATGTGTGATTTGTTCAACGTACCTTCGGCCATACGAAAGGTGTACAACTGCTTCAACACAAGTCAATTCGCTAGGGTTTTCATCAGATACAGAGTTTCCAACTTCGTCTAGAGACCAGTCATCATCTTCTCTGCTAGAATTTCTTGAAGAACATCGTTCGTGAGGCACAATTGAATCGCAGACATGGCCTTCTCGTCGAGTTCTTCCCAGACGAACGTTTCCATGGCATCCGGGTTTTGACCCGATATCGTCTTCTTCAATCCGTTCTGAATCAGGATGACATACATCTGAACTTTCCACAAATCGAAATTTGTGTTCCCATCGAACTTCGTTGTAGTCATCTTCGCAGAAAGAAACTCAGCTCTAATACCAATTTGTTGGGGGTAAAACACCGAGGATCGATGAACAAAAAATGAACACAAAGATTTAATGGTAAAACCCTATTAATCAATGTCAACAAAAGAGAAACATCGACGAGTAAAGGAGGTCGCCGTAAAAAAAAATTTCACTATGAGCAAAAGAGAGTACATCATAATAAAACTCTAACGGCCCAAACCCTCCGCTTCCGCCACATATCATCATTTTTTCTTTTTCTCATTTATTTTTCTTTCATAATTTTTGGGTACAGGATACATAATTCAAGACATATCAATAAATAGTTTAATGTATAATTAATTAATCATTATTAGAGGGAGACAAATAGGACAATCCATTTTTTTACAAATCTTGGTCACAAACTCGCAAAGTATTTAGCCACACCGAGATCCACCATCGGATCTGTGCAAATTTTTTTTTTGTGCATGTAATTATGTATATATATATTCTACTCCACCGAATCAGTTTCTGAAAATTTAAGGAAAAAAACATTTATGCACTTGTTAATCCCAATTATTAATGCTGGATGATCGACCCGGTCCATGATGATCCCTGACATTGTCTATGAAATTACGCCCTCGATGATCATAATCGTCGCTCAAACATTTTTCGCTTACTAAAATTAAGTTGTATGCTCATACTAATCATCATCTCATCACTCGTCATATAATTGTAACACCCTCCGGCCCAACGAAGATGTTATTCGTTTTGGACTTTCAGCGCATACGAATTTGAAATGCGTCTTAATAGGTGAATAAAATTATTGCATATAAGTTCACGATAACCTTCATATTTTTTTCATACGAGACTATTCAATGAAATCATCTTAATTCTTAAACCTCATATCATTACGATAATTTTATCTCCTTTTATTAGGTATTCGCCAAACAGAGACGGAGCAAGGGGCTTGGTCCCTCCCAAGTGCTTTTCTATCTTTCGAGTCACATTAATAAACCAGAACAATGTAATTCGAAGTATACATTTTGGATCATCTTATATTAGTATTCTTGAATTATGGATTAGGACGTAGTAAAAAAAAAAAGAAACCTATTCGATACGGCAAAATTGTGGAGGTGACGTGGGGTGCAAAACAAAACCCAGCAAAAAAAAAAAGTTTAATTAATGGGAATTTTAAAAATTAATTTGATAGATAAGTTTTAATGAGTGTTTAGATAAAAAGTAAGAATTAATAATATAATTTATTATTTTATGAGGTATAAAATTATAGTGAATAAAAATATTATATATATCTATTTATGTAAATCTTAAAATCCAAATAAAATATTTTTCTAAAAACAATTGAACATTTTAATTAATGATATTCTATTTATATTTATATTTTATTATAATAAATATAATATTTTACATTCATTTTATATTATTAATATTATATTACAACAAATAACAATAATATAATGTTTGCATCAATTTTGTTAATTAATATGATTTTTTTTATAATTTGATTATACTATAATACTAAGAAAAATATTTTAACTAATTAATAAAATATTTTTTAAATTATTACATATTTTAACTAATCTTTTATGCGAGAACCAGTTACATATTCAAAAATCGATCGTTACAAGAAATTCACTCGCTAAATAATGGTTGCATACAAATATTTATATATTTATTTATATTTTGAGATTCATTACTAAGTGAGTTATTAGAATATATGCAATATCATATGCTCTGCCTGCTGGTGGAGTGATTAGGATTAAGATTGATTTCATAAGAATATAGGGAGGAAAGTACGTATACATATAAACTTATTTTGAATACAGTCCTATAATTTTTAAAAAATAAATTATCTTATAGAAAAAATCGAGTGAAAACTTAAATTTTTATATTATAGAAACAAGCTTGAATTTATATTTAATGTACATACGACTCCTAAATACGAAAAGAAATTAAGAGTTTTATGACTTATAAATATTTCGGTGATTAAAATAATATTTATTATTATTTTAATTCAAAAATTAAGTGATAAAATATTATGAAATTAAATAATTTTAAAAATTAAAGAAAAGAAGGAAATAAAAGGATGAATAAAAGTAGAGTTTTATTGATATGAGTTAGAGAAGAAATAAAAAAAAAGAAGTTGAGTAAAGATGAATTTTGTTAAGCATAATTATAGAATAATTAGTAAATTCGAATTTAATTAAATTTAAATATTTAACAGAGGATAATTAATGATGAATAATCATAGCTGATGGAGAATTAATTCAAGGCTCAACGTGACTAAAAAATTTAAAAAATCGAGCGAAAAATTAAATTTTATATTCTAGGTACAAATTCAAATTTATATTTCTAAAAGAAATTGATGGTGATGGTTATGACCGGTCTCTAACCGCCCTGTCACGCCATCGCTGTATTTGTGACGTTTTATACTTGTAGATAACCTTCATATTATAGTCCATGAAGGCCGAAGGGTTAATTTACTATGATGTAATATGTTGAAATAATGGAAAAATGTCACTATATACGTTTCGCCATCATAATTTTGATTTAAAATAGTTACTACTAGCTAGTTTGTTTTAAAATATTAATATTTAGGGGCGTCAACATCTATAATTAATATAATGTAGAGGTGGAGTGGAAAATTTTGAAATTGGAACTTATAGTTATTCCTTTTTTCTTCATCCCGAGTATCCACACTTTTATTGTTTAGTAATTAACGGAATGAGATCAATATTGTAATCATGTCCTCTAATTTAATTTTATTGTTCAAAGATTATAACTAATTTTTTTTCTTTTTTTAGGAAGAAAACGTAGGTAGGGATAGGAAGATAGATTGAATGGCCATATGCGACACGTAAGTTGACCATGCGTAGGGGGTGTGACCGTGACAGTGAGTTAAGCTTCTAGTTGATCCAACTTGGTTGAATTATGGTTATGAAGACTAGTAATCGTGGAAAACTTGTAATTCAGACACGAGCAGCAATTCAACCTAGGAACATCTTCCTCGAAGTGAACGTTTGATTTCGAATGTATAATTTCGTCATGTTGAAGATGGATCTTGCACTGTTCGGTCCGCGCAATCATGTGCATTTCGATTTCGCACAATCTTGCATGGTTCACGGAGTGTGACCTGCGGTTCGAGAAAGGCGATCTGCGGTTCATGGAGGACGATCTTGCGAAGGGTGCAGCCCTCGCGGCTCGCAGAGGACGGCGGCAAGCGGCAAGAGGAAAAAAAATGCGATCTTCGATGGAGGAGGTCGACAACAACGAAGACGAGAGGGAAAATGACACGATCTACAAAAGCAGAGGCCGGCGGCAAGAGGAAAAAGGACATGATCTGAGAGTTCAAAGGTCTTCGATGACGGCGATGGATTTGTGTGTCTTGCCCATCTCGTCCGTCACACATCTTGCCTATCTAGATCCCGCACCGATGATCGTGCAATAGAAGAATCGCCGAGATCCCATACCATCGTCGCCCATCTCGTCCGTCACATAGAGAAGAAAAGCTTGGCAACGGAGCTCTGACGCTGAGTGACGTACGAGGGCCGGAGATCAAAGACGTCGCCGACGATGGAGCCTACATTCGGAGAGGGGAGGAGACACTGTAACAACCCCAACTTTTAAGTAAAGGTATTTAGATCATTTAGAGGAAAACCTAATAAACCATACGCTAGACTCTATAAAAAGCTCTCAAACATCCCCTCTATTCCTTTTTCTTATTCTCCCACGTGACAACTACAATCCTAAATGGAGGAGACCAAGAAAAAATGGAGGTCAAAGGAAAAGATGATGACAAGAGAAAAGGGATCGGTGAAGAAGAAAGGGATCAAATTCCTATACATGTAAAAGGGATCCAACACCTCTCTCCTCTCTTTTAGTTGAATTGAGAGTTTCAAGAACACCCCGTTCTTGATTATGATATTGATTGAGGGATCGCCTTGATAGGATCACTAGATTTGAATGATATTTATGCCTAGATCTATATGCTTTGATTCATTGCAAATTGTCATGTTTAGATTCATGTGTTCATATGTTGAAACCTTAGATCTTTTAGATGAACTTAGGAAAAAACCCTACATTTTAACAATGAATGGAAATTACATGTTTTAGTATATTCCATGATGCTAAGATGTTTGGAGATCATATTTGTAACATTTATGATATTTTATATTATTTTTACTGAAGTTTTAATCTAAAAAATCAAGAATTTCGAGTGAAAGATCGAACTTTCAGGACGCTGGCATAGCTATGCCAGGTCCCGAAACAACTATGACTAGAGATTGTGAAGAAAGCTCCCGACCATGACTGTGACAAAAGTGTCAAAGCCGTGAAGGAGTTAGGCATTGCCATGACTGTCCCAATCACGACCTTGAGTGAGAGGTCTACAAGGACGTTCAAAATTGGACTCACTCATGGCCGTTCCAAAGGAGCACCACCGTGATGATAACCTGGTAGGGCCGTGACACCATCAGTCATGAACATGATCGAGGAATAAGTACAGGGCCACGGTCACGGCGTGGGCACTCTGACATGATCGTGATCGACGACAATGACCCATATATTATTTTAAAATTATTTTCAAAGTATTTAGACTATGCATTGATGCTTGATGAATGTATATGACATAGGGGCACAAAATGCATATTTAATAGTAACTAGGTTAAAAAAGGAATAATGATTAATACGAATGATTGTTGTATTGCACAACATAATGTGCCTAAAGCTGAAGAATATTCACTCATCAATGGTGGGAAACAGAGTTCTATGCCTATGTATGTACTTTTAGGAGACTTAAGCCCATGAAATAAAGTTCTACATTTGTATATGTGCTTCTCAGTGAACAAGGTCACTCATAAAAAGTGTGTATTCTTTGAATTAAAATCTCACTCTTATGATGTGCGTATTCCTTGAAATAAAGTCGCTCACTATTATGACGTGCGTGTTCCCAATGACGTGTCCTAGCTATCTAATGTGATAATGTTGATATGATTATTTTAACTATGTTAAAATCAAAGATATTATAAGGTAAAATAAGAATGAAAGTGAAGTTTAACTTCGATTAAGCATTACATAATAAAGAAAGAATAAAAGAATAAAAGAAGGTCCAAAGAGTTATAAAGTAATCGGAGTAAATGTGGGGTATGAAAGATGTTAAACAACAAATAAGGATTGGGAGTTATAAATAAACTCTTAGATGTACATAAGATTAAAGAAGAAATGCACGAATAAGGCATTTGCTAAGTATGTTCATGAATGTATGTTTTATTGTATGATGTTCACACGAGATGATGATTCTCAGTATGTAAGTTTTAAATGTTCCAACCAATGTTATGTCAAAAATGATAAGCATGATGTATTGTCATGTAATGATCATGATATATATCATATAGTTCATGATATGTATGTTTATACATTTATATTATTATGATGATGATAGATGCATCACATATAGTAGCATGTGATAAGTTATCACGCATGTATGATATTTACATATTATAATTGATAAATCCTGCACTCTGAATCATGCAGACAATCAAAATTAAGTGATGGATGACAAGCTCATGACAAAATGTGGACATGCTTAATTTAAATAAGTCATATAGTTCTAGTTGAACATTGATACTATATACTCAAGTCTTTAGGCTTTTAAAATCTCACGAAGTATTAGTTGAAAAGATGTTGTATGATTAGAATAATGTTTTATTTATTATAAGTTTTTTAAAATTATTAAGTTTTTCGTTGTTAATGATGTATAACGAATGAATTAATGATGTAAAGTTTTCTAAATATCTAAAACTTTTAGAATAAATTTTGAATCGTTGAACTCTGCCACATGCAAATCAGACGATGCCACTCGGACATTCGAATCGTTGCGAACCGGTCCACCTTCATCTATATTCGTTCGATCACTTTCAACTTTTGACATATATCATACACAATCCGGTCAATATTTTTTTTCTTCTATCTATTAGCAGATCGAAACTGAAAAATTAGTAACATTGGGAATAAAAAAAATTTAAAACTTTGATGGCGAGAACAAAAAGTAAATGGATTTCTTTAAGGAGTGGGCTTGGGCCGCCTTGTAAGTTTCCTTTGTAATGTTTTGAGTTGACAACCAAATATTTTTGATAAAGCTCGTCATTTAATGACAATGGATAAAAAGAACCTCCAAAATAAGAAACACTCTCTTGCACAAATTAAGCATGGAGCCTTTATTTTTTTCAATGTTAGCTGTGATGTATATGTGCATACATAGTCATGACATACACTACTATGTATTTGAGACTGGTTTCTCAAAAATGGTCATGGCGTCTTAGTGCAAGATTATTTGCAGATCAGATTGAAAATAGTGAAGAATAAGTCATGCATTGGAAAGAAATAATAAAGACTAGAGATTACTGAAACTCAAGTTACTACTGTGGAACAAAATTTTATTATTTTAACTTCTTTTGTATAAATGAAATGCCAAACTACATTGAGGGATCAGGTACGAGGTATTCAGAATTCCCTTATTTTCAAGTACTAACTTATCTTATAATTTCTAATATTCATCATATATATGTTTTCATTAGCAAAAGATGTAAAATGTCTAATAGCAAGACTGCAAGAGGACTAATAATATTATAGAGCGAAGTTACATAATCTCATTTCCCGTCTCCTTATTCCGTGGTTTCAACATCAACGGAGACCTAAATAGTTACATGTCCAAAGTATATAACTTGTTACTTAATTGCCATGTCCTTCGCCGTACCCATGGCCTTCGCCGGAGCCTGACCCAGAACCGGAGCCTGAGCCGTGCCCTTCACCGTAGCCCGAACCAGACCCTTGGCCGTACCCCGAGCCGCCACCGGAGGCGTTGTCGGACCCGGCAGCCGAACCAGCTCCTGAACCCGCAGACGACCCTGCTCCTGAACCAGACGACGACCCAAATCTTGGCAGTGGCACAGTAATAGAACCAGATCTAGACTCGGAGCGAGAACCTGACACGGAACCCAAACCTGAACCAGAGCCGGAAACAGAGCCAGACCCAGAGCCCGATCCCGAAACAGAGAGGCCATCGTCACCCAAGCCAACCCCGATGCCTCCGCCGACGCCGGCGCCCGTGCCAACCCCGAGGTCCTTCCTAGAGATCCGGCATTCTGCTACGGAGGCATAAGCAGCTACGATGAGGAGGACAAGGAGGAGCAAAGGCCTTCGACAAGCCATTCTCACTCCCTTGTCTAACTGGATCCTTGTCTTCACAAAACTTGGAGTTCCTTTGAGATTTGTTCAATATGATATGATATTAGGATGGATGCAAAGGGACTCACTTGTATGATATTATGATCATACAAGAAACTGTGTATATATAGGCTTCATGAGATCGATTGATATGATGGAGCCAAATTAATTAAGTCATCACGCATAAGGATTGAAGGTGGTTGGGGATGTGATGTTTCATATAGCATGCAATATAATATATATACGTGGGGTTTGGGACGCGGGCGGCCACCTTATGTGGAGGAGATTAAGTTGCTGTGATTAGTGGGGCAATTTGTGTCACTAATCTCGTTCTTTGGCTCGACACGTCTTGGATATTGGCACCGTCCATTGGCCCCACACACCAATATTGTACAACTCAAAAGTTAGCGCATCATAAAAATGTTGTCACATATCATGTTGTTGCTATGATCGTGCACGTCAAAATATGAAATGATGTATTACTATATATAACTTCAAGTTGAGAGTTAAAAAAAGTAAATTGTTATGCATGCATGCAGCATGCGTAAGGGTGAAAATACGTGAAAACTCTTCATTGTGTTGTCCACCTAAATTTGAAATTTAACCTTTTTATTTAAAATAGAATGTCATATGACATTTACGCTTGAGCTTATTCATTAATATATATATATATATATCGCGCTAATCTGTATGACATGTATTATAAATATAATGTAAATTGCAAAACAAGATATTATAACGATATGAAAAAAATATATTGTTTGTAAATTTAATAAAAAAAAGTCAAATCAAATTCTACTTAACGTAATACGCTATTGTCGAAGGCACCTTACCTACTTAGTGACCCAATTTGGCCTTGCTAATCTCGCCGAGACCAAGAGCAATTAAGGAGACAAATATGTACCTACGTATCTCGGGATTTAAGACATCAATTTTTTTTTTACAAATTGGAATTTACAATATTTTAATTTGACCTAATCATATACTCTCAAAAGTATTTATAAAAATTTAACTTATATATGTGTGTGTTAAATGATTCTCTTAACTGTCAAATTCGTTATGAAACGTAGAGAAATTTTTTTATCGTACTGTATAATTAATAACGTAGTACAATCATTGTTATCATTGCCGTATAATAAAATTATTATTGAGAAAGAGAGAGAGAGAGAGAGAGAGAGAGAGAGAGAGAGAGAGAGAGAGAGAGAGAGAGAGAGAGAGAGAGAGAGAGAGAGAGAGAGAGAGAGAGAGAGAGAGAGAGTAATTTTTTGTTTCAATTATGATCCAGAAACGCTGGAAATAACAACTGACATGATTAAATTACCTACCAGGGGCACTTAACGGGAAAAAAAACTAACTAACTATTAGAGCTGCAAAGGGACTATTTCCTAAGCCCTATTCCTCTCGGTCATCAAGAGCACAAAGCGGACCATGTGCACGGCCACGAGCAATACGGACATGACAATTAGGAACACCCCGTTTTTCCTCCATCGCGACGCGATGGCGCGCATGAAGCCGTTCTTGCATGAGCGGCAGTTGTAGCACAGAGAGCGGGATTCGTTCACCCAAGCAGGGCAATCTGATCCATAATGAGACGTCAACGTCGACGTCGGCGTCGATGTCGATGCCGCAGAAGTTGCACCGGTGGCGCCATCGATGCGCGCCTTCCTCCTCGCCACGGGCTTCCAGTAGGTTGCATTCACGTACTTCATTCCGCAGTGATCCGGCGGTTTGCAACACCCGGACTGTTGTTTCGGTTCAGACAAAGAAACAGTAAATGAATTATGTTTAGCTCTTCAGCGTATTACGCAGGCATGCACTGTGTTAAAGAGCTCTCGATTACGTAACAATTCATGCATGCTAATTTACCTCGATTGCTGATAGCTTCAGCGAGCTGAAATCAGAAGGTGCGAGCAGCATCGTCCGGTATGCGAGGTCCTCGCAGATCCTGACGTCGCGGATGCAATTCTTCACTTGGTCCCACGTCCCGCCGTCGTCGACCCGGTGTTCGAGCCACATCGGCGTCCCGGGCAGGCCGCGCGTCTCCATCTTGTACGTCCCGATGAGGGACAGGCCCACGGTCAGCA
Source organism: Pontederia crassipes (assembly GCA_030549335.1). Taxonomy (NCBI): domain Eukaryota; kingdom Viridiplantae; phylum Streptophyta; class Magnoliopsida; order Commelinales; family Pontederiaceae; genus Pontederia; species Pontederia crassipes. The sequence continues at coordinate 3,713,323 of CM060185.1, read as the reverse complement.
TCATGACGAGCATTATCGAGAGGATCAGGTGGCCGGGCATCAGCAGCTTGGGGCCGTAGTAGGAGACGAAGTTGCTGACGATGAACACGAGGAAGAGGCCCACGGCGATGGCGACGCGCAGTTCCTGGGTGTGCAGGAGGCTCTCGCAGCTGTAGCCGCTCGTGGTGACGAGCCAGATGCCGAACGCGAGCACGGGGAGGGAGAGGATGTAGGAGAAGATGGCGAGGGGACCGAGGAGCCACCTCGCCGCCAAGGAATTAGGTGGTGGCAGGGGCAGGGGAGAGCATTTGACAGCCTTGATGAGGGCGTTGCTGGGGGACTCGGACGACGCCATGTACAAGAAGGAGCTAGGAATCGAGGAGAGGAGTGGACTTGTCACCACCTAGCAGTGCAACTGTGCAAGCAGAGAGCTAAGAGGGTGTATTAAAGTAGAGGTTAGTGTGTGAGAGAGAAAGAGAGAGAGAGAGAGGGAGAGAGAGATATTAATGGAAGTCCGTTACCTCAAAGGCATCATATATTGCGGGTCCAAGAAGGAACGAGTAGTACGCCATATAGCTGATAGCACAATGTGCACTAGTACATGCATGTAGAATATTACATATATACACAAATTCGTGAAGAATTAAGCAAGACTAAGTTAATTTTTATTCATATATTTGAAATAGTGATACACTGATGACAACATTAAACGAGCGTGTTACATGTATACATGATAATTAACACCAAATTACAGAGGCATTAACCCACACAAATTAGTCATTGGTCCCACTTAATATATGGACGATATTGCACATCGTTTATTCTTAGCATTACTAATAATAAGATCCAGTTCGAGCTGTGAATACCATATATCTTAATTGCCACCTCCAGACCCAGAGCCGTAGCCATGACCTTCACCGTAGCCCGACCCCGACCCGCTACCGGACCCACTTCCATACCCATGGCCCTCGCCATAGCCGGAACCTGACCCCGAACCGGCACCAGACCCCGCGGCCGAATCCGCTCCCGAGCTGCCCGAGCCAGCATACGAACCAGCATTAGACCCGGCGTAGGATCCCGAGCCAGAGCCGGAGGATGAGGCCGAACCCGAACCGGAGCCCGAAGCAGATGAGGAGCCTCCACCAAGATCGAGTCCGAGCCCGAGGCCGCCGCCCACTCCCAGGCTCAAGTCCTCCCGGGCGGGACGAGCTTGTGTCATGATCAAGGCCGAGCAGAGGCAGAACACAAGAAGAGCCAAAGCCGAGGCAGTCCTGAATGCCATGGCCATGAACTATTGAACTACTAGCACTTAATTGCTACTACACCAAGAGCACTTAATTTGTGCTTTGCTGCAGCTATCACTGAGATGGATTGGAGTCCAACGCCATGGGGGGTGAGGTATTTATAGGCGTTCATGTCTCACCTGATACTGACTTACATATATGTAATAGCGAGCAGAGAAGTTGGAATTGATGCATCTTGAGCCGAAAGCAAATTTAGTGGGGCTCTTGTGATCTAATTCGTGGCTAAGAACGATGACAGCGCGCAAAAGATAGTGGGCGTTAATAAAAGAAAAATAAATATTAAATGAATTATGAACATATAAGTCTCTCTATAATCAAGCTCAAAACTTTCTAAGGTTGGAGATTGCGAGTTGTACCACTACACCTTGTTCTCTAATAGACTAATACGTTATATTTATCTTTGAGCAAAAATGTATAAAAAGGTATGCAGCATTTTATTTGTAAGATATCCTTATTTGGAAGGTGTAGCAAACCCTGGCATTTTATTTGTTGAGGTACAACTTTAGCGTCGATAGTTAAGATGTTACTTAAATTTATTAGTTAAGGTGGAGCTTTTTTTTTTTACAATGTTTTTTTGTTAATCATCCTTGTGTGCTCCACGTGTGTGAAGAAAACAAACACCACAGATTCCTTTTTTTTAAAACATCAATTTTTAATTCTCATGGTGTTGAAAACATTATATGATTTATTTAACTTAAAAAAGTATTTATTTATTACTTTCATTATATATGATTCATCAAGTGCTTTTTACATTTTTAATTAGTTCATCATTCAGAATATAATTTTATTGAAGTATTTGTAACCTTACGTTTTAGTAATTGTTATTTCTTAAAATATTGTTTTTTTAACAATGTATAATAAGTTATATTCATCTTCCAAACTATTAACACTCTTATTGCATTTCATGTGCATCCTCAACCGGGCATCAAAGTCTTGTTAGAAACAATATCCACCTGCCAAGCTCTTCTGGTTGTTCTTTTAGTAGATAATTTTCTAGTATATCTCAAATAATATATAGGATATTTTTCACTCTTAACATTCGGCATCTGATATTATTGATGTTTTTTAAATAATAATTGTTTTTATCAGATATCATCACAAATTGATTGACTAAAATAGAAATTCATCATAGGTCCTTTATATTTTCGGAGCTATTTTTTACCTCAATTTCTCGAATATTTTATAACTCGAAGAAATCATGTCAAAATTTCTCTACCACATACATAAATGCGAGCCCTCGCTTCAATCTAAGGCCCAAAAAAGTTAATGGGCTACCAGCCCATAATTATTAAAAAGCTACGGTCAACCATGCCAGCCAATTAATCCAACGGCAAGTTAATGGGCCAACGGCCCATAACTAATAAAAAAACCGCGGTCAAACATGCCAGCCATTTGATCCAACGGCGGAAAACGCCCCACTCTGGAGGATCTCGAATCTCCGCTCGTCCAATCTCTAATATATTAATAACAAAATGAAACGAAACGCGACCTGCTCATTATTATATGTGAAATAAATAAAACCAGAACACAAAACGAAGCAGTGTTTTCTCTTCCAAAGGTCGCGGCGTCAGATTTCGTTCCTTTCGATCGCTTGCTGTTCCTCTTCTCGGCTCGCGCGGGATCTTCCAAAATGGCGGAGGTATTCTCCATAATCCCATCACGGTCTCCCCTCTCCCCACCCCGGTGGATTCAATGCATAAATTGCATATAATAGTTCGAATTGTTCGTTCTCGGATTGGTTTTTGACCTTCTGAATGTGGACATATGGTCGATCCCTTCTTGATCTGTCATTCCTAGATTTTTTTTCCTCTGGTTCTAATTCTTTGTTCTTGTTAGATGTTATTTCTGTGCCTTTTTATATCATCGTTTCGAATGCTATTGATTTGAACGAATCCCAAACTGTTACCGAGATGTGCGTGTTGCGAAACAAATCGATTTTGTATTGTACTGGTTCGATCATATTATGAGTTGAATCTAATCTGAACATGATATTAAGTTACGACCTTAAATGTTGTAGGTTGCCTGTTGGTTGGATTTATTTAGACGATTACATAGAAATATCATGTGTTGGATTTTCAATAGGTGCGTTCGGCAGACCTGAACCAGAGATATTGACTCATGTAGCATTTTTAGAACCGGGTTAAACTTTTTTATTAGTGTAGCACTTTGAGCAAGAGCCGGCTGTTTATCCCCGTTGATCATGTGATTCTGGTGTTTATATTGGAAAGAAGAAAGTTGCGAATCCTCGGCTCCCTCTCCCTGGATCACTGAAACAGAACCTCCCGATCCTACTCTCATATTCATTTTTTTCCTCTTTGTTTTCATTCTGTGCATTTTTAATTATAATGTTAATCTCTTGTGTGATCCTGATACTTGGGTTAAACCCGTGTTAATAATGCTAAACCTCTTGTCATGGATTCAGCTGTAAATTTTCCTTCGCAATATTTTCTTCTTACGAGTTAACCTCAAACTGAATTGATAGAACACGTCAATAGAATTACTTAAAAAAACATAATAATAGAATGTGCTTATCCATTTCAGAAAACAAAATTCACTAGTCTGTTATGAAAGAACATGAATAGCAAAACTTGATTGAATCATGTCAAATCATTAGAAAACTTAATAAACTAAATACTGAAATTTATAATTGTACATCGTTCTTTTTTTTATAGCGAACACTTGACGGGATGATCTTTTTTTTTTTTACGAGATGATCTTTCAAATCGACACCACACAAATCCTTTTTCCTTTTCAATATGAGAATACAAAAGAAAAAATCTTTCACCAAATTGATTTCATCCATGTTGTGTGTGTTTTGAATACCATGTCTATCTATTTATAATAAGCACAAGGGGTTTGAATTTTCACCCAATAATGAAAAATTCAAATGCACCCTTTGATTTTTATGTCTTCTGGCATTTATGTACCTTTTGTTTTTTTGTATATATACCATTTGATCCTTATGCAGTACATAAACATCCTTTAATATTTATATATCTTTTGGGACATATATGTATCCTTTAAACTTTATAGACCTCTTAGCATTTATAGACACCCTTTAACTTTATACGCCTCTTGGTATATACACCTTTTGATCTCTACACATATTATTCCATATCATACCTTATTAATGAATATGTTCATAAATACTTTGATCACTTTATTTGGGCCTTAATTTATTGTGGCAATCCATAATTGTATGATTATATTCATATTAAAGACAATGTTAAATTTATGCCCAACATTATGAGCTCCAGCTTTGTCCTTAGTTTTGCATTTTACACAGAAAACGCTTGAAGAAATTCAATGTTGCATCTCATCTCTTTGACAAATTTGTCGTCTGAGTATTTCAAAGGAGTAAATTCCTGATCTTATAATTTTGTTATGGAACTGGCGTATGTAATGTTCCACGTCATGAAACATTGAATTTCTTTGGTTATCTCTGTAGCATTCATGTGCCTGATATCCTTGGTATAGTAACTTGCTTCTTGTTTATGAATTATTTTAAAAAAAGGTACAGTCATACTTGACTGGATAAGCTCTAAAGATACCAAGTTACCATGCTATGTTACTTGTGCAGAGAAATATACTTCTATATGTCATAAGGTGATGAGTTTGTTTTGATCACTTTCAGTTGTTCTTTATATTGAAAAGGTTGTTCATTTTGTGTATGCATGAAACATGATTTGTGGCTACTATGTTGTGACCAGGTTTGTTCTGTTGTATATATGGAGAATGATTAACCAGTACTATGTTTTTTTTTCTGAAAGGGTCTACTAGTTGTACTTGTACCCATCTTTCTTTTGGGAAATTTATCTTCCCACAAATTTGCTATTCATTGTGTTGCATCCAAATATCACGTTTTTAAGATCATTAATACTTTAGATTCCAAGAACCATGGCCACTGCAAGTACTTGAAATCTTATAATTTTAGCAATATGTGTGTCTTGTCTTAGCAAGATATCTCCTGTTACTTTATGCCTCGACTTTAATTTATTTTTTGATTCATTTTCCAGTACATTTTTAACTTATCATCTACGCACAGTTGGTACTAACCACTCACACCTCTTTTTCTCCATTAGATTGAACTGAAAACTGCACCAGCTGATTTCCGCTTCCCTACAGCAAATCAAACAAGGCACTGCTTCACTCGCTACATTGAATATTACAAGTACGCTTCATATTGTTTTTGACTCTAAATGCACTTCTTAGTAGTGAAATTTATCCTTTGCTTTTATACACATGAACTTTTAAATCAAAGAGTAAGACATCTATGTAGGTGTGTGGCATCCAAAAGTGGAGAAACAGCTGACTGTGACAAGTTTGCCAAATATTATCGCTCTTTGTGCCCAACAGAATGGGTAAGTTCATAAATATATGCCTTTTTTGATATATTTTCTTATTTCAAACCTTTTCCTATTTGTTATGCCGGTATATGAATCTAAGTTTTTCCTCAAAATTATTGATCTAAATAATTATACTTTCTTTCCTGAGTACCTTTTTTTTTAAATGAATTGCCTGAGTACTTAAAGAAAAAGATAATGATCATAAAACAGTTTCCTTATTTCCTGAACATTTTCTCAAATTTTCCTCAAGAAATTAAAATGTTGTTGCATTTTGTGTAAACAACTAAAATGTTGTCTTCATTCATAAGCACTTCCTAGTTATCTATTGGGAGAATATTATTATAGCATGTCCTAAGAATGTAAGGTAACTCCGCCTATGTTTTATAGCCGGTCCCAAGCCCGGATAAAGGAGGAGGGTTGTGTTAGGCCCCGACAGCCAGCGTAAAACCCTGTTGAATCTCATGAACATGGATCAACGAATGCGTCGTATGATCCATGTAGCCGACCCCACCTAATGGGATAAGGCGTTGTTGTTGTTGTTATCCTAAGAATGTAAGGTACTGACTGATGAATATTTCAAGAAGTAATAACTGGATTTTCATACATCATAAATATGAGTGCATATTTCAGCATGATTAACTGATGATAAAGATTGATGCCGGATGGTTTTGTTCACTCCGCTTATTGTTTAGTTTTGGTTCTTTCCACTGATGATTGGTCATCTGTGTTACATTTGAAGTTGATTTTGACTATCAAAACATTGTAATTGTAACATCATCACCATTTGAACTGCTGTGCAAAAGAAACAAGTTGAACTCTCTCTGGATATTGTAGTGATCACGGTTTCCCACTATTAAGAATGGATATTTATGATATCATCAAAATTCATAGATGTTCAACAACTTTGAAATGGGTTTACAATCTTTGTCGAATGCCTAGCATAAAAGCAAGTTGAAAAATGTACTTTTTCTCCTCTTAGATATTAATAAAAAGATGTGTGTACCCCTGACTATTTCTTTTCCTGATGTTGCTGTCAGCCATCTGATTGATTAGTGCTAAACTATTAATGTGTTTCACCTCAATTTTTCTCACGCTAAAAAAGTTTTGCTACTCATAATGCACTGTCTTTTTATGTATATATGGGTTCATTCGGAGTTATTAGGCTGGAAAACATAATAAGAGCTTATTGTTCTGGATGAAATCGGGTGACTCAGTAGTTTATTCATAAGAAACTCCATTCTTTTATGAAGCATAGTTAAACATTAAAGCTGAATATAGAAATCGGTCATCACCTCTGTTTGTCCAAGGTCACGAATGTTTTGTTCTATTTTTGTTCTGGTTTGCAGCATCAATCATATCTTTAGAGTGTCAACGCTATTTATATTTCATCATATGCATGCATCAGTCACTATTAATGAATAGGCAATTACAGATTGCTAAAAAGAAAACTGCTGATGCAATTGATTTATCTGCCCTTATCCCGTCCTAGAACCTCAAATAAACTATTAATCAGGCATCTATTTGTTTTTCTTTTAATGAGACAGATCGAGAAGTGGAATGAGCAAAGGGCCAATGGCACATTTGCAGGTCCTCTTTAATTGTGACAGAGAGAATCCGCTGTCTGTTATGCTCATTTTATACTCTGAAGTGCAGGTCTACAGCTTGTGGTGTGATTGATCATGTCATGTATTGTGCACTAATAAGAAGAGGATAATGTTTGTTTAAAAGATTAATTTCAGATCTTTCTTAATTGCAAATGGGGATGTCTGTTGCATCCAGTACTTAAAATTTACTTTCCTGTGTTATTAGTAAATTGTGGAGATTGTCTCGATTACGTCAATTTCAAGTTTATTGCTTTTGAACCTATTTTTACTTTCTATGTTAATTCGTCGCATTCTAATCCTTTTATCTAATTCAATTTTTTGTCATTCATTCTAAGTTTAACCTTTCTTAATCACTCTGATTGATTCAAGTAACTAGCTCGACCCCATTTCCTTTTGCCATATCATCTTATATTCTCTCGCCAAATTACTTTTTTTCCTAAAATTTGTCTTAAGTAAGTTTCACAAAAGAGCGGGGTAATGATAGAAATTAATGTCACAGAGATACACTAATAAACTATTTTTGGAAAGGTAAAAAGATTCTTATTATGTTATTTTATTGATAATTTAAATTATTTAATGATAAAACGTGGGAATGTGATTTTCCTCTAAGAACCAACATAACATTTCGCGAAAGAAACATTTCAAACGTTATTTATTTGTACGACTCTTTTGTGAAAAAAAACATTTGTAATTCAATAAAATTTTTAACAAGATTCTTTTATTTACGCGTCAAATTGAAATCATGATTTAATATATCTTACTACAGACAAAATACAATCTTATAATACTCACTTAATCTATGTATGTCGACATCCTCGCATCATATATACAAATATGTAGACGTATATGAAAACTTATATACAAAACATAAAATTATTAAAATTTCAGTTCTATATTCATATTGAGCTGCAAATACACTTATATCAACATGTATAGTATTATTATTATTATTAGTGCTTAAACTGACTACGGTCATTAGTTATATAATCTTCTGCGCCAAACTATTATACATTATGCATGCATGTTTTATGTTATCTTAATTTCTAGTATTAATAACCCTGTTCCGTTTGCTTTGTGTGGAACAGACCGACCACTTGTCTAATTTGATTTGATAGCACAAAAATCATTCTTATAAAAAAAATCAGATTGAATGAGATTAACTCGGTCAAACTTGAGTTGAATCGGAAAGTTCATTTTTTTTCAAAATGACAAAAAATGCGTAATACCTTAAAAAATAAAAAAAATGAGGAAAGTATGCTTTGGTAAAGGTAAAAGATTAGAAAGGAGAGTTAAATAAGCAACAAAAGAGACTTTATGGAATGAATAAGAAAGGAAATTAATAATAAGGAAAATAAAATTTGATATAGGGAATCATTAAAAAAGGAAAATTTTAAAATGTAGAAATCGCTCATAAAATTCCTGAATAGAGGATGAAATATACTAAAATTATTATAATATTTTAGTAATAAGGTGGACGAATAGGAATGAGAGAAAAAAAATAACAAAGTAGATTTATGGGATGAAATAAAAAAGGAATCCAATATAAAAATGTAAATTTGGATTTTAAAATAAAATATGAGAAAATAGTAATAAAAATAAAGAAAAGATAAATTATTATATAAGAACATAGAAAAATTAAAATTTATTATAAAGTGTATATATTAAAAATTATTAAATGTTTGGTTATTGTGAAATTATTATTAAGATGCTTTCATTTTATTTCTTTTTATCTTTATTTTTCATTTATAATACAAAAAATTAAAAATAATATTATTTTAATAAAAAAATCCATTATCCGATTGAATTGATGAATCATAATAGACCGGTAGAATTTTAAAGACATTGGGAGAGAGAGAGAGACTATATAAACCTAGAGACCCATCAAAACCTCCATACTCCTCTTATTCTTCTCGCGCACACAATATTGAACTTATTCCAATTGTGCACTGTTTGAAGACGACACGATGGAGGCGTTGATGCCCGGTTTGCCGGACGACATGGCGCGCGAGTGCCTCGTTCGCGTGCCTTTCGACTGCTTCCCGGCCGTCGGCTCCGTCTGCAAGCGATGGAGAGAGGAGCTCTACCGCCCCTCCTTCCACCGTCTCCGGCGATGCTCCGGCAACGTTCAACCACTGGTCCTGCTAATCCAACTCGGACATGATCCGGTCCCCCGGGGGACCCGTCCCCCGTTCTACCGTTTCACCCTCTTGGAGCCCACCACCGGCGCCTGGCAGTCCCTTCCGTCCTACCCTCGCGACGAGGGGCTTCCGCTCTTCTTCCGCGTCGCGCCTCTGGCCACCGAGCTCGTCGTCGTCGGCAGATGGAACACGAGCGCAGGGGCCGCCACCAATGAGGTTCACGTCTACGATTTCCTCTCGGCAGCCTGGCGCCGCGGGTGTCCCGTACCGGGCCCAAAGCGAACCTTCTTCGCGTGCGCCGCGTCGGCGGATCGCCGGACGGTGTTCGTCGCCGGAGGCCACGACGAGAGAAACAACGCGTTACGGTCGGCCATGGCTTACGACGCGCGCCGGGACACGTGGACGCCCCTGCCGGACATGGCGCGGGAGCGCTATGTGTGCCGAGGGTTAGTCTTTTGTGGCCGCTTCGTCGTCTTCGGCGGTTACGAGGCGGAGGGCCACTTCCGGTCATCGGGGAGCGCGGAGGAGTTCGACGCCGGCGGGTTGGGCTGGGTCCCGGCGACGGATGGCAAGGGAGAAAGTCCGTTGCCTGACATTGTGTCTGCCGGTAGCCGGGCTGCGTACCGGTGCACGGGGAGGAAAGTGGAAATTATGGACGGTGCAGTCGGCCGCGAGTGGAGAAGTTTGCCGGAGTTACCGAGCGGCCTGAAGACGTTGACCCACACGGTGACATGGGGAGAGAACGGGATAATGGTGTTGGGGTGGTCCGGCGGCCGCAGCGCCGCGCCCCTGGTATACGTGCTGGAGGGGACGACGTCTGCGTGGAAAGCGGTGGAGGTGCCGGAGGAGTACCAGGGGTGCGTCATCGATGCTTGTTGCATCGAGATTTAGAGGCATATTATTTTGAATTAATGGCATATTATATTTTTATTATTATTGCCACCTTATATAGTATTAAAAAACAAGCAACCTTATTATAATAAATATTTTTTTTCAACAAAAAATTTTTGGCCTTCGCGCAAAAATAAAATTCGAAACCTATTTACCAATTGGTGACATAGAGGCGCATAAATATATTTGGTAACCACGAAAATAAACGTGAACGTGGCATAATAAGATAAGGTGCTTGTCAAATATAGGCGACTGACTATTAAAAAAAAAGGAACACGACTCTTCTCTAGAATCCGTACTTCAAATTGATCTCAAGTTGTTGTTGCCATCAATTAATATAATTTCTAGACATGCGTGTTTTAACTGTTTATAAACATCATCATTAACATAATATATACATTTTTCTAAGTCATTTCGCAATTGATATAATAGAAAAAAAAAATAGATGTGATGAATTAATTTTAGTGAGTGTTTGAATTAAAAATATATATAATAAATATAGGTTATAAATTTATTAAAAAAATTAAAAACAAATGTATATAAAAAATTATGCCAAAAATTTTATTAAAAAAATATGATTTAAATATAAAAAATAATTTTTTTATTAATTTATATTTAATGAAATAGTAAATATTCTATTGAAATAATAAGTAATAAATAATATTATATTAATAATTTATAATAAATATTATATATATAATAAATTATTTTATATAAAAAAGATAAAGAAAGAGAAAATAATAAAAGAAAATAGAAAAGTAGAAAAGAAATAAAAAGGTCAAAAAAAAAATTAAAAAAAAAGTGACAACAACTTAGTTCCACAAAAAAAGTGAAACCAACACAAAAAAAGGACTTCATTCCATCTCCAGAACTGAATTAGTTGGAACTAGGAGCCTGATTCCAGTTAGTTCTCTAGCCAAATAACTTCATAAAGTCATGTCTCAATGTTAGGTGTAACGCCCAAATCATAAAAGGAAAAAAGATAAGATAAGAAACAAACAAAAGAAAGATAAAATTTGAAGATAACTTTACTCAAACCAGGGATAAAGTTTGTTTCCGATAGAAACTCTATTTCTTCCTATATATATATGAGATTAAAACGAACAAATCAACTCCTTTATTTTCTACAAGTCGGCCCCAGATTTTTTTTCCCTTTTTAACGTGCACACTTCTCGTCCTCATGCATGCCCTTTCGATTGCCACCCGACAAGAGAGACTCCTCAGTGGACGTGAACGACGAGGAACGAGCACTTGAACTAAGGGGAGCAGAAATAGAAAGAGGAAGAGGATGAAGAAGAAGAACGAATTAATTTTTGAACAAAAACTTTAAAGTATGAAATTAGGATAAATTCATCATAGAATCTTGACGACAAAAAACATTTATTCTTTCCATAGACAAGAATAGCAACATTCAACTCTTTTTTAACCATATTTCTTTCTTTTATTATTTAATATAACTACGAAAAAAATTCTTTATAATTAAAGCATACAAATAAAATTTATTCATTAATTGATCAATAAATATTAGTTTCCCAAATTCATAATGAGTAAATGAATTAATATAGTAAGTTTATTAAAAGGTGCAATAATTATTAAAAAGAATATTGCTATTATTACATTATATTACATATAATCAATTATTATTAATATAGGTGATAATCACTGATATTACTGATGGGTTTTAAAAAGTTGTTTGATATTCTATATTAAATATTTTTTTTCATATGTAGAAAAGAATGTTATTTATTCCGAAATATTTTACTTTTTTTGTTTTGTAGGCAGAAGTCTTTGTTTTAGTTTAGAATAAAAGACTATTAGTTTTACCATTTATCATCTTAAATTTTGAATATTGTAATATATCCTCACATCTAAGCATCAATGTATGAATCATATATTTTTTAACTCAGCAGTATTTTAAAATTCACCCCAACTCGACAGTCGACACAATCGAATGTTTCGAGGGAATTGATGTCATCCCATGACCTCAAATTTGAGTGAGGTTGATTTACCTTTGATATGATAAAAAACCGACTATAACCTGATTGGATGGATTTGAATGAAAAAGCTAAAGAGATTTAGGACACATTATTTATAATACTTTTAGTTGAAATTTGTGTTCCAACAAATTTCCTTTTCATTCTTTTTCACATATATAAGATTCATCCTAGTTCACATGAACTTTTTTCCTTTATTTATCAAATATTTGATCGTATAACATAATTTATGCTTACTTTATTATATTATTTAATGTAAAAAATCATATTATAATAACTTATATTATTAATGTATTTATCATTATATACTCTTTAACTTATTTTAATTTTTAATAATTTATGTGATTCGATCATTCTATTCGATGTGATCTAATCGGTTTCATCCGACCCATTAATCAGTCTATTTTTTTCGGTTGCCACCTAAGGGTGAGCACGATCCTAGTCGATATGAACTGCACAGACCTAATTTTTCAGAAAATATTCTCCACCCGATTATAAATCGGGCCGGATTTGATCCGAGTCAAAAAATAAAAAAACTCGGTGAGTTCTGAGTTAGGACCGAGTTCAACGTATTAAAATTCGACCCGAGACTTGACCTGGTTATAATAATAAAAAAACTATTAATAATATTGATATAATTTTAATTATTTGATAATGTGTTGATTACTTGTTCATTTTGAAGTGTTGAAATATTTTTAGTCTTGTTATATGATACACTGACATCATATTTTGATAAGTTAATATTTATTTGATAAAATTATGATTACTTTTTAACTCGGTCCCATTTTTAATTTCATTCTCAATTTTTTTGGACCGACCCAGCCCAATATCGATCTAGATCGGGTCCAAATTTTTTGAAATCGACAAAAATCGGATCGAGACCGAGTCATGATGAACTCGAACTCGAACTCGATTTTGCTCTCCCCTATTGTCAGTTAAGTGTTTGAGAATCGACATCTATAGACGCTAAGGATTATACTCGTTGATCACATATTAGAATTTGGACCCGTCGTGGAGCTCGATTAATCAGTGATATATCACTGGAGAAAGTCTTTTCTACACGGAGGAATTGGGCTGTGGTAAATTTGGAAATATAACTTTCTCATATAATTTTAAAGGAATACTTGCATTTTATCCGAACAGAGCGCGCGTGACAAGACGACAAAAACAACAACGCAAAACCTGCTCTGCGCTTTTTAAAATCGCTCCTTCCCCTCAATATAAATAATTATAACACACCATTACCATATCAACTCTCACCTTCGCCCTCTAAGCAGCTTGCGCTAATTCCTACCTCCTCCTCGCCGTCGACGCAGTTCGCCGCCGGAGAGACCAATCGAGCTACCGAACAAGATGGTTCGGCTCAGCAACAACCTCGTCGGGTTGCTCAACTTCGTCACCTTCCTTCTGTCCATCCCCATCCTCGCCGGCGGCATCTGGCTCTCGAACCGCGGGAGCACCGACTGCGAGAAGTTCCTGCAGGGCCCCGTCATCGCCCTCGGCGTCTTCCTCATGCTCGTCTCCCTCGCGGGGCTCGTCGGCGCCTGCTGCCGTAACTCCCTCCTCCTCTGGATCTACCTCGCCGTCATGTTCATCCTCATCCTCCTCCTCTTCTGCTTCACCGTCTTCGCGTTCCTCGTCACCAACAAGGGCGCCGGCCAGGTCGTCTCCGCCCGCGGCTACAAGGAGTACCGCCTAGGCGACTACTCCAACTGGCTCCAGAAGCGGGTGGAGAACTCCAAGAACTGGGCCAAGATCAGGAGCTGCCTCGTCGACAGCAAGATCTGCCAGAGCCTCCAGGAGGGCAACCAAACCTTCGACCAGTTCATCAGAGATAACCTCTCTCCACTTCAGGTTTTTTTTTTCAACTGATTTTCCCCTTTCTCTTGTGCGATCCGTTGGTAAAACATTGTTCATTTTCCCACAGCAACGCTAAAAGATTTCAACTTGAATACTATTGGGGGTTTTAAGTTCTGTTTGCTGGAAGAACGTAGTTAAAAAAACTGGAAATTTGGGGCAGAAATGACTACTCAAAGTTGACATCCATGAATAATGCTCACATTTGCTTGCTTTAAAAAAGTAGTGTTGATTCCTTGGATTCATTTAGGCTTTGAGTTTACGAGCCTTTAGCGAATTGGGCCACGTATATTCTTATAGATTTTGGTTTCTTTTCCTCACATTCTTCGTTTTGATCTGAATTAAATTATTAGTTCTTGTAGCTACTGTTCGACATAAACATGTTCAATTTACATTCTCCATAATCTAACTATAATATGTGATTGGATATTGTGAATGTAAAATATCTGCATCTTGATCTTGTGCACGCTGTTCAAATTTTTACGAGCTTTACTTTTTCTGTATTCACATTCTATCTTCTGAAGTTGGTAGAGCCGTGTAATTGTAGCAAGATTCCTTTGGCTTTCATCAAACTTTGCTCTTACGTTCTCTTGTTGCTTCGGTTCAAGGTTCAACCTTCTTGGGAATTGTTTTATCAACATAAAGTGGGTAGGAAAATGTATGCTTAAAACATCAGATTGTACATTACAAATCTGCATTTTAACTTTGAATATTGTATTTTGTCTAGATTCTATCTGTTCTTAGTTCATTTTTTCTCTTTATTCCTTCTTTGTTTATGATTTCCATATATTGTTCCTAACAACGCGTTTACGCTTATTCTTAGTCCTTTTGAAAACAATGCTAATGCTTATTGGTTTTAGATTAATCCTACAGCCGTGCTTTGCTGTCTCGGCCAATTACTTTAAACTGTTTACAGGACGGTTCTCATTTCCTTATCAATTATCTTATTCTTATTCCTTCCTCAGCCTGCCTAAGTGGAGGACATGTTGACATCAAATGGAATATATTGTGCTTACAGTTATATATAATGGTCTAGTTATCCTACTTTAATTCGTGATAGAGTAAACCCTGACTCTTGGTAAAGTTTATGGAATTGTTCTGTTCGTAGTATATTCTCTATGTATAGTTATCCTTTGGCATCAATTTTGGTGAAGTTATCCTTTGGAATTCTGTATGTTTTGCACAAAACTCACATGTATGAGTACGACCCATCTTGCAGTCTGGGTGCTGCAAACCTCCGACAGAGTGTGGCTTTGTTTACCAGAATGCAACTGTCTGGAACGTACCCGCTGGCTTCACCACATCAAGCAACACTGACTGTACCACATGGCAAAATGATCAGTCGGTGCTCTGCTACAACTGCCAATCCTGCAAGGCTGGCGTGCTCGCCAACATCAAGAATGATTGGAAAAAGGTTGCCACCTTGAACATCATCTTCCTGGTCTTCCTAATCATCGTGTATTCCGTTGGATGCTGTGCATTCAGGAACAACATGAGGGATGGATGGAAAGGGTACCAGTAGACTTTGTGCAAGCAGGTTTTCAGTCAGTGCTCTTTTTCATTTCTCCCCTGTACATCTCGGAGTTTGCTAACTATTTGTCACTGGGATAAGCTTTTGTCGTGCCTATTGGTTTGTTGCCTACATTCTAGTGATCGATGCGTAGTCACTATTTTAGTTGAAAATATTCCAGTTGACTTCCTACGATCATTATTTTGCAATACATCAATTTTTTTAAAAGAAAAGTTAAAGCATTAACTATGCAAAAATGCATCTTGGTACAAGATACCGAGGAGCTCACAAGGAAGAGACTCCTCACAAAAAATCATGACGCAGCCTTGCACCCGATCATAGTTTGCAAGAAAGTTTGCAACCCTATTACAAAATCTATTGCAATGAGTTACAGTACAAGCATTACAAACATTCATAATTTCCCAGATAGTGTGCATTTGATTTCTAATTCTCCAAGGGCATGGAGACTTGCGAGTGACAACTTTTGACAGCATCTCAGAATAATATGTGCGACATTTCTGCGCTTGCATTCTTGGAGTCCCGGCAAAAGTCCAACAACCTCCAATTCCAAAATGTCCGCCGCCGTGCACCTACAACAACCTGCAGACACAAAGGTACAATTAGACTTTCGAATGATGTAGCCTTCTCCCTCCGGTACCGATGGATCAACGAATGATTCGTCAGTGTTGAGTTTGACCCAAAGGCCAACCGGAGGCTCCCACTGAACCCGATTTGGGTCTTGGGTGCTGTTTCTCTCAGGAACATGGGTATGGACGTATTTCCCATGCGCGCGCCAGCTCGCTCCCAGACACACAACATGGTTGCTTGCTTGGAACTGAAATGGCGATCATTACGAGCTGTCCAAAGCCCCATAAACAAAAAGCAAAAAGAGAAAGAAGTCGTTTGGATCTCCGGTCAAGTAATCGACCTTCCTTGATCCAATCACCAATGTGCTATGAGTCCATATATGTAAAAGAAAAGTTTGTTTTTTTGCTGAAAAATCGACTAAAGCTGAAGTGAAACAAGGCAATGAAAAAATAAATGGGCATTTGTTTCAACACTTAAATCACAAAAGAGCAGTCAGAGTTTATCGAACGATCAAAACGCAAAAAATAGTCTTTGGTTGGCAGACGATTGTGCATAAGCTTCCAAATAAAGATAGAAATCTTAGGGGGGCCTTGATCTGCCATATAGAGTTCCAGGAAAGCTTCTAGATGTTGAGGCCGAGCCACTGTCACTGCATAGATAATTGTAAATATTTTTAACATTTGCACAACCATGCACATCAGATTTCTATACCCATGAATCATCATTGACATTAGAAGTAGGCATAAATATGGAAGATGTCTTAGAGACCAGGTGAGGGCCAAAGCAAGAGGAAATCAAAGTAAAGTTCCATGTGTCATTTTCGATAAGATCAGAAACCATGTGCAACGTGGATAACATGCCAACATTTATAAAGGTAGGCTTAAGGGCAAGTGGGATATCAGATATCCAAGGATCTTCCATAATATCAGTATGGACACCATTAATAATAGATTTAATAAAACTATATCTGATAGTTCTGTTTGCATGTAAAATAATTTTTCAAGACCATGCATGAGAATTTTGTACAGTGTTAATACCAAGAAGAAAGACATAAAGTGTTTGCCCATAGATGGAATTCCCCATATTTAGCCTGCACTAACTTAGTCCATAGATTTGAGTCACCCCTTAACATGGCAAGGATTTTTTTGGCCATTAAAGTAATTCGAACATTGGAAAGACTTCTGACCCCTAGCCCCTCAGCTTCCTTAGGCATTTGAACCGTGTGCCAGTTTATCAGATTTAAGCCTCTTTTATCCCCATTTGCATCCTAAAGAAAACCCCTAGACAGCTTCTCCAGAGATCCTAGAATACTAGCAGGAACATGTGAAACACTTAAGGAATAGATGGGGTTGGAATTTATGATTGAGTTAGTTAAAGTTAATCTCCCAGCTTGATTGAGAGAACATCTCTTCCAACCAGCCAATTTAGAAGATATTTTATCAATGACAATTCTATGTTTACCTAATGGAATTAGCTTAGGTGAAATATGCACTCCTAAATAGACAAAAGGAAAGCTGCCCACTTGTATACCCAACAAGCCCTTAATGAGATTCACCCTATTACAATGTAATTTAGGGGGGGAGATATAATTCAGATTTATGAGGATTGAGCATCTGATTTGTTAACATGTCATAGAGCTGAAGGACTTTTTTAGATTTCTGAGGATTGAGCCTCTGGCAGCAATGCATATTAGTAAATCATCAGCATAAGTCATATGGCTAAGTTCAAAGCTACCACACTTAAAAAGTTTGACGTTGCCAGTCTTGACCTCAGAGAAAAAAGAACTTGGGATGTTAAGATGAATAAGTATGATGACATGAGGTCTCCTTGTCTAATGCCCTGGCAGCTGGTGAAACTATGGGAGAATGTGCCATTTATGCAACATCGATAGATTGGGGAGGTAACACACGCAAGAATCCAATTAATGAAGACATGTGGAAAGTTCATTAGATTTAAAACAATGCTAATACTATGCCAAGAGACCCTGTTAAAAGTTTTTTCCATGTCAGCTTTGATTAACATGCATTTGTTCCTACCCCTACCCATGGAGTGGACAAGCTCTTGGGCCACAAGAATGTTGTCTTGAATTAAATGATTTGCAACAAAGGCAGATTGAGCTGGATCAATGAGGATGTTCAATAAAGGTTTCAATCTATTTGCTAGAATTTTGACTGACCTTATAGATGACATTGCATAAAGAGATGGAACGATAATCAGTAATAAACTTGGGGGACTGCTTCTTAGGAATGAATATTAAGTTTGTCCCTGCCCAGGCAGGAGGGACTTGTGCAGTGTGAAAAAATTCTTGGATCTCGTTGCATATTTTAGAACCCATAATATCTCAGTAATTTTTATAGAATTCAACAGTATATCCATCTGGCCCTGGGGCCTTACCACGTGGCAAGTGCTAGAGCACATCCTTAATCTCTTTATTAGTTATTGGGGCAATCAATTGAGGGTGGTGTTCAAATTGAAGATGGGGTAACTCAGGCCAGTAATCAATTGGAAGCATGTGCGTGTTTTCAGAGCTCCAGAGGTTTCTGTAATGGTCTACAAACTTATTCCTAATTTGGTCCCCATTCTCAATGGTCTCCCCCTCACTAGATGTTATTGTGAAGATGTAATTTCTTCCACCACTTAATGGTAATATGCTTTCTGAGTGGTGCATGAAGATGATATGAAACCCTCAATTTACCACAATCCTCTATTGTAAGACCTACAGAACTGTCTTTTAGTTGTAACTTCCTAATATCCTCTAGGACCTTCTCCACCCTGCACTCTAACCTGCCTAGCTCCGTTTTATTCCATTATAGAGTTTTAGCTTTAATAACCCTTAAGGCTTGGCCCATAGTCCACTCTCTTTGAACAATTTCTCTGGGTTGGTTATAATTGAATAAAAAATATTCATATTTGAATAACCTGGATTTCCTATGACTCTGTTGTAAATATAATAATAGAGGGGCATGATCTGACGGGCACCTTGCCAATGGTCGAAGGGTCTGGCAGGGAAAGGCCATGACCCACGTCCTGGTAACTAATACTCTATCTAATCTACATAATATTCTAGCAGCCTCCTGATGATTGTTGCACCAGGTGTGTTGGGTGCCGATGAGGTCAACATCAATTAAGCCTTGCTTATCAATGAGCTCCCTAAATGTCTTGATTGAATTAGTTAAAGTAAAAGGCAAGCCATCAATTTCAGTGTCGAGGAACTATCAACTATATATATACCATCATTATGAACAAATGAAAACATGTAGGGGCTGTTAGCAGGCCATGCTTTGATGATGATACATTCCATTGAGATGATTCCATGATTACATGCAGAAGTCAACATCTCGTGTTTAGAACATGCCACGATGGTAGATTGCATTAGAATGTGTGGAAGTTGAATGAAAAGTTATTACCAAAAACGAGGGTACTGATTATATAAATTACATGCAGGCGAATTAAGTATTATTTGTTCTTCCCGCAATAAGAGTTTGTTTAAATCTGCATCGCTGTGTTTCTTATCTGCTGACATCGTTACATCCTCCAAATAATTTGTAGTATGTGGTTGGCTTTTGTGTTCAAAGTCCGCAGCTTTACCCCACAATACTAGGTATAAACCGATCACAATGGCCACTGCCCCAATCAAGCTGAGGAACAGAAGAAAACATGTCAGTAATTCAATGTCCACAAGAAGGAAAGAACATTAAGTAGGATTCCAGGGATCTTAATAGGAATTGGTTGTCAACACTATATTAGGAAATTAAGTGAATCATATGGTGTGACATTATCAAGAATTTGTTTCTCCAATCTGATCAGTTTGAGAAGCAACTTAGCAAAAGGCTTCATAGTAATATTCCTTATCTTATATGGGTGTTCACCGGGTCGGTCGACCCGATGAACCTGAAAATCCGACCCGACCATGACCTGACCAACGGTTGGGTCGGGTTCGGATTGAAAAATTTCAACCCGAGTTGACCCAACTCGATAGTCCCAGTTTTTTACTTTTTAAAAAAAATTAAATATTTTTTAAAGTTAATTTAAAACTTTAAAAAGAGAAGAAAATGCACCTTCCAACATATAATTTCTCTCGTAGTAGCATGGAGGCCAAGATTGTGGTAAGAAGGGTACAGAGTGGATCAAATAATGCAGGAAACAACGGCCCAGTAGTAGATATGCACCAGGATTGCAAGTAAAAACATACCCCTGAACAAGAAATGCCCTACAGATTTCTTGAAGTCAGTATTCTGGTGTAAACAAATGTGGCATTTTTAGTTCTGCAAGCTGCCTTCTCATTTCTTTATATATAATGAAGAAATGCAGACAAAGTTTGAGTCCACGAGTAAACTACTTACTGCAAACAAGCAACTGTATAGCTGAAACAGAGAAGTGATCTTCCAAACACTGAAGTTTTGTTCTAACAAAAATGTTAGCAGAGCCTGTAAGATGGATTGAAACGATAGAATACTCAGTTGTCTTTCATTCATTTGTTTTACGTGTGTATTTATATATGTACATGAGTGGCAGAATGTAAAACTGAAGTAATAGACACGTTGTTATAACTGAACATCCAGTTGACACGTTCTTGTAACAAGATAAGCTATTCTCATGGACACGTTGCAAGGAGTGGTTGAACACCATCGTGTAACATTCTCCCTCAAGCTTGGCGTCGTCGAAAGCAGAGACAGAGCTTGTTTCGAAGGAAGCTGAACCGAGAACCAGACAATGGCTTAGTGAGGACATTTGCAAGTTGATCCTTAGACGAAATAAATTGCACAACGAGCTTCTTCTTTGCAACTTCATCACGTACAAAATGGAAATCAACCTCGATATGTTTTGTGCGGGCATGGAATATTGGATTGGATGTCAAATAGGTGGCACCCAAGTTGTCACACCATAGCGTGGGAGGAGCTGGCATGGTGATATGGAGCTCTCGTAGGAGGGACTGAATCCATAGGAGTTCAGCTGTTGCGTCTGCTAAGGCTTTGTACTCAGATTCGGTTGAAGAGCGAGACACCGTCTTTTGCTTACGAGCAGACCATGAGATAAGATTGTTGCCAAAGTAAATGAGGTAACCGCCAACAGACTTGCGATCGAGTGGAGAACCTGCCCAGTCAGCGTCAGAAAATGCATGTAGGGTGAAGTTGGTGTGGGGGATGATTTTCAGGCCAAGTGTGGAAGTGGTTTTCAGATATCGAAGTATTCGTTTAACAGCTTGCCAGTGTGTGGAGTTCGGATGATGCATGAATTGGCTGACTGCACTTACAACATAGGAGATGTGGTTAAAGTAAGGTAATTAAGGGCTCCTACAGTTTGGCAATAAAGAGTAGTATCACATGGAGGTGCTGAGGGGTCAAGTGTTAATTTGGTGTTAGTGGCTAAAGGTGATGATACGTTTTTGGCATTCTGCATATTAGTGCGATGTAAGAGGTCAAGGATGTATTTTTGCTGGGAGAATAAGAGACCATGGGAACATGGTAGAAACACCTAGAAAATAGTGTAATGGACCGAGATCTTTGAGGGCAAATTGTTTTTGGAGGTGTTGAGTGAGACGAGTGAGTATGTTGTTAGAAGAACCAGTGATTATGATATCATCAACGTAGACAAGGGCGAACACAGTCTGCTGGTTATTTTGATATATAAAAAGGGATGTATCAGTCTTTGAAGGAACGACAAACAATAAGAAGGCACTGTGAATGGTGTGGAACCAAGCACGGGGGGCTTGTTTAAGGCCATAAATAGCTTTACGAAGACAACACACATAAGTAGGATGATGCTCATCTTTGAAGCCCGGTGGCTGTTCCATGTAGACTGTTTCATGGAGATCGCCATGAAGAAAGGCGTTGGTGACATCAAGTTGGCGAATGGGCTAGTTACGAGCGACCGCAATGGAAAGAATGAGTCGTATGGTTGATGGCTTGATAACTGTATTGAATGTCTCAGTATAATCTAATCCAGGCATTTGATGAAAGTCTTTGGCAACTAAACATACTTTGTAGCAATCAAGGGAGCCATCGGGATAGAGTTTGGTGCGAAATATCCATTTGCAACCTATGACATTCATGTGTGGAGTTCAGGGAACGAGGATCCAGGTGCCATTAGTAAGTAAGGCATTAAGTTCTTGGGTCATGGCAGTACGCCAATGAGGAAGTTTGATGGCCTGCGAATGACAAGATGGTGGGGAAGAGATGTGAGATGTTTTACTAAAGTTGGCAGTGGGTAAAGGTCGAAGACCAGCAAGGGTGCGATAGTCAATTTTGGGTCGAGGGCGTAGAAGCATGTGAGGAGAGGAGATGTCAGCTGGAGGTTGAAGAAGGGAAGAGTTGAACGTAGAGGGAGGAGAGGCTGGTCGAGAGTTGGGGAGTGTCGTGAGGAGAGAAGTCATTGCTGATGGTGGTGGGGGCGTGCTGGAGGTGGAAGAGGATGCAGAGGTCACACCAGGATTACTAGACATTGGAAAAAAATGGAAGCTCTGATACCATGTAAGATGGATTGAAACGATAGAATACTCAGTTGTCTTTCATTCATTTGTTTTACATGTATATTTATATATGTACATGAGTGGCAGAACGTAAAACTGAAGTAATGGACACGTTCTTGTAACAAGTTAAGCTATTCTCATGAACACGTTGCAAGGAATGGTTGAACACCATCGTGTAACAGAGCCGACATGATGGTTGCCAGGAAACACATCAAAGTCGAGAGTGACAATGCATCGGGATATTCCCTGCAAATTGACGACTGCAAGATACAAGCACGAGGTAGTATGAGACTCTTTGTATGCAAGGTACAGAAGAACTCAGATTTCAGATACAGGAATTTGGAAAAAAAAAATCTTCTTTGTCTTATGTAAAATGACCCACCTGCGTGACAAGCAAAATTGCCCAGCCGAAAGAGCTCGCTATGAGGAAAAATGATCCTGCAACCCAACTCTCACTTGTTGAACCAAAGACTAGTACTGGATTCTGAGAACTCGTGTTCAGGTGCTGTGGACCTCTCAAAAATGTCATGCAGAATGCCCCTCCGACGCAGATGATTGTGCCCAGCACCTTAGCTATGCTTCTAAGGTCACTTCTTATCTTCTCTACACTGCAAAAAGACATGCAAAATATAAATGATTAATCATTAAGAACATGAAACTTAACTATGACTGCTATTTGTTTCCTAACTCAATTGGAGGGTTGGCGCATTTGCCTCCTTTTTTCCTTCTTTTATAATTAACTAATTCCAATTTGTTTCAAGCAAAGAGAGCCAGATAATTAACCATGCTTAGAGCTATCAATCAATTCATAGTCGAGTGGTTGACTTCTTTTATCAAATTGATCAAGAGCTAGAGGCTGAAGCACTAATTTATTTCCACTTTATTTGTATTAATTAGGCCAATAATATGGGAAAAAAAGAAGAGAAGCAGCAGTACGTAAAGTTACCCAACGCTGGCTGCCATTACAAAAGTGATCGCTGGTACTGTGTTGGTCATGGCTGTAGCCGTTGATGAAGATGTCATGCTCAGCCCTTGGTAGTAGAAGTGCATGTTGAGGGTGCAACTATATCGAAACAAAATCGACAAATCACTGTTACGAGAGGACGAAATCGACGGAAAGCGCATTAGGAGATGAAAAAAAAAAAAATGAAGAGTAGTACCCAACAAATGTAACCACAAGCAGCAGGCCAAGAGCTTGAATGCTCAAGTTCATTTGCCTTAGAATTATTCCTCTGGACATATTCATAGAGCAGATGCACATAATAAATCATTTCCTGATAGAGAGAGAAGGAGAGGGGGAGAGAGAGAGAGATGGCAACAAATCCTCTAGTTAAAATGGTGGATATGAGTAAGAAAGCGGTGCCTATGGCCTGCCTGTAGACAACGAAGACCATGGGCTTCATGCCCTCAGAAGGTGGCCTCGGCTGAGACAGCCATGACGGCGTAGAGGCCCTGCGAAACCACCATGGCCAGGATCGGCTTGTAATACCCGTCTAGAATGCTGTGGCCACCCATGTCTCCTGTCACACCTTCCCACCGGAAATAATTAGGAAGGCGACTAGCCGACTAGGAGAGATATAATATACATGTAAGGATTAGATTTGTGACATACATACATATATATATACATATATATATATATATATATATATATTAACACTAATATATGTAATATTGGGTGATTAGAAATTGTAAGTACATGGCCAAATTAAAAGATGCCTCAAAGAGTACGATTTAGTTGGACGTTGAAGATTTAGTACTGTTCTGGCTCCGGCAATCCTGTCAATTAAATCACTGGTTGCCATCGGATATATATATATATATATATATATATATATATAATTTAACGGAGGTGTAGACCCACACGGTGTAAATCAGTTTTTTTAGATAAGTTATTATTTTTTTATAAATAAAGTGTATATATTAAAAATAAAAAGGTTTAAATTTGTATTTGCAACTTGTCTAAAAAAATTAATTTACACGTGTAGATCTGCACCAACATTGAACCTATATATATATATATATATATATATATATATATATATATGCAACAGGGGAACATGCATGATCCAAGCTGTTTAGTCCACTATTTCAATGGCATGTGAAACATGAAGGATCATCCAAATAAGTGTGCTGATATAGAACATTTATAAAAGCTTCACTCGAAGATTAGATCACGAGTTTTATTTTTGTGGATGAGCGAAAAGTATGTATTTCTTTATTTCAATCTTAATTTTTTGTATTAAATATTTAAATTCATGAGTCAAGGAAAAAACGTTTGAAAATAAAGGAAAAAACTGACAAAAAAAAAGGTAAAGCGCGCGGAACTTTGGGCGTACCAACGTTTCGACATATTTTTTTTTTATATATGAAGTCAATGAAAGATGAACCAGCTCATGGCCTCTTAACACTCTTGTACGTACGTACGATGACATATATATATATAGATATCAATCTTATCACGAGGTTTTACTTTTACACAAATCGGGTGTGTGTCACTCCTCAATCTCGTTCCTTTCTGAATAATTGACTTTTGATAAAATAAAAAAAAGTAGAAGAAGGGGACGATTTTCCTTTTTTTGTTAATGGAGTAGTACAATAATGAGGGGATTTTTACAGAGAAAGAAAAGTCATATTAATTTGTACCAAGGAGGTCTTCCATTGGCGAGGCATTTAAGTAACCACCCTGTCTTCTGAACGGCGTGTTGTCCCCAGTTGAGTTGCCTGTCAGCTCTCTCGCTCGCTGCATGCAGACATTGCGATGTCGGAATGACAGATGGCTCGGGGGGAATGCATGAATTGGGAGTGCCCTCTATGGATTACAAATCGTCCAACGATACGAATTTAAATTTTTCAAAAAAAAAAATCGAAAGGGTGCATTTTTTTTAAAAAAAATTGGAACAATGCATGCATGCATATGCATTGTCTTGCGTAGTCCAGTTTTAAAGAGTGTAATCACAAAAAAATAATTTTAATTAGGGTTTAATGGAGCTCCTACCTAGTCAATTAGGTAGGAGCCTCTTACCTAAATTCTCATCCATCCGATTTGAGCGGATGGTTGAAATGTTGAGAACAATTTAATGGAGAAAAAAAAGTGGCCGACGACTTTTGCTGCTCGTGATGACAACCTCCGATGCTCGTGTCGATGACCTCTGGTGCTCACGGCTTGTCGATCTCGCGATCGACGACCTACCTATCTTGCCACAGGCGACCCCTTGCTTGTCGGCCTTCACTTCCTCACTGCCGCCCTCGACCTCGCCGATCCTCGTTGTTGTCGATCTCGTCGAATCTCGCCTCCGTTGATGATCATGCCCTCGTAGCTGTCTCTCGCCATCGTCATCATAGCTCGTGGCCACCATCAATGCTTGTGCTCTCACGGCCTCGCCGCTGTCACTCGCGGCTGTCCTCGACGCTTGTGCCCTCGCCCTTGCCACCATCGCTCGCACCTCCGGTGATCCTCACCCTCGCCTTCATCGGTCCTTGCCCTCACCGATCCTCATCGTCGTCGATCTCGTTGATTCTCGCCAATGTTGATGCTCACGCCGTCGTTGTTGTCCCTCGCCCTCGCCATCATTGCTCGCGGCCCCAATCGACTCTTGTGCCCTCGCCGCCCTTGCCACCATCGCGATCTCCAATATTACAAAGAAATAGAAAAAAATGGATGTTTCACGATCTCCAATATTACAAAATGTTATCATTATTTCATTACACAGTACTTAATCTCATATATATATATATATATGAGATTATATATATATATATATATATATATAGAGAGAGAGAGAGAGAGAGAGAGGAATATTAAAGTGTCACCACACAAAAGTGGTGTCACTGTGAGCCCACTTCATCTGGAGCGTCCGATCTGAGATGGACAGATTAGATGGAGGCGCGCCGGTTTAGAGGAAAGGGCAGAGGCGGTTCAGCGTATAGGATGGTTCAAGGCGAGTCGGCGAGCTGTTCTTCCAACCTCACGTAGAGGACCTCCCAGACATCGAGCGTCGTCACTCTCCGTCGACATCCGACAAGCGGGAGGGCATCTGTGATCTGCGAGTGAAGTTGATTGGCAAACGGCGAAGATCGGCGATGATCTTGTGAGCAAAAGGCGGCAATCTTGCGCGGAGGGAGGGGGTCTTGCGAGCAAAGGGCGGCGAGCTTGAACGAAGGTCCAATCTCCCCTCCAGTAGTTGCGGATCGCATCTTCGATCTCCCCTCCAGCAGAGGCGAATCGCGTCTTGGATCTTCCCTCCAGCAGAGGCAGCGACAGATCTAGACTTGGTCGTGTCAAGCCACCGATCCATCGCCCTCCGTCACAACTGCAGATCTAGATTCATTCTCCACTCACAGCTAGCCGCCGAACGATCGCCCTCCGTCAGAGCTCGTCGCCGAACTGTCGCGTAGATCCAGATTCGCTCGTCGCTTGCAGATCGTCGTCGAACTGTACTTGCGAGCAGCTTGCCGTCGAACCACTCGCAACTTGCGCAGATCTCCATCGTCATGCGGGTGGAGCAACTTCGTTGTCAGGCAGGTCCCCTCGCTAGAGCTCCGTTGTCGGGCAGAGATTGTATGTGGCCAGTTGCCCGTCACGCTGCACCATTGTTGCCCGTCACGCTGCGCCATTGTCGCCCGGCGTCATCTCCCGGAAGAGGAACCGCTCGCCCTCCTTCACCCTCTGTACAATCGGTTTTTTTTTGTGAATTGCCTCTCATCTTGCATGAACCGAGTATTGAACCGGCGCGCCTCCTTCTGATCCGTCCATCTTAGATCAGACGCTCCATATGAAGTGGGCGCACGGTGTGGTGTCACCTTAATATTCCTCATATATATATATATATTAAATATGTGATTTATCTAAATCATCAACATATTATCAATGATTCAGATACGTTCATAATAAAACATCCTTTTATTTTGGAAGATTCATATGACATATGATTAAAACACATCATTTTAAGTCAATTCCTCCAAACGTAAAATCCAGTCATTGCCAAGGATGAAAAATTTTTGGACGAATGCAAATTTCATTATCTATAAAAAAATTATGAAGGTTGACTTATAAAATATCTTAATATTAAATATATTTCAATATTCCAAACAATCATATATTATAATAAAATTTGTGAAGAATTGATTCGTTTTGCAGATTATCCTCCGTCAATTTGTGGCATATAAATCCTTCGGAATTCACAAAAGATCGACTTACACAAATTTCGAAGAATTTATCACTTACTAAATTAAGAAGAACATTCTCAATTTTTGACGAATATTTTCGTCATAATTTTTAATGGATCACCTAAGCAGACAAGGACTTTTCAAATTCACTGAAAAATATTATTTGCGACAGATTTTAAAAATTTTGTGATGATTTCTTTTCGTCACAAATTCTAACTTTTAAAATAATATAATAATACTAAATATTATATAAAAAAAGAGGAAAGGAAGTAAAATGCAAATGACTAATAGGATGAAACAATCGGTCAGAACCAATCCGGCTAAAAAGTAAAAGCTGCAATAATTTTTTGGATTAATTCTTTATACCTCTCTTTAACATTTTTTTTGTTTGTCTTTAATATATGAATTTATCATAATATCTTTTAAATTATGTTACGGTTTTTACTTTAATACATCTATCATATTATGTTAACTTTTCGTTATTTTCAATTTTTTAATTTATTAAATAATGAAACTGCTCTCGTGTGATTTGAAATAAATGTTCACTTTTTTCTTCATAATGAGAAAAAATAATGAGAAAAATTAACAAAATATGACAGATTGATTACAGTAAAAATTGTGACATAATTTAGGAGTGTTATGATAAGTTATGGATAAATGTGAAAAATCACTATGGTTCAAACGAGGTTTAAGAAATTAACCCTAATTTTTTACGTGTTTTGTAGAATATATCTAAACAAGTGATGCTTGCAAGAATAATATCTATTTAAACTAATATTTTTTCAAAAAAATATAGGAGAATTACACAATAATCCAATATTGATCTATTTTTTATATTCTATTAATAATTAATATTTTCTAAACAACTTAAGTTTAATTTTTAACTTTATCTTTTCTTTTTAAATTTCCTTACATTCTTCTTTTTCTCTCTCTATTATTTTGATATCCCTCCGAGTTTTATTTCTCTTCTTCATTTACAAAAGAACTTCCCTTTTTTATTTTTCGTTTCTCATAGTTCTCCTTTAGGGATCTTCTCGCCTCTTTATTCTTTGCCATATTCACTGCTCTCTCTATCTCTCTCTCTCCATTTTTTTTCTGGCTACAACTCAAATATTTTCCTATCTTTTTATCTGTCTAATGCTTTATAGGAAAAAAAAACTATGACAAAATAATAATAGAAGGGAAGATAGTGTAAAACGATGAATGGAAATGAAAGTCGGAGAGTCATTAAAAGGAGGGACGAAAAGGATGATTGAAGAAAAAAATAATAACTAACGAAAAGAAAGAAAAAACTTAAGTTATATATTTGGAAAAAAATATTCAGAAAATAGTATACTTGTGTTTAGAAAATGCTGAAGCTGATTTTGGTATTTGGCACGATGATAGATTGCATTAAAACGTGTGGAAATGGAATAGAAATTTATTATCAAGTTTAATTACACATAGATTACAAACAGGTGAACTATAATTACGCATTGTTTGCTCTTCCAGCAAGAAGAGGTTTGCTTAAATCTCCATCGGTGCGTTCTGCATCTGCTGACATCGTTGCTTCCTTCAAATTATTTGTTGCCTGCAGCGTCTGGCCTTTGTGTTCAAAGTCCTCAGCTTTACCCCACAGCACTACGTACAGACCCATCACAATGGCCACTGCCCGACCAAGCTGCATGAGGGACAGAAGACAGCATGCATGCATGTGTCACTAGTTTCAAGTCCACTACCAGAAGGAGGAACACTATTAAGTTAAGTAGGAATTCAGGGATCTAAATCAGCTTAAGTTTATAGAATTGATCGTTGACATTGTTTTTTGTTTATTAAGAAATGAAGTCAACCATATCGAGATGCATTAAGCCATCAGCTACATTATTCAAATTGTGAGTCAAATATCCTTTCTTCCGATTCCGATCAATCTAATCAACGGCATACACAAAAGTTATTGATTTCTTCTCTTCGGATAGGTCCAAAGTGTTCTTTATCTCGTACTTCATTATCACTTAGATAAGCCAAGTTCTAATTATTTTCTTCATCTTTAGTGATATGTTGTTGTTAATTAATAGTGACTTAATTAGATATTAGTGAAATATTTTAATGCGAGTAGTAAAGAAATATGTGATGCATGTAATCAAATAAGATAACTCCGTCTATGTTTTATAGCCGGTCCTAAGTCCGAATAAAGGAGGAGGATTGTATTAGGCCCCGACAGTCAACATAAAATCCTGTCGAATCTTATGATCATGGATTAACGAATATGACGTCGTATGATTTATGTAGCCGACCCCACCTAGTAAAATAAGGCTTTGTTGTTGTTGTAATCAAATAAGATAAGTAATAGGCTAAAATTAAGGAGTATGCACCTCATTTTTTAATTAACTGTAAGTTGCAGCACAAATTATTAGTGACCTACTGCAAAGGACAATTTTCGTTATACAATAATAGGCACAATTAGTATTGTTAGGTTAATACAGATATTGACGTTAGAATATAAAAGTAATAATAGTATATTTGAAAATTAATACAATCATTTTCTTATATTAAATATAAAAATATGAAGATATAAAAAAATTAAAATATGTAATATTATTTCATATGAGCTTAAGTGAGATGAAGAAAATTTAAAAATGAAAAAAAAACTAAACTTTATGATTGAATTATAATATTTATTAAATAAAAAAGAAATATCAATACTAATACTATGAGTAAGCAAAAGTTTTATCTACTACTACCAACAGGAACATATATATATGTTAGCCAGTTATGTGACAGAAGATCAAAAGGGAAGAAAGTGTACCCTCCAACATAGAGTTTCTCTCTTAGTAGTATGGAAGCCAAGGCTGTGGTAATTAGGGTGCAGAGTGGATCAAATAATGCAGGAAAAAGCGGCCCAGTCATAGATATGCACCAGGATTGCAGGTAAAAGCATACCCCTGAACAAAAAATGCCCTGCAGATTTTTTTATCTAGTCAGTGTACCTTCTGATTTATTTGTAGCATGAAGAAATGCAGAAAAAGTTCAATTCCACAAGTACACACTACTTACTGCAAACAAGCAACTGAATAGCTGAAGCAGAGAAGTGATCTTCCAAACACCTAAGTTTTGTTCTAACAAGAGTGTTAGCAGAGCCGACATGCTGGTTGCAAGAAAACACATCAAAGTTGAGAGTGACAGTGCATCAGGATATTCTTTGCAAACTGACGACTGCATGTAACAAGAACAAAAGAGTATGAGCCCGCGTTTATGCAACGAGCAGAAGAACTCAGATTCCAGATACAGGAAAACTAAGACAAGCTTTTTAATCTTATATATAATGACCCACCTGCATGACAAGCAAAATTCCCCAGCCGCAAGAGCTTGCTATGAGGAAAAGCGACCCTGCAACCCAACTCTCAATTGATGAACTCGTGTTCAGGAGTACTACTGGATTCCGAGAACTCGTATTCAAGAGCTGTGGACCTCTCAAAAATGTAATGCAGAATGCTCCTACTACGCAGATGACTGTACCGAGAACCTTCGTCGTGCTTCTAAGGTCACTTCCTACTTTCTCTTGACTGCAAAAACACAAGGTAAAATCTGCTAAACTTGCATGCAAGTCATGAGCATGATTCATGAAACTTAATTATGACTTGTATTTGCTTCCTGAATTTGCAGGTTTGAGTAGTCGAGGTGCATATTGCCTCCCTTTTTTTTTTCTTTCATAAATGTGACCTCTACTCTGACACATGATACGTGGTCTATGGTAATTAAGGACAAGTTTAAGTCTCCTTATTGATTTTTCGAATAATACTTCCAGTTTTTCTTTCCACCATACCATTCTTCTTTAGAACAGCAATTATAATAAATAGTTTTATAAGATGTGAACAGAAGTTTCTGAACTGAGTAAAAATATAAAGATAAAAAACGTTAATATATATATATATATATATATATATATATATATATATATATATATATATACACACATATATATAGGGTTCGTAGTTTCGTGCACTAATATAATTTATAAGATTTTATTTTCTTTTAGTCTGTCAAATACATGGCATTGTTTATTTTTCTTTGATTTATCTAAATTGGATATCCACAAGATTAGTTAATAATGTGAAATGCTCTTAATTTAATTAAGTTAAATAATTACTAGAATGATTTATTCCTTTTAAATTGAATTAATTAAATGATAATTGATGTGTTAAATTAATATATTTTTTTAACTATACACACTTCTCCAATAATACTATTTCATTTCAAATTATCGATAAAGTAAGAAAATATAAAATAATAATCATTATTGGCCATGTGGCAATTTTTTTCTTCAATCAAACAACTTTTTTTTCGGTAGCCTATCATCGGAAGTAGAGCCGACTATCCAACTCACGCGGCGCTACTGAGCGCAATGACTACGAGTTGAAAGGCTAGCCCACCATCGAGCCCAACTAATTCGGTATGGTCGTCCCAGGTGCGTGCTTGGTAGTGACATGTGAGGCTCCCAACAAGAATTTTCTACATTCATAAAAACTCGAACTCGAGACCTTTGCTTAAACGAGGAGGAGCCACTACCACTCCACCTCAATTCTTGTTGGTTCAATCAAATGACTTTAGTTGTATTACATTAACCTTTATGACACATATGATTAGGTCAAACAATGCATTCGCTAATCGCTAACACAAGCGCGCGCATATATATAATAATAATAATAATAATAATAATAATAATAATAATAATAATAATAATAATAATAATAATAATAATAATAAAGTACTCTTGCAAACATACCCGGCCTGTTAATTCCATTTTGTTTCAAGTAAAGAGAGACATAATTAACTATGTTTAAACATAGAGCAGCCAATCAATTCATAGTAGAATATTTGACTTCTTTTATAAAAAAAAATCGAGAGCTTGAGCACTAATTTATTTCCACTTTATTTGTGTTAATTAATTAGGCCAATGATATGGGGGGAAAAGAAAGGGTGAGAAGCAGCAGTACTAGAAGTTACCCAACGCTGGCTGCCATGACAAAAGTGATCGCTGGCACTGTGCTGGTCATGGCTGTGGCCATTGATGAAGATGTCATGCTCAGCCCTTGGTAGTAGAAGTAGTGGCTGAGGGTGCAACTAAATATACAACATCATATAGAAATCAAATCGATGAACTGGACAGCATCATATAGAAATCAAGTAGAAGTACTGTATATTACGGAGGACGATCGAGATCATCTAAAAAAGGCATTTGATTTAGGAGATAAAAAATGAAAAGTAGTACCCAAGAAGTGTAGCCACAAGCAAGAGGCCAAAAGCTCTAATGCTCAAGTTCATTTGCCTTGGAATTCCTCTGGACATGTCCATAGAAGATGCACATGAGAAATAATTTCCTCGAGAGAGAGAGAGAGAGAGAGAGAGAGAGAGAGAGAGAGAGAGAGAGAGAGAGAGAGAGAGAGAGAGAGAGAGAGAGAGAGAGAGAGAGAGAGAGAGAGAGAGAGAGAGAGAGAGAGGTATCAAACCCTCTGGCTAAAATGGTGGATACGAGTAAGAAAGCAGCGCCGATGGCCTGCCTGTAGACGACGAAGACCATGGGCTTCATGCCCTCAGCGAGGGCGGCCTCGGCTGAGAGAGCCATGGCAGCGTAGATGCCCTGCGAAACCACCATGGCCAAGACGGGCTTGTAATACCCGTCAAGAGTGCTGAAGCCTCCCATTGTCTCCCTGACACACTCCTTCCCAACGAACATAAAGAAGTAGCTAGAAGAGGTATACGGATGAATATATATATTATTGTTGTTATTATTATTTATACTTAAACAAACATGAATATAGCTGTCTCCGAAACGTGACTATTTCACTAAAGAAAAGGTTGACCAAACCAACTACACCAATCGTCTTCAATTTGGAGTCTAATTATAAACGGTTTTCAATTTTAATTTATAATTAGAATGTCATCCAATTTTAATTTTATTATATGATTCGTCCACTTGACAAATAATAGACAATATTTTGGCTAACTTACTAACATGACGTAATGTTTAGAGAAGACCATTAGATGCGTTAGTAAGAAGAATAGATCAAATAATTTGGAGTCCGATTAAAAGAGGGAGAGGGAGAGGGAGGTCAAGGCGGACACTTGGCAAACTAATAGAGCAAGATCTATTGGTGAATAATATATCGAAAGGTTTGATTACTAATATAGCGAAATGACGTCGTATGATCCATGTAGCCGACCCCACCTAGTGGGATAATGCTTTGTTGTTATTGTACTAACGTGACGTAATAAAATATAATAAAGAATTTAAGTGATTGGCATGGCATAATAAAAATAACATCATAATAAAAAATATTATAAGATGACAATCACTTACTCTGTTTTTTTACCATCATTTGTGGAGCTAATTAGACGCCAATGCGTCACTAGTATTGCGACACTATGAAGTCGCTAAAGTGGCACTAATATATGTGATGCTACGGTGACGATGTCACGACGCAACATACGATATTTTCATATGCAAAATGTTCTCGCTACTTCAACCATTACATTACACAATCATCGTGCATTGTTATTGAACCATTCACAACGAAGAATCAACACTAATTCAAATTAAACAATTGATGCATTGTTATTGATACAACAGGAGGAGGAGGCGGAGGCACCCAAGCGGTGTCGAGGTAGCAACAACAGGAGAAGGGGGCGTCCGGGCAGCGTCGGGGCAGCAACAACAGGAGGAGGAGCCTGGGCGGCGTCGGGGCAATAGCAATAGTTGAAGGAGGAGGAGGAGGCGATGGTGTCATCGTTCGGGCATGCAGAACCAGTGGAGGAGGAGAGTGGTTAAAGGGGGAAAAGGCGGTGTCCACACATCATAAGCGGGATACGAACTATCGGATTAAATGACAGGATGATTCGGATTCGTTCTTCGATGAGTACACGGATCGCCACTTAGCGATGCAAATTTGGCAATGCTAATGTGGCACCACATTAATTCTATTATGATAGATAATTAATTTTAAAATATGTCAAATAGAGTCGTAGATTAGCGACTCAAAAATTCGACGCTAAGATAGAATATAGTGTCACATTGACATTGACATATCGAGACGTTGAACTAGCGTCATGAAATGGTGACGCTATTGTGACACTAAATTGAAGTAGCGACGGAATTGTCGACACTATTGTGAAGTCAATGTGTCGCTACATGTATGTTGTGCTAATGCGTCATAAAGATGGCGCTAAAGTAGATTTATTAACTATAAAGTTATTAACTTTGTATATATGTATGTATATATGTATATATATATGTATATGTGTATGTTTATATGTATATGTGTATATGTGTATATGTATGCATGCGCATATATGTATGTATATGTATATATGGATATGTATATGTTTATTGACGTCGTCCGAAAAATTTGAAAATCATATGTCGATCAAATGAGGCCATTTTAAGAAGTCCCGAGATGTCCAATTTTGAGCGCACCATCCGATTTTGGGTGCATGAAGCAAAATAAACCATTTTGAATACTATTTTTAAATTTGGATACAATTTTTTTTAAGAAAATTAGCATTTCTCAAAAAAATTTGAAAACATTGTGTCAACTAAACGTGACGGTCCGAGTGCTTCCGAAAGGTCTGATTTTCGAGAACACACATTTTTAGATTTCTTAGGTGGAGTAAAAGATATGAAGAATTTTTATAATTATAAGAAAATAGTTATTTTGAGAATTGGAGCAAACGGAAAATATGTGAAACACAGAATATTTGCGCCGCCCCACCTTCTCGAGCGCTTTGAAACACCTATTTTTTCGTGGCAATCCGAATTAGAACCGCAGAGAATCGACCTGAAACTTTGTCCATTTTATTGAATTTCTTTTAACCTCCGATTGTCGTGATTCTTGTGCAAGTTGACAGCTCACATCGATCTCGATGAGTCCATAATTTTCGTTTTGACCGATTCCCATAGGACTCACATCGGTGATCGTTGAAAGTTATTTTTTCCTAGATTCTTAACTCTGACGTTCGGTCTTCTAAAATCGCAAAAAAATACTAAAAATACTAAAATTTCACGATGTTCCGACGATTGGATCTCTGGCAATCGCCATTTGAATCTCTGAAAAAATGAAGAAGTACTATTCCCAAAAATTTGGAATTTGGGAGTTGGGGTATAATGTATGTATAGCATGGTATATTAATTTTTGTATATTATATAATAAAATAATATAGTATAGTATGGCGTATAATATAATACAATACGGTACAATGTATAGTATAGTATAATATAATATTCTATAATATACTATACAATATATTACATATATTGCTAAAAGAGCACAAAGTAGCGTCTACTTAGCATCTGCTTAGCGTCGTCAATCCTCCGACACTAATATAGCATCAGAAATGTCGATGCCAACACAACGTATGATGCTGGCGCTAATATCGCCTCTTGCTTTAGTATCGACTTAGCGTCGCGATCATGGTGACGCTAACTTAGCGTCGCAAGCTTGTGACGCCAACACAACGCTACCATCTGCCATGCGTTTTCTTATTTTGGCGCGTGATAATAGTGTAGAATAGCATCACATTTTGGTGATGCTAAGTTAGCGTCGCACTCATGCAATACACCAATACGGCACAATCATTTGTCATGCATTTTTTAATTTTCACACATGATAATAACGCCGAAATAGCGTCTCGATGGTGCCTCATTTAGCGTCAACATCCTTTGATGCTAATGCGACGCTAAATTAACACTATTGAGAGGCAATTAGCGTCTGTGTTTGTCAACCCAATGAATTGTAATTTTCTTCTAGTCTCATCTAATAAAATTTTGCATCACCTTAAATTTTTCAAATTTTTTTGCGGTGCATAATTTCTCTCATACAAAAATCCCAACAGATCACAAGTTCATGAGATCTCTAAAAATGGGCATTATGACAAGTTCCTAAATTCTAAATATTTCACCATAATATATGTTAGACAATAAGCAAAATGTTTGTCATAAACCCAATCTAAAATTTCGATCCAATAATCGATTCAATCAAATCATGAATCAAACAACTATGTAATAAGATATCGATTGATATAATTTGGATCAATGATATTTAAATTAATTTAATAAATAACAATTAATTTGCCACCATAATGAGTGATCAAGCAATGAATTCTCATTATCCCACTCATTATGTACAGAAAATGAATGAGAAAGAATTACAAAAAATTCTTTCTTATATACTAGCTCTATAAGACGAAATTATTCATTCTTTCCTCATGATCTTATGTTTTTCTCATCTTGCTTCACAAAATTATGTTATTTTTGTAATAATGGTGGAAATCTTCTCTGAATTTAGACATTGATCACTACAAGAAAAATCATTATTTTCGACGGATATTTTACCGATGGTCGAATATCCCTTGCAATTTCTGACAAATTTTGCAACGACTAACGATATCCTTCCGAAATAGTGACGTAAATATTTCTCACGGCCTAAACTGTCATAACTTCCGATGGCTCATTAACGGTCGCAAGTTTCGATGAAACTTCTCACGTCTACAGTCGTGGGAAAACTAAAATAATATTTTATATGATAATGCCCCAGTCATATTAAGAAGATGGAGTTCCCACGGTTGCAGCCGTCGGAATTTCTGACGACTATAGCCGTGGGAAAACTAAAATAATTTTTCATATTATACGAGAAAGCATTCCCACGGCTACAATCGTCGGAACTCCCTAGGGCTGCAGTCATGAAAAATAAAAAAATATTATTTTACATCTATTTTACATTATACGTCGTTCAATTTTAAAAAAAAAGCCTTTCCCACATCCGTAGCCGACAGAACTTCCCACGGCTGCAGCCGTGGGAAAGTTTAAATATTATTTTACATCTATTTTCTAGTATACACGGTCAATTTAAAAAAAAAGCCTTTCCCATGGCCGTAACCGTCGGAACTTCCCACGATTGTGGCCGTGGAAAAGTTTAAATATTATTTTACATCCATTTATATTATATGTAGACAATTTTTTTTAAAAAAAGCCTTTCCCACGATTGCAGCCGTGGGAAAGTTTAAATATTATTTTACTTTCATTTTATATTATACATGATCAATTAAAAAAAGCCCTTTCGACAGCCGCAGACGTCGGAACTTCCCATGACTGCAGTCGTGGTAAAGATTAAATATTATTTTATATCCATTTTATATTATACGCGTTCAAATTAAAAAAAAACATTTCTCACAATCGCAGCCGTGGGAAGTTTAAATATTATTTCACTTCCATTTTATTTTATAGGTAGTCAATTAAAAAAAACCTTTCCCACGGCCACAATCGTAGGAACTTCCCACGACAAAGCAAAATTATTATTTTACATTGATTTTATATTATACACCCTTGAATTTAAAAAAGCCTTTCCTACGGTTACAATCAATGATATTTAAATTAATATAAATTAACACCTATGTTTAGATTTTTATTACTAATATTTTTATGGGATGAACCGTAGTTCAGGCTGTCGGTAATTCTAATTCCATTCCCGTGTGTCCTCCCCGCCACTTTTTCCATCACATCCCTCTATATCTTTCTCCCCTCTTTCTCACTCCCACCGACCGAAGCCGCAGACTTTTTCACGACTAGGCCCATGGATACTTTCCACGGCTTGAGCCGTTGGAACTATTTCAGGTATATTACACAGACCATCTCTCTACCTTAGGTCAATATCTCAACTCTCTCTCAATTTTAATTTATAACTAGATCGTCCCTGAACTTTATTTTTCTTGCACGCGTCCCTGAACTTTATTTTTTTTGCACGCGTCATCCCTTGATCGATAATAACTTGTTTCCAGATTAGGTGGCTGATGTGGCATAATAAAAAATATTATAAAAATTAATAAAAATAAAAAAGTTATAGTCGGTGCCCCTTGTGCGGGCTCGCGGCCGGCACCCCATGTGCGACCTCGCGTCGACGAGCCCGAAAGGGGGACCAGTGCCCCCTCCCCCGCGAGCTCGAGCCAGTGTGAAAAAGGAGGGGTGTCGACGCCCCCTGCTCGCCCACGAGCTCACACAAGGGGAGGGGCACCGGCCCCCCTCGCGGTGAGGGAGAAGAAGTGGGCATTCACCCCCCTCTGTGAAGCTCGCACGCCAGCGAGTTTCCTTGGGCACGGGCGAGGAGGATGAGGGGGACGACAACCCCCTCTGCAAAGCTCGCCCGCTGGCGAACTTCACAGAGGGGGTCGGCCGCCCCCTCTGCAAAGCTCGCCCGCTGGCGAACTTCACAGAGGGGGTCGGCCGCCCCCTCTGCAAAGCTCGCCCGCTGGCGAACTTCACAGAGGGGGTCGGCCGCCCCCTCTTCTCCCTCACGCACGGTCATTTTTTTATTTTTAATTATTTTTTTATTTTTTTGTGTTATGTCAGCAATGTAATCGAGTTATTATCGGTCAAGTGGACGACGCGTGCAGAAAAATCAATGTTACGAGATAATCTAGTTACAAATTAAAGTTGGGGGACCGTTGAAATATTGACCTAAAGTTGGGAGACGATTCGTGTAACTTACTCTAAATATTTCCCACGGTTCAAGCTATGGGAAGATAGTTCCCGCGGCTCAAGCCATGAGAAATTTCTCACGACTGAAGCCATGACAAATATTTTCTACGGCTCGGGCCGTGGAACTTCCGACGGCTTTGATAGAGTCGTCGGGAGTAATTTTCCGACGGTTCTATTTTCCAATGGTTCTATTTTTCGACGGTTCTCTTCCGTTGGAATATCTGTCGCAAACTTACCTTTCTGACGATTTTTTCACAATTTTGACAGTTCAAGCCATTAGAAATAACGATTTTTCTTATAATGGATAATGTTAAATGGATTGCAAAATATACGTGATTATCCTCATAATAATGTTCATGAGGTAACTAATTAGATCTCTCCTCGTATTATCATAATCTTGATTTACATATTTCCTTTAATTATATCAAAAAACTTAGGACCAACCTGAATGACGAGTTCCACTCACTATAAGAAAATCGAGGAATAGCGACTCAAGAATCGCGATGCTAAGGAGGAACTTTTGCGTCTCCGTGACGTAGAGCGTCTCATTGCCGTCCAACTAGCGCCGCATTTGTAGGATGCTGGAAATCGGTGTTGCAGTGCTCCATGGATTAGAATAGAGTCATGATGCCACTATCAAGGACACCATGAGCAGATCTCGAGCCTGGATCTTTTTGGCAAAGAGAAAACAATTCAATGGTTGTTCTTAATGCCGGTTTA
Organism: Pontederia crassipes; assembly: GCA_030549335.1. Classification (NCBI taxonomy): domain Eukaryota; kingdom Viridiplantae; phylum Streptophyta; class Magnoliopsida; order Commelinales; family Pontederiaceae; genus Pontederia; species Pontederia crassipes. The sequence goes on along the minus strand of CM060185.1, from coordinate 3,673,251 downwards.
TTTCCTTTTATCTTCCTAATGGAGTTGGAATAGCCTGTGAAGTAGTGAACATTGTGTATATGGCCTACATATGAATAAAAATGACGAACGCAAAGAGTTGAGTTTTTTTTTTTTCATTTTGTTGTTTTCAACCAAGTCATTTCCTTCCTGGATTCTTCAAGTTTCACTCGAGTTAACTTGTCTAATATAGCATTCCACCATCCGGTGTTGATACAAATCTAAATCTTTTTGTTTGTGTAGTTAGAGTTATCTGCATGCAAGTAGCAGGGAGAAAAGAGAAATCTGACGAGAAAGGGAGCTGATTTTTTCTTGGTTTTTTTCCTCTGTTAGAACTGAATAAAAAAAACTTAAGTTGTGATTATTCACTCACCACCGTAGATCCTAATCTAATGACTCCTGAAACATGAACGGCATCGTCATTAAATTCATATGCAACATCCAAACATAGTGGGATTGTTTGATAACTGAAATTGGACTTCCATCAAGTCCGGGATGTATTTGGATGAAATAAAATTTGATGATGAGAAATAATGTAATTTATGTGATAGAAAAAAGTAGATGCGATGATTTAATTTTTTTGTGTGTTTTGAAATAAAAATTAATATTATAAATATAAAATAAAATATTGTTAATATATAAAAATAAAAGTAAAAATTATAAATTTTGTTTAAAAATTTTAAAAAATAGTTTATTTATATAAAAATCTGGTTTTTAATAAGTTATATGAAGTAAAATATTAAAAAATTTTAATTAAATAAGAAGTAAGAAGTAATATTATATTAATATGATATAAAAAATAATTTATATTTAATTAATAAATTATTTTATAAGATATATGTGTATGAGAGAGAAAATAAAGAAAGAAAAAAAAATAAACGAAGTTGAAAAAAAAATGTCTAACACGTCGACTAAAAAAAAGTAAAAGCTGCTATAATGCCTGGAGAACCAGGAAAAGGAATGACTCCTTTATTCGGAATATTCAATTCCACCAAACATCAACGGAATCCTCTCGTTCCAGAGTTTTCTAACTTTTTTACTCGTAGACACATAGAAAATGATAAAAATAAAAAAGAGTGAGAATATTGAATTCTCGGTAGCAAGAATGTCATTTTGTTCCGAGAGCGGTGTGTTGGTTAAACCAAACAGTTGTTTAAATTTTAACTCTTGTAAATTTTTTGAGCTCAAATAGCATAACTGATATATGTGGTTTTTAGCTGCACTTTCCAAAAATTATCTCCCACGAGGGTAAAAATTATATAGAAGACTTCTCATCTATCAAAATAATAGTTCGCTTTAAACTTTAACACACATTTTTTCTAGGTTAAAAGTTTTGGTTACTCATCGTTTTCATGTTTTTTTTTTATGTGCAACAGACTTTGATCCCTAAGGCCTAAAGCCCTAAACCTTGGCACTTTGCGAACATTAATTTTGCCTTCTGAAGCTGTGTCGTCCAGTCCGACGACCCGATCGAGATTCCATATGAACGAGTGATTGCGGTGTCGGAATGGCAGATATGGCTTTGGGGCCGGCCATGCATGCAGATGCAGGCGACTGCATCATGCATGCACTGCAGTGGGGTGCACAGAGCACTGTTGGGATTACATATCGACTCAGATATCGGAAGGTCCTTTTCGTGAGTGGACTATATAAACGGTGCTGCAGGGATCGAGTTTAATACATGCCGGAGGCTGCCGGAATTAATTAGCAGAGTTCTGAGTACACTTTCAGAAGAGTTCAGATTTATATTGGCTGTTTTTTTTTTCCTTCTTTTTTTTTTTCATTCTCATGCAATTGACCACTCACCGACACAATTAGGTTTACACCAGCATTTCTGTTTACCACTGTTATCAAAATCGGACCGGACCGATTTGATAATCTGGTTCGATTTTATATCAAAATTATTTTTAATGTTGAATCGGTCAAAATCGATTTAATCGGCCAATTGAACCGGACCGGTTGAAACGGTTTAATCTGGTTCAATTCAAATTTTGAAAATTAAAATTTTAAAATGATAAAAATAGAAAAGTTAAAAAATAAAAAGGAAAGGAATATAAATAAGGTAAAAAAGGAGGGAATATGATATGTATAAAATTAGATAGGAATTAAAATAAAAAAGATAAGTATTCAAATTTTGATTGACATTAAAATAGAAAATTAGTAAAGGGCATAAATAAAAAAGGAAATTGTTAAAGAAAAAATAAGAATAATTTAGGATAAAATTTATTAATATAGCATCTATCATTAATAAATAATGGATACTAAATTAACAATAATTTATTTATATTTATATGGTAATCATTATTATTTATCATTATTAAAACTATTAATAAATAAATTATGTCATATTAGTTTTAAGTACTTTTAATAGGTTATTAGTACAATATTCATATACTATAATCATATAACTTATATTATATCCTTATAATTATTATAAATAATATTATTTTAATAAAATTTGATTCAATCCAGTCGAACCTGATTGGACTGATCCAATCCGATCCAATAAGAAGTCCAATCCGATTCTGAAAATATATTGTTTACGTTCATGCATAGATATTTGAATTTTGTTAATTATCATAAAATAAGTTCTCGACAAGTCTGGATTTTGGATCTTGGACAGCTAAAGCGATCAATAAAATTGTTGCTACACATATACTAGTCAATTCAATTGATAGCGGCTTTAGTCGGATAAAAAAAAAGCTAGAATTGAAAAATGTTAATATAGTAATAAACTTTTAGCATTTTAATTACGGAACTACAGTATTAAAGAATTCGTAATGTTTTTAACATCATAACTAATATAAATAAATGAACCAAAATATGGGTCAAAATATGTAAAAAAAAACGTATATAAATAAAAGATAAAAATTATATTACTAATGGCGTATATACATATATTTACTTAGAAAAATGAATATAATGTATATATAGATATTAGGATTTATAGGTTAGGCCTTCCATTGAATTTGGGCTTAAACCTTTAGAGTCCATCTAGTTTCTTTGTCGTCTATGTTCTTAATTCCTTTTAGTTTAGCTTTTACACCTTTCTTGTGATAACAAAAATAAGTATTATATAATAAGCCTAACAAATTGACGGTAAGGGACAAAATGAAGTATTATTCTTTTTTAAAAAAATTAAATTCTCCACATAATTACAACATCAATCAAGCAGAGAAACACTGTATATATGCATACACAATTAAGTGGTCTTAATATTTTGTCTTAAGAATATAAAATGATGTCGCTCCTTTTGACGACTTAAACTTTTATGAAATTTGATAGATGTTGTGTGCCACATGTAGTAGAGTAAGATGTTAGGGATGTTAGGGAGTCGCATGAGATTATATCTATATATATATATATATATATATATATATATATATATGAGCTCAAACACTTTTTGTCGAAAAGGATATAATTATAGATGGCACCACTTTTTCAGAGAAAAAAAAAGTTGACGAGTACGTCATTATGTTTTCCTTTTAATCTGACGGTTTAAACTGCAAACGACTTGCATTGTGAGATTAAAATACTGACAATAGGAATATCTAAAATTGATTTGTGATTGCACGTTAATAATATAATATACTTGCCAACTTTTTTTTTCTCTGAAAAGGTGGTGCCATCTATAATTATATCCTTTTCGACAAAAAAGTGTTTGAGCTCAAATCAAATCTCCCAAAGAACGCCGTTAGTCCCTTCAAGTTCAAACAGGGAGCTCATATAGATCTTTTGTGATAACTGATATTTATGTTGTCTTTTCGCGGGGAAAAAAAAAAGAAAGAAATATATGATTAGGAAAAATGAAGTGTGCTGAATAATAATCTAAGATTAATTACACGTTATTTACTGGTTCGGCGATAAGAGGTCTTCTTAAATCCTTATCGCTCAGTGTCCCGTCTGCTGATACATTGATTACTTCCTCCAAATTATTTGTTGGTCGTGGATCGCTTTTGGCTCCAAAGTCCTGGGTTTTGCCCCACAGCACGATGTACAGACCCCCCACGATGGTCATTGCGCCAACTAAGCTGATGAACAGAAGAGATCATGTCAGTAGCTTCAAATCGGCAAGAACGAAGAGATCTAAATCTCAATCTGAAACATGTGCTGCATGAAAATGATGTTAAAGCTCATGAAAGATGTGAAAGTTTACCCTCCAACATAAAGTTTCTCTCGGAGCATTATGGAGGCCGATATTGTGGTGATTAATGTACAGAATGGACCAAACAGTGCAGGGAAGAGCGGCCCCCTCATTGATACACACCAGGATTGCAGGTAAAAGGCTAGAGAACCAAAAGTTCCCTGCAGATCACTTCATGTCAGTTTGCTTATAGCATGAAGAAGAGGAAATAATTAATCGATTCTAAGAACAGAAACCACTTACTGCAAACAAGCAACTGAAGAGCTGAAGCAGAGAAGTGATCTTCCAAACGCTTAAGCTTGGGTCTAAGAAGAATGTTATCAGAGCGGACATGAGGGTTGCTACAAAGCTCATGATAATTGTAAGCGATAGTGCATCAAGATACTGTTTGCAAATTGACGTCTGCAACCGCAGGCAAAAAAGAAATCAGATTTCCGATTCAGAAAAGTTTTAGGACCATAATAATTGATCACCTGCATAATAAGCAAAATGGACCAGCAGAAAGAGCATGCTATGAGGAAGAAGGCTCCTAGCATCCAATTCTCGTTTGTTGAACCAAAAGGCAAAATTAGATTCTGAGAACTCGTGTTCAGGAGCCGTGGACCTCTGAAAAATGATATGCAGAAAGCACCTCCTACACAGATGATTGTCCCAAGCACCTTAGCCAGGCTTCTAAGGTTACAGCCTACTTTCTCAAAACTGCAAAACATGTAAGCTGTAACTGTGAAACTTTTGAGGTTGTCAAGATAGATTGGACATGAGACAGAGTTTCTCCTGTCAATTGATCTCTGGCTATATATATATATTCTATTGGAGTTTAATGAATAGATGAGGGAAAGCTTGTCCAAAAGCATATCCTGTGTTTCAGTGTTCATTTGCATTTGAATCATTCATCTTCATTTTTTTTCTTTTTCTTTTAAATTTTATTTAGTAAATCCAAAAATCCAAAAAAAAAAAAGTTCTTGTGATGTTCAAGTTCTTAATTCTAATATGCTTTGGGGTTTGGTGTCATTTAAATTTCATAACTTCAACAGGTTCTTAATTTGGGCCGGGACAAAATTCTGAATTTCCTACTCGAAATGGGCCGGAAGGACCAGGATTCAGGCCCACATTCACCTTATGAGGTCCTTGATAATATTTAAAAAATAATTTAAACCAGATTATTATTATTAGCAAGTATCATTTTTTTATATACTGACTTTTTCTTACATTTTTAAGATGATCTTGGGAAAAAAAATATTTATTGCACATAAGGTCTTCTTGGCTAATTAGCAAGTAAAACATTAATGCTCTGGCCTTCGAAATAAAGTCTTCTTGGCTAATTAGGCTTTTAAAAAATGCACATAAGGAGAAGATTCAAATTAGAATTCTGAATTTTGCATCTTTATTAGGATAATATAGAGACTTGCAAAAAAAATATTAACACGCAAATGTTTCCAATGCACAAATATAAAAACAGATAAGCCTATACTTATGCAGTCATACCTCCTCCTCATCTATTAACAATAGCTCTAAAGTTAAAGGATAATCTTAGTTGAACATGTAAACGTTTTCACTATGGACTTAATTAGCGCAATAATTCTCTTTTCTTTTATTGTTTTAGTTTCACTCAGTTTTGATATATATGCTTGCTGATAATAAAAAACGAGTTTTGGTATGTTTAATAGAAAGAAAATAACAAATATGTAACTGTTACAGTTCATGAAATGTAAAGGCAAAAAACAGCAACACTTAGATTTTACCCAACGGTGGCTGCCATTACAAAGGTGATCGCCGGAACTGTGTTGGTCATAGCTGTAGCCATTGATGAAGACGCCATGCTCAGTCCTTGGTAGTAGAAGTACTGGCTGAGGGTGAGACTGTACATACGAACATACATCATACAAATGACCTCCATTAAGTAGTGTTACAAAGAGTTTAGATCAAATTAATTGTTTTAGGATCGTAGATTCAGATCGAAGAGAATTAAGTACCCAACAACTGTAGCCACGATCACCATGCAGAAAGCTCTTACGTTCAAGCTCGTTTGCCTTAGAATTCCTCTGGACATCCGCAGCAAACATATATAAATAAGAGATCATTTCCAATGAGAGATAGAGATAGAGATACATAGAGGTACGTCACCCTTTAGTTATAATGGAGGAGATGGCTAAGATAGCAGTGCCTATGGCCTGCCGGTAGACAACAAAGACCATGGGCCTCATGCCCTCTGCGAGAGCTGCCTTTGCTGAAAGAGCCATGGCGGCGTAGATGCACTGTGCCACCACCATGGCCACGACAGGCTTGTAGTCGTTAAGAATGGAGTATCCACCCATTGTCTGATCAGTGCCCTCGACTTGGAAGAATAGTGCCACTGCATGTACATAAGATCGTCTAAAGATATATATATATATACACACTAGGGGCTCAAGGGTAGTTCTAAGCATCTTGGCATGATTTCTATGTGCTTAGCTGTATTGGAAGCGAGTAACGTGGCTTATTTCAGATCGTTTTGTTTGTATGTAAATTGCTGATCAAATGCTATTAATGCATGAACGTAATAGTCCATCATATATATATAACGCTCAAGTTAGCATATGCATAATATTATAAAGTATGCACATAAAAATTAATTACTTTAAGTCTAGAATTTATAATTTTGCTTACCTAAAATTTTTTTATTAAGAGTGTCATCGAACTAGATGTGCGATTATAGTGAATTTCAATCATTATTTAAACATTCTGATACCGAGACTACATCCGGAAAAAAAATTAGAATGTGCTCAGCTGATTTTTTTAAAAAAAACTTTCAACTGCAAGAAATCAACATTAAAAAAATGAGTGCACTACTTATGTTTTATTATTAATGTTGTTTAGTAAACTCACTAATTTATTTTTGTTAATACACGATACATGACTTTATGGGTCGACTATATTTAATTAAATCGACTTACATTCTTTCTTTTTTTTTTCTTAACAGAAAAGATCGAAAAATGAGCTGTTCCTCTCACTTCTACATCTCATGTTGTTTAGGAAGCTAGTTAGGGCATCAAGAGTTGAAGACATGTTTGCATCCTTTTCCTTTCATGCCTTGCATCTAAAGCAAGGAGAGAGTGATTGAGTCATTATTAAATATAGAGCACAAGGGAACAAGCCAATTTGTCGTGATCTGATTTGAATCTTCTCTCTCAAGATCTAGATCAGGATGTCGAGTGTGCAGTACATTTTTTAGTGTTAGTTTGTCACAAATTGTTAAATTTATGTGTTAATCAATTTTTCTAAATATTTAAACTATTAAGAAAGTAATATCATTTATTTATAGCATTCCTCTAGTTTTGATCTAGCTCAGCTTATCATGTGGATAAAAAAAATATTTTTTTTAATTAGGGTTTAATAAAATTTGAATTATGTTAAATTTTATGTACTAACTATTTTTTTAAAAAAATTAAGTCGTTAGAAAAAAAATAATATCATTTATTTTATATTCTTAACACAAATTGAGTGTCCTCAATGGCTTCTTATAATTAATTATTTCGTACCAATTAGTTATGTTTACAAACAGTTTTACGCATTCGCTTTTTCTCTTAAGACGAGCATGCATGGTGATTTCATGCGGCTTGTTGATAATATAATATCGCAGAATTTGGTTAATATTTATATTATTATTACAATCTCATTGGATTCACAATTGGCCCATTTTGTTATATTTTATGAGTTGGTTCAAATATTTCACAGTTTATAATCCTTTGTATTACTTTTATCTCATAATTGACAAAAAAAATGAAATAAAAACACAAGGGAAAAATAGCTTTCTATTGCTTGGTTACGTCAGACCGTAGCACAATGGAGAACTTGAGCAATCATCGGTCATATGACTAGGATCCAACCAATGCCGTCGCCGCCTCAACCGTAGAGTAAATCATCCTGCTGTAGTGTGAGTCTTCGCAATTGTTAGGTGGGCAGTGTGCTGGTAAGTGAGGTGAGGGGTGCGAGTTCGGAGTTGTTGAGAACTTGGGGCTTATGTGGGTTTGATTAGAACGGAACTCATCTAATTTGGTTATGTTGGAAGTTATCACGTGGCGGCCTCATCATTATCTCTAGCAATTGTAGGAACTGAATCTGTTGTCATGTTATTGCTATTGTGATAATGTTATTTTGTTTTGTGACATCGTTTAATTCTTTTCATATCAGTTAGTTTTAGTATAAATAAATATGAGTTCCATGACTGTAAGTGCTCGAGTTAGTTGTAATTGTAATACATTTCTTCTGAATCATGTCATCATTCTGAACCGCCTCTTCTCCCTTCTGTTCTTATTCCGGCGACTGATTGGAGGGCACCATTTTGAAGTTCACAAATTTTAACATGGTATCAGAACCAAGTTCCTTCGATCCGAATGAACTCCTTTCACGTAGTCGGGCAATTTGAAACGACAATGGCGCCTGAGAGCCTAGGTACATCTAGATTGGAGGTGGTTCGAAGTTTTCTTCTTCCATCGTCTTCTTTGACAATCAGCGTGTCAAAATCTTCCTTTGTTCTTCCACTTTGTGCTTTTCTTTTGGCTGTTCTCTTTCATTTCATCGGATTTGGGAGCATTCTTCGCTCGATTTGTGTTCCTCCACTGCCTCCGCATCTTCTTCCTCTTCATTTTCAATTTTTTCATAACATTGTTACCGATATCAGTGTATTACCGGCATGTTCGTCGGAGTTTGATGGAGTTTCATCTCCTTGCATCGCCTATGGCGAATTACGACAAGTTTGTTTGTCGATTTCTTTCATGGCCGTATTTGCTGGCCAATTTGGAGTTTTGTCTCCATTTTCTTGCTGATCGTGATGTTTCTCGACGGATCTTTTTTTCGACTTCGTTGTCTTTCTTTGTCAGAAATCACCAATATATGGGGATTTAACTTCAAGATTTCCGGCGTCCTGATGGGCGTTTGGGTTTTCGGCTTTCACTGACTTCTTTTTTCGAGGTCAGAAGGCTGCCGTTTGGCGTCACTGATGTCTACCTCCTTTTCGGCTATGTTCGGATATGTCAACAACGTTTTATTTTTGTTGGATTTTGCTTTCAGTGGCGATTGCCGATTGGAACTTGTTCTCCGTTATTCGACGTTGTTTTTTTTTGTCGACGTCCATTCTTGGCATTTGACGATTTTCTTGACATTTCCAGCAACAGGTGGCCTTTGCAACTTTCGTCTCACAGTCTACAAATGTCGCATGCTATCAAGTTTCCTCTTTACATATGTCAATAGATGTAGGCCTTTGGTTGTCTTGCGTCTTCTACTTGGCAAGCAATCAATAGAAGTTTTTTCTGGTGTTTTTTTTCCTCCTGCCGCAGTGATGGTGTCTGCAAATCATTGGAAATTTTCTCCATAGCATGTGCATGTCTTCACGATGTCTGCAACTTCATCAACACCTTGCCTCTGCCAAGATGCTACCACGCATCCTTATTTGCAGGTTTCTTCAAGTTGACTTAAAACTGTTGCACATCTTCTCCGACTACAAGTTCATGCATTCAACAAATTGCCTCCATGGCTCCATCTGTCCAGCTTGCACTATTGTGTTGAAAAGCTTGCAAAGTTGATCACGTGATACCTTTGTCTCAAGCTGCAGCTGATGTGTTCGACAAAATGGTTCGGCAGCTGTGGATCTATTTCATTTCCATCGTCTCCGTGATGCTGTGTAGGTTGACGACGTTCAGTTTCTTCCCGCCGTCGACCTGAGGGGGCGTGTTGGAAGTTATCACGTCGTGGCCTCATCATTATCTCAAGCAGTTGTAGGAACTAAATCTGTTGTCATGTTATTGCTATTGTGACAATGTTATTTCGTTTTGTGACATCGTTTAATTCATTTCATATAAGTTAGTTTTAGTATAAATAGATATGAGTTCCATGACTGTAAGTGCTCGAGTCAGTTGTAATTGTAATACATTTCTTCTGAATCGTGTCATCATTGTGAACCGCGTCTTCTCCCTTATGTTCTTATTCTGACGATTGATCGGAGGGCACCATTTTGGAGTTCACAGATTTTAATAGGTTACCATCGTTAATGAGCAATCAAAATGTTCTCTTTTTGCTAAAATTTAGCATCTCATTTCTTCTTTTGAGAACTTTCGTTGTACTCATTGCTACGAGCGATGTAATTCTGTCGCTGACCTTCTAATTAATAGGGGAAATTTGGCACTTTTAAACGATTTTTAAACGAAGACTCTGTAGGATCCCAAGGCATCAAGAGTTAGTGTTTAAAAATTGAAAATATCAATTTCAAAAAATACGTCGCGGAAACTTAAAATCGATTCATTAATCTTTAAATCAATGCAAATAAAATCATATCACATGCCTAATAATATGAAAGTGAGAGGGAGAGAGAAATCAAATACAAGAACACAAGATGGTTGTTGACGAGGTTCGGTTACACCTTGACCTACGTCCCCGCTCCGACTTTTCAAACTCGAAATGGTCGGAGGTTCCATTATAGCACCCTTCTTTCATTCCAAATGCGGTAAGGAAGAAGCACTTTACAACACCACCTTAGATAAGGCACACCTCTTCTCCTAAGAAGCTTATCTTTTCTCTAATCCGAGAGGTAAGATAAAACCTTTTCTATATAGGAGCTCACACTCAAATTTTTAAGAAAAGTGTTTCTTTCCCTTACAATGTCATGTTCACAAGAAGAGAAGAGAAAATATAATAATGACTTCAAGAAAATTATTTTCTTTTGATTTTTAAAGTTTCCCTTGAATGCTTGAAGAAGTTTGAACCCTTGGTTTTCTTTTATAGGCCTCTTTGAATGCTATGTCCGTTGCTTTTTGTTTTGATCGTTATTGTTCATTTCAGTTAGGGCTGATTGACCGGTCCATATGCATTGCACGATTTCCTCAGTGACAGTGCCTAATCGGTCGACCGGTCTATTGACCGGTGTAGTCTCGTCATTTTGAATTTTAGACGTTGAGCTGTTCGGTCGACCGGTGCGATGACCGGACTGTTGACCGATGTAGTCTCCACATTCAGCTTGAGAATATGTGCATTGACTTGTCGATCGGTATGTCTGATCAATCGATCGGTGCCTCGATCGACTTTTACTTCTTTGATCGATAGGTTGACCGTCTTGTACTATTTTGAGCATAATTTTTTGCTTATCCAAATTAGATAATCTTGAATTTTATGAAAAGTTAACAGAATTTTCTATAATTTTAATATTTCGATATCATAATTAAATATCTTCAAATTATAATCAAAATATAATTATAAAATATAATTATATAGAACATTAAAATTTTGTCTCAATAGACTCTAAGTTTAAAGATTATGTTCTTAGAAAACAGCGTCAATCTAATACAAGTGATTAGACGGATCTAACTAATTCCGGAATTGATTTTTCGAATCGTTACTTTAGCTAAGAGAGCACTATTTATCCTCCTGTTATCTCCATTTTAAATTAGAGATGCTAATAACTCTGACATTAAAAGTCTCTCGTAAATTTAGTTGGCATAAAAAAAATATCTTCTCTATTTTGGACTGTAGTACGTATATCACATTTGGAGTTAGAATTTTTTGTAAACTTAATGTTAAGGATATAAAAAAAGATTTTTTTTCTAATTAGAACTAGGTGGTTGGTTCTTTCGACCTTCTTCTCCTTTTAGATTATGAATATTTTATACTAATTGTAATGAATCAACTCTTCTGTTTTATCCTAATTTTTAGATTCGGATTAAAAGTTTATGGATGGTGTTAAATATGTGTCTATTTAATAAGTTCAATATGATCCATATTTTTTTTAATAAAAAGATAGAAGATACCATGCCTCTTTTTTAATTAAAAGATGACACTATTATTAAGAGTCTGTTTGACTAAGTTGATATAAAATAATTGATAAGTTGAAGTGCTGATAAGTATCTGATTTTAAAAATAAATAGTTACGCGTTTGATAATAAAGAAAATTATAATTTATTATTTAGTAATATGATAAAAAAATTCTTAATATTATAATATAGCAAATATGTGAAGATAAGTTATGTATATTCTAAAAATAAAATAGTGTATTTATTAATTAAATTAATCAGTTTTTTCTTACATTTTAGTCCCCCCACTTATTTTTTGATTTATTAAAAAAAATAAAATAAGTGCTTATCAATTTTTTTAGTATTAAATAGGGAGAAAATTTCAAAATTACTTATGAGACATTTGAATGACTTATGAGTTTAGCCCTAAGTGTTAAGAATATAAAATCATTAACATTATACTTTCTAACAGTTTAAGCTTTTAGAAAAATTGATTAGCACATTAAATTTAATATGGTATTAGAGTCAAATATCAATAGTTCCAACTTCTGTAAATTCTTCTAAAAATAAAAAATATTATCCTCTTTTTGTTGTCCATGTGATGAATTGGACTAGACGAAAGTTGTCATCAGCCCACATGTACAAGAAGTGTTAAGAATATAAAATTATTAATATTATTCTTTTAATTATTTAAGTGTTTAGAAAAATTAATTAGCACATCAAATTTAATACTACGTCTTACATTAGAATTGACTTAAACCTTCAATTTTTATGTTTAGATAAAACTTGGAGTTTTGTCGTGTTAGGGACTATTGATTAATGACTGGCTATGTTTTTTTTTTTTTTGTTTGGTCGTATATTGATTAATGACTATTGATTAAACTGGCTGTGATTTAGAAACACTTTGACAATGAATATATGTTAGAAATAAGTATGTATTCGTTAGTAATCTAGAAGGGAAACTAAAGGTGAAATTGGTTCTGTCGATTTTTCAGTTAGAAAAAGCCACTCGTTACTTGTAGGTCGGATCGATTTATTAAATTATAAAAATCACTTTAAAATTATTTAGAAAAAAACATTCTTTAACGGGTCAAGTTTTTCATGTGATTTTTTCGTGATCCTATTTTCGTAGAATAATATTTTAAAAATATATAATAAATTAAAATTAATATAAGCATATTTAATTTTATAAATAATTAAATATAAGATGTAGTATCAGAACTATTAGATTAGAGTTGACAAGAATATATTAAATTATATAAACAATATTATACCAACAATAAAAAAACTATTTTGTATGAATTAATTATACAGATAAAATTTAATAAATAGAAACGAGCTCCACAAATTCCTACGATTTTTTTTCGGATAGGACCCTAATTTGAACACATCAGTTTTGTGTTATTAAAAAATCGCACTAAATTATATTTTGTCCCCTCATTTTTTTTTTCAGATGGAGTAGATTTTTATAGGAAGAAATTGTAGATATTTCCGTTACCAATATTTTATTGTCAATTGTATATTTGGAATGGAACGATATTGGTTGAGATAATTTATTGAACCGGAGGAATCAAATAGCGATGAGCATTATCTTTGTCGATGTGTCAGTCGTTGGACTGGCATTACTTTCATGTATTCATGGGATCACGTTGCAGCATAAATCCATGTCAGTGCCACGTCGAAATATTAGATTTCTTTCAAAGCATATCGCGACCAAATTTCACATGCACGTAATATGTAGCTGTATATAATTTATAGGGCGATGCCAAAAAGTTGTGCTCCGTAGATATATAAATATAATATATTGTGATATCATATGTGTATTTGAAAATTGATGTGGGTACATCTTTTGTTAATTAATTTTTGGGATATACAATTCATTCGATTCTTCTCACGGAAGAGAGAGACAAAGTTGGTTCTAAATTTTAACTGAGATGCCAATTCATACGAGAGAATTTGTGTATGCATGTGCTTACACTTTGAGTTATTGGATATGTGTTATTTTAATTCAATGATTATATATAATATATATGCACAAATTATAGTAGCATTGGCTCTTTATTTTAATTGTTATTGAACTAAATTACGGTGCAAGATGAATTGTGTTGGAAATGTTAACGCGCTCACCTTTGCAATCTCTTAGGCCCAACTCTAAATCCGAAATGGCCCAATAATAATTTGGTGGATCCGGCTCAGACCCAAAATTTGCTTACTTGATTTATCACACATCCAAGTAATGACAATTTAATTGCAACATTTTTTTCGGTTGTCACTCATATCCGGGAAGCGGGCTAAGGAGCGCACTGGCCATTAGAGTCTCGGTTTATGATCGAGTCCGATTAATCTGATGTCATTTCAAGCAGCACGTTTGGCTATGACGGGTGAGACTCCTAGCGAAAATTTTATACATCTACAAAGATTCGAACTTTAATTGCAACATTTTAACCAAGGTTGTCATAAGGAACTTCAAGGAACAAGAATTATAAGATCCTACTTCATTAATAAAAAATATTTTTTAATATAAAATAGTTAGAGAAATATATTTATTCACAAATATTATGTTTATATATAAATTAATTAAACATTGACCATTAATATTTTATTCATATTTTCAAATCTAACACATATTTTTATATAGTGTGAAATACAAATATGATATATATTTCAAAACATACTAAAATAATAATAGATAATATTTGATCCTAATGAAGCCTAATATTTATTAAAATGCGATATAATCCTTAGTATACATGTAATAATAAAATTTAATTTTGATCAAAGGTAATATAAGATTAGTTTCATAACATAACATTAAATTATTAAAAATATAAAAAATTTCTTACCGTTCTTTATATTTATTTTTAATTTTTTTATTTGAAATAATAAATTTGTACTAATATCATAGGATCGAATCTAATATTCGACTATATAATTGATATAAATCCTACTAGAAAGAACTGATATTCGGAGGATAGATCATATTATGGGATCGGGATCTTAATAACTATAGTTTTAATTATTTTTATTTTTTAAAAACATATTCGAATATATTTATAACAATTTTAACTCTTAATCACTTAGATATTCCTTTAAAAATAGTAAAAGAATTTTTTTTTATAATTTTAATCGTTACTATAGTATGAACCTACTAAATTATAACTATTTGAAATTAAAAAAAAAACATATGATCGTTAACATAAGTTTCGACAAAAATGAAATATGTAAGATGATCAATAAACTACATAAGAGATTATTATATTAAGTAGTAGCTCTCCGAAAAAAATAGGGATGAAAAAATTCCTAAGGTTAAGATATTCCTTGCCCTGCAGGCAGGAGCGGACCAGACTAAGATTATGAGGGGTGCCAAAATAAAAAGAAAATAACTACAAAAACTTGAGGGGCCATATTTGAACTCAAGACCTTTAGAAGAAGCACAAAAAGAGACAGCCACTGCACCAAATTAAACATTTTGTCAATTTACATACTAAACTTACTTAACAAATATTATAAATTAATTTTTAGTCATATGTTGATAATATATAATATTAATAAAGTTTTAAAATTTTAAGTGGGGGTGGAGGGGGCAGGGCCCCCTCAGCTATAATGTAGGTCCGTCCCTGCCTGCAGGGAATCGAAATTCATTTTCAAATTTTTTTCTTTCGCTCGGAAATGAGAACAATGATGCATGCTCGCAGAACATGATCCCGAAATTAATATTAAATTAACTTTACCAAAGTTTAATAGTTCTATTATTTTAAAGCTTATTATATGTTATTCTTAATGTTGAATAATAAAATATTATGTTGCGTTCATTAATTAATTATATTCGAATGATTTGATATATATTTGTTAATTATTATTAATTTTCGATAGAATGTTTTTTTAATAATTTTATAAATATTAATTATTTTGTAAAATATGATGGGATACAACTTTGTTGTTGTTGATGGGATATGGATCCATTCGGTCCAAAGAGATCCTAAATGAGAGTAAAAGTAAAAGTAGTCAAAATTGGAGTTGGGTGGGACGTGTCATTCCTACAGTTCTTCTGTTGCTGAAGGAGCGCTTCGGCTTGAGGCGGATAATGTCTTGATGACCGAGGCTCGAGGTGTTGGAATTCGGAATCGTTGTGGTATGAGATTTACATGTGTTTGACTAGAAGTTGACTTCAAAAATTTGGTGGAAGTCAATTATACGCAATGCTCACGAGCAAATCGTTTTTCGAGGTAAGACTAGAAGAGATCTCGGATCGTAAGATTATATTTTATGAATAAAAAATATTTTTTTAAAATATAATAATAGTGATAATAATAATAATAACAATAATAATTATTATTTAATATTTTACTCTCAATATTTACATTATACTTAATTTATAACTTTCATGGACTACATAACAATATAAAAAGTTAGAAATTAAGATAAACTAATTATGATAATTAACAATGATAAATCAGTTTTTTCATTTGAATATAAATAAATAATTTTTTGTTTTTTAAATATAATTTTTTACATAAGTTTATTAATTATAATAGATCACTCATAAAAAAATGAATGAAGAAATGAAGAGGAAGAGAATGGAGAGGAATTTAACCTAATGCCTTACTAATTTTTATTCTTAATATTCTATTTTATTTTTTTAAAAAAATAAATTTAAATAAATAAAATGTATATTTTATAGCCGGTCCCAAGTTCGGATAAAGGAGGAGGGTTGTGTTAGGCCCCGACAGCCAGCGTAAAATCCTGTCGAATCTTATGAACATGGATTAACGAATTGGCGTCGTATGATTCATGTAGCCGACCTCACCTAGTGGGATAAGGCTTTGTTGTTGTTGTTGTTTAAATAAAATGATAGTTAGAGAAAGTTACCTCCTTTGTTGCCAATTTTTAACTTTTAATATTCTATTTTTAGTTTTTCTCAATATAAAATTAATTAAAAAATAAAAAAATAAAATCACAAGATAGGTAGAATCTTACGATCCTATATCCAGCGATCAATCCTTATACGATCTTATATTTTCGATCTCTAAATTGAGATCAGGATCGCTTGTCCACTATTGGATCGTAGGATCTTACTATCCTGCAAGCGATTCTGACAACCTTGCTCACGAGAGCTTTGGACGATTGTGTTTGAACTATTATTAAATCTTTTGTATTTTATTTATGTAGTCATTGCTAAGGGAAGCTAATCGCCGACCTTCTGGCAAATATGAATCAGCAAACGTCTTTTGATACTTTTTGGATGGAGGACTCAATCTTCCAACTTCTTAATATTTTGTATCCGGACATTTATGGTGCTCACATGATAACTCCTTTTCAAAAAAAAAAGTTAAACTAATTCAAATCAACAAATAATTATACGTGGGGATCACCTGAAATTTTTTGTACAAATGAATTTAAACATTACTGGATCTTTCTGAAAATAGAGGTCTTGTTAAATCAAGTGATGGTCCTTCATCTCTTCTTGCGTTTGTCCCATCTTCTTCTTGTTGTGAGTTGGAGTTCGGTTTAAGATCCCCAGATTTACCCCACAAGACCGTATACAAACCACCCACAATTGCAGCAGCACCAACCAAGCTGCAGAAGGCACAAATTAGAAGTGATCATTTTGACGTATAATCAATTCAAAGTCGGACAACAAAACAAAGTTCAGAAAAAAAGAAGCTTAAAAGTTTCACCTTCCCACGTATAATTTTTCCTTAAGTATTATGGAAGCCAGGATAGTGGTAATGAGATTAGAGAGGGGATTAAATATTGCAGCGAAGAGGGATCCCCTGACTGATATGGCCCATGATTGCAGGTAGTAACACACACCAGAACCAAATATTCCCTGTAAGTTGTACATATCTTACAAAGTCAGTTCCCTGATTGGAAGAATGACACTCTACTTGAATACTCTTATAAGTGGATGAGTAATTGGAAGAACAGAAACAGGATTTGGCTTACTGCGAACAAGGAACTGAATAGCTGAAGAAGTGAAGTGATCTTCCAAGTAGTTAAATTTGGTTCGAAGAAGAAGGTGAGCGCGGCAGACATGAAGGCCGATAATAAGCACATCCAAGTTGCCAGTGACAGTGGCTCCAGATGATAATGCTTGCAAATTGTCTCCTGCAAGCAGAAGCAGAATGATATAGAACGCAAATGTAATATGTATATGGATCATTTATGAAAGAGAGTTCAAATGTGTATATACCTGCAAAATAAGCCAAGATGACCAGCAACAGCAGCACAAGAGTAGCAAAAATGATCCTACTTCCCAATTCTTATTTGCGGCATCTGCGGACAGGTACAGGTCGATATTTCGCAGCCCCAAACTTAGAACTCGAGGGCCTCTGAAGAACGTGAGGCAAAGAGCTCCTGCCAAGGAGATGACAGTCCCAAGCACCTTTGCCATGCCACTAACATTGCATCTTACTTTCTCTACACTACAATAAGGATGCATGAATCTCAATCATTTAATATTAATTAGTTGACATCACAATGGAAAATGATCAAAGATACTATATATAATTGTTTTTCACAAAAAAAAAAAAAGAGATTGCAACTCAGCTACATATGCAGCCGATTCATGTCAGTCCGGTGATAATTCTTCAGGAGTTTATTAGCTCATGAAAATCAAGCTCCAAATGTTGATATAGTCATGATTTTACTTGGAGCGAATAATATTATATCTATGTTATACAACCCAGTACGACACCAATACTAATTCTACTATTAATTAAATAATAATAATAATAATACCACAAGAGCGTCATTGACATTGAAGCAATGAAGCTAAGTGCGACTTTTCGTTTAGGCATCTGTTGGATGATGAATTAATAAATGACTTAACAGCACATGTATAGACATCAAAGGATATCTATTTTGGCAAAGAGTTCATGGATCTGTAATCTTTTTTTTGGCATGGTTAAATGAATACTACTGCCAATGAATGGAAATCCTCTATGACGAGGAAATAAAACACAACGAACTAACCAGGTGAACATATATTATATATATGAATGAAAGATTGATAATTCATGTGCTTGGTTGATCAGTTGATTTACTTTACCCACAGCATGCTGCCATGACAAATGTGAATGGTGGGACTAAGTTGATCTTGGCCGTGGCCACTGACGACGATGTCAGCCGCAGCCCCACGAAGTAGAAGAACAAGCTCAGGGTCGAACTGCATACCACCAAAGACAGATTGCACCGAATCATGATCAAATCACAGTGTGCAGTGCAGAAGAAGTAAAAGTGATCGATCATAATTCATATGCATGCATGCACGAGGAGGAAACACCTCATGTTTTGACTTCACCACTCCAGACCCGGCGGAGGTGCGTGCAAATGCAATGAAACGCTTCGTCGCCACCTGTTCGGAATATTAAAAACACGCGCAGGCTTCGCGTCACGTGGCTCCAATATGGCCAGTTCTACACTTGGGCAAACCACTTTCTGCTGGAATATTTTTGATGAATTAATTTCTACCTGAGAAAAGGAAAGAGACCGAGCAAATTCGCATCCACCAAATAAATGTTTTATTATGACGTCCAGTGGTAATTCTCATGTCAAGTTTTTGCATGAATATAAACTTTTATAAAGAGTTTTTATTATTCATTATAATTAGATAAATATAGGCCAAACATATTAATCGGTTAGATTGTGAATACAAAATTTTAAATATTAGCAACCTAGAAAATTTAAACAATTTAGTAAAATTTTCCGATAATATATACTTAAATATGGGGGGGTGTTGATTGGATCGATGACGCGATGTCTTGGGGGGGTATAGAAAATGTTGTGTTCAGTCAGGCAGACAATAATTGAAGGGAGAAATCGCCGCAACCGATTGCGCTCTTCCAGGACGACTTCTTCTACTTCAATCGTGGGGGTGCATGAAAACCAATTTATTATCAAATTTTTTTTAAATAATCGATTTCAAAAATTCAGAAAAAAAATACTTTTTTTTTATCGGCTTTAAGAATATTATATCAAGGGAAATTGGATGATAATATGTAAGTCAATAATCATTTATTTGAAACCAACAATAAATTATTACTCTTACTGTTTTGACAATATAGACTAGTTTTTGTTTTATCATTTTCTTTGTTGTGAAACGGTTTATTCTTCTTCCTCTTCTTTCGATTTTTCCCTTATTTCTTCCATGGAAACTATAATGATTCAAATGAAAAGAAAAAATCCCGATAATGTTTAATTTATTCCAATTGAACCAATTATGGGTAGGATTAACATTAAAAAGCGAAAGAGTTGGAATGAAGTGGTAAATAGCTTTTTTTCGTTTAACTAATGTTTCGAATTTAAATTTTTGTGAATGTAAAATTTTTAATTAGCTATCTTATCTATCACTGTCAGATACGTGACGCATGACGATATTATCAACGATAATGGATCGATCTTCGATTTATGAATAATGTGTATAATCATTAACACCGCATAGACCATACGATTGACACCACTTCTAAAAAATTGAGGACAAAAAAAACTAGTTAAAAGTTTTAAAGCTACGTTGATTTACAACTTTCATTTTAATTTACTTTACTTTACTTCAGATATAGGACTTGAAACTTAACACATTTCACTCTTTGATCAATTTGAAAAAAAAAAAGATTGAACCGGAATCTTGAGCCAACCTTTTTTTTTTCAAAAAAAAAAGTTTAAATTTAGGTTATTGTAAAATCAAAATGACAGATTCGGGTTTATTATAATTTGACGACGTACTAATTAATTAGCATTTAGCACTCAATATTTTCATGACCAACCTTGAATAAGCGACTTGAGTAGTAAGATGATATTTCAAATTATTTGAGAGGGTTGTTTTATATTTTTAATGTTTTTTCCTTATTTTTGCACTAAATTCACGAGTCTCTCTTTTATAATTAGAGACGTAATCGACCGGCAGGGACATTTTAAAATAATCCCAATGCCCTTCAACTACAAATCCAAACCAAGAAGCAAATGCTATGACATCAAGTCCACCAATATTACTATTTCATGAACAATTATATGGAAATTCTTAGCTATCATTCACATAGCCATTTTTCTTAAAAAAACACATTTCTAGTTGGCACAATTGATGAGGGAATTAAACATAAGTGATCTCAAGATTAAATTATTGAGTTTTATTATTCAAAAAAGACTTTTCATTTTTTTCCAATCTTTTTTCTAGGTATATATCTCTTAAGTCCACACCAAAATAAATAAACAAATTAATTAAACGTCATTGTGAACGTGTGTGCATGTTTTCATCGCACTCGTTCATATTTCTAAGGTCCTATTTGTTACGAGAACAAGACCTTATTCTTATTTTTCTTATCAAACGCTAGTTTTGCATGACAAAAAAAAAATAAAGAAAAAAATTATTCTTATCTCATCCTAAAATAATATTGTTTTTATCATAAGAATAAAATGAGAACAAATACAACTCGTTAAGTCCCTATCTAACATGCCATAACGTACTAATACTTCTTTTTATATAAAAGAGACAAACTAGACGTTGCGATATTTGGGCTTTTTATTATATGTTGTTATCTATGCTTATTGGCCTTCACATCAGGTCCCTTTTGTCCATTTTTTGTCTAATAATAGTAATAATAATAATGAGTTTCCTTGTTTTTTTTTACATTTCATCAGGTACAAATGATGTTTGCACCTTAGAAAGTTTGCAATACGTGTGTTGTTTAATTAAGAGTACAAATCCACATTAATTTATTTTTGCAGTACATATTTGATTAGTTATTTAATTAACAGTACAAGCAGTAATCTAAGCTCCAAATTAAGCCACATGTTAAGAACAAACTTATAGTATTAGAGATCACACCACCCAAAGAAGGATTGATTGATTGATTGAACATGAATAATATAAGGAGGTAAATTAAGTAAAGTTTAGTTAATTTTTTTAGTTGTTACGAATGATCATTATCGAAGTATTAAGTTACACTTGATAGTGATGTGGAAGGAGTGTCTTTCTTATATGGCAAATGAGTTATTATTTATTAACATGATATTTAATAAAAAAAAGTTTTGCATTTCGGTTTCCATGTGGCTTAATCTGTTGATCAATCATGATTTGCATTGTATTGAAGCATTGTGAAGTTTAATATGAGTGATCCTTGAAAAGAAAATAGAAGCTTCTTGAAGCATGTAGAATAATCCAAGGTGAGGAGAGAAAGATTGAGATGCCATCACTCTCTCCGAGGTCCCAAAACTCCATTAATAGTTCCGGTTGTTAATTAACAATTTATGGTAATGAATGGGAAAGTGAGGCAGCGCGGAAATGGTCCAAAGTTGACCTCTTCATCTCACAGGCCTTCTCCATTAATCCGGTTTGGTTTTTTCCCAAATCCAAATCTTGTGCTCCAATGATTAATCATAGGGTTTGGGACCATTTTAAAATTATATATCTTAATTACACCATCCAAAAATCCAAATACAAACATCGGGAGTTGGGTGGAGTGAATAATAAGCATAAAAAATTTTCTCCGAACGGAATGATATCAAATTAGCCGAGCTCGATATTAAAGCAAGTTTCTAACCTCTGATAATCAATGTTAACGTCGTATGAGTTGGACAATTGACCACATTTTTTGGCTTTCCAAACACGGACGGCAATCGAAAAAAAAAGAGTCAAATATATATATATATAATTATATTCAAGGAAAATTAATATTTAATACCATCTGAAATGAGATATAATTTGTATATACATAAATTCGAGTGCCCCTAAAAGATCTTAACATTTAATTAAGCAAGAAAGAAAAAAAAGGATAACAATGGTTACCATCTAAATCAAAGTAGTTGTGCAGTACTTCATGAGAGCTACTGTAGTTAATGCATGATTATGAGTCATGGCCAATAATCACAAAGGCGAAAGGCCGGACAATTAATATTTCAAATGTTGTTGTATGGGGAGGAAGTGCCACTAAAACAAATTTGAAATAATAACTAAAAAGTTGAGAAGGCTTTACTAAAAAATGAAGTCGTTATTAATTATAATTAATTTTTTATTTATAATTAACATTACTAATGTTAATTGAATTCATAATTATAGAATTTGTGTAATATTAAATTAATTAAGTACTTCATATTTTATCCACGAATATTAAGGAATTAATTAATTTTAAAAAAAAGAGGTGTAATTTCAGAGGACATGTTTTCTCGTACGTAATTAAACTATCAAAAAGTTTTGATGATCATTTTAGTAATGAAAATTTAGAAAGACAATAAGAAATCGAATTTCACCCATTCGATATATGCTGGGAATTTTTTTTACCAAAATGTTTATTTGAAAATACGTTGTTTGAAGAAAATAGCTTTCTTTGGCAACCAATATTCTCATTAATTCTAAGATCATCAAGAGTCAACGTTAGACTTTCACTAAATATCAGTTATTTAGCATATATTAATAATATCGGACTTATGTTAATTGTCAGTATGTTGGGAAATCAATTACTTATTATAGTTATAACCAATATTTTATTTTATTTTTCTTATTTTTCGAACGAGAGGCCAAGGGGGGCCTAAAATAAAAATATATATAAATTTATAAGAAAATAAATAAGCGTATAATTTTTGACAATTTGAATTCAAGTCAAATGGTGGTCATCTACACCACGATCGTATTCCTATTATCTTCTTTTCAATTAAACGTTAAAAATAATTTCGAGTAACATGGCCCATTAAATTTTTAAAATATTTTAGTCAATTTTGAACGCATTTATGGTAATTTGTGTTAATCTTCTTATTTTTCTTACTAGTGTAATTTGAAATGAGATATTGAAGATAAAATTCTCTAATATTTGACTAATTTTCTTACGTTATTTAATGCATTAAGATGATTTTTTCCTTACCCGAGTACAACCTTTGTCGTCGGTGATGCGGAAAGGGGGGTGCTCATCATGGCAACTGGCACTAATGGGGAGCTCTCTTTTTTCCCTTTGAAAAAACTTTCACAATCCAAAATTGCCCTCGTCCATTCAACTAGAGTATAAATTTATGGGGGGCCAAATCATATGTTTATACTATAATTTAATTTTTTTAATTAAAATCCATACAACTAGTTAATAATTAGAAAAATTGGTCCCACAAGTGTAGCTCCGATGCTCCATCCCTAGTCAATGTCCTCCACGGTTATGTCTTTTTTCCCAACACCGAAGCTAGAGGTGTTTAACGGATCGGACGGGCCATATGTCAACCGAACATTGACCGGATATTGGACGGACCCGACTCACCTATTATCTTATCGGATGGACAACGAATTGCCCACTAAGTGTCTAGCATTGTTCGTTCCATTAAGGTCTATTGGATCTTAACGGTAATTAGATGGGTCGGGCTAGTCCATTAATGTTTTTGACAATATCTCAAAAACCATCTATCCTATAATATGTAGTAAGAGGACATCATAATATATTATTCCTCAATTTATCATCATATATTTACTCATTATGTTGTCAAATATAAATAAGAGTGATAAAATATTTACTTAGTTCGACTTATAGCTTACGCCCACAACTAAAGGAGCTCGAAAATCCATTGTGTTAAAAATAAAATATTACATGTTTAGTATCATGTTAAGTAAAATGAAATTTACAACAATCAAATATTACTACCAAAAGATAACTATGCATTATGCAACACTGGTAAAAAAATCATCTTCTCTATCTTCATTATTTCCATCATATATAAATTGATCTTACTTTGCATCAAGCATAAATAACATTATAGATGAATAAAAATTATATCATTATATACAATATATGATCATATCATTATAAAAGAATAAAAATTAGAACCATGCATTTTGCATAACCAATTAACATTAGCTAAATAACATAATGGCATCACATGAATTAATTAAAATAAAATTGTATTATTTATATTATTTTAATAAGTTTAATCTATTAATGATTAATGGACGGGCTAACGGACGGCTTATAAATTATCAGATGGATATTGGACGGATATCAGACTATCGGTACCGGGCAAACGGATAAATAACCTTGTCCAGCCTGATATAGGCCCAAGCCCATTAAGAAAGTGGACGGGCCGGGGCCTGAACTTGGACGGACTAGCCGATATATTATCGAGTCCGGCAATAGATGGACCCGGCTGCCCGATCCAATAAACACCTTTAACCGGAGCAAAAATAAAAGAAAAGGACGTGAAAGAGGGAGGGGAGGGGGTTATAAATAATTATAATACCATATTATTACTTATACTTAATTTATTTTTCAATCAACTGTCACGTAAGCAAAATGATTGATAAATCATTTATACTTGGTCGAAAGAGTATTTGATAAAATAAGTTAATAATTAGAGAACTACAAATTAAAGTTGGAGCACATAATTGATAAAATGACCGAACTTTCTTACATTAATCGTGATATTAAAACTTCTAATGAAAATAGTCAAATTCAAATTTGTAATATTTTGGAGTATAACAGGAACTACGCATTGTTGGTAATATAATAGCCACTTCTTTTTTCGGCTCTGAGTGAGATATCTAGGATATGAGAAACGCAGCCCCCACAAGTGAAAATAAAACAAAACCGAATAGAAATGAATTCGAGAAACTTTTTTATTATCAAAATGGCTATGTTCATGAATCATAATCTTATTCTTAAAAACATTTTGATGCATGTTCTACCAAATTGTGTCACATAAATTGATGGAGTTAAGTGGATTTTTAAATGTGTTAATGACATTCGTTTTTAAGTTTTTATTAGGACGTGAGGACCCACGTAGATAACTTTATGGGTGCGTTTAATTTGCTCATTAAATATTGATAGGAATGTAAAAAAATCAAGGAATGTCATTAGCTGGAACGACATCGTTAATAATATAACATTCATTCACACAATAATTTAAGAATGACAAGTGATGTCATCATCGTACACTTCAATAGCACTATGATCAGCTCCCTAGATGGGAGCCGATCGACAATATATCGATTGATGAAGGCAACGAGGACTTTCAACGCAAGATTTGAGAATGTGAGAAAATGTAAGAGGTGTGAATGATGAATTCTAATATTTGGTTATGTGACATTTGGTAATGTAATTAGGAATATGACATTCCAGCTAGAATCACATTCCTATGAAATGTTAGAATTCCATTACCATCATAAATGATGTCTTTCTCACATTTCAATGATCATACTGTGGGGGAGAGAGAAAAAAAGAGAGGAGAGAAATGTGATTCATTTATTAAACTAAAATAAATATAAAAAATTAATTTTGCTTGAAATGTGATTCCTTAAATTACATTCATCATTGACATCTTTACACTTCAGGTAATATTATATATCTTCAATCAAATGCACCCTAATTGAAAGAGTAACGAGATTCCAAGATTTAGTAGGAATGTTATTTCAAAGAATGTCACATTCCTATTTGCATTACCAAACTGCACAAAACCAAACATTATCATATGTCATTGCCACCAAAATTCTAAGGAAACTGAGAAAAATAGAATGAACCAAACGTCCAAGTGTGTAAATGTGAATGAAATTGAATAGAGAGGGGAAAATCTCGTTAAAGAAGAAAATTATATCAATATACAATGACGTTTAAGAAAACGAAGATAAACTAAAAAAAAAATACTACATAAATTTTACTAACAGAAAACAAACTTGAGTTTATTGTCTTATAACTCAGCACTAAATATTCTTTTCGATATCCAAGTGAGCATAAAAAGTGACACCTATTAAATGATAGACAATCAAATTAACAATCTGGATTATCTTATTTCAGTTAATACCATATATGCATAATTTTTTTTTACCAAACTACACCTCGTCAATTTTTGTTAAATTTAAAAGTATACGCCAATTAGGTTGCACTCATAAACTCGAATCTTAACTTTATAAATTTAATGTACAAATATTTACACATAAATATCATGATATTAAATAAATAATAATAATGTCAATAAAATATTGTTAATTACTATTATAATCATAGTATTACAACTAATAATGATTCTTTTCGAAATCCAAGTTCACTGTTTCTTGTGTATAGTTTTTGAAAACAAGAGAGAGGGAAAAAATAAAGAAAAAGCTAAACGAAAGAATTGAGCTCAGAAATCTCACCTCCTCTCTCCAATTCCCGTCCGTAGATGCTTGCAGGTGAATTACACGATTAATTCTTCAACTTTGAGTCGATTTTAAATCGGTCCCCTAACTTCAATTTATAACTAGAACATTCTTTATCTTTAATTTTCTTACACGATTAGTCCTCTTGATCAGTGATAGTGGGTCTCCCGATTGTCTTGCATACGTAACTGCCATGTGAGTCATTTTTCTTTTATCCACGTCATTTAACGCTACTAACCAGGGTAAATTATACAGATCGTCTCCCAACTTTGAGACGATTTCTAAATGGTCTCAAACTTTAATTTATAACTAAAACGTCCACCAACTTTGATTTTATTGCATGATTCGTCTAGTTGGCCGGTAATAGGCAGTCTCCTAATTACCTTGCTAACTTGGCCTAATAAATATAATAAAAAAATTTAACTTATTGACATGACATAATAAAAAAAATTATTATAATAAAAAATAAAAAAATGACAGAGGGCTCCAACAAACTCGTGAGAAGGGGGGAGGAGGGGGCGCCGGCCCCCCTTTTGCTCTTCTCCGTGCGCAAAGACGAAAAAGGAGGCCGGCACCCCCCTCACACGAGCTGGCAAAGGTGGGCGTCGACCCCTCTTTTCTTTCTCGCACGCGGTGAGGAGCAAAAGGGGGGCCGGCGCCCTTTGCCATTTTTTTATTTTTATTAATTTTTATAATATTTTTTATATTTTTTATTGTATCATATTAACAAGTTAAAATTTTTTATTATATTTTATTACGCCACATCAGCGAGGTAAGCGGAAGATTGTCTATTACCGGTCAACTGAATAAATCGTGCAATAAAATCAAAGTTGATGGACGTTCTAGTTACAAATTGAAGTTGTGGGACCATTTAGAAATCGCCTTAAAGTTGGGGGACGATCCATATAATTTATCCAATTTAGTAGCGTTAAATGACGTGGATGACTTGAATGACGTGAATAAAAGAGAAACGACTCACGTGGTGACGGCCACGTATGCAACTATCACCGGTCAATGGACTAATCATG
Source organism: Pontederia crassipes (assembly GCA_030549335.1). Classification (NCBI taxonomy): domain Eukaryota; kingdom Viridiplantae; phylum Streptophyta; class Magnoliopsida; order Commelinales; family Pontederiaceae; genus Pontederia; species Pontederia crassipes. The sequence continues at coordinate 3,645,231 of CM060185.1, read as the reverse complement.
CAAGAAAATTAAAAATGGATAATGTTCTAATTACAAATTGAAATTAAGGAACCGATTTAAAATCAATTCAAAATTAGAAACTAATCGTGTAATTTACCCAACAAATGCATCCCATCAAATCGGCAGATCAGTTTGCTTTGAAGTCAAATTCCTTAGCAAAGTCCAAGTTTGAAGTCATAAATTGAAAGAACAAACTTAATATTATATTTTAATCATTTCCAGCTGAATTAGTCGCATAATTAACTCTAACAAAGTAAAAAATAATTTAAGTTGGTTGGACGGTGGATTTATTTAAGTTGTAGGACGAAAAAGAGTTGGTTGGATGAATATCTCAGAATTCTTTCACTAGGATTTAATTGTTTTCCGGGATGCTCACCCAAAAATTATGATATTTAGAATTGTTAATGCATAATTTTTTTTGTACTCAGAATAAATAATAAAATATTTTTTTAGTTAAATTAACGAACTGCGGTAAGATACAATACAACCATATTAATCGACTATCATCACTCAAATATTATATTAAAATAAAAAATAGAGTTCATTATTACCCAACCGATTCGAACCACCTTTCTCTCACGTTATTGACCTTGGAGAAAGAGAGAAGTCTCATGTGGGATGATTGTTCGCAGTGTCTACCCTGTTTTGGATATGTATCTTGTTTTTGTCATGTCCCGGCCAAACTCCTCGTTGTACTTAATAGGCGTCTCGGCGACCCCATGCAATTGCATGCGTATATATCCCAACCCTCTACAGAACACAACAGTTTTCAAAGGCTCCTCTGCTCTCCCGTGTACACATGATAGAGGAAGGTGGCCATTCAGCAGTATCACAGCATACGTGTAGCCTTCATCCAATTCAGTTGCCGTCATGTAATTAACTGTGTTGAACTTGAACATGCCATCTGATCATTTATGCCATCTCTCTCTCTCTCATGATCAATGGCATGTGATGGACGGAGGGACTGATGTTGCCCATAATGGGCAGAATTAAATGCAGCGGGAAGCCCCCAAAATTTCCGATGCCATCCATCGTCCTGTCACTCCAAAACTTCTTCCTCGCGACGAAGACACACAGGAATCTTGAAGAAAGAGGAGCGCTGTCACCACCAGTTCTGATGCTCACAGTTGTCAGCTGTTCAAATGAGGGAGGAATGACCGAACCCTCGCAAGGTCTGACTACCTTGCAATTACCAGAAGAATCGCTACAAAAAAACAACTGAAACCGGCAGCGTTTCATGTGTGCTATGATCTCACGCATGTTGCTGGACGGCTCCGGAGAATTGAATTCAAAAGTAATCTGCTGATTGAGAGTTGTGACTGCACGGCCACGCCGAAAAGGGCGATCACAAACTTAAAAGGTGCGTGGTGAATAGTTATTATCGAGTGAATGATAAAGCTGCTTCTGCTGTTGCTGCTTCTTCTTCTTCTTCTACTGCTACAAGTAGAGTTCAATTATTTTTCCTTTCCCCTCCGCTTTCAATGAACCCCACGTCCATCGACCTCGCTTGGCCCCATGCATTAATGGCCATTCTTCTGGATGGCATTATTTATACAGGCCACCTCCGAAGGGCATAGTACCCTATTCTGCAGTCGACGAACTCCTTTTAAAGAACAGAGAGATGGGTGCCCCCTTGTCTTCTTGGCCCTGGCACAACCTTGGCACTTGCAAGGTTCTTGTTACAATCTCATATTACAGATCAATTGGATATATTTATTCTTTGCTCGCGTGGTTGGTTAATTTTTTTTTTCATCTGTTGCAGTACCTCTTGTACGCCCCATTGATAGCCAGAGTCGTGCAATCGAGGTCATGGGAGGAATCCAAGCAGGACCGGTGGTGCCTCCATGTTCTGCTTCTGTTCGCCCTCAGAGCTCTCGTCCACCAGCTGTGGAGTTCATTCAGCAGCATGCTCTTCCTCACACGGAGCCGGCGAATTCTGAAGCAGGGCATCGACTTCAAACAGATTGACAAGGAGTGGCACTGGTGGGAAGCCTTGGATAAATCTAATTTGTTGAGAATTCTCAGAACTGTTGCGTGCGTGCGTGTACATGTATATCTGACAAGCTACTGTTCTGGTTTATTACAGGGATAATTTTTTGATACTACAGTGCTGGATTGGGTTCATGGCCTGTTACAGCTTCCCGGCTCTCCAAAACCTTCCTCCATGGGACACAAGTGGTGCCATGATTGCTCTCCTCCTCCATGTGGTGATCTCGGAGCCCTTATATTACTTTCTGCACAGGGCCTGCCACAGAGCGGGATCCCTCTTCAATCGCTACCACTCGCTGCACCACTCTTCTCCTGTGCCTCATCCTTTCACAGGTAATTGGCATATGCTCCTCTCACTGTGTCATCAACAGATACAGTTGAACAAAACAACAATTCTATAACTATTCAGCTTGATGCCAAATCTTTAATCTTTCGTGCCCCCGGTGCAGCTGGATTTGCCACACCGTTGGAGCACTTGATACTTGTTATGGTGATGGGAGCTCCGCTGCTGGGAGCTTGCATGGTGGGATATGGCTCCATGGGCCTCATCTACGGCTACGTTCTGCTATTTGATTTCATGAGGTGCATGGGCCACAGCAATGTGGAGGTGTTTCCACATGGCGTCTTCAATGCCTTGCCATTCCTGAGATACATTATTTACACTCCAACGTAAGCCTCCTCCCTCCTTGTTCCTCCTTATCTTACAGCTATTTGGGTGGGGCACTTGTACCACCATGGCCAAGCATTAGTGATTGAAGCATTGACTTTAACTTCACAAGAGATTAAGGTCTCATAAATGGTCAGGCATAAAGGCATAACTGCTATGTGCAGTTGGCAAAATGGTGAACCATCCAATTTGCTTTTTTTCTCTTCGTTATGCTTTCAAGTTCCCAAAGGGCTGGGGTACATTCTCGCACCATGGATATGAAAAGTTAACAGCTCAGTGGAGCCGCACATCCATTGAATCCGTAGATATTTTTTAGTAGGAGACTACACATTTCCAGGATTATAGTGCTAGTTAATCCGGTTCAAATGAGAAAAATTTTCAATTCGATTCAGTGGGATCTTTCACTCACATTTATTTATTTTTTGTATGAGAATACATATGAAGATGTGGCTACTAGCACTGATATCCCTCAGTTTCAGAACTCAAACCCTACCACCAAACAACTCTGATTGGGTCATGATCTCCCAATTTGCAACTTAATGGATAAATAAACTCCCATATTATCTGCAGAAAACTTCTTAATTTTGACGAAGGCATTTATTTATTTATTTATTTATTCTTCTTTTCTCCGAATACAGTTCAAAATTCAATTATCGTAATGGTATTTTGGTGCAGGTATCATAGCATTCACCATACCGATAAGAAGTCCAACTTTTGCCTCTTCATGCCCCTGTTTGATGCCTTGGGGAAAACACTTAACAGTAGTTCTTGGAAGTTGCAAGAGGAAATAGCTTCAGGTATGCATCCATGATCCATCTTGGAAGTTGCCTGTTCTGGGTTTGTTTAATCATGCTCTATATGAATATGTTCTATATTTCAACATTTGTGAAACAATCTTATTCCGTATATTTATCAAACTTCAATTTTCGCTGAGAGAGTACTATGCTGTTCAAATTCCACCTCCAGAAAAATTCTGTTCTGATTTTCAGAACTACTACTGCAGATCTTATTTAGTGGCCTTAGTGTTAGGCTGTGGAAATCAATTACTATGGGTATGGCACGATGGTAACTCCATAATTATGGCGAACTTATTCCTGAGATTGGTCGATCACACTTCCTTTTGCTAGTTGGGTGATCACCATCAGTACATTAACATATGAGGCAACTTGCGAGACCTTTCAAAAATAGATTGACAGCAACGATTCACATGGAGCCAACAAAAGCAATCAATGCTGTCACGTATGATTTAGCTGGATACCAATCCCAGCTCCCACATGTTCTGTACTCACTACTGTGCTCTCCCTGTAAGTACCAGACCTTGACAGCATGATTCAAACCTGAGGAGGAGTTAAAAGAACTGATCAGTGATCAGATGCAGGAAATTAAGGCATTCTATGAATCTGATCCTAACACTATCCGCCAGAATTATGAGAACAGTATGAGGATTTCATACATAAGATAAGACTTTTCTTATCAAATAAGATCGAGTAGAAAAAACTTTCTTTTATAGTGTTTATGGCATATCAAACTTTGCAAACTCTTGAACAACTTGAAACTACTCGGGAGCTGAGATAATGATGTGAACCGTTTGCTACATGAACTTGGTATTTAGATGCTAATCAAAATCAATGCTTAGAATCCATACAATGCATGTTCAGGGAAAGATGAACAGGTGCCGGAATTCGTGTTCCTTGCTCATGTCGTGGACGTCGTGTCCTCTATGCATGTCCCCTTCGTTTTCCGAAGCTTCAGCTCCGTGCCCTACTTCGTCAACCCATTCATAATAGTGATGTGGGTCGGCGCGAGCGTCTTCATGTTCGTGATGTGGGCATGCTCCAAGACCTTCCTGCTCTCCTTCTACAACCTGCGAGGGAGACTGCACCAGACATGGGTGGTGCCGAGATACGGTTTCCAGGTTCGTTTTTGTAATGATGTTTCTGATGCTTCATTTGTTCTACATGATAGGATTTGGATTCCCTGTAACAGCAAACTGGAACTTGTATTTATGTTTCATGAATTGTTTGCAGTACTTTCTCCCGTTTGCTCAAGATGGGATCAATCGTCAGATTGAGCTGGCCATTCTGAGGGCTGATAAACTTGGAGTTAAGGTCATCAGCCTTGCAGCGTTGAACAAGGTATGCATCCCCTGGCATACTTCATTCTGAAATAGAAGCACATATGACATACCCTGTTCACGATAATTGAATGCTAAATAAAAAAGTTCAAATAATATATGCCAGTTTTACCAGAGCATTACGTTGCTCCGCATATGACTGGTTGCAAAAAGATCAATTCTTGATGATAATCTAATTGGCGAAGTTTTATAATTAACTCATATGAGAGAGAACATATACAATTTCAGAGTGTTTGTGGATTTTTAAACAGAATGAATCGCTCAACGGCGGAGGTACACTGTTCGTGAACAAGCATCCAGACCTTAGAGTACGAGTTGTCCATGGCAACACCCTGACGGCAGCCGTCATCCTCAACGAGATCCCCGGCGACGTGAAGGAGGTCTTCTTGACCGGCGCCACCTCAAAGCTGGGAAGGGCCATAGCACTGTACCTGTGCAGGAAAAGAATCAGGGTTCTGGTAATTAAGCTGAGCCCCCTCTTATCTGCTCTTCTCTCCATTATCATTGCCACTGACGAAACTCTGATTGCCTCAGATGCTGACCCTGTCGACGGAGAGGTTCCAAAAGATTCAGAAGGAAGCACCACCGGAGTGCCAACAGTACCTTGTTCAGATCACCAAGTACCAAGCAGCTCGACATTGCAAGGCACTGTCAGCTTTCGTCGTCTCATTTCTTACCCATGCCAGTTGATGACATCACAGTGATCCTAACGATATGGTTCTGGTGTGCAGACATGGATCGTCGGGAAATGGCTGTCACTGAGGGAGCAGCGATGGGCGCCGTCAGGAACTCACTTCCATCAATTCGTCGTCCCTCCCGTCATCGGATTCAGGAGGGACTGCACGTACGGCAAGCTCGCGGCCATGAAGCTGCCGGAGGACGTCAAAGGCCTTGGAATGTGCGAGGTACATCTACACGTCCTCTCATCGTTGCCCTTGTTACAGATGCTTCTTTTGGCCAACTGACAGCTACATGCATGAAATGGATTTGAGTTCTTCTGACAAGTATCTAACTACGTCCGATTTGGATGTCACAGTACACCATGGAGCGAGGAATCGTGCACGCGTGCCACGCAGGCGGCGTGGTGCACTCGTTGGAAGGCTGGGACCATCACGAAGTCGGAGCCATCGACGTCGACCGGATCGACGTGGTGTGGCGGGCGGCTATGAAGCATGGACTGAGACCTGCTTAGTGACTCCACACTCATCAATCCAACACACCACGTCTCTTTCCTATCCTTTCCTGATCCCTTGATCCGCCAGCCAACATCACAGAAAGAAGTGTTATATTGCAGTTACAGAGATTGATTGATATATATATTTGTATGCATATAAGTAGAATGATGCAATTGTGTAATAATGGGTGGTTGAATCATTTTCTCTCTTTTTTTTTCTTCTCACAATTTCCTCAGCATATTAGACGCAATCTCTATATATTTGTTTTCTCTGTCCTCTCTACCAATGCTGCAAACACAATTACATTTTCTTCAATTCAAGTTCTGATGTATTCCAAACTTGTTGCACTCTGATTAATTGTAATCGAGATATTAAAACTTACCTTTTTTAATATTTGACATTCCATTATATCATTTTACTTGAATGTTTTAGTTCCATTCATAATCTTATATCATTTTTTCATTATTTTAAAAAACTATATAATAAACCACTGAAAAACATTATATAACATAAAAGGTAAAATGATTATATAATAAAGTGGTTTGGTACTGAAATTTGAGAACAGGCAACAACTTTTATAATGGTTGATATATGCCATTCAGTTAATTAAGTTTGGGGTTTGTAAAAGGGTTAAGTTGGGTCCAACTTGATATAAATGGGCTTCAGGGGAGCCCAAAATCGAAATCTCATCACAAAGCCCACTAGACTGTTAAGTTACTTAGTAGCCCCTAAAACAATTCCTAATTCCTCGATGGGTCCCTTGCCAGTTGCCGCGTTCCTTGCTACCACGCGTCGCGCGCAGCGGTCGGAGAGCAACGAGTGGCTTTGCCGAGAGAGGTGTCGCCCAAAATTTCTAGGGTTGCGGAAAGGATCAAAGCAGAAGAACGAAGTAATCGAAGAAACAATGGAGAAAGACGGAAGGATTGGAGTTCGGAGGAAGCCGTCGAAGCGGCGGAGGACCGGCAGCGCGTTGGCCAAGGCCGTCGCCGATTACCTCGCTTCCGATTGCTACATGTACGCCCCTCTCGTCGAGCCCCGTCCGTATTTGGACTCTGCGCCGCAAGTTTCCGTCCTATCTCCTCCCTCTTCAGGTTCGACTTTCATCTGTCTGCGCGTCCCTGCTCTCAAAATTCGATCTTAACGGGAATTTATTGCGAATTCTTTTGCATTGTTGTGACCGCAGAGAAAAAAAAAACATATTCTTTTATGTATTTTCTCTGAGCTTTGTTCAAATTTTTGTCAATGTACTTAGAAGCACCCCATGTTTTATTCTGATTTCAGCAGTTACCTTTGCTTCATCTTTTTTACAAGCTAAAAATGTTAATTAGGTTCGATATATTCGTGATCCTGATTTTTTTAGTAGGAGGTTCCAGATATGTGTCTTTTAGATGTTAATGGACAATTTATGTTGCTGGCTGTGGTCCTCCTATGATTCTTGTCATCAATACTATGTCATAATTTTACTTTTGTAGGTTTTCATGTTGTAACTTCTCAGAAGTGCACTTATGTCCTATCTCTAATATCTTTCTCCACCACAAAAAAAAAAAAAACTTATTTATTGTGACACCAGAACCCTTCAGGAAAAAGGGGTAAATACATCCAAGAACAGTACAATTTGAAGATTTTGTATCATGGCATGCCTTTTATACAGAATTGGCATTGCCGGACATATAATGAAATGAGATAGCGGGGAAAGATTAGCAGACTAGTTATCTGACATTGGGGTTATCAGAAAGAAAATGAAAACAACGAAAGGAGTAATGAATTTTGATTCCAACATAATGTGGCATTCAGATGGTTTGTTTCCTGGTTCAGTTTGCAGATATTTTAGAGACATTGTATTAGATTACATTACCATGGAATGGACATTTTTCCATTATTTTGTCTCACTCCATATCTTGGTCAATTCAGTTGATTTGCCTGTCATTTTCTCAGAACTCAGAACCCATAGAAGTGTCCGCTACCATGTTGAGACGATTTCTGTTTCATCCGGTACCTTGCTGCCCTTCTCAGTTTCCTCCTTTTTGGTTCGAAGTAATAATTGGGTGCTATTGTGTTTGGTTGCCGTCAACATCTCTCTATATTCCGCACTTGTTGCTCATTTGATGCTAGGTTTCCAGTGTACTTAGCCGCTTGCTAGTATTCTGAGTTATACTTCTCTGCCCTCTCTTTACAGATAAAGGACCACCAGTGTCTCAGGTGCAAACGCAGATGGGCATGTAACAACTACGTTTCACTACTAATCTGGTGAATGCATGAATCCGTGTACTACAAATACAATTGTACAGGTTGTAATTGTACCTTCTTTTTGAAACTTTTACCAGACATGACTGCTCAGCTTACATAAATGGTTTTCTCTGAGATTATCTTTTCTTACAATTGTGCTGTGGTTTAAATGTAATAGTATTAGTTACTAGAGAACTGACAAGTAATTGATGATTTCTTTTTTCCTGTGAAACAAGTTTGATTACATTTATGATGATTCAGCTGGCATTTCAATTTTGCTATAGATTTTAATGTCTGCAGGGTCAGAATTGGAATGTGTATATATATGTGCATAAATATATATGCTTCCTTGTAATTCTTTACCATTCCATCTCTACACTCTTTGCTTTATGACCACAAGTTACGTCCACATCTTTCAAATCCTTATATTTATACAGATGAATGACTAGCTAACATTTAGTCAACCTTTACCCTTAGAGAAAACCTCTTTTTCTTACTCTTCAGTCTTCGCACAACAATGTTCTCATCGTTTGGACATAAATTACCTTCCACTGAAAGTATAGCAAACATGAAGGAATTTGTTGTTGCTTAAATTAAGGTAATACAAGATATGTACGATGAGACATTGATTAGGGTTAGGACATCCGGAGATGAGACAAATGAATTTTCTATAGGAATTGACCTACATCAAGGATCAGCTTTAAGTCCGTATCTATTTAACTTAGTTATCGATGTTATAACAGAGAGTATCACAGGGGAGGTACCTAAGTGCATGCTATTTGCGGATGATATAGTACTTTTAGCGGGTTCAAAAGAAGAGATTAATACAAAATTAGAAAAATGAAGAAATATGTTGGAGTCAAAGGGTTTTCGTTTAAGTAGGAATAAAACAGAATATATGCATAGCAATTTCACAAATAAACAACTTTGAGACGATTTGGAAGTTAGGCTAGGGGAGGATATAATTCCTCAAGTGACAAAGTTTAAATATTTAGGATCAATTGTAAGACAAGATGGTGAGATTGATGACGATGTTAATCATAGAATTCAAGCTGGTTGGTGTAAGTGGAGGAAAGCCACTGGAGTTCTTTGTGATAGAAAAGTACCCAATAAAGTTAAAGAAAAATTTTGTCGTACTGTTATAAGACCGACAGTATTATATGGTAGTGAATGTTGGGCTATGAAGGGACAACATGAACATAAAGTGGGAGTAGCCGAAATGAGGGTGTTGAGATGGATGTGTGGTCATACAAGATTAGATAAGATTAGGAATGACCATATACGTGAACGAGTCGAAGTGGCTCCTATTAGTGAGAAAATGGTAGAGAATCGTTTGAGATGGTTTGGTCATGTTCAGAGAAGATTATTAGATGCGCCAGTAAGAAGAGTAGATCAAATAATCTGGAGTCCGATTAAAAGAGGAAGAGGGAGGTCAAGACGGACACTTGGCGAACTAATAGAGCAAGATCTATTGGTGAATAATATACCGAAAGGTTTGGTTACTAATAGAGCAGAATGGCGTCGTATGATCCATGTAGCCGATCCCACCTAGTGGGATAAGACTTTGTTGTTGTTGTTTCATCCTCTTGGTTCCTCAGCATTTATATTCTATATTTCTGAGTCTTGCTTCTGTAGATCTTCATATCCAACCATCCAAGCCATGTGAATTTTCAGGTAGTAGTATGTGCGCTCTCCCTGAGCAAGTAAATGTAATTTACTCTCCTTTTATACACAAATTTTAACCTTACTTTTTGCGTTCATGAATATATGTCCTATTTTAAAAGATTTGGCCTCTTTAGATGAAGCAAGCCACGGTGTTTGGTTCTTTTTCTCCTCTCCTTTGTGGTGTTATCCAGTCTGTGTTGTTACAGTTCTATGATAATTTGAAAAGCTTATCATCTTCTCTTAAAAATAAAATAATAAGATTATTGCGTGTGGTGTTGGTGTCGGCAGTGAAGTCAACAAAATAACTACAGTGAGAATGCTCATATCCAAGCTTATCATCTTGTTATATTCCATTTTTTTAATAATATGGGAAACTTCCTTCCTGCAGTTTCTGACAGTCCAATCAGCTTATCATATGCAAAATTGAGCATTTTAATTTGCCCAAGGTACGACTTTGTCATTGAATCTTATGACCATGCCATCAAACTTAGGGTGTGATCAATCAATCACTTGGGAGTCTTGTTCGATTTGACTTTAGAGCTTTAAGGTGTAAGCTCTCTTTTTGGTAGAATGTTCATTTTGAATTTTTTTTTTCTGAAATAAAAAAACATGTGATAAGAAATAATTAAATAGTCTGATCAAAACAGTGCTTTGGTAAAGATCAACCAAGAATATAGTAATGTTTTTGTTTTCATGTTTACTATTATATCTGGTTGTGGTGCTGAAAATGTGAACTTTTATCAATGGTGATTTAGAAGATGAGCCGGTGAATAAAACGTTGCAAGGTAGCAATTTATCTGTGTATGAAGTTAAGGGGATTTACTTTCTAGTATGGTCAAGGTTACTAACGATTTTACAATTTTAATAATATTATGTGTAAGATCCTAATCCCATCTTAATCACACATTATTTTATTCAATCATATATGATCCCATATAATAATCATTTAAATATTAATTAAAAATATGTTTATGATAATAAAAATTAATTTAGATGAACTTTAATATTTTTTTTCATTTTTAATACATTTTTATATAATTTTTCTTAAGAAATAATAAAAAATGATTTTTGTCGAATTTATTAAAAATATATTTATTATTTAAATATGTTTTTTTTTTGTTAATAAATAAAATCTTATCATTCGATTTTCGATCTTACGATCTTTTATGTAATATCTCCATCTTGAATATGATATTGGTATTGTGAATTATGAAAAAGGACTGCATAGTCAATTTTCAATAATAATTTTTTTCCATAGGATTTTCAAGTGGTAGTACCGGGAACACGACGCCTCTTTGTGATGGTGAATAGTAATATAGATATTTATTAATATATGTTGGATTTAAAGTCGTAAAATTATTCATATCCCTATGTTTTTGTGCTAGGCTTGGTTCTTTTTTTTAAAAATTTTTACGCATGTTTATATGTACCACTCATGAATCGAGTTTGCAGAGAAAAATAAACTAAGAATTAATTAATTAATTAATACATGGATGGGGCCCTCTTTAATTTGTACAAAACATGTCACGAGCATGCACATGGTGTCCACTTCGAGGACCAACGTGTGGAGAAAGTATTGATTATGGTGGCATAAACCTAAAAGTCCATGTACACGATGTCATTTATTTGTCACAAATAATGTGTCATTTGATATATATATATATATATATTAATATCATATAGTCATTTAAAATTTCAAGGCCTCGCCTTGCAACTTCGTATCTACACATCTGTGTCACTTGTGTATTCGCACATGAGAATGCAAAAGGAGTACAATATATTTAATACCCAAAATGACGAGTGGGGAAACTTTGTGATTTCGATAGTCTAAAGCTAATGTAGTATACTATATATTAATCAGTCGGCTAATTTCGGAATCTTCCGTGTCGATTAGATTGGTTGGTTCAAATGACTGATACATATATTTAATTTAATTACAACATGCAATGAAAAAAAAACGATAATATTGTGGACTCGATCCTAGCTACATATATCGAGATCGGACGTTCTCACGATGTCCGCACCAACACGCAGCAAAAAATAAATGGAGGAGACAAGACACAAGAGAAAAACACTCTAGGAGTTGTGGGGGAAAGCAAGTATATTCGACTTCAATGAGAATTTCAATCGCCTTATATATATATGTATGAGGAATATTAAGGTGCATACACAAGATGCATATAGGTGCATACATTGCACCTTGTCCGTTCGATTTGCATTTAACGCATTGGATGAGATGGCGCTTGAACCGACTGTCGCGTGGTGCGGTTCACTTCTCACGCGTCGTTGGTCTGTCGACCGGTATTTGTTGTCGATCGACAGCAGAGGCGTCGGCCCCCTCTGCAATCTCGTGAAAGGACGGCCCCCTCTGCGACCTCGCCCTTTCGCTCGACGACGTGGTAGCAAAAAGGGGGGCGTCTGTCCCGGGGCTTTCTCCGGGACACGTCGAGTTATCTTATTTCATGTAATTTCTCCTTTTCAACTCACTTTTGTACTTTGTTTTATTTCCAAGTGTGATAGTGGCAGTTTTGTAATTTCTGCACCCTTCAAAAGTGCACCCCCTTTGGCTTGTTCTCCACATCACACGTCGCATATGGGCCTCACGAGCCTGCGGTATAGTAAGGGGAGACCAGCTAGTGCTCCCCCCAAACTTTGTAATCATCCTTATTTTCTCAACAAAGATTTCAAGCTTCCCTAAATCTAGCACCGTGCCTCGAGCGTGGGGTGGCAACTCACAAAAGAGCGTCCCAAAGAGATCGAGCGTCCCGCCGAGGTGTCTGTTCGTTTACGAACGCCTCCACCGAAGAAGCGGCCGCTCGGGACCAAGCGTCCCAAAAACTGTGGCAATCGAAAAGTGGAAAAAGCAAGCTTCCGCAAAGCATTCAAAAGAGCTTGCCTAGACGTTGGGCATGTCTAGGCGCCGCACGGGTCCTCGAGCGAAAAATGACCCCGTGACAAATTGGTATCAGAGCAGCGTTTCTGGGACCGCTCAAGTTGGCGTTCGACGATCAAGGAGAAATGACGTCAAATTCGAAAATGACGACTGAACCCATCGCACTGGAGAAGGGCCGCCCCGAGCGAGAGCGCGCCCGCTCGAAGGACGGCTTGTCCGCCTTCGAGCAATGCCTCGGCCAATTCCAATTGGACGTGGGCGAGATGCAAGACCAACTCCAACGCACGAGCGGGAGTTGGAGAAGACCGTAGATCTTGCAACGGTGCGGGATGAGATGATGCCGTTGTATACGCGGCTGGAGTCCATGGAGGCGACGATCATGGACATGCGGGAGACCTTGGACAATGGTCTCACAAACATGCGATTCGAGATGGAGCAAGAGTTCAAAACCATGCGGGAAGAACTCAAGCGACGCTATGGAGATGGGCGACGTCCCGAGACGTCCACTCCGCTTGAGGCAAGGATTGATGTGCCGAAGCCGTGGCCCTACAAAGGCGAGCGGTCGGCAAAGGAGATCAGTGACTTCCTGTGGAACGTCCGAAGGTACATGAAGGCATTGGACGTGACGTCCGAAGCGAGGATGGTGAAGACCGCATCATTCTACTTGCAAGATGCGGCGAGTCTATGGTGGCGATGCCATTGCGACGACGTGGAATATGGCAATGTCGATCCCATTGAGAGGTGGGACGACTTCAAGAGGCAGCTGACGAATTACTTCTGCCCCGCCAAATCGGGATTGGAGGCCAAGATTGCGTTGTTCAACATTTGCTAGAAGGGCACGTTGAAGGAGTACGTGAAAGAGTTCACCGAGCTCCGCCTACAGGACTCCCAGGTGGACGAAGACACGTTGTTGGCGGTCTTCGTGAAGGGTTTGAAGCCATGGGCTAGGACGGAGCTGGAGCGAAGAGATTGCCCCAATCTCCGCTCGCTAGTCGCTGCCGCTGAGTCGCTCGTGGAGTATGCCAAAATGAGCGCTCCACCACCAAAGCCCTCGGGCAAGGGCTATGGTGGGGGAGAGAAGCCAAAGTCGCAAGGAGGCAAGCCACATTATCAAGACAAAGGAAAGGGACACCAAGACAGGAGGCCCAACAATGACCATTTCAAGAGGGACAGAAAGCCGTCGAAACCATGCTACATTTGCAAGGGTCCGCATTGGACGAGCGATTGTCCGCAAAAGGCGACGGTCAACGCCATGTATTGCCCCGACGAGAAGGAGAAGGAGGAGGCGTGTCTCAGTTAGCGCCATCAATGTCTCGAAGGGTCCTTCATCGGCCACTCGACTTTATGCGGACTTCGAGTTTAACGGGCAAGTCTTCAATGCCCTCATTGACACGGGAGCATCGGAGTTGTTCGTGTCAGAAGTGGCCGCCAAGAAGCTGAAGCTGCCACTACAAAAGACTAACGCCACGTTCAAGACGGTAAACGCGAAGTCTATCTCGATCACAGGAATTTCTCCTTGAATGAAGGTTTGCATCGGCAAGTGGTCGGGAAGCTTCGACGTGACGGTGACACCAGTGGACGACTACGAAGTGGTGGCGGGCATCTCTTTTTTGCGACACATTGCTGCATGTGTCATCCCGCTCACCAACTCAATGGTCATCTTCGACCCCAAGGGACCCTACAACATTCCCGTGAGGTCGGGAGGTGATCTCAAGCAGAAGACCCTCTTCGCCATGCAAGTGGCGAAGGGGTTGCGCAAACAGGAGCACACCTTCCTGGCGACCGCCATATTGGAAGATCTGGGACCCTCCACTCCAACACCTCCCAAAGTCTTTGAAACTCTTGAGGACTTTGCGAACGTCATGCCCCCGGAACTCCCAAAGCGGTTGCCTCTGAAGCGTGAAGTGGACCATGTCATCGACTTGGTCCCAGGATCGAAGCCCTCTCATGGAGTCCCTTATCGGCTGGCCCCTCCAGAACTCGTAGAACTCCGTAAGCAACTCACCGAGCTATTGGATGCAGGATATGTTCGGCCCTCAAAGTCTCCATATGGCGTCCGGTTCTCTTCTAGAAGAAACATGACGGATCCCTCCGGATGTGCATCGACTACCGGGCACTCAACAAGCTTACGGTGAAGAATAAGTACCCCATCCCCTTGGTGGCGGACTTGTTCGACCAACTTGGTGGTGCAAGATAGTTTACCAAGTTGGATCTTCGTTCAGACTATTGGAAAGTCCGAATCGTGGAAGATGATGTGCAGAAGACAGCGTGCGTCACAAGATACGGCTCCTACGAGTTCCTCGTGATGCCTTTCGGCCTCACTAATGCCCCAGCGACCTTCTGCACTCTCATGAACAAGGTATTGCAACCATTCCTTGACAGGTTCATGGTTGTATACCTCGACGACATCATGATCTACAGCCGCACCTTGGAGGAGCATATCGAGCACATTCGGCAAGTGTTCGAGGTATTGCGGCAGAACGAGCTATACGTTAAGCGGGAGAAGTGTGCCTTCGCTCAACCAGAAGTGCACTTCTTGGGACATGTCGTCGGATGTGGCAAGCTGAAGATGGATGTCGCGAAGATTCGAGCCATCATGGAGTGGGAGCCGCCTAGGCGGGTTCCCGACATGAGTTCGTTCCTTGGTCTGACGAACTACTATAGGTGGTTTATCAAGGGGTATTCACATGTGACGTCCTTTTTGACTAATCTCCTCCAGAAGAATGTGAAGTGGTTGTGGACGTCGACATGCCAGGAAGCGTTCGACACCCTCAAAAGGGCCATGACGGAGGAACCGATGCTCGTCCTGCCAGACCACACCAAGCCCTACGAGGTACAGACAGATGCTTCTGACTATGCCATTGGAAGAGTTCTTATGCAGGAGGGGCATCTCGTGGCGTTCGAGAGTCGTAAACTCAATGACACGGAGCGGCGCTATGCCATTCAGGAGAAGGAGATGACTGCGGTGATCCACTGCCTTAGGACATGGCGGCACTACCTTCTCGGGTCGCGATTTCACATCAAGACGGACAACATCGTGACAAGTTACTTCGAGACGCAGAAGAAGCTCTCGCCGAAGCAAGCAAGATGGCAAGATTTTATAACGAAGTTCGACTACGTCCTAGAATACAAGCCTAGCAAGATGAATGTCGTTGCCGATGCCCTCAGCCGACGTGCGGAATTGGCGGCCATGAGCTCCTCTCAGGCCGACATAATCGAGAGGATCAAGAAGGGACTGGAGTCGGATCCCACGGCAAAGAACCTGCTCGAGCAAGCAAAGGAGGGAAAGACACGCCGCTTTTGGGTGGAAGATGGGTTGATCTTTACCAAGGAACGTCACATCTACGTTCCCCTGTTCGACAACTTGCGGCGCACTATCATGCAGGAGTGCCATGACTCTAAGTGGGCGGGACATCCGGGCATCCGCCGCACTTTGGCACTCATCGAAGATAATTACTTCTGGCCAAGGATGGATGATGATGTTGAAGCTTTCGTGAAGACATGCCTTGTTTGCCAGCAAGACAAAAATCTCAATCAAGCACCTGACGGACTTCTGGAACCCCTGCCTATTCCAGAGCGGCCATGGAAAGATGTTTCCATGGACTTCATCACAGGTCTGCCCAAGTCTGAAGGGGCGGGTACCATCATGATGGTCGTCGATCGGTTCTCCAAGCATGCCATCTTCGCCGCCGGCTCCACAAATTGTCCTGCTACTGAAGCTACGAAGTTATTCATGAAGCATGTAGTGAAGTATTAGGGCCTACCACAATGCATTGTCAGCGATCGAGACGGTCGATTCGTTGGCAACTTCTAGAAGGAATTGTTCAAGATGATGGGCTCAAACCTGCATTTCTCGACAACACTTCATCCTCAAACTGACGGCCAAACTGAGAGAGTGAATTGCATCTTGGAAATCTACTTGCGGCACTATGTGAGTGCCAATCAGAAGGACTGGGCGAAGCTACTCGACATCGCACAATTTTCCTACAACTTGCAGCGGAGTGAGTCGACTAATCGGAGTCCCTTCGAGATAGTGATGGGGCAGCAATCTCTGACGCCCCAGGTCGTCGCCACAACCTATGGTGGTAAAGTCCCCGCCGCTCACCGCATGACGAGGGAATGACATGAGCAGAACGACATGGCGAGAGCATGTTTACACAAGGCATCGAAGCGCATGAAGAAGTGGGTGGACACCGCCCGATGGGACGTCAACTTTGAAGTCGAAAACTTGGTCCTTGTGAAGCTGGTCCAACATCTTCGACTAAGTGGGAAGAATTTGCACAAGGGACTCGTTAGGCGTTACGAGGACCCCTTCAAGATCTTGAAGAAGGTAGACAAGGTGGCCTACAAGTTGGAACTCCCGCCCCAGATGCAACAACACCCCGTCTTCCATGTCAGCCTGCTCAAGCCTTTCGTAGAAGACACTAAAGATCCCGGGCGTGGGGTTTTCAGACTGCGCCCCGCCGGCCATCCGTCAGCAGTTTACTGATCAAGTTGAAGAAGTACTCGCCGTCCGCACGAAGAATCAGAAGAAGGAGTATCTTGTTCGATGGAGCGAAAGACCGGACGCCGACACAGTTGAGAGACAGCCGAAGACCTGTGGCAGTTCAAGTAGAAGATTGAAGAATTCCAAGTTGCAGCTCCAGGGATGTCGCTGACTTGAGTGGGGGAGAATGTCCCGGGGGCTTTCACCGGGATACGTCGAGTTATCTTACTTCATGTAATTTCCCTTTTTCAACCACTTTTGTACTTAGTTTTATTTCCAAGTGTGATAGCGACAGTTTTGTAATTTTTGCACCCTTCAAAATGCACTCCCTTGTCTTGTTCTCCATATCACACGTCGCATATGGGCCTCACGAGCCTGCGGTATAGTAAGTTGAAACCATCTAGTGCTCCCCCCAAGGTTTGTAATCATCCATATTTTCTCAACAAAGATTTCAAGCTTTCCTAAATCTAGCATCGTGCCTCGAGCGTGGGGTGGCAACCCACAAAAGAGCATCCCAAAGCGTCCCAAAGAGATCGAGCGTCCCGCCGAGGTGCCCGTTCGTTTACGAACGCCTCCACCGAAGAAGCGGCCGCTCGGGACCGAGCGTCCCAAAAACTGTGGCAATCGAAAAGTGACAAAAGCAAGCTTCCGCAAGACATTCAAAAGAGTTTGCCTAGACGTTGGACACGTCTAGGCGTCGCACGGGTCATCGAGCATAAAACGGCCTCGTGACACGTCGGCCCCCCTCTGCGACCTTGCCGGCGAGGTCGTAGAGGAACGTCGATGCCCCCCTTTCGAGGTCGAGGACGTGGAGCCCGGGGAAGTCGACAGCCCTCGCGGTAGCGAAGAAAGGGAAAGAAGAATGATGCGACTCCGGTGCTAAGGTCGGTGGTCGGTAGGGGTGTTCACCGGGTCGGATCGACCCGGTGAACCCGAGTATCCAACCCGACCCGGGTCGGGTTGGGGGTCGGGTCGGACCCGACCTGACCCGACCCCGACCCGACCTAGGGTCAGGTCGGGTTCGGGTTGGATTTTTCCAACCCGACCCGACCCGCCAACCCGAGTTTTTTTATTTTTTTTGAATTTTAGATATTTTTTATTTAATTTAAGTATTTTATACCATCTAAAATTTTTAAAAATATATAAAAATATATTTTAAATAGATAATAATAGGTAGATATTTAAAACAATATTTTTTATGCCTAAAAATACTTTATTTCATATTTAAAATAAAATAATAAATACTTTTTATATTAAAAATTAAAAAAAAAAAGAAAAAAGTGGTCGGGTAACCCGACCACCCGACCCGACCCAACCCGGGCCGGGCCGGGTCGGGTCGGGTTGGGTTGGGTCTTGCCTCAAAAAAATTTGAAACCCGACCCAACCCGACCCGGCCAAACTTGGCCGGGTTGGGTCGGGTTTGGTCACGGGTCGGGTCAAACCCGACCCGTGAACACTCCTATTGGTCGGCGGTTGAAGGGCCGACGATCGGCGCAGGGAAGGTCTGTAGGTCGCCGGTTTTTTTTGTACCGAGATTTATATTAAACTAATATTATAATTGATGATTAAATCTCGGTCATTATAATTGAATTAGTTTTGATCTAATGGTTGTGAGTAGATGATTGCACCTATATGCACCTAAATGTGTATATACCCTAATATTCATATTCATATATATATATATATATATATATATATATATATATATATATATATATATATATATATATATTCCAAATTTGATCCTTTTGGATTCTATTCGAAGTGTCACTTTAAAGTGGTGGCTTGACACTTGAGAGGCACAAGTTTGGCAGGATCCGTGGTACACGGTTGATCGATTTGCTCCTGCATCATTTGAGTCCTTGTCGTGACCAGGTCATTGGTTTATTATAATATAACTAAGATCTTAATTTTACAAATCAAATTTGGTTAGCTCGGATGATTAACGGGTCTGAGAGTTGAGAGTTTAGTGAGGGTTTATCATTTTGTCCCGCTCAAAAAACAAAAAAAAAAAGAAAAAAAAGATGGATCTTTCGATTACATTTGCGGTTTCATAATTTTACCCCATGAAGTGTGCTCGATTACATTTGTGAAACTTGGACATAAGTTATTTGTATCATGTTTCCGTGCATCTCTAAACCAGTGGGGAAGAACACTTAATTAATTTGCAATGGAGGTGGCACCGATTCTTTAACAGTGGATAATATATATATGTGTGCAGCGAAGGTACGTGAACATGTCTATATCGATCCAAGAAAAAGATGAGCATGTTCATATGCCAACTTTCTCACAGATATTATATATATATACATCGGATGCATAAACAAATTATTAATATCTCATATATATACCCCGTGTCCCGTCCTTAATTATAATTTATAATACGTGTAACCATCGAATACATTATATATAATTTCATGATGCACGTATCTTATATATATATATATATATATATATATATATATATATATATATATATATATATATATATGACTTAATGAACGTGTGAAGCGTCTTCCGTATGAAGCGCGTGTGAAGCGGTTTTAGACGTACTTATATTTATTTTTTTCGATATTTTTCTTCACTGATAATTTAAAAGGTCATTGGAGATAACAAATATATGATTCAAATTATTAACAATAATTTTTTTATCATTTTTGAATTTTGACGAACTTCTGCATATTATTATCCGTCATAATAGATATAAGCATTTTATATAATTTCTAATCTTATAAAACTATTTTTTGATATCACGAATGATCATCTAAGCTATTAGTAAAAAAAAATATGAAAAAAAATGAAGAAAAATATATCTAAGATCGTTTCACACGCACTTCACACGAAAAACGTTTTACACGTTCATTTTTCTAATATATACATATACAATGTCATAAATATATAGCTTTCACTTTGCATCGGAGCTACATCGTGTATAGGTTTAACGATGCACGACTTACACACGAAATCACATGGATCGGGGCCATATGTCCCAAAAAAGTTGTGCATCTTTCCCAAGTTGCATTCTTGGAGATTGCCAAGCAAAAAGATCAAATTAAATTTACTATCAAAACCCAACGAATGAATCTGCTCAAATGTGCATGCTTTTTTATTTGGTTTATACTCTTTTGCACACAAGAGCGACAGTTGAATTAAAATGCAAAGCTTGAATTAAAAAAATCAAGAGCTCTTTGACTCATAGATAAAATCTTTTGAATTTAATTCTTTTTCATATTTTTAAATTTATTTTTTTCTTTTTTGTGCTGAACCTTGAGCCTGTGTTTGTTATAAAAAATAAAAAAATTGATTAAAAAGAATCTCTCTCTCTCTCTCTCTCTCTCTCTCTATATATATATATATATATATATATATATATATATATATATATATATATATATACATACATAGTTCAATACACAAAGTAGGCATATACTATGTATATACATATATATATATATATAATATTTGATATATACTGTGTGTTTTGATATGCATAATTTCGTGCTTTCTAATCTTTCCAGGGCACCTTGCTCTTCTTTTCTTTCCAATTAATATCAATTAGTGTGGCGGCAAAAGAGACATTCTCAATTCCAAATTATATGCAGTATTAATTCTTCTAACACTCGATTATATATATGCCGCACCTGAGAACTAGCAATAGCTATATAGCTAGGCTGACTCATTGCAGCTGTGCAACATCATTGACAGTACCTCTACACTCTCTTATATATGCCTATTCCGAATCCATTTATTTGCTAGATCAAATCCATCCATTCATGGCTAGTCATGGAATTGCATTAGCTGCAAACCCCACAGCTCTTTGGCTTCCTGCCGAATCAACTTCTGTAGTATTCCAAATTATAAGGTCGTCGGCCGAGTTGGTTGTCTAGTGAGGCCGTGTTCCAAGGTTCCATTTCTAGAGTCGCTTTCTACTATTTATCCTAGACCTAGGTTTAGACTTGAAAAGAAATATATTATCCACCCTTACACCTTTTCTTGATTATTTCTACTATTTTATGGAATTGGCAATTGCTTACTAAAGGCTGTGTCTCCTAGAATGGTAAAATTAAGTTTTAATATGATTCTTAGATTAGTAATTTAGCTTTTTTTTTCAAATTTTGCCTTTAAGTGTATTAATTCAGTCATTCACCTTTTAACTACTTAATCGCCACCTAATAATTCCTACTGCTTCAGTATGTAATAGTAGTCCATGCAATCAATCATTGTTGATAGTAACTTAATTTGACATGACCATCAGAATGCACATATCGATATCGATGAGTATCATATGTACGCGATAATAGTGCTTCATCAATATGTGAATGCGTTCTCAAGTCACCATTTCTTAATTAGGGATAAAAGGGTTGTCAAGTAATTTCTTGCTTACATCATCCGATCTATTTACACCGAGTTAAAAATCGACAAGTCTACTGTGCATGACATGCCGAATTCTGCAAGAAACTGCCGAAGAAACGATGAGCAACACGTCAATCTATCCAGCTAGCTGCAAGACTGATCAGTAGTAAATTAGTATTTCTTTAGGAATCTGCAAAATATTGATATATAGTTGTGGTTCCGTAATTAAGTTTGCTTCCACTAATGTCTTGAATTCATCAATTGTTTGATGATATATGTGCTTGTGCATGTACATATATATGGATAGCACAGTCGGATGGAAACATCAGTGCTTTAAACATTACGGACGCGAACTTGGAATTTGAACACTTGATTAAGTACTTAAATAAGTTACATAGAATAGAAAAGTAGTACAATTTCCGAATTCCGACCAAGAGAGCTTAATTTAGCTACACATTACATATATATATTTATATTGCCCCAAGCAATTAAGTCGATCTAATTATCTGGTCTTACAGAGGTTTATTACATTCCTGAGAATGATAACCTGCACCTCCAAACTGGAGATATAGGCAGCGGTTCTTCCCAGCAGTTCTTCCAGAGCAGTGTTCTCACCTCCTGGGACGAGCCTCTTGAGCCGCCTCAGCTTTCTCAGCACCAAATTGTGCGCGCAGCTTCTTTTCTCCCTCAATGGCAGAACCTTTCTCGCTCCCCTTCTTCCAGTAGGCTTCGCAGCTCGTCCCCTCATCGCTAGGCAATCGGTGAATCACAGATGCAAGAGATAGAAAGAAATGTGTGATAACTGATAGCCAAGAACGGTAGGAAGTACTGCATAAATAGGCGAGTGAATTCACTTGCAGCATGCATGCATGTGGTCACACAATAATTGGCCTTGTAACCCATGCAAAAGCAAACAAATCAAGCTATAGTGGCAAGTGGGACGGGATGTACTTGAAGTTTTTTTATTTTTATTTTCTACACAGTTGAGAAGAGACACACACATTATATATAGTTTGATTGATAACATTTAATCTAAGAAAAAAAGCAATCCAGGATATTACTAACAAAGAAGAGTAAATCTAGGCCGGATATCATTGTTATAAGACCACCCATGTTACTGTATGGGCACTTATGTACTCTTAACTTAATGCAGCAATGTTGCTTTGTCATATATATATGACCTCCTGTGGTCTTTTTCCTCAATTCCCAGCAAGACAGCCAGGAGCTGTCTCTTTGCAGGATTTTGTTTCTTATCCTTTGACACAGAAATTTTTGAATATTTATAAGTAAGCTGATGATAATTGGTTAGCAATTAAATATACAAGGGGGACTGATCATTGTTGAGGCATATATATAATGCAAATGGTTTCTTTTGTCCTGTGAAATTATTCTTGCATTCTGATCTCAAACTGATGATAAAAAAAATTGGAACTGCATGAGCAGCAAATCTTTACAAAAGGCCGTAATGCCAAAAGATGAGGAAGTATAAATCCACATGCATGCCGCTTTTAACTTGATCCAATTCTTTCCACTTCCACTAGATATATTGCTGGTTATATCAAATAGTACGTACTACTATACTGTTGTCGATAAATAAGCCTTCACTCACTATTACGTTGAACCCGGCACAGTATAAAATGTACCACGGGCTACTTTTTCACGTTTTTTTGTTTTCAGTTCTGCAAAGTGGCCGAAGTGAACGGAATGGTAGTTCAAATGTGAAAAATATGAACCTGCAATCCCACATGGTGGTAGCATACCGTGTCCAAGGTTTGGATATATATGAGCTCATACGTAATTATATAGATAGCATAGCATTGATTATTGTAACTGCCGGACGTACGTCGATCGGTACGTGACATCGAATGATCGACCTTCTGGGGTCATAGTAAATATATTTAAGAAAGTTGTTCTTATAATAATATACAACAACAACAAAGCTTTATCTTGGGTCGGCTAGTTCTTATAATAATATACATATAAGAAAGTTATCACGATGCTTCCTTCTAAGAATCACTATTTACCTCTAACCAAGTTATTCTTATACCAACGTACAAGCATATACAGCTACGCATTGGAGCTCCAATTAGGTTGGTGAGGATGAACGGATTAAGGCCATATGGAGTACCTCCGGCTATGTGTTAATTGTGTCCCATGGCTGCTACAGAGAGATCCACTTCGCAGTTTCTTTGATTCCCAAACGATTAGTTTTCTTTTTGGCTTCAATTTCTTTGATAAACGATTTGGTCATTAATGTTTCCTATAATTACTACATTGGCACACGCTGTCTTTCTTCTCCCGCATAAACGGCACCTATATGTACATCCTTAGCACTCTCTCCGTCTCTCATCTCCCCGAGGCTCTCTTCATTGTCCTCGTCGGCGACCTCCGAGCTCACCGGAGCTCACTAGAGTCCTCCGGCCGGAACTCGGAAAGAGGGCCTGGGGGCACTGCAGATATAGAGAATTGGAAGAAGAAGTTGTGGATGAAAATTAGAGTTACTCCTATTACAAAAAAAAACTTGAGAGTCCAATAGCCTAAAACAGTTGACTGCATACGATCCGGCTTCGCATAACATGAATTGTGAACCCGAGGTAAAAAGAAAAAATTGCTAGCAAGTGGTCCAACTAGTAACTAGGAACAATAATGGAAGCTCTGATGTGATAGATGAACATTTCCATGTGGCAAATCCATTGTTTTAAACTAATACAAACTATCTATATTTTATTTAGCAAATAACAAAAGACAGTCTTGATGCAATTAAGCTACTGTGCAGTACCTCATGTTTTGAGGAGGCGTAGATGCATCAAAAGACACGTTCCACCGACAGACATATCAAAATTTCAAAGGGATGGGCTTGTTGTGAATTAAATAGGTTTCCTGTAACAGAAATGTATCCTGGTTTGAGATCGATTTTATTTCAGTTAAACGCACATAATATGCATGGCCGAAATTTGTATAATATCTCTAGCTCTGTTTAAAGGAGTATAATGAGGAGGTGTCTCCCTGTATCCATTTCCTTATTATTTTTGCCACAAATCAGGTTACATATAGTTTTAATGCAAGCTTGATACTGGTTTCAAACATGGGTCATACTACAACTTTGAGAGTTGAGACAGGCGTACGTTGCTCATTAACCAAAATTGGAGAGAGTACTTAAGCCAAAATAGGACAAAACGATCCTAATAATAAGGATTAATTGGATGAAAAGTGACTGGGATCTGCTAAACAGATGGTACTTAATTATGACTTTGGGCATTAATTAGCAGAGTTACGGATAAGTTACCTCAAGAGAGCTGCATGAAATTGAGCTCAGGTTTCAGTGTCATAACATCGACATCTTTAATATGCTTTAGCTCGTCACTGATATGATCTTTCGGATTGGAAGCTTCTTCGCATGATTTATTGTAAATTCTAAAATAAAGAGATTGACTTTTATGTAGAGATTAATCATTAAATATGTCTTTTCAATGTAAAAAAAAGAATATATACATATGTCATTAATTGAGTTGACAGATTGCAAGATTTATTAAATTTGTTTTGCAATATTTTATGGATTGAAGTAACTGAGTAGCCTTTATAAATTAAGCATGACGAAAACTCGTTTTAAAAGTGCTACCTAACTTTGTTTACGCAGTTATTGCAAATAAATATTAGGATGAACTCTACCAATGATCCATGAACATAAAGAAGTTGCAACAGTAGTTTTTTTGTAATAAATATGTGCTATTAAGTGTACTACTAAGTGTACCTATAATAAAATAAAGTAAAATTAAGTTAATATAATCATGTAGACCGGTTTAATTAATGTTACTATAGACTATCATATGCTTTGTAAGGTCACATATTAAAATAAAATAAAGTAAAAATCTTATTTCATGATTAAATAAACTAATTAGTTAATTCTCAATAAATTATCAACATATATGATAACATATAATCAAAATAAGGAGAATAATATTATATATGTGTGAGAATAATATGAAATAGAGGCCGCCGTGTGTCATAATAATTAAAATTTTAATTTATATGCTAATAAGGAACTTATTTAAGAAGTAAATAATGATATATGCAGTAGTTACCTAAACCGTCATGTTTTCTCAGATATATTATAATTAATTAGTGACTAGAAAAAATATTGGAGGTTTAACAACAACTTCCATCTTTCTTAGTTGAATGTTAGAATATAATATATCCATGATTTTTTTATATTTTTAACCTGTTTATTTTTTTACAATTATTTTTTTTGGTGATAAAATATTTTTATTTCATGGAAACATTGATAACCTCGCATGAAACGCTACAGTTATGTAGATAACAAAATATCCTTAAATATACTATAATTATATGATAGTTAATAATAAAAATAATTAGCTATATAATTATTTTAATGGCTATTGTATAGTAGATATCCATAACCATCTAAGGATGAAATATATACTGTATGGTTTTAGGCTATTTTCCACGCTATTGAAAATTATAAATTTCTATTTTTGAATGAAAATATGATAACATTTGTTTAAGAAATTAGTGATCAAATTATGTAGAAGGTATAATATAAATTCTTTATAGTTTGTTGTTAGTTTAACCTAATTAATTAAAACTTTCATATATTCAGTTCATTTTTCTTAGGATCTTAATTGTTAAACTTAAGAAATAAATTAGATATACCCCACATCTAACTGTACATCCAATTAAGAAAAACAATGAGATAAAATATCAGACACAACTAACTATTTCAAGATTGATTAGACATTTAGACATATAACTATAATTATTAAATATTAATATTATTAAGTCAAAAAATTATTAATTTGATATATAATTATTATATATAATTAATAAAATTAATTTTTATGGAATTATCATATTCGTTTATAGCATTTTAAATTTTCATTTCTTATTAAAATATCATTATTGTGCAAGTGCTATAATTTTTTAGTATATTATTCATTTCTTTACATCAAGCCCTATGGGTTCAGATAATCAGTGTAGTTCTCAAAACAAATATAATGTATAATTATATGTATCATAAAATTTATATAGATATGAAATAGACTAAAGAATTCATATCTCTTATTTTCTAAGAAGAGAGGAAAATAAATGGGACACAATAAATAGATAAATTAATAAAAAATTTATATAAAGTAATATTTATTTATTTTATAAACATATAATTCATTTAATTTCATATTATTCGCGCATCGTGCGGGCGTCACACTAGTTGCAAATAAATATTAGGATGAACTCTACCAATGATCCATGAACATAAAGAAGTTGCAACGGTAGTTTGTTTTTGTAATAAAGCTGCAACAGTAATTAATCATGAATCATGGATCATAATAACTAAATCTTGTTTGAGCATCCTTCCTACTTCCTTTTACAGTTTTCTCACAAGCTATTTTAGATACACACATACACACATATATCCGTCCGATTTGAAATGGCCATTGTAGGAGAACGTGCGCCGGCGACGTCTCCTTCTACCTCACAGGCGACATTCCTTAACTACCACCACTGTTGCTGTAAGCAAATATGAAATCAAGATTATAATAATATTAATAGGATCCGTTTTGTTACCTCGTAAACGCTATCCAATGGAGAGAAAGTTCGTTGGAGAGGATCACAAGTGCCATCACTCTAACGATATCCACGTCAAGACATCAAGAAGACTTGTATGCACCTTTTGCACCACAACCATTGTGGAGAGGAAGATGATGATTTTTTTTGGAAGAATGGGAGAGATAGAGCCACCTCCATATAATGGCTAATACATTATTATATAATAAATGGGGAGAAAAATTGTGTAACTTCGTCTTCCTCATAATCTCCTCATTCATGAAGGAGGAGAGTAGGTTACAAATAGGGGACAAGACCATTATGTTCCATATTTAAGTCTATTATCATATAATAATATGAACATCCAATGATCTAGATTCATCCGATTATTATCGTACGATATAGTCGATCGATCAACACATTCGATCGAGACCGTTCGATTAAATTTAAAGCATACTATTATTCCTATTGTCTAACAGTTGCATCTGCAAGGGAGAAGAGATCGTTGAGGGGGCCGATGCCCCCCTTTTTCTCTATCGCACGAGCGAGTGGAAAAAAGGGGGCATCGGCTTCTCTTTTCTCTGTGCGCTCGATCGTCGCACTTGCCCTCTCACCCTTGATGTCGCACGTTCGATCACCACTCCTCCCTCATCCGGTTGCCCGCCATTTGTCATCCGCTCAATTTCTAATCATCAACCCTCCCGCCATCCAGTCCTTCCTCGTCACTCAAATCGTGCTGCCGAAGTGCACGTCAAACCGATTTACACTATCATTCATTTTGTCCGTTCATCTCAAATCTGAGGCCCTTGAGATGTGGGCGCACAGTGCTTCTATTTTGTGTGGTAGTGCATTAATATTTGTCTCTATATATTATATATAATTTTTTTCTAATTATTATATCTGATACTATCGTTCGTTCGCAAAGATATAGGATAAGGTGGACGCATATTTTTTTTCATGTCGAGTTATAAAATCGGTGTCCTCGTAGAATTCCTTCGCAGTACGTTGCATGTGGACGTCCCCCTCGCTTGTGGGCTTCAATTTCCCATGCACGTGTTCACCCGTGCCACGTTAATTTAGGTCCACTGGCCCAACTGGAAAGATCAACCTCTCCGCTCACATGCACTCTCATGACATGCACTCTCATGTCACATGCTCTCTGTCACGTCGACTGGTTACATGAATAGTGGAATTTTGATTGGCTATCATGATCTGACATGCCCTAAGACAAGAAGCCCATACATCCGCGCATCCAACAAGAACACTCATGTTACTTTCTCTCTCTCTCTCTCTATATATATATTATATATATACGCACACATACGTATTCATCGTCTATGAAGATGGCGAGGTAGGCTTTTGGTAGGAAAGAGCCGTATAGGTTGCATGTAGAAAGGTGCTGGGGAATGCATTCGGATGATGACTGTTTGAACAGAGGATGCATGTGAATTGGCATTCTCATGCTTAGTTGCAAGGATGCATGCACATATATATATACAACTATACAAATTAATCAACTCATCCTGCCTCAGCATGCATAGGGATCGATAGGGTGGGGAGAAGCTAAGAAAACATGCATGCATGTATTTATCTGCATGCTATTCCTCTTGGTGTTTGTGAGAGGGAGAGAGAGAGGGAGGGAGAAGTATGGGCTGAGGAGTCTCCGTAGATGTCGAGCCCATCCTTGTCACGTAATGGCAGATCGTCCTGTGTTAGGTTCAACTCCACGTCACCTATGCCATCTCCATCAGAACCCTTCTCTAAGCTATTTATTTAATTCGGTCATCACGAGAAATCGATCTAATCATGCAGCATACATGTTAAAGAAATAGAAGATAATATATATATATATAATTAATTAATGTGCCTTGAGAACACTTTTTATTTTGAAAACGTATTTAAATCGTTGATCAATTATTAAGATAAATAATATGCTTAAATAATGAGATTTAATCATTCATAATTTGAATCGTTGATTACTAGATCAACGATCCCAGATGCACTTAGCATTCTTTAAGAACATGGATGCTCTCAAAGTACATTAATTCATGAAAATATGTATATATACAAAGAAAAATTAACGTGATATCAAAGATTTTGATCTCATCCTCAAATCAGTGAATCTCAGCCGTTATAATCATGCATCAACGGTCCAGGTCGACATCTTAGTTGAATCTGGTTCAAATAAAATAAAACCAGATTCAGCCTTTTATTTAGTTTCATGAGATCTGGACTGTTGATGTATGATTATAACGACTGAGATTCACTGATTTGAGGGTGAGATCAAAATATCTGATCTCATGCTAATATTCCTTATATATATATATATATATATATATATATATATATATATATATATATATATATGAAGTCATTTGAAAATAGGTAAAATAGTCAATGAGGTGTTGTCATTTATTGTATGTAGAATATTTTCGTTAAAAATCTCATTTGTTTTAGAGCATGAGATCCAAGACAACACTTGTAACAACCCAGATTTTTGTTAAATAAATTCATTTATAATATCTGGAAAATAATTTTTTGAGATTCGAGAATTATTTAATTCCGAAATTCAAGGAAAATTGGAAAATATAGTTAAAGAAATAAAAGGGAATTTGAGAGAGATTGGATTTAATTGAGTTGTTATGATAGGAAAATAATTAATCTCGAATTTAATTAAATTTGAAAAATTATGGAGTGATAAATCATTGATGGATGGCCAAGATTGATTCTAAAAGAGTTCAAGGTCCAATAGAATTGAAAATACCAAGTCTGCACTATAAATAGACATTAAAAGGTGGCTGGAAAACCCCTTTCAGCAAAAACAGAATTTCTGCACCATGAGCCTCTCTTTTCCTCTTGTTTGCACGCAAACCAAGGCACCTCCTAGGACACAAGACGGTTGATTTCGAAGTCGGCACATAAGAGAAGAAGTTTCAGGTGGTGGCCGTGAGTTTCGGAATGAGGACAGAGAGATATCGCCGGCCAAAGTCGGCGTCTATGCAGTCTTGCCAGAGAGGGAATTTAGTTAGTTTTTCAGCCAACTTTAGGTACGTAGGGGGAATCCCTATGTCATCGGTTTTCCGCGACATGGAACCCTATCCTCTTCTCCTCAGTACCAAGATTACATTGATATATTATATGCATAGGTTGGATATGTTATGGCATAGTTATAATGGTCGGAAAGTCGCGTCGGAATGCACTTCTCCGTCGGCGGCAGAACCCGACCCGGGTTCTGCTGTGCCCGGCCCGAATTTGGTTGAATTCGGATCGAGTTGGATTCAAAACCGGATCGGGTTGTCCAACCCGACCCGAGTTCCTATTGACCCGACTCGGGTTCTGGCTTCGGCTCGAATCGGGTCGCGGTGCGAATTGGATTGAACGTGAACCGGCCGACTCACCCCGAGTTCACCATACACTCGGCCCGGGTTTGCCCTGGCTGAGGTGATATTGGTCATTTCTGAACACGGTCCGGGTTCCACCCGACGCGGGCCGGGTTGTGGGGAGAGAAAAGTGAAATTGTGATATTTTAATATAGATAATTGAATAGTTACTATAATTATTTTTGATTGTATGGTTAGCAGATCTGACATCATCAAACTTTTATTAGATTTGATTTGTGATAATCATCATCGTTACCATATCAAATTTTGCTACTTATCATGTAGTTTTTCCCTGATTGGGTTATTGTCTAACCTAAAGTAAATTGTTAAATATAGGTCTTTAGATTAAATAAGATAAATAATGGAAACTGCTGGGTCTCCATATTCTCCTATTGTCTTTAAGCCCCCTGGGTCATTATTGTTATAGTATTGTATGGGGTAGATAGTGTACCTAGAAGTTTGAGACGTCATCCTTTAGGGAAGCCATGGTTGTCCTGTGATGGCCATGGTCCTCCGCCATCACAAAGATATTGTTAGCGCTATCATTGGAGGGCGGTTTGCCGTGGTTTGATCTCCCACTGGCCTACATGAAAGAGACATGGAGTTTCCCATAATTGGTTGAGCGCTCCCTAACTGAATTGAATTGGAATTGAATTGAAATTGAAATTAAATAGAATTGAATTGAACCCTGGTCATTCGGATTTCGGCGTTGATTGATTTTGCCTCCGCCTATTGAATAGAATAGAAATTGGTAATTGATCGATGACCACAAATATTGCCAATGGAAAATTATTAAATTGGATAGATGCCATAGTGATCAGGCATAATTGATAATTGATATTGATTGATCTCCTGATTTCTTACCTGATCTCTTTATTGATTCATGGCCTTATTGATATATATTGTTTTATTATTGAGCTATTCCTATATGATCTTATCATATTATTGTTCATTATTGATTTTTGAGCACTATTGATCTACTTATTGTTATGGTTAGACCATACGTACTGAGTATTTTTATACTCATGGGTTTGTCCCTGCATCTAGATTCATGTAGATGAGATGATATAAGATGACGATGCAGGTGATCAGGCTCAGTGACAGAGATGTTGCACATGGTGCATGACTTAGTCCTAATAGATTATTGGATTAGTTTTATTTCTGCATATTTAGTATGGTGGAGTCATGAACATTTTTAGCTCCTTGATATTATAGTTTGTTAGACAATCTTACTGTTATTTCCGCATTTTATAGAGTTCATTTTCTGCAAAAATTATTTACATAGAATTTTGTAGCGCCTTTGGGACGACTCTGAGCATGTGATAGTCACGTGGGC
Organism: Pontederia crassipes; assembly: GCA_030549335.1. Taxonomy (NCBI): domain Eukaryota; kingdom Viridiplantae; phylum Streptophyta; class Magnoliopsida; order Commelinales; family Pontederiaceae; genus Pontederia; species Pontederia crassipes. The sequence goes on along the minus strand of CM060185.1, from coordinate 3,613,368 downwards.
CTCGGGGCGTTACAACACTATTAAACATATCAATTTTTACTCGACTGAAAAAAGATAGAATTTTTAGTGTCTCGTTCAAACTAAGCAACTAGTGCTAAAATCGACATGACAAAGTCCATTGAAATCAAGAAAATTATGTTCCCTGTTTCTTTTGGATGACAAAAACATTTCATGATGTTTATGGCTGTGTTTGGATGTCATAATTCGATGAAATTTAATTTTTATCTAGTTAAATTTTATTTTTTGATCTAGTTATAAAAAATTTAATGATATGACATAAAATTTTCTATTTAATATGATGGAGACGAAAACTCGACATCGACGTCACGTAAAGCAAGAGGAAAAATGCATTTGAATGACAATTAATTCTTGTCTTGAATGAAAACTCAAATTATCTCCGAATTCAAGAGAATTTTAAGCATTAACCCTCAAGATCTGATGGGACCTATGTAAAAAAGTAGCAATGTTTAACATAAGAGCAATGCTAATCTAATCATTTCACAATGGTATAAATTAATCAAATTTTAGGGGTATTTTAAAAATGTGAATGTTAGAAAGATTATTAGGTCAAAGTTTGAGGAGGATGTATCATTTTTCTTAATATAATTTGCAAGAAGAATGTATCTAATTTCGCCGAGTTATGTATGGTCATGAGACTTTCCACGTAAGTACATAGTTAAAAAAATATGTACATGTAACATATTCACATGGACTGATGCATGCATTATTATACATGTTTTACATGCATCATTTAGATTTTTTTATAGTTTTTATCATTGCATGCATCTATTTTCTTAATTTATTTTGAGTCCAAAGCTACCCACTTTTGGTCTATTTTATTCTCAGGACCATCATTTTAGAGGTGCGAAGCGATCGGATCGGAATGACACGTAAAACAGAGCACAAAGAGCACATATAATTGAGTTCAAGAGAAATCCGGGCTGAGCTAGCTTCATACCCGGACCGGGTTGACGTTAAAAACCAATTTCGAATCGAATTCTGCATAAAAATAAAATCTGAACTGAACTCGCCCCGAGTTGGATCAGACCCGACCCGAGTTAGTACAAATCAGCCAAACTGACAGATCGCGCGATTTTTCGGCCGACTTTAACTTAGATTTAAATCACGAACTCAACTCGGAATCCAAAACGGCCGTCACCCCTATAAATATGGATGTACCACGAAGCCAAGGGGGATGCAATCTAGGAGTTTGAAGCCCTAGCCGCAATAGAAATGAGAGACGAAGTTCTACTGCGCGCCACTGCAAATCAATCGTAGAAGTAGAGATTTCGTGGTTTCGGGCGATCGTTTGGAGCATAGTTTCGACCAAGGCTTGTTCCAGAGACGTCCACCACTTCTTGGGAGTTTGATTTATAATTTCTAATCTTTATTATATATTTTCTCCCTCGAATTTGATGTTAATTCTTCCGATTATGGATTAGTTTAGTTGTTAGAGGAAGACTACATTTGAACCTCAGTTTTCTCTTAATATATTTTATTGTTTAGACTTATGAGAACATGATTATGATGTGGATTTCATGCTTAATATGAGTTTATTAGTTTCTTACATTAATTTCATATAAATTTTTCGAGAAATATATATCGAAATTCTTCTCTGTGAAGACCCGGGCCGAGTTGGATAAAACCCGGGCCGGGTTCCTTCATTATTTATGCCGAATAGAAAGTTTTGAGTTAGCCCGGGCCGAGTTCCTTCTGACCCGGGCCGAGTTCTGTTAGTTTGATATTTTTGTTAGTAAATTAGTTTTAATTGCTAATAATTATATCATTAAACGGAGGTCTGCAACTTAAAGCATTTTAGATAAAGTAGATTAAAGTTGATCGAGTTTTTGACGTCTTTGATTCAACTTCTATTTAAGATAGTTATGTTCTCAAGTTTTTTGAGTCATTTACTTCAAGCAACCTTTCATATTAATGCATCCTAGTTTAGAATATATTAAAGTGGATTGAGTTTTTAACGTGCTTTGATTATATTCTTTACTAGGGTAGTTAGGTCCTCAAGCTTTTGAGTCATATACCTTTTATCTGTTTATTTTCTACAAGAAGTCTATATTTAATTATTGATAATTAAGAGAATACGATAGGGATACGAGTCCTAACTGTCTCTTACATTAATTAAATGCATCATTATCTCTGATTGTCATCAATTCGGATTACTTTTATCTCAAATCAATTCTTGTTATTCTCTCGATTAATAAACTTAAGTTAGAAAGATAAGAATCTAGATTAGTCCTCGTGGGTTCGACACTCTATTCACTCTTTATTACTTGATATGAGTCTAGTATACTTGCTAGTATATTTGCGCTTAATTTGCCCGCATCAAGTTTTTGGCGCCGTTGTCGGGGACTATTTCTAGTTCTATTTTTTCTACTTTTGTTTGTTAACTTGATTTTATTTTTATTCTTGCATTTGAAGATTTGTATTGCATATTTTTATTTGGGATTCTTCACTTAATATACTTTCACGAGTTTCTATTTGTGTGTTTCAGGAAATTATTCTAAAGACAAATTGTTTAATCTTCAATGGCGAAGAAGAATAAATCTAGACAACAACCCAAGCCGATTGAAGGTAGCAAGATTATCAAAGCTCCTGGAGAAGAACAACTTGAAGCTTTATCTAGCTCTCAACACGAAGGCGTTTCTGCATCTAAAATTTTACAAGTTGGTGTAAGCTTTCCAGGACAAAATACAATCACGCCACCCCATGCATGTGTAGAAGAAAGCAATACATCGCGAGACCCACTAGTCTTGCTTACTCACATGATGGGGACATTGCTGACGAAGATCTCCACGCAAGATGAATTCATACAGAGTATGGAGGTTCAAATTTCAAATCTAAAGCAACATGGCCAAGATATGGATGATGCCCTCTCATCTTTACAAGAAGAAAAGTCCTCTCCTGAATCAATGTCCAATCTTGAGGAGATGCTGTGTCAATTTATTTCAACCATTGAGAACAAGATTAACCTACAGGATCAACTTATTCAATCTTTAGAGGCACACTTGATTCAGTTGACATCACAAGTTAAAGTCAATAATGATATTCCTCCGCTTCCACAATCATTCGATATTCAAAATAAATTCGAAGAGATGGAGGAAAAGATCCAAACATTAGAGAAGCAGGTTGCATATTTTTCTTCTAAATTTGACTCATCTCAAAAGACTTGCTTAGAAAATTATCCTCCAATTATTGTATGCCCATATCACCACCAAGATTTTTATCAAAGATGGAGACCACGAAGAAATTATCAAAGAAGAACATGGACTACAGAGTGGAGGATAAAGGAGACAAGTGAGTATGTAATTGAAGATGGAATAGTTCGAAGGAGGAGCTGGCCTTCGGAAGTTCTAACCCCAACTACGAACTTGCCTCCTATTCTGCTTGAACAAAAAGGGGGAGCCACATCATTCATAGCATCAACATCCAAAACACCAACCACATCCCAACAATGGCGTCCAAGGAGTCCAAAAGCAATTCAAAATATGAAAAAATCACAAATTGACTTAAAAGGTAAAGCTAAAATCTTTGATGAAAGTTACCGAAAGTTGGAGTCGGTTGGGTGCATATTCACTCGAATCTAGTGAGCTCACCGTATTGGACGTTCACGAGCACATCAACTAATCGCAGTGAGCTTGTTCTTTATTGCATTTTTTATTTATATACCCTTTTGTTAGTCTAGTTATCAAGTCTTAGATGAATTATTACTTTTCTTTTTAGTTGCTTTTATAGATTTGGTTTATCTTAATTTCTAGTCATAATGTAGCAATTTTTAGTTCTTTAATTACCTTATTTTAAAGTCTCATCTTTATCCCATGAGCGGATGATCTTAACTTCACAATTTACTACATTATTCGCCTTTTTTCTTTTGATAAACTCGGGCCGGGCTCCTTAAACCCGGGCCACGTTGGTTATTTTGAAAGGTCATGACAGGAAGATGTAACCCGGACCGGGCTGTTATATACCCGCGCCGGGTAGAATGCCGCTGCACAAAACACTACTAGGCGCGATCGTATACGAACCCGGTCCGCGTCTGCACTACCTGGACCGGGCTGCTGTCGCATATGTTTTTCCGTTCCCTTCACGCGATGATTCCGGCGACCTTGATTCTCCATTAAGAGGGCAAATCAGCCGTTGAGCTGCCAACCACCGTCATAAATCATCCGCATTGACTTCCGTGTGATTTTCAGCGCAGAAGACATCTACCCGGGTCGGATGTGTCTACAAAACCCGGGCAGCGGCCATTGCAGGTCCACATCGCTGGATTTCCATCCTCCTTCTTTGGCGTCGGCACGTTCCACTACCTTCGACGTCGGCTACCGGGTCGAAGTCACCGCCTCTGCTCCAGATCCGACGCGTCGCCGCCTCTTTCTAGATTCGCCGCGCCACCGCCTCCACTCCTCGTCGCCGACGCTCCAACCTCCATCATTGAGATCTCTCCATTCGACGATGAACGGCCACTTCATCTCCGATCTCCTGGAGGCAAATCTTCTGCCGGCGGCCCGGAGATCATCTCGCACTACAGCCGACTCTCGCCGCTGCCTCGACAGCCCGAGCCGCGCATCTGTATACACGGCCCGGATTCATCTCCAGATTCGAAGACAGCCATACCCGGGCCGTGCTCCTTGCAATCTGGCTTGCGTCTTTCTCCAGCCCGGGCCACGTCATCTTTATACCCGGGTCGGGTCCGATTGTTCAACAGCATCTCCTTCGACAGATCCGACTCGGGCCGAGCTCCATTCAACCCGGGTCGGGTTTCTTTCACAGAGTGCTACGACATTCAGCATGCAACCTCGCCGGAAGGCTATTGTCCGTCGCTCTTCTGCCACTGACGCTCCACGACAGGAGGAACGACCCACCAGTTTGGAGTTTAGGGATTCTACCCAACGCAAACGCTATCGATAGGCGTTCTTTTTCACTATTACTCCTACCTGGTACGCATGCTTCGAAACAATGGTAGAGTTGAATATTGATGCTGATATTATGTTACTCTTTGAGAGGGTGAGGATGCGGACTTTTCTGGATCAACAGTGGCCGACGTACGAGAAGTTGTGCCATGAATTCTTCAGTTCATATGCTTATGAGTGCTCTGCTCGGCGCCATCGAGTTAGCTTCCGGTTTTTTAATAATGAATATGACTTTTCTATGCCGGAGTTGAACTCTGTCTATGGATTTCCCTTACTGGAGTCTTCTGCAACTTCTCCTGAGTTTCAAGGAGCTGCCTTCTGGAAGGCAATGACAAATGATGAGCCATTCCTTCCTTCCCGCGCAAAGGCAAGTCTTATTCAGAATCTAGTATTTTGATATGTCCACAGGATCATCTCTTATACCATCTGTGGTAGAGGAGAAAGTGAGGGTGCTATTAATACTAAAGAGCTGGAGATATTGTGGGCTATGGTGGAAGGAAGAAAACTTAACATCGGCGCCATCTTAGCCGATAATTTTCAAAGACAGACATCCAGGTCTTCATGCAAAGTTATTAATGGTGGCCTGATTACTCCTATAGCCCTTTATTTGGGCCTTGACTTGTCATCTCTTGAGCCCATCGAACCCACATTTATTGGGATGACCACAGTTCTGCAGATGAACCTTGTCGAGAGGACTTCAGGTGGTCTGGTCTTCAAGTTTCGCAATAGGGTCGAGACATTACCGTGCACTGATGCTGATCGCTTTACTGTCTTCGATCATGCGAATTGGACATACTTTCCTTCTTTGAGACAGGTGGAGTCTCGTCACATAGCAGACCCTCATGCACATCCAGATCTAGATGATGAGGATCCAGTACCTCTGCAGGACGATGGGCCTTCACAGCACTCGCAGCCATCCTTTATGGCTCCGAGTCCACCACTTCAGCACGGGGCTACTTCTCAGCTGATTTATGCTTCAGCTCCTGCCAGTTTCGATGTCTTAGCTTTGCAGGATACATTAGCCACACTTTTTGCGGGACAGGAGCGATAATACCAGCTGATGCAACAGCACCATCAGGAGACAAGCTCAGTTTCGACAGCTTAACGATCGTCAGGATCATCTTGAGCAGCTGGTTTAGGGCTACTTCGGACAGTATCCACCACCTCAACCGCCTCCAGAGATGGACTAGCTGGTCGTGTCTTTTCCTTTCTTCTTTTCTATCTTTTTGAGTCTTTCATCTTGTACTCCTTACCTTGTCTGGCTAGCACAGAGGACAGTGTTTAGTTCAAGCTTGGGGGAGATTGTATTTCATGCATCATATTTGCTTACTGTACTGCATCATCATGTTTGCTTTCTTTTAGTTTATTTTAGTATTGCATGTTTGCTTTATCTTTACAACTTATGAAAATCAATAAAAATTTCAAAATTTCAAAAATCACAAAAATACCATTCACCATCATTTTGCCTTATTGTTTGTTCTTCTTATTTGCACTTAAGTGAAATTTAAGGACACCGTGTGTACTTATGAAATTCTATTTGTTATAATTTTATCTGTTCCATCACCTTAGTATTGGGTAATTTGGAAAGTGTATGTTGCCAAGTAAAATTATGAATACTTATACCACTGATTCCTCTTCATGCTCGCATTTCATTTCTTATTTTTATTTTATGTCTTGATGGTAGTAGCCTTTTTATTGAATGGCTAAAGTAATTTTTGTGAGCTTAAAATAAATAAAGCTGAAAGAGGGTTAGTTAAACCCCAAAAGTTATAAGAATGTATAATTGTGTTATCCGAAACCTGGGTGTGTTCGGGTGATTAGATCCGTAGAGAATTCTTGCCTGGCGACCTAAGGGCAACTACTCTGGGATCCGTCGGTCGAAAGCCTGTTACATAAATCACCTTGCGCAATATGGAGAAGCACAAGAGTACCAAATCAGAAAAAGGGACAAGATTTAAACGATGCATAAATGTGTTATCCGGAACCTTGGTGTGTTCGGATGATTAGACCCGTAGGAGATTCTTGCCTGGTGACCTAAGGGCAACTGCTCTGCGATCCATCGGTCGAAAACTTGTTACATGAACCACCTTGAGCAATATGGAGAAGCACATGGGTAATTAATTCTCTATGAAAATAATAAGGTGAAAGAAGTAAAATTAAGCTCACTCTTTACTTTTGCATTCAACATTAATGCTATTATTTGAGAGACTATATGTTTTCTTGCACAGAGCGGAACTAGAATAAGTTTAAATTGTTTAAGTTCTAGAAATTTTATGAGGCTGGGTTATGGATTGTGGATAGATACTTTGGTGATGGACTTGTAAAATGATGGTAATAGAAAAGTATTAGTCATGGGGTGGAGACTATGATGGTTCATTTATGACTCTTGAGTCTTGTCTTGATGCTTGCTTGAGGACAAGCAAGAGTTCAAGCTTAGGAGAATTTGATGCATGCATTATTATACATGTTTTACATGCATCATTTAGATTTTTTTTATAGTTTTTATCATTGCATGCATCTATTTTTTTTATTTATTTTCTTAATTTATTTTGAGTCCAAAGCTACCCACTTTTGGTCTATTTTATTCTCAGGATCATCATTTTAGAGGTGCGAAGTGATCGGATCAGAATAGCACGTAAAACGGAGCACAAAGAGCACATATAATTGAGTTCAAGAGAAACCCGGGCCGGGCTAGCTTCATACCCGGACTGGGTTGACGTTAAAAACCAATTCCGAATCGAATTCTGCACGAAAATAAAATCTGAACTGAACCCGGTCTGAGTTGGATCAGACCCGGCCCGAGTTAGTACAAATCAGCTAAACTGGCAGATCGCGTGATTTTTCGGCCGACTTTAACTTAGATTTAAATCACGAACTCAACTTGGAATCCAAAACGGCCGTCACCCCTATAAATATGGATGTACCACGAAGCCAAGGGGGATGCAATCTGGGAGTTTGAAGCCCTAGCCGCAACAGAAATGAGAGACGAAGTTCTACTGCGCGCCACTGCAAATCAATCGTAGAAGTAGAGATTTCGTGGTTTCGGACGATCGTTTGGAGCATAGTTTCGACCAAGGCTTGTTCCAGAGACGTCTACCACTTCTTGGGAGTTTGATTTACAATTTCTAATCTTTATTATATATTTTGTCCCTCAAATTTGATGTTAATTCTTTCGATTATGGATTAGTTTAGTTGTTAGAGGAAGACTACATTTGAACCTCAGTTTTCTCTTAATATATTTTATTATTTAGACTTATGAGAACATGATTATGATGTGGATTTCATGCTTAATATGAGTTTATTAGTTTCTTGCATTAATTTCATATAATTTCATATAAAATTTTCAAGAAATATCTATCGAAATTCTTCTCTGTGAAGACCCAGGCCGAGTTGGATAAAATCCGGGCCGGATTCCTTCATTATTTCTGCCGAATAGAAAGTTTTGAGTCAGCCCGGGCCGAGTTCCTTCTGACCCGGGTCGAGTTCTGTTAGTTTGATATTTTTGTTAGTAAATTAGTTTTAATTGCTAACAATTATATCATTAAACGGAGGTCTGCAATTTAAAGCATTTTAGATAAAGTAGATTAAAGTTGATCGAGTTTTCGACATTTTTTATTCTACTTCTATTTAAGATAGTTATGTTCTCAAATTTTTGAGTCATTTACTTCAAGCAACCTTTCATATTAATGCATCCTAGTTTAGAATATATTAAAGTGGATTGAGTTTTCAACGTGCTTTGATTATATTCTTTACTAGGGTAGTTAGGTCCTCAAGCTTTTGAGTCATATACCTTTTATCCGTTTATTTTTTACAAGAAGTCTATATTTAATTATTGATAATTAAGAGAATACGATAGGAATACGAAATCTGAGTCATAATTGTCTCTCACATTAATTAAAGGCATCATTATCTCTGATTATCATCAATTCGAATTACTTTTATGTCAAATCAATTCTTGTTATTCTCTCGATTAATAAATTTAAGTTAGAAAGATAAGAATCTAGATGACTGAGTTCGACACTCTATTCACTCTTTATTACTTGATACGATTCTAGTATACTTGCTAGTATATTTACGCTTAATTTGCCCGCATCAGGGACATATTCAATAATCCACTAACTCTTATCTTAATATTTCATATTAACAGACATGTCTACAACATTCCATCTTGTTGCTTGTAGGTTCAGATTTTTGTAAAAAAAAAAACAATCCTTGTTAAGATGCAATTATTGTTTATGTGAATTAATTAGTTTCTTCTGTCACCATTATCTAGAAAACTGCTTTAGGTACCATCTTATATTAATGAGATAATGAAACATGTCCATCAAAAGAGGATAAAATATAAAATGTAGCTGGCATCCACCATGAATTTTCTTACAAGGCAAAGTTGAAAAATGGTTGAATGGCTTAAATTACATGCAGAGTAGAAAAAAAAAAAAGGATAAGGTCAGCTTCCCAGTCTCTCAGCAAAATTAAATAAGAATAGTTAACCATTGCACGCTCTTTAAAGCTAATCACAGAATATTATCTTCTGTGGACCAACCCTAATTATTATTTATAATCGTCAAAGTTTTTCTTCGAAAGAAAAAAAGAACATGCACCCAGAGAGCCCAATGATATCCTTCAGACGATTCCTCCAAAAGCAAGTAGCAAATTAAAGGGATGAAGAAAGCCAACGAAACATCACCTTTCCTTTTATTTTATTTTCTCTTTAGGAAGACATTAGAGAACCTTCTCAAAGTTAGGTAACCGAAGTCACTCAACTACCTTTCATCATTCCATTCATGGCTTGGGCAACTTTTTGGCTAATTTATCAGAAAAAAGGACATCAAAAGAAAAATGGAAACTTTATGCTTAAGATTCGGTGAAGAAAAGCAATGTACAAAGCAGCTGCCTGATAACCAAAGTCGGGTTGGCGCGGTGCTAGTGGGCTGCATTCCAAATGGTTCCACGAGTGCTAATAACTCCGAGATCGATTCTTGAAATCGTCGCATTGGCTAGGGGTATTAAAATTTTCCCGCTTCCATCTCGATACTGGTGGGTTGTTATCGAAAAAAATAGTTGCCTGATGGATCTTACTTTTGTTATAAACTCCTTAAGGCACTGTTTAGTTGAAGAATAATTACTCGAAGAATAAAGATAATTATTTTAGTAGATTAATAATTTTGTTTAAAATTTGAGTCGAGAATAACACTATTCTAATTTTTTATGGAATAATTTATCTTTAAAAATCAATGTTTACTAGATTAACTTTTTTAAAAAATTCAGAAGCGCACATTTTTTACTTTTTGGATGAATAACTATGTTAGCTTGGCAAAATAAATAAAAAAGAATAAGCTTATCCTGCCCTTTATCCATGAAACAAACATCACTTAAAGGACAGCACTTCTTTTCTTCTTCTTAACAAATGGAATTTAGAGTTCGATTGATATGTGATTGCCCAAACAGAGCAATCAAATTTGCTGATCCTTAAACAGAATCGAATAATCAAATCAACAAAATGCGCAACTAGGAGGATGCTGAAATATGATTTGAAAATTTTGTTCAAATGGCAGTGTCATCTCTCAGAACCTCATGGGGACTTCCTGCCAATATGACGAAGACGACCAGCATTAGGAACAGAACCTGTCCCTTTGCCTTCTTTAGGGAGTTCAGTGCACGTTTGATGTCCATGTTCCATTGTTCCACGACATCGTGTGCACCTTTCTTTGTCCCCCCCCCCCCCCCCCCCTTTTTGTAGTTTGTTTCCAGCTATTTTAGATGATTCAAGTTATTAAAGTTAGCTGTTCACATCAACCCCTCCCTACTTTGAGAGCCAAAACATTCCTTCAGTTTATGAAATTAATGGCTGGCATCATGGAATGTGTGTAGGACATGAGGTCCCCAAATGATTCCTAATTGCTAATTTAAAGTTAAGACTAATCTAATCTCGATATTGAAAAGTAACACATTAACCGCAATGAACAAAGTATTTTCTTAAGGATCCTGCAAATAATATGTTTATTAGTGTGGTTGGTCTGTTAATCATGTGGAGAACCTTATTCTTTCAAAAGATGAATGATTACTATATTTTGTTCATGGAATCATCAGTGTCATTAAATCCCACTTAGACAAAGTACATATCTATTTGTGCATACAGCTCAATGCACATTGCATGCTTTCACGCCATTAATTTCTTAACAGAGGACTTGTTCTCTCGAAGCTCTCAGTTTCCATGGATTTAGACGCGAGACAGGCACCGCTCGAGTCCATGCAACTCCTCTCAGATGCATGGTGCAACTCTGCACTGCAAGTCTTCCAACCTTCCGTGGAAGATTGCTCGATCGTTTTCAAGGACAACGACAGAACTCTTTCTCCGGTGAGTACATTGCATGGCGTGCCTGATTTCAGTAACTCTGTCAGCATTACCGAAAAGTTGAGCACATGCAGAAGAATGATACGAGTTTGACAGCCGACGGAGGAGATTTCAAGTCTGGTCCATCATTGAAATTTGATGATCTAAAGGTACGATCATTGGTATTGTTTCCTTGGATTCAAATTGAACTAAGCTGATCTTTTTGTTTTAACATCTTTTTCTGTCTCTCTCTATTTCTATAGTCTTGGATATGGCTGCAGAAGGCAATTCATCCAGAACTGGACTATGATCTCTGCAAAAGAAATAAATGGGTATGTGGCCATCCTTAACTTCTAATTGCATGTTGCAACCTAAAGGAACTCACCTCATCAAAATTAAGTTGCCCTTCTGTTTGTTTACTCTTTAAATACCATCACTACTTAGAATCATCAACTACCTTATAACATGTTCTACGAAAGAACTACCGGAAAACTTCGAAATTTGGCACCGTCTGTATTGTTCTGTCATGAATTTAAATGTAATTCACACTGCCAGAAATCATACAAAGTAAGAGCTATATAGCACAATAAGTTGCTATAAAATGCAAAGCTATAAGTTCCAAAAGTTCTGCATAGCTGCATGAAAAGAAATATATAGACAAGACGATGTTCAATCTTTCTTACAATGAGCTTTTCATAGTGTACCCCTTGCTTCTTCATAGTATCCTTATAATCAAAGGTTATTATTTGCAGTTCAGTAAGAAGTTTCCATCTTGGAAAGGGATGTCTATAAAGAAATGGTTAAAAGAAATGAAGCAAAGGCGGAAGGAAGGTGGACGTCTGCAGAGAGCAGAAGTTCATTCTGCAATATCAGTTGCCGCCGTAGCTGCTGCTCTCGCAGCCATTGCATCAGAAAATGCGGACGGAAAGCAGCAAAAAACTCTAAAGGAGACAGCGGTGGCATCTGCTGCAGCTTTAGTTGCAGCTCAATGCGCTCAAGTCGCAGAAGCTGCGGGTGCAAAGCGTGAGCAGATTTCTTCAGCTATTAATGCAGCCATCACTGCCACAGATGCAACTGATATCGTTACTCTGACAGCAGCAGCAGCAACATGTATTGCTAAATTTCTTGTCACCCTTCCTCTAATCATGGTTCATTAGAGAAATCCTGCCGAAACTTCATCATTTGATTTGTATGTGGTGAAGTGGCTATCTTGCCCAGGGATCAATTCATGGGATTCTTTCTCTAATAAAGAGAGAAATCAGCTGAATGCAACCATGCTAGAACAAGCTCTCTGGCAAAGAAATCTATGGGCATTGCACAGTTCTTCCCATGAATCCCTGGACAAGATGATTGCATTAAGAGATATTTCTTAACATGACGGAAATTTTCTAGAATCATTCATATTAACTCTGTATGTTTCAGCTTTGAGAGGTGCGACTACACTACGAGGAAGGCCAGGTCACAGGGAGAGACTAAAAGGGAGTTCATCCCCACTCCTGCATGATGAGGTTGACTTTGACTTCAGAAGTTGCAGGACATCACTGGCCAAGGGCGATGAGATGTACGTTGCAACAGAAGATGGTAATACAGCAATCCAACGTGCATTGACTTTTCATATATTAAGTGAAATGTTCATATCCAGGTGGATGCCAATCAGTTCCATAGACCTTCGTACCACAAATGCTAGAAACTTGCATCCAATCTTGGAGATTACCAACATGCCAATTGATTACTATGCGCTCATATTTCAACCACTGCTTGGATTCACTAATATCATTTCTGTTTTCCAATGAAAAATGGTACTCTCCCTGAAAAAGTTCGTTGAAATTAAACCCCTCTTCCGATAATCTTTCTGCAAACTGAAACACTATGGGGGCTAGGTAATATCGCATTATCATTTCTATGTTCTACATATGATCTAGTACTTAGCGTCAATCCTAAGGCAGCAGAATTGATTTTGTTACCTTATGATGTATGTTTTGGATGTTTCTCATGTTTAGCTTCCAAGCAGGTAAATGCAGCTTCAGATCAGTCTCAGCTGTGGTCAATAGAAATGACAAAGTTATCTTAAGAATGAAAAAGATCAATGTCCTCATGGCTTTTTCTGTTGCACAAGAAAGTAAGTTAAACCTATCCACAAATGATTCATGTTCAATTGTATCAGCCAAGAACTATTCGATCTAATGCCATGAACTGCAGGTACCATATATGAAATGTGCACACACCCTCTCGAAGAGCCAGTGAAGGAAGCAGATGGATACTATTGCATTGGTTTGAAAACAAGCCGAGGAAAAGTTGAACTTAAAATCAATGACCATGAGAGATACATAAAATGGATAATGGAAATAAACCAGATGCTAATGCTATCAACAAACTTCTGCAGACAGGAGCTACAGTTCCACAGGAGTTAAATGTACTCACAGTTCATGAAAAGAGGAAAAGAAGTGATTGGCCAGAAAAAAGAAAAAAGAAGAAATCATTACCCATTTTGTGATGTCTGAGACCGATGCTTGGAATAAAGAATGTATTGACATGCTTTTTTTTTTGTTGTCGTTGTTGTTCAGAAAACATGTGTATACTCAATGTCAGAAAACATGCTTTTTTTTTTAGGGATGACAGTTTATTGCCTGCTGAACCAATTTCTATATCAACATTCCTTGATTCTCAAAACTAACTTATCATTTAGCTAATCCACCTCTCTAGCTCAATGAGAAATTATTACTGATTAGGGTACAAGCACAACTTATGAAGGGAAATAAAGGAACTACGAGAGTTGCAGATGGCTAACACCATTGAATCAGTTAACAAAATGGAAAACAGATGTGTGAAGGTTTTTAGCAGTAGCAACCAATACAGCATATGGAGATACTATTGACATGATAAATTAGGGGATGATGCTGATAATTCCATATATTCATAGTCTGTGTTTAGGGGAACCCAAAAATTCAGGGGTTCATTTGGTGGAGCATTTCATTCTGTAAACTAAAAGAAGTTGTAGTTTATTAATCAAATTTGAACCCATCGATAATTTGGAAGATGTCAAAAACTTTAATATTAAAATATTAATACACTAATACTTTATTATAAATTCAAATACCGACGGTTCTAGCTTTCAGAATTATCGATGAATTTTGTTCCGAAGGCTAAGACCATCAAAATCTTAATATTAATATTACTTTAATATCTTATTATATAATGTTATAATATATTTTATTATAAATTCTTATACCGACGATTTTGGCCTTCGAAATTATAGACGAATTTAAATCCATCGATAATTTCAACAGAATCGCTGAAAACCTTAATATTAGAATATTAATATTACACCAAATTTTTTTTTGAAACGGGAAGGACGACTAGCAAGATGGTAATCATCCAGAGTTTCATTAATGTTTAAGTGAGGTTTGTTATAATATATTTTATTATAGATTCAAATACTGATGGTTTTGCCCATCGAAATTATCGATAGTCGCTCTATCCGTCCGTACTTCCTAAAGTGACGGTCGTCAACGATGGGCAATTTTTTCATTGGGATTTCGAGAGGATATTTCTATCCGTCACAAATTTCATAAAAAATTCGAAGAATTTTGATCTGTCCGAAATCGGTCATTGGAAATACACCCTTTTCTTATTGTGACAGGTGAACCTCTTCTAAGACAATATTTATGAGAACAATAGATAATGATCGGCATGACATAGTAAATAACTCCATAGGGTAACATGTGAACATCTACAGCAGTTCAATAATAACTGGATTTGAATTGTGAAATCAATAGTGTACTATCATTCACCGAAAAAAGAAATAGTGTACTATCATTAGATGGCTAAATGATGCTTGTCAGTGATCTGGACAGTGAGACTATGCTCTTTTTCTTGTTCTTTTTGAGAATGAATAGGATGACTACATGAGATTGTAGTTATCCAAATTTATTCATGAAAGATAACAGTTATGAAGGGATCATGATACACTAGATAGCAGAATGGAAGTGCCTAAGTTTGTTTAGTCCATCGCCGGCCCATAGGTTCTTGAGAGTCTCGGCATGCACAATTATGTTAACACTCATCTACTAATCAGGACTGTTCTAAACAGCAGCCACAACTATCAATTTGCTCATTTTAAGCATAACAAAATTGTGTTAAGATTTTTGGCTAAAGAAGACATAACAAGGACCTAAAACAATTAATCCAATTCCAATGCATCCTCTTGAATGGTACCATTCTCACAAGTCAGTTGTGTCATCTTCTTCGACTCTGTGACGATATCAGATATGAACTTGATAAGAGAGCACAAGCCACCCAGGAAGTTATGATCAATGACCCCGTCCCCATCGAAGACGTGGGCGAAATCCACAAGCTTCACCCTCACAGGCGGCCTCATCCCTCTCCCCCCGCCAACCGAAGCAGCTGTTGCCGCCGTGGCCGCGGCCTCTAGTGCGTCCTTCTCATAGACCAGCAGCACAGAGGCGGAGTAGAAATGGAACACGGTTTGCTGCTCGAACCAAGCCTTCAGCTCGAGCAACAGCGCCAGGATTCCATCTGCACCGCCGTATACCGCGGCGGCCAGAGAACAGTCTGGCTTTGGGTCCGATGGCGAGTTCGTGGAAACGAATTGCCTAAGGACGCGCCTCACGTCCCGGATAGTACAGCGCTTGATGTCGGCCCTGTCCGGCCTCCAGATTCCGCCGTCCGCGACTGCTCGCTGGACCTGGAGGCCGCTGACGCGGAAGCCAAGAGCGACGCTCGTGGACTCGCGGTCCTTCTTGATGCACTTGCGGAAGTAGTCGTCGGCGCACGCTGGCGGCCAGGTGCGGGCGCCGATCTTCAGGTCAATGACGGAGGGGGAGCGGAGACCGGCGAGGAGGTCCTCGAGGACGAGGTGCGGGCGGTCTCCGGAGCCGTCAGACGCTGGGAGGACGGAGACGCCGTGGAACTCAGGGAAGAATGAGCGGATGCGAGGAGGCACGGCGGGGTGGACGGAGAGGGAGGTGTAGAAGGCGACCTCGTCGTCGCCACGACCGTTGGCCTGGAGGGGCTTGTAGAAGCGCCCAGCCCCGTCGACAAGGGGTCCTAGCTGCCCCTCCAACGCCTGGTGACCGGCGACCTGGTGCTCCGGTGCCTTCAGCATCGCCGTCTCCAGTCCCAGCGTCCCCTACGGATTTCCCCTTCCCACAGCGAGCGCAGAAACCTTCTGATGTTTCCAAAACTGGAGATTTCTGGATCAAGATAACAACTTTATGAGCTCAAACTATACAAGAGTAGAACTTTATCTCGCAAAGACGAAGAACACAAAGAAACCACGAAATCGTCACAAATAACCAAAATTATGCGGTGCAAAGAGATCTGGCCTCGATGTCAAATGCAGCAGAACCTGGCAAACAGATAATAAGACGTCGTCTGTGGCGGCCCCCGGCGGAGGGATCGAAGGTAGCGGCGAGCGGCGAGCGGCGAGCGGCGAATGGAGGAGGAGGGCGGCGGCTGCGCCACGGTGGTCCTCTGTTCCTTTCTCATGGACCATGGTTAAGTTGTACGTTCACTCGCGGAACTACCTTTTGGGATAAGACAGTGTAATCGCAGCCTTTCGCTGGTGCCTCTTTGATGACGTGTCTTGTGATGAAGAGTGGTGCGGATTGTGTTTAAGATAGCAGGAGTCTCCAAGGCGGTGTTTTAGCCCGGGAATAAAGGTAGATGAGAATTAAGGCACGTTCAACTGGTAAACGATTTATTCGGATTTAAGTAAAATTTTAAATTTAAATTAATATGAATATAAAAAAATTCTTAAAAACGTATCACGTACACAATTTTAAATAATTTTATCGAATTAATTTAACTCAATAATAAGACTTATAATAAATGTGCTCAATAATATCGTGTGGATTAAACAATTAACATCATTTTCTAAATATCAATGATGGGCTAATAAAAAAGATAGATGAGCATTAATAAGACTATAAAAAAAATAAGAGTGGATTAGCCCACTTTTTTTATAAGAATAAACCTAAGAATAAAATTTTGCTCTCATTTTTTTATTAAACATAAATTTTAAAGACACGTGTGTCTCACATTAATAATTATAGAATAAATAAAAAGTAAAAAATAAAATTGTTCTTGCTAACATCATTGTTCTCATCATAAAAAGATAATGAAAATAAATGAAGATTGTTCTAAAATTTATTAATTCTTTATCAAACACGAGTAGTATTTTTAATTAATGTTTGGTTAATGAGCTGGTATCCCAACGATCAAAAGTAAAAAATGTTCGGTCCAAAAAGAGAACAATATGAAAGTAATATAATATATGTTTAATATCTTATGTTACATTATTTATATATTTACTCAAATATTAATTGTGTTAAATGAATTATAAATCATCATAATATAGTGCTAATTTGTAAGTTAAAAGATTGAAAAAAGTAATTGTAATTCAAAAAGTAAACATACTTTCAATATTGTATAATTAGTCAATGTTATTTTTTATAGAATTTTAACAACTAAATAATTGTGAAAATAATATAAATAATTAATACTTAAAGTTATAAATATGTAAATACTTATAATATTTTTATTAATATTTTTAATAGCATTACATTTTTTTGTTAAATTTGCGTCAAACCTAGTTATAATTAATTTCAGTATTTATTAGTATAAAATAATATTCAAAATTTGTTAAAACAAAAAAGACAAAAAGTGGTGAAACATTATGTTCATGCTATGGGTAAGAACATTATGCTCTCACTTGAAGAACAACCTTGAGTGTTTTACATATTTCTAGATGATTTTATTTTTGCTTGTTCTTAGTGATTTGAATATTGTTTGAATGCAAACATTAGAACAAACAATTGTTCTTGCAATTGTTCTAATATCAAACAATGCCTATGAGGGTAACATAATCAACCATACATGTATTTATAGGTTCATTTGATAATGATAATTCAGGTGCGCTGAAAAAAGGATAGGGTAACAATAGATACTAGCTAAAACAATAAGAAGCATTTGAAAAAAATAATAATAAGAACCATTGAATCAATATTGCTAAAGGCTTGATGTTAGTTTCCATGATAGCAATTATTTTATCATACAATGGTATTCTATTTTTATAGCGATAAAATGATAATTATTCATTATTTGATAATAATAATTAATATCTCGGTATTCACTCATGGAATATGTTATTTCAACTTAAATTATTGCTTTTTACGCTAGGAATATATTTTTTCGTCGTGGACCCTCTTAGATTTTACAAATGTGGATTGTCATCGATCTTGAAGGCGCTCTCAAGAGGAGAAATACGTACTTTGGTTCAATCAGTTTAAAAGGAAAGATCCAGTTCAGTTCAAATAGGCAAAGGTCTAGTGCAAAGATCCTATTTTCCTCTTGATTTGATGTTTTCTCTTGATTATTTTTTTCTCCATGCTTCCTTCACTCCTCCACCCCTGGATGCCTATGCTCTTCATTCGTGCACCATAATCTTCCATGAAAATGTTATCGACTCGAATGTCTCCACTATTCCTCGTAGTCATCTTCCGTGAAGACACCGCCATGCCAAATGCCTCTGCTCTTCTACCATTAAGATGTTGCCGCCTCAGATATCTCTTCACCTGAGATGCTATATCGATAAATATCCTTGCAACTTTGGATGCAGAGTAATGGGTAGGCAGAGATCTAAATGACAATAGTTAGACAGTCTATCTACTACTACAAAGACTGTTATAAATCCATTTAAAATTTGTAAGGAAATTACAAAGTCTATTAATATATCTTCCCATACTCTATCTGGAATAGGAATAGGTTGTAACAAAATCATAAGAGTACGAGTGCAATATTTTATTTGTTGACATACCAGAGAATGCTGAACAATATTCTCAACTATTGACTTTAATCCATCATAAAAAAATTCAGCTGCTAATCTTTTGTATGTCTTGATAATCCTCAATTGTCCACCTACGAGAGAAGAATGAAACTTTTCAAGTAGCATAGGAATAAACTAACAAGAAGCCAAGAGAAATATTCTTCCCTATTTATATAACAAACCATTTTTAGTCGTCAAATCTAATCTAATAAAATTCCCATTTTGAACTTCCTCCACCAAAGTTTGCAGTTGAGCATTGTTATTGTATTCTTCTTTGATTTGATCAATGACATTAAAAATTGGCATAGTTAGTCCACAAAATTGATTGTATGTGCTAAATTGTCTTGATAATGCATCAGCTATCCGATTTTCTACTCCTGGTTTGTACAAAATAGAATAATCATAGACACTTAGCTTGGCTAAAAATTGTTGCTACTCAAGCATTTAATGGTGACCTAATAGATAGTGTTTCCATTTCTTGACGGGCTCCATAATAGCAAATAGTTTTTTGATATATACTAAAGGCTTTTGCATTATAGAAGTTAACTTCCTACTATAATAACATATGGGAAGATTATCTTGTAGTAAAACAACTCCAATTCTATATTTGGAAGCATCAGTTTCTACAACAAATTGCTTAGAGAAGTTGACTAATTGTAATATTGGAGCTGATATCAATGCATTCTTTAATCTTTGAAAAGCCTTTGTTGCTTTGACATTCCACTTGAAGGCATCATTTTGTATTAGATATGTCGGTAGTCCAACTATAGAAGCATAGCCTCTAACAAATCTTCTATAGTATCTAGTCAAGCCTAAAAAAGCCCTCAATTCTACCTTTCTTCCGTCTGATTCAACTCCTTTAGAAGATACAAAATGTCTCAAATATTCAATTCACACTACAAGAAAATCGTGATTTTTCGACGGATAATTTCCGACGGTTCTAACAACAACAACAAAGCCTTATCCCACTAGGTGGGGTCGGCTACATGGATCATACGACGCCATTCATTCGTTGATCCATATTCATAAGATTCGACATGATTTATGTTGGCTGTCGGGGCCTAACACAACCCTCCTCCTTTATCCGGGCTTGGGACCGGCTATAAAATATAGGCGGAGTTTGCGACGGATTTTTCGACGGTTTCGTTTCCGACGGATTTTTCGACGGTTATGACCGTCGGAAATAATTTATATTATTATTTAATTTTTCAACGATTAGGAACGTTGATATTTCCGACGGATATCCATCCGTCGCAATTTCCGACGACTTTTCCGACGGTTACGACTGTCGGAAATAAAAAATTAAATTATGTATTTTTATATTATTATTAAATTTTTTCGACGGATTTTCCGACGGTTACGACCGTCGGAAATAAAAAAATTAATTATATAATTCATTATATTATTATTTAATTTTTTGACAATTAGGAACGTCGATATTTCCGACGGATATCCATCCGTCGCAAAATCCGCCACAATTTCCGAAGGTCGTAACCGTCGGTAAATGTATAATAATATCATATGAAGAGTATTTTATTAATATAACTAGCGACGGTCCAAACCGTCGCAATTACCGACGATTTTGACCGTCGGTAAAACAAAAAAATAAACATTATATATAACTAAATATATTTTCGACGGTCACAACCGTCGGTAATTATAAAAATATTTAATATTTATGTTTTCGACGGCCGAAACCGTCGGTAATTAAAATTTCGTTATCCCGCTTTTTTTCCTTTTTCTCGCTTTCTTTCCACTTTTTCCCTTTATATATATTCCTCCTCCCTCCACTCCTCTCTCTCTCTCTCCCTCCTCTCCTCTCTCTCTCCCGGCCGCGAGCACCCTCTCCCGCGCCGGACGCCGGCGACCCTCTCCCGCACCAGCGACCCTCTCCCGCGCCGGCGACCCTCTCCCGCACCGGCGATCCTCTCCTGCGTCGGCGTCTCTCTCTCTTTCTCTCTCCCGCTCCGCGCCGGCGTCTCTCTCTTTCTCTCCGGCCAAAGGCCGCTGTCGGCCGGATCTCGCCGCTGGCGGCCGGATCTGGCCGTGGCCATTCGGATCGGGCCATGGCCGTTCGGATCCGGCCCCCAGCGGCCGATCGGCCGACTGACGGTCGGATCTCGCCGCTGGCGGCCGGATCCGGCCGTGGCCATTCGGATCGGGCCGTGGCCGTTCGGATCCAGCCCCCAGCGGCCGGATCCGGCCTCCAGGCTGTCGGATCCGACCTCCAGCGATCGGATCGGGCCGGCCTCCAGCGGCTATATATTCGGCTATATATCCGGATCGGCCGCCGGGCGTTCGGATCCGGCCGTCTGGCGGCGGATCCAGCCTCCAGGCTGCCGGATCCGGCCTCCAGCGGCCGGATCGACCGTCGGGAGTTCGGATCCGGCCGCCTGGCGGCAGATCCGGCCTCCAGCGGTCGGATCGGCCGCCGGGCATTCGGATCCGGCCGCCTGGCGACGGATCCGGCCCCAGCGGCCAGAGCTGGCCGCGGCCCGATCCAATCGCTAATTTTTTTTATATTTAAAAAATTATTTATGACGGTTGCGACCGTCAAAAGATCGACGGTTGCGACGCCCGTCCAAAGTTTCAACAGTTGCAACCGTCGAAAAGTTGCGACGGCTCAAACCGTCGGCCTTTTCCGACGGTTGCAACCGTCGGAAATTTCGACGGTTCGGACCGTCGGCCTTTTCCGGCGGTTGCAACTGTCGGAAATTTCGACGGTTCGGACCGCCGGCCTTTTCCGGCGGTTGCAACCGTCGAAAATTTCGACGGTTCGAACTGCCGGGGACTTTTTCGGCGGTTGCAACCGTCGGAAAATTTCGACGGTTCGAACCACCGGGGACTGTTCCGACGGTCGTAACCGTCGATATTTTCGACGATTTTTTTTCAACCATCGCAAATCCGTTTGCGACGAGCGTTTTTCCGACGGATCGATTCCTACTGAAAAACTATCGGTAATTGCGTTACCGACGATTTTCGGGCTGATTACCGACGGTCCGGACCATCGGTAATCAGCGTTTTTCTAGTAGTGTCATTCTTGGGAAAAACAATATTTATTTTTCTTGAGATGAAAGTTGTGTTCTTATAAGCATTTGAGAGAGGTAGACAAATGATGCATATGAGATTTTATATCATGGCTATATATCAATGTATCATCAAAGAAAACTATAACAAATTTTCTAAGATATGGAGCAAAAAGTCTGTTCATGATAGATTGAAAATGTAGAAGGAGCAATTGTCAATCCAAAAGACATGACTAAAGATTCATAATGACTTTCATGAGTTTTGAATGCAGTCTTTTCCACATATTTATGAGACATTCTTATTTGATGATAACTAGCTCGTAAATCCAATTTAGAAAAAAAAGCAACTTCATGTATAACCATTGAATACCTTGTAATTCACACAAAATCGCCAAGTGCCATCCTTCTTTTTTACCAACAACACAGGAGAAGAAAAGGGACTTGAGCTATGTTGTATCACTCCTTGTTCAAGTATCTTTTTCACTAACATCTAAATTTTATATTTCTAAAAATGAGGATATATGTAAGGCTTCACATTGACAGTTTGATTGTTAAGTGACAAATGAATGTGATGTTGTACTTCTCTAAATGGAGGTAAAGATGTGGGAACATAAAATACGTTAGAAAATTGATTAAAAACTTTCAGCACCTCTTCAGGAAAATTATCTTCTTTCATACTTATATCATGCTAAATAGACAACTGAAAACAGGTCATGACATCTTGTAGTTTGATTATTCTCCTCAATTGATGATGGCTAAGTGATTGTGAACCCAATCATTTCTTCCTGTTAATAAAACCTTTTTTTATGTTGTCATTCAAATGGCATTGTTGAAGTAGTGTAATCCATAGTAATTGATCCTAGTTTTTGTAGCCATAGAATTCCCAACACCACATCTATTCCTTCTATGGTTAAAACATAAAAATCATCCTGGAATAACAAGTTTTGTAATTGAAAATGTACCTGTGAGCATAATTCTGCACATTTAAGTTTATCTCAATTTCAAATCATCACATTTAAATAAGAGGAAGGTACAATAGGTAGTTCAACTTAGGAATAACAGATTCCCGAATAAAATTGTGAATAGACCCACTATCCACTAGCACTGCAATAGGTACTCCTCCTATGTATCTCCATAATCTCAGTGTTTGTGGCATCATAACTCCGGCAAGATCATGAAAACTTATTTCTAAAAAATCTTGTCGAGGGTCTAGGGTAGTAATCTACTGATCATTGATTTCCTTTATCTGACCAATTTCTGTTTCGGCTGTGAATAATAAAAGTAAAAATTGAGATTTACATTTATGTCCCTTATGAAATTTTTCATCACAATTATAACATAATCCTTTTTCTCGTCTCATCATCATTTTAGATGGAGAGAGTCTTTTGTACACTAGCTGAGCTGTTCACAGAATTACTAGAAGGTGCAGTAGTAGGCTGACCAATAGGATCAGTAGTAACTTACTGCACAGGCTTGAAAAATGACGCTGAGATAGAATATTATTGTCTAGTGAAAATAGG
This sequence comes from Pontederia crassipes, assembly GCA_030549335.1. NCBI lineage: Eukaryota > Viridiplantae > Streptophyta > Magnoliopsida > Commelinales > Pontederiaceae > Pontederia > Pontederia crassipes. Next base: position 3,589,720 of record CM060185.1, on the reverse strand, counting down.
TTTAGGTATAGATTTTGCATCTAAAAATTTCTCCTCCTGCAATTTAGCTAATCTTGTAGGTCATAGTAAAGATTTAGGTTGGAATGCTAACTCTTCTCTCCTAGTCTGAGGTTTAAGTCCATATATAAAGCAAGATAGAAGAAAAGATTCTGATAAACAATTAACTCTATTAGACAATGCTTCAAACTTGGATTGATATTAAAAAATTGTACCTGTTTGAGTTAATTTGGCCAAAGCTCCTTGATGATCTTCAAATTCCGATGGACCAAATCTGATTTCAAGGACTTTTACAAAGTTGTTCCAAGAACTGAATTGTTTATTCTCATACATCCACCTAAGAACTGAATTGTTTATTCTCATACATCCACCTATACCACTGCAATGCAACTCATTCAAAGGCAAAGAAAACCACGGTAATTTTGGTTTCTTGAGCAACATTATAAAAAGATAATAAAGAAATTTAGGGTTTCTTTTTCTCAGTTCTCTCTTATGCATTTGCAGGTCAACTTCGTTGAGGAATCTAAAGCTTTGTCATCTAAACTTCTGGATCAACGAGAGACAACACTATTTGAGCTATTACCCCTTCTTGGTTATTAGTAAGTTGACTTTCCTTGTGTTAAAAACAACATCTTGTCTTTGTTAATATTGTTAGATTCTTCCAAAACTTCTCATGTTCTTTAATAGCTGCTAAAAACCCCTTTGTCTTCTATTTTGGTTTTGCAAATATATCCTTCCAAGGCATGAATGTTTATTATCTTTCTTAAAACTTGCTCGAGTTAACTCTTGTGTGACTAAAACACCTCCAACCTTGTTCTTTCCTCATGATCCTTCTCACAGCGACAACAGTACTGCATTTTTTAAGGAGTTTAATGGGGCTCCTACCAAGTCAATTAGGAGGTGCGAGCGACTGAGGTGAGGGCGATAGTGGCGGCACACGCGTCGATGGCGGCTGCGAGCGACGAGGGGCGACGACGGTGAGTGCACAAGCGTCAATGGCATCCGCGAGCGACGACGGGACAGCTATGAGGGCGTGAGCATCAACGACGACGAGGATCGGCGAGGTCAAGGGAGGCGGTGAGGAAGCAAAGGCCGACGAGCAAGCGGTCGTCGGTGGTCTTCAGTCGCGAGGTCGGCAAGTCATGATCACCTGAGGTCGTCGACGCGAGCATTGAAGGTTGTCATCGCGAACAGCAAAAGTTGTCGCTCACTTTTTTTCTCCATTAAATTATGCTCAACATTCCAACCGTCTGATCAAATCGGATGGCTGGGAACTTAGGTAGAGGTAAACCTTTTTTTAAGATCTTCACATCAGGACAAATGATCTTGTTGCAGAATTCCACACTTCTTCCTTATGGTTCCTAATTGTGTCTTCATGTGCAGGAAACCATCGGCAAAGGAAGATACAAATAAGACTAGAAAAAATTCACAGGGAATGGAAAGATGAAGATATATAAAAAAGAAGAAACATAGTTGAAGATTTCGAACGCCTCAAAACTCCAAGAAACTCAGAAGAGTTTAACTGTAAAATGGCTTCCAAAAAGATCATTTTGTGGCCTTTAATTCTTGTATTTATATGTGTTTTCATGTACATTCAGTTATTTGTCTCACATGAGTTAGTTATTCATGCCACATATTAAGCCATGTTACATTATATTATTGAACTACATTACATTCATGTGTTGAATTTTCTAAATATTGCTTTGTGTTATATAGTGTCTCTGATTATATTTTTTGTTGTTGTATGTTCTTTTGTTGTTGCTCCTGCTACTGACTTCTTTAAATTTTTCTTAACTTGTGACAAAATCCTTCAAATATGACAGCTTCTTTCTCTTATGTTTTCTCCTAAATTAATTTCTTCGACTTCATTTGTGATAGAAAGCCGCACAAACTAGAATGGAGAAGTCAACCATGTGGGAATGGAAGAGCAAACAACACTCAGGACTGATCTGGGCATTTGAAAGAACAATGAAGTGAGGGTGTTTGAAAGAACAACGAAGTGGAGAAGGAAGGGAAAAAAGTATCTCAAAGTGCTGAACCGTCACAATGAGTTGAACCGTGTGAATTGAAGCCCTAAATTGTCTTCGCAACGTCGAGCAGTGTGTGTTTCCATACAATTATCAATCTCACGATCGACAATACTCCATAGGCTATGGACCTAGTTTGGATCCACAACTTCCATAACCCTTATAAAATATGTCATACTAAATAATATTAATAATATGTAAATTGCATTAGTAATAGAGTAACACGACATACATGTTTTTTGTAGAATCATTTTTGTTGCCAGATGAAAAGTTATCCACAATAAGAATAGTGGATCCAATGTATAAATATACCACTTGTTCTTTTGATAATGATAATAATAATTCCTAATGTATAAATATAGGTAGGGCTGAACAAATTCGAATTTGAAATCAAGACTAGATTGTTCCGGTCCTACTTTATTCTAATTTTTGAAAAATAATTCCGATGAAACTAGGACAAAAAATCGAGATGGTCAATATTATTCTGGTTTGACCATAATAGATAATAATTTTAATATAATAAAAATATAATATGATAATATAAATATATTTATTAATTAAATTACATATATAATAATATATTATAATGCATGTTTATGGTATATAATAAAATATTAAATTTCCAATTAATATAAATATGAATATAATATTTTTAAAATAATTTCATATATTAAATATAGTATATATACATTGGATCTCATCTCCGTCGGATCTCGATCAAGCATCGAGGTGTGAGATTCAGTCTCGGCCCGATTATCTATCAAATTAGAAAAGGAACTAAAAAACGGATCGATGTGTTTGTCGTCCCGACCCGTACGTGCTCACCGAACATACATATTGACATTCCTCAAATTATGAGTTATATAATTTTAGTTTAGTTACTTTCTTTACTTCAATATCAAAAGAGTCGAACTTAAAAAGAAATAGAGATTCCTTAGGAAATGGGAAATACTCAAATTATTGTATAACTTTCATAAAAAAAATAACTAAATAAGATTGATGAAGCATAAATATGAAATTAAGCTTTTGTGACCATAATACGAGAGAGCCGTAGTGGGGCAATTTGTGCCAAGTCCGAGGAGTAAATGCACTTTGATTTGCCCTATGGCTTGGTAATATCTTTTGCTATGGCCGAGTAGCATCGCGCCTTGTACTTGGACGTCGCTAGGACTAGATCGTAGCCCTCGTTTTTTGAGTTGGAACATAAACTTATGAATTAACCAATTGTATTTTAATTATTTAAATTTCAAAATATTAGAGTTATATAAGTAGAAAAAATTAAAACATAAATTTTTATATTAATAATTGATTATCTTGATTTATATCCTAGATTGAGATATGTAATTTATATTAATATTTGATTATCACTAATATAGATGAGATAAATAATATTTATTATAATTAATAAAATGGAATTACTAATATAAATGGGATGAGTATTATTTATTATAACTAATAAAATGATATTATTTAATGTGATAATAGAGATAAATAATAAGTATTACTTAATTAAGGTGGAACTTAGAAGTATGTTATGTGGAAAATGTAAGAAAAAAAGTCATCTTACTAAAGATTGAACCGGCGACCTCTGTCAAAAAGTATTGCTAACTAATTGGGTAAACAATAAAACGTGTTATTATGCTTGCATTTATTTATTTAATGAGTGCATGTTCATCTACTAGTACTCATATCACTTCATCATTGTTCTTGCTCGTCATAGTTAAATGTACTATTTGAAATGCATCAAATTAGAATTATTTGGAGTGATATCAAATTAGTCAAGTGACTCTAACTTGTGCACGTAAGTCTTAGTGTCGTGTGTGTTAAACGCCACTTTTCGAATACGCGATGACCCTTTCATTTGATCATTCACAAAAAACGCAGATATCCAATTGATGCAATAAAAATGCGGTATGCTTCATGAAAAAAAAAACAGATAGTAAATACCATTTTCTTAATATTTATTCTTTTATTTTTGTTATTATTTCTGTAATATTAATTCCATTACTAAAATTATCTTAGACTTGAAACGATACGGTGAGAGAAAACTGATTGTTGAATTCAAAATTTTATGATGTTCTATATTAAATGAGCTCGTAAACTCCGTATAAATTTCATATGCAAATATTATGGATCATGCTTATTCTACGTTAGAAAAATCAAATCAGCCATTATTCATTTATAATAATATGGAGTAAGTGTCTATATCTTATGAATAAATAATAAATTTTTTTGTCGTATCTCCTAGTCAGTGCCGTTGATCAATCTTTTCATAGTACTTGATGAATGACCAAACACGTCAAGTATTCCATGCATATCAACTGTCCAAATTAGACGGCTCCTCTTCATCCATCGTACTTAAATAATTAGACACTTTACTTGAATAGTTAAACGGACCATATAAATTAATCTAATATCAATTATTTCAAAATTTTTTTGTTTGGATGGTAGAATTTGGGACCAAACATTTCTTTTGATGGGACTCGAAAACTTCTCGTCACCTGATGAATAAACAGTACTTGCTTTCCACAAGAAATTTCCAAATTCTTATTTAAAATAAGAACTTACATTTTTATCTATTTTTATTTTTAATATATTAATTATTTATTAATACATCATTATTCAACTTATAAATTAAATTATTCAATTTTATTAATTAAAAGTTATAAATAATTTAGTTCTAATCATTAACAAATATTTGGTTAATTAGTTAAAATATTTTTCTTAGTATTATAGTATAATAAAATTATTCATACTAATTAACTAAATTGATGTAAACATTATATTAATTATATTTATAATATTATAATATTAATTAAATAAAATTAATGGAAAATCTTATGTATAATGTTATATTTATTACAATATATTTTTTAATTAAAATGCTCAATTGTTTTTAGAAAAATATATTATAATCGGATCTTTAGATTTACTTAAATTTTAAATAAAAATAAATATATATAATATTTTTATTTATTATAATTTTATACTTCATAAGTAATAAAGTATATTTTTAATTCTTACTTTCTATTCAAATAGTCACTAAATTTTATGTATTAAATCAATTTTTTAATTTTTATTATTATATTTTTATTCAAATACATACTAAATTTTTTTTATCTAATCGATTAGTACTTGAGAATGAGCACTTAAATTACCTTCTAACTCTCAGTTGTCCACTCCAACTTTTATCCAATCATTTCATATGCCGATAATTATAAATAATTTTAGGTGTAATGATAATAACAAATAATTACTTTAATATTCGATTTTACATTGTATTATTATCTAATGTTTACACAGGTCGCAAAAATATATATATCCACTCGATATTTTCTTTTGAAGCACCGATTAATACGTTATCCATTATCTCCAATTCTCCATCGTCCCACTTGGTCCTCTTGCCTAATTTTCAAAGTTCATGTTAAATATAAATGTATACATAGATATTAGAATAGACAAACTTATACTATGATATGTTTCAAGAGATTTGGTACATCCTCCTGCAAAATCCTCTCTCACACAGCACTGGGTCTGGACTTAATTCTTGCACGAGAGAGAGAACAACAGCCAGAAAAGTAAGCCGAAAAGAGATGAAGGCTACAATTCAAACGGAGCCGAGCTTTTGGTGAGTTGTCCCTTGTCAGAAAACAGATCTCTTGCTCGTGATCATGATGGGTCGCCGAGTCCGGCAGCAGGGATTCCCCCCCTCTGCGCACTGGAATGATTACATCTAGCTAGCTACTTCTGCTACCATGCATGGAACTTTTTTTTCCCTCCTAGATATAGGGAGGCAAGAGAGGAAACTGAACCCCTTGTTAGTTGTTAGCTAGAAAGCTGACAAGGAAGACGCCTCAACTTTGAACAGACGAAGAAAGGAAATTACTATGTGATGATCTTATGGTTGTTTGGAACTAATTGATTTCATATTTGATACGGCGTGCATGCAATGCAGTGCATCAGTGATCGAGAAGGGTTTTTAAGTACGGTTCGGGGCTTGGAGTCCTCTGACGAGGCACCGATCATGGCGAGTCCTCATCTAGTGCCCGCGGTTTTGTACGTGCTCTCGAACGCACTCCATGCATGCATGCCTGTGTGATTTGCATCTGCAGGAAGAATTATTGGGCAGCTTGCGTGTTGAGCCTTTGCGCATGCTCTCATGACAATCTTTGCATGCATCAAAGGGGAACTACTACATATGTTTCCTAGCAAATGAACAAAGAAATGAAGGCTTGCAAGCAAAGAAATTAAGAAGTCATTTTCTTTTGTGTTCGAAATAACAGCTGCATTTGTCATATCAGATCGATGGACATGTCTTCAGATTAGGATGGTATGCAATAACTTCAGAGCATTCCCGCTGGCTACTTCTCCTTGGCGCATTTCAAAGGTGTTGCTCGTGGTGAATAAATGCAACAAGGTCAGGAAGGCAGAAAAAGGAAATGTAACCTGTAAGTTGATATTAGGAACTGCATGCACATATATTGATCGAAATCATGCATACAGACAGGACTAGGACCACATGTATGAGAGGCTTCTCATCAGGAGACGCTACTGCCGCTAATAACTATGCAGCATGCGCTTTTGGCCGAAGACGTTTCATGATCTGTCAAATGCACAGCAACTATCGTTATTCTGGCATGTCCACAGCCTGCAGAGTGCCAAGAGAGTTCGTAAATGCAAAATGCATACTGCTGCACACTGCACAGTCAATAAATTCAGAGCTCAACGGATGCACGGTGGTTGAGTCAAAACGCAAAAGGCGTCATGATCATGCTCCTTATTTATTAACAAGTGTAGGTCAGAGCATTAATAGATGCCACCCCCGTTACTGAATCGAAGCCATCCTTTTTCTTCTCCAGCATGGTTCAAACTTCAAGCTTAGCTCTTCTTTTTTGTTTCACTGGTCGCTAACAGCTTGCGTGAATAGGGAGATAAGAGATGCGATATGTATTTTGTTGACGTTGAAGTAACACTAGTCCACCACTGTGCAAGACTGCACTCCCCCTTTGGGTACTTGCCTCCATTTAAGGGCTATTACAGTTCCATGACCTTTCATTAACTTGTATTATATTATATATCTTGGATTCTTGGCCCTCCTCGACTTCTGCATTCTGGTTTTTTTTTATTATTTCGGACGCGATGGGCCAACCTTTTTTTTTTCCTGTAAGAAACACCAATTGGAGAATGTTAGGTTGCCCACTTACCTCAACACACTAATTAGCTCTTGTGGTCTTCCTTATTACATTATATAAGAACCATGCACCTCACACGTTAAGCATGCAACCATCCATTGTCTTTTCCACTCCCAGACCAGAAGGCTCTTAGCCGAAGAAGCATGTCCTTCGCTCCCCATTTCGTCCTTCTTCCACTCTCTTCTTTTGCCTCTCGCTTCTGTTGTTTCTCGAGACGGAGAACCGCGGGATTGCCTTTGTGGCCTTCTCGGCACAAAAAGAGATGGAAGTTTCCAACAATTAGGTTTCAGATTTGGTGCTATCCTTGCTGAGCTTTTTTACTTTTTTTTTTTTTTAAATATTTTTCTTGACCTTGCAAGACTTATTTTAAATTAGTTATGAATCATGGCCGCTCTCTACTCCGTCGGTTAAAATGATGATCATCTTTGTTTCTTGCAAATATTTTTCGTTTTTCTTTTCTTGTACTATCCCTTCTGAGCTTGATTTTTATTTTAATTGTGTAATTATAAATCGCATATCTTATTATCTACTGTCAATTCTTAAACAAGAGGACCAGTTGTCATCATTACTTACAATCTCTTACTAATTACGAGAGGCAGTATCTGCTTTATTGTTATCGATGGCCTGTCTGAGTACCGTTTGTAACCTCTTTGTATTCTCTGATGCAACTTTACTGCCCGGTAAACGGCCATCAGTCAACCGCATGAACATGGTAGATCCTTCAAGGTTTCAAATTTCAATGGAGTAATTAACCAGTGACAAGTTTTCTTATCACTATAGTCTTTGGGGTCAATAAGTGCAAATCTGAGTTGCTATATAATGCCTTAAATAGAGATCTCTTTTCTTAATCCACGGCCTTTTAAATTTAATGCATACTCAACATTTTAAGTAAATATATACAACGTACTCGACTGGTATTTCAAATTAACAACAAATTTAAACGTACAATTGATCATTGAACCAGAGTCCAAAAATGTTATACGTAAAGCAGAAAATTATGCATCAGCCAGTTGCAGCATTGGTCTCTGTTGTGGCCTTTCTGCATGTAGTAGCTTGCTGACATGCTTGACTGATGCAACAATTCAGGAGAACCATGTGTTAAAACTGGTACTTTGATGAAACTACAAGTAAATAGCAGAAAAAAAAAGAACATGAGAAATGCATGAGCAAAGGCGTAGATTTCCTATACTTTGATGTAAGTTTACCCTTTTTTTTAAAAAAAAAAGAAGAGAATTTTGCTATTAAGGAGCAAGACTCAGTAGTCATTGTACAAAAAATTGAACGAGGCCGGAAGGTGGACCATCATCCAAAAATACTCAAATTGGTGGCAAAAAGAAGCAAACTGATTTGCTGTGGATTAAAGAGTAAATGCCATCAAAATAAGATAGTTACCTTTAAAAATCTTTCTCAGTATTGCATTTGCAGATAGTAAGATAATTAAGTATTCGAAATGGCATCAAAATAAAAGTAAATGCCGGAAGTCTTAGCCAACTTCACAGCTGGAGTGAATCACTCAATATCTGTTTACAGAACCAGGGGGAACATGTTTGTCTACTCCATCGTTCACTGGAACAGAGGTAAAGAGACATCTGGTGCAGAATTCATGAGTGCAGCCTGCAACATAGAAGTAAAAAAGAGCATGTTCTCCACTAGTTAGGACAGCTCTGCTAGCTCGAATTGCCTTTCGAATTTTAAGAGAAGTCTAATCTAGTGCAAAGATGCCTCTTGCTGTACATTGCAGTTAGCAAATGGAAAGACCAGTCGCGATTTTTTTCCTTCTGACATTATTTTATTTGGTGCTTTAAGCATGAGACAGTTATTAATGCTAGTGGAATAAGGCTTTGTTGTTGTTGTTGTTGTAAGCACGAAACAGTTATTAATGCTAGATAGATTAAGCTGACTTTTGAAGAAATGGCTAAAGATTTGATAGTTTTACTTATTGCTAATTTCATCTAGCACAAACATTTATCCTGAGATTGGAACATTAAATCCAAAAGCATATCAGTACAATTAAAAAATGAATATATTGTGATATAGATCAAAGGAAAAATAGATCAGTAGTAACTCTTATAACAGGTTCAAATAAAGAATGAAATAGTATGCATAAAGTATTATTATGGCCGATGACTTAAATTCGGCAAAACTCCTAATTCACTGAAGTTATTGAATAAAAGCTTGATTTATGCTTTATGTTATCCAAATATGCACATTCTGAAAGTGTCAGCAAAGCTTACCTTCTGCAGCAACTGTGCATTTCCTCTCCAAGCAAACAGCACATGGTTCAATGCATGCAGAAATGTCATTTGTGTTTCTCCATCCACATTCTCTGCAAAGCAAGAACCTCAAGATATTTTTACAACTGACATATATATGAGGAAAACTATAGCTTTCTTCCCACCTTTTTAATACAAACGAATGAAACTCCGTTACAGGAGCATTCCACCAATTAAGATCACACATGAAAAATATCTCAAGCATTCAAAATTACTGCTGTGCGAGTTCAGCTAGATTTGGTAAATGTAAAGGTTACAGAAAAATAATATAATCACAGGTCATGCATAATTGGAACATGAATTACAAGACAAATTAATGGAAGCTTGGAATTGCGCACTTAGAACACTTGATATGCAGCAAACAATAAGACAGCATCAAGTGCACCTAGCAATCCTCATGATAATTATAAGTGGAAGAGACAAGTAAGGAGAAGGAAGAATCTTTGTACAACTGTCTGGTTGTTTGCTAAGGATATCCTCAAGCCTATGCCAAGAACGTGCCACCATTAAAGGAGTTCAACTGAAAAGAAAGGAACATATGCTATAAAGTACTAAATTCCACTTAACAAAGGATGGACCACCTTTTGGTAGGAGAACAAAGGTCAAAAGAAAATTGAGAAGAGTTGCACTCAAACTAAAACTGATGAGAATCTTAGACTTTAGTTCATTTGGAATCCATCGAATTTTTATAACTCATAAATCAAAAGAAAAGCCTTGCGAAACTTATTCCTTTATTTAATGCTTCAATAAAATCGAACTAGGTGCATGATCAATAGCCGAGTAATTTAAAGTTTAAAGAAACTATTGTTCATGAAGCTTATTTGCACATGAAGCCTTGTCAAGAGAAATTTTTGGAAAAGAATTTTCAACATGCATGAAGTTAAATGAGTTAGCCAAGAATCAATGATATAAACACTTGTGAATTTATTTACCATCTATGTTCTTATTAGTCCTAGAGTTTGTAGTATATAACTGAAAGATAACACAGAGATGTATGATTTTTAAAGTATATGGGTAACTTTAGAAACTGATTACATACCCATTTCCATTCTCAGCAGACAAGCTGGCACCCCTGGCAATAAGAAGCTGTATGAACAATGCCTTGAATTAGTAAGGTAATTATCATGCTAAAGGAGAAAATAAATAACCGATAATACACCTGACAGCCACAGGACAACACATTTCCACCACAAGCGACATAATGGAGTGCAGTGCTCCCAGAACCTGAGAACATATTAGCAGTTAGCATTCATAGATCAAATTAATTACATTTCATGATACGAAAATCATGCAACTATGATGTGGTCACCTAATCAATAAACCTAAATAATTAATTCCAAATTACCAATTACACAAACTGATTAAATATCAAATGGTTTAATCAAACTTGCCTCTGTTTCTTCAACTTGACTCATGGTCTAAATCAAGAGTTCCCGTTATTATTTTAAACTATTGTTTCAACAATTCCACCATCAATATATATAGTTCGAACAGAAGCAAAAAAACAGGCACAGCAGAAAGTTATTGGTAACACTACAGCATGAGTAAGATCAAGTCAAGCGAAAATGATATTTGACATGATGGGTAATCATGATTAGATGCAACTATCTGGGCCAAGGTCTACGCCATGATGCCAGTATATGTAAAGCCATAAGCATCAAGTACATCTTATTACACTCCAATGCACAAACTAGACATTAGTTGAGGTCCCTATGCAGAAAATTAACTGATGTATACAGAAACCAAAAATACATGCAGTCATTGATTAACATATAATATCAACAGAAAGTACATGAATTAAAATCAAAGGTAAACTTCTCTTAAAAAAATCATAGGCAAGCCTATAAAAGAAGTCAACCTATAAGGTCAATTGTTGCCCCATCTTCCACTGTGACATCTGAGCTAGAACTACCCATGTCCAATAGCAATCGAACAGCTTCAGGATGTCCATTCAGTGCTGCCATGTGAAGAGCTGTAATACCTCATTAAGCCTTTTGGTTAACTATCAGAGATACGACATTGCCAAAAGAAAAGCAGAAATTTAGCAAAATTATCATTGATGAATTCAAATAATGACACACGGAAGGATATACCTCTTATCATATTCTGGAATAACAGCTCCCTGGACTGGCTTTCTCCTCGTAGTATTCCAAAAATAAGACATGCTATGCAAGGAGTATATGAATGCATCGAGTTTGACCATTTAGGGCTGCAAAGTGGAGTGCAGTCCCACCATTAATATAATCTGTTCTGTGAATCTGTGGCACAATACAGAGATAATGAATCAGCCATTTAGGTAATGGGGCATGTAAGGAAATAGACATGAATTCCTCACTGACACTCACATTATCTTTGAAAAGGATTAGAGTCTGAACAACTGCCCTGCCCAGTGGCCATATTGGCAAGCTTGCATCAATGTTGTCTGCAACAATGAAACTACTATCAACATATTGCACATTATCATCTAATTCTCTATCTAAATCTCCAGAAAGCAAAAGGAAATTTGCAGAACACCACAAATCACATTTGATGCCCAACAAGAAGTTCATAGATAGAATAATCAATAAGGGTTAGGAAGTAGTTTTACCTGCCCTTTAACATTCCTGAGGTTGATGACGACTCCAGGAGCGATACAATCTGGAGATTGTGTTACCAAGTCAATCATAGTTGGAAGTAAAATACGAAAAGTGAACTTCTGATGACACAATCACACGCCAGAGAAGAAGCTAGCCAGCTACCTCATGGTGGCGCCCTATGCTGCAGAGTAATGAAGTGGTGAATTCCGAAAACCGAATGTAGAGTACCGAGCAAGCCTTGGATTGTATTCTATGAGGGCCTTGGCATCCTGGAGGTCACCATCTCTGGTTGCGGAGACCAGCCGTTCCCCGGACGCCGAGCAACCAAAGGAGTTCCCCATGATGCTTAGAAACCCCATGGCGTCCAATGCCGAATCCGAAATGAGAGAAATATCAATAAAGAAACCCCTCTTCTTCCTTTTTTTTACCCAGAACTCCATTACGGACGAAGCCTAAGTTTTTTTTTACGTCAGTTTAGTGTTTGCATAGGCTGCGTTTTTGGGAGAGCAGTGGGAAAATTGCTTTTAAAAAAAGATCACTTATTTTTGTTTGATAAAAACACTGGCCAAAATTTTCTACATGCCACGTATAATTCACTCCTCATTTTGGCCAGTGCAGCTTTTCTTCACAATTGTTTTCTAACCAGCTGTCCTTAAACAGTCCCTGATCCGATGATTAGAAGGTGTAGTCAATAGGGGTGTTCACACCAATGTTGTGAGTGAACGCTCGAATAAGCGTATGTTTGGATGAGGGGGAAAGAGAGGTAAAAAAGGCGAGGGGAAGGGGAATGGAACTCATTTGGCCTTTTTTTTCAACTCCGATTTGGGGCGTAAAAGAGGAAAAAAATTTATCTTTTTCCTCTCTCTTCCCCTTTTTTTTCCCTTCCTCCTTATTTCCCTTCGTTTCCTTTAACGAGGATCCAAAGAAAGCCTAAGTCTCCATTTTAGATAGATCCAGATAATAATAAAATATTATAATTTTAATATATATTCCCGCACATACTATATTAATCATATAAAATTACTTCATAACTTAAATTTTGAAAATTAATACATATTAACTTAATAGACAATAAATTTATATTAATATTTAATAACTTTTAATATAAATATTTTGAATAAAAAGTGGTCACTGTTATTTAAAAAACAGTAGTGTATTATAAATTAAAATACCATAAAATGAGAATAAAAATATGTATATAAAATAGTTTAATATTAATAAATTAAATAAACGGAAAAGATCAATTATAAAAAAATTCTCAAATAGAAAGTCCCACATTAATAATATAAAAAAAGTAAAAATGAAATTTAATTATTAAAGAAAAAGTGCAAAAGACAAAAATACATGTGTGTGAATAGTCTCATAAAACATTAAGAAAGTGAAAGTAAGACATCCACTATAAAATGAGCAGTGTAAGGTGAGCCACAAAAAATTTTGACTTGTGAATTCTTTTAATCATGACGTGTTCATTTAGGTTGGTTTTAGCCGATCTATTTGGTTTTCAATGATTCTCACTAGTTCTTCATTGGGACTATAATGCTCCGAGATTAACGTGATTTTCACGTGCTCAGAGTCGTTCTAGAAATACTACACATTTTATTATAAAATATTTTTATGAAATATAAACCATAAATGCGAAAGATTTTTTCAATAATAATAATATTCAAAATAATTAAAATATTCATAAGTTCACATTTTTAATAAATGCGAAAATAATAAAATTAGACAACTCGATCTAATGACATGTGCAATAATTATCTGTCACTGAGCATAACCACCTGAAAAATTATCCTCTATCATAGCTCTCTCACCGGCATGGATCTAAGTATAAAAAATATCCATAAGTATAAAAATACTCAGTACGTGGGGTGCAATAGACAATCAATATGCTCAATAAAAAATAAAGTATGATCAATGATGAGTCAATTGAGCAATTAATACTATAATTAATTAACAATATAATAATTTATCAATATGAGTAATATATCAGGCTATGATCAAAAGATCGATATAAATTAATAACAATTATCAATTGCCTGATCAATAAATCAATATTCAATTAACAATTTCTAATTCAATAATCAACGGTCATTGGTCAATAACAATTTGATTCAATAGGGCAATAGCAAATGCCAACTCAATGCCAATATATCCAAATGATCATGATCGATTCAATTGAATTCGATTCGATTTCAATGTAATTCAATTCGATTAGATTTCAATTTAATTCAATCCAATTTACAATGTTTGGAATTATCCAATTCAATAAGAAGCATTCGGTCAATTAAGAAAAACTTCATGTCTCTTTCATGTAGGCCAATAGAGGATCAACTCACGACAATTCATCCAACAATAATAATGGTTCATGAATGACGCGAACCATGACCAAACACAAGACAATCATAGCTTTTCTCGAGGACGACGACGTCTCAAACCTTTAAATACACTATCTACCTCATTCAATTTAATTCAATAACAATATGGTCTAGGGCCTTGGAGACAATCAGAGAACATGGAGACCCGGTATCTTTCGACTTTTATCTTATTTACCTAAAACATCTATTTTTTAATAATTTAATTTAGGTGAAATAAGTCGAAATCAATAAATGATTTTCCTCGTCGAAAAACTCATAAATGAATTAAAATGATGTTTTATCTCATTTTTCATTCTCTTGGCGCGAAAGGGAATTTCTCTATTTTTTTCTTTCCCCTTTTTCTTTTCTTAGCGCTAAAGACGTTCGTTGCTTGATTCTCTCTCTAATCCACTTCAGCCGCCACCAAGTTTTTTTTTGTTCGACACAATCGTCTTTAGGAAAAATAATTATTTTTCCCTTTTTTTATTTCCATTTCTCTCTCTAGTGCACATGCGCCCCTAATCCTCATTTTATCTAATGTGTCATTTTTTTAGTCATTAAGAAAATCGAAGGTACTATGCTGAGAAATCAAATATGATGCAATGTGCAGTCACCAGTGACAATCAATTTAAATAAATAAGCATACGATGCACTAAATTTACGGATCCCCCTAAGTACCTCTCGTCTTGAGCTCAAGTTGATGTTCTGTCATCCCCTCACTTGACGTCGCTTGAGAAACGCCGAACCAACCTTGAGCCTTTATCGCCAGGTGCAATTTAATCCTTTAATTATCTCTCTAACTAATACATATTTAATTTTAATAAAATCAAATTTAATTAAATAATCCCATAATAAATTTTATCCTTAATTTTCCTATATTTTTAGAATTATTAATTATAATATTATTAATGACCATATTTCTCAAAATAAAAATACTAAAATATTCTTTTTTAAAATATAAAAAAATTGGGTCGTTACAAGGTCAAAACAGTCCAATCTCTATTATGGTTTTGGGAGTGATTGGGACCGTTTTAGTAATCGGTCGACGGTCTGACCGGCCAGTCCGATCCGGCTATGACAACATTGGTTCACACCATGAATCCATTAGTTCGTGTTCAAGATCCCGATTTGTACCGAATGGAATCCAACTAGTTCAGGTTTGTATTTTTGGATGTGAACCAGACTCAAACCATTTAATTAAAGTCGAGCCGTTGAATGCTTGAACTAGATTGAATTGAACCACTACCTATGTAAAGTGTAATCGAACATAAAGCATTCATTTTTTATTTTTTTAACCCTAATTCCTCGCTCCTGAGCCTCGATTCCTGATCCACCTTTATGAGGACCACATACGGATGAATGGACCACACGACCTCCCAACGTTCGTAGTCTCATAGAATGGCAGAGTCATCATCGCCTCTCTCATTGAAGAGACGTGAAGTCCTCGGCCGACTAGAGGTTGTCAAAAATTGAGATGTTGATTGGCAGTGGGCCGAGTTTTAATTTAACTTGTAAGTCCATCAGCTCTATGTTTTGGCTTTTCTCATAATTTGTGATTCTGCAAACTAGGTTTTCCCTTTCCTTGTGATCTCTCTTAGTAATGTTACATTATATTTAAAGTTCCATGATTTGTTGATTTGTAAGTCTACATTAATCAGCACTCGACAACACCAACTTTAACTTGTAAGTGAACTAACTCAAGGCTCTAGGAGCTCTATGTTTTGTCTTTCCTCATAATTTGCGAACTAGGTTTTATAATCTCTCTTAGTAATGCTACATTATACTTGGCTACTTGTAGTTTCATAATTTCTTAATTTGTAAGTCTACTAACATTATACTTTCCTTTCCTCATAAAGTCATAATGTGTGATTTGCAGTTCCATAATGGCATATTGTCTCTTGATAATGCCTAGCACTCTAGCAGTTCAAGAATAAGATGTTAGAATCTCTTATCTAAACTCCTATTAGAATATGTTAGAAATTTAGAAGCTTATTTTACTCACATTTTTCTTCTTGATTTTTGTTAAGTCTCACTCTCTTTTTTCCTCTGTGATGCATAGTACAATATTTATCTTTGACTTCCTTTACATTTTTCCCAGAATTCATATCATTTTTCATAATTTAGTGGTTCTCATTCTTCCATTCAAAATTCAGATCATTATTTCAGTCTTCTTTTTTTTTCATCACTACGCGTGTCCAGTGATCATATGTTTGTGTTGTATCATTTCATCCATTCAAATTAGCAACCTCTATCTCAACTGGTCCAAAAATCCAAGAGGCTTCACGGAAAGTATGTTGACATGTTGTTAAGTGTTAACATATTTATACGTCCAAGGCTTAAGCTTCCACTTAATTTTTATTTATATGATGTTTCTTTCTTCAATCATTCGATCAAATTCTTTTGAAGAATTATTGTTGTTACTTGTTAGTGATTCTTTTATTTCAAAAACTTAATTGTCAATTTCAGCAAACTGCTTGTTTATCACATTGTTGATTCACACTGTGTAATTTTCTAATTGTTCATTTATTATCATTGTGTAATCAGTAAAGATAACCCATCAACCCAACCAACCCGAACCATTCAACATTAAGTTGGGTCGATTTCTATGATCCAAATGAGCCTTACCTGACCAACTTTGTTTGGGTCGGATTAGGTTAATGGTCGAGTCGGGTCGGGTCTATTCTCAGAGCTCATTTCTTGACATGGTCTGACCGCCTTGACATTGACGATCCCCTTGAGATCCTTCCTCAAAGTCATCCTATGCTTTGTCGTCTACCCCGTCGCTGTTGTTGCTGGAAGCTCGCCTTTGTTCCTTTGTGTTCATCATCATCGAATGAGGCCATAAGTTAGAATGGCTTCTTCAAGTCCTGGCGACGCTAGTGGCGAACCTGTCAATGGTGACAGTTGACGTGTTCATCTTTCTCCTTCTACCTTGTTAGTAGTGGTCTTTAGATCTTTCTTTTCATCCTTATTCTTCTTTGTTTTCATTTTTTGGAACTCAAACTTCTCTTGTTCACGGTGGAGATCACCATTCTTGTCCCCGAATCTCATTGGTTTGTCCCTTTTGAGGGATTTCATCTTTTTGAAGCTCTAACTTCTTTCATTCGACGACAATCATCGGTAATTTCTCTGATGTTCTCTTCAATTGTTAGTTATCCCTCTTCATGTTTTGGAGCTTCTCCCGCTCCCCTCATCGCACCCGTCAGTTATTCGCATGTGATTTTTTTCTTCTCTGATTCGTCTCGATTTGTTTTCGCAATGGCGAGATCATCATCATCTCCGATCATCTCTAGTAATCTTCAATGGTGACAACGATCAAATTGATCATTCTTGATGCTCGATCATCGTAGCTTTCTTTATTTTTTCTCTCTTCTTAGCTATTGAATGATTTGCTCATTCATATTGGGTTCACAACTTCACTATGCTTACCTTATTCTCGCCTTCATCTCTGATCTCGATTCTTTTCTTCATTCGCGTCCTCCTTTCGTTTATGTTTCATTTCGGTCATGATTTTCTTCTCGGTCATTTCTTCTCATTTGTTTCTCCAGCAACTGCGATCTTCGACGCTTCTGAGGTTGTGATGGCAACGAGCCTATCATCCATTCTTCATCACCTACATGTTCAAGTTGGGTCTAGTTGAAGTCTCTCAGTCGCCAACTTAAAGGGGCATGTTAGTGGCATCATCATTATCATCGTCTGTCTTCGGCTATTGTGTGTCGTCGAATAGAAAGTTATTGTTAGAAGCGTTTGCTTAGTCATTGGTCTTCTGAATATTTTTTGTAATATCAGTTTATTATTACTAGTTTATTTCTTTTATGTCAATTTAGTGTTAGTATAAAAGAGTCGGTCGATTGTAGGTGACTAGTAGTTTTAGTGTGTTGATTGTTCTGTAGTTGTAATTCAAACTTCTTTGAAATAGATTTTTTTCCTCCGCCGACCAACTCTTTTGTGTCTTTCTCCTCGTCTTCTCCTTCTTCTTCTCCATTCTACTTTCGACCAATGATAGGAGCTTGTTTCTTGACACATTCGAATTTTATCAATAGGACATATGTGCTCTTTTATTTGAAATTGTTACTTTGTTAATGGAACAAGACTTGCAAGTGCTATAATTATAACTTTATTTAAACCTTTTTTACCAGAGTGATGACTTGAAGAAAAAAGCACATTTGTTTTTTAAAAAAAGAAAAGAAAGAAATTTTTATGAATTGAATGTGTGTGCTTAGTAACTCTCTCTCTTTTGGTGTATTTCTAAAATGCAGTGAGCTATTAGTAATATTATGTTTAAGGCAGCTTAAATTGATAACTCTAAAAGTTTTGCTATAAGATCATGTTTTCTTATTTCGTGATGTAGGTGAATTAAACAAGGATTTAATGTATATCCTTCTCATGTAAGGGGAGGATGGTTCTTCCCCTATCCGCGACCGTCGAATGGGGATCTGACAATCGCATTTAGTGTGTGCAGTTCACTAAATGGACAGCAGTGATTCGAAGGTGCGGTTCAGGGAAAAAAATATCGGATAGGATCAGTTCACGAAGCTATCAAAGGCCGTAGGTTTCTTTCATGCTCGACCTTTGCGAATGCCCTCCTCTTGGGGAGCAAGGCAACTAAACAATGCCATGTAAAACATGAAACATGATTGTGTCTGCATGGTCTAGAAAAATGATAGGAATCAATAGCCAATGCAACTCCATCAAAGCGGTTCTATAAATAATATTTTTTTCATCTTGTCAAATCGTTTTTTTCATCTTGCCATAATTTCACTTAATCATAGATTGGTCTGATTTTATTTCTATTCACATAGTCATAATTTGCACAAAAACAATGTTAAAAATAATAAAAAGGTTATTGACAAAATTACTTATTAGACAAATAATTGATTATTAGTGATTATTAAAAATAATTAACTTCCCGCTTAACATATAAATTATGATTTTATTGGACAAATTATATGATTCGTCTTATTGGCCAACATCAAATTTCATAAAACTATTTCATTTTACTTTTTTAAATCACTTATTGGTGTCCTTTATATAATCAAAATAAGTAAAAACGCCAATCTCATTTTTTATATTGGAAGATTATGGATACTTTATCCACTATTCTAATAAAATTATACGGTTATATAATTACTATTATCTTGTAACCAACTCTAATAATTAATCATAAAAAATAATTATAAATTAATATCTTATATGCATGTATGTCATTAGAAAATATGGTTACCTTATTAGTCAAAGTAAAAGTTATTTTCTTTTAATTGATTATTAAATATCATTTTTGTATATTAAAAAGTTATAGATACTTATCATCCAATATTCTAATAAAATTATATAGTTATATAATTAGTTATAATTTGTAATTATCAAAGTTAATTATCTTATGAGCAAGTAAATCAATATTTTTAACAAAATCTAATTGAGGATATGAATCATGCACACAAATCTTCTTTTGATCTCTATTGATATTTATAGTACAAAAAAATTGAAGCCAGTCAACAAGTTTTCAAACTACTTTCATAACTTGCTATATTTACTTATATTATTTTTTTTATTTTTTTTATTTCATTATTTATGATTTGATACTAAATATATAATTAAATTGCTAATTTGCATATAAATTATGATTTAATTATTTATAACGTAGCATATCATTTTAATGTGGCATAGATAGAAAATAAGTATTTGTTAATTAGAATAAAAATCATTCAACCATGATTAAATGTAGCCATCTTATTTCTAAAATGGAAAAATCATATTATCCATCTTATTGGTAAAATTTTGAATTTCATAAAAGTTATTTATGTTTACCTTTTTAAAATAACTTAGTAGTGTCTACTTATATAATTAAAATAAATAAAACAGGAACCATCTTAATAACTGTATGAAAAAGATATGGCAAGAATTTCTCAGTTTCCAATTAACACACAACTAAATATTTAAATTCATTTATTAATCATTTAATATAATTTTGTCTATTGGACAATTACGGATACTTAGTTTTAAATTATATAATAAAATTTTATTATTATATAATTATCTATATTTGTAATTAACTATAATAATTAATTATTAAAAGTAATTATAAATAAATCCTATGAGCATGTAAATCAATATTTTAATTAAAATTTAAATAGAAGAAACGTGACACATCATGCATGTGCTAAATGTCATTCTCTCCTTGCTTAGTATTATCTGTTTAATGATATATAGATATATTTTACACGCCAATTGAGATAAAATCTAATTTGATAATTTAATTGTTTACTTGTTTATGTATACTTAAAGCCTTCCCCTATCGAGTTATCTAGTGGAACTAATGACATTGGTTTTATTGAAATTATTTATACACCCAGGCCACTAAGACCGCTTCATATTATTTAATTATGTGTAATCATATCACTTCATAATGGTAAAATGGAGTCAATACACCATTAGTATTACATATGTATATGATGACATACATAATAAATATTAAAAATGGCACTTATATATCTCATATATATTCTAAAAAATATTATAAGAAATTATTTTAGATATCAAGGGTAAACCTATATGAAAATGTGCAGGTATTTTAAATGAGAAGAAATATACATAAAAGAAATTGTGCACTATAAATAAGAATGTATACCAAAATTTATTTATGAGTGGTCAAATTTAGACGACATTAAAAGACTGACACTATAATGATTTAAAATTTAGTTCAATATTATACTACTACATAAGGTTTTTGTGGGTAAGTAAGGCAATATCAAACGATAGCTAACGCTCATTATTCTATTAATTGTTACTTTGTTAGTGAATATATGAAATAAGAATGCATTAATAAATTATACTTCAACGTCTTCTTATGTAAAAAAACAAATATTTTGCACATAAGAAAAACATAGGAATATAATATACTTACATTGCATACACTTTAATGAATTATTACTATGTTGATTAACATAGCTAATCATTTTCATTATAGTGCATTTCTATGGACAATATTCAAAATAATAAATCATGAAAAAATATGGACTTAGGACTGTTTGAGTATCTAAAAAGAGTCTCCAACTGAAAATGCTCCTGAAGGATGATCTATTCATGTTGTTATTTATAACATATGTTTTAGATAGTTATGGTGGGCAAATTTTTTTAACTGAAATCTAATCATGCTTCCATTTAGTTATGCATTTATGTAAATATAATCATGATTCTATTATTTTATGCGGTTATGAAAATTCATGAACTTTACAAAATATATACAAAGCTAACTATATAAATATATTATTAGTTTTATATATAGATAGATATTGCAAAAAACTATTATAGTATAGTATACATATTATTATTATTTCCTTGGTCAATTAAAAAAGTAATACAATTATGAATATGTAAATTAAATTTAAGATGTGTATTTATTTATTTAAATATATAAATTTGTTAGAGAATTAATGTTCATAAATTCTATAAATTTGCATTCCAAATAGCTTTCTAACTAAGTTTTTTTTAAGAGAATTGTCAAGAAGTTACCCAATGAACAATTCCCATTATATATTATATTTTTGTATAGATTATTATTAGATTTATATAATATATGCATTTTTTAATCTATGACTATGTCCACATTTTTATTTCATATATATATATATATATATATATATATATATATATAATGGATTCGAAATATTTAAAATGATATATGGGTAATTTTAGTATTATAATGTAATATGTGTAGTGTTTATGAAACACATGACAATATTTTTTTTATGCCAAAATAATATTTATTGATTTTTAGTTACTTGAACGAACACCACAATCTGATCATTATACATGTTAATTAGTATTGTAATACATGCATTAATTTTTTATAAAACAAAAATTTATTCAAGACATATGGCAACATATTATGATGCAAAATGTCATCCTCCCCTTCCATACTATCTTACTTTTAATATAATACAGATTCCTTGGCATTTTGCCTCCATGTCAAACTTCCAATACTTGTGATGACTGAAAATTTGAAACAGGCCGAGATAGCAGGCTGAATCAACTTAATGATCTCCATGCCATGGGCACATCATCGACCGTGTGAATTCCATTGTCCAAGATGTGGGCGAGCACAAATACATGCAAGACTTCACAATTCTCTTACTCGCCACCTTGAAGAGCATATTAAGAGAAGTAGAAGATCTTCTCGATGAGCTCCACGCCTACCGCAAGGATGCCTCTTCTTCCTTTTAATATAAGAGAAAGCAACATAGGTATTTTTTGTCATCAATACACTGCATGAAGAAGACTTTTGTCAACATTAAAGATATATGCGAAAAATATAAGGCGGTTGGTGTGAGACTCAAATTGTCGAAAATGGATGGGGTGAGGCAACGCAAGGAGGATCGACAAGTTCCAAATTCTTGGGATGGATGAACAAAAAGGAAAGACAAACTTGTGCTTGATCGATGCTATCATTGACCCGTTCAGGATTAGAAAGAATGTAATTGATGACTTGATCGGTGCAAGAACCTTATAACATTGCCTAAATGATCTCAGTCGTCTGGTCAACTTGCAACATCTGGGCATGCATATGCAATTTTGTATTGCCAAGTATATTGTGGTAATAACCAAAGATGAGTTGGTAGCAATACCTTCAGGATAGTGGCGGAGCTAAAAAAATTTCGAGTGGGTTCCTCCACGACAAGAAGACACGCTCCTTGACGGATCATTTGCGTAGCGAGGACTTCGTCATCGACATATTGAGCGTCCCTCATGGCTTCAGGATCATGAATTCAGGGCAATGGCAAATAGTGTTGTGTTCTTGTTCAACCCTTTGACGCAAACCAGCATTGAGCTTCCCAAGTTGATGATCCCTTTTTATTACGCATTTAGTTTCTCTGACCCACCAACTTCTTCCAACTGCATCGCCATCGGATTGCAAACGCAAACACTCTATGAGAGCCATGATTTATCATTGTGTGTCCGAAGATAAATAATGGAAAATCCTCGATCATGAAGAAAGCGTATTTAGGGAATCACATTATAAGCCCATTCTCTTGAAGGAAGCGTATTAAGGAGAATGGGCTTATAATGTGATGCCCTTAATACGTTTGTGGAGAGCTCCCCAATTACAGCTAAAGCGTATTCAGGGCTAGTTGGTGGACACTCTAGGAAGGCTAGAGATTTATAACCTTGTGTAGCAAAATTTAACTGTAATTGGGGAGCTCTCCATAATAATCCAAGTCTCCAATATTTTTTTGTTTTATTTTTTTTCTAAATTTTTAAGCCTTCACTTTTGATCAATACAACTTTGTGAAGATGGATGGTAAACTCATATTTCTTTGACATCTCGAATATACTCATCCAACTTTCTTATTATTGGTTATATTAGATATTTTCATATTTTTCTTTCATTTTAATGGTTTGTGAATTTCTTTTTTTCTACTTTTTTTTGTTTTTCCAAGTTTTCCATTTCTTAAAATTTTGAGTGGGTTCACAATCAGATTAAATGGAATATTGATTGAATCAATATAAGTACATTTAAGAGGATATGATGTTTTATTTTGAGTATTATCACTCAAATTTATTTTTTCATTTGTTTTATCATTTTTAGCAATAAGATGTTTCTTTTTGAAATATTTTTCCAATGGCATAATAATTGCAAAAGTGTTGATACTAAATTAAAATTAAATATGTTGTGCACAGGGGGAATCTTCTTAGTCCCAAGATCTATTCACAAGACAAGGAACCTTCAAGCACGCGGAGAAAATTTCAATATTAATGAATTCTCTTATGTATGTATAAATAATAATATTGCAAGGTTTAAATGAACATAGCACTCATCCACTTGTCAGTCCCCTTGCTACGTAACAAAACAATCATTGAACTACAAGGAGAAGAAGACATGCCAAATTGGTCAGGAATATTGCAAGACAACTTGGAGGGAATCACAACTCTTTTGCACATCAGTGACCACATCCAGGCATTGCTTGTGTGAAGGCACTCCGTCGTGATGCACACAGCTCCAAGATCTCATTAGAACTCCTACGAGAGTCCATGATTGGTCAGGTTCCTTCACGACAAAAAGAGATGCTCCTTGACGAATCATTTGCATAGCGACGACTTCGTCGTCGACATTTTGAGCGTCCATCATGACTTTGGAATTCTGAATCTAGGGCAATGACAAATAGTGTTGTGTTCTTGTTCAACCCTTTGATGCAAGCCACCATTGAGCTTCCCAAGTTGATTATCCCTCTTTATTACACATTTAATTTCTCTGAGCCGCCGACTTCTTCTAACTTCATCGCCATCGGATTGCAAACGCAAACACTAAATAATGGAAAATTCTCGACGAAGAAAGCGTATTTAGAGATCGTGGGCACTGAAGGAAGGTTAGGGATTTATAACCTTGTGGAGCAAAGTCAATGATTGGGGAGCTCTCCAATCTAAGTCTACAATATTTTTTCTATTTTTTATTTCTAGTTTTTTAACCCTTCGATTTTGATCAATACAACTTTGTGAAGATGGATTGTAAACTCGTATTTCTTTACAACGACATTTCGAATACACTCGGCGAACTTTCTTATTATTGATTATATTAGATCTTTTCATATTTTTCTTTGCTTTTAATTGTTTGCAAATTTCTTTTTTTTCCACTTTTTTTGTTTTTCCAAGTTTTTCATTTCTAATAATTTTAAATGGCTTCACAATCAAATTAGATGGAAGAGCCATTAAATAAATATAAGTTCATTTAAGAGCATATAATGTTTCATTTTGAGTATTCTCACTCAATTTTATTTTTTCTTTTTAAAATATTTTTCTAATGACATAATAATTTCAAAAATATTTATACTAAATTAAAATTAAATATGTTTTGCATCGGGGAACCTTCAAGAATGTTAGTCTCGAGATCTATTCACAAGACAAGGAACCTTCAAGCAAGCAGATGAAGTCTCAACAACATGTTTTTTATTCACTTAATTTGATTTCTATCTTTTTGTATTTGTTTTATTTGCTTTTTTTCTTATACTTAATTTTCTTATAGTTTAATAGTTTGATTTTCTATAAGAATGAAAAAAATTGAAGAAAGAAATAAAAAATATAATATAATAAAAATATAAAAATGAGAAATATATAAAAATAACAATATTGCAAGATTTGGTGGATAGAATACTCTTACGTATGTATAAATAATAATGAATTCTCTTACGTATGTATAAATAATATATGAAGGAGGTGTTCAATATTAATAAATTCTCTTACGCATGTATAAATAATAATATTGCAAGATATGGATGAATGTAGTACTCTATCCACTTGTAGGTCCTCTTGCACATCAGCGACCACATCCAAGCATCGCTCATGTGAAGGCACTAGAGGTCAGTCGTGATGCACGCAGCTCCAAGATCCCATTGGACATCCTATGTGAGTCCATGATTGCTCATGTTCCACCACGACAAGAAGAGACGCTCCTTGACGAATCATTTGCATAGCGAGAACTTTGTCATCCACATGTGGAATGTCCCTCAAGGCTTTAGGATTCTGAATCCAGCGCAATGAAAAATAGTGTTGTGTTCTTGTTCAATCATTTGACGCAGGCCGCCATTGAAATTTCCAAATTGATTATCCCTCTTTATTACACATTTAGCTTCTCTAGCCCACTGACTTTTGTTGAGTAACTTCACATTTGGGATTTCATATTTCCATTTTGAACTTCCCCTAACTGAAAGGATAATATGCCATTTTTAATATTAATAACAGCATTTGAAAAATCTTCGATCACGAAAAAAGCATCTTTATGGCATCACATCATAAGCTCATTCTCCTTAAGCGTTAGATTTATCACATGACACTAAAGGAAGGCTAGGGATTTATAACCTTGTGGAGAAAAATTTCATTGTGATTGGGGAACTCTTCGTAAGAATCCAAGTCTCCAATATTTTTTTGTTTTATTTATTTTTTTTAGTTTCTTTAAGCCTTCGAGTTTGATCAATACAACTTGTGAAGATGGATGGTAAACTCGTATTTTTTTACAATGACATCTCGAATACACTCATCCAACTTTCTTATTATTGGTTATATTAGATCTTTTCATATTTTTCTTTCTTTTTAATTTTTTGTGAATTTCTTTTTTTCCATTTCCATTTTTTTTCTTGTTTTTCCAAGTTTTTCATTTTATTAAAGTTGAACCACTTTTTCCATCTTTTTTAATGATGTTTTTTGCCATCAATACTTCATAAAAAAAGATTTCATCAAAATCAAGGAGATATACAAAAAATATGATGTAGCTGTAAAAGATGGATGAAATTAACCACAAGTTGTATAAACTATCTTGTCTTGTACCAAAATTCCAAGTTTTAAAATTGTTGAAGAAAAATTAGAACTTATTCTAAAACAAGAATAGATTGATATTGCATTGACCCAATGTCAATGGTCATATCAAAATCTATTATTAATATTAAAAATGGCATATTATCCTTTCAGTTAGGGGAAGTTCAAAATGGAAATATGAAATCTCAAATGTGAAGTTACTCAACAAAATTGTCACAATATTTTTATTTTTTTTATTCACTTCGGGGTGACTTGTGGCCACAATGATTATGTCAATTTGTGTCATGTTTACATGAGAAGCTTGAAATACTTATTATATTTCCACAATGATAAAACTCTGTTTGAAAATTTATTGGCAACAAGTTTTATTTTTTGATGCTCTAGAATATCCTAATAATGATCCATGTTAAAAAAATTCAGTGCACAAATTAATCAACACAAAAAATATCATTAAAGGAAGGTGATTATACCCTCATATTTTTATTTAAATAAAAGAAAAAGAACAAAATAAAAGAACAAGACAAAAAGAATATCATTAATAGACTTTAAGAAACCTCCCGAGAAGTTTGCACAATTTGTAGGTTTTGAAACTTGATTGGTGCGTCAATCTCAGAAGCTTTCTTGGTCAACTTGTAAGTTGCAACATTTTGCATTTGCATTGTCAAGTATATTGTCACTTAACCAGGATGAGTTGGTAGCAAAATCGACTTATCGGGCTCCTCATCATTGTTGCAGGGATCTACTTGACAATTTAGTTTCTCAGATTCTCCAATAATAAAATTTTCTGAGCAATTGGAACATGCATAATGCATACCCGATCAATTTTTCTTTTGGCAGAAGTTTAAACAATTTGATTTAGTTTAAATTTTAATTTGATATCTATATGAAATTAAGACGTACTAAAATTAAAAAACTTCTTACCTTAGAAAAATGAGTTTGAACGTGGGCCAACAAATTTGATGAACGGTTTAGATAAACACGTGGCAAGCGAACCGAAATCTTATGTGGGTTCTCTCTCGCATTCGTTTGTTTTAGATGGTATTTGTGTTTGGTTGGTACGACATGAATATTACACATTCGTTTGATTTATATATAATACATTTTTATATTTTTTTATTATATATGTGCATATATTTTTAAAAAGTAACAAAAAGTAGTGAAGTTTAAATTCGATGGAGATACAACTATATAAAAACCAACTAAAACAATAAATATATAATGATATGTGAATATTTTATTTATTAGACACATTTGAACATATTAATAACATAAATATATAAATAATACATGGGATTAATGCACTTCCAAAGCACCTTATACTCTGGAGAATGCTGAGCGCATCTCGATCGTTGATCCACTTATCAAGGGTTCAGATAAATAACACATCTAAATGATATTAAATGATGAGTTTAATCATTCATAATCTGAATCATTGATAAGTGGATCAAATACACACATATATAATAAGTTTATTATGTATTATGAACTTATATATATATATATATATTGTATTAATAAGATATGATGTAAGTACACATTATACAATTATAATAAATTTAGGTTTTGTTTTTTAAAGTTTTGGTCCAATTAGTCATGCAAGTTTTGAAGAAAAAAGAAGCTGAACCATTGGGATGGGGGCTTGGCTCGGCCCACCTAATCCAAACCAACATTACCTATTTTTATTTTTCTAATTTAGTAATTTTAATAATTATTATAATATTACATATGTAATTACTAATAACTATTTTAATATTGTATATTCCCATTTGTTATATAATCTGTATCTAATTAAATTATTGATATATCATAGTGATCAATCATATAAATAGAATTTAAATAATGATTACTCATGTTATAATAAATTAAATAAATTTTAAAAAAAAATACTTAATAGTATACCTAAATTATGATATCATCGAACAACAAGTTAACTAAAAATTAACTTGATAAAATGAGTATTACAATAAGAGCAAAAATATCAAAATAAGCCTACAATAATAAAACTTATACCTATACAAATTCCTATAGGTAATAAATTGGATCCCCAGTTTTATTGTAATAAATAATTGATAAAATTTATTGTGTATTTAATCATAATTATATGAATACACGCTTCAATAAAATGTGTGATATTGTTTTTTTTAAATCAGTCAATGTGTGTATTTAAAATATAATATAAAGTTGAAAACATTTTTTACATGTTTTTGCCCACATCAAAATTAATCTCTTTTCCAAGTAATGGACCCTTACAATTCTCTAATCATCTCTCTTCCTCCCATCATTAATTTCATGACCTCGGCACTGTTTGGCATGTAAAAAAGTATAATATTTAATAGCGGATAACGTTTTGTTAGAGTAAAAACGCTACTATAAGCGTTTGATAAATGTTTTTTTAGTAGCGTTTAGAGGTTTGAACACAAAACGCTATAAGCTACTCCTACTAATTTATAGAGTATAGAGATAGAATTTTCGTATTTTTTCCTATTATACCCTCATTTTTAAAATAAGAGTTATTTACTTATTAAACATCATATATTATTTTTATTTTGTATATCACATCTTTAATTTTACTTACAACCCAAATAAGTTTTTTTATTTTTAATTAATCAATATTTTATATTAAATAAGATTTTAAAAAGTATTAATATTCAACATAATTATTTTAAATTAAATTATATGAATATAATGTATATAAAAATGATCATAAATTATATGTTATGTTTATTTTTGTCATTTTATACAATACGCTAATTTAGCTGTTATGTTTACCAAACAGATTTTATTAGATTTATAAACAAATAGCTATCTGTTATCCTCTAATAGCTAACCGTTATACTCTAGTCAAATCGCTATCCTCTAGTCGAACCGTTATCCTCTAATCAAACCGCTAGTTTTGCCAAACAGGGCCCTCATATAATAATGGTATCACCTGTTTTTTCCTTTTCCAATCATGCTTTTTGCAAGAACTAAGTAGTCCAATTGCTCAGGATTAATTCACCCAAACAGATGTATTTGGAAGGAGAGTTTAATAAGAATAGGTTATGTTTAATTAGGGTGGATTGTGTTTACAAAGTTTACATGTTATTTGAATATAATTTTAAAAATCTAACTGACACTAAGCTGAGGTCTCGACTTAAAATTAAAATCATCAAATTAGTCATTTTGGAGAGATTAAAAATAATTATTCCCATTTTACATTTATTTCTTCTCAATCAAATTTTAAAAAAAATTAAAAATAATAAATACATTTATCAAACTTAGTCTTCTCCGACTCATATAGTATACTTTGTATCCAAGCAAATAGTGGATTAAAGTACTCCAACCCATCCCGATAATTTATATAAACATAATTTTTATGAAACCTCATCACACTTAATTTTATTAATCTTTACTCCACCACACTAATCCATCCCTCTATAATTAAATTGTCAAACAAAGCAATCATGTTGAGGACGCTATTCGGTTTAGCTCTTCATATGTATCACAAGGAGAAATAAATAAATTTAAGGGACGTTTCTCTAGAGGTAATCTTTGTAGATTACCAGATAATATTGTATTAAATTACTTAGGTGATGGGAAAATTCGAGAACAAAGAGAGAAGATCGTAGAGAGATTGCAGAAAAATAGAGGAGACGCACGAAATTTACCCAGGTTCACCCTTGAGATGAGGGCTACGTCCTGCAAAGAGGTTCCACTATATCGTTTAGGTTTTTCAGCCGCCGCACCAAATTACATCAGAAATTAGGCTATTAATAGCCTCTCCAAACCGGGTTTAAAACCCAAACAAACAGAGAAAAAAAACCTAATTCGAACCACACGGGTCGGCTAAACAAAAGCTCAAAACCCGTCTAGATTTCGGGGGCGCTGCCCCCGAACCCCCGCCCGCTCACCGGCGAGCGGGACCGCCGTCGGGGGGCGGGCCCCCCCGAACCCCCTCTTTCGTTCGTATGCCAGCAATACTGTTAATTGGGTAATACTCAGATTCCCCTAAGCTCACGTGGGCGAACCCGGTGTGAGAAACAAGGGGCCCTGAAGTATTCACCAACTCTAACATTCTCCCACTTGGTGGATACTTCACACCAATGAGAGCCTTGCCAGCAACATTCTTCTTCAATCCGACAGCAGTAGAGCACCACTCAAACTTTACACCTGTAACTGCTTTAGTCAGAAAATCAGAATTATTATCTGTTGTATCAACCTTTTCAAGCTGAACCTCTTTCTTTTCCATCTTTTCCCGAATAAAGTGGTATTGGGTATCAATATGCTTTGTGCGTGAGTGAAATGCGGAATTCTTAGCTAACTGAATAGCACCTTGATTATCACATCTCACCTCTATAGCACCTTGCTCAAATCCGAGCTCCAAGCACAACCGTCGTAGCCATATGGCCTCTTTTGCAGCATGAGTAAGAGCCATATATTCTGCTTCTGTAGAAGAAAGTGCTACCACGCTTTGTCTCTTGCTCATCCAACTTAGTGCAGCCCCAAATAATGTAAAAACATATCCGCTAGTGGATCGTCTACTATCAATGTCTCCACCCCCAATCAGCATCTACATGGCCCACAATATCAAGCATCTTTCCTTTCCTTGTACCTTCAAAACACAACGAAAAACTTGAAGTTCCACGAAGGTACCTGAAAACTCTCTTGATAGCATTCCAATGTTCCTTGCCTGGGTTAGACATATATCGACTCAAGACTCCCACTGCTTGGGCTATATCTGGACGCGTGCACACCATGTCATACATCAAGCTGCCCACTGCACTTGCATATGGTACACGATCCATCTCTTCAGCTTCTTCATTCGTCTTCGGGCATTGCTCTACAGAAAGTTTGGTTCCTAGAGACATAGGAGTACCCACTGACTTGCAGTCTGCCATGTTAAATTTCTTCAACACTTCTTTTATGTACTTCTCATGTCCTAGCCACAACTTTCGCTTTTGACGATCTCTTCTAATCTGCATACCCAAAATAAAATTCGTCGGCCCTAAGTCTTTCATCTCAAACTTCTTGGCCAACAAACCCTTCACTGAATTTACCATCTTCATACTGTTTCCAATCAGTAACATGTCATCCACATACAGTGTAAGAATGACAAATTGATCGCCAACTCTCTTCACGTAAACACAGTGATCTGAATCTGAACGTACAAACTTGAGTTCGAGCATGTACGTATCAAACTTCTGGTACCACATCCTTGGCGACTACTTCAATCCATACAAAGACTTCTTTAATTTGCACACCAGATTCTCTTTACCTTGAACTTCAAAGCCTTCTGGTTGCCTCATATATATCTCTTCCTCCAAGTCCCCATGAAGGAATGCCGTCTTCACATCCATCTGCTCTACCTCAAGATTATATGCTGCTGCCAGAGATAAAACAAATCTGATCGAAGTCATTTTCGCCACGGGAGAGAAAATCTCATCATAATCGACTCCCTCAACCTGAGAGTACCCTTTAGCTGCCAGTCTTGCATTGTACTTCTCCATAGTCCCATCCGGTTTCAGCTTTCGCTTGAATACCCATTTGCAACCAATTGACTTTCTATCCTTAGGCAATTAACACAAGCTCCATGTTTCATTCTTATCCAGTGATTGCATCTCATCTGTCATAGCAAACTCCCACTGATTTGCATCATCCATAGACCTTGCATCTTTTACAGAACTAGGTTCTTCTCCGATGATGCTCAAAGCATGAAACGAACTCAGAGCACTAAGAGAGTATCTCAAAGGTGCTCTTCTTTCTCGTGTCGATCTCCTGAGAACTGGTATGGTAGTACCAATATCTGGGTCTTCATCTGAATCTGCATCTTCAACTTCATTAACCGAGTTCTCTTGATCCGGTTCTGTAACAGACTCAACTGAAGTATCTTGTGCATCCACCTCTGAAGTTTCAGAATCAGAATCTTCTTCAAGCACTACCACTTTCTTAGGTTCATCACATTTTTGAATTTCAACTTGGGAACGTGATTCACGGAAAACAACATCCCTACTGTAAACAATAGTCCTTGACTTTGGATTCCACAGTTTGTAGCCCTTGATCCCTTCCTTGTATCTGACAAATATGTTCTTTTCAGATTTACTGTCAAGCTTACCCCGCTTTTCCTTGGGTGTATAAACATATGCGTCACATCCGAATACCCGAACATGAGACAAATTTGGCTTCTTCCCAAACATTGCCTCATAAGGTGTCTGATCCTTCACTGATGAGGTCGGTGAGCGGTTCTTCAGGTAGTTTGCTGTGGCTACAGCTTCTGCCCAGAATTCTTGCCCCAATTCAGCCCAACTCAGCATACATCTGGCATTCTCTATGAGTGACTGATTTAATCTTTCAGCTACTCCATTCTGCTCAGGTGTATATGGAGTTGTCTTCTGCTTAGCAATACCATTGTCCACGCAGAAATGCTCAAACTTATCTGAACAAAATTCACCTTCATTATCTGTACGAAGGACCTTGATCTTGCAGCTCAATTGATTTTCCACCAAAACTTTAAATTCTCGAAACTTATCGAATACATCTGATTTATTCTTGATAAAATAAATCCAATTGTATCTCGAAAAATCATCTATAAAAGAAACATAGTACCTGGACCCTCCAATATATGGAGTCGGAGTTGGTCCAAAGACATCACTATGAATCAGTTCGAGAATCTTCGTTGCTCTTGAACTTGTGTGTTGAAAACTGACTCGGTTCTGTTTTCCATGGAGGCAATGTTCACAGAACCCGAAGCCCACAGAACAATCCGGAACTCCTTCTACCATCTGACTTGATGCTATAGTGGAGAGTCCTTTTTCACTGATATGGCCTAATCTCCGATGCCACAATATAGATTTGCTGTCTTCATCTTCTTTGGCCTCTTCAGAAATAAATCCGCAGCCCACAAATATTGTCTCTCCGAACAACTTGTACAACGTGCCATAGCGAACCCCTCGTGCAATTACAATCGACCATCTGATCATCTTGCACGAATCCTTATCGCAACTGAATATAACACCCGAGTCAGCCATTGTACCAACAGATAATAAACTCCTGCTCATAAGTGGTATATGCATCACATCTGGTAGAGTCTTCACCGTGCCATCATTCATCCTCAACTTCACCTTGTCACGTCCAACAATCTGAACCGCAGTGTCATCTCCGAGCATGACATCCCCACCATTATACTCCTCATATTCACAGAACCAGTGTTTATGAGGCGTCGTGTGGTATGAAGCACCAGTGTCGATAAGCCAGACATCTTTATCTGACTGTGCCGTATATGCAGAAGCCACATACATATCTCCTGCCTCAGCCTCCTTTTTGTCCGAGGTTGACTCAGCTTCTTTCTTATGAACCGGCTTGTTTTTGCAATCTCGCTTCAGATGGCCCCACTCTTGACATCTCCAGCATTGCACCTTCTTATCCTTACTCTTCGAACGCCCACGAGATTTGGATCTCCCTCTCTGATTTTGATTCCTTTCTGGTTGCCTTCCTCTGGCCGCCAGCGCCTCTTTACCAGAACTTGCTGATCCCTTTCTCCGTATTTCCTCTGATAACAAGGCAGCACATACACTTTCATACGAAAGTTCTTTATCCCCGCCACCAATCACAACAATCAGATTGTCCCATGAATTCGGCAGCGAACAGAGCAATGTTATTGCCTTATCATCATCTTGAAATTTAACACCGATTGATACAAGTTGACTGATCACCGTGTTAAAGTTATAAATATGAGTAGAAAATGAGTCACCCTCCTGCATCCGAAGATTGTACAATTTCTTCCTCAGAAATAACTTGTTAACCAACGACTTACTTTGATATAGGGATTCCAACTTCCTCCACAGATCTCTGGCAGTAGGTTCGCCCATCACATTCATAAGAATTGAATCCGCGAGACACAGCCGAATCAAACCCTTCGCCTTTCTATCAATCCGATCCCACTCTTCGATCGCCTTTGGATCTTCCTGACTGGAGGAGGCCTCGTCCGCGACCTTCGCCGCCTCCATGCCTAGTCTCTCCTTCTCGATTGCCGTCCAAAGATCTCGATCACAAAGGAGATCCTCCATCTTCATCTTCCAGAGATCAAACCGTGTTCCATCAAATTTTTCTATCTCGATTCGCGATCCTCCTGACATCTCGAATAAACCCTAATTCCTCGAACAACTTGTGCTCTGATACCAATTGATGGGAAAATCCGAGAACAAGGAGAGAAGATCGCAGAGAGATTGCAGAAAAATAGAGGAGACACACGAAATTTACCCAGGTTCACCCTTGAGATGAGGGCTACGTCCTGCAAAGAGGTTCCACTATATCGTTTAGGTTTTTCAGCCGCCGCACCAAATTACATTGCTATTAATAGCCTCTCCAAATCGAGTTTAAAACCCAAACAAACAGAGAAAAAAAACCTAATTCGAACCCCACGGGTCGGCTAAACAAAAGCCCAAAATCCGTCTAGGTTTCGGGGGCGCTGCCCCCGAACCCCCCCTTTCGTTCGTACGCCAGCAATACTGTTAATTGGGTAATACTCAGATTCCCCTAAGCTCACGTGGGCGAACCCAGTGTGAGAAATAAAGGGCCCTGAAGTATTCACCAACTCTAACATTAGGCCCATCACATTACACTATTCACTTGTGACAGATAATGAATAATCTACATTGCTCAAGTAATCCACATTGCTTATGAAGTGGCAATGCATATTGCCTATGGGAGGGTAGGCAATCCGCATTACCACTTGAGTTGTAATCTTTTAAATTTTACTTTTCGCATTTGTCCTTTATAGTTTTATTTAAACAAATTTTAAAACACATTGAATAAATTATGATAATAATTAAATAAATTATAAAATTAATCAAATAAATATTATAATCATTATGACTATATTATTATCATATTTAAAAAATATATTAATTATTTTACAAATTTTAAATTTATGAGTGAGAATATATATTTGTAATTTAAGTCTATGAAGTTAAAAATAATTTCTATATTTAGGCATAATTCTTTTGATTAGGGGTAAAAGTCGAATATTAACACATAAATATTTATTTTTTTTATAAATAATTAATATGGATTGTCAGATATATTACTTATGCATACTAAACAAGGTAATGTACATTGTCGATAATTTAACAAGTGACAATCTTTCTGAGAGACAATCTACATTGCTAGGTAATATTGATTGGCAATGCAGCGAACGCACCCTAAATGATTAATCAGGCATCAATATTGTTAAGTTGTCAATGGATCAACACAATTGTGCGAATAAACTGATATCAGAATGAAAAAGGAGGATTCAGATCCATTGATGCTTCAGAAACCATGGCAAGACGCTGCTGAACGGAGATGGAACAGAGGGGATCCATATGCAGATAATTAATGTTAAACAATCGTTCTTCAAAGGAGATTATCACTGTGCATACTTCTTTGGCATACGTGGTTTACAGCTTAACTAACTCAGTTGCTTTACAGTTTGATTCGCCCCACTAATTGAAGATAATTTTAAGGACAGTGATGCATCAGCAAGGAAGCCTTTGAAGTAGTGTTATAGAATCCGGATCAGACCTAAAAAAAAAATTTCGGATCGGATCGAGTCGAGCAAAGCCATTAAAGCAAGTAAGCCGTTGAAAGCCAAGCTGCAATCGGTTAGCCATGGAAGCATAAAAATGATCAGAGCGATTCTGGTAAAGTTGCTTTCTATCTGGAAAGTATCGACTGGTAAAGTATTTGATTGGTGGTTTCTCCACATGATAGAGATCTCATTATCAAAGTTGTATATAGTCTTGCAGGCAATTAATCTACTTCGGATTTAGCAAGCACCTCTGACAGAATTTGTCAATAATATATATATTAGTCAGTAAACAGAATGTTGTCATCTTTAATTTCATAAAAATATAAATTGTTTTCCTTTCTTTTCCCACAACTCATCCTCTGTCAAAATGTGCGATATGAGCTAGGAAACATGCAGACACATTATTTGGCCATCAAATTTCTCGTGGCCTGAGATGTGTCGTCTCCCTTTCTTTCATAAGGAATTAAAGTAAAAAATATATGCACTAGAAGTCCCTTAATAATAATAGCAAAAATAAACTTAAAAGTCGTTTAGGTGCTTTCTATAACAAGCCACAACCGCAATTTCAGTTGTCATCTCCATTCTTTTTTCAGTAGTCACCACTCTATGAAATAATGAAACATTAGTTTTGTGTAACATATCGAAAATTCGTAGAAATTTAAAACATTTTAAATTTATGACATTAAACTTTCGGACGTCTAAAACTCAGAATGGGCGTCTGAAACTCAGAATGGGCGCCCGATATTGCAACGAAGAAGACAGACGCTCTACTAGACGACTGAAATACTTTCGAGCGTCCGAAAGAGCAATGGGCAGAAAATTACTAGAAAATCGGTGTTGATTCCCTTCTTCATTACCTCGCATTAACTCGTGAAAATATGTAACCTTCATGACCATGATCTTTGGGATCTCAAACGACATGAAAACCCCACTCTCACGTCCATAAAAACCTCTTTTGATGTTCAACTGTCCATTTTCCTTTCCTCTCCTTTCTCATCAGAATCTCTTCATTTTTTCTATTCTTGCTCTTCTCTGTTGGTCTCGGCCAGAGGACGACAGAGCTACACTAGCAGTCAAGCACGAGCAATGTGGGAGCACGAGGAGGATGCGGCTAGGACGATCCACCGAAGGCTCAACCAGAAGGATCATCCGAAACAAGTATGTTTTGGAGATCTAGTTTAAGGACCCTAATAAGGTTAGGTTCATGCTACTATGGGTGGAAGTCTTGCTTTATAATTATTAGGAAGTAATAGATTTGTTTTTCCTCGATTCTTGAACATGGCCAAATGTAATGCATGTTAATTATGATTTGTCTAGATGATTTATAATAAAATCTAATGGTATACGATTTAGATGAATTATTATATGTCTTCAAATTGATAATCTTCACTATATGGAACTAAGATCGATTGGAATATATTCTATACTTGATGATAATAATTTGGCAAGTTATTTTATGTGAAAGAAAATGATAGAAATGATCTGTTTAGAATTTGATTCATGTTTAGATATGGCTCTAGATCATGCTATAGGTTAGAGATAATGTTAGATGTTGATTGTGTTGAAAATTTGTTTGAGAACATAAGAATTTGCAATAACACTCTGTCAATCTGAAGTGGATGATCGAAATCCCTTTCGAGCATCTGATTCATTTCGGCAGGATTGTAGCGATTACTGGAATAGGCGTCCAAAACTTGATCGGATGATCGCTTTGGACCAGAACGGAATTAGTCTGACACTCCTTCGTACGATCGAACGAAAAAATGTCGAGATACGGAAATGATGACGATAATCATTGATCAAAACTAATTCAGACAACCTATCTAGATTATCATGCTAGAAAAAGCTTTCGATGGTGGACGAAAAAAACAATCCCTGACCGACCTAGGAAGTTGATACTACTTCCAGCGGACGTCCGATCAAGTTTTGGCTGACCGAAACTCTCGACTAAAAATCCAAGAATTTTCCTTATGCCATAATGGATTACCGGGCACCTCCCAGTCGATCAGAAATGGCCGAAAGATGAACTCAGAGTGGATGACTGCTCCATTTTCGGCCAATCGATGAAATCCAGACAAAATGGGCGTTTGATCCTCTTTCGGGCGACTGCTAAATGAAACTCAATTGGACCATTGTTTGACTTTTGGGCATCCAATCTGTGGACAGAAAGAATATGACTTTAATCTAAACAACCCGATTTGACAAGCTTTTGTCTACCTTATTGATTATCGATAGACATGAACCTAAACGATTATTCGGAGCCACCTTGCTCCCTACAGTCTTGATTGATTCAAGTAATCGAAAGAGATGCTCATGATTATAAGATAAAACGAGGGTTACCATTTGTTTATATAGATTGAAGGTTCTTCCTTATAGATCTTTCCGTTTTGCGTAAGGTCATCTTGCCCAATGGGCACTGGCCATGGCACTAAAGGACTTTGTTCTTATAAACATGAACAAATGAATATGAATATGAATATGAAAATGAAAATGAAATGAAATAAAATGAAAAAGACATGAACCATGATGATGATCCCTTTATTGATTCTCCATGATGATTCACTCTTGTACTTGATTTATATGCTTACTTCATGCATTTTTTGACGGATTACGACCTATACGAACTTACACCTAACTTTATGAAAATGGTTGAGCTTGCTCCCCTGTGTGATCTCTACATATACATGAGATGATTACGAGCCAAGTTGATGTGTGTCTGAAAACTACAGTTCGGATGGTGTGTGCATATGATTATCTAGAGTTGTATTGAGTTTTTCTATTTATCGATGATGTATTTGGGACCGATGGATATTATATATTTTGATATGGACTTTATATGTTATAAGATATGTACTTTTATTCTAGCTACTTTCCACACTTTCATTTCTTAAGTTGTAATATTTTTAAGTCTTCCACATACGTGTCACGTTTCTTAATCATCTGAGACAACGAAAGAGTAAAAAAAAAAGTAACACAAGGAGATTTTGCCACATGACGGAGTCGAATTTTGAAACGTTGGCTGTAAGCAACCATTTGATGTAGTTTATTATGAGTAGTTTATTATGGTTCCATGGTAATTATCACTTCAAAGATGTGATTGAAGCTGATTAATATATATCTAACAAGTTTTTACTTTTACATGTACAAACATTTTATGCACCATCATATGCAACAAACTTTCTCTATCTATCTCATTATGTATAAGATAGGGAACAAGGTGATAACTTAATTAAGAAATACCAAATTTGATAAGTTGGTCACAATTTTTCTTCCTTTTAAACATTTTGAGGATTGTCGTTATATTTGAGAATTGGGGGGGGGGGGGGGGGGGGGGGGGGGGGGGGGGGGGGGATAAAATAATAAATCTAGGAATTGAATCCCATTTACTGACAACTTGGACTCCTATTAATATGAGCTGACGAAGTTTAGAATTATTGTCCATTCTTAAATTCCTCTTTATAAATTTTATTAGTTTAAACGCAAGTTACTACCTACAAAGAAGATAGATATGTGTTTTATTTTAAATTCCTCTTTATCATGATCCAAGAGTGCATCAACACTTTGGTCTCCAAGGATAGATATGTGTTTCGGAAGACTTGATTGTTGAAAATCTATTCACAAGAATTTGTGCCTCTTTCGACATGGTTGTGTATAGTAATATGAGTTAAATAAGAATCTTGAGACTCTTAAGGGAAAATTTAAAGGAAAAGAGTTCTTTTTAGTGCTGGATGATGTTTGGAATGAAAGCTTAGAGCTTTGGAATTCATTAAGTCTCCTGGTTGACGTTGGTGCAGGTAAAATTTTAGCGACCACCAGAAATAGAGTGTTGGAAAAATTATATAATTGTTGGTTTTATCTTTCGATAATTGTTGGTCTTTGTTTTCAAAGATTTGTTTTGAAGGTCCACATTATGAACTAAATCAAAATTTCTTGGATATCTGTAAGAAGATCATTGAAAAGTGTGGAGGGTTACCTTTGGTTGTCGAGGTTCTTACAAGTTTTCTTAGTATTGAAGATAATGAAGAGACATGGATAGAGATATTGGATAGAAAACTATGGGAATTTGATGTTGAAAATGATGGCATCTTGCCGGCTTTAAAATTGAGCTATGATCATATGCCAACAGAATTGAGGCCATGATTTATATACTTAAGATTGTTCCCAAAGGATCCTTCATTTAAACAAGCAACTATAGTCCAACAATGGATGGCACAAGGATTCCTTCGACCAAAGGGGAAGAAGAGGCAATGATTACTTCAAAGAATTATTACGTAGTTCCATTCTACATCGTAACGAAGATAACCGCAGAACATTTGTGATGCATGACCTTATTCACGATTTAGCACAAGACCTTGCCAAAACTGAGTGTTTATTGATAAGCACAGAGAAACTACATGGTCATATATTTCCAAAAACAATTCGACACCTGGCTATTTTGGAGCCATTATTAGAAACAAAGCTTCATCTAAGGACTGATGTTTAGTACTGTGAGATATTTTCCGATTAACAATTTGATGCATAATTTGAGAAATATTAGGACACACAATTTTAGTATATATAAATCAAGGAAGAAAGAAGTAACCTAGGATTTCATTGATACTCTTAAAGCACTTAAGACACCAGAACTATCTTCCTGAATCGGTGTACGATCTTTAACAGCCCCATTGATTTATCTAGACGTATTGGATACTTAATTTCTCTGGGCGTTCGCGGCACGGTGTGCCACATGAGGTTAGGGAGCTAAGCCGCCTTGGAAAACTGAGATAAAATGGGTAAAATTAGAGAAAGTTTTTGAAGTCACTACAAGAAAATCACGATTTTCCGACGGATAATTTCCGACGGTTATGACCGTCGGAAATAATTTATATTATTATTTAATTTTTCGACGATTAGGACCGTCGATATTTCCGACGGATATCCAACCGTCGCAATTTCCGACGACTTTTCCGACGGTTATGACCGTCGAAAATAAAAAAATTAAATTATGTATTTTTTATATTATTATTAAATATTTTCGACGAATTTTCCGACGGTCAAGACCGTCGGAAATAAAAAAATTAATTATCGGAAATAAAAAATTTAATTATATAATTTATTATATTATTATTTAATTTTTCGACGATTAGGACCGTCGATATTTCCGACGGATATCCAACCGTCGCAATTTCCGACGACTTTTCCGACGGTTATGACCGTCGGAAATAAAAAAATTAAATTATGTATTTTTTATATTATTATTAAATGTTTTCGACGGATTTTCCGACGGTCAAGACCGTCGGAAATAAAAAATTAATTATATAATTTATCATATTATTATTTAATTTTTTGACGATTAGGACCGTCGATATTTTCGACGGATATCCAACCGTCGCAAAATCCGTTGCAATTACCGACGGTCAAAACCGTCGGTAAAATAAAAAATAAATATTATATATAACTAAATATATTTTCGACGGTCACAACCGTCGATAATTATAAAAAATATTTAATATTTATGTTTTCGACGACCGCAACCGTCGGTAATTAAAATTTTATTATCCTGCTTTTTTTTCATTTTCCCGCTTTCTTTCCACTTTTTCCCTTTATATATATTCCTCATCCATCTTTTCTTTCTCCTCTTCCCTCTTCTCTCTCTCCCTCCTCCCTCCACTCCTCTCTCTCTCCCTCCTCTCCTCTCTCTCTCTCCCGGCCGTGAGCACCCCTCCCGCCCGTCGGACGCCGGCGACCATCCCACGCCGGACGCCGGCGACCCTCTCCCGCGCCGGCGTATCTCTCTCTCTCCCGCTCCGCGCCGGCGTCTCTCTCTGCTGTCGGCCGGCCGAAGGCCGGATCCGGCCGTGGCCGTTCGGATCCGGCCTCCAGCGGCCGATCCGGCCTCCAGCGGCCGATCCGGCCTCCAGCGGCCGATCCGGCCGCCTGCTAATTTTTTTATATTTAAAAAATTATTTGCGACGGTTGCGATCGTCTAAAGATCGACGATTGCGACGTCCGTCCAAAGTTCCGACAGTTGCGACCGTCGAAAAGTTGCGACGGTTCGAACCGCCGGCCTTTTCCGACGGTTGCAACCGTCGGAAATATCGACGGTTCGAACCGCCGGCCTTTTCCGGCGGTTGCAACCGTCGGAAATATCGACGGTTCTAACCGCCGGGCACTTTTCCGACGGGTCGAACCGTCGGGGACTTTTCCGACGGCCAGAACCGTCAATATTTGCGACGAATTTTTTTGAGCCGTCGCAAATC
This sequence comes from Pontederia crassipes, assembly GCA_030549335.1. Lineage (NCBI taxonomy): Eukaryota > Viridiplantae > Streptophyta > Magnoliopsida > Commelinales > Pontederiaceae > Pontederia > Pontederia crassipes. Next base: position 3,547,215 of record CM060185.1, on the reverse strand, counting down.
CATTTGCGACGAGCGTTTTTTCGACGGATCGATTCCGACTGAAAAATCGTCGGTAATTGCGTTACCGACGATTTTCGGACTGTCCGCGTTTTTCTAGTAGTGAGTATTCATCAAAATTCGCGTTCCATTACTACTATTTGTACAAGACATATTCTTTTTTTTTAAAAAAAAAAGTACACCATCGCAACGTTTCACTAGTCATTATATTTTTTAAAAAAAATTAATTTAAATCACACAAGATTTACCTATATAAAAATAAATCATAATCATCGTCCTCATCGTCGTAAGAATCAGAAGAATAACATAAAAAGTCATCATCAGAAGAATAAGAATGCATAGGAAGACGCAAGTCTTTGATCACCGAGCATTTGGTCCTCAGGCTCTCGTCCATATTAATCAGGGACCGGCAACCGCTAATGTCAAGGGAGACCAGATGGTGGCAATTATCAATAATAGAGTCGAGTATAGCAGCAATCACCTTACATCCATTCCAACCAGTCTTAGATGTCTTAGTTCTCTCATGCCTTCAGCTGGTAATTCAAAATATTCTATAGGAGCAAAGTAATGATAGGAACCTGCCCCACAATCGACAAGGAAGTGTTGGAGCCGCGGACACGATGCACCAACTGACTGAACCAAATCGTAAGTGAATGCACGGAGAGGAAGCTCAAGATACTGCAGCTCAGGAGATTTCTTCGCAACCTCGATCAGAGATTTCGCACTGATTAAACTGATTTCGGAACACAGTTTCAGGCCAAGGCGTTTCATCCCGTTGGTTCTAGCAATCGCATAGAAGCATTTGAAATGATTACAGAGACCGAGAAGGAAACGGAAACACGTACGGATAAGATAGTTGCAATGGTGACGGAATTAATACGAGCTACAGAAAGTACACAAATGAAACCTGTTTGCAATAAACGTCATCAATCCGTCGTCTGGAAATGACGTCGCGTAGAACTCCTCCATCAGCCCGTTGCTACGGACGATCAACTGCCTGGCCATCTTCAACAGACGTTGACGACGGCCATATACGAGGAAACCTGCATGATGCCTGCACAGGGTCATGTCCACGACCCGCCAAGTCTGGGGCTCCCACGAAAGCTCGCGCCAAGGGCGGCAGACCCACTGCGCTCCCATCATCACGTCGATAGCGCCGACCTTGCGAAAGATCAACGAGAGGACGTCACGGGGAAGGTCAGCCCACGTCCTGTCGACCGGGGCCGGCGTCGGAGACGTGGCCAACCGATCCATGGCTTCGCGGAGGGAGTCGACAGGGTCGGCAGCAGGTAACTGGTCCATATTTTCCCAAATGGCCGGGTCGAAGGGTGAGATCAGGAACTTGAAAGAAGGGGAATTTATGTGTCCATGCATGCAGATGCAACCAGCGCCAGTGCGAGATGATCGCCCCTTCGCGTGCAGTGCAACCTGCGCTGCTGCTTAGATAACTGCGAAATTTTGGAAAAGCCAAGGAAAATTAAACAACGGCGTTTCAGCTCCTGCATGCACAGGGCTCAAGCAAGCTCATAAACTATTATTTCGTAAATCTTATCGGCATGCCAACTAGTAGGATTCATGGGGTGAAATGCAGCTCCTCGTAAGGGTGAGTTCTATTTTTTGTGAATATAAAAAAACTCTTATTAATTATAGTACACATAATCGTAACATCACCCGAGTTAGATTGTCTACATTATTGTTTATGATTTAGGATAACAAGTTAACAATTTACATGGAAACATAGATATTTTGGATTACAATAATATTACCTTAACTTTTTCGTTAGTACCAGAATGATTCGTTGTCCATTAATTAAACAAATAACAAAAAGCTTTCTTCATGAAAACTATAATTATTACTCTTCATGATAAGTTGATTCCTGAAGCAGTCTCCTCTTCTTCCTGTGCAATTTCAGTTCATAAACCTGCTCTGATAAAACTGTCATTTTGATGTATTTTCTGATTAATAGATAATTTATTTTCTTTGAAAAAGAATTGGTGAAGTTTACTAATGTTAATTGGCTCAATAAGTTCTTAGGCTTCGACAAAACAATCTCTCTTGTTCCAAGTATTAGCAATTTGTGATTATATCCTACATCTCAATTTATATATGTTCTCCATAAGTTGAAGCACTAAAATATGTGATTATAATTAATGAATATTAACTAACTATTAACGATTATGCTTATTAAGATAGAAAACTTATAAAAAGTAAAAATAAGTAAAGTGATTGTGCTAAAATTTTTAATCATGATACCAATTTCACTCTTAATCATAGATATGTTAATCAAATAAATATTTGAGATTTTACAAACTTTTCATTGTATAAAATAAATAATTATATTTAATCTAGAATCATAGAATTGTATAAATTATATAAAATTTATAAGATTCTATGAAAATTTTTAAATGAACTTTTATGTAAAAATTAAGAGTTTAAATTATTTAAAAGCTTATATATTCATTTTACTTCCCTAAACTCATCAACTCGTAGGAATTTAAGATTTTAACTCGAGACAATATTGAACTCATGCATCATATCAAACAAATAATTAAAGAATAAATTAAATTGATTTATGCAACATAATATTGAAGACATATTTATGATTTATATGTTATATTATATCATTTTATATATTAATTCCATACTCTCTGAAGAGTTATTTTCCTGCACTTGACTAATTCACTTGAGGTGGAAAGGCTTTAGAAGGATGCTAGAGCATCATCCCCTATCATGATAATAGTCTGATCCGGGGTCAAACGCATATCGGCGGGTCCGGTGAATCCAGAGCAGACCTTGGGAATATTGCTCCCCATAGAAATGCCTCAACAAGGATTTTATGGGATGTTTGGCTCTCTTTTAGTTGTTTCAGTTGTGTTCTTGAATTGTTCCAATAGGAGGGTTAATATTGTTCTAAGGAGGATGTTGATGTGCCTTGAATTATATACCATGTACCCAAAATTATGAAAGAAAAGAAAAAAAATGAGAAGGAAAAATGAGGATATGTGGAGGAAGCGGAGGGCTTGGGCCGTTAGGGTTAGAGTTTTATATGATGTACTCGCTTTTGGCTCATAGTGAATTTCTTTCGGCGGCGGCCTCCTTTGCCCGTGGATGTTTTCTCTCTTGTTCACATTGATCAAGAGAATTTTACCACGTTAAATCTATGTGTTCATCTTCTCTTTCTTTTGTTATTTTCATTGTTCATCGATCATCGGTGTTTTATTCCCAACAAAGTGGTATCAGAGCCGGGTTTCTTTCTACGAAGATGACTACAACGAAGTTCGACGGGAACACAAATTTTAGTCTGTGGTAAGTTCGGATGCTTGCCATCCTAGTTCAGAACGAATTGAAGAAGGCGCTATCGGGGCAGAAGCCGGATGCTATGGAGGCGTCCGCTTGGGAGGAACTCGACGAGAAGGCATTGTCTGCGATCCAGTTGTGCCTGACGAATGATGTTCTTCAGGAAGTCCTCGCAGAGAAGACGATGGCTGGTCTCTGGACGAAGCTGAAAACTCTGTATCTGACAAAAACCCTAGCGAATCGACTTGTGTTGAAGCAGCGGCTGTACACTTTTCGTATGGACGAAGGTACGTCGATCAAATCGCACATCAGTGAGTTCATTGCCCTAATCAATGATTTGAAGAACGTAGATGCAAAAGTTGATGATGAAGATCATATCCTATTACTCCTTTGTTCTCTGCCATCTTCATATAAAACTTTTAAAGTGACGATGATCTTACGGTAGGGACAAACTCACATTTGATGATGTTAAGGGCAGACTACTGAGAAAAAAAAAGTTGGATAACGAATTAGGATCAAGCAGCAAATCTGATGATCAAGCCTCAGGTCTGATAATAAGAGGCAGACATCAGACGAGAAATCAAAATCAAGATAGATCCAGATCCAAGTCGAAGAACAGAGATAAAGTCTGCAATTATTGCAAGAAGAAGGGTCATATCAAAGCAAAGTGTTATAAATTACAGAATAAGAATAAAAGGATTAACGATGGTAACGAGAAGAGAAATCAGAAGGCTGAAGTTGCAGATGCCGGTGTAGCAGAAAGTGAGAATGAAGATGTTCTGTTGGTAACGACATCAAACAAATCCAGATCATCAAATGAATGGATTCTCGATTCTGGATGCTCATACCATATGTGTCTCAATCGAGATTGGTTCTCCACGTACAAATCTGTTGAAGGTGGAGTCGTTCTTATGGGTAATAATGCTGCTTGTAAGACTGTTGGTATTGAATCCATCCAGATTAAGATACATGATGTGATTATTAGGACATTATCTGAAGTCAGACATGTTCCTGATCTGAAGAAGAATCTTATTTCTCTCGGTGTCTTAGACTTAAATGGTTGCAAAGTTGTTATTGAGTCTAATGGAATGAAGATTTCCCGTGGTGCTCTTGTGTTGATGAAAGGCCTCAAAATCAGTAGCTTGTATGTTCTCCAAGGTTCGACAGTGATAGGTTCAGCAGCAGTCTCATCCACCTTAGAGGAAGATTGCACAAAGTTATGGCACATGCGTTTGGGCCATATGATGAGAAGGGCATGCAAGTTCTCAGCAACAGAGGTCTTCTTCCTGGTGCAAAAGTTGAAAAATTAGAGCTGTGTGAGTATTGTATCTTCGAAAAGCAGAAGAGAGTTAGTTTCGGCTCAGCCATTCATAAGACAAAGGGAACTCTTGATTACATCCATTCAGATTTATGGGATCCTTCTCAGGTTCCTTCGAAAGGAGGAAATAGGTATTTGCTGACATTTATTGATGACTTCTCTAGAAATGTTTGGGTTTATTTTCTGAAGCATAAAGATGAAGTATTTGAAACATTCAAATCATGGAAGACTCTGCTGGAGAAGCAATCTGGAAAAATTGTGAAGATGCTGAGGACTGATAATGGACTAGAATTCTGTAATTCTAAGTTCAATGAATTTTGTGACAAAGAAGACATTGCAAGACATCACACAATTGTGAGAAATTCACAATAGAATGAAGTCGCAGAAAGAATGAATAGAACTCTATTAGAAAGAGCACGATGTATGCTATCAAATGCAGGACTTTGCAAGGAGTTTTGGGTAGAGGCTGTCAACCTGGCATGTCACTTAGTGAATCGGTCTCCTCACCGATTCTTAGACTTAAAAATTTATGAAGAAGTGTGGTCAGGTAATTCTCCTAATTACTCACATTTAAGAGTTTTCGGTTGTCCTGCATATGCACATGTTAATAATGGAAAGCTTAAACCTAGAGCTAGGAAGTGCATATTTCTTGTTATAAATCTGGTGTTAAAGGTTATAAATTATGGTGTCCTGAAACCAAGAAATTTATTATCAGTAGAGATGTTACTTTTGATGAATCTGTGATGCTTCACTCGAGAAAAGATTTGTCTATTATTGGTGATACAGAAAAGCAAAAAACTTTGGAGAATGTGGAGTTAGAACTGTCAAGTTCTTCTGATGAAAAGAATGATACTCCTGATGCTCCTGAAATTCATACATCACCTCAAGTTCAGCAGCAATACATGTTAGCTCGTGATAGATCGATGAGAGAAATAAAAGCACCTCAAAGGTTCGGATTTGAAGAACTTGTGACTTATGCATTAAGTGTTGCTGAAGATATTGAGTTACATGATCCTTCCTTCTATTCTGAAGCTATTCGAAGTCCTGATTGTAATAAGTGATTAATAACAATGCAGGAGGAGATGAAATCTCTACATAAGAATGGCACTTAAAATTTTGAAAAACAACATGTGAATAAGAAGATTGTTGGCTGCAAAATGGATGTTCAAGAAGAAAGAAGAAATCAATAATGAAGAGACAAAGTACAAAGTAAGATTGATGGTAAAAGGTTACAGTCAAGTGGAGGGTATTGATTTTCATGATGTGTTCTCTCCAGTTGTAAAACATACTTCTATTCGTACTTTGCTTGTTATTGTTGCTTTGCAGAATTTTGAATTTGAGCAGTTAGATGTTAAGACTGCATTTTTACATGGTGATCTAGAAGAAGATATATATATAGAGCAACCAGAGGGTTTTCGTGTTGAAGGTAGAGAAGATCAAGTTTGTCATCTGAAGAAGTCCTTGTATGGACTTAAACAATCTCCTCGGCAGTAGTATAAAAGGTTTAATTCATTCATGTTGAGTATTGATTTTGCTAAAAGCAAATATGATAGTTGTGTTTATTTGAATCAACTTGCCGATGGTTCATTCATCTATTTGGTGTTCTATGTTGATGATATGTTAATTGCAGCGAAAGACATATCTGAAATTAACATTTTAAAAAATAAGTTAAGTTCTGAATTTGAGATGAAGGATCTTGGAGTAGCAAAGAAGATTTTGAAAATGAAATTTCTAAAGATAGAAGTTCAGGAAGACTATTTCTGTCTCAGCAAAAATATATTGAAAAAGTCTTGGAGCGTTTTGGAATACAGAATGCTAAGGCTGTCAGTACACCGATTGCAGCACACTTTAAACTCTCAACTTCATGTTCACCAAAATCTGATGAAGACAAAAGGTATATGTCAAAAGCTTCTTACTGTAGTGCAGTTGGTAGCATCATGTATGCAATGGTTTGCACTCGTCCAGATATATCTCATGCTGTCAGTGTTGTTAGTAGATATATGTCTAATTCAGGAAAGAAACACTGAGAAGCTGTTAAGTGGATACTGAGATATTTAAGAGGTACTTCTGATGTATGCTTGGAATTTGGTAGAAATTCAGTTGGACTAGTTGGCTATGTTAATTCAGATTTTGCAGGAGATATTGATAGAAGAAGGTCCCTAACTGGTTATGTTTTTACTATTACTGATTGTGCTGTGAGTTGGAAAGCTATTTTGCAGGATACAGTAGCATTATCCACCACTGAAGCTGAATACATGGTCATCACTAAAGCTGTAAAAGAAGTTATCTGGTTGAGAAGATTAATTGTGGAGCTCACTATGAAAGAGGAAGCTACCGTCATATATTGTGATAGTCAGAGTGCAATACATCTTATTAAAGATCAAATGCATCATGAAAGGACAAAGCACATTGATGTGAGATATCATTTTGTTCATGATATTGTGGAAAAGTAAGATGTTCAAGTTCAGAAGATTAGCACCTATGAGAATCCAGCAGATATGATGACAAAGAGCTTACTTGTTGTCAAGTTTGACTATTATTCAGACTTGGCAGGCGTTACGCAAAGATCCAGCTATGCCCACGTCGGCCATTCGGCAAAGGAGAGCAAGTTGAGCATTTTATGTTTTGAGAGTTTTGTAAAATTCAAGTCAATGTGAAGATTTGTTGATGTGCCTTGAATTATATACCCTGTATTCAAAATTATGAAAGAAAAAAAATGAGAAGAAAAAATGAGGATCTGTGGCGGAAGCGGAAGACTTGGGCCGTTAGGCCCAAGCCCGTAGCCCGCCACTGATTCTCGTGGGATTGCGAGGGGCGAAGCTCCCGCGGTATGAACCTTTATATATGAGGGTTAGGGTTTTATATGATGTACTCATTTTTTGCTCATAGTGAATTTCTTTCGACGGCGGCCTCCTTTGCTCGTGGATGTTTTCTCTCTTGTTCACATTGATCAAGAGGGCTTTACCACATTAAATTTCTGTATTCATCTTCTTTTTTTTTCATTATTTTCATTATTCATCGATCATCGATGTTTTATTTCCAACAGAGGAGCATGAATAATTTTGTTTCTACTTTTGATTGTTCCTACAATGATTAAAGGTGGAACCGTGTGTTGCTCAAATTGACATTTGGTGAAATGTTGAGTACAGACGAATTATTCCAACTTTATTTCAATATCAAACAGTCCCTGTGGAACTCAATAAACCTATCAGACACGAAGGGACTTTCTGGCATTTCACACATGTAGCACATATACTCAAAAGTGAATGAAAAAAATGAAAAAACTTCAACATCATTCGATTATATCCTTATCTTAAAATGGTCAGCTAACTTTATTTTGTAGCTCAACTCACTGAACTTTGATAATCCTAATCTTAATCAATTGTACAATAGCTAATTCATTTGTGGCTAATATGTACTACAATTGTACATTTGATTAGGCGGATGAGTCTCCTTGAAAATATTGCGTGACATTTCTTTAATTATAGTTGATTTGACACTTGGCTCTAAATTATATAGTCATTTTGGTCATAAAAAATGAAAAGTATTTGAAACTTTGATTATTTCAAAAGCTTCATCATATATTTAATTAATTATAGGAATGTGGCATTGGATTTGGAGTTAAGAGTAGGAGTTGTCACTAGGATTAGTGACTCCAAGCAACTGAAGTACTTGAAGCAGAGCAGGTGCAAATTTGATATGATTTGTATGCCAAAGGAGAAAATGGATAAAATAACATATTTATTGCCTGATCGTAAATAATCACGTATACTTGTTAATGCACCTTGAGATCAAGCCATTTCATAAAGCCACTGGTCTATTGAACTGGTTCAATAATAAAATAAAACTTAGAGCTCCAGCTCATTAATGGCGTCCTAAATCCAAGAGTCATCATATGATTCCCACCCTGCTTAATTTCTCTCAAAGTTATTAACCATATCTAAGTTTGTTTCTTGCTTCGTTAGAAAATATCTCGTGTTCATTAGAGAGAAAAAAAAAATAACTTTTATATGCCATCGCTTAACAAATGATTTTCCCATTTTCTATGCTAAGAAAAACGTTCGACTTTTTTTGGAGTTTTTAATAAAGAAAGTTGACACAATTAAATTGTAATTGATAATGAATGAAGTCTTGAGAAGTTCTTTATCAAAATGAGAATTGAGATATATTGGGGATGAGACATTTTACATTCGTTACACAATTGCTTTTTTTTTTCCACGATCAGACACTACTATCAAATTATTCATGCTAATCGTAATATATTATCAAATATAATAAATTAGATGCAATATGTAGAATCTTATTAAAGTATGCGTCAAAAAAAATATTAAAAGATGTCTTCTTAATTTAAAATGAGAATAAGAATTATCTAGAGCAAAAAGTGACAGCCTGTTATTCACAAATAAGCACTTGTTTGTAAACATCTTGATGGTGTTTATTTAGAAACCATCAGATCACGATCTAATGGCGGTCCCATATATATGGGTAGCAATGACACTCGACCCTGTTCGGGGTGGGGTACCCTTTCCCGCCTCGATCTCGATTACCGGCCCTCGTCCCCGCACCCACCCCCACATCAAATCCCCGACACTAGGGAATCTTCTCCCCCACCCCAATCCCCGCAAGGCATCGAACCCCCGCAAGGACACCATTCCTTGCCAGGTGAATCAGCGGCGTCCATCGACCATCCACCTCCTCCACATAGTATTCGTCCGAGAAGTCATCCATCTCCTCCACATAGTAGCTTCACTGAAGAAGAGGGTTAGCAGCATGCTCGTCTACTTGAACGTAATCGATCAGAGTACTATCATCAGGGTTTGGAAGGAGACAGCGTAGGGAGTTCACCACCATGGCTTCGTCGGACGAAACCTACGGCATCCATGGTTGAACATCATTGAGTCAAGCGGTGGCGATGCCATGGAATGCAAAGCGGATATGCTCAGATCATGCGAGCTCCACCAAGCGGATCACGACCTCAACGCCCAAGGGATCATCACGCTCCTCGACGGCAGCAAGAGGGGCCACAAGGGCAGAGGAGCCCGAGACATGAGGAGGGTGATGAGGAGGATGGCACCAGAAGAGGCGGAGCCATGGGCGAGCACATCGCGGCCTCAACGCATAGGGGATCGTCGTGCTCCTCGACGACAACGACGACAGAGGAGTCTACAAGGGCAAAAGAGGGCCGGAGACCATTGGCGAGGAGGGCGGCGAGGCAAAAGACGTCGACAGAAGCATAACGAAGAGTGCAGGGCAGCAAGTTAGAGACAAGCATAGGGTATGCAGGACGACAGAAGAGGTGAGAAGGAGCATCAACTTTCACGGAGGGCTGATGGAGGAATGGTCTACGAGGTTGGAAAGATCGTCGACGAGGAGGGTGACGAGTAGGGAAGCAGCATCTCCGACCCCCCCCCCCCCCCCCCCTCCCCCCGGGCAAGAAAAAGGATGCAGGAGAAGTAAAAAGGAGATGGTGGAGGTGAGAAGGGGAAAAGGAATAAGTGTTAGGATTTTTTAGAAGTTGAAGGAGGATATTCTAAGATTCGAGGACCCAGCGGGACAGAGGCTACCCATTCGGTTTCGATCCCTGAAAGAGAGTTCAGGGGCAATTTGTCCCCATCTCCGACCCCCCCCCCCCCCCCCCCCCCCCCCCCCTCTCCCCCGGGGCAAAATTTTTAGAGATTCCCCCGGGGCCTGTGAAGGACGGAGGATATTGTCATCCCCGTATATGAGTCATTTTTTGTCCTCGTATAATTATTATCCTCATTTAAAATATAAACTTTCTTCTTAACGGAATTTTTTTCATCAAATATATAAACATGTGCGAAAAAGTATTCGTTCGGAAGAAAAATAATTCGGAAATTGCAATACGTTCTGTCCAACTTGAAAAGAATTAATAAACAGCAAAATTGTATACATCTAAATACTCATGATTAGTCGAAAACTTTGACATTTAAAAGGAACAAAAGATTAAAAAAAATAAAATTCTTTATGACAAAATTGAAAAAAAAATACACTTGCTTAAAATTATGTCCGTTGGAGACGACTTCAACATTGTACTATTTTATAGAAAGCTTCAAAAGCTTTGGTGCGTACGAAAAAGAAAAAAAATCAATAATCTCAACTCGAGTAAACGTTGACTTTAAATAAAAATAATAATTTAGTACTATGTGCTATTTATTTTAGAATATTTTATGCTTCCATGACTCATCTTCAAAAATAAAAAAAAAGTTTAAAAAAGTCTATCAAATATTGAAACGATCTAATTAAATTAATTGATAATTTAATAATAAATTAATATTTAATATGAGGATAATAATGTTTTAATGTCGCACAAATTAAATCATTGAAACTATTTTTTAACACACAACTTAAAAAAAATCGAGTTCTTTTTTATCTTTTTATTTTTGGAGGACTAAATTGAAGCATTTGACTTCTTTAAAAAAAGCCCCATGGCAATGAACTCCGCCTTCTTCATTGATCTACAAGTGCAAAATTAGGTAGTAATTTGAAAGCGTGCGAAGGAAAAAAAAAAAGAAAGGGACCAATTCAACATAAGAAAGCATCGATTTCTCGAAGTAAAACATATAGACGATTTTGAAATAAGAGTCCCACGTAATTAAAATTACATCCCAAAATTAAAAGCTTAATTAAGAGTGAAAAAAAAGAGAAGAAAAAGAAAACACACAACAAAAACGAGAGATGCAAATTTTGACACCTCCTACTAAACCTCAAATCAAATGTCAACCCACCCACCGCATTCCATGTACATGAATCACACGCAGTCCTAAAGTCTAAACCTATCCATGAGAGAGAAAGACAACCAACAGTAACATCAATCCCCTACATAAACCAAGGGAAAGGGGGGCGGGGGATAAGAGTGGGAGAGAGAGAAAGCAAGAAAATTCTCGGTAAAGGATCTGAAGTATATATTTTTTTTCATATCTAATTTAAATTATAAATTTTAGTTTCTCAATTTATTCAAACTTGACACTTAAATACTTTCATTAAATTTCATTCAAATTTTCTTATTATATATATTTTTTGTTAATTTCTAATTATGAGAAGTTAGGAAAATAAAATATTAATACGAGCATAATATCACATAACATATCATTATTAAATAGTACTTTTGGCTCATATTATTTTTTTGTTTTTAAGATATACTTATTTAAAATAAGAAAGGAAGGCAAAATGTTATTTCACAATTACTAAAAAAGATGAAATTTAATGAAACAATAAAGTATCAAGTTTTAATAAATTCAGAGATCAAATTTTATAAATATGTGAAAAAGATAAGTAAAAAAATAATAATACAAAAATATAAGTTGAGTGGAAGGAAGAAAAAAATATGAGTTCTATATTTAAACTGCAAGGCGAGGAATTTAATGGGACACTGAGCCTGTGCCTGCACAAACACCACTGGAAAGTCAAATTGGAAGGGGGCAAACAGAAGCTTTTGGATCTGAGAGAGAGAAAGAGAGAGAGAAAAGAAAAACAGGACTTGGGTTGGGTGGGTCTTCCTAAGACAATTTCACCAGCCATTCATTATAACCAATGAGCTCAGCATGCATCATCACCCATATTTATCTTATTACAATTTAACAGTGACACATATCATAATATTTATGGCCCTCATCATCTTGCATTACCTGTTTCTTCTCCTCCTCCTCCTCCTTCTTCTTCTTCTTCCTCTTTCTCTCTCCTCCTCTTCCTCTTTATCTCTCCATTGTAATCAACTCATTTATGTCTCAACCTCATCAGCTGGCACCCCATTAATTTCTCCACTCATTAAGGACCCATCTCACTCATCTTCCTCGATTTGACTTCCCCCTACTCTTCCTCTCCAAGAGTTCATGGATCAAAACTTCTCAAAATTTTCAAGTTGTCCACTGCCGACCATCCTTCAAGTCATGAGCATGAGATGCTGCAAGTTTGATGGGATTCTGAATGACTGACCTGCAAATAATATATCAAGACCTGGTGAGTTCTTAACTCTCTCCCTCTCTCTCTCTCTCTCATGTGCCTTTGATTAGTCTGGAACATGGACTGGGTCTTGCATGGAAGCATCAAAGCAGACCTCCCTGCTACAGTCCCACTCCCATTAGCATTCCCGCCATCATCTTCATCGCCACCGCCACCGCCAGTACAAGGGCCTCCTCCACCACCTCCCCACTCTGTTGGTAGTTTCGCAAACAAGATCACCCCCAACATCCTTCTCATAATTGTCATCCTCGCGATAATCTTCTTCATCTCCGGCCTCCTCCACCTCCTCATCAGATACCTCCGGAGACCCCGCAACAGGGAACCGGACGAGACGGCGAACGCCACGGTCCTCCAAGGCCAGCTGCAGCAGCTGTTCAACCTCCATGATTCAGGGGTCGACCAGTCCTTCATCGACACCCTCCCCTTGTTCCTCTACAAGGCCATCATAGGCCTCAAGGACCCGTTCGACTGCGCCGTCTGCCTCTGCGAGTTTGAGCCCGATGACAAGCTCCGGCTGCTCCCCAAGTGCAGCCATGCTTTCCACATCGAGTGCATAGATACTTGGCTCCTGTCCCATTCCACCTGCCCCCTCTGCAGGAGCAGCCTCCTGCCGGACTTCTCTCCTCCGAATAGCTGCAGTCCGCTCGTCCTCATCCTCGAGTCCGCGAGCGAGAGCTTCAGGGAGATTGCATCAGAGAGAGGGGACTTTGCTCCCAATGCCAACAGTTACCTAGGAGATGACGAGACGTCGCAGAAGTCCGTGGAAGTTGCAGCGAAGGAAGAGGCAAACGTATCAGTCTCAGAGGCCGTAGTGGAAGGAAAGGTTGTGCCTGTTAAGCTTGGGAAGTTTAGGAGCGTAGAGGCTAATGGCGGAGGAGGCGGAGAAGGCACCAGCAATGGCACCAGTAACTTGGACCAAAGGAGGTGCTTCTCCATGGGGTCTTACGAGTACGTGATGAACGAGACCGCTTCGCTTCAGGTTGCCATCAAGCCGCCGAAGAAGAAGCCCTCAACCAGCAGTAGAGGATACAGGCAGACGATGTCGGAATGCGACTTCCACTCGAAAAGAGAGGGCTTCAAAGGATTCGACGCGTCGAGGGGCACAGAATTCGGAGCGGATCATGGCGGCGGCGTCGGCAGTGGCATACAAAAGGAGAGCTTCTCCATTTCGAAGACGTGGCTGCGGCGGGTGACGCAAGAGGAGCCGGCCCTGGGGGGCTCCTCGAGACGCGCCTTCTCCTTCCGCCTGCCCTTGTCTCGGCCTCCCGCCAACGAAACCGGCGACTTGAAGTCCGAAAAGTGCGGGAGCGAGTTCGACATGGACGTGGAGGTCGGCAGCTGCAGCAACAGCATGATCTCAAGAACTGACGAGACCCCATCGTTCACGAGAAGAACGTTGCTTTGGTTGGTAGGCAGGCAGAGCAGGGTGGGAAGTCACCTCTGAAATCTATCCAAGTTCGCTCTTTCTTTTTTTGTCATCTCAGATTCTTATCTTCCTTAGGAAAAGTGTACCAGGTGAGATCAACATATCATACGAAAGTAGAAGAGAGAGAAAGAGAGAGATAGAGGGCATTACCACACACATACTACAGGAAGAATCTCTTGTTGCAAATAAGTTCTTTCCTCACATTCTTGTGTATAGATTAACCACTTCAGAATGATTTTTTTTCCTCATTTTTCAGTGAGATTGTCCTTTTTTGTGTCAACTAATGTGGAATTTGTAATTGAGAGTTTGAATGGGAAGAACAACACAGTGTTCATGTATTTTGGCATTCTTCTTTTGATTGAACTCTGAGGCTTTGCTCAGTAGCAACAGGTTTTCATTTCTCATGTACCTTCGTATTTGTAGCATTAATGCAAAAAAAAATGAAAAAAAAGGCCATGATCAGTGATCTAATAATGTCAGGATGCAATGAGCACCTGTGTCAAACTTAGATGCTCTTAACCAATGTTTCCTCCGAGTTAATGTACTTGTAACTTTTGTTTGATCTCAGCACCCAGATTCCAGTGAAATTTAGTTGTCCCGGTGCCAAATCAGATTGCACCCATAATCTACATATTCAAATCCAAAGAAGTGACAATGGCACCGTCACTAGGAGTCTGCAGCGGTGGCAGTGAGGTTGCCCAGCTAAGAAAAGCTTAGTTACAGGCTGTTGGGAGAGTTAAGGCATGGCTCCCTTTTGGCACCAGCGTTGGTGCTGTGCTTTGGGGGTGCTTCGAGTTGGTGGAGGCGGCCATTTCTTTAATGGAGACCGCCATGAGACCTGAGATTTGGAGCTCTCAAGCAACGGTGGTGGTGGCCAGGAGTTGGTAACTGTGTGATTCTGCTGCATCAGCATCACCTTCAAGCGACCTAACATCTCCTACATCATGCTATTTGTTCCTATGTTGTGTCTCCTCTCTCTCTGACTGATTTTGCTAATATGATTGAGTTGCTTGAGGCCCTCTCTTTCTGGCCTTGGGGACAAAGGTGGCTAAAGTCTTGCCCTTTGCTTGGTCACCATTTGGAGGCCAGTCACATGCGATTGATCCCATGCCACACGCAGACACAGGCCATCGTGCAATAAATACGGGGGTGCATTCACGAGAGCGATTGGTCAGAGCATTTAAAGATATGACTTAAAAAAACTTTGTAAACGCTTCTCCTAAGTCTACTCGTCCGATCAAAAAGTTTACTTTTGCTTTTATTAATTATTATCATGCAATTTGGATAGCAAACAAATAATAATAATAATAATAACTACATGGATACGTCATGCACGCAAACTATTTATTTGAATTTTCGCCTTTAAAAAGGTGGCCTTGACATGTGAACTGCTGCATATTGGGCTTAAGGAATGATTCATGGCATGGGACAAAGGATGCCAAGTTCGATCTCTCAGGGCCAATTATTTTTTGCAGGAAGAGAGCGTCGGATCGGACAGCCAGAAAGAGATACAAATTTGGGGTCAAATTATTCCGCTGCCGGTGCCATTTCCATGTTGTAATCATAACTTTGGCGGTTCATTGCATGCATTTGAGAACACGTCCTCTGTTGAACCTGTAATATTCTTTGAGGCAGGAAGTGGAGTGGTTCTGCATGGAATTTGACATGTATTTTGGAACTGCATGAGAACCACACAATTAAATTAATCTGATAAAATATAATCCCAATCAACAACCACTACATGCTTCACCACCGGCATCTGATCGACCTCCCTGGCAGTAACGGCACTGAACTTTTTTTATCACAATGTCATGACCAGCATGCCCTTTTTTCCTCATTTTATTCCAATCTCCCTACTCTTAAAAAATTACAAAGTTAATGATATTATTATTTCTAACGATTTATTTTTTAAAAAAATTAACAGCACCTATTATTATGATGATAAATGGAACTTTCAATAAAAAAAATTGCTTAGCTTAAATTTGCTTATCATTTCACTCTTCCCGATGGCATGTTTTTTTTCTTAAATTAAGCTTCGGCACCTAAACCAATAACCTTCCTGAGATTTGTCGTTATTTTTTTCCGTCCATCACCATGGAATCAGCACTGTACTGAAACAAGGATTTGTTGGATTTTTGCTTGGATTTGGCTTTATATTCTTCCCGCACTTTTGAATCACAATTGCTGACGATTTTGTCCTCACTCTGCTGCTGCTTTTTAGTGTAAAATGGAGTTACTGCGGACCCTTTGCTTCACACCATGTTAAGCGACAATCGTCGGGATCAGATCGGATGATTCACATGATCGCTCGCGAGATATTGACGAGATTTTGACATATCTTATGAGTTAATGACACTCTTTATCCTCTGTCTTCTTCCCTTTTCTGTATGCCTCTCTCTCGATCTCTCTCCGGACTTCGGACAAAGGTCAATTTGAGGTCACGATGATGGTGAGGTAATGGCGATCTCTGTCTCCCTCTGTCGATATCCGGTGACTGATGCAATCGCCTTGTTCAACACGACATCGAGCGATCGAATCGCCGTCCTCGATCCCCCTCTCTCCTCCTTCGACGATGATGATGACATCCGGTGATCCGCGATGCAACGCCAAGGCGACGACATCGGGCGGCTAAATGGCTGCCCTCGATCCTCCTCCTTGTTCGACGACATCCGATGATTCGTGATGCAGCGCCAAGGCGATCCAGATTTGTGGCGCTTAGCACATCCATTTTAATATATATATATATATATATATATATATATATATTACAAAATTATGTGGTGATATCGCAAGTGTTAGCTCGGCCTCACGTTTGATTTTCGGAGTCCTCATAATTAGAGTATATCATTTTTATTTTCATTTGAATATTAAATTAGTTGAATATTAATAATTTCAAACACTGATTAAAAAAAAGCAATATCAAATTATATATATTAAAAAATGGATTAGATTAAAAACAAAATATTTGAATTATCAGATTCCACGTATTAGAAACCTGCCGATGTACGTTGATGTTGACACCTTGTTTACCTTCCTACAAATGCTCATCTGCTCCCATGTGACTGCCGTACTAAATATTTACGCTATTCTTTCATTTATTATGGATACTATATATACAACAAATTTATCCTCCAACAATATAATATATATATATATATATATATATATATTACAAATTTATTAACAATGTGAAGTAAGTAGTATTGATGAAAAATTACGAAAATATCTGCAATAAAAATTTGACTTCTTAAGCCGGCGGAAAGATCTACTTCTCTGATGAATCTGATGATATGCTTATAAATGTTGATACTAAAACTTATAACATGCGAAACTTATTAATAAATATTACTTAACATTTTTGAAAATGTGATATGACAAAAATATGAAAATACAGCTGTTTTTTTGAAAAAAAATAGTTGAATAGTACAGGATAATCTTTAAAGAAATATTCAACTCGTATTGAGTAGTTTCGATGATATTGTTGTTTAATTTTTTTTTTAATTTTTGGCTTCGATGACATGTCGGGCAATGGGTAGGTATGCGGTAGTTCCACATCCACATCATTTTTACCATCTTCTAAGTCAAGTATTGCTTTTTAAGTTGATATATTTTTTCCCCGAAAAAATATCCATTAGGAAGTCAAAAGATCAAGATTAAATCCGTCTGCACGCAGTGTTGATTACCAATCACTTTTTTAATATATATAGTCACTTTCCGGTGTTTGAAAAATGAGTGTCCTTGATCAATTCACATTGGGGCTAAAAAGTGCATTGTGCACAAGTTGAAAGTCAATCCACTCTTGAATCTAATTAATTCAATTAAATCGTCTCGCGTCGTTTGCCTAACGACAATGAGACTAGAAAAATAGGTTTGCATAAATTCGAAATATTACTTAATTGACCATTTATCAAGTTATTTTGAACCGTCTTTGGAAGAATCACATCCAAACTTATTTAGCGTTCAGTAATGGAAGACCTCACCAAAGGACCCAGGATTCACCCAAGCTCGAGCTTCTATTCAAGGGCCATGTCATGTTATTTGTAAATAAAAAACCATGTCTTTTCTAACCAAATTTAATGGGCACAATAAAAAAGGTAACATGATTTTGTTCAGGATCATCAAGTTTGATTTATTAAGATTTTTATTTTAATCGAAATTTATATTTTTTTGTCTCGTTTCTTAAATAAATTATGTAGAGACTGTTTGGTAGAAGAACAATAACAGGGACAAATTTTTGTTCCAAACATTGCACCCAAACACTATTGAAATTAAATTATTTCAGACAACTATTATTATTACTTTTTTTGTTCACTATCTCCACACTTAGAGAAGAAAAATGTGTTCATTTATGTTCTAGCTAATAGTAACAATATTTTGGTTGTGTTTGGCATGAGAACTTTGAGAAAAAGTTAGTTCTCGAAAATTAATCGATTAGATATAAAAGTTTAGGTTGGTGTTTGAATGAAAAAATGTATTGACAAAAAATTAAAAAGTTGATTTAATAGATATTTTAGTGGGTGCTTGGATAAAAAGTAAGAACTAAAATATATTTTATTATTTTATAAAGATTATTTTTATAATTAGCAAATTAGATAGAAAAAAATTAAGGTAAACTAATTAATAACTAAAAATGAAATATAAAAGAAAACTTAACATCATATTCATAGAAAATAATTATATAATTAATTATAGTTTATTTAGAATACCATAATTAATAATTAATTATATTATACTAATATTATTAATAATTATTGTAGTATCATAGTAGTTAATTTTTAATATGATATATGATTAGTAAAATAAATAAAAGTATTTATGTCAACATTTAACAAGAAAATATATTTTTATTAATAATAATAATGGGAAATTTTATTTTATTATAACACTAATAAATAATAAATGCATTTTTTTGTTATTAGACCCAAATAAATTATAAATTTATGATAATGTATAAATAATAAATAAATATAACACATATAATATACTTATATAATATATACATATTATAATATATGCATATAATATATACATATATACATATAATAATATTATTAAAATAATAACTAATAGGTCTAAAAGTAGCTCCACCTACTTTTAGACCTATTAGAAAAAATTAAAAAAAAAATTTGTTCTTAATATTAGCTAAGAACTTTCAAAGTTCTTGCTAAATGAAAAAAAATTACATTTGAAACTTTTGGCCAAAAATTGCAAGTTCATGTCACATGATGTGTTTGGCTAAAGTTAACCTAAGTTCTGAAATCAAACACATCTCTTGACTGTGTTTGACATGAGAACTTATATTTCTCATTGATTTTCAAGAACTAATCGATTTGATAAAAAAGTTTAGGTTTGGTGTTTGGATGAAAAATGTAATGATGGAAATTTGAAAAGTTGATTTGGTAAATAAGTTTTAGTAGGTGTTTGGATGAAAAATGAGAACTAAGAATATAACGTATTATTTTATGAAATATAAAAGTATAGTAAATTAAAATATTATATCTTTATTTAGTTAAAATAATAATTTATGAAAATATTTATATTAATATTGTAATTTATAATTTATGAATAATAATATTATTATAATTTATTATTTTCATATATTATTAATATTATAATTAAGGAAAATATTATATTAATTTAAAAAATTTATTTTATAAGCAAAATGATAATATATTAAAAATAAAATATTATAATTGATTATTATTTAAGTTAATATAAAAATAGTTCACTTAATAATATTAATATTAAATATTAATTAGTAATATTTTGTTAATTAAAATAGAATAAAGAATCGAAAACAAAAAAAGCAAAAAAGAAATGCCAACAAACAACAAAAAAAAGACGTTCTCGTTGGAAGGACCGTTTGGTAAAAAATTTCAGAACTTAACCCAAGACTTAGGAGCCGAACACGGCCCTTAAATATAATTTTATTCTCTGCATTTGTTTTTACAAGAAGAATATTTTAATTTTTTAACCAAACAACCTTACGGAGCTGTTTAGCAATTGGAACTAGACGTCTAGTTCTGTCTAGTTTCAGTCGATTCCGTCAAATGATATGACGTTTGGTGAAATCCAAAATGAAACTCGATTAAAAAAAAGGAGTCACGGACTCTTCTTCCCTTTCCTGCTTTCACCATTTTGGTGAAATCAGGTACTGTAACAAGTTGCTTTTTTTTCTTCTTTTTTTTCTCACACACATGTAACTTATAAAATAATTTATTTATTAAATATAAATTATTTATTAAATATAAATTATTTATTATAACATATTAATATAATTATTATTTTTTTACTTGTTACTTCATTAAAAACTTTTATTACTTTACTATATATAATTTATTAAAAATTCGATTTCTTGACATTTAAGTGATATAGGTTTTTACGAAAATTTTTTGAACAAAATTTTTAATTTTTACTTTTGTTTTTATTTATTAACATTATTTTATTTTATATTTATAATATTAATTTTTATTTCAAAACTCATCAAAAATTAATCCATCAGATACTTTTTCCTATCACATCAACTACTTTATTTCTTATCATTAAATTTCACTTCATCCAAGCATAATTAGAATTACGAAAACTTGATGGAACGCTTGATTTTTGTTATCAAACGCCCCTGCAAGAATTGGAACCTAATTTTATTTTTTTATTTGAATCATGGACTCAGCCAAATTTCACCAAGAAATGTACTCTCACCATCATATTGAAAATCACGTTTTACCGCAACGTGTAGTCAATGCCACCGCCAAATCCCAAGTCCCAACGGCGTGTTGCGTACTTTTATCTAATTTGTAATTTATTTGCTGCAATAGTGGAAACTGGAAACCTATGGGTATAAATTATTAGCGACTAACCAATTCATTATTCGAATGAAAATAATATAAATAAATCTTGACTTCAATAATAAATCTAAAAATCAAACATAAAATTACCAGCACCCACACAGCTTCACCATCCGATCATGTCGATCATTGTTTGATTTGCTACAATTATACTTTATACTGGGCCAAAATATGTTCAAACAAAGCGAATTCTTAGGAGTCCTTTGTTCAACAATATTTTTCAATTAAATAAAATAACGTAATATTGTATCCTCCTAAAAGTAAGTATATTCATATTCTTATTCATGTTTGAATGGAAAATAATATAATTTTAAAATAAAATATTTTATTACAAATTGTTGATATTTATTATTATTATAAAAAATACTATAATAATTCATGGATAAATAATAAAAAAATAAAATATGATTGAAAATGAATTGAAAAGATAGAATATGACTATTCTTTTGTTTTGAAAGAATAAATAAATAAATATATATATGTATATATATATATATATATATATATATATATTGAATGTTGATATTTGAATTTTCAAAAATGAAAGTTTGACCCATTTATACGTATTAATTGCCTATATTATGGGAATACGACGATCTTATGTCGTTTAAAGAATAACTTATTTAATATATAACTTAGAAATATAACTTATTTAATATATAATATATAATAAAAGTTAATAAATAAAAATGGGCTTCATGAGTCTGATTTTTTTTCGAATGGAATCCTAATTTGAGAAAGTTGATCCCGCTCTATTAAAAAATTATCCTAAATCATATTTCATATCTTGATTTTTAATTATTTTTTTTATGAGTCGATCAATTTTTTCATACTTCCCTAATCAAAAGTAATAATTTTTTAATTAAATAATATGTTATTCTACAAATTTTTTAACCTTCCATTTTTCATCCTTTCGTAGATCAATATATAAATCGGCAAAGCAATCGTCTTTGACTTCTATTTTTGTTTAAATTCTTTTTTAGTACCTTGTCTCATTTTTTTATGCCTTTTTTGGAACACACAAATCTTCTATTGATAACATTTTTTCATTACTGTGGACTTATGTGAACCTTATTTTCTAATAAAAAAATCAACTAATTTGACATATATGTTACAATACTTATATGTTTCATCGTCATTGTCAAATATCATTCCAACATACGGTTTATGTAGTTCAAAAGATTTCACGTAATCATCATGTATGACATCAATTTCTTCTTCTTCTTCGATGTCCTCACTAATCACTTCTTTCACATAATCATCTTCGACATTGACTCCATCTGTAGAAAATAATCTTGAACTAAGATGAACAGCAATATGAAAGAAATAATGTTGTCGGAATGCACATTCATTCTTCATAGCAATAAAGCAATGCATGTTCAAACTCATGTAGAATGGAAACACTACAACAAGGCACATTCATTCCATTCTATGAAGCAATATACATTCAATCTACCGAGCACTAAATTAATATACATTCGAATTCATTCATCATGTAAACCGAAAACTTGTGATGACAGCAGGCATGTCAAAAAAACAGGGAGCACTAATCTACAAATTCCAGTTTTCAATTTTAGTTGAGTTGAAACATTTATATTACAATTTCATGACATTTTGATGACAGCAGGTACAATGGACATTGCCTAAAGAAACAAGAATGTCACCTGCAACGCTAGTGGTTAAACATTGGCTTTCACTGTTTCTGTTGTAACTCGAGAGGGAGCAACGAACAAGGCTTTCAACGTAGCGATAAAGTAAAAGAGGCATTCTCCCTCGTTCTTCCGGGATGTTTGGATTGAGGAAGGAATGTAGCGAAATATGAGAAAATAAAATTAATTAAATCATATTTTTTATTCAAATTAAGAAAGATGGGATGAAATAATTACGCTATTCAAATATCACAGAAAAATAGATTATTTTATATCAAATTAACTTCTTTTGACAAGTAAAAAAAAGGCTACGTCACTCATTCCGATAGCATTGGTTGAGAAGTTCCGACGCCTGCGATGACGAGGAATGGATTCAAGAAATGTCGCTAGGGCTTGAACGGGATCACCTCGTTCGACAACAGAGAAAAAGGCTATGTCACTAGTCTGGCCATGCTAGATGAGGAGATCTGGCAACAAACTGAACCGACATCATCACCCTCCGACCCGCACGCATTCTCTCCGCTATATCTCATCCATCCGACGGACGTCCGTGTAGTGTAGGGACGAGGGTCCTCCCTAAATAAAGGACCCCCATTATATCCCCACCAAATAACAAAAGGTGAGAAAATTATTATACAGGAAACCGAGCATAGTTTGAACTGCATATGCTCTTTCCTTGCTGCCAAACTTCAGAAAACCTCTACGTCCGGTGAAGAACACACACAACACAAGCTGAATACAAGTTTAAAGTAATAGCGGACGAAATAAAGTATTCAGTTTTCATCACTTGAGCATCAGTAAATCGCCAAGCCGAACACAAGTTCCACAAAGAAGTTTAATGATGAGAAAAAAAGGGCCCATTTTATTGTAACCAAAAGACGTCTCCATTCAACTCCAGTAATGCGCAAGGACGATTGCGGTCTTTATTCTTGCAACAGGTTCCATAGGGGAGTAGAGATTTTGGTACAAGCGCTGCAACATTTCCATTAATGTCCTCTAGGAAAAAAATAATAACTGCACAAAGTTTGCAACGCCACCATGAAATTTTCGTCGGCGGTCATCCCACTTTGAAAGGGGAAAAATCCTCCCCACTTCTCCTCAATTCCGATTGCTATGGAGACTTCAGCCCATCTGCTCCTGAAGCTGAAGAAATAGAGGCCACGCAAGGGAACCAATATCTGCGTTTCCTATCTTTATGCCCATCATCAATCATCGCTAGGCCGACCTGAAATACGCATTCATTTGTGCAGGTCAATTATTTTTCCATGCGACATCAACTAATAGAAGAACTTACTTTTAAAAGTGTCTCGAGTGCATCTTTTGCTCGACCAGGAGACCATGAAAGTTTTCTTTCAACTTCTTCGACTGTAACATAGCCCTGACTCTGCACGAGTACAAAATCACTTCCATTATAATGGCTTATGGGTGACATGTTTCTTTCCTTAATGGTAGCTAACACATCATTCAATTTTTACTATATATGTTAACATCTTATAACATAATTATTTTCACATCTACAGACATCTTCAACAGTGAAAAACATTGAATGGTTTGTTCTGAAAGCTTTTTACTATAATGTGATTTGAAGAGATGTCAAACAAATAATGGAACAAAATCCAACTATTTCTTGATTACTAATGAGCTGGAGAACAGTTAAGTACATATGATGCCAGGCCAAAGATTGGTGACAAAAGATAAAAGCAAAATCATTTTTCAATCATCCTAACAGCACTTCAAGATGAGGACAAGATGATCAGATTCTGCTGATCAGGAGTTTGAGAAGGTTTCTATGAGTAATGACAAGTGCACGTTGTCACAAATTGTATTAATAAATGGATTACAATGACCTCATGTTATATCTGTTTTCACTCCAAATTAGAAAATAATCACTTACCTCCCCCTAAACTCATCATCTACTTCTGTTATTCTTTTACAAAATTATGTAATCAAATTTTAGCCTTTATCATAAAATCTTGAAAATCAAAGGAAACGCGCACACCATATAAGGTTGAAGGGTAAACACATATTTTGATTAAATAAAAAAAGTACAGAAACAATAACAGAAAGGTTAAAGGTGATAAAATGAAAAGGTTTAAACACTGAGACAAGCCAAGATATTTATTATCGTAGTTTAATTATGCAAATGAAAATATGTCATAATCTAAAGACGTAATCCTAAAACAATTTAATCTGCAGGGCAATCTTTCATGTCTACAACAACAACAAAGCCTTATCCCACTAGGTGGGGTCGGCTACATGGATCATACGACGCCATATATTCGTTGATCCATGTTCATGAGATTCGACAGAGTTTTACGCAGACTGTCGGGGCCTAACACAATCTTTCATGTCTAATATCCAAAATTCTGTAAGGACTACCTTCTCAAAAAAAAAATCTGTAAGGACTAAATGAAAATATAAAGTTTATTCAGCACAAATAATATTTGACTGGCTAATTGATATAATCTACAATTCTGTAAAGACAAAAGCTTGACAATATAATGTCTCTGAAAACCAAAACATTTGTCATTTGTTTGTTCTGCAACAGACATAATAAAATTTAGGGAAAATGTCTTAATGTGAATATTTGGCGTACCCAAAACCTGCAAAGGTTCCTGTCACTACTCTGGACATCATCATGTCCAAACTTAACATTAAACAACTCGGCCAGAACTGGGCAATTAGCAATCCCAAAAGCATAATACTATAAAAATTTAACATGAAAACTGTCACAGCATTTATTTTGAAAGAGAAAGCAAACCTGAGCCACTTCAAGTATTTCATTATGATCTTTGTTCAACTCTGTGGGAACTGAACGAACAAGCTTCTTCTTGCCAACAGTTATTACTTCGAAACCACTACCCAGAACCTGAAGTTAGCAAAAATGAAATAGAAAAATCACATATGATAAAAGCACACTTGCCAAGTAAGATGATCAAATTTGGTATCGCCTCAACAGAAAATTGTATTAGAGAAGGAATTAAATAGAAGAGGTAACTAGTAAAAACTTACTGACAAAAGGTTGTAGCAAAGTATAGTTCATAAATAAATAAAGCTTCAGGTCAATACCTTCAACTTACTTATAGCACGAAGACAGTCATCTTCAGATACAGAATCTCGAGCAGCTTTTCGCTTTTGACAAAGAAGACTGGAGAGCTCTTGCAAGTCAATAAGGCCTCCATTAGTTGATCTAGTTGCTAAGCAAAAATCGACAATTTGAACCCCTGAAAAATAATTTGTTCTTGTTCAAAATAAATATCGAGAACAGAAGCTCATAGTACGCATCAGCATGCCATATGTGATCAAAGGGTGAGAGAATGAGTACTCTTAAGAAAGCTGATGCATTCTTGTGCACATGACAGACACACAAAACATAGTTTCCCAGAACTGCAAAAAAACATCAAGACAACCAAAAAAAGCGCATAAACAACAACTGCACTACCTCAGTTGCTCTGCAAATGAAACAGAAGGCAGGTTTTTAAATGGAAGATCATGAAGGAACTTTTGAAATTACGTTTACAAAACCTATTATCTGGACAGAAGTTAAAAAGTATTGAAGTAGGAGTCCTTTTGCTTGAGCACCTTTAAACACTAATGAGGTAAAATGCATAAGATATTGTAACTGTCTAAAGGTATCATTCATTAAGAAAAATAAAAGTGTCAAGAGGTCAACTTTCACGGTTTAGACGTAGAAATATGTTGCAGCTTTCATTGCCTGCCATTAGAGAGCATCCAAATTTGTGCTCGATAATGACATATTTTCAGTCCATTGTTCATGTAACCATTACCTTTTTATTTTGTAGAGCAAGATCTATTGGTGAATAATATACCGAAAGGTTTGGTTACTAATAGAGAGGAATGACGTCGTATGATCCATGTAGCCGACCCCACCTAGTGGGATAAGGCTTTGTTGTTGTCGTCGTCGTCGTCGTCGTCATACAAGGTATGAGCCCACCCCAAAGTTACCAAGAAAACAGAAGAATAACGGAATGTACATTTAGATGGTAGAAGGGTTTTATCAAAAGACAGAGAATATGCTCACCAAGTTCATAGTAGAAGTCACCAATTCCTAACAACTCTGCCCAAAACCCCTTGTTTGAGGCTAGGGGATCTACCCCAACTTTAGCACACATTTCATGAAATTGTGATCTAAATGTGGGATTTTTCCGGATATCATTCTGCATGGGCAAGATAAACAACTTAATATTGATAGAAAGAAAATGAACTAATAAGATGTTCAGCTGCAAGTAAAACAAGCCAACCCAAGCCTATATCAAGAATTGTCTATGGCATTCTAATAGTTTCCTGTAAGATTGTGGTTGGAACCTAGGGACTAGCTAGGTAGAGAAAAACCGTCATGCCCAAAGTAACCAAAGATTAATGAATAAGCTGCTAAATACCCGAATCTTCCATTTTCACCTGAAGAGGTTGTCAAATACAAACATTATACCAAGCTATTCAATGCGCACAAAATACACAAGAAGGATTGAGCTTCTAAATATCAAATCACTATACTTTGCGTAATCATATAAAGACATAGTTTAATACATAAGATCAAACGAGTTGTCCACCACAAAAATGAGGAATAGCGAGAAAAGAAGAGGGAATTAAAAAAAAAAATGATACCTTGTGCTTGCGAGCAAATTCTTCCAATTGAGATCGAAATGTGGCGAGCTGCTCCTTCATGAGATCAGTCTTCATCCTGGCCACATTTTCTCCAACAGCCCGATAGTGATCCTGTCAGCCGGATCAAAGACGAAAATAGAAGAACAAATCAAACTCTTTCTTTTTCATTCTTTTTTATCTTGAAAATTAAATCAACGACCAGAGAATCGGAGCACCTACCCGAGCAAGGGCCGCGCTCTGTAAACCTGCGATTCCTGGCCTTCTCCTCATCTCGTTGATCAATTTGCCGCAATTGTCGTACGTTCAACCTCCTTGTTGATGATTTCTGAAAATTCCGGTTATCGATTCAAGATTTAGACGTTCCCAAAACAAAGCTCCTCTCTTTTCAACATCTCTTCTCTATCCAGCGCTGCGATCGATTGCTCCTCCCTCCTCCGACGCCCGGACGGCTCCTTCACAAGGATGGCATGAGAGGAGTTCCGGACAAGTTGGTGGCGGATCGTTCCTTGGTGCTCCGCCGCAGATTAGTGACGGAGGAGGCGCAGCCGGGAGAAGCAGAGGAGGCGGTGGCGCAGACGGGGTGCGGATATAGGGCTTGGGACGCGCGGCCGGGAGATGAAATGGTGATGGCCGAGTCGACCAAGATGCCATTTTTGTCTACGTGGCATGAGTTGGACGGCCTGAGAAGGAAGAGAAATGAAATTTAATAATTTACAATTTACAAGATTAATATTACTGGGCAGAAAAATCTATCTCTTATTTTGATTAATATTTTTAAAATGTCAAAATATCATTCTAAAGTTTTATCAAAAAATAAATAAAAGCTCCATATGAGCACATCTAAAATTCAACTGTGACAATCTCAATCACATCAAACACAAACTCTATTATTTAGAAAGGTAAGACACTTGTATTATGAAGAGTAAGTATCATAAAATAAGTCATACATATAATTTCAATCACATTTATCTTTTTTTTTTCTTGTTATTTTCTAATTTTTTATTCAAAACCTAACCGTTTAACTTTCCATGGTTAGTTTGAGTGTATGACATCAATTTTCAGATTAAATATGGTTTCCTGATCACATCTTTGTTCCTAATAATTTAATTTAAATGTATGTGCCTCCTTTTTGACCCATCGCTTTCGTGGCATCATTTAATTAACACATGCTTATTTCCAAAGCTTCAATTTGCGTTACCTTCAAAATATGCCAATACTCTCCGTTTTGATAATTTTGTAATTAAGGATTTTCTTACATTAGATGCCCCTCTGTGTTTTTTAAGCTTTACTTTATTCTTATAATTATTTTGATCCTATTAACTTATTGCTTTGTATTATTTATTATATTTTTTTGTCTTTCCCTTTCTAGCATAAATAAGTTTGGTTCTCTTCTTTCTCTTTCTAGCACCAGTAACTCAGAAAGAAGTGGGAGAGGAAGATATTTGATTCTGACCCACCCCCCTTGACATCACATAAATTATTAATTGAGGTTTTCTTCATTATATGTATGATCATCTCAAAATTTTCTAACTGGCACAGCATTGTCAAACGAATATATATATTATATAGGGTAGTGCATTAAGGATTTAGTAATTAGGTCGTGAAGACTTCTCCATTCGCCAATGCCTTCTTTTTTTCTGATATTTTAAAGCTTAGCTTTGTCCTGTTGCGATCTCTTACATGTATATTGCATCACTCATGTCACAACAAGACCACTCTCATCTTAGTTACACAACTTATCGTGACCCTCACAAATGAGTCATATCTAAATATGTAAACTGCACCAGATAATACTAGTTAGGATATAATGTTTATCCTCCCTCATTGCAGAGGACCGTCCTCTCTACGCATGACACAGGTCGAGTTATCATTCGACACACAATTAAAAAATGCCCAATTCGAGCAATGTTTCATCTGATCAATGAGAATTTAAAACCTAATTCAGTCATCAACCCTCCTCCTCAAAGGCGTTGAAGATGGTTCAATAGTCACCCTCCTCCATCGTAGGCGTGGAAGATAGGGTCACTATCGTGCCTTGCCACACCTCCACTTTCATCTCCGATTACTGCATCGTCATCCCATTGCCCTCATACAATAACCCTAATGCTGACGGCAAACGTCGTCCGGTGATGATGATAAAATAGCAGCTAGAGGCCATTCCCCTTCACCACGATCTCATTGCCCCCACGGAGTCCACCCTGGGTTCAGCTCACTCCGGGAGCCTCCCAAGGTCATCCTCATTGTGGTCGTCACCTACTCTTTTGCGCCAGCTGCGTTGCGGTCACCATCGCCACCATGTACCTCATCTAGCTCGTCATCTCCAATTGCGGAGAGATATGCGCTGCCAATGACTATGAGGAAGAGGACAACATCGAGGACCTCAAAAAGGATGAGAACAAGAAGATTCCCGCTGATGAGCCCTCAAAGGTGGAGGGGTACAGGGAACGAGAGATGTCGAGGATCATTGGTGGTGAGGGCACGATCATCGGTGGTGGCGAGGAGCGTCGGTGGCTGAATGTCGATGATGATGGCGTCGAATCTAGACGACGACGAGGGTGACATTGAAGGGGGCGGCGAACGTCGAAGGGTTTCTTGTTGAACTTTTTTACGTTGTTGAACTGGTTGGCTTTCATGATTGAATCATGTCTATCCAACATTGAATCAGAACATTTGCATCCTGCCATCGGATCTATATCCTACACATGTTACGGGGTGTTTCCGTGACACGAAGCGTGAAGCCTCGCGACACCAGTGCCGCTCAACTTATAGCTTCCGGCTGCTCAGCGTCGAAACCATGGAACACATGCAGCTGCCCCACACTGGATAATATTACGGAGTACCAAGTTATCCGCCCTTAGGGCATTTATCTTGTAAAGGCATCTTTATGAATGGCCTAGGTATGTGGCATTACTCGTAGGGTACGTCTTTTGCATCTTCAACATGTAATAAGACTCTTATACCTACGGTACACTGGGAGAAGTTCACTAGTGCCTTTCGAGACCCAGATGTATGTTATATTTCATCATACTCAATACAAGCATGCTTTCCTTTAATTCTAGTGTCACGACCTTGAGCGTGGGGTGGCACATCGGTGTTCCTTTGTGAAGTCTCATGGTTTTTCGGTTGCCCCTTCGAACTTTAAGCGCCAAAGCATCTGTTTTAGTGTCGCAACGCGCTAATGCCACGGACTCATGACGAGTAGTCCAACACTCAGGTCATGTCAGGGATTGAACGTCTATAAGAGCGACTCTCGACATATTCGTCTCGACCATAAATCTTTCGCTGCTACTCAAAACAGGCTTAGCTAGGTGCCTATCCATTTAGTCGCCACACGTGATCTAATGTTCGAGAATGACCCGTGACACACACACATGTAGGCACGACGATCCTCCCTACCCGAAGAGGGAGGACAAAGATTATACCCTACTAATTTATTAAGAGCATTAAATTATTTAACTTTTTTAGCTGCCTTTACCAACAGACTTTCAAATTACATAGCGAAATTTTATATGTAACTTTCTACGTAAAGGTAATTTTGGAAAAAAAATATTACAGCTTTATTGTAATATTAATATTTTCTATTAAGCAATATATAATACAAAGTTACACATTGAAGTTTTTAAGCTTCCTCCATTCCTCATTAATTGACTTTTTTAGTCTCTATTTATGAGTGATTTTCTTTTCTTTTTTTCTTTAAATTTTCTTCTCAGTTGTTGACACATACTGCCAACTATGTAGCATAGTATATATGACTCAATAACCTCATGTTTATGCCCATTACTCTTTTCATGGCAATAACGATTGGTGTAACTTGTAAGTGACTCTTGATGGTCCCTTCTTACTTGTGAAAAATTAATATAAAGCAATCATATTTTAAGTGAACATCTCTTCGCCTTTATCAAATAAATAACTTCCTAGTCAATCAATGATGATTAACACAATTGAACACCAAAGTTCTGTCTTATCATAAACGATAGAGTACTTTGTTGTGAGATATGAATCCATTTGGGGTTTGTGGTCACCAAAATAAGCATTCAAGAGCTTTGATTGATCAACTGCGTGCATGAGATATTCGAAGGTAACTTGTTCCCTAGCACAAGTTCTGACGATTTTGACACTGTCGAAAGTTTCAATGGTTTTTCCGCACTCATCGGAAATTATTTGTGATGCCCACTTTTACGACGGATCGGTTCCGTCAGAAAATCCACTCGAAACTTCAATTTTTGATGAATTTTTTCGATTTTCCGACGGACTCATCCGTCCAAAAATATCCAAATAATTAAGAAAATAATAATCTGGAGAAGAAGCACTCAATCTACTTTGTTATTAATTGTTCTTTGTATATACATCAAAGAACAAAACTAAAAATCATGACACAAATTTAGTTAATTTATTATCTTGATACTATAATTGGATATGTTTGTCCGTAGCAAAAAATTGTTAGGATTCAATTCCTGCATATCTATTTTTGCTAATATTATGTTTATTCTTCTCACATGTGATATATGACTTTATCCATTTTCTAAACTCTATTATCCAACTATAAATTGATTTCACTAGATGCATTTTTTACCTACAATTATCCATTTTTAGATTGTGCAAATACATAGTGGTCACACATCATATTTCTCAATCATCCATGTGTGCATGTGTCCAACATGTCATGTTATTTAAAAATAAGATAAATATATAATAAAAAAATAAAATATTAAAAATAAAAAAAGGACGGATGCTCAAGGCAGCTAGAGGGGGAGAGAGAGGGCGCACCTATCATGGGATGATTCTCAAACACTAGATCACGTGCGGCGACTAAACGAAAAGGCACCTAGCCAAGCCTGTTTTGAATGGCAGCGAAAGTTTTATGATCGAGACGACTATGCCGAGAGTCGCTCTTATAGGCATTCAATCACAAACATGACTAGAGTGTTGGACTACTCGTCATAGGTCCGTGACATTAGCGCGTTATGGCGCTAATGCAGGCACTTGGGCGCTTAAAGTCCGAAGGGGCGACGAAGGGACCACGGGACGCCACAGAGGGACACCGATGTGGGTTGCCACCCCACACTCAAGGCCATGACACTAGAATTAAAGAAAAGGTTACTTGTATTAAATATGATGAAACATAACATACAATTGGGCCTCGGAAGGTATTAGTGAACTCCTCCCAGTGTATCGTAGGTATAGAAGTCTTATTACATATTGAAGATGCAAAAGACGCTCCTTACGGGAACGTCACCTACTTGGTCATTCATAAGGACAACCTTACAAGATAAATGCCCTAAGGGCGGATAACTTGGTACTCCGCAATATTATGCAGTGCGGAACGACTGCATGTGTTCCATGATTTCGACGCTGAGTGGCCGAGAGTTATAAGTTGAGCGGCACTGGTGCCGCGAGACTTCACGCTTTGTGTCACGGGAAAATGTTCCGTGACATTCTCCCCCACCAAAGTCGGCGACGCCCCCGACGTCGTTGTCCGAGCTTCCTCGGGGTCTTCGCCTTCAGCCTTGACTTCGCTTGTCTTGTTCAATTCTGTCTTCTTTGCCTTGACTTCTACTTCATCAGCGTTACGCAGCGCCAGGAATGCCCGCTCCTTGGGGTCTCGCTGAGGACTCCTCCCTTAGGCCTACTTCGC
Organism: Pontederia crassipes; assembly: GCA_030549335.1. NCBI lineage: Eukaryota > Viridiplantae > Streptophyta > Magnoliopsida > Commelinales > Pontederiaceae > Pontederia > Pontederia crassipes. The sequence goes on along the minus strand of CM060185.1, from coordinate 3,514,442 downwards.
TTGCTGATCCTTCGTTCAATCTGGGGTCATCACTTGTGCAGCACCAGTAGAGTCCGCCATGAGCGGTCTGACTTCATCAAGCAACTATCCGTCCATCAAGTCTCTATTGGCTTCACTTTCTTCGACTTGCTCAGCATCAACTTGTGTGATTTGACTCCTTTGGGGTGAAACAACTCTTGTATGCCTTCGGGACTAGCTCGGAAAAGAGTTGCTCCAGGGTCATGCATAACACGATGAAGAGTCTCGCCATTCGACCTGCATGACTTGACTCGATACCTTCATGTCGCGGATGGCCACAACATAAGGTCTCTCTTCCGTCGAAGGTAAGGTATGTGACCATCTCACCCTTGATGGTCATTGCAGAATTTCGATGGCTTAAAACAGCATAAGCTCTTCGATGTCGACGCTTACAGCTTGTCTGCTTCGGGTGCTTCGGGTCGCCATGATGAGCGACAAGAGTCTCCCCACGGATGCTTCGGGCCTCTTTGTGGGCTTGACTCAACGTTTCTATGTCGCAAATGTTTGCAACGTAGAGTCTTCCATTTTTCCGCCGAGTGAAGAGTGCAGGATCACCTTCTCCTTGGTGATCACTTGATGTTGCGGTGGTCTTGAGGTAGGACAAGGTTCTTTGATGTAGAAATTCATGCCTTGTCCATTCCGAGTCGCCATAGTAGCGACGAGAGTCTCCTCATGTTTCCTTGTGTATCAACTCACTGTCTCCAAGTTGCAGATGCCTACAACGTGGAGTCCTTCATCCGTCGAGTGTCGAGTGCGGGAACACCTTATCCTTGGTGGTCGTCTGATGTCTCGGCAATTTGAAGTAGAGCAAGGTTCTCGGATATGACATTCTCTACCTTGTCCACTTCAAGTCGCTATAGTGAGCGATGATGGGAGTCTCCCCACATGTGCCTGTGGTTCGACTTATTTCTCCTGCTTCGATAAGCTATCTTTGTCTTTGGCATAAGTAGCTTCCTCCTTGCGACTTGAGCTTCTCTCCCCCACAATTGCCCTTGCCCAAGGGCTTTGGTGGTATGGCACTTTGTCTTGGCATGAACACATTGACAGCGGCGACTAGCGAGCGACGGTTGAGCGATCCTGTCGTTCCAACTCCGTCCTAGTCCAAAGTTTCAACTCCTCTGCTTGAAGAACACCAACGCTGGGTCTTCATCCTCCTGGAAATACTATAGGCGGAGCTCGGTAATATCTTTCACGTCCTCCTTCAACATGCCCATCTGGCTGATGTTGAACAATGCGATCTTGACTTCTAGTCCCAACTTGTCAGGGCTTGCATCATTGATGAGCTGCCACTTCCTCCGTCCCATTGTCTCAATGGGATGCATGTTCGCCACATTCCACATCGTCGCGATGGTAACGCCATCCTGAGTTTGCCACATCTTGCAGGGTTCTTAGGATATGCCTTCTTCCGATCCTGGGACCTTCTTTGAAGCTTCGGCAACCCCTCTGAGTATAGATGGGGAGATACCAATGTGCTCATTCATGAGGGGATACACCTTTGGTACTCGTCCATCCACAATTTCGACGAAGTAATGTCATTGCGCTTGTCGACAGGGATCATGCGCCTTTGACATACTTGTCTAGTGGGCGGCTTGACCCTCACGAAAGAGTAGCCGTTCCGGACCTTCACCGATCCATGGGGATGTTCATGAAGGTGCTCCGCTTGAATAAGCGGATTGCGGTTGGTGAACTCATGGCACAAGCCCCCAACTTCACCTCCATCTTCATTCGAAGGGACGACATCGTCAGTGTGTCATTCGAAACATTCGCATTGCGATCCTTGGAGGCCGCTTTAATTACTCGAGGCGTTGTCCGAAAGGAAAGGGCACTCCTTCCTTCGGTTGGGGGGGAACGCTCGACAGCAGCATGTCGAGATTCACCAAGTGCTCGACGCTTAGACCATTTGCCGAATTGGTCGCTGAGTTGAGGCGTCGATTTGCATTGGCATGTAGCAAGTTCGTCCCAATTCTCAATGGTTGACATCGCGCCGCTTGCGGGACGACACTTGACGAGGCAGGCAAGGCTGACAGCTCGTCTCCAAGTGTTTGCAAGTAATCAACGCTTTGCTTCATCTATGAAAGTCATCTTGTCGCGACAGGCGATGCTGACAGCATGACAAGATGCTTATGAAAGATACTCCATAGCCGAAAGGATGATGTTCCTTAGCCTAAAGGGACTGTGAACCTTAATGCTTAAACTTGAGCCAACTTCTCCCGTGAAGCGGTTGTGCACTTCACGTTGCATAACGGGGCATGCGATGCGACGTCACGAAATACCGAGTAGCGCCAGATAGCCATGATATTGCATGACCGACAATCCTTGAATGTGATAGGGTCCTCCGAGTTACACAATGTTTGTGTAAGTGACCTCTAGGTATGGGTAGCGCAAAACCATCATGCAGAGCATATGGCCACTCTTGACGCAATGCGATACTTCAAGATTCCGTTGACTGTATACCTGGGGTGGTTGATCTGCTCGAGTGAGCGATGCGTGACCGTCCCGTTTAGGCGGGGCGATCATTCCGCCATCATAGTGCATGATGGACGTTCCTGGACACGACACGGGTGTATGAGGAATATGCTGCGGGGCACGATTGGGCATGCGGCGAGGAAGCTTGCCACGCATTCCTCGTTGGCGTCCATGATCGAAGACCATGGTACCAGTGCGCCTAGGCATGATGGAGTTTTTGAGCGGAAGCACATTTCCTACGCCAGGGCACATTGCGACGACACAAGCGAGTCATCGTCGCTGGGTAATCCGAACAAGAAGAACTGCTCTGATACCACTTGTAACGGGATCATTCTCGGACACTAGACCACGTGTGACGACTAGGCGGAAAGGCACCTAGCCAAGCCTATTTTGAATGGCAGCGGAAGTTTTATGATCGAGACGACTATGCCGGGAGTCGCTCTTATAGGCATTCAATCACGAACATGACTAGAGTGTTGGACTACTCGTCATAGGTCCGTGGCATTAGCGCGCGCTTGGGCGCTTAAAGTCCGAAGGGGCGATGAAGGGACCACGGGACGTCACGGAGGGACACCGATGTGGGCTGCCACCACACGCTCAAGGTCATGACACTAAAATTAAAGGAAAGCTTATTTGTATTAAATATGATGAAACATAACATACAATTAGGCCTCGGAATGCACTAGTAAACTTCTCCCAGCGTACCGTAGGTATAAGAGTCTTATTACATATTGAAGATGCAAAAGACGTACCCTACGGGAACGTCACCTACTTGATCATTCATAAGGATGACCTTACAAGATAAATGCCCTAAGGGCGGATAACTTGGTACTCCGCAATATTACGCAGTGTGGGATGGCTGCATGTGTTCCATAGTTTCGGCGTTGAGCTATAAATTGAGCGGCACTGGTGCCGCGAGGCTTCACGCTTCGTGTCACGAAAAAATGCCTCGTGACACGCCCCTCTTCCTTTTTAATTTTTAAAGAATTTTTATATTATTATTTTAATATTTTATATTTAGCTTATTTTTAAATATCATGTGACGTTGACACTTGAACGCATGGATGCAAGAGAAATATAACATATTCTCGTCGCGTAATTAAATCACACAATCAAGAAATGAGTGATTGTAGGTCAAAATGACGGTTAGTAAAATAAGTTTATATTTGAAGGATATTTTAGCTACAAAGTAAAGTCGGATGATAGAGTTGAAAAGCGGATAAAGTTAAAAGTCATTTAATGAAATTTACCTAATATACGAAGGCAAAAATTTTATTGAAAGGAATTATATTATTCGAAATATAAAAATACATAAAAAAAGCTATACAATTTTAATTATGTAGATTCAAGGGTTTTTTTAATAAATCTGAAGCCATTATATAATTTTTTAATCAATGGATTTGTAGGTTTTCATTTTTTTGTTCATAACCCAAGTAGTAACTATGAATTAAACATATATCATGCAATATTTAAAGAATAAAATATATTGGAGGATCAGGAAGTTAAGAAAAACAATGATGAGAAAACACAATCGATAAAAGTTTAATAAGTTTTATACATGAACTTTCATAATAACATCGATAAAATAAATATTTTCATGTTAAAAGTTTACTTTTTCCCTATGTTATCTTCCACGTGTCTTCATCAATTTATTACAATTAAAGCTTTAATTTGTGAGCGAAAAAATATTAGCTGCCACAAATCTGTTACATCAGTTGAAGAATGTTTGAAATATGATGAAAATAAAACAATTGATTCAAATCTATCTTTTACATCAATATCAGTAACTTTTTTAAATACATCCTTTTGGCTACTACACATTTGAAATAAGAGAAATGAAAAATTACTCATTACTATGGATAAGAAAATTTAATTAGGTAATAATTGAAAATATGTCCGGATAAGTGCATGTTTGCATTTGTAAAGTAGGGATGGGTGATTCTGTCAGTTGAAACTTACTAAAATTGGTCTTGTAGAATTTTGAATAATGATTAAAGAAGTGGCTTTAATATTAATAACCAATTACCTCAATTGATAACAAGGTTGAGTCTAATATCGAATTTGAGTCTGGAAATCATTACGTTGGTTAAGGAATAAATTATTACTGTTTCATTTTTTTACTTTGAATTTATCAGGCGTTAATAATCTTAAACACAAAAAATATCTCATAGACTCGTATCAACACAAAAAAAGAGTGACACTAATGACTTACCCTTTCAATACATCTTGAAAATTATTATGCAAGTGCAACAATGAATTAAAGTGTGTAATACTTAGCAAACGGATGAAAGTGGTAAGTAATTTTTTTCTTTTTTAAATAGGTTTCAAGTTTGAGTTTTGTGATGCGAAAGTATGGCTGAGCACAGATCGGGTCGACCCGGTCTGCACCGACCCGATAAATCGGGTAAAAAATCTGACCCAGGTTAGATCCGATCTAGGACTATGTCCAATAATTTGGAAACCCGTCGGGTTTCGAACCAGGACCGGGTTCACAGCGTGAAAACCCGACTCGAACTCGACACAGCATTAAATGTAATCTATAAACCCGACTGCAACCCGTATCCTGCGACCCGTTAACGCATGAGAAACGATTGAAAGGCGCCTAATATAAATCCCTAATCCCCACGAATCGTGACCGTCAGCAGAAACAAAACCTCCAAATTGTGCTATGTGTTCGTGTATTTCGACGACAGCAACGACGGGTCAGTAGCGGCGTCGTTCCGACGATGGTAATGGTGGGGCCAGTGGTGGCATCATGGTCACCGACGAGCCGCTGCCGAGGGAGAACCTGGAGAGGTTATGCATGTTCCCGGTAATGTATTTGGCGATCTGAGAGTTCTACAAGAAGGCGATTGTGTCGTTCTGGACGACGGAGAAGGTCAACCTCTTCGGCGCCGACCTCGGGGACTGGCTCAACTCCCTGACGGACGATGAGCGCCACTTCATCTCCCATGTCATCGCCTTCTTCGCTACTTCCGACGGAATCATGCTCGAGAACCTCGCCATCAGGTTCATGACCGACGTGCAGCTCCCGAAGGCCCGTGCTTTCTCCGGCTCCTTCTGCTCAATCTTCTGGAGGACGTCGACTGAGGATTCCCAGTCTAAACCCGGTTCCATTCCCGGTTTGTCGGGTCAGTCCCGGTCTCGACACCGGTATCGAATCCAATTTTTCCTGCCGGGTCCATCCGAACTCGGACACGGTACCAAATTTGCTCAGCCCTATGCGAAAGTAAAATAATTTTCGTCGAGTAGACGTGCAACTTAGGATGAACACTAAATTAAATGGATTTCGATAGTGGTTGATTGTGGACTTAGATTTTAACATATGTCCACGCACATAATATTAGTGCCGCGTGAGTGACAATGAAAAAATAATAATGGTGCGTAATATTTTATGAATTAAAACTTGGCTAAAATTGAAGAGAATATTAAGCTATAAATAAGCTAACTGAATAATGTAAAGCTATAAATTTGTAGTTGTAATATTTGACACGATTGCATCAGTCGAGTTCAGATCCAAGCTTAAAAATGGGCGGGTCAATCGAAATTAGAATTGACAGTTAACTCATTTCGAATCGGTTAATATCTAACTAGTCCGATGAATTTTGCCCACAGGCCGGACAAAATTAGATAGTTCGATCAGCATAAAATAAAACCTGAATTGTCCAATTTCATATACAAAATTAATTATCTGCGTATTCATTCATAACATAATTTTCGAATATTAGATGAAAATTATTTTAATTATTTTTACTTACAACCAAATAAGTTTATTTTAATTTTGAATTAATCAATATTTGATATTGAAATAAGATTTTAAAAGTATTAATATTCATAATAAATATTTTAAATTAAATTTTATGAATACGATGTATATAAAAATGGTCATAATTTATATGTTATGTGTATTTTTGTCATTTTACACAATATGCTAATTTAACCGCTATTGTTTATCAAATAGATTTTTTAAATTTATAAACAAATCGTTATCCGTTATCTTCTAATATCTAACCGTTAGACTTTAATCAAATCACTATCCTTTAGTTAAATCGTTATCCTCTAATTAAATTATTAACTTTGCCAAACAGGACGTTATTAAACAAATAAAACTTTCCCAAAATTATTTCTCTTGTATTCGATCCTCAAGATGGTAGAAGAATATATGATATATCCAGAGAGCATGGCCTTTTTTGCCTGTTTTACTTCTTTCCAAAACTTCTATTTTTTTTTGCTCGCCCCTTTTCAAGATATGAACTTTTCGAAAGTAATTTTGGGCCGCTGAATATAACAAAAAAAAGATAATTGTATTAGTCATTTGGATTTAAAAGTAAAAAAATATTAGAAAAAGCAAAAGAGAAAAAGTTATTAAGATAAGGGGCAATGTGATCGATTTATGCCACCAAGGTATTTATTATATTTATTTATGCCACACCAAGGTATTTATTGGTGTGCCAATCTCTAGGCACTGGAGATATCAACAGGACCCTGGATTTGTTAGCTGGTTATAATATAAAACTTCTAGTGGGATGTAGTTTAGTTTCTAACACCACTCTCTGTGTTGTCTAATAGAACTCATTGGAAGTAGATATTAAGCGGAAAATTAGAAGAAAATTCACTAGTAATGACTTCACGTTCTTATACTTCGGATCTTATTCTCAAGACAGTTGCAACTTAATTATGTGAAATTTCAAAAGGCACATGAACAATTTGATCTAAAACTTCTCTCTAGTACAACCTGTCCATCTAGGTTATGTGAGACCCCTTTCTTTGGATTTTGCTTTGAGCATGAACAATAAGCCAAAACATGTGCTGGCTGCTGAAGCACCCTTCTGCCAGAATGAATAGCATTGCTATTATATTAGCCTCTTAGTCTTAACTATCTTACAATGATAGAGATGATCAACTTGTCAGGATTTTAAAATAGAACTATTAGATCCAAATTTTACGAGGATGTATCATTTTTCTTGCGTATAATTTTTTTGGTGGTCTGCTCTCGATAAAAACGGTGTCGACGATCCAACTCACGCAACGCTAACAATTATACGCACTATTCATAAATTAAAAATTGATTCATAATCAATCTTAATTAATTTGATTGATCGCCCAATACCTAATAATGACAGATAAATAAAACTTTCAGTATAAATTTTCTACTATGACTCGAACTCTAAATGTTTGTTGAGGGATAAGATTACTGCCTTACTGGTGTATAAATCTGATGCGTTCACTTTTGGAGCTGTCATTTGACTGACAGATGGCTGATAAGAGATATCTCAAATCTAAGTTAAGTACACGTGTTCCACAATCTACCGAGGTCGAGTGGATATAGTGCCGCCGATATAGTGCCACCGGGGCGTATTGATGTGGCTTTCTATTAGAAATACTAGCTTTATTTCTGCAATCAGCACAGCACCCGCTTGAACTTTGCTTTGACTTTGTCAGCATCTATTTAGCATCCGTGGCGACTGTTTAATGCCCCCACCTTGTTCTTCCGTGGGGTTCCATGATCATGACTCTTCATTTCCGATCCATCTATGAATGCGTCATTTGGGAACAATTAAACCACCTTTGCAATCACTGATTAGCATCTTATCCCAAATTCGTGAGCCTGAAGTCTCTGATCACATAGCAGATCAGTAGTACCCTCTGTTCCTCTGCATCTATCATTCAGCTGCTTTGGGAATGTCTTTCAGGTGCACCAAGTCCATGGGAGCCTCTTCTCAGACGCCCCTTGGCATCCCTCAGATCCTATGGCAAGCCCTGCAACTTCCATTCAAGTCTGTAGCACTCTTCCTCCCTCTCCTCCTTCTCACCATCCAAAACACATCCCTCTTCTTCTTCTCTAACTACTACTGCACTTTGCCTCCCCTCATTGACCTGGTCTCCAAGATCTCTACTTTCTTCAAAGGTCCAACAGGTCCTGCGCCTGCTCCCGTGTCCGATTTCATCCATGACATAGGGAAAGACCTTCGGGACGTCTTCGTCCCCGCCTATGCGTCCACTCTCGTTTCTTTCTCCATCTCCTTGTTCCTTATGGTCGCAACACTGTACACCTTCGCCATGGCCTACGTTAACCGCAGCTTGACCCCGAAGGAGCTCGAGGCGAGGGTCGCGCGCCGCTGGTACCAGACTCTCGTCACTCGAACGTATACGGTCCTTCTCGGCCTTGGCCTTGTTATGTTGTCTTCAGCAACGTTTGCCGCTGTCATGCTGGTATCCATTGTCGGATCCAAGGTCGTCTCTGGTCTTGGAATCACCTCAGCCGGCCTATCTTTCCTGCTGTACTGCTATCTATCGACGCGGTGGAGCATGAGCTTGGTGATCAGCGTGGTGGAGGAGACGTGGGGGATCGGCGCGCTCTCGTGGTCAGTGGAGCTGTTCATAGGCAACAAGAAGAAAGGGACCCTTCTCACCTTCATCCTCATGGCTGTTCAGATGGCGATCTATGCAGTTTTTGGTCATATGATGATGTCGTCAGGGCTGCAGAAACTTATGGGGGAGGAAATCAAGATCGGGCTCATGGCCGCCGTGGCAAGCTCTGTGTGGGAGCTGTACGCAATGGCTGTGTACACAATCTTTTACTATGAGTGCAGGAAGAGCCATGGTTTGGAAGGAACGACGGTGGATGAAGGGGGGTTCATCTACTCCAGGCTGCCTGCTACAGCTGATACAGTGTTCTGACACAGTACAAGAAGCTTAATGTGGGAGCTAAAGGGTTTAATTTGTTCTATCCTCCCTCGTATATTTTGCATATATGTACTCATGATATAGAGTTGATGCCATCTGTCTGAATAGCGTCTGAATAATTGCTTCTGGCTTTATTTGTCACGACATGAAGTTGCAGGATTGAAGATACCTTTGGCTTTGTCAACTCCTTAAAGATGTATTTGATTATCTTTACTTTGAATTAATAATTCGAACTAATGTTCTATCACCTACTAAATTGTATAGTCACAAATTATCAACTGTCTCCGTGGATTAGTTTAGCTCTGAAATTTATTTCAGAAGGTTCCCATTGACATGACTTTGTGTATAATTAACATGGGCACAGTACAAAGTCTGATGTAAGGCATCTCTGAGTTGATCATTGATTCTTCATTACTTTTTCTTGTTGTCATCTGGTATTTTGTCCATTTCAGGTGTTTCTCTTTCATTTTCTTTTGTGATACTAATTGATAGTTTTGCAGGAGAAAGCTGACGACACAGTTTCTCATTTTAAATTCTTTCTTAATATGTTTTTATAGTTTATAATGCAATTTGGTTGTGTTGAATTGTTGATGAAGGATACGAAGCGTAATCCTTGGACATTTCATTATTGGATGTCGCAACTACCCCTTTTCTGTCCATGCATTTGTATTCTTTTTTTTTTTTTTGTCTTCTGCTTTGTTTGATTGTAACCCATCAGACAATTCTGTCGAGATGATTTGGTAATCTGTTTATTTCAACCTTTTTTTTGTGCTGTGGAATTAATCACTTTGTTTATGTTGTGCAATATTAATCGTGACAGGTATGTATATATATTGTATTCGATTTCTTATCTGAGGATCTAATCAGGTACGTGGTCTTGTTGAGAGGGAATTTATCTCTTGAGTATGGTCTGTCTGGGTCTTTGGAAATTTCTTGATATGGACTTAAGATCTACTCCAGACAAACTTGTTTCATTAGATTTGCCTCACAAGATGTTCCAAAACACAGTACAAGTGATGGTAATTGCATCTCAAACTGCATCCTGGAGTCTAGACCTTCCAGTTTGACTAAATGATATAGAACTCAATTTGGGTCCTCCTCTAAGTGTAAGATTAGTAAATAATGTTCAGTATGAGTGTCCCAAACTTCTTATTTGGGATACATGAAGATTGGATGATTTCAACAATAAGCTTACCGTACAAGCTTAGGGAAGTTGTAGGTATTGATTTTCTGTATATTCTTTCTTTAATTGATTTCTCTTCACCAATTACCTAAAGCACACAGAATACAAACAACTAGCAAGTAGCAACCATATAATCACGAGATATCATGTGGGCGTTGACTTATTATTTGACGATCGTTTTGTGTCAACTCTCTTCCTGGATTTATTAGCTCGGTCAGTTATGTTATCTGATAATGAGGCTTAGGAACCTTTGTATTTGCCAGGAAATTGACTCTCGAACTCTGACTTTGACATTAAATTAAGAATTTTATTGTGGGAGCTACTGAGAGGTTTAATTGTTCAATTCTCTCTCATATATCTTGCATTTATATGCCATGATATGAAGTTTATGCCATCTGTCTTGATAGTTTCTGATGTAACATCATATGATACTGCAGTAGTACGCAGTCTTATCATCATCAGCAATGAAATTTGTAGTTGCTTCTGGCTTTACTTGTCAACATACTTTGACTTTCATCAACTCCTTGAAGATGAATTTAATTATTATAAGTTTTGAATTAAAAGAAAAATGCAAGACAAGTAAATAGTTAGTATTCAATAAGCACAATAGAAGCTCTGAAAAAATATAAGCACAATAGAAACTTGATGTAGGAGTATCACTGAGCTGATAATTGATATTATTGTCTTCTATTCAACAGAGAATTCTGATATATTTTTTTGTCAATTTCAGGTGTTTCCATTTCATTTTCTTTTGTGGCACTAAAGGATTATTATGCAGGAGGAGGAACACATGAGTGCGGGGTTTCACTTTTTTAAGTTTCTCTGCTGACATGGACTTATAATTTATAATACAGTTTGGTTGAAGAACATTGAAGCTAAATGCTAGATCTTGGATGTTCCATCATTGGGTGTCACAGCTACTCTTCTTCTGCTATCAATATATTTGTCTTCTCCCACAGTTGTTGGGCTTACCCATCCGACAAATGTGTTGGTAGGTGGTTTGGCAGTCTTTTCAATTCAATTTTTTATGCCAAAGACAATGTTAATAATTAAAAGTAGCGTCTGGTTCTTATCTGAGAACTTATTCAAGTATTTGGTCTTGTCGAGACTGAACCTTCTTTTCTGTGACCTAATAATTTCTTGAAATGGACTTGAGATCTGCACCAAACGTAGTTTCATTATACTTTCTTCTTTCAGCACAATAGTAGGTAATGTCAAGGCATCTCAGACTGCATTGTTGAGTCTCGGCCTTCCAGTTTGACCAAAGAGCTATTGCTAACAGAGCTCAGTTCATTGCTTCCTCCAAGTGCGAGATTAGCAAACATTGTTCAGATGCAGACTTATTAGTTGGAACAAATAAAGAATGGATGGTTTCAACATTGACCTTTCCGTTCAAACTTAAGGTAGTTTGTAGATATTGATTTCTGTATTTTCATTCTTTAATCGGTTTATCTCAACCAGTTACCTTATAGCACACCGAAATCAAACAAGTACCAACTGCATGATTGCGAGATTTCTTCCTAAATGATGATCCTTTTGTGTCAGCTCTCTTCCTGAAACCGTGATTCTTATTTTCTGCATTCTTAATTATGTAGTTCTGCAGCTCGACGTGATATGTCATCTGACAATGAGGCGTTGGAGCCTTTGTGTAACGCCCCGAGACCCACGTGATTTTCACGTGCTCAGAGTCGTCCCAGAGGCGCTACTCAATTTTCTATAAAACATTTTTGCGGAATATAAACAATAATTGCGGAAGACTTTTTCAATAATAACAACTAATAATCCATTATATTCAAAATAATTAAAATATTAATAAGTTCACAATTATAATAAATGCGGAAATAATAAAAACTAGACAACTCAATCTAGAACATGTGCAACATCTGTCTATCACTGAGCATAGCCATCTGCAGGATCATCCTCTATCGAAGTACTCTCACCTGCACGGATCCAGGTACAGGGAAATATCCATGAGTATAAAAATACTCAGTACGTAGGGTCTAAAAGACAATCAATATGCTCAATCGAAAATAAGATAAAATCAATAATGAGTCGATTGAGCAGTCAATACAATAATCAATTAACAATTTATCAATATGAACAATATATCAGGCTATGGTCAACAGACCAATGTAAATCAATAACAATTGTTCCAATTAATAATTATCAATTGCCTGATTAATAAATCAATATTCAATTAACAATTTCCAATTCAATAATCAATGGTCATTGGCCAATAACGATTCAATTCAATAGGGCAATAGTAATTGCCAACTCCATGCCAATATATCCAAATGACCATGATTTAATTCTATTTACTGCAATTCCAATTTCAATTCAATTCGATTCGATTTTCAATGTTCGGAGTTATCCAATTCAATGAGGAGCGCTCAGTCAATTAAGGGACACCATGCCACTTTCATGCAGGCCAGTGGGGGATCAGTCCCACGGCAAGCCCAATACGATTCAATGGGTTCGTGTATGGTGGGGGACGAGTGATCATACACAGGACAGCCATAGTTTTTTACACTATCTGCCCCATTCAATTCAATTCAATTGGTCCCGGCTTAGTGGCAATCAGTGAACATGGACCCAGTAGCTTTCGGCTTTTATCTTGTTTACCTAAAATGTCTATCTTTAAATAAATTATCAATGAGATAAATTCTGAACTCCAAACTAAGTAGGTCAACAATACAATCAAAATCAAAGTTCATCATAGTATAAACAAATCAATCACCAACAATATCATTAATACATCAAATTAATTAATAACAACAATAATAATCAGTAATTAAAATTTACTCAAAAATAAATAATAACTCTAGGTGGTACTCTCTGTTCATTACGGCCGTAACATCATTTTTCTTTCTCTCCATCTTCTCTGATTTTTACGACCGTAAATTCTCTCTCCAAATTTTTACCCCCTATTTCATTACTGCCATAAACTTTTACACCCTATTCTATCTATTACCCCCTTTCTGTTACGGCCATCAACTTTTACACCCTATTCTATTACCCCCTTTCTGTTACGGCCATCAACTTTTTACACCCTTTCCGTTACCCCCTTTCTGTTACGGCCATCAACTTTTTACACCCTATTCTATTATCCCCTTTCTGTTACGGCCATCAACTTTTTACACCCTATTCTATTACCCCCTTTCTGTTACGGCCATCAACTTTTTACACCCTTTCCGTTACGGCCATCAAATTTTTACACCCTTTCCGTTACCCCCTTTCTGTTACGGCCATCAATTTTTTACACCCTTTCTGTTACCCCCTTTCTGTTACGGCCATCAACTTTTTACACCCTATTCTATTACCCCCTTTCTGTTACGGCCATCAATTTTTTACACCCTTTCCGTTACGGCCATCAATTCCGTTACCCCCTTTCTGTTACGGCCATCAATTCCGTTACGACCTATCTCGTTACGGTCGTAAAACTCTACTCTTCGGCCGTAACACTTTTTTTTTCTTTACGGCCAATCTATCTCCCCTTTTCTCTCTCTTATTTTCTCTCTCTTCTTTTCTCTCTCTCCCAACTTCTCGGCCGTAAAACCTAATCTCCAAATTTTTTTTCTTTTAATTCCATTACGGCCAATCCATCTCTCTTTTCTATTCTATTACGGCCGAAATTCTTTTACCCCTATTCCATTACGGCCGAAAACCCTAACTCTTCGGCCGTAAAAAAAAAAAACTCTACTCTCCTCTCTCTATTCTTTTCTATTTCATTACGGCCGAAACCTAACTCTTCGGCCGTAATATTATATTTTTTTTTCTTTTACGGGCGTAAACGCTCATTCTCGACCGTAAAAATCATCTGTTACGGTCGACATCTTCTCTCCCTATCTTTTCTATTTTATTACGGCCGAAACCTAACTCTTCGGCCGTAACATTATTATTTTTTTTTTCTTTCGACAAAGTCGATATGAATAGGCTTTACAAAAATTAACATAATCTAATAAACCTACGGATCCCCTCTACGTACCTCGTAGCCGTTCGACGTTGAATCATGCGCCTTTGCCGTCGGACACCAAGAACCCATAGAAAAGAAAACTCTTTTGACGATCGACTCTAAGGATTTATTTATAGGGCTCTTAAATCTTTATCTCCAATTCATCTATAACTTACAATCCTAATCAAATTTAATCTTTTAATTAATCCCTTTTAAAAATTTTGATTTGTTTTAATAATTAAATAATTCCGAATTTAAATAAATATCCATAATACACTTTTATCCTTAATTAAACTCCTCCCCTATTTTCCTTTATTTTCGGAATTATTTATTATAATAATATTAATGGTCATTTTTCTCAAAATAAATAATAAAATATTATTTTTCTAACTCTCAAAAATTGGGGTCGTTACATCATAACCTCCTTAAAAATAAATTCGTCCTCGAATTTGCGTAAACGAAACTACATCATCTATCTAACAAATTTGAAAAATCTTTTCTGATTTCAACTTTCCGTTTTAAAATGTCATCTTCATCTTCATGATGTGTCCTACGTATGTTACTAATCTCACTATGTTAGCCTACTATTTTTGTCTCATGTGGACTACCTTCAACATTTCTTGATGAAGTAAATTTTGTCAACATCCTTTTGAATGTGTGTCAATATTCTCATGACAAGAATTGTCATCAATGAATTGTCCATCAACCTCGCTCCAGCTGATAAGTGAGCAATAATGCCTTCCATACATGACTATGAAGTGGCATGCCTATGTCAGAGTGGCGACTGTTGCCACATACCAACTTTGCTAGTGGAAGCTGATTGTTCCAACTATCACTCCGGTCTAATGCAAGTCCAGAACATATATTTTTTTTTAAGGTCTGAATTGACCATTCAGACTACTCTTTCGTCTGTGAATGGAAGGTGATCTAGAAGTTCAACCACATCCCAATTGCTCTATAGATGCTCCATCAGAATTGGTCTATGCATTGTAGATTCTTATCCAACGCGATGGATATCAACACTCCATGTAGTCGGATAACCTCCTTAAAAAAAATGACCATGAGGCTTTCGATGGACTAACCTTTTTCTAATGGGTATGACATTGGCTATTTTAATATATCGATTCTCTATTACTCATATCACATTGTGTCCATGTCAAGCCCTCTAATAACATCCATCGTTATCTTTTTTTTTTATACTATTGTGGATTTTCAAGCTCTTGTAGTACACCATGTGACATCTGATGCTTCACTTTCATTTGCCGACCTTCCATAGTAATTTCGATTGCATGTAAGATGTGTTGCTATCCTTGCACCATCACTATTGGTCATTAGACTGAGTTGGACGATACAATTGCTCAATGCTCATATTCTGTCGGCTCACCGCCAAATGAGCAAGTGACCTTTCTGCTTAACATATGCTCAATTGAGTTTGCTTTGACAAACTCGTAATCTTTTAATAATTTGATCCCTTTTTTTATCGACAAATGTTCGGAAGTGTACCTCAACTTTGGTGGTTCGTGGAGAATTCAAACTCTTCATCCTACACATTGTGTCACCGATTCTTGGGGTGAAGACCACAATTGCTAATTCGATATCTAATCGTCTTAATGTGTTGGCAACTATCTTCTTCCTATATAGCATCAAGACTCATGCCATGCGGGGGTTGTATGCATGGTTGTGGGCGACATAACCTCGGTCTGAAGGTCTTTTCAAAAAAAGGACATCGTTGTCAATTTCTTCTCCAATTCTTAAAACCTATTTTTTAGTCTTTCCTGAGCCATTCAAATTTTTATATCTTTTTGTCCTTTTTGGTGAGGTTCGTCCATGGCAATACTATCGTGCAGTAATCTGGTGCGACTCTCCGCTAATATTCTGCAAGTCTAATGCGACTGTTCAAAAAGATCTTGCAAGTCTAAGGAAGTTTTTTTTCCTCTTTAACACGTCCATTGGTTGAATCCATTTGATTATAGCATTCATCTTTTGATATTCCATCTATGCGATATTTCTAGAGAACATTATCTCATTCTGCCAAAATTTATATTTCGATAATTTGGCGCATACTCATTTCTCTTAATGTTTGCAGTGCAATCTGCAAATGTTCTGCATGTTCCTCTAGGCTTGATGAATATATTGGAATATCATCGATCTTGGGTTAACCAATGTAGTAATAACTATACTATAATTTTTCAACATACTTGGATGTTGTCCTTCTTCCATACCATTATGTGTGCACTTCATCACTTTTTCTATTGAGTTTGAGTGCTCGACTTTTTATGGTAAATTGTGAGCACTAACTAATCGATAACCTCCTTAGAAATATTGTCATATGAGTGCTTCCATTAAACACTCTACTTTTCAATGGTCAATTTTTTTTTATGAAAAGTAAACTATAAACTATATTCATTCCATATAACACATGCTATTTGGATATACAAAATATCTAAGGACTAGTTGGAGTGGAGATTACAATTTCGACTTGATTAAGCTTCAAGTCATATGTCATAGCATATCAATCTATTTGGGTGATTTCAGCACCATTCTTGGAGGCCTATTGTTGTCGTAGAGGTTCGACCCATTTTGATTCATCGCAATCTCTTGCGAAGTGACTCATCTTGCCACAATTTAGGCATGCACCCATCGCCCAATAACATTCACCGAGATGCATTTTGTGGCAGTAGTTACATGATTCTCTATGTGGTGGAGGATCATTCCGTGTTGGATATGACCTTCCTCGGTTGTAGTTTTCGTGATGCCGCTTCTCTCTTCTTTGATGTCTTCTATCTTTACTCCAAATATGATTATGATCATTATCTATATCCTCTTGATTCGGTTGAGTTGCGTTTGTTATGTCGTCATTTTCACGCATGGTAGCAAACTCTTTCGCAACTTGAAGGGTATGATAGTTACAACATTTTACCCGTCCTCAGGGGCTTGGCTTGAGACCTTCCACCCATTGCTTAACGCGATTTCTCTCTAATTGACGTCGAGTAACATACTTCTCCAACTTTAAGAATTCGATCATGTAGTCCTCGACTGTCATGGTATCCTGTTATAGATCTCGATATTCCTTCCATTTTCTCGCTCTTCGGGAAACAGGTAACAGCGATCCTTGAATATCTTTTTTAAACTTTCTCCAAGGAATCAGGTCATTTTCGGAGAATGTGCCAGCCTTTGTTGCGTTCTACCAATGCCCAGCGTCACTTGTTAAACACCTCATAGCACATATAGTCTTGCAGTTCTCACCGCAGTCTATCTTCACTAGGGTTTGATCAATTTCTTCCAGCCACCTATAGGCTTTCTCGAAATCACCCTTCCCAATAAATTGGTGAGACTGTAAGCTAAGAAACTCTTAAAAATCTCTTTTCGATTATCGTGAAGAGGAACATCATGACTCTGAGTGTTGCTATATTATTCATACATTGAATGAGATTCATACGGTGATGATCCATGCCTCGATCGTTCCTCTTGACGCTCATTGACCCATTCATTATTTACTTATGGGCCTTGGGCCGCTTGGCCATCCTCCTCTGCACTTTGAGGATTCGATCATCGATATCTATTTCTCAGTTCATGATAAAATTGATGAGAGGTCATCAACTTGAAAGACATCTGTGCTCACTCAATAATAATACAATACAATTCCATAAGTAAGTAGTCAACGACAATGTCATAATGAAAAACTTACTTGACCCTACTGGATGGCTGCAGTGGTTGCTCGTGACAGTTGCACATGGACTCAATTCTATCTATTAGAGACAGCTAAGAAGTGTCTCTCCTTAGGCTCTGATACCTTCTGTAACGCCCCGAGACCCACGTGACTTTCACGTGCTCAGAGTCGTCCCAGAGGCGCTACTCAATTTTCTATAAAACATTTTTGCGGAATATAAACAATAATTGCGGAAGACTTTTTCAATAATAACAACTAATAATCCATTATATTCAAAATAATTAAAATATTAATAAGTTCACAATTATAATAAATGCGGAAATAATAAAAACTAGACAACTCAATCTAGAACATGTGCAACATCTGTCTATCACTGAGCATAGCCACCTGCAGGATCATCCTCTATCGAAGTACTCTCACCTGCACGGATCCAGGTACAGGGAAATATCCATGAGTATAAAAATACTCAGTACGTAGGGTCTAAAAGACAATCAATATGCTCAATCGAAAATAAGATAAAATCAATAATGAGTCGATTGAGCAGTCAATACAATAATCAATTAACAATTTATCAATATGAACAATATATCAGGCTATGGTCAACAGACCAATGTAAATCAATAACAATTGTTCCAATTAATAATTATCAATTGCCTAATTAATAAATCAATATTCAATTAACAATTTCCAATTCAATAATCAATGGTCATTGGCCAATAACGATTCAATTCAATAGGGCAATAGTAATTACCAACTCCATGCCAATATATCCAAATGACCATGATTTAATTCTATTTACTGCAATTCCAATTTCAATTCAATTCAATTCGATTCGATTTTCAATGTTCGGAGTTATCCAATTCAATGAGGAGCGCTCAGTCAATTAAGGGACACCATGCCACTTTCATGCAGGCCAGTGGGGGATCAGTGCCACGGCAAGCCCAATACGATTCAATGGGTTCGTGTATGGTGGGGGACGAGTGACCATACACAGGACAGCCATAGTTTTTTACACTATCTGCCCCATTCAATTCAATTCAATTCAATTGGTCCCGGCTTAGTGGCAATCAGTGAACATGGGCCCAGTAGCTTTCGGCTTTTATCTTGTTTACCTAAAATGTCTATCTTTAAATAAATTATCAATGAGATAAATTCTGAACTCCAAACTAAGTAGGTCAACAATACAATCAAAATCAAAGTTCATCATAGTATAAACAAATCAATCACCAACAATATCATTAATACATCAAATTAATTAATAACAACAATAATAATCAGTAATTAAAATTTACTCAAAAATAAATAATAACTCTAGGTGGTACTCTCTGTTCATTACGGCCGTAACATCATTTTTCTTTCTCTCCATCTTCTCTGATTTTTACGACCGTAAATTCTCTCTCCAAATTTTTACCCCCTATTTCATTACTGCCATAAACTTTTACACCCTATTCTTTCTGTTACCCCCTTTCTATTACGGCCATCAACTTTTTACACCATATTCTATTACCCCCTTTCTGTTACGGCCATCAACTTTTTACACCCTTTCCGTTACGGCCATCAATTCCGTTACCCCCTTTCTGTTACGGCCATCAATTCCGTTACGGCCTATCCCGTTACGGCCGTAAAACTCTACTCTTCGGCCGTAACACTTTTTTTTTCTTTACGGCCAATCTATCTCCCCTTTTCTCTCTCTTCTTTTCTCTCTCTCCCAACTTCTCGGCCGTAAAACCTAATCTCCAAATTTTTTTTCTTTTAATTCCATTACGGCCAATCCATCTCCCTTTTCTATTCTATTACGGCCGAAATTCTTTTATCCCTATTCCATTACGGCCGAAAACCCTAACTCTTCGGCCGTAAAAAAAAACTCTACTCTCCTCTCTCTATTCTTTTCTATTTCATTACGGCCGAAACCTAACTCTTCGGCCGTAATATTATATTTTTTTTCTTTTACGAGCGTAAACGCTCATTCTCGACCGTAAAAATCATCTGTTACGGTCGACATCTTCTCTCCCTATCTTTTCTATTTTATTACGGCCGAAACCTAACTCTTCGGCCGTAACATTATTATTATTTTTTTCTTTCGACAAAGTCGATATGAATAGGCTTTACAAAAATTAACATAATCTAATAAACCTACGGATCCCCTCTACGTACCTCGTAGCCGTTCGACGTTGAATCATGCGCCTTTGCCGTCGGACACCAAGAACCCATAGAAAAGAAAACTCTTTTGACGATCGACTCTAAGGATTTATTTATAGGGCTCTTAAATCTTTATCTCCAATTCATCTATAACTTACAATCCTAATCAAATTTAATCTTTTAATTAATCCCTTTTAAAAATTTTGATTTGTTTTAATAATTAAATAATTCCGAATTTAAATAAATATCCATAATACACTTTTATCCTTAATTAAACTCCTCCCCTATTTTCCTTTATTTTCGGAATTATTTATTATAATAATATTAATGGTCATTTTTCTCAAAATAAATAATAAAATATTATTTTTTTAACTCTCAAAAATTGGGGTCGTTACACTTTGTATTTGCCAGGAAATTGGACTGTCTGAACCGCATCTTTGTATCGTGTTATTTGCTTATGTTGCTATATAGTCCTTTTCTGTTCCTAAAATATATGCTGCTGAAGTATATTCCTGGTTTAATTTGTTTCTCACGGTGATTGCTGAATAAACTATCTGTTCCTATCATAAACTTAAAAGTAAAAAAAAAAAAAAAACTCAGCTCTTGAACTTCTGACAGGGTCAACACTGAATTCACCTCCCACCAATGAGATAAAATAGTCCTGACATCGAGTCAGAAAAAATTATGTCAAGTTCCAAGATGGCAGTGCAACGCCCTTCTCTACCTGCTGCAAGTCAAAGCCTTTCCTCGAGCAAATCCTTTCCTATAAACAAATATCAACAATATTTTCAGGAGTAGACATTATGCAAGTTGGGCTTAGTAAATCTCATCATGATATAGGCACATATCCAATAAAAAAAAATCCGTGGCAGTTCATACAAAATTTGAGCTCGGATGGATTCTCCGTGTCATCCAATTGATCTTAAACAGGAAGCAAAACAAATTATAAAAAGAAGTGTTCGTTGTCAGGTCCCATTCAGGGCAGACGAGGTCCACTTAGATGGCACAAAAGGAACCGATATCTTCCATAAGTACACCAGAAGCTCCTTTGATGTGCAGAATAGCATCCAGCGCCAATGCCAAAAATCTCCCACTCAATTGCCATGGACGCCCCAAGGCACCTCGGTGTTACAGAAATCCTAAAGGAAGCCATCTCCATCCCTTGCAGGAACACGAAGCTCATGGCCTGTGCTCTGTTTCTAGCCTTCCTCCCAAGCTTTCTGCTCTTCATGGGAAACTGCGTTTCCATCTACCCTTTCCTCCTCAACTTCATCATCAAGCTTCATCTCCTCAACGACAAGGACCCAATCACCCCGCAGTTCTACGATATAATCCTCAGGATCAAAGAGGACGCCGAGGCCTTCCTGCAAGTTGACATGCTCTTCGCGGTGGCTTCCTACATGCTCTCCTTCTTCTTCATGGTGGCCATCATCCACGCATCCGCCGTGACGTACGCCGGAAAGCAGTCGACTCTCGGCGACATGTCGAAGAGGATTCAGCAAGTGTGGAAGGGCGCCCTGGTGACTCGCCTCTACTCCACCCTCCTGTACGTCGGATACACGGTCATATCGGTGTCGTTCATCGGCGTACTGATGCTCAACGCAAAGGGCTCCGTCGGGTTTCTCGCGCTGGGCGCACTCCTCGGCCTCGCTGCACGTCTCCTGTACGTCTACCTCGCCATGATATGGACGGTCGGGGTGGTCATCTCGGTGGTGGAAGACGGCTGCTACGGGCTGGAGGCCTTTGGCAGGGCAGAGCGGCTCGTCAAGGGGAGAAGGGTGCAAGGGTTCATGCTTGCAGCAGCCCTCCTGGTCATGGACGTCGTTCTCACCGGAGGTTACGGTGTTGGGGCGGCCGAGGCTGCGCAGTCCCTCAAGGCGGCGGCCCCTGGACTGATGGTGGAGAACATCCTCTTCCTGCTGAAGGTTTTCTCCTTCATGGTGTACACTGTGTACTACTATGAGTGCAAGAAGACGCACCAGAGGGAGGAAGACGAATCATGGAGCTTCATGTACAGAACAAGCATGCCATTAGTAACTCCAAATGCTGATGAAGACCTTCCTTGAAAACAGTAGAGTTGTCCTACCGAACTTTCCTTTTCTTTTCTTTCCAATTATCAAAGTTTTGTGATCACCTCTCCAAGCCAAAGGCTGTGGGTGATTTCATCTGCAAGACTGCAAGTCTGCAACTGTAATTAGTCATGGAACGCAGTACGCACTTCCTGTAAACTAATACTGCAATTGTCACCGGAAAGGTGTAAATGTAATAGAAAAAAAATTGGTTTGAAGCATGAAAAGTACTTTATCTTGATATATTGGATCATGCAAATCCTTGTTAAGTTATTCAACCTTAGCATGAAAGTTATGAGATTCCATTATCTACATGTTAGTAGCTAATTATATGAATTACCACTATGTTTTTTTTTTCAAAGGGAGGTGTGCAATGGATAAAGATTGAAAATAAAAAAGCGTATACGTCCCACTAATGAAATACGAAATCGAAATCTCTTGATTTTTACACTTTATTATCAATTGAAAATATATAATAAAATAAAATTTAATGGTAATCTAAAAAAGTCAATCTTAATATTTTTTAAAAAATAGTTGATAAATGTTAGAATTGTATTAGATAAATGAAAGAGGTGAATATTGATATTTTCTTAGCCAATAAAAGAATGTGGAAATAGTTCATAGTTTAGAAAGAAACGGAAATAATTCTAATTAATGGTAATTATTTTGAAGCTTTTATTGCTTGTCGTATTACATCCACAGAAAGTGCAAATTTGTTACAAATTATTTAGTAAAATTAGGGTGGACTTCTTCAATTTATCATGTTTACATTCTCTATCTAAACATTTTCTTAGAAAAAAAGACTGTGCGATTACTGTTAAGGATCGATATCAAGTGATGTTTGCTATCTCATCCCTCTTGTCAAAATAATATGCCAAACCATGAGTTTCATAATTGTCAACGCCTGTTATCGTATGCAGACAATCGCCATGTTTTCATATAAGAGAGAGAGAGAGAGAGATTCATTAAAATATGACGACCCATGTCGGTAATCACAAAAAAAACTAATTATATATTCATAAACTATATAAGTCTTACTGCACAAATTTATCGGAGAAAAATGTTCTCGACGCAACAAATTAATTGGTTGGGAAAATAATATTTCTTCTCACAAGAAATGTAATGGAAAAACATAAATAGTGATTATTGGATTAACAACAACAACAACAAAGTCTTATCCCACTAGGTGGGGTCGGCTACATGGATCATACGACATCATTCCGCTCTATTAATAATCAAATCTTTTAGTATATTATTCACCAATAGATCTTGCTCTATTAGTTCGCCAAGTGTCCGCCTTGGCCTCCATCTCCCTCTTTTAATCGGACTCTAGATTATTTGATCTACTTTTCTTACTGACGCATCTAATGATCTTCTCTGAATATGACCAAATCATCTCAAACGATTCTCTACCATTTTCTCACTAATATGAGCCACTCCGACTCGTTCACGTATATGGTCATTTCTAATGTAACGCCCCGAGACCCACGTGACTTTCACGTGCTCAGAGTCGTCCCAAATGCGCTACTCGTTTTTCTATAAAATATTTTTGCGGAATATAAACAATAAATGCGGAAGACTTTTTCAATAATAACAGCTAATAATTCATTATATTCAAAATAATTAAAATATTAATAAGTTCATAATTCTAATAAATCCAGAAATAATAAAAAACTAGACAACTCAATCTAGAACATGTGCAACATCTGTCTATCACTGAGCATAGCCACCTACAGGATCATCCTCTATGTACTCTCACCTGCACAGAGAAATATCCATGAGTATAAAAATACTCAGTACGTAGGGTCTACTAAACAATCAATATGCTCAATTAAAAATAAGATATAATCAATGATGAGTCAATTGAGCAATCAATACAATAATCAATTTACAATATAACGATATATCAATATGAGTAACTATATCAAGTTATGGTCAAAAAACCAATCAATAGAGATAGTAATTAATAATTGCCTAATCAATTGGATCGATGATTCAATATAACAATAGGACAATAAAATCATAAATCAATAAGAAGGATCAGAAAAAGATCAGATGATCGATCAATATTGATTTAACAATTAAATGTCTGATCACTATGACACTATTCAATTTAACAATTTTCAATTCAATATCAATGGTCATTGGTCAATAACAATTCCATTCGATTCAATAGACAGAGGCAATGCCAGTCAACGCCAGTATCCAAATGACCATGATCTATTCAATTCAATTCGATTTCAATCCAATTCAATTCGATTCAATTTTAATTTAATTCAATTCAATTTATAATGTTCGGAGTTATCCAATTCGATGGGAGCGCTCGGTCAATTAAGGAAAACTCCATGTCTTTTTCATGTAGGCCAGTGGGGGATCAGTGCCACGACAAGCCACCCAACAATATAGCGCTAACAATTATTCGTGAATGGCGGGGGACCATGACCAAACACAGGACACTCATAGCTTCTCTAAAGGATGATGACGTCTCAAACCTTTATGTCCACTATCTGTCCCATTCAATTCAATAACAATATGGCCGGAGGGCTTGGAGACAATCAGAGAACATGGAGATCCAGCAGCTTTCAGTTTTTATCTTGTTTACCTAAGATGTCTATCTTTTAACAAATTTAATTTATGTGAAACAAGACCCAATCATAAAGACTACTGGATCAGTATGATAATCAATGATCAAATTGAATATGATAACATGATCAAATATGATGACAATGTGATATGATATGATGATTAAATATGATAACAATATAATAAAAATGATAACAATATGATCTAATATAATCAATAATAATATAATCGACATATCATATTACCATAATAATACCAATAAGATAAATATTATAGAACTGATAATTACAGGATCAATTAATAAAATAACTCTCCTTTTTTTATTTCTTTCAGAAATTTAATAAATGATTTTTTTCTCGTCGAAAAAATCAGAAACGAAGAATTAATTCTTCGTTCTCTCCCTCCATATTCTTCGCCCGAGAAATCTCCTTTTCTTTCCTACATTATTTTTTTTTTCAATTCTCTTACTCCTTCAACTCGTCTCCCTCTAATTCTCTTACAGTCAATTAATTTCTCTCTTAATTCTCTCTCTTCCTTCCCACGTCATCTACAGAAGGCCTATTGTTTTCTTTTTTTTTTCTAATCTCCTGCTTCCATGACTCGGCAAGACCCCCCCCCCCCCCCTTTTTTCTCCAATCCCATTGTGGCCGTAAAACACTTTTTTTCTCTCTCCTAATCCTTACGCCCACATGTAATGTCCCCTTTTTTTACGATATCCCTTTATCTCTCTCTCCATGATTTAGGCGTAACCCCTTTATTTTTCTTTTGTATCCCCTCATTCTCTCACATAAGGTACTTTTATTTATTCCTTCGATAATCCTTCAACGCAAAGTCTTTTGCACGAATTTTCTTCGGCACAAAAATCCAGTTGGCCGAACTCATTTTTTTTTCCTTCGAACAATCTTTTCTTTACTTCGGCCACGAAGTAGTTTTTTTTAAAACCATCACGGTACCTTTTCAATCTAGCAGTAGCAATTCCAATAAAAAGAAATAATCAAAGAATCTACGGATCCCCCCATGTACCTCGTAGCCGTTCGACGTTGAATCATACCTTGCCATGCCTTTGCCGTCGGATACCGAGAATCAAAAAGGAGAAAACTCCTTTGACGGCCGGCGCTAAGAATTTATTTATAGGGTTCTAGATCCTAGATTTTCAATCTATCTATTTTTCAATCCCGATCAAATTTAATCTTTTAATTAATCTCTTTTAACAATTCTAATTTATTTTAATAATTAAATAATTTCGAATTTAAATAAATATCCCATAATACATTTTTATCCTTAATTAAACTACTTCCCTATTTTCCTTTATTTTCGGAATTATTAATTATAATATTATTAATGGCCATATTTTTTTCTAAAATAAAATGATAAAATATTCAGTTATTAAATCCTGAAAAATTAGGTCGTTACATCATAACCTCCTTAAAAATAAATTCGTCCTCGAATTTGCATAACCGAAACTACATCATCTACCTAACAAATTTGAGAAATATTTTCTCATCTCAACTTTTCATTTTTAAATGTCATCCTCATCTTCATGATGTGTCCTACATATGTTAGATCTCCATTTTAATTCAATTCCTCTAACCTCACTATGTTAGCCTACTATTTTTGTCTCATGTGGACTACATTCAACATTTCTTGATGAGGCAAATTTTGTCAACATCCTTTTGAATGTGCGTCAGTTATTCTTGTGACGAGAGTTGTCATCAATGAACTATCCATCAACCTCGCTCCAACTGATAGGTGAGCAATAAGGCCTTCCATACATGACTATGAAGTGGCATGCCTATGTCAAAGTGGCGACTGTTGCCACATACTAACTCTACCGACGAGAGTTGATCATTCCAACTATCACTCAAGTCCAATGCACAATCTCAGAACATATTTTCTAAGACCTTAATTGTCCATTCAAATTACTCATCCATCTATTGATGGAAGGCGATGTAGAAATTCAACCATCCCAATTGCTCTATAGATGCTCCATTAGAATTGGGTTATGCACTATAAATTATTATCCGACGCAATGGACCACTACTCCATATAGTCGGATAACCTCCTTAAAAAAAATGAATGTCCATGAGACTTTTGATGGACTAACCTTTCTCTAATGGGTATGATGTCGGCTATCTTATGTCAATCCTCTATTATCCCTATCGCATCATTATCATGTTGAGTTTTTGGAAGCCTTCTAACGAAATCAATCATTACCTTTTCTTAATGCTATTGAAGATTTCTAAGCCTCAACTTCCATTTGTCGACCTTCCGTAGTATTTTCGACTACATGCAAGATGTGTTGTTATTATTGCTGATCATTGGACTGACTTGGGCGATGCAATTGCTCATTGCTTATATTCCATCGGCGAGCAAGTGACATTTCTTTTTTTTTCTGCTTAAGATATTCTCAACTGAGTTTGATTTGTAGTTGATGACAAACTCGTAACCTTTCAATAATTTGATCCATTTCTTTTTTTTTCGACACATGTTTGAAACTTGTTGCGAGAAAGTGTACCTTACCTTTGCTGGTATGTGGGGAATTCAAGCTCCTTAACTATTTTTCTATGTAGCATCAAAACACATGCTACATTAGTGTTTGTATGCATCATTGTGTGTGACATAACCTCCTTGGCAAGAAGGTATTTTCAGAAAAGACATCGTTGTCAATCTCTTCTCCAATTTCTAAAACCTATTTTAGCCTTTCCTAAGGTATTCAAAAAAAAATTATGTCCTTCTTGGTGAGGTTCGTCCATGGTGATACTATCATGTAGTAATATGGTGCGACTCTCTGCTAATATTCTGTAAGTCTAATAAAGTTTTTTTTGACACATTCTTTGGTTGAACTCATTTCATTATAGCATCCATGATATTCCATCTATGATATTTCTGAGGAACATTAACTCATTCTACCAAAATTTGTAATTTGAGACTTTGGCATATACTTATTTCTCTTAATGTTTGCAGTGCGATCTGCAAATATTCCACATGTTCCTCTAGGCTCAACGAATATATTAGAGTATCGTCGATCTTGGGTTAACCAATGTAGTAACAACTATAATTTTTCTATATACGTAGATGTTGTCCTTCCTTCATACCATTATGTGTGCGCACCATCACTTTTGCTATTGAGTTCGAGTGCTCGAAATTTTTTTTTTTGCAGTAAATTATGAGCACCAGTCAATCGATAACCTTCTTAGAAATATTGTCATATGAGTGCTTCCATTAAACACTCCCCTTTTCAATAGTTGATCTTTCATTTTTTTTAGAAAAGGAAACCATGAACTATATCTGTTTCATATAACAGATGCTATTTGGATACTATAACATATCTAAAGTCTAATTGAAGTGAAGATTACAATTTAGACTTGATTAAATTTCAAGTCATGTCCTAACATATCAATCTATTTTGGTGATTTCTGCACCATTCTTGAAGGCCTATTGTTGTCGTAGAGATTCGATCCATCTTGATTCATCGCAACCTCTTGCGAAGTGACCCATCTTACCACAATTTAGGCATGCTCTCATCGCCCAATAGCATTCACCGAGATGTATTTTGTGACAGTAGTTGCATGATTTTCTATGGAAGCTCATTCCGTGCTCGATATGACCTTCCTTATTTGTAGCTATCTTTGTGCTTCTCTCTTTTTTTTATGTCTTCTATCTTTACTCCAATTATGATTTTGATCATTATATATATCCTCTTGATTCAGTTGAGTTACGTTTGTTGTGTTGTCAATTTCAAGCATGGTAGCAAATTCTTTCTCAACTTGAAGGGTCTGATAGTTACAACATTTTACCCATCCTCGGAGGCTTGGCTTGAGACCTTCCACCCATTGCTTAATGCGATTTCTCTTTGATTGACGTCGAGTACCATACTTCTCCAACTTTAAGAATTCGATCGTGTAGTCCTCGACTGTCATGGTATCCTGTTGTAGATTCCTTCCGTTTTCTCGCTCTTCGGGAAATAGGTAAATAGCGATCCTTGAATATCTTTTTAAACTTTCTCCAAGGAATCAGGTCCTTTTCAGAGAATGTGTCAGCCTTTGTTGCGTTCCACCAATGCCTAACGTCACATGTTAAACGCCTCGTAGCACATATAGTCTTGCAGTTCTCACTGCAATTTATTTTCACTAAAGTCTGGTCAATTCCTGTAGCCTATAGGCTTCCTCAAAGTTGCCCTTCTTGTCAAATTGGGGAGATTGTAATATGAGAAAATTCTTAACAATAACTTTTCGATCATCGTGAGGAGAAACGTCATCACCCTAGGTATTGCTATATTCTCCATACGTTGAACGAGATTGATATGTTCCTCCTGATGTTTATCGGACCATTCATTATTTACTCATGGACCTTGGATTGCTTGACCATCATCCTATGCATTTTGAGAATTGGATCGTCGATATCTATTTCTCGATCCACGATAAAGTTGATGAGAGGTCATCAACTTGAAAGGCATCTATGCTCACCCAACAATAAACAATACGATACAATTCAATAAGTACGAATTCAATATCAATATCGTAATGAAAAAACTTACTTGACCCTACTGGATGGCTGCAGTGGTTGCTCGTGACAGTTGCACATGGACTTAATTCTATCTATTAGAGACAGCTAAGAAGTGTCTCTCCTTAGGTTCTGATACATTCTGTAACGCCCCGAGACCTACGTGACTTTCACGTGCTCAAAGTTGTCCTAAAGTCTCTACTCATTTTTCTATAAAACATTTTTGCGGAATATAAACAATAAATGCGGAAGACTTTTTCAATAATAACAGCTAATAATCCATTATATTCAAAATAATTAAAATATTAATAAGTTCACAATTCTAGTAAATGCAAAAATAATAAAAACTAGACAACTCAATCTAGAACATGTGCAACATCTGTCTATCACTGAGCATAGCCACCTACAGGATCATCCTCTATCAAAGTACTCTCACCTGCACGGATTCAGGTACAGGGAAATATCCATGAGTATAAAAATACTCAGTACGTAAGGTCTACTAAATAATTAATATGCTCAATCGAAAATAAAATATAATCAATGATGAGTCAATTGAGCAATCAATACAATAATCAATTTATAATATAACGATTTATCAATATGAGCAACTATATCAAGTTATGGTCAAAAGATCAATCAATAGAGATAGCAATTAATAATTGCCTAATCAATTGGATCGATGATTCAATATAACAATAGGACAATAAAATCATAAATCAATAGGAAGGATCAGAAAAAGATCAGATGATCGATCAATATTGATTTAGCAATTAAATGTCTGATCACTATGACACTATTCAATTTAATAATTTTCAATTCAATATCTATGGTCATTGGTCAAAAACAGTTCCATTCGATTCAATTCAATTCCAGTCAATGCCAGTATCCAAATGACCATGATCTATTCAATTCAATTCGATTTCAATTCAATTCAATTTCAATCCAATTCAATTCTATTCAATTTTAATTTAATTCACTTAAATTTATAATGTTCGGAGTTATCCAATTCGATGAGAGCGCTCGGTCAATTAAGGAAAACTCCATGTCTCTTTTATGTAGGCCAGTGGGGGATCAGTGCCACGACAAGCCACCCAACAATATAGCACTAACAATTATTCGTGAATGGCGGGGGACCATGACCAAACACAGGACAGTCATAGCTTCTCTAAAGGATGATGACGTCTCAAACCTTTATGTCCACTATCTGTTCCATTCAATTCAATAACAATATGGCCGGAGGGCTTGGAGACAATCAGAGAACATGGAGATCCAGCAGCTTTCAGTTTTTATCTTGTTTACCTAAGATGTCTATCTTTTAACAAATTTAATTTATGTGAAACAAGACCCAATCATAAAGACTACTGAATCAGTATGATAATCAATGATCAAATTAAATATGATAACATGATCAAATATGATGGCAATGTGATATGATATGATGATTAAATATGATAACAATATAATAAAAATGATAACAATATGATCTAATATAATCAATAATAATATAATCGACATATCATATTACCATAATAATACCAATAAGATAAATATTATATAACTGATAATTAAAGGATCAATTAATAAAATAACTCTCCTTTTTTTTATTTCTTTCAGAAATTTAATAAATGATTTTTTTCTCGTCGGGAAAATCAGAACGAAGAATTAATTCTTCTTTCTCTCCCTCCAGATTCTTCGCCCGAGAAATCTCCTTTTCTTTCCTACATTATTTTTTTTTTCAATTCTCTTACTCCTTCAACTCGTCTCCCTCTAATTCTCTTGCAGCCAATTAATTTCTCTCTTAATTCTCTCTCTTCCTTCCCACGTCATCTACAGAAAGCCTATTGTTTTCTTTTTTTCTAATCTCCTACTTCCATGACTCGGCAAGAACCCCTTTTTTTTTCTCCAATCCCATTGTGACCGTAAAACACTTTTTTTTTCTCTCGTAATCCTTACGCCCGCATGTAATGTCCCCTTTTTTTTTACGATATCCCTTTATCTCTCTCTCTCCATGATTTAGGCATAACCCTTTTATTTTTCTTTTGTATCCCCTCATTCTCTTTCTACATTAAACTCACATAAGGTACTTTTATTTATTCCTTCGATAATCCTTCAATGCAAAGTCTTTTGCACGAATTTCCTTCGGCACAAAAATCCAGTTGGCCGAACTCATTTTTTTTTTCCTTCGAACAATCTTTTCTTTACTTCGGCCACGAGGTAGTTTTTTTTTTAAAACCATCACGGTACCTTTTCAATCTAGCAGTAACAATTCCAATAAAAAGAAATAATCAAAGAACCTACGGATCCCCCTACGTACCTCGTAGCCATTCGACGTTAAATCATGCCTTGCCATGCCTCTGTCGTCGGATACCGAGAATCAAAAAGGAGAAAACTCCTTTGACGGCCGGCCCTAAGAATTTATTTATAGGGTTCTAGATCCTAGATTTTTAATCTATCTATAACTTTCAATCCCGATCAAATTTAATCTTTTAATTAATCTCTTTTAACAATTCTAATTTATTTTAATAATTAAATAATTTCGAATTTAAATAAATATCCCATAATACATTTTTATCCTTAATTAAACTACTTTCCTATTTTCCTTTATTTTGGGAATTATTAATTATAATAATATTAATGGCCATATTTTTTTCTAAAATAAAATGATAAAATATTCAGTTATTAAATCCTAAAAAATTAGGCCGTTACACTTAATCTTATTTAATCTTGTATGACCACACATCCATCTCAACATCCTCATTTCGGCTACCTCCACTTTACGTTCATGTTGTCCCTTCATAGCCCAGCATTCACTACCATATAACACTGCTGGTCTTATAGAAGTACGATAGAATTTTCCTTTAATTTTATTGGATACTTTTCTATCATAAAGAACTCCAGTAAATTTTCTCCACTTACACCAACCAGCTTGAATTCTATGATTAACATCGTCATCAATCTCCCCATCTTGTCTTACAATTGATCCTAAATATTTAAACTTTGTCACTTGAGAAATTATATCCTCCCCTAGCCTAACTTCTAAATCGTCTCTAAGTTATTTATTTGTGAAATTGCAATGCATATATTCTGTTTTATTCCTACTTAAATGAAAACCCTTTAACTCCAACGTATTTCTCCATATTTCCAATTTTGTATTAATCTCTCCTCTTGAATCCGCTAAAAGTACTATATCATCCGATGTTCATGAGATTCGACAGAGTTTTACGCTGGTTGTCGGGGCCTAACACAATCCTTCTCCTTTATCCGGGCTTGGGACCGGCTATAAAATATAGGCGGAGTTCTGTAATTAATTATTCTCAGTTCTGTAATTAATTACTCATTATGATAGACGACATGAGTAATTTGAACACCGAATATTTTAAGAGGCGCCGTTAACGACACTCTATCCATTTTGTCCTTTACTTTTTTCCTTATATCAATATTGCCAAGGTGTTTGACCCCCTTTATTTCTAGAAAATTAAATAAAATATTTTTTATGAAAAATAAGCGATCAAATCGGAGATAATACGAGGATCCAAAAGAAGGAAATATAAGTTGGATAAAAGAAGTGTTTAAAATATGTCGGCAAACAATCTGCAAACATGCCCAACTTGGGCTCCTTAAGAGTCAGCTCGGGTTGACAAAAAAAAAGTGAAAATGCAATTTTCAACGAAAATTATGATTGTGTTCTTGTACAATGAAATCGTAAATTCTAAAATCATAAATTTATATCCATAATTTTTTCTCGTAGAAACCCCATAACCTCTAAATATCTCTATGCTTAGCTTGTCACTTGTAATTTTAAAAGAAATCAGCAGCATTTTCTCTATTGCCAATGTTAGCGCCACCTGTCCAATCTGCATTACGCTATTTAGCACACTTATTATAGATTGAAAAATCGATGCATCATTGAATTCAACTAATTTAGTAAGCTAACTGACATACAAGTGAAACTTCGCGCGATGCCGCCTATAGCCACCATCTCATATTTACCATTTAGCCTCTCTACTTTTATTCCCATAGAAGTTCAAGCTAAAATTTCTAAACTTGGCTCTTATTATATGTGTTGATGATCTAGATTTGGTTTTTTTATGGGTTTAATGGGGGTGCTCCGGTGTGAAGGAGAAGGAGAGGGTGAGGAGGACAGGGTGGGGACAACAAAGGCGGAGGAAGTCCAGGGATGTCAAGGGCGCAACAGCGGCGATGACGTGGATGACCACCGGTAGCCATGAGGGACGCTGTGGAAGTGGCGGAGCCAAGAATATTTTATAGGGGATTCACTTTCACTTTCATCTCATAGGAAAATTGAATAATTATATAAAAAATTAAAAGTATTATTTCAAAAAATTAATTTTGATGAGGTTTCATTTTTTGAAATCTGTCGATAATGACATCATTGAAAATATTACAAAATATATCTTTCTCAATATAAATTACTAAACAATCATTCATCCATTGATCGTCTATTCGATTTCTCAACTTTGTCTTTACAATATTCATTGCTGAAAAAGCTCTCTCAACACTTGCAGTTGCCACAGGTAGAATTAAAGACAAGTTCAAAAGTAAGTAAACTGATGGATATACTATATGCTTCTTTGTCTCAATCAATTTATGAGAAAGATCATAAAGTTCCTTCAAATTTTGAAAATGATTATCTGAACGCATATCAACAATATAAATTTGAAGTTGATGTTTGAATATCAAAAGATTTGCTTCAAAAAAATCATTAGGATAGAATTGACCAAACTTCACTAATTTTGCAATATTGAAATATTTAAAAGAGTCGGCCGGATTAAGACAGGCTACGCAAAGAAATAATTCCATATTTGTCTCATTAAAGCGACTGTTAAACTATTGAAGCAACTTGTCTATGACCATCATAAATAAATCAATACGATAATGATGTAGATTGTTATTTGTGGGGTTTTACATCGTGATCTGTCTTCAATAACAAATACATCATCCATGTTAGGTATAGAGATACCATTGTGCTCACAAAAAGAACGAACATATTTCATCAGTAATTCCCATTCTTCATCCCTCATTCTTTGCAATTGCTCTTTACATGCATTAATAAGTCCTATAACATTTATAATATCTTGATCCTTCCTCTGCAATGCTAATGATAAGATGTTTGTAATCTCCAATATCTTTATCATTAGATGTGAGCTAAATACAAACTCAAATGATTGCAAATACTTCAAAAGAAAATGTGCTTCGTCTCTTTTCTCGCATTGAAATCCTTCATCTTTAATAAACTCTAATAAGTCAATCACTGTCGAAATTATAACTTTCAAATTCACAAGAGTACCATAATGCGATCCCCATCTTGTATCACTTGTTCTTTTGAGAGTAGTTTGAGAGTAGTTACTTGATTTTTTCCTTGACCACTTTGTATTTCACCATTTATCAATGCCTCAGCAATTTTAGCTGCTTGAATTTCTCTTAGTTTGTCTTGACGTTTACTTGATGCTCCAACCAAATTAATAAACATGGTAATCCAATTAAAAAGACATGCAACATCAACGTGATCCTTTGCCATAGCTACTAATGTTAATTGAAGTTGATGTGGAAAACAATGGGCATAATATGCTGACTCATTTTCTCTCAAAATCAAAGCTTTAAGACCATTGAATTCACCTCGCATATTATTCGCTCCATCATAACCTTGGCATCTTATTCTTGGTATACTCAAATTGTGTTGAGAAAGTAACAACTCAATTGCTCTTTTAAGAGAGGAAGAACATGTATCACTCACATGAACAAGACCAAGAAAACATTCCTTAAGATATCCTTTTTCATCAACAAATCGCAAAGCCACTGCCATTTGTTCCTTTTTTGAGACATCACAAGATTCATCAACCAAAATTCCGAATATGTCATCTTTGAAATCATCAAGAATGACTTTAGTTGTTTCTTGTGCAGCGGCATTCACAAGATCATTTTGAATATCAGTTGATACCATTTGTTGATTTCTAGGTGCACTTTTCAATATAATTCTACCTATATCTTCATTATGATAAGTAAAAATTATAGAAGCTCTAGAAAGTTTCCTTTATTTGCAGAATCTTTAGATTCGTCGTGACCTCGAAATGATAATCCTTGATGCAAAAGAAATCTTATACAATTAAGAGAGGCATGTAATCGAATTGAGTTATCATTTTCATTTGATTTGATTGCTTGTTGAGAGCCAATCGAATAGATTGATTTTGATTCATTAAGACTTCACACTTATTGACAGTTTGATTATGAGAACTGCTAATACCGCCAATATGAATATCGAGTCTATTTCTTTTATGCCATTTTCTAAAATCCTCTGTGACAAAGGCATCTCCTCCGGCTTTATTTCCAATATCAGTTTTAAAAATATAACAACATAGACAAAATACTATATTCCAACCAATTCGGATATTGATTGAACCAATCTGAATTGAATCGACGTAATTTTCCACCAATTTATGTTTAAGGGAAAGCATGATTTCTAGGTTGGAAAGGCCCTCTTAATAAATAAGATATCCTAATTTCATTTTGATCATTAGGATGATAACTTGATATTTTTCTTCTTTCTCCAAGGTCTGCATGAAGAGTACTTATCAATTCGATTCGTTTTGAAGATTCTGAGTCATCATTTGTTCCACTTCCTTCGCCTTGAATTGAAATTTGAGATGGATGTGATGTTTTTTTAAAATATTTCTCTACCACCATGATGAGCTGTAAAATAAGTTTATTCATTTTCAACATGTATGAATAAAAAAATGTCTATAGATAGGGAAAAAAGTATGTAAATTAAGAAAAATGAACTAATATTTAAAGAAATATTATTCATTATATAATTGATAAAAATTACAATATTAATTATTATTAATAAAAATATACCACAAATATTTTGAATGAAGTGAAATATATTATTTCTGAAAAAATTAATATAAATTGGTAATAATTTACACAAAAATGTAGGAAAAGACTTTCATATTTGAGGGCACTAGATATACTGCAGACCAAAAAGTAGTGTATACACTGCAGTAAATCTTAACCCTTGATTTTTATAGAAGGCTGTGATCCTTTCTTTTTTGTTAAATCATCACGTGAGCAAGAAGTTAAATTGTGTTGGGTGCCAGATGGATAATGGCAAAGAGAAGAAGAAGGATGTCTAAGGAGATGGAGAAAACTATAATTTTTACTAGTTTTTTTATTTAAAATAAGCCATCTTTAAGTTTCTTTTTCATTTAGAGAAAATATTTTTTTTATTTTTTCATGAGAGGATATGGAGGAAGTTATTTTTTTATTTTTTTATACGGAGAAAGTCATCTTTTTATTTTTTTTTCCTTGTATTTCAAACACAAACGATGAATGTTAGTTATAAAACACTAATTTATAAAATTTAACAATTGAGTGGAGTTGACGAAGGCTTTTCCCCTAGGATTTTTTTTTTCACTTTAAGTTTAGCCTTCTATAATTAGTTAAATATTTAAATAATCTAATTTAGTATTGTTCACTATCATTAAGAGAATAAGAGTAATTAATTGAAGCTCATCAATGATAAGAGTGAACTCATTCTTTTTAAGAATCCATTACTTGTTCAAAAGTTAATATATCCAAAGGACTGGAACTCATTTGTTTATTAATACAAGTAAGTTGCCCAAAAATTAAAAATTTGAATGACTTGCCTAAAAGTAATGTGACACCAAAAGAAAGTAAACATTAAAGTGCATATAGTATGTACAATGGTAGTGTTCAAACATAATAGTAGTGTTAGGCTAATTGCATTAGAGTAGACTCATTCTTTTAAGAATCCATAACTATCTCAAAAGTTAATACATGGAAAGGATTGAATCTCCAATTTGCTCAAAAATTAAGTGCACAAGTGCCTTTAGGAATATAGTATATATACAGTAGTGTTAGACTAATTGCATTATGCAATTGAAACACAAAAGTTGTTGGTAGTGTTGCTTTGCAATTGAAACACAAGGCTTACAATGTCATCAGTCTTGATCAATCCTGAAAATTCAAAACACAAGGAGAAATGAGAAGCTAAATCAACAACTATTATTGTAAAACAAACAAGTGGAATCTTAGACTGAATTTTAACTAAAAAAGTCTTTCGTAACAATAGAATCATAAAATATTGCAAAAGAAAATAAACTCAAATAATATGATTTACTCGAGACACTGGACAAGTAGTTTTATTATGACCTTTCACTCCGCAATTCTTACATGATCTCTTCTTTCCATTTTGTGACGTAGAGATCTCATTACTGGATTTAATCCTATTTGCTTTTTTTGGTCTCCCCTTTGATTTGACACGACTTGGTCGTGTATAACAAAATTAGATCCTTGGGGAATGGCAGTAGTTGTTGTAGTAACATTAGCTATACTTGATAAGCTTACATTTAAATCTACAATTTTCATCTTTTCTAACCTTTGGATAGCATCATGTATAAGTGACATCCCAACCTCTAGATTCTCGATAGAATGCATAGCCAATTTAGACAATCTCCTCATGTTAGTTTGCAAGGTCCATTTTTGCATGGGATTTACGAGCTGATGTGTATATGTAGAAGAGAATGCATTACCATTAAGTGCACATCCTTTCGTATACCGAGCATTTATAGTCCATCGGTGAAGAATATATTGCTCAGGTAAACTCATAAGTCTCTTGCGTGTCAGAATAAGCAAAAGATGCGTACAAAATATTCCTTCTCGTTCAAGTTTTTTGCAAGAACAACTTATTGATATACTTGGATCAGCATTGAATTGCACAATATATTTTTTGTTGCTTTCATTTCCAGCTAAAAATACAGAATAAACACCCTTCTGATTATCTTCTGAAATTGTCTCTGACCATAAGGCTAACATATTTTTAAATTCCTCTTGAAATATTTTGAAAACCTTTTCAGTATAAACATTTCCTGCATGTCTTTCTAAAGGACTTGGAGTAGCCAAAACAGGAAGAGAGTTCAAAACCTTGAAGTCTTCTCGCTCCTCAGCTTCATGACGACTATCAAGAGCTTCTTCATATCAATAGACAAATTGTGGTAATGAGGTATTTGAATTAACAAAGCCATCAAAAAAAGAATTCATGCTTTTCAGCCCTTTGTGTAGTAGTCATGCCTGCACAAAAAATATCTTTTAAATATACCGGCACCCAATGATGACGTTTGTTATACATATTTTCCAACCAATGACCATCCGAAATTTTATACTTTTGCTTGAGCCAAGGCCATTTATCTTCAAATTCTTCAATACTAAATGATCTATATATCCATTCATCATAATCTTCTTGAAAGTTCGCCCTTGCACCTAAAGCTTTAAGATGAATTAAAGCATTCTTCCTTATGTGCCAAATGCAAAAAATATGTTGAGTATTTGGAAACACTCTACAAATGCTCATTTCCATGGCAATATCTTGATCTGTTATAATGCATTTAGGGTGCTTGTTGTACATGCATTCAAGCCAAGTTTCAAAGAGCCAAGTAAATGTACTTTCAGTTTCATCAGCAAGCAAGGCACACCCAAACAAAATTGACTGCCTATGATGATTCACTCCGGTGAAAAAAGGCGCAAAAAACATTGATAAATTGTTGGTCCTATACGTCGTGTCAAAAATTACAACATCCCCAAAAGTCATATAATTATCTCTCGACGACCTACCATCAGCCCAAAAGACGCTTATTGCATTATTGTTCTTTTCTAACTCCTATCTAAAAAAGAAGCCTTCATCCTTAGTTTCCTTCTTTTGAAAATAAGCTATTACGCTCATGCATTCTTGGCCAACATTGTTTTGTCTTGTTGCTACTAAGTGATCTATGCAATTTTGAGATGTAACAAATGACTCACCGAGATACTTTAGAACACGAGCCATTTTTGATGGTGCAATCCCACATTCACATAACGTTGTAATTAGCACCTTGGAAGCATATGACAATTTGTTATGTGACCGCATTCTAGCTACATTTGATGGAGTAGCCAAGGGATGTGCATGTTCTTCTTCAAATTTTTTCACTTCCCACTTGCCAGTAGATGTAGCACTAACCAATAAATGTGCATGGCAACCCTCTCTAACATCTCGCCTTCGTTTGACTTCTTTTCCTATAAATCATTTTATATTGAGATTCTTATGCCCTTGCTTAGAACAAACAAGCATGTGAGATATAACTCTCTTGGTTTTTGGAGACTTATAAGAATAATGTTTCTGCATAGAAAATCCAATTGACTTGGCATATAAATTATAACAAGTGTATGCAGCGTCATCTGTATCAAATATCATACCAATAAAATGTTTAACGACTTCACTATGGTTCTCAAATGTCAACCCTTCATTATCATTGTCAACTATCAACTCTTCGTTATTATTCTCATCTATCAACCCTTCATTATCATTCGTAACTATAAACTCGTCATTGACATTCCCAATCCCGAACCACTCATTCATCTCTCTCTCAACACTCATTACACTGTAGTAATAAGAAAGGCAAATAAGATGATGACATATTAAAAGAAGACAAGACTAAACAAATGTATTAAAAATAACAAACCTTTGTGTGTCCTCAAGATTTTCAATGCAATGACCATGCATAGTTGAACCACAAATATCCATGTCATTATTTAGATTGGAAGACATTGCTACTAATCTGTAGCATAGCAAACATATCAATATTTTTTCAATGAATTTAAATCTACAATATGGCATTCAAGGGACATGTTCAGCATGAAGGCAATTAATTTTCTCAAAAAAAAAAAAGAAACCAAGTTTATCTTAATTTCTAAAAGTTGATGGATCCAGATACCGGATGAAATGATTGAGCATTGGGTATCGATTGAAAGACAAAAAATAAAATAAACATATATATTAGAAATAAAAGGATGCACTTAAAATTTTCTTTTAATTTTGTATTTTGATATGTATTTGGAAAAGTAGCTCAAATGGTAATAAAGATAACATTAGTGTAGTTAGATAAATAAAAAAATAAAAATTCATAGAAAAAAGTGACCAGATTAAAATAAAAAAGAGTTAGAGGATTAAATGAGTAGACTTGGGTAAAAATCCTAAAGTAATGTTCAATGCACAAGTACGAAACAGGATTAAATGTGACAATGTAGAAAAAATTATATAACAACAAAATCAAATTAAAATTATTGAAAAAAATTGAAATATGTCTCACAGATAAAATTAGAGCTGCAAGGAGGAAGGATGGAGATGGAGTCCTCTTCCTCTAGATCTATGTTGGCAAATTCTTGTGATCAAAGGGGGAGCAGCAGGAGGGGTCCAAATGGGGCCCCTCCTTTGATCTATGTTGGCAAGTCCTTCTGATCAAAGAGGGAGAAAATTTCATATTAGGACAACTAAAATGTTGGAGCAAAGTGAGACTAAGAAGGAGAAGATGTTAGAGCACGATGAGGCACCTACCTGTAAACAAATTGGGGGTTTAGGGAGAGAGCGACAACCAAGTTGAAGCAAATTGGGGCTTTAGGGGGAGAGCGGCAGCCAAGGTTGGACAGGAGTAAAAAAATAGGTCACGTGAGGATAAAAAAAAAGAGAAAATCATAGCCTTTCGTTAAAATAAACGACTAGGATTGTTATGCAGCGTATATACTGCATAATATCTTGCAGTATATTCATTTTAGCCTATTTAAAAAATAGGATACAAAATTACTTGAATTAGAGCCAATGTGAAAAAACAATTGAGAGATGTGATTTGATAGAAGAAAAAAAGTTAGATTAATAGAGCTGAGTTATTTGAAAAATAATAAGAAAAGAATTCAGAATCCTAATTGAAAATAATTTCATCGGTTGGTGGACTTTTTTTGGCATCTAATAGGAATAATTTTTTTTATTGGTCAACCGATGGCCCGTTCTCCTTCATAGGCTTTGAGAGGTTTTTGACACCTAATAGGATTTAAAATGTAGTCGGATACGCTTTACCACTACACCACCATTGACTTGTGTAATATGTACTAATAAAAAATATTTATTTTTCTAGTGGGTTCAAGTGTACCTCTGCCCCTGGTTGCGGAGGTGCTAACGTGGTGAAGACGCAAGATGAGATTGAGGGTCTTTGAGCATGGGGTTTAATGAGGAGATGTTGGCCGGACCCACTACGTGAAGGGTGCGGGTCATAATGGTGTGGTGATGGCATTTCCCAGTGCTCATGAAGTCGGTGGCCGAAGTCATTCATCGCCACCCCCGTGGCTCCCCCTGCTACACCTCCCAGCGCCCCCCCCCCCCCCCCCCCATCACCTCCCCTCCCCTCCTGCTCTGCACGCCTCCACCCCTTCTCCCGACACCCGCAGCATTCGTCTTCCATTCAGTCAGTGCTGCCTCCGCGGTCGGAAGCCCCCATCACCTCCCCTCCCCTCTTGCTCTGCCCGCCTCCACACCTTCTCCCGACTCCCGCAGCATCCGTCTTCCATTCAGCCAGCCTCTGTCTTCCATTCGGCCAGCTTCCGTCTCCACCTCCGCTTGTGTCTCTTCCTCCTTCGTCTCACCTTCCGCCAGCCCCGACCCCACCGCGCCATCGCCCACCTCCCCCTGCACTCATATATTGACCATC
The DNA here is from genome assembly GCA_030549335.1 of Pontederia crassipes. Lineage (NCBI taxonomy): Eukaryota > Viridiplantae > Streptophyta > Magnoliopsida > Commelinales > Pontederiaceae > Pontederia > Pontederia crassipes. The sequence goes on along the minus strand of CM060185.1, from coordinate 3,472,624 downwards.
CGATGGGGATCAGACAGTCCAAAAGATTGGGAGGCTCTCAGCTTAAGTTGGGAGCACGCCGTTAAACCATTTTTTTTAATACAAATTTAAAATAATATTTTCATAATTGTTTACGTTTATGAAATAAAATCGAGTACTTGCACTTGTCAAATGGTCACATAGGTTTCTTTATTTTTTATAATTTAAAGAATCATTGATAATGCTAAAAAAAATTCAAATAATCAACAACATTTATATTTATTATAGGCTTAATTTCACAAAATTTTAAATAATATCAATATTTATTATTTTTTTATAATTTACTATAATGTAAAACTATTTTTTTGGATCATTGATGTCCCTCTAAATTATTACTAAATAAAGATATTGAACAAACGAAGAAACTTATGGATAATATTGTGTCACAATCATTAAGTCTTATTATTTTAAAAATCTATTTTTTATATCATCAATGAATATAAATTTGTGTATAAAAGATATAAAAAATCGAAGAAAATGAGCCGTATAAAATGTCCATTAACACACATAAAAATAATAAAAAATTTATTGGATCCACACCGCATATGCTCGTGCCATCAACGGATTCACAACGGCCCATGTGTGAAACGATTGAAGTAAAATGTTGGGCCGCAGCCGCCGCGGCGCTTCTTCTTCCAATAGGATTTTTTCCTTGGAAATTTTTTTTTTGTTTCTTTCGATTCAAACTTTTGGTTAGATTTACCCCGAGACTCTTAAAAATAATCATATACGAGAATCCTTTGAATAATCCATCTTCTTCGACACCAGAAGAAGCCCCCTGCTACCTTCGTCAAGCTCATTCCGATGGACGCGTTGGATTCGGTGGTGGATCCGTTGAGGGAGTTCGCCAAGGACAGCGTTCGCCTCGTCAAGCGATGCCACAAGCCCGACCGCAAGGGTAATCTTCGTCGATCTCGCCTCCTTTTCCTCCAGATTTGATGAATTTTTGGTTAATCTTGTTGTACCATCTGACCCGATCGTTCTTGCAGAGTTCACGAAGGTGGCGGTGCGCACGGCCATCGGGTTCGTCGTGATGGGGTTCGTGGGATTCTTCGTCAAGCTGATCTTTATCCCCATCAACAATATCATCGTCGGATCGGGCTAATTAATTCAGTCAGGTATTATGATTTCGATCCTGAAACTTGTGGAATCCACCTTCTTCCCTGTAAGCATTGTGGGTGTGTTTGCTTGCAATCTCCAACGCTCTGCAATTAATTTGATCCTAATTGTTATTGGGGATTTGTGAGCGTATTCTTATAATTCACACTTTTTTTTACACGAACCTAAATTCCGTAACTGAAAGAAGGTAGAACTCGGATTCCTCCTTCGATCTGTGTAATGATTTATGATTCACTTTACTTGTCACCGCCATTTGTTAGTAAAAAAAAGGACTGGGAATTATTAATATAATGGAGAAAGTTATTTTGGAGTTCGACTGATCCCCTTTACTAAGTATAGAGAATAAGCAAAAGCATTCCTGATTCATCATGTAGGTGTGAGATTTCAAAAGATCATATTATTTCTGTCCTCTCTAGACCAAACTTGCACAGGCTATTAGGGTTTATGGGCGCCTATGTGAGAGATTTACTTATTTATGATGAAACTGTGTTTCTTTTAGAAAAGATTGTGATCATGATCACAATCTTTTCTAAAAGAACTTCAAATCAAGCACAAGAAAATCTGATCATTGCTCTTCCTTCAAAGCTTACTTCAGTTCTTACTGGATCACAATCTTTTCTAAAAGAACTTTAAATCAAGCATAAGAAAATCTGATCATTGCTCTTCCTTCAAATCTTACTTCAGTTCTTACTGTACTGTGACAAAGTCTTAAAACATTGTATCTACCCGAAAAAGGCCTTAACACATTGGTCTTCATAAATGTTATGATGTTGTTTGGAGTAAGATGCTGCTTGTTCTTTACAGTATTATTATGTAGGTGAGATATCTTCTCTAATCCCTTTTGAGATGCGAATACATTATTTTTAAGTTGCTGAAGAATCACATGAGTTGTTAATGTTAATTAGGCATTTAGTTGTTGAAAATTTTATGATGTTTAGTATGCTAAAAACTCCGTCTATGTTTTATAGCCGGTCCCAAGTCCGGATAAAGGAGGAGGGTTGTGTTAGGCCCCGACAGCCAGCGTAAAACTCTGTCGAATCGCATGAACATGGATCAACGAATGGGGAATGACGTCGTATGATCCATGTAGCCGACCCCACCTAGTGGGATAAGGCTTTGTTGTTGTTGTTGTTTAGTATGCTAAAATTTAGTTGGTTATCACTAACTCTATTTTAGTAGTCCTCTAAAAAAATTATGTTATAGTAGTATCGACCACGTGATCTCTACCATAGTCAAGCTATTGATGGTAAAAGCTCTGATCACCCATTACTCGTTTGTCAATAATTTCACGTTGAATTATTTCCTTTATACGTCTACTTAACACTGTTGCTCAGAGGTTTCTGCATATTTGAATATTTTAACTTAGAACTTTTATTGCAAATCTCTATGCTTTGCGAAGTAAAAATATGCTATCGGTGATCAGAGACTAATTTTTGTGTTTTGTCCTCGCCAACAAAGCACTGCGTATCATAACTTTATGATGCTCTTTTTCTGGCACTTTTAGTTCTGTCATTTTTAAGTACGAATATACTAATATAATGCTCATGCAGGTGAATATTTTCTGCAAAGCAGAGGCCCTGAATCAAGGTGTTGAGAGATGAATTGGTGCTTGGAGTCTAATCTGTTTTTTTGGTGAAGTTTTTTTAACTTTTTTTTTACTTAATTACCATCTGAAGAAACAAAATGTAACTTTAGTTGACATGTTGCGGTTTGATCATGTAGTTGTATGTTTCTTAATCTTGCATTTTGGCACTCCCAGTGGAATTTTAATATCATAGCCTGAATGATCCATCCATTAAATTCTGCATTAACCAGCCATTAAAGTTGAAAATCATGTTATCAGATAAAATATTTGGATTTAGCAGGTTTCCAAATGGTGTATGATTAAACATTCAGAAAAAAGAAAAATTCAACCACTTGTAGGAACAGATAATGGAAAAACCGGAGGCAAGAAGGATTAGGAGAAGCATCTTAAACGTGATTTAAAAATGGTTGTGATTTGCCAAGTTTGCTTGATTGAGGGATGAAGGTCATTGTTAATCATTATGCTTTTTACTGATAATTCAATCACATGATTAATCGACGATACAAAATTTGAGAGTTCAAGAATTGCTTATTCTTTGAGATTTCCTCTTCGCTTCAAAGGATAAGAAATTCTTTGGAATTGACATTCCAATTCTTGAGATGAAGTCCAAGTCAAGCACCACCTAAAATGGGTAAAACATAAAAAAAAACTCCCCACAACAAAAAAAAAATGGAGAAGAATGATGTGTGCACCAGTCGTCTGTCTGACAAAAAGTAACAAAGTTGGAGTTCACACAAGATTAGAGAAGAACGAATTTCCTCCCACCACGAAACTTGTAGTTCACATATATGGCAAAACATTTGTGAAACCTACCCTGTTATGCTCAAACACATTGGTTGATTTGTTGGGGGACGCATGGCTTCCTGGTGAGCTGCCTTTCCTGCTGACTTGTATCCCAGAAATCATTAGAGAATACAGCTAGCCACTCCAAGAGTTTGCTGCAAATGGGCCTTGAGCCATGGGGAACTTACAATCGATTCTTCATCAGCACATACTCCACAAGATTCAAGCAACATGACCACCAAAATCAACAAGCTGCAATGACAGGGCGCTATGGATGCTCACGAAAGATGGCGATTCTCCACGCAGTCAACATATAATATGCTCACTGCTTATATCATAGGGCCATAAGAACAAATACAACAACAATAATAACAAAGTCTTATCCCACTAGGTGAGATCGGCTACATGGATCATACGACGTCATTCCGCATACGACGTCATTCCGCTTTATTAGTAATCAAACCTTTCGGTATATTATTCACCAATAGATTTTACTCTATTAGTTCGCCAAGTGTCCGCCTTGGTCTCCCTCTCCCTCTTTTAATCGAACTCCAGATTATTTGATCTACTTTTCTTACTGGCGCATCTAATGGTCTTCTCTGAACATGATCAAACATTCTCAAACGATTCTCTATCATTTTCTCACTAATAGGAGTCACTCCTACTCGTTCACGTATATGGTCATTCATAATCTTATCTAATCTTGTATGACCACACATTCATCTCAACATCCTCATTCGGCTACCCCCACTTTACATTCATGTTGTCCCTTCATAGTCCAACATTCACTACCATATAACAATGTCGGCCTTATAGAAGTACGATAGAATTTTTCTTTAACTTTATTAGGTACTTTTCTATCACAAAGAACTCCAGTGACTTTCATCCACTTACACCACCAGCTTGAACTCTATGATTAACATCGTCATCAATCTCACCATCTTGTCTTACAATTGATCTTAAATATTTAAACTTTGTCACTTGAGAGATTATATCCTCCCCTAGCCTAACTTCCAAATCATCTCTAAGTTATTTATTTGTGAAATTGCTATGCATATATTCTGTTTTATTTCTACTTAAACGAAAACCTTTTGACTCAAAAGTATTTCTCTATATTTCCAATTTTGTATTAATCTCTTCTCTTGAATCCGCGAAAAGTACTATATCATCCGCAAATAGCATGCACTTAGGTATCTCCTCTGTGATACTCTCGGTTATAGCATCGATAACTAAGTTAAATAGATACGGGCTTAAAGCTGATCTTTGATGTAGGTCAATTCCTATAGGAAATTTATTTATCTCACCTTCGGGTGTCTTAACCCTAGTCAATGCTCCATCGTACATATCTTGTATTACCTTAATGTAGGCAACACTCACCCTCTTCTTTTGCAAGGCTTTCCAAAGTACATCACTTGGTACCCGATCATACGCATTCTCTAAGTCAATGAAAGTCATATGTAAGTCTATTCTCATACTTCGATACTTCTCCATCATCTCCCTTAGTAAATAAATCACCTCTGTAATAGATCTTTCTTGTATGAACCCAAATTGTCTCTCAGAAATACTAGTCTCCATTCTCAATCTATGTTCAATCACTTTTTCCCATAATTTCATTGTGTGACTCATAAGTTTAATCCCTCTATAATTTGCACAATTCTGAATATCCCTTTTATTTTTGTAAATAAGAACTAATGTACTTAATCTTCAATCATCAGACATCTTTCTTGACCGTAAAATCTCATTAAATAGTTTACATAACCATAACACACCTTTTTCTTCTAAATATTTCCAAACTTCAATCGGTGTACCATCCGGTCCAACGGCTTTACCATTCTCCATTTTCTTAAGAGCTTCGCTAACCTCCGAGACTCTAATTCTACGATAAAATGACCTACTAAGCTCACATTCGCTAACTGTCAAGTCCTCCAAATCAGAACGGGAACTTTCACATTCATCATTAAATAGCTTATAGAAATACTCTTCTCATTTGTTCTTAATATCTCCTTCAGTAACTAAAACCTTGCCAACTTCATTTTTTATGCATCTTACTTGATCCAAATCTCTCGACTCCTTCTCTTTATTCCTTGCAATCTTGTAAATCATTTGTTCACCAGCCTTTGTCCCTAACTCCTTATAAAACTCTTCATATGCTTTAACACGAGCATTACTAACTGCCTTCTTAGCCTCCCTTTTCGTCAAACGATACTTTTCCCAATTGTCAGAACTATTGTCCAAGTGTATCGCCTTGAAACAATTCTTCTTATTACGCACATTTTCTTGGACCTCCTCATTCCACCACCAAGCCTCCTTATCTCGTGGTCCAAAACTTTTTTATTCTCCTAAAATGGCTTTAGCAACCATTTCAATTTTTTTTGCCACATTCTTCCACATGATACTAGCATCTCCTTCTAACTCCCAGACCACAAGAACAAATACAACAACAACAAACAACAACAACAACAAAGCCTTATCCCACTAGGTGGGGTCGGCTACATGGATCATACGACTTAAAATGGAATATAATTTAGAAATGGAAGGGACCTCAAAGGATTAAGACTTTCTGACAAGAAGAATCAACTAGAACCAGAAGAGAATTGTTTCCAATGTGAAAAGCCAGATCAAAGAAGAATTCTTATTCCAAAAGACTTAAAATGAAATCTGTAATATTCAATCGTTTATATACATGACTCGTTTGTACAAACATAATGCCACGTGTACTAAACTTCTTATATGTACAATTACACTATACGTGCTCAACCTGTATGACTCAACACACCCCCTTCAAGTTGACACAACTTATGTATATCATACATTCCAAGGCAATGAATGAGTTTTTCATGTTGAGCAGAACATAATGCCTTTGTCATAACATTGATCCTTTGAGGAAATATAGCAAGCCTACAACACTTTTGATTTAATTTTGTCTCGAATAAAATGGCAATCTGTGCCAAAAACTGGATTAGTTGCAATTTGTAAGATTGCATTATTATCACAAAAAATTACAATTGACTAAGATGGGTTATTGCCAGGATTAATGCCAATATTTGCAAGTATTCCTTCAATCCATATAATCTCTGAAGTAGTATCTGCCATACTCCTATATTCTTCTTCTATAGAGGATCGAAAAACTACCTTTTGCTTTTTTGCCTTCCATGAAATCAAATTATTTCCTAACTTGATACAATAGCTTCTGACTGATTTCCTTGAAATAAGACAAGATGTCTAATCTGAATCACAATAGGCTTCAATTCTGCTAGAAGAATTGGCTTTGTACAATATTCCAATCCCTGGTTTTCCTTTAATATATCTAACAATCCATTTAGCAGCTTCCATATGAGACCACTTTTGCCTCCATCCCTATACAAGCTATGAGTGTCACCAATCTATCTGGGGGCACTATTGCCTCCATTGAGAAGCTGTCAAGAACTTTCCTTTGAGATCCTAGTGGAGGTCGCCGGGAATCCCACCTCATCAATTGGAACACCGTGCAATTATCCCGAAACCTTGGCGGGCTGGGCATCAGGAACTTTATGATTATCAGACATTCCCTCATCGCAAAATGCATACAGGACCTGCTTAATAAGCATGATTTTTTTTGGACCAATTTAATCCACGCCAAGTATGGCCCCCTCAGAATCTGGGACGATATGCCCTCGGCGCACACTACTAAATCAAAGAAATTAATACTCAACTCTATTCACATCCTGCGGGCTGGTTTCAGAAAGAGTATTGGCTCTGGATCCTCAACCTCTGTTCTGCTTGACCCCTGGATCTCTACCATCCCACTCATATGCCTTTCCACATACATTAACATGGACTTCAATCTCGATAACAAAACGCTTGATCACTTTATCTCCGACGGTTCTTGGAACGACTCTATGCTTGTGGATGCTTTTGGGCCTGACTTAAGTTTTCAAATTAAACACATATATATCTTCACTTTTGCCAATGATGATGTGTGGGTCTGGGTTAGTGATACTTACGGATGCGTAAATGCTAAGTCAATTTATCATCATATTAGTCGCCGCTCTATGTCGTCTTCTCCCACTAGAGGGCCATCGTGGCACTACGTTTGGAAGATTCCGATTTCTCCCAAGATCCATATCTTTCTTTGGAAATTGCTGCATAACAAGCTACCAACATTAGATGCTATCCTGTTGTTTGATAATACTATTGATTCAGCTTGCTCCCCCTGTGGTCTTCATCTTGAAACCAATATCGTCGCTTAACCTTTGGCACCTTTTTCAATGCAAAATGCATTATGCCTTCCTGCATACTACCTTCTGGCCCCTCGGCTCCTGGATCCACGAAGGAGCCAACTTGGATCAACATTCCAGGAAAATCTTTTTGTCCCTTTTTGCCTACTGCCTTTGGGAGCTTTGAAATCTTCGTAATAACGCGCATTTTCAGGCCCAACGTGCAACCGTGGAATTGGTTTGGAAAAAGGCTTTGGCTGACTATCATGATTAAGTTGGCGCCCACACACCTGTGGCCTCCTGCCCCCACGATTTTCCTTTGTGAATCCGGTGGGAGCCTCCTCCCAGCACTGGGCTAACATGAGCTCAGACGACTCTCTTGGGCCAGCCGGGGAAGGAGGTATTGATTATCTTACCTTGGCTCACGACGGAACTTTCCTTTTTGCAGGCACTAGCAAGGCTATGGTGGACTCCGTGAGGCGCAGGCTATGCTTTCTGGGCTCCTGAAGTGCAAGGAGCTCGGCATGACACACATCCAAGTCTACTCTGATTCTGAGATGCTCGTGAAGATCATCAATCGGCAACTGCGATGTCCTTGGCAAATTAGTGAAATCTTTGAAGACATCCTTGCCATTAGCCTTATGACCAGCCTAATCATTGTATTCCGCCGTAGCAGAGGTGCTAACGGTGCTACAGACTATCTCGCACATTTTGGTCGCACCCAGTTGCATAGCGACAATTTTTGGCTAAACAGACTTCCTCCGGGTCTTATTCAATTTTTGTACTCTAGCTCGAATTGAGCTATTAGTTAATATCAATAAAATTTCCTTTATATATATATATATATATATATATATAGGCGTGCGCGCGTGCGTGAGAAAGATAGACACCAACAAGAAGATGAAGAGAGGATAATAATAATAATAATAATAATAATAATATTATTATTATTATTATTATTATTATTAATTCAACTGTTACCGTATGTCCCACGTGTGGATTGGGAGTCATTGACGACTATATATATATAGGCATGCGCGCTTGCGTGAGAAAGATAGACACCAACAAAAAGATGAAGATAGGATAATAATAATAATAATAATTAATTCAACTGTTACCGTGTGTCTCACGTGTGGATTGGGAGTCATTGACGACTGATCTCTCCGTGGACTTCGAACTCTGTTCAGGCTACATGAAGTTGACACGGTGTTTGACTATATTATCCAAATACTGAGATATTTAAAAGAAAAAGTTGCCGTGGATGAGAATAAACGAAGCATAGTAAAAGAGACAGCTTCTTTTCTTATCAAGGACAAGTTGATACATGAGACAAAGAGATAAAAAAATAGAAATTAAAATGCATCACCTCATTTATCTCGTCCTCTAAGCAAGTGACGGAGGAAGGATGAAAAGTTAAAAGGGGCCCCCAAAAACAAATGTGAAATGCATATGCATATGTGAATATATAACTATATAAAAAAAATCTTTGAACAAATTTAAAAATAAGGAATTACTCTAGAACTAATATATATTTAAAAAATTGTGATTATAAATATTATCTTATTTTAACTAAAATATCTTTTTATTATACACCATGTATATTTTTTTCCTTTTTTATGCTTATTATATTCATCTTGCAAATTAAATTTTACGATAAAATAACATAATATATATTAGATAAAGTGTTCACATCATGTTCCTCGTCGGATAAGAAATTTATGAACTATATATATATATATATATATATATATATATATATATATATATATATATCACTTGACTTGAAAAAATCAGAAAAAAATATATGAAACTAATTGTTTTAGAACTTAACAAACTAAATTGATTTTATTATTCAAAATTATTAATGCATATATTATTTTTTTGGTAGATACATGTATTATAATATAAGTTTTCTCACAAATATGCATTTATTTTTTTCATGAGTAATAATATATTTTAATTATGTACCAGGGGCCTTATAATATCCTTTTTAAGAAAAATATATAACATATTATATATATTTAATAAACATTCAAAAAGTTAGGAGGGCCAAAGCTTCCCCTAACTACAAGCCAAAACAAGTTCAATAAAAATAGTTCGATCGTATGGGCATTTGTTGATCTTACCAAATGATGAAATTTATTGTTTATCTTATATAAGACAAGTTGATACATGAGACTTGAACTGATCCAAGGATAATGACTGATGCAATGTTTACCCATATGTTCACTTTGACGGGGCATGGAAATGCATATAATTTACTCGGCCTACGGATTCTGGAAGTGACAGTTCTTGTTCTTATCCTTATCCCCTTGGTTTTAGGATTTAGAATGCATAATGGACAAGGGAAGGGTGCCAACGTGTAAGAACAGCTCCTTTTCTGTTGTTCATTACACTGAAGCCAGAAATTTTATTTTGGTGAAAACTTCTGAAGTCTCCAGTAGTTCTAGAAATCACATTGAGCATTTCGTTCAAACTATATGACAAATTGAACACATATGTGGCCGGACAAGAGTTACTTATCATGAAGATGTATGGGATGCTGCTGTGTTATTCATGTTGGGTTGCAGTGGGACCAATCTCCAGACCCTGCTAGGCCACACTGATTAGAAAGGAACGGCTCCATTTTGTACCCAATCTCTACGCAGATTACGATCCCGATCTCTTACTTGCCAATTGGCCAACAGCATATGCCCTTACACTGGATATCCTGATACCTGGACTCTGTTGGATTCTGTGGCACTTTCAAATATATGTATCATCTCCAACTTCGAGGCCTGGATAGCTTTCATCTGGATAAACATTAACATCAAGTTGCTCCAATCGAAGTAGTGGTCCTCATATCATATATGGCAAGAGCAAGAGAACAGTGGCCAGAAGAATAATCACAACATGACTATCACAGGGCAACATCATTTCAACAATGCAGAAGGCCACAAGGTTGGAGCAAAGAGCTGGAACTCAAAAATGATATATATATAGCCGTAACCATTTATAACAAAGACTCTGAAGAAGAAGAAAAGAAAAAGGTTGTGTAAAGGGAAGCAAAAGCAATAAAAAACTTGTTATATTTACATTATAAAAGCTTTGGTGCTTGTACCGACCACACCTAGTGGGATAAGACTTTGTTGTTGTTATTGTTGAAACAATATGTAACTACCAACTATGGCGTCCTATAATGTTCCAGACAGGTTAAACCGTCCTAGTCATTCAAATTATTGCGAAAGCAGCGTTGAAGCCTGTCGCATTAGCTGCATCATTCATCCTTGCCAAGCAAATCCTACTCTTGGTTGGCAATTCAACAGCTATGTTCCAACTTGGTATCTCTCCCTGTACCCTATCCATCTCTCTTGCAACTAGATTGTCTGTGAGCCAGAAAATTTTCCCTGACTTTTTTGAAAGTGAAAATTTTCCAACTTTGCTTATAAAGAACCTTCGAATGAAACTTGGTGATGCGTGGAACTAGTTGGTTGTGCGGAAGCATTGGCGAGGCCTTGAAGCATTTTAACAACGTCCACTGTGTCGTCGAGATAGTACTTTGCCTTGCTTGGTTTCTTGCCCACTGTGCAGGCAAAGACCTCTGCTGATGCCGAGAATTTGTTCTTGGAGCTGATGATGCTCTCAAACATGTCTTCATCGGACCGATCGTCACCTATGCACAATATGAAGTCCGGCGCCTTTCCGGTGCTAAGCATGGCTGTTATCACATTTTCTACCACCACACCTTTACTTATGCCCTACATAATATCAGCCAAGACATGAAGTTTATCAAGACTATCCAAATCAATAGTTCATAATACTAAAACAGTATCTGGGCAAATAAATTTGAAGTATGACACCTCAATATGAATCCAAGAAACTTTCTTGTGAAAGCTAAATACATCGATTATGACAGATCATGCATGCAACATTGAAAACTATAGCTATTTAGATAAAAAGCAAACTGGAAAAAAGTTCACGAAGCCTATGAATCAATTTTCATTTTCAAGGGAGGTTTGAATAAATTTTCTTCTTCATACCTGAGGGTTAACTTCCACAATATGCTGGCCCTTTTTCACAACCACAGGCTCATTGGCGAGAACATTCTCCAGATGATCAAGCAGCTCCTTTGCTTGACATGAACCAAAATCTGGATCAGCCTCCTGATAATGCCAAACTAATGCACTTTCTTTCTGTTCAATTGAAGATCCATCAGTTGCTTCCGTGTAAAGCCGCATCACTGGCTCCGCAGTGTTTTTCCAGTCAAAGTCATCAGTTAGCATGCATGACTTCCACGGAGAATCCCGATTCCATCTACAGCAACACATTACCAAGGAAGAAAATGTTAGCCATAGGAAACTCAAACCTAGCTTCCATATATGTATATGCAGTTATCTTCTGGTTTGTTGAATTGGAACTCGAATGCAAGATTTACAATAAACATGAACCTTGGTAAAGGAAAAAACCAAGTTATACATATTTTTACATAATAGTTGGAATCTGGACTTTTTAAACCCAAACTGAAATAGTATCTTTGAAAGATTAAGAGTGGCATATGTCCAAGTTTCAACTTCATTACTACGAAAAAGGTGTGTTTTCAATTATAAGAAGAGAATCTTAAGATTCACTGAAAAAAATATCAAGATAAGATGTTAATGACTTACCTTGTGAAATAACCATGCTCTGCAGCAATCCCTAGCTTCTCGCAGGGAGTGAACCACTCACTCAGCTCATCTTTCCCTCGTCCGCTGACCACAAAGACTACATTCTTCGGGTCACTACATAGTCCATTTAAAATAGAAATGACATCATCGCTCGGCTTTTTGCATATTGAAGTTTGTGGCATCATTGTACCATCATAATCGAGCAAGATAAGCCTGCTGCTCATCTTCCGATAGGCTGAAACTATATGCTCGATAGACAGTTTCCTGAAATTAGGACCTAGAGCAACAACTCTGAAACTCATGCCAAATCCAATACCCCAACATCTCCTGAGGAAATGTTCCCTACAAGCTCGCTGCAAATCTAGATCGAAGGATTTTGCCCAATAGACTACATCATGAGAGCTGACATACTTATAGTGCTTCTCATGCCGCAGCTGCTTCTCAGTCTCGGACATGGTGATGGCTGAATTCATAGCCTCAGCTACAGCTTCCACATTCCAGGGATTAACACGGATAGCTCCACTCAGAGAAGGTGAGCACCCTATGAACTCCGACACTACAATCATGCTCTTCTTGGGAACACCCTCCAATGCCGGACTCTGCTGACGGCAGACTGTGTACTTGTATGGCACCAAATTCATCCCGTCCCTTACAGGATTCACCACGCAGCACTCGGCAACCGCATAAAAGGCTGCCTTCTCGTGAGTGGGCACTGTGCGATTGATCAGAACTATTGGCTCGTACCCAGGTGCCCCGAATTTTTCATTAATCCTTTTGGTGATCAACCTCGTTTCTTCTTCAACCTCCTGCACGTCCCTTCCTTCGCTCCTTGCCGGGTTTGCGATCTGGACCAGCACTGCCCGCCCCCGCAGACCTGGATGTTCCTCCAAGAGCTGCTCCATAGCGAGAAACTTCAGTCCAATGCCCTTGAAAAGATCGACATCATCCACGCCCAGCATCAAGACCCTATCTTTGTACTTTTCCTTAAGCTCCCTGACCATGGCGGTCGTCTCCGGAGAGGATATCACTGATTCAAGCTGGCCCATGTCGATCCCCAACGGAAGTATTTTGACCGTGACCGTTCGGCCATAATACTCGATGCCTATGTAACCCCTTTTCGACTGGTAATCGAGGCCGAGAAGGCGGGAGCAGGAGGAGAGGAAGTGGCGGGCGTAGTCAAAGGTGTGGAACCCAACGAGATCAGCGTTGAGGAGAGCGCGAAGCAGCTCGTCGCGGACTGGAATGGTGCGGAAAATCTCCGACGACGGGAACGGTGAGTGGAGGAAAAATCCGAGCTTTACACGGGGGGAGCGTCGACGGAGGAAGGTGGGGAGAGCAAGGAGGTGGTAGTCATGGATCCAAACGTAGTCGTCATCGGGATTGAGGAGCTCGATGAGGCGGTCTGCGAAGAGCTTGTTGGCCGAGAGGTAGGACAGCCATAGCGTGCGGTCGAAGGGAAGGCCGCCGAGGTAGGAAGGAGAGAGAGGGAGGAGGTAGTGGTGGAGCGGCCAAAGGTAGTGCTTGCAGAAGCCGTGGTAGAATCGCTGGTGGAGATCGGCGGGGATGAAGACCGGGAGGCACCGGAACCGCTCGTAGAGGGCGCGGGAGAGCGCGGCGTGCTGCGCGGGATCCACGGACGCGGTGGCGGCCAGAGTGCCGACGTGGATGACCTCAGCGCCTGGCGGCAGGCCAGCGCGCAGCTGGAGGGCGAGTGCGTCCGAGTCCCATGAGAAGGAGAAGCCGAGCGGTTCCGCCGCGTCGGGGACCGCGCGGAGCGGGAGGCGGTGGGTGACGACGATCCGCCGCTCGACGCGGTCCGGCGAGGGGGTGGCCGGGGAGAAGGGCGAGTCGCCGGTCCCCGCGGAGGAGTCTCCGGTGATGAGGCGCGGGAGGCGGGGAGGTTGGCGCGGGGAAGGGGCGAAGTCCGCGTCGTTGCCTCCGGCAGCGAGCTCGAGGAGGTTGGAGGAGGAGAAGGACGGCATGGCCGGAGCGTCGCCGGCGATCGGAGGCAGAGCAGTCAACGCGCGATCTCGTGGCGGGTTATCGGGCAGAGGGGAGCGCTATCGGTGGGTGTTGCAGAGGAAGAGGAGGGAGGAGGAAGGCGGTGGCATATGGAAATGGCTGCTAGAGTTTTGCGTGCTTGTACCGTTCACCGGCGAGACTACGCTGTTCCTTTCTTCCGATTGACGGGAATAAGTAGTTCTACTTCGTCCGTTCCAAAGAGGAAGGAGGAGAAAGAGGAGGCGGAATTTGAGATGGAATAGCAGATATGTATTTGTGAGAGAGAAAGAGAGAGGGGGAGATGAGACGACTGGAGAGAGACTGGGATAAAGTTTTAGCCTCCGTTATTTATTTATTTATTTATATTATTTATTATTTTTAATTCGATGTAGTGGAAGGTTTCTGCAGAGCGATGACCGGAATTAGGCGGTGGAATTTAGATTACGATGTTGGCACGAAATGATCAGCTTCCTTTTTAGCTCAAAGTGGCGCATGTAAGATTTCCATAATCGACGTCTTCTATCACTAAATTTTACGTTACTGCTTCCATTTTTTTCCCTTTTTTTGTTTTTTTTCGGTCGTGAGTAGTAGGCGTGTGTAGCTTTGTAGGGTGGTATCTAATGCTTTCTAGCACGGGGTGGTCTCAATCCGGAATTGGATCCATTATTTTGACGTTCCTAGAACTGCATGGCATCCCACTCATGGAAAACTTGGATTCCACTTCATGTCTGCCTGTAGTGTTGGGCGTAGCGAAGATATGGGAATAGCACGAGAACAAGAAGCAGAATCACACGTGTTCAAACTCTTTGAATCGTCATCATCAACATCATAAGTCGGTCGATCTTGTGTCGTGCCCAAAGTTTACTTCTTCCGTGGCTTGTTAAAATGCAAAGAAGTAGATTAAGATGGCGAGTTGGAGACGAGGAGGAGGAGGAGGGCGTTGGTGGTGGTGGTGGTCAGCTTTATCCACAAGGTGCCGGTGGGATGGACCACATCTCCCGGTCACGAGCCACGACCCAATTAAAAATAAATAAATAATAAAGAGGGGGAGCGGGGAAAGCCGCACACGCAGTCCAGCTGGCCGGAGAGTTAAAGGCGGCCGCCAACGTCGCCGAAACCAGCGCGAACGACGCGCCCCTTCCGAGCGGATCCACCCCCCCCGCGACAGAGATGGGCCCGCTTCGCCGTTTGGCCCGCGACGCGGCGGAGCGGGCGGGCCCCACGATCGACCTGCCGAGGCCGGCGCTCGACCGCCGGAGGAATCCGCGCCGTCCGATTGGGGGAGGCGAACGGGGTCGCGGCGGAGCTCCTGAGGAAGTGGAGGAGGACCGCATCGGCCGCCGGCCGGCGCGCGCGGGTCGTCGTCGTAGTCGTCGTCTTGTTGTGTGTGGTAGCCGGTGGGGGTTGGGCGAATCGTGGGGATGGGATGCGACCGAGAGAGCGACACGTCACCGTCGCGGACGAGGATGTCGTCACCTTCGACGTGTCGCGGCGAGAAAGCCGCTTCGGGTTTTTTTTTTCTCTCCCCGGCGCCCGATTTTGACCGGTTCGGGTTCGAGTTGGGACCCAGGGGGCGCGGATGAGCTGGGGATGTGGTGGTGGTGGTGGTTATCCGTAACGGGGAGAAGCTTCCGAATGCGGGGCCCACACGACTACCCCGCGGGACCCACTTTATCTTGAGGAGGGCCGAAACTTCCACCAGCACCCTTTTCTATTTTTCTTTTAGTTAGACGAAAAATTAGTATATGAATATCTAACTTATATATATAATTACTAGTAATTTTTAATTCAGAAAAAACATTATAATGTAATCCTACTATTTAATAACTTTTCATATATGAAAAGTCTTTTTTGTTCTTTTTTAAAGCATCAAATCCTAAATGTCAATTAATCATTTTAGGCATTCATAAACTTGTTTTTATTTTTGAAATGAATTATAAAGACTGCAATCTTTTAGTTAGAAATATTTAAGACTTTTGTCATAAAATTTAATAGTGCACTATAAAAATATCATAAATCTTTTATTCTCTTTTACCTCCCGCTTTCTCCTTCAGCAAGACGAGGAGAAAGAAATAAAAATAAGGAAAGAAGGATATGTACACACAACATCCAAGTTCATCATAATTATTATAATAAATATTTGAACTAAGTTTTATTTGTTAAAAATTTATAGATAATATATGAGTAAAAAAGTCTCAAAGTCTCTTTTTTGTCGAGCTTTATTTCATCTAATTCGAAGATTTATAGAAATAATTATGATAAAAAAATCAAACTTTTATCATGTTGTCTCGGGTATATGAAGCAGTTAAAAGTTTATTTGATATTGTTATAGCACTCAGAATCACTTGAAATGGATAAGTCTAAAAGAAGATATTAATATTTCAATGTGAGGTGTCAAAATTCCTTGTAGGAAATAAAATTCAATTTAAGATACTAATATACTCAGATGATTAGACAGTAGGTATTTAAAATTTAAGATCTCCTTACTTAAAGGTAATTTAAAATTTTCATTTACTAAATATTGTTAGAATAATGGGATTGTGTCTTAAGACGTGAGTGTTGTTAGCCCGAGGTTCGAGATACTGATAGTTCTGAACATCTATGAGTCTCGATCGAAGAAAGTAAAAAAAAATCTATTGCACATAAAATTTGGTCAAATAATTAGATATTATTATTATTATTATTAGACTTTCCATACTTATAAGTTCATCTTTATCAAACAAATATTTTTTTACACATATTTTCATAATTGTGTTTGAAAAATAGACGAAGTGAAGGTTAGTAAATTGAAAAGATAGGGCAGAAGCGGAAAAGAAATAGACAAGATAAACTAAAATACTCAACATATTTGTTTGAAATATCAAAAGTTGGAGAGAATAAACAAAGGTAAACTAAAAAGAAAACAAAAGGAAAAGGGCTAAAAGATAGGGAGAAAAATGAAAGAAGTGATAGTAGTTTTTTATTATTATACTCAACAAAGGTAAACTAAAAAAAACAAAAGAGTTTGAAATAATTTAAGAAATAAAATACTATTGATTTTATTATTATTTATTTAAAACTTAAAGAGTTAAAAGAGAGAATAAAAGTGTTTGCAAAATAAATAAAAGTATAACTAGAAATAGATAAGAAAGAAAGAAAAAAAATAGGAAAAGATATTAGAATTAGATCTTAAATGAGAACTTAAATCTTTTAATAGTCCTAATATAATTATTTAAGTAGTTTAAATTTGATCGAAATGAGATTATAATAAATCTCTCTCTCTCTCTCTCTCTCTCTCTCTCTCTCTCTCTCTCTCTCTCTCTCTCTCTCTCTCTCTCTCTCTCTCTCTCTCTCTCTCTCTCTCTCTCTCTCTCTCTCTCGTCTTCACGCACCCAAAGGCATAAGAACATGTGAGAGGATGCATCCAAGATGTTGGGACACAACAATAAGAGGTGGAAACACCAATCCAATAGAGAAGAGAGAATAATGAAGGGGAGTTTTTGCAAAATTTTTCATCAATTTTAAAACATACGGGAGAGTTCCTGTATCGATATTATATGCTTAGTAAAGAATAATTTTTTCGACCGATTTGATCGTCGGAAATTCATAAAAGTGTTGCAATGATAGATATACATTTTAATACCTTATACAATACATGTTTAGTATTCAAGTATAGGTTTGTAGGATAGTCATTGCCGAAAATTCTTAAAATGTTGTAGTGACATATACACATTTTAGCACCTTATTAGTACCGTTTCTATAGTACTCTTTTCTTGTTTTAATTATTAAACTCTGAGTTCCTATCAGAAAAGAAATTGTGAGAAAGGATGATATGGAAGATGTGAAAATTGTGGGATTTTATTGCCATATCTATTAAGAAAAAAAGGAAGAATAAATGACAAGTTAAACTCAACTTAACTTTGAATTGAGAGTTGGAATGAAAATTAATGATGACCTCGTCACAGAAGTAAATGTCAGCACAATGGAAGGAAAAGCAAGAACCAAAGTCCAAAGCATTACAATTAATTTATTATAAGAGCATGCTTAGCTTAGATTAGGATTAGGACAAGTGTAAACAAATTGTACGTTCACGTTTGGTCACAAAGCATTACTATTAATTTATTGATCGGCGAAAACAACACAACTCAAATGGGAGCCATGCAAGATCTCAAGAGGATCCAACACCAATATCTATCTCCACCTTTTTCATCACTATGAATTTTATGGAGTAAACCATTTGGAGCTTTTCGCTTCGTGGTCCCACATTAATTTAATTTAAGACCTTTTGATATATTCTAATTTGCAATTCGTCGTGCACGTTCTAAAGATCACTTTGATCCACCCAAAAGCTTGATTAATTGGGATAATGTTGATAGAATAGATATAAACGTGGATTAGCCATTAGGTAGGCGATTTAAATTATATATGTGTTGGTGTGCCTTTATATTTCCTGCCCCTAAATTTGTGGAAAAAATGATATGCGACAAAGCGGATAGCCTGGGCTAATGGCCCAACTGCCCAAGCTCGTAGCCGCCATTAATTCGGGAGGGGGGAAACTTCCGGATACAAACTTCTATATATGAGGTGATTTTATCACAATTAACTCTCTATTTATTCATAGTGAAATTTTTTTTGACGACGACCTCTTTTATTCGTAGATAAATATTTTTTCTTTTTTCACATTGATCATGAGAGTTTTACCATATTAAATTTTTATCTTTATCTTTACCCTTTTTTGTTGTCTTAATTATTCACTTTCCCAACAATGTGCCTAGTTAATTAATATTTAGACAATAGTGTTTGCTTATCTTTTCTCTGCTTGATTTGGCCATAGACCAAATGCACCTCAACCTCCAATTAATTGTATTCATGGAGATATGGGAATGAGATCATCTTATTGTTGCATTGAAATTGCATTGAAAGAGTGGAGGAGGATATTTTTCATTGGCAAGTGAGGGACAAAGGGAAATGTTCCATAAATTTTATTCTCTGTAACATATTAATGACTACATGCCATGAAGGTGATAAGATTGTTCCAACTACTCCTAGAAATTAATTAAATAGAGAAGCTACCGCTATTGGGAGGGATCTCTATGATGGAATTATTACGGTTGAGTCACATGTTAATGGAAGAGTCACATGTTAATGGAAGAGGAGAATATGGAGAATTCTCACCTCGGATCCTTTGATTTCTTTTTTTTTTAAATTGTTTTAAGAACAATCATAACATATGTATGGCTAGTACGACTTTGATGATAACCTATCATCTACTGATATTTCAATTTTAATTTCTTGATGATTAAAGTTTGAATACCATGATCAAATCAATAAGTGACAAATAAAGTTAGGTGGCAAAGCCACTTTTCTAATTGTGTAATTTTGGTGTAACCACTGGTATGGAGAAGTGAGTTTTGACTAAATTTTTTCCCCTTAGCCGACTAAATAAGTTTGTTTGATACAATTAATTAGCAAAGTTATATTCCATTACTCATAGTTAATAGTGAGTCATTTGATTAACTTGTAAATCCATATCGAAAAAAATTTCTAATTAATTTATTCCAAATATTAAAAAAACTTATAATACGCCTTTGACAGGTGATCATTCCAAGATTTGCTATTCAATATCATTCAAAGATTCAATCCACTAAAAATCGAACCAATTAAATCTCGTTGATCTTGCAATATAAGTTTTTCGTAATGTACACGGCTCATAGTCAAGACATAGTTAAGTGTACTTTATAATTAAGTGGATCACTATTATCGTCCACGTTGATTTTTTAGTTGTTTTTTGCAGCACAATTAGCGTAGACTTTTCTCTACGTAATTAAGTATACGATTAAGGCTAACGCTTCTTATCTCATATCATTGGTATAATATATATCATTACTTTATTTATTTGTTTTTTTTGTGTAAAACTTAGTATCAATGTATTGATATCGTTAATGGATTTTGTGCGCACCACCAATAAAATGAGCAACGTTATTTAGCTTAAATAAATATCTTGTTAACTTTATAAGTCTCATAAATTAAATATATATAAACTTTAGGGTCTCAAAGCACATGAAGATTTTATATTTAATGAGTGTATATATATATATATATATATATATATATATATATATAATCTGTAGGATCTCAAAGCATATGAAGATTTTATATTTAATGACTGTTTTCTTCTGCAGTGTTTAATTATCATACCTAATACAATAAAGTAATATATATATATAGATAATATCGACATGATGCAATACAACAAAGTGTTTGAGGCTTTGGTCGTCGGATTGTTTTGGACACACATCGTGTCCTTTCCTGATCCAAATGACACTAATAATAGTTGACCACTAGACGACCCAAAGGCATATCATTCATCGTTTTACTTTTATTAACCCAAGAGACAAAAAAAAAGGAATTATATATTAAATTAAAACCCCGAATTGGTGGATTATATAAATATCTATATCGAGTTTGAGTCAAAGTAGTGGGACGGCGGTCGACACGTCTCATGCATCTCTCTCTCTCTCTCTCTCTCTCTCTCTCTCTCATGTGAAAAAGTGTCCTAACAATGATGTTCATATATAACTATAAGCAACATGTTGAATTGATTTCAAGTTCTGATCATATTTGTAAAGTTATTGCCCACATGGAAGAAATATGTCGACTACATTTTACTCGATGATTGACTACTCTCCTTATATGGCACGTCAAAATATTGTGATTTCATTACTAACTTTTAAGGTAAATTGTGTGTGTAGCACACTTAAATCATCTCATTTTAATAACACATGCATGGATGATCAGGTCGGGTGGATAGCAAGTAATAACACACTTGTAATATCCACAATAAATCGTGATAAAAAAAGTAGTCTATTTTTTACTTTTTTACTATAAAATAAATAATAATATTAAATCCTAAATGATGAAAAAATAAAAGGTATCCTATTTGACCACTGTACATTACTATCAGGAAATAAAATAATCAACAAGCCGCCTAGTGATAAATTCTGTAAAATGGAATGTCTCATAAATATTTTTTAATCATTATATTGTTTCCTTAATCAATCTTAAATATTTGTTTCTTGCAATTTGAAAGTCAAATTATCAATGTCTATAAAAGAAATACTACTTTTCTGATGGACACTGTATTCGGAGTGATTGAATAAAAATTTAAATTTATTATCATCCGATTAATTTGTATCCCGTCGAGTCGCATAACCTAATTATGGTAAGTGAGATTTTAGTGAAAATATTTTAATTATGATAGACCTCCAACTCGATACGTTCTTAAACGAAGAAGCTTTGAGTTAAAAGTTCCTATATTATAAATCGAGTGCCCGCCACCGCTAATAAATTTTTATTTATTCCTTACTTACCTTCCAATTTGAAAAGAGAAAAATAGAATATTATTGATTATCGATGCCCCCAAAGAATACCCAAAGCTTTATGCCGGAAACAACCGCATGATGCCACCTTTCCACCTTAGTTTGCATTTAGAATTAGATCGGTCCCAAGTGCACAAACGCACAAGTGAGCAATGTGTCAGAGAGGGCCATCACACCTCCATGTGTTTGCATGGCAGAATGAGCTCCCCAATGGAGCTCTGTGGGAGTCCTTTGCATATCCTCTTCCAAGTTCCAACCTCTCACAGCATGGCCTCCACGCAACGGGAACCCACCTTACATTCAAGTTGATATAAGAGTTTAATATATCTAAAAAGCATTTTCTTCTTCTTTTTAGCAAACCAGTCGATATTTAAAAGTGACGTTGACTATTTAATTCGCGCACTGATCGACCTAATATCGAGTCTAATTAATCCTATAAAGTTATCCCAAGTTACATATCTGATGTTCCTAACAAAAGTTTTCTACGTTCATATAGAATTCAAAGTCAAGATCTTATTTAAATTATGAATGTATAATATATCATTGCTTCAAGAATACATGTGAAGAAATTTAATCATTCGCAATATCAAACCATTGATAAACAAATCGTTGGAAAGAAAGAAAGATTTAATCACTGATTATTAATTACATTCTTCCTTCCACCGACAATGGAATGCATCTCCATAATGTATTTATTTATTTATTCATAGTTATACATATTTAATCATTTTTTATATATATTATGGTTATGGATTCGTATATGTTCATATTATAATTAATAATAATTTGATATGTTAAGATGCATACATTAGAGCCAAAAGTTTTAAAAGGTGACAAAAGAAAATCAATTAACATTGTAATGTTATTATTACGAAAAGGGGAGAGAAGGATCACACGAAATACAGAAGAACGTGAAGAGAAAAAAATGGCGGCAGCTCTTTGTTATAAAATAACGATGATTACAAGGATGAGTCTCTGTCTAGACTCCTAGGGAGTTTATATAGACACTCCCTTTAACATATGATAGGAATTACATACGGACTGAGACTCTAAATAAATTTCCTAAAAATAGGACACGTATCCCGTGATAAGAAAATAAATCAAATCCGAATCATAAACAAAATACCCCTAAAAAATTTTGCTCAGGGGGCTCCGTCCCCTTGCAACCCCCGCAGGGGATCCCCCTGGATCCCCCCTTGACCTCCCACAGGCTCGTTGACCGGGCAGCGAGATCTCCGTAAGAGAATTCTGCTGAAGCGTCTGATTATGTAGGGGACCAACTGGGTTCAGATTCAAGACATTATTAACAATTATAACGAACAACTCAATAAAGTATATTTAAATAAAATATATTAATTAATTCATTCCCTCAAAGAAATTCCTATGCAGTAGATTTAATGATAGGTCAAAATAAAAAATGTCTTTTAGCGAAAAAATATATATAAATGATGTAGATACCAAAGACATATATTTATAGACAATTATTATGCATTCAATATCCCTACAAAATAAATGATGCTTGCAGGTATATTAAACCCATGCTACATGCACAGATGCACTGCACATGTTTTAAAATGTATAATATCGTATTTTTTTGTTCTTTTTCAAAAGAAAAGAACAATGCAGATTAGAATGCTCGTTGAGTATGTGCAAGATAAATGGAAAAACTGAACGCATAAAGATCTCTTTTATCTCAAATAACATCGAATTATGGTGTGGTGCATATCGTTCTTTTGAAGTATATCCAATTGTTGCACCACTATTTTCACTTCAAAATATACTATTACTATTTTATTTTATTTAATAAAAATGTTCAACATTTTCAACTTTTTTTTAGAGTGACAATAGTGATGCTCTTTATCTAATCCATACAAACTTTAAAAAGAAAACCATGACCTGAGAGGTTGCGGTTTTACTTTCTCTCAATGGATATGTCTAAACAAAAGTATCCAATCGAACTCTCCAAGCAGGAGGATAAGAAGAATGTTACAAAAGTCTCAGACATGTTCATGAATGAAATGAATGCACCGGATGCCTTATCTGAAAGAGGGGTGCGAGAGACAAGAAGATAGATGAGGGCAGTAAAGTACCAACATGTGCGACGCGTATGGAACGTTGGACCGACGCAGTCAAAAGTCTTGAGTTGACGAGCAGCCAGACGCGAAGGGACTTGCACATGAAGATTGTAAGCCGCAGTAGACTTTGCCAATGCCATCTGGGTTGTAAAGTTTCCAGCGTGGCACATGGTCTACAAGAGACCTGGCCACGCTCAGTTGCTTCCCGGTAGCTGTCTAATTAATTCGAACGAACAAAAAAGGGAGAACTTGGTAGTCAGATTCAAGTCACTCACTGCAATATTCAATCACTGGATATCCTGAAATTTGGCTGTGTTTGGGAGGGCAATGATCTCTTCATCTCACAGCTAATGCACCGTACTCTCAAACGTAGCCATGGATGGATCAATGAACAATCCATAATAATAACAGAGAGTTTCAATTACATAGCAGTTGTTACAGAAGGCAATTTGACTGTTTAGAATCAGAGATTCCAGACTCTACACAGGTAACCATCACAGCAGCCAGGCATAAAGGAGTTAATACAAGAATAGTTTAGATAGCAATACAATCAGAAGTTGTTCCAAACAAGATGGTTAGATGGATAAAAATGGAAAACAGAGCCATCGAGGGACTCGAGAAGTTAACGCCTCCTCGAAATGCTAAACGAGCTGATTTTCATTGGGGTTGCAACGACAAGCGGAGCCTCAGGCGAATCACTGACAGCAAATTTTTCGTGCATGAATCGGCTATCAACAATGGATTCATCTTTGGGTACAATCTTGTAACAGTAACAGCTCTTCAGTCCTTCCTGGTTCCAGTAACACTCATGGCTACTATTCTTGACTTGTTGGAAGTTCCAGATAACGCTGAATTTACCCACAGTTGAAACGAGATGCCTCTCTTGCTTACCATTCTCCGTAACCTGGATGCATATAGAGTCTACTATCAGTCAAATAGACGTAAGGGGATTGAAATGGACCATAAATGCTCGAAATACAATGTCATTAGAAAGAACTAAAAAATGGTGCAAACATAGAGAAAGAAGATAAAAAAATACATAGAAGTTCAAATACGTGTATGGGATCATCTGTGGCAGAAAAGAGCATTCAAGAGCATCAAACAGAAATAAGATACAGTTGACAAATGCATATGCACCTTCTTTTCAGTTGAGAAAATGTTAGCTCATGAAACACAGCAAAGAAGGATATCTATGGACCTTGTGCTTTGTGTGATGTCATGCAAATTGTTTCTATGATGCTAACATAAGGTACCATGTTTATCTATCTGAATATGATAAATTCAGTATTCTATGAGATGCACTGTTATCCATATAACGTGTATTAGAAAAAAAAACTCACAAATATCATGTTATTCTTTGAACATCATAAAATAAATGCATGATGTAACTGCATATTACATGAAAGAATGCAAA
Source organism: Pontederia crassipes (assembly GCA_030549335.1). Lineage (NCBI taxonomy): Eukaryota > Viridiplantae > Streptophyta > Magnoliopsida > Commelinales > Pontederiaceae > Pontederia > Pontederia crassipes. The sequence continues at coordinate 3,447,432 of CM060185.1, read as the reverse complement.
AATAAATTAACATTATTGCCTTATACACATTGGATTTGGATCAAGTAAGATGCATAAAAAATGAAGTTGGCAAGGTTTTAGTTACTGAAGGAGATATTAAGAACAGATGGGAAGAGTATTTCTATAAGCTATTTAATGATGGATGTGAAGGTTCGCGTTGTGATTTGGAGGACTTGACAGTTAGCGAATGTGAGCTTAATATGTCATTTTATCGTAGAATTAGAGTCTCGGAGGTTAGTGAAGCTCTTAAGAAAATGGAGAATGGTAAAGCCGTTGGACCGGATGGTATACCGATTGAAGTTTGGAAATGTTTAGGAGAAAAAGGTGTGTTGTGGTTATGTAAACTATTTAATGAGATTTTACGGTCGAAAAAGATGCCTGATGATTGGAGATTAAGTACATTAGTTCCTATTTACAAAAATAAAGGGGATATTCAGAATTGTGCAAATTATAGAGGGATTAAACTTATGAGTCACACTATGAAATTATGGGAAAAAGTGATTGAGCATAGATTGAGAATGGAGACTAGTATTTCTGAAAGACAATTTGGGTTCATGCCAGGAAGATCCACTACAGAGGCGATTTATTTACTAAGGGGGATGATGGAGAAGTATCGAAGTAGGAGAAGAGACTTACATATGGCTTTCATTGACTTAAAGAAGGCGTATGATCGGGTACCAAGGGATGTACTTTGGAAAGCCTTGCAAAAGAAGAGGGTGAATGTTGCCTACATTAAGGTAATACAAGATATGTACGATGGGACATTGACTAGGGTTAGGACACCCGAAGGTGAGACAAATGAATTTCCTATAGGAATTGGCCTACTCAAGGATCAGCTTTAAGCCCGTATCTATTTAACTTAGTTATCGATGCTATAACCGAGAGTATCACAGAGGAGGTACCTAAGTGCATGCTATTTGCGGATGATATAGTACTTTTAGCGGATTCAAGAGAAGAGATTAATACAAAATTAGAAATATGGAGAAATACGTTGGAGTCAAAGGGTTTTCGTTTAAGTAGGAATAAAACAGAATATATGCATAGCAATTTCACAAATAAACAACTTAGAGACGATTTGAAAGTTAGGTTAGGGGAGGATATAATTCCTCAAGTGACAAAGTTTAAATATTTAGGATCAATTGTAAGACAAGATGGTGAGATTGATGACGATGTTAATCATAGAATTCAAGCTGGTTGGTGTAAGTGGAGGAAAGCCACTGGAGTTCTTTGTGATAGAAAAGTACCCAATAAAGTTAAAGGAAAATTCTATCGTACTGCTATAAGGTCAGCAGTGTTATATGGTAGTGAATGTTGGGCTATGAAGGGACAACATGAACGTAAAGTGGGGGTAGCCGAAATGAGGATGTTGAGATGGATGTGTGGTCATACAAGATTAGATAAGATTAGGAATGACCATATACGTGAACGAGTCGGAGTGGCTCCTATTAGTGAGAAAATGGTAGAAAATCGTTTGAGATGGTTTGGTCATGTTCAGAGAAGACCATTAGATGCGCCAGTAAGAAGAGTAGATCAAATAATCTGGAGTCCGATTAAAAGAGGGAGAGGGAGGTCAAGGCGGACACTTGGCGAACTAATAGAGCAAGATCTATTGGTGAATAATATACCGAAAGGTTTGGTTACTAATAGAGCGGAATGGCGTCGTATGATCCATGTAGCCGACCCCACCTAGTGGGATAAGGCTTTGTTGTTGTTGCCTTATACACATTGACATCAACGAAAGAAGAATTAGTTTTCTTGCTTATCTCGCAAACAACCAGTTATACTCACTTTATGGAGTTGAAAGGAATATGTCAAATTCCTAATAGACATATGTTTTGTACACAACATCTCATACAATATTAAATAAAACATATAATATTATAAGTTAACTAAAGTCACATATATGGCAACGAGGATGTGGATCAAGAGGTCTTGAGTTCAATTCACATTAGTGGGACTTATGCACTCATTTATTTTTAATATATCCTTTCTTTTCTTATATCAGGCCCAAACTTCCCTTTGTAACAAAAAAAGTTCTACATGGCATCTTTTTAAAGGGTGTATGACATCTTATGTTAATATGTAAAGTATGTTTACATAATTACTTACAACCAACTGGGGTATCACATTTCATATGAGATGTAACAAAGAAAGTGATTTCTACATTCTCACTTTAGCTACTTCCACATCCATGAAACAAATGAGAAGTATAACGTTAATCTTATATTGGTTCTCCCCCTTTGGAAGTACAAAACTAGTAAATAGTTGGAAATCCCATTTCCAATGGCTAAGCTCAGGAAATTTTTTGAGGGATAAGCTCATTAATCTTTAGAAATCAACATGTTACTATGTCAATTTTTTGCTCTACGTTACTCCGAATTAAGATACTTTGAGGGTTCCTATAATCTGAATTCCAATAGCACAACCTACTTCATCAACCTCATTGCCTTGCAACCTCCATCTCAGCTCAGCTACAAAGTAGCATATGCACACTACATCTATATGCAATTGAAAGAAAGAAACAACAACAACAACAAAGCCTTATCCCACTAGGTGGGGTCGGCTAAATTGAAAGAAAGAAAACTAGAGTAAAATGTGGTACAGTCCAATCTGAACAAAGTGAGGGTGTTCCAAAATCATACTAAAAAGTTCAAATGTTGGGACTCGACAGCTACTAATATCATGATTTTGAAATTAACCAACAGTAAGAAACTAATGGAAATGTCACAAAATTTTCCCACATTTTTGCTCTTGCATTTGCTTTAGGGCTGCAAATATTTAGGATTCTGCAATTAGGCTTCCAATAGCATGTTGCTTATGTGAAGAGCCCAAAAGGTTTTCTATACCAAATATGTCACAACCTCGTCCAAATTAGCACAGTTTTGGAATGGGTCTTTTTTACCAAATTAACAATAGCGATGTATACCTAAATCATATATTGGAAAAATAAGAACATCCCAGGGTGCTCGAGTTGTATGATAAGAAAAACGTTAACCCACGGGTTCACCAAATTTCTCTTGTATCATAGACTCTAAAAGGACATCAGTAGAGAAGAAATGACTGAAACTGTGTATATATTATACAAATTATTTTAACAATTTCGATCCTACAGCAGTTAAAGCACGTAGATAAATAAAAAGATTTTGAACTCTATTACCAAGTGCTTTCAAGTAACAAAGTATCAACGGTCATCTAAGATGATCACATGGTGACATTGAGACAGACATGGTTACTACCATACATTTTGTGAAGTGGGTCTTCATATATTACATACAAAGATGTGGCAGAACTATACAATTACCAATGCCAGCATGACTGCAGAAAACAAAACAGTGCAACAAAAGAAGATATTTCAAGGCACAAGAAACTATGACTTCGTAGACCAATATAAACATATAAATTTGAACATTCTTCATCCCCAAAGATCATGTCCTCAAGTTATTGGGCTGAGTTACCCATGTATGTTTTGGTTCATACAATATTTCCACATGAAAGCATCCAAACATATATTCCATATTAGGGCCAGAATAGTCAGTCAACAGGTTCAATGAAATAACAAAGTCTAGCTCTCAAGAGTCAAGGGCATAGATGAAAAGTGGAATAAAACATATCCCACGTACAAGTATACTGACCTTTATAAGGAAGTACACATTTTTTAATATTATAGATTTGGTAATTACAGAAGAGAGAACCTGATTATTAAAGTGCCATAACCAGAGAAAGGTAATTACCATATCAAAGGTAAACTATTTAGGAGTCTCATTTCATATGATGCAAAATAGATCTAGCAATCAAAGATTAGGAAACTATTAAAAGGTAGGTTAATTCCCCTATCAAAAAGAAAAGGTAGGTTATTTTTCCCATTAGTAGTGTACTCAAGCTGCTATGATTAGAAGTAATTCAAGTCAAGGCATGTGATGAAAGTGGATAACATGAGAAGAAATAACTGGAGAATGATAAACAATAGATGATTTTTTTAGCAGAAAAAGGATGACTACCAAAGATAAACAATAGATGATGTCATATGAAAAATGCCAAGCACATAAGCTTACAATCACATTCTGCCTATAATGAACGCAAGTACTGGCCATGCCACTTAGAAAGAAAATTACAGATAAATTTATCATCACAAGATCTGTCAGAAAATAAGAACAATTCTTAAGGGGAAAATAAAATTAATGTTTCCATAGTAGTTTGTCTTCACATAGTCACATTGTCAAGTAAGCCATAATGCCCGGTCAGCAGCAGTTAATGAATGCTTAGGTTTAAGGTGCTTTAAATAAGTAAAACACTTCTAAATTGAGCATCTTGCCTGCTGAGAAAAATGAAGGTTCGAGAAAATAAACAATGCAGAAAATAAAAAAATAACACAAATGTTGGTGCTCTAGAGTCTAGATAGATAATATAGTATAAACCATTAAATGTGTAGGAATAGTATTGTGGACTATAAAATTATATCATACATATGAGATACATATTTAAAGATAAAGATGGCACGTGAAAAGCGTATTTAAGCTTGATGGATATAAAACAACATTATGTGCATTGAACAATGAAGAACAAGGATAGAGACAAAAAATGATACTCTTTCAAATTCTGTAAGGAAGATCAAAGGACAATTATTTATGTCAAATTTTTTACTTGGAGCAGATTTGTGGCAGCACAGATAATGGATGTATATCAAACACATAAGAAATATGTGGATGCAAATGCTGACGCCTGACAGGACAAGATAAGCAGTAAAGCCATGGCAAGTTCATACTAGATACAAATATCTAGCTCCACATTGTCCCTTTTAAGAAGAATGGACTTTACACACATTTTAACAGTGAGATTAACCTGAATATACAAAACCACAATATACAGCGGACATGATTCCTTCCAGGATTTTTTTTTTCTTTTCCAGTTTCAAGCTATATTAATGAAAAGAAGTTGACATAACCACATGAGACATAATAATTCTAACCTAGGATATTAAATTCACTTAACAGACATGAATTAAATATTGACGGAGTTAAGTAAATTTATTATATTTTGCATAACAAGAAAAGAAATAGCATACCCAGGAAAACTGGCCCTTCTGGAACTTATTGTTTGCTCCTGCCAAGTGGGAATCAAGTGGGGTAAGCTTTAGCAATCTCGGAGCTGCAATCCTATGTCCCATTCTCCCACTAAAGCCAGTCTTCTCTTTCCCATCTTTATCCTTAAATACAGTGCATATGAGGATTAAATAGGTGTCCGTCGTGCCCAATATCCACTTCCCATCAAATGTAACGTCAACATGAGTGATTGGTGAACCAAGTCCAGGGAAAGCCGTCTTGGCCATTCTCATAGAACTCTTTGAATATAAACGTATCTTTCCATCCAGTGATCCCACCACAATGGAACCATCGCCAGTGGATGCAAAGCACTGGAAATTGGTACCTCTAGAAAACTGGTGACCTTGCGTCCATTCCAATACAGGTGACTCCATGGAATTCGCTAAATTCTGAACTATCCCCCTTCGATCCCGCATATCCCACCTACAGAGCCTATTGTCATCGAGCCCTAAGAAAGTAGACTCAGATGGGTCCAACTGAGCTCCCTTGCTGTCGTTGGTGATGTCTCTCATTGTAATGTCAGTCCCGTCCTTCTCAAACTTCCACTCAGATACAACTTTACCTGTCTCGATATCAAGCTGATGAACACCCATGGAATGTGGTTTCCCAACTTGTGCAGGGCTCATCAGCAGCATATTAGTCTCCGCTCTCATCAAAATTGCCCTTTTAGGGGTGGAGTAAGCACCATCCCTGTTGTCATGACCTGAAATCTTCACCGTAACGCCCTTACCATGAACCCCATGGCTAAAATTCTTGACGACCTGAATACCCGAATTGCTCACCAGGAAACTATTATCCAAAGCGCCAAGAGCGAGACTCTGAATCCCTCCCCCATTTGCTTCTTCCTCGAACTCTTCCAGCAACTCTTGGCTGACCCGGGAAGGCGTAGCAGCAGCGGGTACAGGGCTCTTCTCAAAGCTCTCCTCGGCGTCCTCCCAAATGGCATCATCGGCAGCCTCAGGGCACGCCCACGCCATGAAGTCGTTTCCGAAGACCTTCACCCTGTTTTGCTCGTTCGCCTCGAAGCCGTAAGTGTTCTCGAATAGGCACTTCTGGTACTTGTCTTGGAACTCCCGGTAAGTCTCGATCGTTGGGAACTTGATGGCCCAGACGCCGTCAGCAACAAAATCAACGCGGCGCTGATCCGGGAAAGATTTCAGCTGCAGCTCGGGACCGACCTTGGCGCGGACCTTAGCCCCGATCTTTAGGAACCAAGGCAACGAGGAGGCGCTCTCGTCGTCTCCGTCGGTTCCGCCGTCGTCATCGTTGGAGGAATTGGAGAAGGAGACAGTGGCGAACTTGTCGGAGAGGATCCAACGGGCGGCGGGGGTGTTGCCGCCGATATGGAGGTAGAGCTTCACGGTGCCAGAGCCGCCTTTATGGTTCGGTGGAGTTGGAGAGGGGGAGAAGGTGGCGGGGTTGGAGGCGTACTTGAGCTTGAGAGATTGAAGCTTGCGATCGATGTCATCGAGGGAGGAGGTGCCGGTGGCTGAGGTTAGGGTTTCTCGTGACGGCGGCGTCTTCGCTTCCTCCTCCTCCTCTTGCTGTTCCTGATCGCTTTCTTCTTCTCTGTCGGAATCGGAAAGCTCCAAACCTTCACGACTGTGAGCGCCTCCCATGGCGATGCGCCGATGAGAGAGAGAGAGGACGAGATTTGAATTCAAATTGAGAGGAGAGAAAGAGAGAGAGGAGAGAGGAAAGTGGGGCTTTGAGGCACCCGATGGGAAGCGGTTAAGAATACCGCAGATCCGAGTCGAGCGGTAAACTGGTAATTAAAAATGGGAAAGGTGGCAGTATTTGAAATATTCTACTGCTCGAAAACCTACGACTTAACTCGAGATGCGATTTCATGATTAATTTAATATTGATAGTTAATCATGAATAATTTATATATATATATGGAATTATAAATATTTATATTGATGGAAAAAATGAAATCTTGTTCATGAATGAGAAGATCGCCTGCTAAAAATGTTACAAAAATAAAATCTATGAGATCTTCTGATGCTCGTACACTAATATGCTAATTTGATGTATACAATACACCAAAATTAATTATATAAAAATAAAGATTTAATGAACATCCTTAGAAAAACTATATCTTCCGAGAATAAAAAAATATGACTCGAAATTAATAAAGAGAATAGTATGACGGTTAAATATTATAAATCTTTGACACTTCAAATATTAAGTGATGTATGTTTAATTTTTAACATTCAAATTTCTGTATATATGATTATTTTCATACATCTTGTCTAAACTATTACGATTTTTCACATCTAATTTTAAATTATGAACTTATTTTTTTAAATTTCTAAATTATCGTGACTTTTTCACTTTAGTCCTTCCATCCACTTCTGTTACGTTTTCCGTTACTTTTACTTTTTTATTTATGAAAAGACTAAATTACTCATTCTTCAAGAAAAAATATGAAATAATAAATATAAAAAATAAAAAATCATTGAAAGAATTAAAGTGAAAAAAAATTGTCATTTATGAAGAAGACTAAGTTATCCTCCTCTTAATTTTTTTTTAATTTTTTATATTTATTATTTGATATGTTATAGAGAGATGAGTAATTTAGTCTTTTCATAAATGGAAAAATTAAAAGTAACGTAACAGAAGTAGACGGAAGGATTAGAGTGAAAAAATCGTGATTGTTTGGGGATAAAAAAAATAAGTCTGTAGTTTGAAGTTAGATGCGAAAAATCGTGATAGTTTAAGAGAAATTTATGAAAATAACTCATACATATATATATATATATATGATTGTTGTACGTGTACTTCTAAATGAATACTCGATCATGAGTAAGATGAAAAACTTTTGATTCTAATGTGTGAAACGATGATACGATTGTGATTCAATAGAGGTAAATGATAATTAATCCTCTATTGCAATGTATTAAGCTAAATAATACAGAATTTCGTTATGATTGATTAGAGAATTTGATAACCGCATTAAATTATTTTCGGTTAGCTTATTAACCTTGTAATATGATGTTTCAAATAACTTATAGTATGGATTTATTTGCTGTCTTAAGATGATAAATAAACGAGGTGATATCATAAAAGTACTCATAATCTTTAGTAGTAGTTTGATAATGACCATCCAATTAATTAAACGGGGATGACAATCATATCGGGTTAGCTTGAATTAAAAAAAATAAACTTATGAATTGCACGAGAATTGTCGATGGGGAGGAGCTACACATTTATTTTTCATTTTTTTTATTGTGGTTTGTTTTAAGGATTTAATGAAGTCTACCCCATTTTAAAGGAGGTGGATGCTCCCCCTATATCATCTACCGTCGGACGATAAACGATGTCTCATGCACAAAGCACGATTCAACGGATGGTTCGTGGGCGGTTCAACAATTCAACAAGCAAGTTGAGGAAAACACAAAGCTCACCCGATGACGCCAAATCACCTACCATCGTCACGTTCTCCGCCTGTCGTGCCATCATCGCCCTCGAACTCGATGACTCCCACTTGTCTATATTGTGCTGGCCTCGATCGTCGAGCTCCCTCGCGGCCGCCCTCAACCTCATTCTCTCACTCTCGATCGTCGAGCTCCCTCACATTCTTGATCGTTGACCTCGCTTACCACCCTCGAACTCGCTCGCCCGTCATCGTAGCCCTCGACCTCATTGCGATCGGTGTCAACCTCACTCACCGGTGCCCTCGTCGTCGCTGCATCTTAGGGCACAAAAATGACCTCGCCGCTCACCATCTTCGTGGCCTTCGTCAACCGTTGCTGTTGCTCGTCGAACTACCGCTGAACTACGCCTAAAAGAAGCTTGTGCACGAGCCAACCTCGATGGATGATAGAGGGGAGCCTTCGTCCCATTTTATATATAATTCATATTATATAGTTTTACAATTAATAAGAAAAAAACAATATTTTAATAACAGGTTGATTAAACCGAAACCGAAATTGATCCCGTTTTTATTGGGCCTTTGTATTCCTCGGGGTTGTGGGGACGTTAAAACCCTCCCAAAATCCCGACTTCCGACGCCACAAAAAATGGACGCCGGAGTCGTTTCAATGACATCCATTTCGCCTCAAATCCGACCGGATATCTTGAAATTAGGGTCAAGGATTCCTCAATTCGCACCGGCGTTTCTCCGTCCTCTTCCCCTCGCATCTCAGTCGAGATCTCCATTAGTTCGGTGCAGTAGAATCCGGCCGAACGCGTCGTCGGGTGAAGCCGCAGGGAAAAGCTCTTCGCCGTGGGATGACGCCCCCTTCGAGCTGCTTCCCGGTGGTCGGCGGTCTTATCTCGATGAGCAGGACATCGTGAGCTTCCTCGACCCGCCGAAGGAGCTCATTCCGATCGATCCTGCGTCGTTTAATGCGGCCGCGTACCTCTGGTGAGCTTCGCGGTCCAAAGTTCGCTTCTTTGCTTACTTATTTTGTCGATTTAACCGAACTTAGAAAAATGAAATGTTGGAGTTACTATAGAATGTGTTGCCAGGAAGATGAAACTTTTGCACGTGAAATTACGTTGCCTTATTTACCACTGGGGTTGGCTCAGTGGTTAAGAGATGGGTATCTGGGTCTGGGTGGTCTATGAAATCGGCACAAACAACTGGATAGTTCCATGGGTCTGAGACATATACCAGATGTGATCAACTCATTTGCAAAAGAGGAACGATGTAAATAATGGAAAACACATTACTTTGACTGGCTATTTATCCAGAAGTGATGTTGAAAACCTGATTGCATCTTTATTTTGGGTAAAGACCTCATTGCATCTTGCTTCAACAGTCGTGGAAAAAAAATGTTGTCATTATGTTCGGTCTACAGAAGTGTCAAGTACAAAAATGAAGGATTTCTTTGGAGGTAAAAAATGGGGATGTTACAGGTGAAACATCATTGCCTGAATGAATGTGTTAGTCGCTTTGAAGTTCTTTGTTGAATTAATAAATTTGATAATTCCTTGTTTGAGAGGCCTCCATTCAAGGTGCTATGTGTGTCTTCCTCTAAATTCTTTTTTTCTTTCTGATCTTTCCTTACGTCCTTATCTATTTTGCCTTCAATTCTTTTTCACATGTTTGGTTGAAGACCACTTCGGCTGCTCATTTGTTCACTTTTTCAATGATTTTCTTCTTTAAATTATCTTACACATACCATGGTTTCGTAACAGGAAAAAAATAGGAGATATTCCTGAAGAAAGGCGACATCGATTGCTACATACAATTAAAGACCGGTAGTTTCTACTAACATTATGAAACACAATTTATTTGTTCTATAAAAATATACTGTAAATTTCTGATGCCTTTTGCAAACGCTCAAAACTTTCTTGACATCAATATATATTTGTCTAATGAGCTGAGGATCCATGTAGCCGACCCCACCTAGTGGGATAAGGCTTTGTTGTTGTTGTTGTGAGCTGAGGATATGATCTCAGTTGTCTTGCATCTAGATTATGAGTAGAAATATGCCAAGTTCTCAATGTAAGTTTTTATGCAGGCCTGTATCTAGATTATGGGAGCTAGCTGGGACACGTTATCAAGATTCAAAGTTAGCAAAGAAAAGTGCATCTGATTTGTTATCTTTGGAAGGCCGTTCCCAGAATCCAGAGGTTTGGAATTGTCATACGAGCCAAGGTGTTTAGTTACTAAATTCTCAAAGTAACCGAAAAAGACATTCATTCTTAAACATTACTTGCAATCGTTTCCCTGAACTTTGCCTCACTTATCTGACATTTTAGACAGGAAGCTTGCCCTTTGGTTTAAATTTTGATGTGGGCATCCATTATTCAACTTGCTATTATTTTTTTGCTTGGCTGAATTTCTTTACACATCTAAGTAGAAATATTTGCCTCAATTTTTCTTTTTGTGCAAAATTCTTTTAGAGGGTGCCAAGCTTTTTCTATCTTTTCTTTTATATATTTATGTCACAATGTGGCATGGTTCATATTTGGTTATCCATCTTGTGGCTATTCAATTTGTTGGAGATATTTTTGACTGATTGGTGAAAATTTAGCTAATTCGGGGAAATTGCTGGAGATATTTCAGGCCAACAATTTCTCATTATTAGCCTAACACTGACCCATTATTAGCATACCATTTCTTTCTATATGCGCACTTGGCTTTTATTAATGATTATGAGAAATAAGTGATTGATTCAGATGGCACCAATCACCTTAATACTTCTCTATCATGGTCTACTTTTACCAATACTATTAGATCGGATTGCCCTGCCAATGTTACATCAGTTGGGTCTGTTGAGTTTTCTTGTAGACCAACTTACAAATGTTTATTGTGCTCCTCAATCTTCTTTAAATTTCTTATTAAGCTATGTAAACTACTAGGCTATTTTTGCTGAACATCATTGTTACTTTGAAGACATCCAGACGAGGCAAGAGATTAGTGGGGGGTTATAAGAAGAATGGACTCTACTATCTAGACATCCCTACTTTGTTAGCGGGTGCTGTTTCTATTTCTACCAAACCTATCTCGTGGCATCGTCACTTAGACCATCCTTCTGCCTCTATTCTGGTTTGGGACATTGTAATCGAAGCAAACCGTCCATCGACATGACTTGCCTTTTCAAACATCCTACTAGCTTTTAGATAGACTACAAAGTTTGTTAAATTGCGAAGCATCATCCTGCCTCCTTTCCTCAATGTCTTGATCCTCACCCCCAGGCTTCAAACGACCATGATGGCACGGACACTTCATTTATGTTTGCTTTAGTCCATTATGATATTTGGGGTCCTTGTCCTATTGGATGCACAACTGGTTATCGTTGACTATAGTAATTTATTTTGGGTATCTTTAATGAAGAATCGTCCTGAGATTTGAGTATTGCCAAAAAAAAATTCACTGAAATGCGAATTTCCAGTCATCGCTGAGGTGTTTAAATCTTGCAATGCTCTAGAGTTTATGTAGCATGATCTCCAATCATGACTATCTTCTAATGGGACTATTCATCAGGCCACATGTGCCTACAACTCTCAGCATAATGATGTTGCTGAGACCACATTTCTGGAGGAATGCCTATCCCTTTACCTGTTGTTCCCATTAATGCTCAAGATTTTGACTATCCCACTTTTCAATCCCTCGCTACCACCTTGCCAGAGATAGCACCAGATCCTCCTTTGTCCATAAGTGGACCAGCTGAAGATGATTGACAAATAGCCTTGCGAAAGCATGTAAGATCTTTTACTCTTCATCATGTCTCAATACACCTTCGTTGATCAATTGAACCCAGAACTACACAGTTTCTCTTTGGTTTTAATGAGTAATATTACCCCCAAGCATTATTTTGAGGTATGAAATGATACGGGATGGAAAAAGGCTATGGCTGATGAGATAGATACTTTTCTTTTGAGGAGGACATGGGATATGGGCTGATGACAGGCAAATAAAACTTTAGTTGCTTGCAGATGGGTATATCCGTCAAATATCATTTTGACGGAATTATGAACAAGTTCAAGTGATGCTAAAAGCTTCACCCGAACATATGGGGTGGACTACTTTGAGACTTTCTCACCAGTTTCTCAAGTCTCAGTTCAGTTCAAATTCTCCCTTTATATTGCAGTTAACAAAAACTATCCTTTCTATTAACTTGATGTCAAGAATGTATTTCTTTATGTTGACCTAGAGAAGATGCATTCATGTCACAACCTCTTGGGTATGAGCTTGAGAGGGAGCATGTGTCAAATCTCAACTTGGAGTCTTTAACCTCCTAAAGCATGGTTTGACAAACTTTGTGGTGAAATTGCGATCCTCGTTGCAACAATGACCATTCTATCTTTGCGTGGAAGAAAAGAATGGATCTGTGACACTTGCAGTTTATGTGGATGACAAGATTCTAACCGGTGATGACAACACCAGGATTCAAGAAACAAGACTTTTTGAAAAGGATCTATGCGACAAAAGTATTGGAAAATTTTGTTATTTTCTTGGGATTAAAGTTGCAAGAAACTCACATGGCGTGATTCCTTCTCAAAGAAAATATTGATTGGATATTCTTGAAGATGCATGCATGTTGGGAGCCAAGCCTGCGAATATTCCTATTGATGTAGTAGTCAAATCAGGGGTTAATGATGATCCTCTCTTTGAAGATACCAAACGCTATAGGAGCATGGTTGGGAAACTTTTGTATTTTACTATTACCAGATTTGACATTAAGTTTGCTATCAGTCATGTTAGTCAATATATGGAAGAGCCCTATTATAGCCATTGGATGATGTCTGCCTTATTCTCAAGTTTTTGAAAAGCTCGCTAGGAAAAGGACTATATTTTAAGAACAATGGTCATCTGTCAGCCGACTCAGATGCTAACTATGTTAGCTCTACTGAAGATAGAAGATCTACTACAAGGTTTGCTATTCTTCTTGGAGGTAATTTAATTACATGGGATAGCAAGAATCAATCTGTTGTTGACTTGTTGCAAGGTCTAGTGCTGAAGCTGAATATAGAGTTATAGCTCATAATGGCTCATACTACTTGTGCTGTGATATGTCTGATTTGGGTTTTAAGACCACATTTCCTATCGCCATGTATTGTGAGAATAGTTTTGCAAGCTATACTGCATTCAATCCTGTAGAGAACTAAGTATATTTTCATGATATAATAAAAGGGAAAATTGCTACCCCTACATTACTTTTGAACTTCAACCGACTAATATTTTCATGAATGGATTATCCAAGAACCGCTGCCCAATTCTTTGCGACAAGCTAAGCATGATTGACATGTATGGTCCATCTTGAGGGAGAGAGTTGGTGATATTTTTGGCTAATTGAAGAAACTGATTGAGATAGTTTAGCTACAACAACAACAACAAAGCCTTATCCCACTAGGTGGGGTCGGCTACATGGATTATACGACGCCATTCCGCTCTATTAGTAACCAAACCTTTCGGTATATTATTCACCAATAGATCTTGCTCTATTAGTTCGCCAAGTGTCCGCCTTGGCCTCCCTCTCCCTCTTTTAATCGGACTCCAGATTATTTGATCTACTCTTCTTACTGACGCATCTAATGGTCTTCTCTGAACATGACCAAACTATCTCAAACGTTTCTCTACCATTTTCTCACTAATAGGAGCCACTCCGACTCGTTCACATATATGGTCATTCCTAATCTTATCTAATCTTATATGACCACACATCCATCTCAACATCCTCATTTCGGCTACCCCCACTTTATGTTCATGTTGTCCTTTCATAGCCCAACTAGTTTAGCTAATTGAGAGAAATTATTGGAATATTTCAGGCCAGTAATTTCTCATTACTAGCGTATAATTTCTTTTCATACGTGGCAGTTTTCTGTTTCTAGTATTCCTAACATGTAGTTTTCTATATATATCAAGACATTGTCCTCTATAAGATTATTCAAAATCATTTTCTTTTACACTTTTGTTTTCCCAAAATGCAATAACATATATTCCACCCTACATATAAGTGTTTTAGCTTTAATGCAACAATTAAGTTGCTTCTTTGATGACTGATTGACTGAGATATAGCATATTTGATCACAAAAACTCTTTCCAGACTAGCAATGAGAAGTCTGCATTCATTTGCATTCCCTCCCCCAACTATCATTATCTGGGAAGTGTTCAGTGCATGTGGTTTGCCCATTTGCCATTTTCTTCTCATTCTATAAGCTGACATATTTTTTGCTTCCAAACAGGGGGTTTCTCTGGTTCTTGGCTAAGTGACTTCAAAACAGTTACTCCTCTTCCCTAACCTCTCAAAATTTTCCTTTTTTCAACTGCAAGTTCATATTGAGATATTTGGTTGAATCGACTAGTTACCTAGAATTTTGTTGTGGCTCAGGTTCTTTTTTCTGCGAAGGAAGGGGATATCTACGGACGAATTATCCTTGGTACATGTGTTGTTTTTCACACATTCAAATTCATTTTCTTTCATTTCAACCTAAGAGTACTATTACATTGACTGTTCAGTAGCTATATGTATTTTCAAA
Organism: Pontederia crassipes; assembly: GCA_030549335.1. Lineage (NCBI taxonomy): Eukaryota > Viridiplantae > Streptophyta > Magnoliopsida > Commelinales > Pontederiaceae > Pontederia > Pontederia crassipes. The sequence continues at coordinate 3,432,394 of CM060185.1, read as the reverse complement.
AATTTGAAAAATCCTGTCTACAATGATACTCGTTGATAAGAAATTACATGTGCTATTGAGAAAAAGAAAATGATGAATTACAAAGTTATGCAGATGCCAAGTACATCATAATGATTTCCATGATTCCATGTAATATATATATATACACACATGTACCTACATCTTGTGGCAACTGATAAAGATAACATCAGGCTAACTGAATTATATGCTAATGCTTACTTTGCTTGTTTGTATGGTTAGCTATATATAAATTTGATTATGATGCTCCTTTAGCCACAGTAATGAGTAACATTGACAACTTATCTATTCTGCAGGTGGATCAATTCCATTTGGCCTTGGTAAGCACAATCCTCTGTACTTTGAGGTTAGACATGTTGTGGAAGTAATGTCAACAGAACAACCTTGTGATTTGGCGTATGAATTTGGAGATGGCCTCTTAAATCTCCAAGATTTACCTGAAGGCCTTCCAAAACCAGGTATCTTTTACCTTTCATCATTTTTCTAAAGTTTCTTGAAGAATCATAGGCATTCGACATCTCTAATCTCTATTGCACTCATGGGAATCTTTGTTTGCACTAAATTGAATATCAGAACTTTTTTGAGGGGTAATTGAACATCAGGATTGTGATGAACTTAGAAGGCACATCTTTGTGTAGGCCTTTTGTCATGGAAAATAAACTGGCCATTGATCACTAAAAGTGAAGAGAAAATACCCTCAAAGTTCAAGGGAGTAAAAAGGAATTTAGAAAATCTAGGGTTCCATGCGAAAATTTGCCAATAGTTTAGCGGAGCTAAAAGGAAATATATTGGCCAAATCCTCTTTCACATAAATCAATATATTTGTCAGCAGATAAAAATTGTATGTTAAATAAAATGTATAAAAAAGATTTCTCTTCACTAGTATTATTGATTGACATGTGCATCTATGATATCCTTTCTCTACAAATTACAGTTTAAAAGAAAACATTTGCAATATGGTTGTTAAATAATTTATATATCAGACTTCAGAATAAGCCAGGATTTTCCAGAAGAAGAAGAATATACCATATATTATTTATGCATGGGTTCTTCATTCTTTCTGCTCCTCCGCTCATTTCAAATGAGTACCAAAATTAGGGCTTTGATTTTTTGTGATTATTGCAAGCTAAGGTGTTTATCAAACTCTTGATGTGCTGTACATAAATTTGTAGTATTCCTTTTAGCTAACAATGCAAGCATTTATATTGAATTTGTTTTGTTGAAAATAATGTTTGAGTGAGTTTTGGGGTAAGAATTTGTATGAAAATAACATGTTTTCCACTCTTTGGTTATGTAAGAAAAAGATAAATTTAAATTTTATCATATGAGAGAGAATGCCCAAATGGATTTGCCAAAGGGGGAACTTTTTAACTAAACTTTTTGGTCAACCAAAATATATTTGTTTCGGAAAGGAACCAAAATATATTTTCTCGGTTCCAAATAAAGGAAATAGGAAAACATTTTCCTGAAAAATATCCTCCCTGTGACATAAACCTTAGTTCTCCTTGAAATAATACAAACATAAGATTCTTGTGCATTTTCTAATCAGGGGATATAACTTGATTTGTTGCATTGGACATGAACAACACGTGCACTTTATTACATACAGTTATTTGTGGGAAATGTTCCCTTCATTTACTTAGGTATGAAATTAATTTGTTACATGGAAATATGGCCAGTTTATTCGGTGTACTCTTCTTTTAGGTGCATATTAGTATTGATTAGCAGGTACTTGTCATCATCACAACGTGATGGTTTTTTTGTTCCGCAGAGGGGAAAGGATGATTAACGAAACCATTATGATATGATCCTTGTAATCTTTTTGTTCAAGTTTCTCAGCTTTACTTGGTAGTTGCATAAATTTCTGATATCCAACTCTTATTCTCCGTGCAATTCGTAGCAAAGCATCCCTCGCCATTCGATGATCATTTGGTAATCTATGTTCGTCATGCTGGACCCGGAGTTTTAGTAGCTCAAGCTTGGCAAGAGGGGAAGGACTTGGAGCAAGTACCCAAGAAGTTCTGTAGTGAGATATTGATGGTGAAAGATTATTCTTCGCACTGAAAAAGCAGGCATACATTTGATGAGCTTCAAAGCGACTAAGTGATGCTGGTTGTTTCGTAGTAATAGTATTGCGACATGAATCTGTCCATGCTGTGTTTCTTGGCCACTATAGATGCATGAACTTGTTCCTACTAGTATTTTTGTAATTGTATAGAGTGAATTGTCAAAAAAAAATTAAACCAAATGCCCTTTAACTCTGACTTTCAACTTCACTTTGTAATATGAATTCATTTTATAATTTGTTTCACGGAATGTTGGGAATATTTGATTTTTCGGTCGGTTCGCTGATGTGGTAATGCTCTTTCTGTCACGTAGAAGAGCATTCGAGACTCCACGCCAACAAATTATTAAAAAATAAAATACAAAATAATAAAACAATAATATAATAGTAAAAAATTAAAAAAGGATGCTCCCTCATCGGAAGGAGAAGAGGAGGGGGCGGCCGTCCTCACCCTTCTCCTCATCTACGATAGAGAAGAGAGGGGAAGGGGATGGCGCCCCCTTTTTGTGCGCGCAAAGTGGGAGGATCGCCTCCTCTTTTGTTCGGCGATTATTTAAGACATAGTTTTTGAAAAAATAGAGTGGATGAGATGGTAAATCACTCAGTTCGGATACGTTTATAAAGATGAAAAAACCAGACTTGGAAAATGAAAAAAATATCATCTAACGATTGATTTTTTCAAGCCTCTACTTTTCATCAGATAATATTTTAAAATTTGAATAATAAAATAAAAATCATCTCGGGGTGGAACGAATCCGAGGATCGGATCCCGACCACCAACTTTTTCTTTGTTTGAAAAAAGGTTTTACTTTTTATATTATTCTAATATACAAATATTATTAATATTTATTTTTAAGTATAAAATAAGATTTATTTATATTCAAATATTTATTTTCATATTAAAATATTTTACTTTAATATTTTTAAAATTTTAAATTAAATATAAGATTAAAATTAAATAAAAATTTAAAATTAGATCGGATTAAGTTGAATCATCTGGTTCATCAAGTTGATCATATCCGGTAAACACGTTAATATTATCAGAAAAAATAATATTTTACGTAGAGCTTTGAAATATTTTATATAAGAGTTCCCAAAAGGTAAGAGAAAATATTAAATGATACAAAATTATTATATGAACAATAAAAAATAAATAACTCATGAGTTAATAATATAAAATATTTATAAATATGAAAAACTCATTGGAATAGGACGGGGCTGATTTTTGTTTATTTAAAAAATCTTAAAATTTAATCTGACTCATGATTTTTTTAAAATCTTTTCGGAACAAATTTTTTAGGCTGTGTCTCTTAAGTTAATGGAATTTTAGTATTTTCTTCAAACTTTTTTGTTGACAAGATATCAAAGTAGGTAAAAAGGGACTTGGAAAATTTCAGAAAATCACAAAAAAATCGATTGCATCAGATGAGCGAAACGGAGAATTTGAGATAGTTTAAATTCTTCAGAAGATTTAAACAGTAGTTTTCTAATTACGAAAAAATAATTTCTATAATTTGGTCTTCAAGACGGTGGAATGATTTAGGATTTCTGTTGGGCTCCGTTTGGGTTTTGATTCGGGCCCGTTAGCTCCAAGGACATCCGAGTAAAAAAGTTGTTTATTTATGTTATATACAACTACGTTTACCTCTCGAGTTCCACCGGAAACGGAGTGCTCGCAGTCGCCGCTGCCCAAAGCAGCCGTCGAAGCCAATCCCGAAGGCGGGGATCTCAGTTTCAGGTAAAAAGCTCGCGCCTTTCCTTCTGTCCCTACTTTACCGTTGTGTCCGAAGAAAAAACTCGATGACCCGAACCAAAGAATACTACCATCGCGTCGAGAAAACCCTAAATAATCAGGAGAAAATTGCTGCTCATTCCGTTGTTTATTTCTTCTTTGAGATCTTATACGCTTGGATCTTTTAGGTTTTCGCGATCCTCTTTTGTTTCAACGTGCATTCAAAATATTGTTTTAATTCAATACAACTCGTCCTCTTTTTTCTTTTTTTTTCCCTTGCTCTGATATGTATTGTTGGTGAACACAATGTAGGATGGCCCGTGTTTATGTGGGTAATTTGGACACGCGAACTACTGCTCGAGAACTGGAGGACGAGTTCCGCAAGTTTGGGGTCTTGCGAAGGTAATATTATGGAAAGGGTTTCTCAATTTGTACGGTCACAACTATGTTTTTCCCCTGTATTGTTATTTTATTATTACCTGAAGCAATTCGTTTTTTGTTTATTTAAGGTTACACATGATATACAATTAATGTGCAATAAAAGAGTTACCTTGGCCTTATGGTCATTTTGTTAAAGGAACTTTATGTCCATCTAATTTTTTTTTTTACTTAAGTACCTTGATTTCTCATTAGACTGTTTGCATTTTCTGTCATCTCACAAATCATGATTTATCAAGGCACATAAAAATCCATGTCAAACAGATTGTCTGCTAGATCATGAGCAAGAATAGTGAGATACTTCATTTAAGTTTTTGGGCAACATTATTTTCCCATTGTTGTTTTGTAGGGATGATGATTTTGCTTGTAACATTATATCCATTGTCGTGGTTTTTGAATATATAATCAGGAAACGAAGAACACAGAATATAAGAAAAGTGTATGTCTATGCAAATTTTATATAGTATGGCACAAACTTTTAGATGATGCTTTTATGCAGTGTATGGGTTGCCAGAAAACCTCTAGGATTTGCTTTCGTTGATTTTGACGATCGTAGAGATGCTCAAGATGCGATCCGTGCATTGGATGGTGTGTAACTAGCTTATTTGTACAACGAAAGCTTCTTTGTTTTTTCCCAACCATGATTCATTCACTTTCTTTTGATAATTTCCTTTTTTTTTCTTATTTTTGATTGGTCAATATTTAGTCCATCAACGTGTGTGGGATGTTGTAATCGTGGTGTCTGGAACTTCATTTCCTTTAAATGCTTACTTCTTTGTCATTGCATCAACCTGCCGGCCAGACATTTAAGTTGCTAAATTCCACCTAGTAATGACTTCACTGTGACTAGTAGATTTTTTTTTTTTCAAAAAGAGTTCCTATATATCACTGATGAAGCCCTTATTCAGTAGATCACTTATATTTCTTCGAGCACTATGCATTAAATATCAGTTGGAATTTAGTCATATTATTTATTCGAAATTTTGGCATTGCTTCTTTTCCCTTCTGATACTATGAATATAGTTTCTAGGAATGACTAATCTTATGAACACCATAGCTTGCAACATATATGTTTCTTTGCTGTCTTTACTTTTCTTTCTGTTCCTGTTTTTTTCCCATAAATTCTCTTGTCATCTCTAGTTGCAATCTGGTTCCTTTCTAACTTTCCTCTTTTTGCATTTCCCAAAGTGTAATCTATACCTCCTAAAAAAAAGCTAATTGCGAGAAAGTCTTCATTTTGATTTTAAAATGATGGTTACTTTTAATTGATGTTTCGTCTTACAGCAAAAATAAAAAGTTCACTCTAAAAGCATCAGAGTTTGATGAGCATTTTGAATTGCCAATTTTGTGCTCTAAAGATTGGTTACTGTTTTCTTAAAATCCGTTATTTTGTTTATTTTCATAGGTCAAAGTGGGTGGAGGGTTGAGTTGTCTCGTAACTCCAGTGGCAGTGGACGTGGGCGTGACCGTTATGGTAGTTCAGATATGAAATGCTACGAGTGTGGTGAATCAGGTCATTTTGCTCGTGAATGTCGCTTACGCATAGGTTCTGGAGGATTGGGCAGCGGAAGACGCCGAAGCCGAAGTCGTAGCAGAAGTCCCAGATATCATCGAAGTCCAAGCTATGGTCGAAGGTAATTAAAAGTTTTGATATTTGTAAGCCTGGAAGGCCACCTTTAGTTGCATTTTTGAGTTTCTTATCTTTTGTCCTGAGATACTTTTCTAAAAGTGAAATTGATTGATATAATGGTGTATGCATTTCTCTCTCCATTTTTGAAGTGATTCATTCTGTTATATTTTAATAAGTTTCCAATTGAAGTTGTCGAATGCTCTGATAGAAATAGGTGTCCGTCTTCACTATGGTTTACAAAATGACTGAAGAGGATGCAATAATTCTTCTAGGTTAGATTCCTTCAAAAAACATTTTCTTCTAGGTTAGAGGATTGTGGCTTCCTGACGACATTCTAATATTTCACAGTAGGAGAGTATTTCTGTGAAAATATGTGCACCACGCTGCCACAAAAGATAGGGTCATTTAATGTTGGTGTTTCTCTATTCAACAAAATGTAAGGGAAAGTGCAAACTAAGTGCAGTATCCCCTTTTAGAAAAAAAACTAAGTTAAATATCTCGATTTTGAAGATACTCCTGGTACTACAGCTTTCCATCGTATTTGTTTTAGAAATCATATTTTGGTTTCCTATCATATGAGGTTTCGATGAAACAGGGCATTTGTCTTTTCATACATGATATTTCAACTCGGTGAAAGTAATGTTCAATTCCAGAAAGGATAAACTTATGAAGAAGCTTAAATATTTCTTGAAGCTTATCATAATTACTTGTTGAATGACAAAGTCAATCTGTGGGCAGAAATGGACTTGTCTACCTATTACGATGATGAAAATTGTTTTCTTTACTTCTTTGAAGTTTATGTAGAAATTTTAGGATTTTGTTACTTTGTTTCCAGAGAAACTAAACTTCAAGCATTCCTTTTCGTACATCTCCGTTGTTGACTCCTAACTCAGCTTGGATGTCTCCCATGATGAATAGCTTAGAGAACTTCCATTGATGTGGAAATTTCTTTCATCTAAGCTGTTAGGTCCAAAAATATGATACTAACATTCTTGACATCTCTTATGTAAAGAAACATTCATGTTTTTGTGCAGGAGCTATAGTCCTCGTTATCGCTCACCAAGGCGTTGTAGTCCATCACCCCGTGGTCGCAGCTACAGTAGATCACCAGCTAACAACAGAGACTGTGATGAATCACCACATTCTAATGGGTAAGCTATATAATCTGGTTATTGGTTCTTTAACTTTTTTCACATGGAACTTTTTTGTATGCCTACTGCTTTGGCAAAAATTAACTTATCGCCCATTGCTGTTTCACATCAATAATATTTCTTTTCTCCTACCATCAATATTTGGCAGACGCCGAAGCAGGAGCTGAAGACTTTCATGGGCAGGGGATCTGTTAGAATTTCAGCTTGGGATGCTTTGTTCACTATGGACAATTGTTCTATTTATGCAACATTGATCATCGTCTGCTTGAATCTGGATAAGTTTCTTTCACCTTTGATCACCAAAGAATATGATGTTTAATGCTTGTAGAATAGATAGTCCGAGTATTAAATAGTGTGATGCAACTAAGCTCCATGTACTTTTTTTGTCTTATTGTATGTTGAGGAGGCGTGATCGTGCTCTAATGACTCGTCCGACTTCATCCTTCATTGTTTTAATGGCTCTACTCTGCATGGTTTTCTTCTCCGCCTGATCAACTGCTATCTTCAAATGATTAGAGATCTATCTTCTTTCTTCATGATTCTCAACGGCTGATACTCTTCTGCTGTGAAGCAGCTTCTCCACATAGTGCAGTTCAAATAATCCCTTTCTTCTAGGCTTGTAAAGGTTTGACAGCTATTCTTCCATCTTTCAATCTTTGGAAAATTCAGGAGGTTATTCTTACTACCATAGATCTACAAATCTGCAGAAAGACTCCCCGGGACTCCTAGAATTTCTTTGGAGCTACAAATGACCTCTTCTTCAGCTGCACTATGTACTTGCACATCATAAAAAATGACAGTGCCAGTTGAGGGGAGGGTGTTGATCTTCTTAATATTTTTATATAATTAATAATTTGTGACCATCGAATATCATGATTAAAGGCAAAAATAAGAGTACTGAGTTTCTCTAATCGGTGAATTAACCTTTATGATTGTGATAGCATAAATTTGTTTGAACTATTTTTGAAATGATACCCGCTGAATGTGTGATACTGTACAGTTTCTTACTAAAGCTATTTATTGTTAAATATGTTATCTGAAGTCATATTTGCAATTTTGGTTAGACAATGATGGTAGCTTCCCCTTTTGTGGATGCCCTCCCTGAATAGCTTCGGCGATATCAAAATCATGTCTGCTTTGTGAGGAGATTGGCACTTTATTTTCCATTGTGGATGCCTCTATTGTAACTCGCCTTTCCTATTGTTTTCATATGCTTCAGTCATTAAGATAGAATCCTTGATTGAGGTTTTTGTTTGCCAAGAAATTATATACACCCAACCCCATTGGTTGAGGTTTTTTTCCCCGTCTGGTACTTCATTGTTGATCCATCTCTGGCACCTTGAAAACTGAAAACTGTTTTAAGGACTCGTATTTAGATGGCCATTGTAATGAATGGCCGAACCGAGAACAGGGGAAGAATCACATGAATTCTGGCTGCTGCACTCGTAAATGGGTTGGCCGTCCAACTCTCACTTGTAATCCGTTGATCGCCGCTGAGGTGTAAGTTGTCACATTCAAGAATTCGTTGTCTCCATCTTGATCCCGGTTGGATCGGGATACAAATCAGAACTCTCCGGTGATATCACAGTTCAACATTAATATAAGATAATAACCCTTCACAATATATATATATATATATATATATATAAGATAATAATTAGAAGGTGAGTAAAAATATTTAATGGTATAATGTGCATAGAATTTTAATTTGTGTGTTATATTTTTGTGTGGCCCCCAAAAAATATGCATGCATATAATCTTGGTTCTTTTCCGTTACTTTCTTGTAAGTCTTTGGTTACATTCAAGAGGGATTTTTTTAGCATTTTAAAGTACAACAACAACAAAGCCTTATCCCACTAGGTGGGGTCGACTACATGGATCATACGACGTTATTCCGCTCTATTAGTAACCAAACCTTTCGGTATATTATTCACCAATAGATCTTGCTCTATTAGTTCGTCAAGTGTCCGCCTTGGCCTCCCTCTTCCTCTTTTAATCGGACTCCAGATTATTTGATTTACTCTTCTTACTGGCGCATTTAATGGTCTTCTCTGAACATGACCAAACCATCTCAAACGATTCTCTACCATTTTCTCACTAATAGGAGTCACTCCGACTCGTTCACGTATATGGTCATTCCTAATCTTATCTAATCTTGTATGACCACACATCCATCTCAACATCCTCATTTCGGCTACCCCCACTTTATGAAAGATAAATTTAATTATAGTTTACGATTTAAATATTTATGAGGATCATCAATGGCCATTTGACACACTATGTAACTTGACACTCTTTTTCCTTCCTAATTTAATAATTATTGATTTAGTTAGTTACATATATCATATAATCTAATCTATCATACGTTTTAAGACATAACGAATTTATATTCAAATTATGTAAACATAAAATAAAGCATATTATTGAGTTGGGCAGCTTTCCTTGTCATTACAATTTGGGTACATTGCTTTGTGTATTGTTGGGCGGTGGCGGCATATTCTTATTTCTTAACGACTTGGTTGATATAAAACACCGTCACCATTATCAAAGTTGGACGAGGATGTATTGAACTCGCCCTTTTGCATATCTTTATATTTTTTTTTTGTGTCGGTCCGAATTTACGGAAAGTTTTTTATGTTCAAAATTATTACTGTCAGAATTTGAAAAGTTTTTTATGTTCAAAATTATTACTGTCAGACTAATCCAAAATTCAAAATGGATGGAGAAGATAGAATAATAGAACAATAATATTTTTTTCTAATCAATATTATAATGATTCCAAAATTGCTGACAAACCCTTTTTGATCCCATCGCCTGATCTTGATCCAAAAAAATGGCGGCGATCTTGGTGAGCTGTCTTGGCAGTTGCAAATGGTGCACTTTTACGACCACCACATCAACTCAACTCATCTCACATTGCTTTTTGTTTTTCCTCTCGAATGCAAGTTCGAATATTATTTTCTTTTTTTTTCAAATGCAAAAGCATTGCGTAAATTAAATTTAAATAAAACAAATTGCTAAATAGCAATATTGTTTTGGGACATCTGTACGAAGAGGACCGATGCACTAAAACTAAGAGATAGTAACAATTTACTTTGGAACGGGGCATGAGACAGCGGCGTGGCTATGAATGGCGCTTCCTTCCTTCCTCTTTTGAATGAGCACATGAAATTTGAAGTGAGATTCCATTTCCATCCACAGTTGGTGCTGACGAGTGGGCGGTGTCGCCCACACCTCGTACAATTTTAATGGTAGCCAACTGCTCTCTTTGTACTTTGCATCACAGGAGGGGATAGTTATTCTGGGATCCTTCCCGAGTAAAATTGAATGAATAAGATTGTCTAGATACGCAACGCCAAATTAATTAATTTGATGATAGATTAATTTTTAATTTATGGTTAGCATGTTAATAATCAGCGTTTTCATAATCGGATCGACGATCAGATCGGATTTTTTACTGAATCACGATTGGACCGATTCGACCGGATTCAACTGGATTTTATTAAAATAATATTATTTATAATGATTATAAAGATATAATATAAGTTATATGATATAGTATATAAATATTGTACTAATAACTTATTAATAATGTTAAAAATTAATATAACATATTTTTTATTCATTAAATTTTTTAATAATGATTAACATATAAATATAAATAGATTATTATTACTTTAATATCTATTATTATTATTGATGATAGATGCTATATTAATAATTTTATCTTAAATTATTCTTATTTCTCTTTTTGTTTAACACTTTCCTTTTTATTTCCTTTATTTATGTCCTTTCATAATTTTTCATTTTAATGTTATTCAATTTTAAATACCTACCTTTTTTATTTCAATTCCCAATTAATTTTAGACGTGTCATATTCTCTTTTTTATCTTTCTTATATTTCTTTTTTTTTCCTTTTTTACTTTTCTTTTTTTATCATTTTTCTAATTTTATTCTTCAAAATTTGCATTGAACCGATTCAACCCGATCCAACTGATTTTTTTCGGTTCAATGCTAAAACCATTTTTAACATCAAACCGAACCGGATTCCCGCCCGATTCACGATTGAACCGGCCGGTCCAGTTCGATTTTGATAACATTGTTAATAATGTCTTGAAGTTTTTTTTAATTGAAATTTTGTCTAATCCCCGAGACACTCCAAAATAAAAAATGCATCCGTACTACGAGAATCTCCATAATGAAAATTTTATGATATTTTGTATGTGATTCTAAATTGATATATTTTCTTATCATGAGAGAGGTGTCCTAATTTTAATAGATTAATTCATAATCCTGACGATATGAAATTTCTATCGTCCGTAAAGAAAACGTGTAATAAACTCTCTAGGAGTATGAATAGAAAGTAATCTAAATTATAACATTCTCTAATAAAATTTTACTCGTCTTAAATTTCTCGAGTTTTTTTATAATGCATAATTTCTCTCGTGGAGAAATCCTAACACAGCGCGTATAATTATATTAACATCGCGGATTTTCGGCATCGCTCATCGGGAACTAACAAATCAAAAATAAAAATGAATGAATAAAATAAAATGATAGAATGCCATATGTTTGAAACATTAAATATATCCTCATTCTACTCGTTATTTGAAGAAAATAAATTTCTAAAAGTATCATATTTTAGAATTAGAACTTTTTTATTATTATAATAAAAATATTAATATAACAATATATGGTGAAACAATAAAGAAACAAAATATGTGCAAAAGAATTTGAATATAATTATTCTTTCTCTTTCCATTCGCAATAACAATTGATTTTGAAATTAAAAATAATGATTTTATGATTTTTAGATGATTATTTTTAAAAAAAAATTTAAGATTTAATCAAGATATTCATATTTTCGGTCTTTTATTTTTCTTGTATTAGGTTCATTGATCTAATCGGAAAAAAATTAACCTTGTTCAATCTTTTTTGCATGAATAGCTTTTTTTAAAAAAAAATATACTATTTATAACGGTTATTCTTCTTTTATCCACGAAACAGACAGATTTTCTTATTCACAATGCCAATTTTCAATGTTTAAAAATAAAGTGAGAACAAAAAGTGCGATGAATAATGTATTATGACTCCCTAAAGTTTAATATATATATATATATATATATATTATATTCAAATTTTTATTTAAAAGTATAGTAAAGTTTAAAATTTGAGTAAAGTTTAAGTTTAGGCAGCTACTAATTGAACATATGCCTTCTGCTTTCATGTACCAGGCTCAGGTGTTGGATTTTATACATTGATTTTTTTTTTCATGCTATTTAATTCTTTTTGTTTTAAATGAATATTTAGTTATGTCAACTTGTGAAATTTAAATGAACAATGTTAAAGAAACATATGAACTTATTATACAGCTATTTTTAGAATACAAAATCCCATTCTTAAAATATGAACTTGTTTTAAATCTAAATAGACGTTTATACCATCTCATTATTTTTCTTTAATTTCAATAGCTACCAAAAAAATGTTCTCGATGATCAAAATTTTGAGACAAGTATACAGATTGAAAAAAAAATGTTCTCTATATTAATTTATGATTCAATTGTGAGTTATATCCGATAAGAGAAAATTTAAAGCTTCTTAAAATAAGGATTTCGTGGTATAAAAGCTTGAGTTAAATGAGTGTGAAATACACCTTTTCTTGTGTACGTATGTGTCAAAGATTTTAAGTATTATTTTTTTAAAAAAAAATCGACTAGCTTAGAAGATTATGGTTAACGCCCCAAATGTGAATTTTCAACAATATATTTATTATTTTTTACTTTTTAAAATAATTTTGAGTATTATTCATTTTGTAGCTGATGCATAGTCATTTTTTTTATAATTTATAAATATTACAACACCTTTTTGTATACCACATCAACAGTGCAAATTATAAATAAAAATAATTAAAAACTGATATACGTTAGTAAAATTAACATTTGTTCTTAGGAAAAAAGAAGGGTAGTTCATCACAAAATTAAAAACAAAAATAAAAACAAAAACAAAGAAGACGTGGTTTGCATGTACAATGAGTGAGATCCCAAACGAGGTCAAGAGTTGGGTCTATTTCTCGGTTTCCGTTTCTTAGTGGCCCTTCTGTTTCTTTCCATGGGATATCTGTTTTAAAAAAAATAAATAAATGGGGAAATGTATTTTTAAAAAATAAAATCTTAATTGCTTACCGTGTAAACTATTAATTGTATTAAAATGGCGATTAAATACAGGAAAAAGGAGAAGGCGAAGGCGCCGGAATCTCTCGTTCTCCGTCGGCTTTTCAATCGAAGTCGCCCCCCGCATTCTTCGTTTTTCGTGTTCGAATCGAAGCGCTGCTGCGGTAAGTATCCGAACTGTGGTTTTGGAGGTCGACCGGAGTCAAAAGGAACCGCCTTTGACTCTTGTTGGCAAGATTCTTGTTGCTTCTATTTACCGGTGGACGCATGAGAAGGTCGCCGGCCGTCGAGTGATGCTGCGGCTTGCGGATCCGTTCAAAGTGAGACCGGATACTTGGGTCTAATAGAGTGGACGACGAATGGAGCTCAAGAAGGAGCGGTCTGTAAGGTGAGTCCGCAGCAAACTGTTGTTTTGATGTCTTTTTAGTCAGATTGGAGGACAAAGATATGGACTTTGGTGAAGATTTTGGTAATCATAACGGCTGACAATCAGTTTCTTCCCTGGAAATAGGATCAAAATTTGATCTTTTTTGGCTTTTGCTTGATAAGTCTGCAGTGATCTGAGAACCACCACGAATCACTTTAGGTTATGTGCATTTAAAAAGATAAAAAGGTCCCCCTTTGGCTTCTGGTGTCAAGGTTCTGCTGCTGCAGTCTAAATCTATCATTTCTACTACTGTCCTTGAATAAAGAGAATAAATTTAATAGTAGTCCTAATTAATTTCATGATGCATCGAGTTTATGTGGGTATCCTGTAATCAATAATAACGAAACTGATTCAAGCACAAACTTGATATTGTTTGCTTACTGTGCCGTTAATTTCACAAACTTACGGAAATGTAGGTTCTATACTGATGAGAAGCGGAATTCCACTAAACCGGCTCATCAAGTCTCAAAATCTGGTGGATTCATATCTAGAGTTGGAAGCGCTAGTCTTGGGAGGTCGAAAGTCTTTGCTGAGGACCATGAGGCCTGGAGGAAGCACATACTTGATCCAGGAAGTGACATTGCATTGCAATGGAACCGTGTGTTTCTTTGCTCATGCCTAGTTGCGCTGTTTATAGACCCCTTGTACTTCTACTTGCCTAAAGTCGAGAGAAGTGACAGTAGCTGGAGTCAATGTATTAAAATGGATGAGAAACTGAGCATTGTTGTCACCTTCTTCCGGACGCTTGCTGACCTCTTATATGCGCTACATATTGTTATAAAGTTTCGTACGGCATACGTGGCTCCAAGCTCAAGGGTTTTTGGCCGAGGAGAGCTTGTCATGGATCCTAAAAAGATTGCAATGAGGTATCTGAGATCAGATTTCTTTGTAGATTTCATGGCAGCCTTGCCTTTGCCACAGGTTCATCCTCACCCTTATTTCAGAAGTTTATTAAATATGCTAATATTTCTTTGGAAAGCTTTTGCATTGATTCACTTTTACAAAATACAAGATTAGGTAGTGCCAGGACATTGTTTTTGAGAAAAAAACCAGTGCGAGGAGATTAGATCAAAAGATCAAGTTCAAGAGATTGCACTTCACCAAGTAAAGTAGCAAATAATATAGAATCATAGACCCATTGAAGAAGAAAATGTATGGAATCATGGAATTGATGAAAAACTTTAATTGATCAAGCGAATCTCTGTCACCTACTTTTTTCTTTTCTACCTGCTAATCGACTTAAACTCTCCCAGTTATTTGAGAGCTGATTCCTACCTGACATGTCTTTTCTTTCTTTTTTCACAGTTTGTTATTTGGTTAGTAATTCCAGCTATCAGGACCTCAATGTACAACAACAATGCACTTGCTCTGATTGTCCTCATACAGTACATACCGAGGTTATATCTGATTTTCCCTTTAAGTTATCAAATCGTTAAAGCTGATGGCGTTGTTACAAAGACTGCTTGGGCTGGAGCTGCGTATAATCTTTTACTTTACATGATTGCTAGCCATGTAAGAGGAGTCTGATTCCCCTTGTCTATTCTTTACTTCTTCATATGTTGTTATGTAGTTAGTACTCTACTTGATATAGTAGAAGATAGTTGTGTGACTTAATGCCATGACAGGTTTTGGGAGCTTCATGGTACTTGCTCTCAGTGGAACGCCAAACTACATGCTGGAAATCAAGATGCAGGCAAGAGAATAATGGCACACAAATCGGATTATGCAACCCTAGTTTTCTAGATTGCGACAACTTAGACCATGCAGATCGTCAGGAATGGGCTAATGTCACAAATGTTTTTGCAAGATGTGATCCTAACTCTGGAGGCTCCTTTGATTTCAATTATGGAATCTTTGGTGCCGCGTTAAGTAATGAGGCTCTGTCCACAGACTTCATCAAGAAATATTTTTATTGTCTCTGGTGGGGCTTGCAAAATTTGAGGTATTAATTCAATTCTTCTCTGTGCTTAGTAGGTAAGTAACATATGTCACAATCCTTCATGTTATGAATGTTTCATTTCAAAGGTAGTAGGTCTTTTCTTAGCTTCAGTTATCAATAATTGCTCCTTTCAAGAAATGTTGGATGGATATGCATTTGTCAATCCACCTGCAAGTTTTTGCTTATTGTCCTATGTTCTAAAATTCTTATGTTTTACCCCTTTGCAAATATTTTCATATAAATATTGCCGGAAATATACAGATTTTTTTTGTTAGGTTGCTTTTATGTACCTTCTGTTTCCCAAGGATACGTAATTTCTTTGTTTTCTCTAATGTTTGTATCTTATTAATTCTTATTTCCTATTCTAGTTCCTATGGCCAGACTCTAGAAACGAGCACTTTTGTTGGGGAGACATTGTTTGCTATACTCATTGCCATTCTTGGCCTCGTTTTATTTGCACATTTGATCGGAAACATGCAGGTACAAAACCAGATTATTCTTATATCCTCTATTCAATTCCATTGTTTAATATTTGAATTCAGCGTTGATCTTATTTCTCAACTTCTATGAATCTCAACTACTATTACATAATTTTAAGAAGAGGAAGTCATTCATGTTTTTTTTCCTGATTATCCCAATATGAATGCTCAAACATCATGGTTTTGGAGCATTGAAATGTACACCAAAAGTTCAATATGTTTTGTTCATGAGAATCCAGTTGACAGGTTATTGCCACTTTGAATACGATACATTATGCAAAAACTTCTAGGAAGAAGATTCATATTATGCTAGTAATCCTTTTTCATCTAAAAAAAAGAAGATTCATATTAATTTCTGAAGAAATTAAATATGATAAGTTTGAGTGGTTATGTGAAATACCTCAGTTTTTCTATATGAACACCAAATTATGATTTATGATAGACTGCATTTTTCTTCTGGAATCCTTTTGTTTTTTCCTACATCTGGCTCTTTTTGTTTTCCTTATTCAAGATTTTCCTTTAGAGTCTTCAAACAACTACAACAACAACAAAGCCTTATCCTTTAGATTTTCCTTTAGAGTCTTCAAACAACTGGTTGATATAATTGTTTCAGACCTATTTACAATCAATCACTGTTAGACTCGAGGAGTGGAGACTAAAACGAAGAGACACAGAAGAGTGGATGAAACATCGTCAGCTTCCTCATGATCTACGTGAACGAGTCAGACGATTTGTTCAATATAAATGGCTTGCAACAAGAGGAGTTGATGAAGAATCTATACTGCTAGCTTTACCTGCAGATCTACGTCGAGATATTCAGCGTCACCTGTGCTTGGATCTTGTTCGACGGGTATAAATTGAATTATCTTTAATTTTCTGTTACCTTAATGATGTTGGTGGTTGTAATTTTAGATGACTGACATAAATTACAAATTACACACCAGATCTTATATTTTTTTATCTAATAAATAAATGGGAAACAAAGTCCCTGAGAAAACTCCTCTTAGTGGTTATTTCCTTGTCTCCTTAAAATGAGAGGTGCACCAGAGGTGGATTCCAAATAGACATGATGAGTCTATTAATATGTGAATAGAAATAACACCATTAGCATCGACTATGCAGCTCAACCCAGATTATGGAAGATTTGCATATAACTCTTCTGAAAAATTACAGTTAATTCTGATGATGGGTTTAGACAACAACTTCTAGACATACGAACAACTTGGTGATGGGTGTAGATTGTTTTTGTCCTAGTATCTAAAGTGCTAGTTTATTTGGAGTAAGACAACATCAAGTAAGACCTTGAGCAAGAACTATTATTATGTTATCTGAGGACCCCTTGGCATGGCAGTAGCTGCTCCTCTGATGACCAAGAAATCAGGTTTGGGCCACTGCAATGTAAAAATGGGAAAGACAAGTGTGTATTTTATGTATATATGCTCAACTCCCCATCATCATTATCGGAGGGCACTTAACAGTGTTTCTCTGTGATCTGTTACAAGATGTGAGGAACAAGGACTTGACCACTGATGTCATTGTTTATTTTCTAACATCTTCTACATGTTTCATGTGACAAATAATATTCGTTAGTGTGCGTTTTCCAGATTATTAGAGGTGGTATTTTATTATAATGCAGATGATCAAGTGGTTCTTGGCTAATATTGATGTATACAATCTGGATCCAGATGAAGGCTTTTGGTGATGGCTTATTGGTTTCCTTTGTATTTTAATTTGCAGGTGCCTTTTTTTTCACAAATGGATGATCAACTTCTTGATGCTATATGCGAGCGTCTTGTGTCATCATTAAGCACTGAAGGCACATATATCGTTCGTGAGGGTGATCCTGTCACAGAAATGTTGTTTGTAATACGTGGGAGATTGGAGAGCTCTACTACCAATGGTGGCCGATCAGGCTTCTTTAATTCTATAACTTTGAGACCTGGTGACTTCTGTGGTGAGGAACTTTTAGCATGGGCTTTACTTCCAAAATCTACAGTGAACCTACCTTCTTCTACTAGAACTGTAATAGCGCTCGTCGAGGTTGAGGCCTTTGCATTAAGAGCTGATGATCTCAAGTTTGTCGCTAATCAGTTCCGACGACTCCATAGCAAAAAACTACAACATACTTTCCGTTTCTATTCTCATCATTGGAGAACATGGGCTGCCTGCTTTATTCAGGCAGCTTGGCGCCGGTTCAAGAGGAGACAAATGACAAAGGATCTGAGTATGAGAGAGTCATTCAATTCCCGGATGGATGAACAGGTAGATGATGAATTTGGTCCAGAAGATGATGCAAATGCAAACTCTGTGAATCCTTCCCAACCGAAGCAAAACCTTGGGGTTACAATCCTGGCTTCCAAATTTGCTGCAACCACAAGAAGAGGAGCCCAGAAGATCAGGGGTGGTTCTGACATGCCTAAGTTACTGAAGCCAGAAGAGCCCAATTTCAATGCAGACCCTTATGATTGATCACTGAATTAAGCTTTTGCTTGAAGTGGTCCTGCATTATGTTAAGAAGTCTGATTATCTACTTCGACAAACAACTAATCTGCACACACTGCCTGCAACGGTAACTGGATCAGTTTAAAAAAGGCTGAAATTGTAAAAAGTCAAGAGTGGCTTAGCATTTTACACTAATTGATGACTCTTGTCTGTACATCTAGTTGTATCTATCAATGCAAGATCTTATCTAGAATGCAGACAATCTTCATCATTTTTCATAAACATATTACGTTTGTTAATTGTGTTGGAGAGATATCATGGATATTGTAACTTATAGTGTGCCCTGAAATGAAAACTTGTCTTGGGCAACTGTTTTGATTTTGGCTTAGATTTTTGCAATTAGAAGTAGCTCGATTTATTAAGAGATAGAATGATTATTTTCGTTAACGTTTCTTTTGCATTCTCTAATAGCCATTTTATCCTTTTCTAGACAAAAATCTTTGTGACTCCATTTATGAGATATATTTTACTTTCTCTCCCTATGAAGAATATTTGTCAGCTTGACAGAGTTGGCAGATGTCGTGGATATGAAAGAGCAAAATCAAAGGCACCAATAGAATGTTAGAGTTTCTCATAGGAGGGGAAAAAAAGAGTACTATATGGTGCCGCTTTAATGTGACTCTGATTTGGTTTGATATAGGTACCATTTATGTATTTGTTTCTTCGTCCTTTGTATAATCCAGTGATATTAACATGGCTGTATTTTTGCCAGTAGCCACGTACAGAAGTCAGGACAAATCCTATTTTGCATCACTTTGTTCGACGGTTCAGAAACCTATCATCTGCTTCTGATGCTATTCAATCGAGGAATTCATCAAGAATGTTCCTTTCAACCAACCATGGTTGGCGCAATTGATTAGCGGGGCTGTGTCGAATCTCAAATTCGATCATGAAAGTGTATCAAAGTGTTGGCCAGAGCATACCTTTTCGCTCGAACCTTATCAGCGGATTAGTCGAGTCCCCAACACGATGGGTCATTGACCATGACCTGGAAAAAAAAAAATGAAAAACGTTCCTTTCGATCATAACTACTTTTTGTGGACTGAAGGATCTCTATTAGCTCGAGGCAAAGTAGTGTCTTGAATGCTCGTTACTTGAGAGATGGCGATTCATTTCTTCGTGGTTCGATATAAATGCAAAGCATTCGTACATAAGCTCTACGTCGGGAAGGATGCTGTAAGAGAGACGAATGCTTCAAATTTGAACAAGGCACAAAAGAAAAAAAAAATTATGATACGTTTTAATTGCATTTAAAAGCTGATGACTGTTAAACGTATAGCCGCACGCATTGCTTCAGCTGAATGCTTGAATGGCTGAATCCATTATGCTACCAGGCAGATTTATGGTGCCACGGGGAGGTGCCACTCGAGAAGCTGCATGCGGTCGCGAGGAGATCTAGTTGCTACGAAGAAGCAAGGAATCCGCGGTGCCACCATGTCTGCCTCAAGGTGTCTACGCGCTCCCTCCCTTTCGGTCACCTGCACGAACAGAAGCTGTCTGCTGCATCTTGATCACCAGAAGTCCAAGTTCCACTGATGCAGACAAGAACAGATGGTCCCGAAGACACTGCACAAGACTCTATAATTGCACGACAACACGCTTAGACCACAGATTTGAGAGCTGTTTTACCGATCCATTAGCGTCCTCATCGCTGCAGATTGAGACATTCAGATGAAAGAGTGTTGATCTGATCGATCTTTGTACGAGGACAAGAGAATCCTCCATTGTAGTTTGGGCTTGAGCATGTTCTTTTGTCGCTTGGCCACGATGCCCAGGCGTGTGCTGTTCATGGGGTCAGTGAGCATATGGATGTTTTTGAGCACTCAAACAACGGATTCTTGCAGGCAGCCAAAGGGAAAAAGTTAGCTAAGAAATTTAGCTCTGGAGCGTCGGCAAAATTTAAGGATGGTGGGTCGACTGACCAAGTGGCCGCAGATGCACATGGCCGCCATGAATACACCACAGTTGCACTTTCCTCTCCTTCCGCCGGTGGCCTGCGATCTACGAGGTGTGCATGGTACTTTGGGGGAGGACAATGGAAAAATAATGCTGCCAAAAGCTGTGCAGCCCTCGGACATTAGTGCATTTTGTTGTTTGCAACAGGACATAATTTGTGTCCAATGCAATCTTTCTCATGCTTGCCCCATGTCAGAGGTTAAGACGTATACATATACGTTCTGCAATCTCTATTGCTTCACGTTCTTAGCATGAACACACGCATGCGGCATATATAAATTAGATCACCCGATCCGAGTTCAACTACTGCCATAGAAACCTGTAATCGAGATAGCATCGGTTGTCACTTTCCCGTAGAAATCTGATACATATATAACTATTCTTTCTTCTCTTTAGCACATGGAAGATAGAAAACTTTAAAGGCGTACTCTCTTCTTTTTCAGAAAGTTGATAGATTTCAAAGTCACATCTTTGTAGTTTAATCTTCTTTTGCTGAACAGATGAAGTAACTTCTACGCCAAGTCTTTTTTAAGTACACCAAAATTTGATGGTTATATTCATACTCTTTCCTTGACTCTTAATGGCACTTTCACTTTGGTATTTTCAAATTATGTTCTCGGTTACAGAGGTCGAATCAATTGAGGATTCTTGCAACAGTTGCATTGCACTTGTACACTACAACAATCCGCAGTAGACATGCATCATACTCGCATCATGCTGATCTCCATAAGCACGAAAGAGTGAAACAAAGCCAAAGACAAAAAGTGTATTTTAGCCACTCAAGTGTATTCATCTCCAGATTTTATTAGATCCAGCAGCTTAAACATCAGTTGGAAGCAAAAAAGAGTACAAGGGTCACAGAGCACAAGAGAGTTGAAGACAGATGAAGCGAATTATTATTCCCTTGCATCTGGCAAGTGGACAGCAACACGGAGGCACCAGCTAGATAGTGGCCATTGGCCTAAAGCAAATTGAGCTTTCAAATGGCACGCCAATGATTTGTTAGCCAACTAAACTAAGAGAAGCTTTTATTGTGGACCATCTGCTTGGCCCCATGCAAATCAATTATTGAATACATAATTGCAGGTGGGTGAATGAACACTAACCAAACATTTTGCTTCCCTCATGCCAATCTCCTTATCTCTGACTGCCCCCTTACCGACACTCTCAGACAGATGTAAACAAAAGTGTAACTAGTGGCAGAAATCTAAAGCACCATGAAAGCAGATCGATGGTGCAACTAAGCAACAAATCTCTCTTTCAACTATGGATTAAACTGTCAAAATACTCAGATGTACATATAAATGTTTTACGATCTCGGTATACCTACACCAGCAAAAGAAAAAAAAAGGAAGGAAAATGAATGAAGATTCTATCAACAATAAAAAGACTAAGAGAACTCAACCTCTTTTGTTGAGTCCATATCTCTTCTTTAGGTACCAGTTCTCTTATGCTGGGTGGGAAGCCACCTGAAGATCCTAACAATAAGAACTTCATAACCTCAGTAGAGTGCTATTTTAGCAAATTGTGGGACGGATAAATTGTGTATCCTTTGCTAGCAGTTGATTAGAGATTTAAAAGAGACATTTTCCACCAGATTTCCTGTAGTTGTATGCATCCGTTCAGCAACAGAACAATCTTTTCTTAACCATTAGGTAGTCAAATGGTAACAGCTTCGTTCATTCATTAGTTTGCAGGTTAATATACTGCTGGTGTTTCCTTAATCTTTGTTGTGCCTGTCGATCAGCTCATTTGCTCACCAATTAGATCGAGACCCACAAGAAGGAATGACACCCCCTGGAAAAGCAGAAAATAGAAGTGAATTCCCTGAGCTGATAGGAGACTCCTACCTGCTGCTGTGAGGAGGAGGAGAGCTAGAGCTAGCTCCTTCTTGTAAATTTTGTTAGCCTTTTTTACTGGAGCGGGTGTCTTTTCCTTCTGCTCTTCCAATTTATTCAGTTCAGATAATTCGCTCTCAGATGCTCCTTTATGGAATTGTGGAAGGCTTAAGCTTTTTGAATCTCTTTCTGCAACAGCCAACAGGTCCGATTCCGATGACCTGCCCACCTTTTTTGTGATCACCCATTCATATGAACTTCCCAATTGGAGCAGTCCAGATAGCATGGCATTGAATTTGGTCACAGACATGGTATTCTCAAATAGAAGGTAAGGGATGAGGAAAGGAAAGGATCTTGGAGCTGGAAGAACATTCAGCAAGGACATCACCACAGGAACATAACATATCACCCACATAGGCAGTTCAGCCTCGGGAATAAACATGGTCATAGGAAGAATAACACAGAATAATGTGAATGAATAGAATGGAAGTATCAATTTCCTCAGGAGAAAAAATAGTAGGATTAAGTTTGCCTTCTTCCATACGGATATCTGCAACGACGTCATAGATGGTCTAGTCAGAAACTTGAACTGCAATGATAAGTTGCAAGTACTAAAAAGGAACTGTACCTTTGATTTGATAATATCTGGAAGGCATAAACGGAATAGCAGCATTGGACCAGAGTGCCACCGATGTTGTTGCTTCCGGTAAGCCTCATAAGATTCTGGAACCTCACACAGAACCTGCCTCACATATGTAATCAGTCAATATAATTGACAATGAAAACAATGTGGAAGACTTGTGCATTCACTATAAGCACCTTGACATCATTTAGGAAGATGAATTTCCATCCTTTTAGGTGAGCACGGACAGCTATGTCCATGTCCTCCACAGTAGTTCTTTCCAGCCAACCTCCTGAATCCTCCAGTGTTTTGATTCTCCACACGCCTGCAGTTCCATTGAACCCAAAGAAGTTCCAAAAAATGCCATTTACCTGCTGCTCTACCTCAAAATGAAAGCAAAGGTTGATATTCTGAAGACGAGTTAATAGGTTCTCATCTTTGTTCACAAAACTCCATCTTGCCTGGACCAACCCAAGCTCAGGATTTCCCTGTAAAGATAGAAAGAAATGTTTCATCTCAGAATGCAATCAAAATACGAAACGGAACTGCTGTTTGAGAATTAATCGACCTTTACCTTAAAATGAGGGACGGTTAACTTAAGGAAATCGGGGTTTGGTTGAAAGTCGGCATCAAATATTGCAACAAATTCATAATTCTTAACATAGTCACAGCCCATTGCAGACTTCAAATTTCCAGCTTTGTATCCAGTCCTCACCAATCGATGTCTATATACTATATTTACACCTCGCTGGCTCCATTTGGACACCTCCCCTTTGATTAATAGCTGAACCGCTTCATCATCAGAATCATCAAGAACTTGAATCAGAAAACGATCTTTCGGCCAATCAAGTTGACAGGAAGCAGAAATAGATTGCTGATACACCTGAGTAGAAGCAGCATTGATAGCTTAGTACAATCTTGCAATTTCAGTATGAGGAGAGAAGCGCAAGAACAACAGCTTGAATTACGAGAACCACTCTGATAGGAAGCATAGTCAAATGTTAAACAACTATAAAGAAGCACATCAAAAGTCACTTAATTTGCCAACAATAATTTCGAAGCAAGTTTGCCAGTTTGTTACCTCCCTCTCATTACACATGGGAATCTGAACTAGGACCATAGGATACTCATACCCCGAACCGTCAACTGACTTGAATAGATCTCCCTCTATTCTAGGCTTGATGTTCTTCAGCTTGATCCAGAAGCAACCAAGGCATAAGATCAATCTGTCTGCCGACTGTATGATGAAGAGAATTATGCATATTTTGGACATCAATTGAATAGGGTAGGCAATGTAATCGGCACGAAACGATAGCCATGAGAGGTAAGCCAAGTGCAACCACCCCTGGATCTCCACCGTCCTCGGCATGTGCAAGTTCTCTGGCAGATGTAAATTGGGCTTCTGAAAGTGCCAACCTTTCCGATAAGCGATGAGCTCAAATGCGAGAGCTACCAAGGACAGCACCAAGAACCCCCAGATGAACTTTAGCATCAACCGGGCTTTACCTGGCTTCTCTCTCTGCACCTCGACTCCCTGATGGAAGAACAGCCTCCTCTTGATGACTCCAAGCAAACCCCACGTTGCGGCCGCCAACCAAGCAAGGCAACCGACGGCGCGGTGCGCTCGAAGCAGCAGGACCCAGGTGAACTGCTTGGCATTCTTTCCCCTGCCCTTGTCCACGGGCTGGAATTCTTCAACGACAGGGCCATGAATTTCCAGAACCGAGTAGTTTGGATTCTCCATCGTGATCACAACAGGAGTGCCCCTCCTGGAGTCCTTCGCCCACCAGTGGAGGATGCCCAGACTCGGAGCCATTCCTTCCAGCAGTGAGGTGAGGACAATCCAAAACTAGGTGAAAAGGCCAACAGTTTTACTCACTCAAGCCTCGAGCACTTGGAGGCACGACAGCAGATCCCGAGACCGAGCATGCCTTCGAACTTCAACAACAAAAAGCTCCGATTTTTGCCACGCAAAAGAAGAAAAAGCTTCGATCTTTGAAGCAAGGAAGCGAAGAATCTACTCGGCCTGCAGTGGAGCTGAGCCGAATGCAGCAGCAAGCGACAGAACAGGGGGAGCACCTGAGGGCTTTTGGTTGTTCCTGCCCCTCTTCTCCAACCTTTCTCAAGGCAGCATTGTGGAGAAAGGTATCAGTCGCCGGAAAAAAAAGCTTCAGAGCATGTGGGGATTATTCATTGTCTTTAAAACCAACAGATGCCACCACCCTCTTCATCCTCCCCTTATTCTTCTTCTTCTCCTCCTCATATACTTTCTCTCCCCCCTGTGGGTAGAATACTTGAATGTGAACTTTGCTTCTCTATCTCTCTCTTCTTGTTTTGCTGGGTCCAATGGCAACTCACATGCCAAAACAACTACAGGCACCAACCATTCTATTGCTTTCAAACTTTGGACATAGTAAAAATAGAGGTCGAATAAAAAAGAAAAGAAAAAAAATATTTGCGGCATTGATTAATGAATTAGATTTAGATAAGTCATAAGATCCAATTTTCAAACAAAAAAAAAACTTCTTTTTTAGCATAATTATTAATAAGATTTGTACAGAAGAAATAGAAGTAATATAAAAATCACAAACTCATTACCTCTCATGTATTTGTTTCTTGTCATCTCTGGAATTACTCACTTCTAAGACTAATCTACAAGTATAAAATATAAAAAAATAACTCTTCAAGCCAATGATAGTTATTTTAGGATTGAAATTCGATATTATTAACTTCTTTGTACTAACTTCTTCATTTATTATCTGTACACTTAATTATATGTAGGGCAGAAAATTGAGAGAACCATAAAGAAGGCTAGAACTCTAGCTTTATGTGATTTTTTATGTTCTCCTAAACCGCACCAAGCAATACAATGTAGCCACAGGGTTGAATGGTCAAAGCATCATACTGATGCATTTATCATACATCATCATCTTTGCATCCGCTTTTCTTCCTTTATTATTACATTTCAAACAAGTAGCCTTTCTCTTTTGTTTCTTTATCACATCATCTTATATGTGAAGATTGCATGACTGTGTTTGTAAGTATTTCATGACCCAAAAAAGTTGTGATTTACTTCATGGAATTCTCCTTATATGATATCATGGAGAGATATTGTTTGGACCTTGGGGCAGTGCTGTGGTGGTTGCACTATCTTCTTTCTGGCGGTAGGAGGCACATCTTAATCTGATCAGCATATTTGAAGAACTATGCATGCCCCAACACATATATTGAGTAACAACTAAGATGGAATGGATAGTGAAACTTATTATAGTAAACGAAACAATTTGTAATACAATATATAAATTCAACGCCCACAATGGAAACAAATGTAAAAGGAGCAATATTAAATTTACTTTTTTTTTTCTCTTATGAAATGCTGATAGAGTGATCCAATAAATTCTTTTGGAGTATGCATAGCAGGTAAGTAGCAACTGATTTTTCTCCTCCGTGAATCAATATTCTAGCAAACAATATTTGTTATGATTCATACTTGTAGTCATTCTTATGAGACTAGTCAACCTGTTACGGCCTTGAAAATTAATCCCTTTTGAAAGTTGTCTATTTCCATACACAGAATATACCCAAGGGATTAGAAATGTGCAGTGTGGTTACATATGTCGCAAGCACTTGAACTATTAAATACTATATAGTATATACAATATTTAACATGTGCTTTGTACGTGAATTTTACGTGTTGCTATGTACATGGCAATTCAAATATTTACTGCATGGGTAACTCTTTGCATACTCATTATTTGTACCCCTCTCATGAGTCAACCAAGAACAAAATGAAAAAAATAGTAATAAAATAAAGAGAGAGAAAATTCTCCTGCATGGTAATTTACGTCATCGTATACTTGTCCATAATCAAGTGACGTGCTCTCTCAGATCAATGCCATAACATGGTATTATAGTTTCTTATGTATGTGATATTGTCTTTTTAATGGTGTTGTATCACTATCGCAGTTGCAGTCATGGGTCCCAATCGTCTTGATAGTAGCAACCAGCTATAAGTAAATTGACACATTTTGTGTTCTTTTTTTTTCCTAAAAAGGTGACCTCGTCTTGTTCAAACTTCTTTTTTGCCTGGTTGTTAATCACAACCAGAACTTTGTTGCCGTTCATATTTCCGAGAACTGCAAAACGGTCTAAGCAGTCTGCATGCTTCTCCTCACCATCGCATAAACGGTTCAATTTCTACATTCGACGTGACAAAATTTAATTTATAGGACATGACTCAAAGTTTGGTTGTGAACTTGTGATCCGTCTGTAAATAGAATATAAGAATTGTTGAGAAAATTGGAATTGGAATATATTAAAAACATAAGTTTGACATAATTGTTGAGACAGTCATATGAAGGTTAGGTTTAAGGGCACATCATTATTGTCACTTCAAAATATATTATTATCATTCTCTTTAATTTTATAAAGATAAAAATGTTCAGCGGAATGACAATAATGTATTTTGGAGTGACAATAATGTCCTAGGTTTAATTATGGTGGGATGAATTTAAAATTCTTAAATTTTATTTGGATAGTAATTTTTAATTTTTAACTAAGGTTAGGTTGATTTGTTAATTTAAAATTAAACTCATCAAATTGACAATTTTTTAAGAGTTAAAAATTATTATTCTCATTCTACTCTTCTTCTTATTCAAATTAATAAGAAATAAATTTTTTGTTAAGAATAATAAAGACATTTACCCATTTTAACCTTACTTAATTCATACATTAAAATTTATATCCAAACAACTAATGAACTAAATTAACTCACTTCATTCTATTAATTCATATCCAAACATACTTTATATAAATTCTCACCACACTCAACTTCATCATCTTAACTCACTCTTTTTAACTTAAATTACCAAACAAAGCCTTAGGGTGTGCTTGATTTCATGAGATGCCAGTTAAGATAGTAGAGTATAAAATGGTGAAGTTGAGTGTTGACGAGGGTTTATAAAAATAATGTTTGAATATAAATTAATGAGATGGGTTATGTTGGTTTAATCCACTCCTTGTGTGGATATAAAATATAGTATATGGATTAAGGAATGTTAAGTTTGATAAATATTTTTATTATTCTTGAGAAAATTTTTGTTTTTTTTTATTTCATTGAAAAAAAAATAAGGATATTGTGAGAATAATTATTTATAATTCATCTAAATTTATCAATTTTGCGGATTTAAGTTTAAATCAAATGATGGGTTTATGAATCCCAATATATCATTAATTAAATTAATAAAAATTATATCCAAACATGATGTAAAAATTTTAAATCCACTCATAAAATTTTAATACAATTGAAAAGTTAGCAGGTCGTCGTGGTAAAACAAAAGATCAACAAATAGAAAGAGTTATTTTTATATTTATATTGATAAATAAATTGGCACCAGGGGTGAGAGTAGTATCCTTTTCGGATGATTTTCTAACATTAAAAACCTTTTCATTTCTTTTCGAATATTTGTTTGGAGCTTCATTTTTGTTATAGACTTTATATTTTTATCAAAGAATTTGAAAGTACTATGAATATTTTTTATTCCATTAATTAACATCAAACATATCTTATATATTTTAATACTATTACTTATGGCTATATAATTTTTGTATCACACCGAAATTTTCCAAAAATAAAACTTTTCGGACGAGCAAAACCAAGACAAACACCCGATGTCGCGACGAAGTCGACACACTACCGGATGATCGAAACACTTTCGGACATTCGTAAGTGCAACGGGCAAAAGACAAACGGACGATTTGTTTCTCAAATCTCTTCATCATTTCTCCTCATTAACACATGGATTGTGTAACTCACGAAGCCATGATTTTTGAACTTCAGTGACCATCAAATCCTCATCCTAATGCCCATAAAGACCTCCTTATTGATGTTCAGATCCCATTTCTTTCTCCGCTCTCATTTGAATTCTTCATCTTCCTTGTGTTTTTTCCTCCAACCGTCTTGACAAACAACATTGGAGCTACTTCAATAGGCCCCTCCGACGTAGGCGAGGCAGGGGAATGGCAGGGAAGAAGCTAGAGCTCAATCCAGCGAGAAGGAACCAAACAACGAGCGACTAAAAAGGTATGTTTTCAGGATCTAGATCATGGGGTAGATTTCTTAATGAATTTGCATGTTCTAAGGGCCTTGGTAGATGTAGAATTCATGCTAGTGAAAGTAGAGACCATATTATATAAATTTATAGAGTTTTCATACTCGATTTCATTGACTTTACATTCGGTCGAATGATATTGTATAATGTTATGACTTGTTCATGTGATAAATGATTAGATCTGTTAGAGTACGACTTAAATAGTTACTAGATGATTTATTTCATGTCTCTAAGATGAAATTTATGCTGACACGAATTAAGATAGTCTGAAAATCATTTTATGCTTGATGATGAGAAAACTAGATAAGTTACGACATATAAAAGAAAATTATATGAATAGAATGAGAGTTTATGTTTAGGTATGCGTCTGAATCATGCTATGTATTAGGTATTATGTTAAGTAATATTAGTTATTGTCTAAATGTGAAAAGTGATTGAAAACGTACATAAGAATTTTTGCAATGACATGTGGCTCTGTCGAACTAAAACGGACAATCGAAATCCTTTCGGGCGTTTGATTCAGCTTGGCAGAGTATAGCAACATGTCATATCTCAGACGACTGATATGGATCGTAATGGAAGTCCGAAGTTTCTTTAGATGATCGAATGTCGAGAATAAAAAATGGAGACGATAACCAATCGGTCAATCGACATTATTTTGGATGATCAATTTAGATAATTTTTTCGGAAGAACTTTCGATCATCGATGAAGAAATCCAACCAACTGAGGAAGAAGATGACACTATTCCTAGCGGACGACCAGTCCAATTTAGGACGACTAAAACTCTCAACTGAAAATCTGACAGACTCATGTGATAACGAATGATTGAATTTCTCTCGGTTGATCATGTATAGCCTTAAAACGTATGAAGAACAAATATATAATGGATGGCCGCTCCCATTTTGATTGCCCGAAGAACACTGATAAACGGGCGTTCGCTCCCCTTGGATGAACTTCAATCGGACGACCATTCTACTTTCGGACGTCCGATTAATGAACAGAAAGAATACGACTTTAATCGAAATCCTCTTATTTGACAAGCTTCTGTCCATACGACTTTAATCGAAATCCTCTTATTTGACAAGCTTCTGTCCACCACTGATTGATACCGAACAATATGAACCTAATGATCAGGAGTCACTTTTGCTCCTTACTAGTGTCTTGATCAATCCATGTGATTGAAAGAGAGACTCATGAATTATAAAAAAAAATGGAGGATTATCATTTGCCTATCTAAATGGGAGTTTCTCCCTACAGATATTTCCGTCTTGCGTGAGGTCATCTTGCCCGATGAGGCTGGCCGTGACACTAATCCCTCATTGGTCCACCATCATCTATATAGACACACACTTGTGTGTTCGTAATGATATTCCTTAAAAGTGAAGAGCTCTCCCAATTGATGGAGAAGCTAGATGAAAGAACATGAATGACCAAAGATGAATGAAAGGACTTTGTCCTTATAAACATGAATGAACAACAAACATGAATGATGAACATGAACATAAAAAGGAAATGAAATGAATGAACATGAACTCATGATAAATTATTGATTTATTCTCATATCTCCATCTTATTTTTTGTCTCATGCTTATTCTAATAAAATTATCTTATGATCTATACGAACTCGTACTTTTGCTAATGATTGAGCTTGCTCCCTTGTGTGATCCCCATAGGTACATGATTGAATTGTGAGCCAATTGATGTGTGTGTGCGGGCAATTATAGCTTGGTAGCGTGTGCACATGATTATCGTAGAATCTAGTTAGACTCTTTTTCTCCTTTATTCATCGAGTTGTACTTGAACTATGACGGGACCTATAGAGTTTGTACTTATGGCATGAATTTTTATATGCCTTATGTTGCGACATCTGGATGTACCTTTATCTATTTAGCTTCCGTACTTTTCTTCATTTGTTATAATAACTTATTTATTAAGTCTTTCACTTATATGTCACCTTTCTTGATCATTTGGGTCAACGAAAGAGTCAAAGAAAGATCGAAGAAATTGACGATCGAAAGGAGAAGGAGATTACAATTTCTTTTACAGATATAATCCAATGAATGTTACATT
Source organism: Pontederia crassipes (assembly GCA_030549335.1). Classification (NCBI taxonomy): domain Eukaryota; kingdom Viridiplantae; phylum Streptophyta; class Magnoliopsida; order Commelinales; family Pontederiaceae; genus Pontederia; species Pontederia crassipes. Next base: position 3,401,246 of record CM060185.1, on the reverse strand, counting down.
TTTAAATAATTTTATATATAATATAAGTATTTAAAATATACTAATATATACTGTATAAGTGTTCGTTTAGAGCAAATTTAATAATAAATATATTGGGTCAGGTATATTTTTATGTTTTCAAATTTTAGATTTTTTACTTGCAACTCACGACCCTAAGCTGATACTAGAATTTTCATATGATTAATATAACCTTGAAAGTTCATGTAAAGAACAAATATGGAGATTTATTGACGTGAATTTAGCTTATTTTCTTTTGTGAACATCCTATTATTTTGTCAATGTGTTGTACTTTTTATATTGAAAAAAGTGAAATCTCGCTATTGCAATGATTGTGAACATAAAAATTAAATATTGTTAAATCAAGAAAATCTACATATTTTTTATGTAACACCTCAAATTTTTATCGGGGGTAAATGTATCTTTTGACCAAAAGATCTAACATCCCTATATAAAGACCTAAGATTCCTTTATTTACCTCTTTTCTCCATCTGAACTCTTGACGACTAGGACTTGAGGAAGGAGATTTTGAGAAACAAAGAAGAGGAGGAAAAAGAGGAGAATTAACTATAGAAATTAAGGTATGTAAAGGGGATCCAACCCCTCTCTCATCTCTCAATGTTTCTTTTGTAATGAATTGAGAGCAAGAGGAAAACATGTTCTCTTATTGGATTGTGATTGAGAGATTTTATTCATGTAAATCATTAGATCCATGCATGTATAAGTTTTCTAGGGTCTGATCTATGATTTATATAGAATTTATGAAGAAATTCAATAGTTAGGATTCATATGACCGTATTTTCTGCTCCGAGCCTAATATGACCTGCAGGTTATTAATACGACCTGGAGGGCAAAAATACGGATTGATCGTATTTTTATGTGCGGGCCTAATACGATCTACAGGGAGTTAATACGATCTGAAGGGCAAAAATATGATCCGACCGTATTTTCATGTGCGAGCCTAATACGACCTAAAGGACTTTAATACGGGCTGGAAGATAACAATATGACATGGTCATATTGTTCTCGCATATTGAGCATGTTTATGATATTTTAAACTTATTTTCAAAATATTTATACTATATACTGATGCTTGATGATTATATATGAACCTAGATACACGAAATGCATGGACAGCCGTAACTAGGTTAAAATCTGAAGACTGAGTGACATAAATTATTTGATGATTGTAATAACAATGAACCCAATTGAAGAATATTGTTACTTGTCGCTCCTCAAACTGATAACAAGAAATACTGTGCTCTACTCTATTGTGTTAGAATTTTTCTCGAAAAATTACTGTGTCCTGTACTTTGAAGTTAGCATTTCCTGAGGAAATAATTTTATCTTACCGACAACGGTACGTATATTCCCATTCACCCTCGGAGGACGGAGCCTCGGCTCCAAGGCCTAGTTAGGAAATGACTTGATTCTTCAATTACTGATAAGATCAAAGATTTCTGAACTGACTAACTAAACTGAAAGACTGATGAGCATGAAAGTGAGATCCAATGGATTATGAAGCAACCCTGAGAATATTACTGAAGTAAGGTAATGACAAGTGCTAGCCACTTGACATGCTTACTGATATTGAGACTGTTATATGACTGATTGTTTCAGTACTGTTATTGATGATCTTATGATATAAATTAATGACATGTATATTTGATGAATATGACACGGCATGCATGTTTCTTTTATTTATGAAACTGTCATGTATATGTCATGTAGTATTCTGCTTAGAATGTATTTTTACAATATTGGCCTTTATATACTCTAATGAGCAACCCTGCATTTTAGATCAGTGCAGATAACTGATATGTTTGGATGGATGACTGACTCAACTCATGACGAAAAAGTTGCACATGACATAAGAATAGATGGAGTCATGAGTCACTAGAGTCTATTCTAGTTATGAAAATGAATAATGATTTCATTATGTTATATGACATTGGTTTTGTTGATGTTTTAAATTGAAGTCTTTCGCTAAACGAATGATAATGTTATCTTATTTTAAATGAATATTAGTTTCCGCTGATATTATATGATTCATTTTATTTTAATGATGTTGTAACGAACAGGCTAGCACTATCAAAATGACCTAATTGCTCATGATATTTGGAGGTAAAATTTTGGACTGTTACATTCTATGTGTGTGTGTTTTTTCCTTCTGGTTTCTAGGAACTAAATGGATTTGGCGAAGAAAATAATTGTTTAAATTAAAAAAGGCAAATGACTGGCTCAAGGGATCAACGGAGATGTGATCGAGAATGTTAGTAGTCTCATATTTAATTCTTGGTGTCTTCACCTTGGTCGCACTATCTTCTCAGCTTCGAATTATCAAATGTTAATAATCCTAGACATTAAAAAATTAGAAAAAAGGAACCAAATGAATTTGGAGGATATATATATTCTTTTGATGTACTTTTCTTTATATATATATATATATATATATATATATATATATATATATATATATAGAGAGAGAGAGAGAGAGAGAGAGAACATTTAGTGAAAGAATGGATGTAGAGTATTATTTTTTATTAAAATGATAAAAATTTATATATTAATTTATTTTATTAATAAATAATACATTTAATCAATTTTAACAATCTAATTATTCAATGTTCATAATTAAATTAATTTAATAAATATAATTATATCAACTATCATAATTTAATTAATTGTATATGATACTTTCTATTATCAAATTAGCTCTCTCTCTCTCTCTATATATATATTATATATATATATATATTCTTTCATCTTAAAAGAATATAATTACTCTAATTATGAATTATAGTTAATTAATTTAAAATATTTTTTTTATATTAAAGTGTAGAATCAGGTGCTCTATGAAACTCGCATAAGATCTTTTGCCGGGAAAATGTTAACAAATCTTAAACTATTTAACCTTGGATTGAAAATAAGAAAAAAAAATAGATATAAAAATAGCCTCCGTTATAGTTCGTAGTGTTGTTCCGTATCATATCAAATTCAATGATTTGATATGACTTCAATATATGATAATATGCATAAATTTTAATGTGAGTGAATCGAATCGGCGAACCGAAAAAAAAAAAAAAAACTGGGTTTGATGTTGACGTCATCTTTCGGTGGGATTAATGACGAGTGACAACTGCATCATTCGATGATGTTATTAATTAATACAACCCATGGCATTGTATCACTTCAAAAACATATTGTCATTTCATTTTAGTAAATGGAAATAAAAATATTTAGCACTAGTATTCTAAAGAGTGATGTAGTATAAATAAATCAAAATTTGTAAATAATAAAACATCTTAGAGATAGGATAGTTAGTAAATGTTTCCAGAAGTAATATATATATATATATATATCTCACCACTCTTATACAACAAAATTTGTGAACTTTCTTTATTATGAAATTAAGTTCCATGAAAGTCGAACACCCAAAGTAAACATTGTGAAAAATGCAAACCCTAAAAAGGAATTCAGTTTTTTTTTTTTTTTTTTTTACTTTTGTCATCCCAAACATACCCTACATTATGTACTTCTGTGAAGAAAAATGTGACCGAGAATAAGACGTTGCAACTGCCATCAATTTTCTCGCAAGCTTTGGCTAGTAGGTTAAAATGCATATATGAAATTCCAAATAAGGATAACAAAACCAATTTTATATTTTTAAACCCTTTTCAATTTCAACGCCTATACTATATTAATTAACTAGAATAACAACAACTTGGGATCCAAGATGTCCTCTCATTTCTTTCCGGATAAAGTTGAGAAAAAATCGGAATATCACGATATTTTTCTTTATTTCTTAATATATATATATATATATATAAAGTAAAAACATATGTGCAATTAAGCAAAAAAACATGATTAAAAATATGCATGAATGAACTATATTGTAATAATGTAGTAGTTATTAAATAAAAATTCAGGTCACTATAAGAAAATATCACGATTTTTTTAAAAAATAAATAAATAATTTATATTAAATATTATCAATCAACGAGATTGAAATATTATATTTATTTTAAAAAAATATCGACTCCCTTGATCATCGAATTTTGAAATTGGATTAGTTTTATCATTTATCTTCTTCGACTGATTGGGCCCAGGACGGGCCTGAGAAGCCCAACTAATTTTTAAGTCAAATTTGGACCCAATTTCCTGCGCACAGAAAGGATTGTTGAAATATAAAGCAAAAGAAGCTGCAGGAAATGAATAAATAATTACTGGCTAGAAAATAAGGATAACCAAAGTTGTTAAGCTTGAGTTTTTACATAAACTCATTTTAGGAGGGTAAATTTGCATCATAAACTCGATAATTAATATTAAAAGTTTATATATAATATTAATTTAGCAATAATATATCTTTATAGGCACATCAAATATATTGATAGTTCTTAGAAAAACTAAAATAATATGAATAGTTAATATATCGAAATTTAGCAATTTTAGTTGTGATCCATTTTAGCAAAACTCTAATGCGACTCTCAATCAGTGCGGCCACTCGGCTCGGCACACGGCCCGCACTGATTTTTGTTGGACCGAGCTTTATGAGTCCGATTTTTATTATATAGTTAAATATTTAATCATACATTATAAGTTTTTAGTTTTATCACTATATCATACATATATTTAATTATGCATCATAAATTGATAATTATATTATACATAAAATATTTTTTATTATATATTAGTATATCTAATAATCATACTATCGTATATTATAATACTTTTATTATTTTGTTAGTAGTCTAAATCATAGGGTAAAGAAAAAATGTGACATTTTTTTATTTTTATCATCTTTTTATTTTAATTTAATTTAATAAAAAACATACAGCAAAAAAAAATGTTCAACCTGATTTAAGACAACTCTACCCAACCGACTCGAGCCGAAATCGTGCCGAATTAATTGAAGCGTGATATGACATGATACATTTTCTATTTGTAACAGTTCGACACGGTCAAATCCCAATTGACCGACTCAGGCACGATCTCGGCCACCTCTTGTTTTGTTGCTCCTTTATTGGTGGACCATTTTAATCCCATAAAAGGTAAGCTCGGTGACTTCTCATCGTCCAATAAAGATTTTTTTTAAGCATTTCTTAAACTATCGTAATTTTTTTCATCTAATTTCAAACTACGAATTTATCGTATCCCTAAATTTATAATTTTTACTTTAAGCCTTTTATTCTGCTAGTTATACTTTTTTACATATTTGAAAAGATCAAAATTCTTCTCATTTTTAATGTTAAAAAAATAAAAAAATATAGAAAGGAGAGAATTAATCTGCAATAATAAATTGGAAAAAAATATTTTTTAATTTTAAAAGAGAGAAGGGTTTGTGGAATGATAATTTAATCTTTTCACAAATGAAAAAAAATAAAACTAACATAAAAATTAAGAGAATCATACAAAGTACTAAAGTGGCAAATGCGATAAAGTTTAGGAATATTGTAAAGTAAGCTAATACTTTGATATTAGATGCGAAAAATCTTAATAATTTAGGAGATGTTTACGAAAATATTTCTTCAATAAAAAAATAATCTTTATTGTTCTTACAAATATAAAAATTCTTTTTTTTTCTTATATCATTTTAATCTTTGACATGAAATGCAATATAATTTTGACTATGAGTAATTTTTAAAGTTTAAATCGTAGTTCTTAAATTTTGAACTTAAAAGTATATACATAAGATCTTCCTCATTCTTTACTTCCATGGATCTTCACCCCTCCCCCTTTCTTCTTCGCACTAGGGAAGAGAGGGGGGAGAGGGAGGCGCCCCTCCACCACACAAAGGAGGAGGAACACTACCTCTCATCTTCCTTGAGTTGTTTGAGCGACGTTGATACATACCTCTCATATATTGGAGGAAGAGTATATTATTAAGTTGTTACTTTAATATTATTTTATTTTTAAATAGCTTAACGATCGAATTATATTCGATCGAAAAGGTGGTCCGTGAAATGTAAAATTTAAAAGTAGAGTTGAAAAAAAAAGTTCGACTAACATTAAATGGAAAATGGAGGAAAATATTAAGGCCCGCATTGGGGCATGTGATTTGTCTGGGACGAGAAGTTATTATCAATTGGAATCCACCCAGATATTTTTTTAATTATTATTATCATCATTATCATTACTTTGAGATTATGAATTAAATGGGCGTTTTTCTAGAGGTAATGTTGTATTAAATTATCTGGGCTCATCATATTACCTTGTTCACTTGTGACAAGTAATGTGTAATCTGCATTGCCCAGACAATCCACATTGCCTATGAAATGACAATGTAGATTACCTATGGGAGGGTAGGCAATCCACATTACCACTTAGGTTACAATCTTTTAAATTTTAATTTTCGCATTTGTCCTTTACAGTTTTATTTAAATAAATTCTAAAATATATTGAATAAATTATAATAATAATTAAATAAATTATAAAATTAATCAAATAAATATTATAATTATTATTACTATATTATTATCATATTTTAAAAATATATTAATTATTTTATAATTTTAATTTTATGAGTGAGATTATATATTTGTGATTTAATTTTATGAAGTAAAAAAAATTTATATATCTAAACATAATTTTTTTATTAAGGGTATATTGGTAAAAACTGTATATTAACTCATAAATATATATATATTTTTATAAATAACTAATATGAATTGTATTGATAATTTAATAAATGTCAATTTTTCTGAGAGATAATCTACATTACTAAGTAATGCTGAATGAGAATGCTAGCCTAAGATTATCTCGGCAAATTATAAAACGTGTATCTGGCCGAATGATGAATTTACAATTTCACAATATTAAAATGAAGGGAACCGTCACTCCTTTTTAATGTTGCTGCCACTCCATCTTTTTGCCCCTCAAAAGTAGGTTAGGGAATTGACAACGTCGACCGGTGTAAAAAAAATGAGACAATATGAAAGAAACGGTATAGCACATTAGCGTACACCCTAACTTGAAGAATGATATATGACAAAATTTCTTTAATAAAATGTATAAAAAAAGTTGATTGGCTTAATCGATAGCAGAATTGGCCTTCAAACATTTCATTGGTATTAGGAACTTCGAATTCGAATTATGAAATTATTAAGAATTTAATGGGGGTGCTCCCCCTGTAAGGGGGGAGGAACCCCCTCCCCATCCGCGCCCGTCGGATGGAGATCCGATGGGCGCGGATTTTTTGAACGGTTTAGGTAATAAACTTGATTTTTTTCAAAATCATTTTTTGCCCACAAAAAATCTCTCTTCTCCCTCCCTTTCTCGCTCTCTCTTCACCCTCTCGCTCTCTCTTCTCCCTCCCTCTCTCGCTCTCCCTCTCTCTTCTCCCTTCCTCTCTCGCCCGGCGTCGGCGGCCAGATTTGGTCGCTCGGCCGTCGCCTCGCCGACTCGCAGTCTCCGTCGCCACCGCCCTCTCGCCACCTCTGCCGTCGCCGCCGCCTCGTAGCCTCGGCCGCCTTTCCCACTCGTCGCGATCACCGCCTCGCAGCCTAGGCTGCCTTTCCGTGATTTGGATGTAATCCGACAAAGTCACTTGTAATCCTAAGCGTTCGGAAATTAATTAAGCTTGTTTGGAATTGATACACTTTTACATGTTTTTTCGTTTGTCATATGTATCACATAATTACGGAAGGACATGATTGATACACTTTTACATATTTTTTCGTCTGTCATATGTATCACATATTCGCGGAACGACATGTTTGTATTTCGTAAATGACGTCGAGCTCATAATCCTCGGACATGTTTGTATTTCGTAAACGACGTCGAGCTCATAATCCTTAGAACGGAAACGATGTTTGTATTACATACTCAGGATGTTTGTATTACATACTCAGAACATACGTTTATATCAACATGAATCAATTATCCAAATGTAGAACACGTTACAATGAAAATCACATTTTTCATAAATCAACATCGGCATGAACACATTACTGTGTTTACAATGAATTAATTAAATCGACATGAATCAATTACATTCTCAAATTACATTTTTCATACATCGACATGAATCAATGACATTCTCAAATTCCAAACTTCGACAATATTTATCCTAAATAAAGCCTATCGTGCGGCGGCGGCATGCGAGGGTCCGGCGGCGTCGGTGCGACGGCGGCATGCGAGGGTGAGAGCGGCATCGGTGCGGCAGTTGCGAGTGGGCGAGAGCGGCAGACGGGGGCGAGAGCGACGGCGGCCTCGACGAGAGTGGCAGACGGGGACGAGAGCGGCGACAGCCTCGACGAGAGCGGCGATGGCCTCGACGAGAGCGGCGACAGCCTCGACGAGAGCGGCGATGGCCTCGACGAGAGCGGCGATGGCCTCGACAAGAGCGACGAAGGGTGGCGAGAACGGCGGCGGCCTCGACGAGAGTGGCGGCAACCTCGGCGAGAGCGACGGAGGGGGCAAGAGCGGCTGGGCAGCCAGATTCGGCCTTCGAAGGGTTAGATCCGACTGCCGAGCGGCCAGATCCGGCCGCCCGTGTCAGATCGGCCACCGAGCGGCCAGATCTAGCCGCTGGCAGCCAGATCCGGCCGCCGAGGTGGCCGATCTAACGCGGGCAGCCGCTGGGCAGTCAGATTCGATCGCCCGTGCCAAATCGGTCGTCGACGAGTAGAGAGGGAGAGAGGGAGGGAAAAGAGAGATGATCGCGAGAGGGAGGGAGAAGAGAGAGGGAGAGGGTGAAAAGGGAGAAGAGAGATTTTTTGTGGGGAAAAAATTGATTTTGAAAAAAAATCAAATTTATTATCTAAACCGTTAAAAAAATCTGCGTCCATCGGATCTCCATCCGACGAGCACGGATAGGGGAGGGGGAGGACCCCATTAAACCCAAATATTAATTAGAAAATAAATTATTACTGTTTTATCTTTTCAACACTAAATTAGTTGAACGCTTGTAACTTCACCTCGTGCTCCTTTATTTTTTTTTTCTTTGTTTTCCTTAGACGAGCTTTATCATTCTCTCTTTATAATCTAAAAAAGGAGAGAACTCTTACTAATGTAAATCTATATCAGTCTCAAAATGCATATTATTACTCCTAACTAAAATTGATATTGTCAAACCAACCTTTGTTATAACAATTAGATAGGAATTGTATCTTAAAAGCCATGAGTGCTAGTAGTCCCAAGTTCAAAATTTAAAGTCATTTGAAAATTAAATTAATTAGATGCTAATAATTTTAAAGATCGATGAATTTCAATCGAAAAAAAGGATATTATCCAATATAAAATAGAAGATAAAGCAACCACACTTCTGCACGGGAGAGAAAAAAATCATTCAATTGAGAAGCATGTAAAATTTTATACAACTAAAAATTTATCTTTATATATTTAATGTCTTCTAATAATATATATAAATCACATAATTAACATAAAGTTATATTAATTACGTATTAAAAATTGTATAGCCTATAAATGATCCCATTAAATATATAACATATGATTAATTTATAATTTATAAAATAAAATGTTAATTTTATGAACGAAAGTTGTATCAGTCCCGTGACATTTTTAGTATTTTTTCAATTAAGTAATCTTGAAAATTTTTGGCGATCGTTTGGAACTCTATTTTTCATTAACATGTATTTAGATAAATTTTATGTTAATAGAATAATTTTTCCTGCACTAAATAAATTAATATATGGAAAATAATATATATTCTAAAACTAAAAAATATATGAAAACGATAATTTTACATCGCGTGTGACTCCTCATGTTCAAGTTTAGATAATAATATTCTTTAGTCGATAAACATATTTTTAATTAAAGGTTTGAAAAGTTGTTTATAGTAGAATATGATAAGATTTTAAAAAACATATGAAATTATATTCATATATCAAAAGTCATCCGTTGTATTATAATTAACGATAGAATAATTTATGAGATCGTAGTAAGTGCAATCAGTTGTTGGAAAACTTATCATTAATTATATTTTTAAGCAACAAACAAATTGAGTAAAAAATCACTGAAAAATAAAGACCAATAACATTGACATATCAACTATCCAAATGAAGGAGGTGAATTAAACTCAATAACTTTATAGTATACCAACCGAATCATAAAATAAACTCAATCACTTTTTTGAAAGCTTGATTTTCTTTAAAAATAAAATTTCTTCTAATATATATCTAAAGAAAAAAAATATACATATTTATTTATTTATTCCTGAAATGACGTAAAAAACGTTGGTCCAAAAGTTTGGCACATGGACATTTCCGTCGATGTTGAATAATTTGAAAGCGAACGTAGTACGAAGATATCGATTGAACCGATGCCATGTGGGCCATAACACGTGCGAACAGAGAAACCCAAGGCCCACGGAGCCCATCAATGACACGTGAGGCATAAACGAGTGCGTGGAATTGGAACAAGTAATGACACGTGAGTACTGAGTACAATGCATATAACGTGTTATTTCAGATGAAGTATGTTGAATTCCGTCTTTATGATCATCCTTTTTTTTTCAAAATTTGATTATGAGATTTTCAGTAGTTTATGCATATAGCCTAAAAGATTGCTCATTGAACTTTATTCCACTTTTTGAAACAAGCTCAGATGATGATAGAGATGGACTTCCGGCCGGGCTCGGCCTGATCAAATCATTACAAGAAAATTATGTTTTTTCCGACGGCCCGTTTTCGGGGGAAAAAAATGTCACAATTTGTGACGGATAGGTCTCCGTCGGAATTTTCAACGGTTGCAACCATCTGAAATAAAAATAATAAATTATCAAATCTATTATATTATTATTTTATTTTTCGACGGTTAGAAACGTCGAAAGTTTTCATGGATATGTATCCGTCGAAAGTTTCGACAGTCATAACCGTCGCACTACAAGAAAATGGAGATTTTGCAACGGATAATTTCCATCGGAAATAAAAATAATAATTATTGAATTTATTATACTATTATTTTATTTTCTAACAATTTGAAAAGTCAGAATTTTCGACGGCTCCTCATCCGTCGGAAGCTCCGTCGGTCCGGACCGTCGGTAATCATAAAAAATAATTAAATATTATACTCTTATAATATATAATATAATTAGTATTTTATATTATTATTATAATTACCGACAATCCGAACCGTCGGTAATCGTAAAAATAATTAAATATTATAATCTTATATAATATAATATATAATAGAATTAATATTTTATTATTATAATTACCGACGGTTCAGACCATCGGAAGTTCAGACGCTCCGGACCGTCGGTAATGAAAAAAGTAATTAAATATTATAATTGTATATATCATAATATGTAATATTCTTAGTATTTTATTATTATAATTACCAACGTCGAACCGTCGGAAGTTCATACGGTCGAAATTTCAATAAACTTCTGACGATGGAAACCGTCGATAAAGTAAAAATATCATTTTATTATTACATTATTATCAAAACCGTCGGTAATTAAAAAATAATCCCGCCCCATTCCCCGCTTTTTTTTTCTTTTCCCGCTCTCCACTTTCTTTTTCCTTCTATTTATTCATTCACTCTACCTCCTCTCTCTCTCCGGGACGACGATGGAAGGACGACCCCTCGGCGACCTCTCTCTCTCCGTTCTCACTAGAGATCGACCGGCTACGGCTAGATCGGCCGCCAGGCGGCTCGATCGGCCGCTGCCGGCCAGATCGGCTGCTAGATGTCCTGATCGGCCCGCTACGGCTAGATCGGCCGCCAGGCGGCTCGATCGGCGGCTGCCAGCCAGATCGGCCGCCAGGCAGTCTGATCCTACTGGCTGCGGCCATATCGGCCGCCAGGCGGCCTGATCCGGTCGGCTGTGGTCAGATCGAGTTGCCAAGCGCCCTGATCGGCCGCCAACGGCTCGATCGGCCGCCAAATTTTTTTTATATTTTAAAAATTATTTGCGATGGTCGCAACCGCTGAAACTTATGGATCGTTCAGCAACCGTCAGAATTATCGACGATCGCGACCGTTGGAACGTATTGACAGTCGCAATCGCTAATAATGTTTTGACGGTTGCAACCGTCGGAAGTTCGGCGTTTGCAACCGTCGAAGTTTCGACGGTTGCAGCTGTCGGAACTCTTCGACGATCGCAACCGTCGAAACTTTTGACGGGTGTTTTTCGAACGGTCTGAAACATTTTGCAACGTCACCTTTTTTGACCGATCATTTTTGTCGATAAATTCGTCGAAAACCTCTATTACCGATGGATTTTCTCAATTTTTCGACGATTTTAACCATCAGAAAATAACATTTTTTTAGTGAATCGACTTAGGCCGTGTCGGAAGGCACTTCAATCAATTTGTTCGGGCCGATTCGAGTTGGGTCGGGCCGTCCGATTCTTTTTTGCTATATGTATTAAATTAAGAAAATAAAAAATGAAAATGGGTCATAAAATTGTGGCAGTAACAAAAATAATAAAAAATATTATAACATATGATATTACACTACAAGAAAAAGATCGATTAGAGATGAAGCAAAATAGCATCTACTACGATGCTGTAATGATGCAAAAATTGCTGTCGTGAAATGCTAATATGCGTCGCTATTTTGACGCTAAAGCGACACTGAATCTATCGACGCTACCTCGACACAGATACGACGCTATAGTGCAACTCTAATATGGAGCTATTTTTAGTTCTATTGTGTCGCTACTGTAACGCTACGATGTTGTAACGCTAATGTGACGCTAAGAGCTAAGACGCCACTGCGACGTGAAAGAGACAATAATTATGATATCTTCATTCAATGAAATGGCATTGCGCCAACTACTGTCGCTAATTCTTTCGTTTACATTCATATTGTTGATATCATTCAACGAAAGAAATGTCATATTAGATCAAATTCATTCAATTACAACTTTCATTACATCAAATTACATCGTTCACATTCAATTACAACTTCCATTACATCAAATTACGTTAGGGCAGCATCAATAGGAGGAGGAGGAGGCGGCATCCGGACGGCGTTGAGGCAGCAACAGGAGGAGGAGAAGGCAGCGTCGGGGCAGCAGCAATCGAAGGAGGAGGCGGCCGCGGCTGTGGCAATTGGAGGAGGAGGCAATGGGGCAGCAGCAATTGGAGGAGGAGGCGGCGGGGCAGCAACAATCGGAGGAGGAGGAGGTGGCGTCGGAGGAGGAGGCGGCAACGGCAGCGTCGTCGTCGAGGCGGCAGCATGAGGAGGAAGAGGAGGCAGCGGCGGCATCCGGGCGGCGTCGAGGTAGCAACATGAGGAGGAAGAGGAGGCGGCGTCCTTCGGGGCAGCATCAACATGAGGTGGAGGATTCGGTGGCGGCATTTGGGCGGCATCGAGGCAGCAGCATGAGGAGGAGGAGGCGGTGTCCGGGCAACATCAACAGGAGGAGGAGAGCAGCAACAGGAGCAGGAGAAGGAGGCGGCATCGAGGTAGTAGCAGCATGAGAAGGAGGCGACATCCATGCTTTATGCGACCAAGTGGGCACAGAAGATGGCGAACGCGCAGAGAGCGTTGGATAAAAGAAAATGAATGGTTAGGATTCGTTCTTCGATGGACACATGGATTGCCAATTAACGACACACTTTATTGTGATGCTACGGGAACGCCCTTTAATTTAATTCTTATAGATAATCATTTATAAAGTATGTCGCATAACGCCGCACTTTAGCGCCTCCAATGTCGCAACGCTAAAGTAGAATAACGCGTCTCATTAGTGTCGCAATGTTTAAACGCTAAATTAGTGTCCAAATAGGTGACGCTATTATGACGCTATAAAGAGTGACGTCGCAAATAGGCGATGCGATTGTGACGCTAGGATGTGTACGCCACTATAGCGACGATGCGGTGGCGCCAAAATAATTGATTGAATGTATAAGTTTGGATGCAAAAAAATTCTAACAAAATCAACATTTCTTGAAAAAAATTTGAAAACTCTATGTCGACTAAATAGGACTGTTCCGAGCACTACCGAAAGGTTCGATTTTCACGAGCGCACATTTTTAGATTTCTTAGGGAGGCAGAAGTTTTGATGAATTTTTAGAATTACGAAAATGTGTATTTTGAGAATAGGAGGAAACTGAAAAGACGTAAAATGTGAAAGTTTCCGCCGCCCCACCTTCCCGATCCCTTTGAAATGGCTATTTTTTCGTTGCGATCCGAGTTAGGACCGTGGAGAACCAACTATTTCTATTCCGAAAATTTGTCCATTTTATTGAATTTCTTCCGACTTCCGATCGCCACGATTCTTGTGTGACTGAACAGCTCGCGTCATTCTCTATGAGTTCATAATTTTTGTTTCGATTTCCGTCGGACTCACGTTGGCGACCGTCGGAAGTTTTTCTTTTCCTAGGTTCTTAACTCCGCCATCCGACCTTCTAAAATTGTCAAAAAATACTAAAAAATCTGTGTTGCCATGATCTACAAGAGGTACAAATTTCATGATGATCCGATGGTCGGATATTTGATAATCGCCATTTGAATACCATGAAAAATGAAGAAGCACTATTCTCCTAATTTCAGAATTTGAGAATTAGAGTATAATGTATGTATAACATGGTATATTTAATTTTTGTATATTATATAATAGAATAATATAGTATATTATGGTGTATAATATAGTATAATATAGTTAAGTATAGTATATAGTATTGTATAGTATGTATATGTATGTGTATGCGAAGTAGCGTCGTGATGGCTATTGCATATATATATGTATATGTATATGTACACAAATTAACAGTAGTTAAATATGAATAATAATTAATATTACTTATATAAATACTTGTATATTCTTAAAATTCTAATGTTGGTGCCGCATTAGCTTCACATTATCGACGCAAGCTTTGTGACGCTAGTTAGCGCCACACCTGGTCGACGTCAATACAACGCAAGTTGTAGGCGCCAAAATCGCCTCTTGAACTTGCGTCGATTTAGCGTCGCCAAAATCTCCATAGCCAAAATGTCAAATTTGATTTTGAAATCAATCGCATCGGTTGGTACTAATCTTATTTCAAATAATCCAAGGATGTTGTTAGCACTTAAATGAAACTAAGGTAGCTTTTTAGTGCAAATCTTGCCTTTTACCAACTGGTCAATTCTTTGGTTGATGTACATATGCGTATAGTGCCTGAATGTGAGATTATGATCATGATCACATCCGATTAATAAAAAAAAATGGCATGTTCTGATCGAGATTGAGTTCAGATTCAAAAGACTCAAAAGGAATCATTATTTAATTTTATTGTAATTTATATCATAATATATATTATTTATATATCATATTATTACTCTTTCTTATCAGTAATTTTACGTTACTAATAATTTGAAAATCTACCACATTATCTTATTTATTTTATTCGAATTTACAGTTAAATTGTATATGAAAATGAAAATACACATTACTTAGGAAAGAGGTGTGCATTCATATTATCATTCAAGCCACAATCTTATTTTTAAATTCTTTTCATATTTACACATTACAATCTTATACAAATAAAAATATAAAATAATTTTAAAAAAACAGATAACCATAAAAACAATAAAAAATATTACAAACACTATCATAATAATTAACAATATTAATGTATTTGCATATTATTATTCATAATATAATAATACTATTAGGTACAATACTTATTTTGGATATTACGTATATTAGTATTTTATTATCATTATTTTAATTTTAAAATATATAAATTTTTTACAAATATGTTTATTGAATTTATTAATGTTACAAAATTGTCTGATCTAAATTTTCGGTTGAAATATATAAAATTTAACGTGACATTATTGATAAAGAGTATTCTAGTAAAAAAAGGTTATCTAGTAATTTTATTATAAATAAACATGGTTATTTAAATTGTTAACGAAATTGCTTATACAGAGTAAACAATTTAATGCACACTATTGATAATCTACTAAGGAGCATTTTTTTTTCATTTAGGTAACATAGATGCAAGAAAAACACCTTCAGAATTTATTTGATTGAGAATGAAAGAAGATACAGATTGAAAAGGAGAAGAGAATCTGAATTTAAGTTAAAGAAGAATGAAGCAAAAATTCTATCATTTTTCTTCTATTTCTTTCAACACTTTATTTTTTATTTCAACTAAATAATATAATAAAATAAAAAAGAGAGAAAAGAATTAATCAACTTATATTTCTTCATTTTGACATATATAATAAATATAATACATGTATAAAAGATATTTATTCAAATAAATTTATTACTTAACTTTTATTATATTTCCTTGATTTTACTTACTTCATTCAAACATGTTAAATACTTTCATTACCATTTACTTTATTTCAGTTTGTTTAGTTTTCCATCACTTCTATTGCTTTCTCTTCCCTTTACTAATATTCGAACCAAACAGGTTTTGATGTATAGAATTATCTTATTAGTAATAAATAGCAAAGAGTTAAAAAAATAAATATATCTTTTATGAAATTTGTAATATATTAATAATTTTAATATTAAAAAATAAACCGAAATTACTAGCTCATAAGAATTTAATTCTCAATTACTTGATCGAAATTATTTCCATTTCAGATCTAAATTATGAAGAGTCGACCAA
Source organism: Pontederia crassipes (assembly GCA_030549335.1). Lineage (NCBI taxonomy): Eukaryota > Viridiplantae > Streptophyta > Magnoliopsida > Commelinales > Pontederiaceae > Pontederia > Pontederia crassipes. The sequence continues at coordinate 3,384,723 of CM060185.1, read as the reverse complement.
AATCAGGTCACTAAGTTTGCTCGCTCGTAATTAATAAAATATCAGATAAAAATAGGCTTACATTTTTTAAATATCCAAAACCCTATTAAAGATATAGCTATTTGAGCGTTGGATAATATTCTTTTTTCCCATCCTTTAATTAATTAACTAGTCCAATCAACTGTACATAATTTTCCTTAGAAGTTTTATCAAACTTTACTTTTGTTCCTAATATTCAACCTGGTTAATTTTCTCTTCCTGTAAACGTTTATTTCCTTTACATTTATTGTTTTATAAATGGAAACCACGAGGGTATCTCTTGTATAATTTTATCGGATGAGATATAAATATGTCTATTATTTCGCATTTTCCACTGAGTACATATTAACGCGCTAGAAATGTGTCATATAAAAAATAAAAGTATTAAACTTTGTTTTTTTTTGTTTTTTTTTTAAATGTATACTCCAGTTAACACAAAACGGGACTCTAATTTGTGTGCACTGTGTACACACATATATATAGATAATTTATACATTTAACTTTGTTTTGTATTAATTATTACTTAATTTGTCTCCCGGGCTTGAATATTAATTCCTTGTAATTTTCTTATTTGCAGTAAATGTAATTGCCTTGCCAATTAGAGCGCTCTATTGTTGCCTTGTTGGCAATATTATCTTTATCTTTGCTGTTACGATGATGTCACCAGCGATGTCTAAATCGCAACCCATCGCATCGTCCATACAAACAGAGCTCGTGGTCGTGCCATTGCCCGCTTAAACCTTCTCTCGAACGCGCCAAGGCCTTCGTTGTCGTCTCTGCTCCCTGCCATACGCTTCGCGATAGAACGTGCCGGAAACCTTTGCAACGCCGCCGGCCTCCGTCGCCAATCAAACACTCCGCGTCCTTCTGAAGGTTTGCGCCTCCATATCCTCTGATACCTCTGACAGCTCTGCTTTATTATCCTTGCGGAGAGGCGGCCTTTCTCTTTTTCGTCGGCGTTCTCCCCAGTCGCGGCACGCTTCGGCTCTCTGCCTTCTGCGATGGAGAAATCGGCAGCTGAGGCTTGGGAGGGGAAGGACTTGGATTTCTTCCCGGAGGACGGCAGCGACGGAGAAGGCGCGATGAGCGGCCACGAGGAGAGCGGCAACGACGGAGAGAGCGAGAGGAATGACGAGGACGAGGAGGAAGAGCGCCCCCCTTCGTTCACCTCCACGCACTGGCCCCAGAGCTTTAGGTGAGTGCCTGTCCGGGCGTGCGGCTGCGTCTTTTTGAAGCCCTCTATGCCGTTTCGGTAGTGTAGGCGTTGGAAAATGTTAGAATGTGCTTTTCCTGGAAGTTCGTATGCGTCACAAATTAAGATGTACATGCGTTCGCTCAGAACAGTTGCTTGCACTGTTCTCTTTGCGAGTCAAAACAAAATTATTTGATGTGATTGTACTGTTTCATATTATGATCTTGATGGTAATAACTAATGACTTAGATGGATGAGTTTTTGCCCCTTTCGAGGCCCTGGCATCTGATTTGTTTTGAATTGCAATCTTTTTTCCTACAGGGAAACAACTGATTCCTATACTATTTCTGCTTCGCCAGCGTTCGGGTATCTTGGGCGTTATCCCAGTCACAAGGGCTCTAGTTTTGATCTTGGCGATCAAAGGGTGCAAGATGCCAAATTGCCTCTTCTATCCGATGACAGCCTTCCTGAAAAAGGGGGTTCTGATAAGGACTCGAGTAAATCCCTCTCATTTCCTGTGCAATATTCTGCAGAAGGATATATTCAGCATGGGTGCTCTCTAACTCAGACGGTCTTTAATGGTATTGCTCATTCACTTGTGCAGGTCGACAGAACTGTTCTGTGCCCATTTATTTTTCATTAAGGAGATTATTTTGAACCAGACCACTTCTTCGGAACATTTATTTATCTACATGGTCTCTATGAGAGTTTGGATTACTTTAATTTATGCTTGTCGTAGTCTTTGATGAAGTTTCTTTTGTATCATTTTGTTCAGGGATTAATGTGTTAGTTGGCGTTGGTCTTCTTTCTACCCCATTTACCGTAAGAGAGGCTGGATGGGCTTCTTTGGCACTCTCAATTCTTTTTGCAGGTATTTGCTATTATACTGCCATTCTCATGAAGTACTGTTTCGAGAGCAAAAATGGCATCTTTACCTATCCTGATATTGCGGAGGCTGCATTTGGGCGGTTTGGACGATTTTTCATGCCTGTAAGTACTAAATAATCAATTAATCATTATTTAACCATGGAAACAAATGAAGAAAGGGAATGGGGTCAAGTAGTTTATCTTCGTTTAAAAGGATCTCGGATTTGAAATCTACTGCACATAGAATGTTCTCGTTGAGTCTCACCCCTCAGTGGTTGGCAATAAAAGAAGGGAAATCTCTATTAATGAATTTTTTAAGTAGTACATTTAGCTACCACTTCAACTTGTTCTCCTAACCGGTGCGGTGCTTTCATAAGAAGGCCTCGCATGTTGAGATTATAGAGAATACCGTTGACCTTGCTATTCTTTCATGCAGGTACTGTTGTACGCTGAACTTTATGTAAGCCTTACATCAAATGTGATATTGGAAGAGTGATATATTTGATTTCTGTCTCACTGAGTTAGAAAACATGTATTTCAGTATCCAAGTTTATTTAACCATTTTATTCTTTGAATGCAGTCATATTGCGTGGAATTTATTATTTTAGAGGGTGACAATCTTTCTAGGATATTCCCTGCAGCTGCTTTCAGTATGGCTGGGATTCATCTTGATTCTCACCACTTCTTTGGGATATTGACTGCCCTAATTGTTTTGCCTACTGTTTGTCTTCGAGATTTTAGGATCCTTTCTTACCTGTCTGGTATGGCATGGTATTTCACATGTATCATTTGCATCTTTTTCTTGAAGTAAAACTTTTTGAACTTATGCAATTTTCATACATGTTGCAGCTGGTGGTGTGATAGCAACTCTCCTGATCTTCTTCACTGTTCTTGCTGTTGGTATCACGGGTGGAGTTGGCTTTCATCATACTGGCGAAGCCGTGAAATGGAGTGGCGTGCCATTTTCTATTGGTGTATATGGCTTTTGCTACTCTGGGCATGCGGTATTCCCAAATATTTACCAGTCAATGTCTGACCGTAGAAAATTCAGCAGGGCATTATTGATAATGTAAGGCACCACAACTTCTTTGAAGTAGAGCCTTCAATTATTCTTTATGTACATCTTCACGTTCATTCCTTGAAACAAGTCTTTTCTCCATGTTTGAGAACAGCTTTGTCTTGTGCACTGCAATATATGGTTCTTTTGCCGTCTTTGGATATCTCATGTTTGGTGAAGGCACGCTCTCTCAAATAACCTTGAATCTGCCTAAGCATTCAATTGCATCAAAGGCCGCAATATGGACAACGGTAATCACATAAATGTAGATGGATATCGGAAATGTTATTTTGCACAAAGAAAAGTAAACCATACTATTCTGCTTTTCTTTTCCTGGAACTAATTTCTTCTCTAACATTCTATAATTGGGTTTGTCATCAGGTGATTAACCCTTTCACAAAGTATCCTTCTTTGCTTTTGTCCTAAATTGAATTCCTTTATTGCCTGCTGTAACAGTTCTTTAAGCACAGTGCTATGGATAATGCACTTTGTTTATCCTTAATCTTGAACAGATATGCCTTGTTGCTTAATCCCTTGGCTAAAAGCTTAGAGGAGTTGCTTCCTCCTGGAATATCCGACAAGTTTTGGTGTTTCATCTTATTAAGGGCTACTCTGGTCATTTCGACTGTGTGCATTGCATTTCTTCTGCCCTTCTTTGGTACGTATCTGAAAGGTTTCTTTGAAAGCATTCATTTTCCTGCAGACACAGGTCTTAATCGATATCCTGTGTGAAAGCAGATTTAGATATTATCAAGTTTAGGTTATAACATATTAATTGATATTCCCTGGTCTTATCAAGTTTTGGGTATAACATATATAAGGCTTCAAGCTTCTTACCCTAAAAAGATTGAAGCCTTATATATAAAAAGTTTACATAAAGACTCCCTTGACATATGATAGGAATTTATTTCATAACAACACTTTGTCATAGTTCTCAAATGGAATACCTATTATGAAATTAGAACTGAAACTAATTACAAATCATACATAGAATAGATTATAAAATTTTAATCTGATGGCTCCATCACCAATACCCCTGTGAGTTCCCTCACTGTCTCTGTGAAGCATCTTAATTGTATTTGAAGAACATATGAATAACAACTAGATTAAGATTCAAAGTTAGTGTAAGGAAGCTTCAACTGATTTAGGAGGCCATTTTCGTAATTTCAACATTGGCACCAACCAATCACCCATGCTTTTTAAAGATTGACTGAAAAAGAAGAACCCAGTTCTCATGTGTAATGTTCCAGTAGCCTCCAATATTTCTCCATTTGATTTATCCTTTTAGCAATTCTGTAGTAGTTTGTCTTCAAATTTTATTTTAGCTTTTTTAGTTGCACAAATTAATTCACATTGAATTAACTACAAACCTTTATGGGATGTACAGGTCTCGTTATGTCTTTGATTGGTTCACTAATGAGCATGCTGGTGGTAAATTTTTTTGTTCTCATATTTAAGTCGCATTAGATTTAGTATTATTGCATATGCTTAATTTGTATCTTTTACAAGTATCTTACACTGCATTTTAGTTGGACTTTAATTGGATAATCAGTATGAACATTGGACTCAATACTGCTGGTATTTCACCAAAGAGAAACAAGATCTTTGTAGAATGAGAATGAATGGTGGGGTTCTGTAGGTAGAAGTCTTTGGAAAGTGAATTTTCCAGGTGGAATTTAATAACTGTGATTATAGAATAAGAAATCACCCTTCGCCATTTATTACTAGATAAATAGATGCAAGTGCTACATAATTCAATCGAAGAGGTAGGATTTTCAGCTGAGATAATAGGGTTCTAAAATAGAGCCTAAGTGCATTATACATTCGACATAGATGACCAGCTACAGTTTGTACATGTATTATTTGTGTCACCATCAGATCAGATGAAAGCTGCTTGATTTTGCATGCTTGGTTCTGGTTTCTTTGCATCTGTTATGATCTCAGTTGACTATCCAATTATCTGTAGATTATTGTTCACACTTCATATGCTAGATTTAGATGTTGGAAATATGATGTTGATGAAACTTTCAAGCTTCAGATGTCAGTGTAATCATAGTATTGTCAGGTATTTTAACAGAATACATGTTTACAGATTTATCATTATACCTAGAAAGTGTCAAACATTGGATTAGGGATACAACTCCAGAGCATACTAGCATCATTAAAAAATTTCCTCCATCTCTGTTTTTGATCAATACTTTATACTCATTGTTCTTTCACCCTTTCTGTAATTACTCTGTGTGGCCTTGTTGCTTCTTCAGTGGTGTCCTATTATGATATTTTCTTATTTGTTACAGTACCTCGAAAAAGTTATATCTGGTGTATAAGTATATCTAGACTAAATTGGCTCCAATTGTAGTGGACTTAATTAGAAGCGGTAGTTGAAAGTGTCCTTTTTTGTTTCTTAACAGGCAATCATAATGCCACCCCTTTGTTACCTAAAGATAGCAGGGAAGAAAGCTACAACTCCACAGGTATCTGATTGCTGTTCTAGCTGATGAATAACCTAACGATCATTCCAACTACTCCTTTTCTACATTTCAACATATGACAACAACAACAAAGCCTTATCCCACTAGGTGGGGTCGGCTACATGGATCATACGACGCCATTCCGCTCTATTAGTAACCAACATTTCAACATATGAGCTGACAAATTTTCATGTATGACTTAATTGATAAATTTTATCCAGCTAATGATGAATTAAGGATATTTTTCTCTGATAAAGAAAAAAAAATTCGATGGGCAGTACACGTATTTGTGATCCTACTAATCTCCTCATTTGTCTTTGCAATTCAGGTCATATCATGCACCACAATAATATCATTAGGCGTATGTGGTGCTGCCATGGGAACATACTCCTCGATATCGCAGATAGCAAATAGTTACTGAAGTCCAAACTCTCATATTTTCTGTATCTTCTTAGTCGCCCCCTGTTGTAATGTGGGATAGAGTCGCAGCATATTTATTCTCTATTACTAGTTCACTATTTACTTTGTAATGAGATTAACGTCTATAGTAACTTATGTTATCAGCGCAAGATATCATCTTCATTTTGACCTTCTAAACATTTCATGCAATGAATTTTTAAGGTTAGCCTTTCTGGAAATTTTTTTTAAGGTTTGTCACAGTGACTTATCAGGAAAGGTTTATGATTCTTAAAGTTGATGTGAAATCTTTTTTTTAGGTATCTTGAGATGTCATCCTGAATGTGCTTAGGATCATGAAATAACTTGGAAAATTCTATCTCATGAATTAAAACTTGCATCCAATCTCCAATATTCACACGTTGGATCGATCGTACTATACAAATTCCAACAGCTTCAAAGGCATTCATTTTGACCTCTCAAGTTTTCTCACTTAGGCCCATTTGGTTGGGATTACCTATGGGTCGAGTTAAGGTACATAATCCATTAACCCAGTTTTAAAGTTTGCATCGGATTATCAATATTCTACCTATTATAAAGAATACGTTAACTTTCAGATTTTCCCTCTTTTCATGGTTAATAGTTATTTTTTTTTAAAAATGACAACTTGACCTTTGTACTTTTTATAAAATAAGAGGTGTGTTTGATTATAACCCGAAGAATATCTGCATATTCCACTAATTAATCCTTAACCAAACGCCACCTTAAAGATGGCGAAGTAAAATCTAATGGAATGCATCCTTTCTAGATTGGTCATTTCTTTCTCAATCATTTTTTCTATGCAAATAAAAATCTCCTCGTATGCATCTACAACTCTTAATTGTAAGAGATTGAAGCTTGTCATTTAGTTATATACATATTTCACCAATTAAAGAATCAATTCAAAGAAAAATAACATTAAAGAAATTTTTGGTATTGACATTGCCAATATCCTTGCACTTTACTTTGGGCTCCAATATCCTTGTATAGGTATCTTTTGTAGATTATTAGATAATATTTTATTAAATTATTTCAGCCTATCATATTACTATAGGTAATAAATAATCTGGATTGCTTAAGAAATTTACATTGTCTATGAGTGACAATGCAGATTACTTATGGGAGAAAAGACAATTCAAATTGTCACCTAAGTTGCAATATTTTTAATTTCACTTTTTAATAATTTTATTTAAATAAATTATAAAACTAAATAAATTAAATAAATAAATTTGAGCTAATTATTATAAAGTATTATTATCATATTTTTAAGAATATATTAATTGTTTTATAAATTTTAATTTTATGGATGAGAATATTTGTTTGTGATTTAATTTTACGAAGTTAAAAATAATTTTTATATAAAAATATAATTATTTTATTAGGGTTATATTAGTAAAATTGTTTATTAACTCATAAATGTTTACTTTTCTATAAATAACTAATATAAATTATTAAATAGATTACTTATACATGCTAAATAAAATAATCTACATAATTTAGTAAGTGTGAATCTTTTTTAAATGTAATGTATATTGATAAGTAATCTTGAAGTATACCAATATATACATCTGACAACTCTATCACAAAATTTCTAGGTTTTTTATGGTCAGCCAAATAGCAAAAATAAGGCGCCCATCTCGTAAGTTGGGACACATTAGAACTACCTATTTAGGAAGGTGGCAATGACATAGGTAGTTCATTGTAATTAAATTATTTCTTTTAATTAACTAAATTATTTTAAAATAAGTTATTTGTATTTTATATTTCATTTAAATTGAATAAATGATTTTAAAATAAATGATTTTATCTTTTATATTTCTTTTGTTCCATTAACAGAAGTTGGACTCATGTAGCTTTGTGCGTTAGTCGTTACCTTTGCCCGAGCAGCACCATGCTCATGTGCGTGTGGTTGGAAAGGCAGGGGACATGTCTCTAGACATTGATGATGTAGATGTGACAGGGGACATGTCCATCCGGGGGATCATATTCGACTGTAGTCCAATCGTATATGCAGGTGAAACAAGCTCGTCTCTCGTGACAAAATTGTAACGACTTGGTCTAAAGATTCAGATAGATTAAATAGTTTTATATGGATAAAATGCCAAGGTGGTATATAGTCACTTCCTAGTTCCTACATCTTTCGAAACAAATTTTAAATTCATGCAGACTTAGTGCAATTACAAGTTATGCTTTCATTTGATAATGTCTTGAATTATATCAAGATTAAAAATTCATCAACTAGTCTGTGAGGGGTTAAGGGAATCTTATAACACCTTAGGATTTTATCAAGAGTAATATAGTAATGTTATAATTCAATTAGAGTACTTGAGGAAAAAAGATTAAATCTTATTGGAAGTAGGAATTATAATAGATTGATATTAGGAATTTCAATTTGATTTGAGATTTTAAAAAAATGTTTAATGGATATAGGACTTATCAAATAGGAAATGTTTGAGAGTTTTATGACTTAAAAATATTTCAGCCATTAAAATAATATTTATTCAAAAATTAAGTGATAAAATATTATGGAATTAAATAATTCCAAAAATTAGATGATAAAATCTTATCATATTAAATAATTAAGAAAATTAGAGAAAAGAAAAAAAATATAAAGATAAAATAAAAGTAGAGTTTGATTGAAAGAAGTTATAAAATAGATAAAAATGAATTTGAGTAGAGATGAATTCTTAATAAGTATGGTTATGAAATAATTAATAAAATTCGAATTTAATTCATAATTGATTATGGATTCATAGCCTATTGTTCAATTGGCATAAATTGATAAATAATGATATTATTGATATTAATTGTGCATTGTCCAAATGACGATATGAAAAATTGCTACAATTGAATTGTTAAATTGATAATTGAGACTTTTATGATCGATGGGAGCCGTTATGGTCGATGGAGACCCTCGTGATCGATAGAGATCTTTGTGATCGATTGAGACCTATTAGGTCGATGGAGACTCATTGAGTCGATTGTTGAATACATAATTGTTAATGGAGATCCTTGTGGCCGATTAAAGCCTTTATGATCGATGAAAACTCTCGTGATCGATAGAGATCTTTGTGATCGATTGAGATCTATTGGGTCGATGGAGGTTCTTGGAATCGATTGTTGAATGTATAATTATTAACGAAGGCCCTTGTAGTTGATTGAGGCCTTTACGGTTGATGAATGCCTTTGTGATTGATTGAGGCCTTTATGGTCGATGTAAATTCCCCGTGGTCAATGGAGATCTTTGTGATCGATGGAAGCCCATTGTGGTCGTTAGAGGCCCATTGTAGTCGATGGAGACCATTATGATCGATGGATATTTTCAAATGGAATGATTAATTAAATTGAATTGAATTGATAATTGAATTGATATTGAATTGAATTATTAAATCATTAATCACATTGTGCCATAGTGGCTGATTGTTAATTAAATTGCACTCAAGTGATTGATAGATAATTGATTTCGCCTTAGTCGTTGATTGATAATTGAGTTGCTCCCTAGTGGCTGATGGATCATTGTTTATGACTTAGTGGATGATGAAAAATTGAATTGATAAATTGTTAATAGAAGTGATAATTGAAAACACTTTATTGTGACATTCATCGACCTATGATTTTAAGATATTGAATTGAATTGATATTGGTCATCAGTGATCGATGATAGGGATAATCACTATAATTGATCAAATTATTTATGATTTATTGTTTATTGCTAGTTGTTATTTATTCATGTATTGTTATGGATAATTGATATCGAACATGATTCATATTCTTTATTGTAATTGGTGACCCTACGTACTGAGTCATCTCATTAGACTTTGCCCCTGTACTTGGATATGTATAGGTGATGATGATGACAATGGTAAGATGTTTGGTAGCTCTTCTGATGGGTGACATGCATGTAGATATATGATCCATTATTGATATCGAACATTGTTCATATTCTTTATTGTAATTGTATAGACGTGGGCCCTAATCCACAGGGTATTGAATGTTTTATAAGTGACTTTCGTATATTGTATAAATTGTTATAAATTATATCTTCCGCTATTGTAAACTAGTATGTTGACTGGTGATAGTTAAGTCATAAAATTGAGTGGCGTCGTCGAGATAGTCTTCTGAACAGGAAAAAATAAAAATCTCGGAACATTACAAATCCTCTCCTGTCGAGAGCATGAGGGGCAAAGCCTCTTAAATAAAAATATTAGAGGTGAATTATATTTGTAATTCGAAATTAATTTATTTTCTTATCACGGGATAGATGTCCTAATTTTGAGAGATTAATTTATAATATTAATCTGTCTGTAATTTCTATCATCCGTAAAAGGAAATGTCCATGCAAACTTCTTAGGATCTAGCTGGATCGAGAATTTTGAAGGGGTGAATGGTACAGAGGAATGTGATTAGTTATGTTGATAATGCATTGAATGCGAACCCAATTATAACCCTATATTATCCCCTTTTTAATTAGGCGCTTCAGTAAATTTTTCTTACGAAATCTCGTTGCTCGATCAACGAGCCTGGAGGGGGAGGGGGGGGGGGTGCAGGGGGGTGGAGCCCTTTGGGCGAATTTTTTTAGGAGTATTCTGTATGTGATTCAGAATTACTTTATTTCATTATCATGAGCGAGAATTACTTCAGAGTTAATTCTTATAGTTTGTAAAAGAGAGTGCTTATATAAACTTAGTAAGGGTCCAAATAGAAAGTAATATGATCTTGTAATTCTCTTCTATTTCTTCCATCTAATAAAATTTTATGTCACCTTAAATTTTTCGAGTTTTCTTGCGGTGCATAATTTCTCGTGCAGAAATTCTAATAAGTTAAACTGTGGTTACTTTTTTATTTTAATTAAGAGGGGTGTGATGGAATACTTAAGTCCTCCAAACATCATATTTTCAAAATGAGAAGAAATAAATAATTTTAAACTAAATTAATTCCTCCTCCTTTATTATCAAATTAAATAATTTCTCCGTTCCTCTCTCACACACAAGTAAATTATCATATTACATTGATAAAAGAAGTTTATTTATAATTATTTTTATAAATATTTATCTCTCATTTTTTTACTTTTTAAAATAGTTAAAAAAATAAAGATATAATAAAAATAGAAAATAGGCAAAACAAAAATTAAAGAGAAAAATAAATTAAGTGGTAAAAAATAAATATTTATTACTCAATAAATATTATAAATAATTTTTATATAATAAAAAATAAAAATGACTTTTTAATAAATAAAACTTTTATTTCTCAGTTCGTCATTTTTTACAACTTGACACCATCTTATTTCATCTCCATTAGAGCCAAACAAATTCTTAAGAGTTAAAAAAATCATTTGAATTGTATTTTTTTTTTTATTTTCCATCTAATAAAATCTACGTCGTTTTAAAATTCGTGCATAATTTCTGTGCACAAATCCTAACACTTTCCCTCAATTCGATTAAATTTTACATGCGGGAAGCAACAGGAGTCGTCGCAACGAGCGGCCTCCTCGTGGAAAGCTGACTCCTGCGGATGAACTCGTTTCTGTTTTCGAAGGTAATCTTGGTCAATACAGCCTATGAATTCTTCTGCGAATCTAATTCTTAAACCATGCATTCGTTGATGTGTTATGTTGTACTACTAGTGCTACCTGGATTTGATCAATTTATGTCATCGAGCCATTCCTATCCCTAAATCATGTCGCGAGAGTTCCGCTTCATGGCGTTCAGATTTCTCAGTAAATCCCTGAAAGCGATGTACTTTATGGATGGTCAGTTCACTATAACAATCGGGACAAGTTGTGATGATCGACATGGTCTTTCAATCTCTGGAGGTAACCCTTCATCTCCGGGGGCGCTGCAAATGTCCGTGCGATCGGAGAAGCTCACTCGACCGGACAAAGAATCGCCGTGATGCGAGGTCTCGATGTCTACCGCATCGCCGCTGTGTGCACTTCCTTCGCGTTTGGTCTTAGAACTAAGGTCCTTCTGGTTGTAGTATCTTACCCATGATACCAGTCTTCTTGAGATGGACTTATCACGATCTATGTCTCTCATTTCCTGCCAGTTGCAGGAGATGAACATGATCAAGTAGATTAACAATGCACCAGTTGATGCAGCTCCAGTGATGAGAAACAGTCCCCAGAAGCTGTTGAAGCTTAAGCTGCTTGAGTTCATGACGTTGCCCTGGTTTTGGCACGCATTGGGGTCCCCAAACCATCTCTTTTCGATCTCCACCATGCTGTCGTCCTCGGTTACAGTTAATATTGCTCTTGACATGTCTGGGACCAGAGGGGAACCTTTAGGGAACACCTGTAAGCAGAAGGAAATGAGAGAATTTATAAGAGTGGAACGTTGTAGGGCCGTTTGAAATTAAAAATTGTGCTTTTTTTTATCGTTTTATCATTCCTGATTTCGATTTAAAGATATTGTCCAATCCACATCAACTAATCAAGAAAAAAAGTACTTTTGTTTGAATCTTTTCTGCTGATATCCTACTTTTGATTTAAATTATAAGAATAAAGTGCTTGATTTTTTAAGTGAATTAATGCTCTCATGTCATTGTTGGGCTTTCAGCTTAAATTTGTTTTTTCTTTTAGTTTCCGGGAATTCCTTAAATAGGGAATTCCCTTGCCTCCGTGAGATATTCAAACTCAAACTTGCTTTTCTAAAAATGGCTCTGATAGGCAATATCATCGGACAATCAGAATTCAAACTCAACAGATGCAACGTGCAATTTGTGTCAAATATATTGAAATGATTGTGCAGAAGGATTCCTGGACTTACAAATCCGAACCCTGCAGTCTTGAAGATTGGTCCAACCATGGTGTATCCTGTGCAATGTTTTGACAGAAATGACTTAATATATGGAACCTCATGAATTATGGCAGCAACACCTCCATTATGGCTTCCATCTGAGAGGGCCTTAGCATAATTGTTGGGGTCATCATAAACCCTTATTTTTGATGGATCAAACTTGAGTTGCTTCAAAAGGCCCTCCACAAAGGAACCTTTATGGTATCCAACATAATCTCCATTCCTTTGGAGTTCATGGATGTCAGTCACTACTGGTTGAAGTTGTTGCACTGTGAGCATTGAGGTCAAGCTAGCTGTATAACTAGATGTAAGAATGAGAACTACAAAGACCCATATAATTACTACTAGTCTTGACAATAAATTCTCCAACTTCTCTCCTGCAAAACGTCAAAGTCAAACATACCCATTTAGCATGGTTGTCTATTTTTTGCTGGAATCATTGCATCTTTCACAGTTTCTAGAAACTGCCTCATATTTTATGTTCAAAATACATATTAAGGGCCCCTTATAACTTATAAAATCCATATTGAAAGAGATAACAATTATGAAAATTAAGCTTGAAATGCAACATGATTGTCTATGGATTAATGATCAGCATTCAGAAGGATGTCATCTTTTTCACCGATGTTTTCAGTTAAACCATTTCTATTTAGTTTCTTCACTGAAACACTGAGATTCTGGAATTAGTTGTTTATTCTAAGATGGTTATATGGCATGCAATGTCAGAGCCAGAGACTAAAGCTTCTTGATTTATAAATTGAAAATCTGGAGATACTAGAAATTTTACTTCATACTCATGCAAAACATGCATGAACGGAATACTGATTATAGTTTGCGATTTCCTGTGGTGTATTATCACTTCAATCAAATAGTTTGACGAATTTTAACACTACATTTTATTTTTATAAATCAATTCAGAAGGATAACATCATTAAATGTCCTAATTTGTGTTGAGTACATACTTTTCAGAAAAAAAGGGATGAGTACTTCATAAGAAATAAAAATGAAGTAATTAAAGAAAGTTCATTGCTATAGTTTGTTCCAGAATTAGTTGTTTTTGGTTGAGAAAAAAATAAAAGAAAACGGTTGAGGAACATTTACTGAACTGTGCGCAAATACTAGTGTTGAAAACGAGAAGTAGAAGATTGTTCCAATTTGCTGAGAGATGGGACCCCTGAACTCTGTGTTGATTCTATGCTCTAGCACCCACACAACGAATCCAGTGTAAATGAAGACTGCTAAGCTTGCTAGCCACAGATCCAAAGTTAATGGCTTTAAAAATATCCATGCATTTTTGTTGGTGTTTTCCTTGACAGCTACAAGCATCGCCACTCCAGAATCAGTGTAAGGCAATGTAAAGTCAACTCTCAGAGACCTGTTGGCCCTAATAGTCACATCACCCACCACTGCATCATATGTCTGCAACAATAAGATAGTTAAAACGGGGAGCAAACCATATAGATGGATTGGGAAAAGATGGTTGAAAATGGGCAAAAAAGAACACCTAATCGTTCATAAAGTTGATGGCAAAAAAGAAACTTCCAATTGGTTTGCTGTTTATTAACACAAGAGTTGAGAATCATTCAAAATGATTTGAATTCCAGGAGTATATATTGTTGATTGGTATCATCAATCTTAAAAATAAGGCAAGGAATTTCCATTCCACGCCTTTTATAATATGTATTATGAATTTAATTTATTATACATGAACTTACTTGATAATACACCTGATCCACTAGATTGTCATATGTTTCAGATCCATTATCTGTGTAAAAGGGAAGATACTCATATGGAATAGCGTAAGGCAGCTTCTTCAGTACAGCTTCAAAGACGTCAATGCAGTACCCACTAAAAACTGGCACATTGTTGGTTGAACTATTATCCATCTTCACAAAGTCGCGACTTTCATAATTCACTGGCACACCAATTCGTAGCTTCCTACCACTCACAGGAATCTGCCAGCCTTTTGGCACTTCAATTGATTCTCCTGGCCATATCACTGAACTGAGGTTAGTCATCAAAGTTGAGTACATTGGATTACCATTCTGATTCAAATGTCTTGATAGTCCATATTGTGGTGTCCAAAATCCTATCTCCCTATCTCCCCTACCTATCACGTTTACTATCTGAAATGGTGAGGACTGCAATTCCCCGTCTACAAGATAGAAATCACCACTCAAACCTTTAAACCCAGTGCCCAAGATTTCTTTCAGAAGTTGAGGACCACTCGTGGAAACCCCCAGCCTTTCCAGTTCAGTCAAGTTGTTGCTAAATGGCGGTTTCATAAATCCGGAATTGTATCGCTTGATATTTTCTGCTGCCAATGCCAGTGCCCATACTGTGTCATATGCCCACAGGCTAAAGATGCTTGGTTCAGAAGGCTGGTGAATGTTGGGGTTGTCCTGCTCAAATCTCCTCCTCCATCTCCGAGTGAAATCGTTGAGCTTTGTGGACCTTGGCACATATCTCTTCACACCTATGGCACCTTGGATTGAGTCAATGGTAGAAGGATCAAGCGAGTCCAGAATGTTGGTTAATCCATCTGTGATGATCCAAACATATCCTTTTGTCATCATGCCAGCATCATTGGCCTTTCTGAAAAGGCGAGGTCCGATTGCAGTTGACATGTGCACAATGAAGACCATGGTCTGCATGGTCATTAACTTGTAGAGTTCTTCCATTATCTGGTCATCAGTTGCTGACAAAGAGATTCCACTGCGATAAGGGACACGACAATCAATGTTTTCGAGGGAATCAATGAGGTATGGTATGATGCCCCTTCCAAAATCAGAGTCCTCATATATTAGAACAGCCTCTCTCCATCCATAAGCCTTGATGATAGCAGAGATGCTATTAACCTGAATGGCATCATTTACAGTTGCACGGACAAAATATGGAGTTAGAGTAGATGAGAGAGATGGGTTTGTTGCGGAGAAAGAGATAACAGGGACGTGTGTTTTGTTACTGAGATTAGAGATGAACATGGCTTGTGAGGACTTTTGAGGTCCTATGATAGCCTCAACCTCTACATTTTCCAGCAGATCCAAAGCTGCATGCATACAAAGATCATCAGAAACAATAATAAAGTTCCATATATGTTCTCCCATAGTACAATATAAAAGTGGTAAATTCTTCCCCCTTGTATTCTTATACCATACTTCCTCTTCATTCAAGATTAGAAACCTTATCTACTGTCATGATTTTGCTCTGATAAGAAACTTTGCACTAAGAAAAGAAAAAATTATGGTATCTTTTTTACTAACTTTTTATACAGATCTAACTAACATCTGTGGTTATTGAATGGCTGTAGCTGTAGGATATAGACGATATGTACCACGACAGCATGACCTGGTGAATAGATGTTTTAGATTAATATTGAAGTGGGATCCTTCCTAAAAAGGGAAACAGTGAAGTCTGTCATCTTCTGTTTCTACTTCATGAGTTCACTGTATCATGAAGTAAAAACAGAAGATGACAGACTTACAAAATCGTGAAGTTAGACACTGAAAATTTTTGATATTTTTAATTCATGAGTTTTATGATAGGGCATTAATCTGATATGATGTTATATTTTTCAGTTTTACAAAAGCGTGAAGTTAGACACTGAAAATTTTATGACTATGATAAATACCTGCAGATGCTGCTTGCACTACATCATTGTTTGAATCCTTGGTGTGGAGAACCAGCTTGGTAGTATAGTTTCTGTGGATAGCATAAAAATCATCGATGGCCATTGTTATGCTAGTGTTGCTCATCTTCCCTACCAAACTTGTCAAGTCGAGGATCACCCCAACGTGGAACAAGGACGTCGTACTCTTGTCATTGTTCTGTGCAGCTGCCATGAGAAAGGACAGCAACAGGAAGACGAGGAATTCAGTTGGTTTCTCCATCTGATCTGAAGCAACGGTATGCTCGATCAGTTGCTAGAGCCACAGACCTTCCGTCAATATAAATTCTTAGGAAGGGGAGACAATGCAAAATGGTTTACTTTGACAAAGTCAGAAATGAGAGCTCATGAAGTAAGATGAAACTGAAAAATGGGACTTCGTAGTCCGATAAAGCATCAAGGGGAAGGATGAGATGCTACTAAGTCCTACAGCTGATACGTGTAGGAAGAAATCATTAATTTGTACTTTGTTGCAAGGTCAAGGGTCCAATGTCTCTACCTCTTCCCTGCAAAGCTATGCTGGCATGATCGAAGGATATTAAGGAAGTCCAATCAAAAGAAAAATGTGGATAGGCGCTTGTAAGTTGTGACAGACTCATTCATAACTGTACTATTATATTGAGGGCATAAAAATTCTACTATGGAAGCCCTGATAGGGACCTCACTTTTGTCAACTTGCCTAATATTTTTTCTCTCAAATTCTATTTTTTTAGACTGGACACGTAGACGTGGAATCTCATTGCTATATATAAATATGTTTTTGAGGCGTACATATGTAATTCAAAAGTGCTAAAAATAGAAATTTGCTGTATAAATTCTCTTTTTGAGATTTGATCTGGTGACATTGTGGCGAAGCCTATTTAGATTTTTCTTTTTTGCATATTTTCCGGGTTAGATCCAAAATCAGTTGATGACTGAAAAAAATTTATTTAGTGCTATTGAATCTTTGAATGCTTATTTTTGTTCTTCAACTTGATGTTTAGATTTTGTTAAGTAAACCAATGTTATATTATTTGTGAAGGGATCATGTCTTGTTTCACATGGATGACATGCAGAGATGCGCGGGAAAGTCAAATGACGGATGCGTGAGCGAACAGAAGGGTCTTGAGAATTATGACCACGGGAGAAGAAATAGTTTGCATAAACGTACGATTACGCAAGGCACACAGAATGCGAAGTTTCTTGGCACCTTCAGCTTCTGGTCAGAATTAGATGTAAAAATCAGAAAACGAGTAATAAAAAAATACAAAGGTGGTAATCGTCACTGGTCTCCAATTGCTCTGCAAAAGAGTTTTAAGTCTCAAACCTTAATTTGTATTCAAATCTTACATGGAATAATTCCCCCTTATACCCTTCTATTTCTCAAATTCTGCTTGACAAAGTCAATGTTTTAATTAACAGATATTAACCAGTAAATACAGAAGTTGAAGTAATATATAATTGTAAATAGATATAAGAATATCATTTACATTTTACACGCATTCAAATTTTACTTGGGATAATAAGACTGAACTAATTAGAAAACTTCGGGCAACTCCCGAGTTTAGTTCATACATCTTTTTCTTTTGTATAAATGATTTTTATTAATTTACTAATAATACTATGTGTATGCTGAAAATGGAAAAAAATAATTGTATGATATGCATAAACTTACATATTCTATTATTACAAAGCACACCATATTCACAACTGCTTCAAATAAATATATTAGGTAGGATAACTCTATTATAACCCCATTTTAGTTCTATTAGACAATTCTAATCCATACTATTTGACAATTTGGGTTCATGCCAGGAAGATCCACTACAGAGGTGATTTATTTACAAAGAGGAATGATGGAGAAGTATCGAAGTATGAGTAGAGACTTACATATGACTTTCATTGACTTAGAGAAGGCGTATGATCGGATACCAAGGAATATACTTTGAAAAGCCTTGCAAAAGAAAATGGTGAGTGTTGCCTACATTAAAATAATACAATATATGTACGATGTGACATTGACTAGGGTTATGACACTCGGAGGTGAGACAAATGAATTTCCTATAGGAATTGGTCTACATCAAGGATCAGCTTTAAGTCCGTATCTATTTAACTTAGTTATCGATGCTATAACCGAGAGTATCATAAAGGAGGTACCTAAGTGCATGCTATTTGCGGATGATATAGTACTTTTAGCGGATTCAAGATGAGAGATTAATACAAAATTAGAAATATGGAGAAATACGTTGGAGTCAAAGAGTTTTCGTTTAAGTAGGAATAAAATAGAATATATGCATTACAATTTTACAAATAAATAACTTAGAGACGATTTGAAAGTTAGGCTAGGGATGAATATAATTCCTCAAGTGACAAAGTTTAAATATTTAGGATCAATTGTAAGACAAGATGGTAAGATTGATGACGATATTAATCATAAAATTCAAGCTGGTTGGTGTAAGTGGAGGAAAGCTACTGGAGTTCTTTGTGATAAAAAAGTACCCAATTAAGTTAAAGAAAAATTCTATCGTACTGTTATAAGACCGGCAGTGTTATATTATAGTGAATGCTGGGCTATGAAGGGACAACATGAACGTAAAGTGAGGGTAGCCGAAATGAGGATGTTGAGATGGATGTGTGGTCATACAAGATTAGATAAGATTATAAATGACCATATACGTGAACGAGTCGGAGTGGCTCTTATTAGTGAGAAAATGGTAGAGAGTCGTTTGAGATGGTTTGATCATGTTCAGAGAAGACCATTAGATGCGCCAGTAAGAAGAGTAGATCAAATAATCTGGAGTCCGATTAAAAAAAAAGAGAGGGAGGCCAAGGCGGACACTTGACGAACTAATAGAGTAAGATCTATTGGTGAATAATATACCGAAAGATTTGGTTACTAATAAAGCGAAATGACGTCGTATGATCCATGTAACCGATCCTACCTAGTGGAATAAGGTTTTGTTGTTGTTGTTACGTAGACAATTCTAATCCATAGTCTTTTCATCTTCCTACATTTTATTCGAACTTTTATTTTATCGTTCATTATTTTTCACTCTCATTTCAATTAAATATTCATTTTACATTTTAAATTAGCTTTCTACTAAAATTTGTCAATAAAATTTTGAACTGAAGTCCGCCAGTAAAGGTCTGGAAAAACATTAATTTAATAATTTCCAAAATAATTAAAAAAATATGTTTATCCTCTTTTGATGAATTATATAATTATTAATTGAGCTTAAATAACTAAAAACAAAAGATCAAAGAGTCGAATTTAAAATTAATTTTATATTTTTTGTCCAAAATTCGGTTTAACGCTAATTTCAAAGATGAATTAATTAAATATTTGAATAACGAGTTCCTGGTAGAAGAAAGTTAAATGAAAAGTGGGAAAATAAGAGGGCAGAGTTGTATAATGATTTCAAAGTGCGCATTAATTATTTATTTGTAAGTTAGTATATAAACAGTAACAGCAACGCCTAATGCAATTATGAGACCAATCGATCAATTATTCATGAGAAAAGTCTTCGTTTTCCAATCTTTTAAACGAGTCAGTGAGCTGCGGAAACTCGAAGAACATTTCAACAAAAGCTTTCGATCTTCATCATCAAAGTGTTGCGGGTGATTCTTTGTTTTAGTTTTGTTTTTGCATCCATTTTCTAATTTCTAGGAAGATATGATCTTCGAAGAGATGTACACAAAAATTTTTCGTATAGGTCTTTTGCCTCGTGATCTCCAAATGCGGGAGGCTATGTGTTTGATGAAATGCTCATGCAAGAAGGCTGCAGACTTCTTTCTCCGCGTTGGCTTTGATAGCTCATCAGGCATGTATCCTCTACGTCATATATTTTTTATACGCTGTTGGCCATTAAACCAAATGTGGAAGTTACCTCATTTACGTAAATGCATGAATAAACTCCGCCGATGCTTTGAAATTTGGCCATTTACTTCCTGTGGCTGCTTTTCTTCCATCGCTAAAATTTGATTTCTGCAGTTGAGTTGAATTCCATGATTGCGAAAGCCGTAACACATGCCTTCATTCTTGTGATTTTTTTGCGGGATATTTTTAGGCAAATGGATACGGAATACAACTCTTATTACACGTTGAATTATTATGAGATCTTTAGCAGTGCTTAAAGTACCGGTATAAATTTTTTTCAGCTGCCCATGGAGAAGTAATCTCTTCAGATGATGTAGGATTAGCCTATGTCCCATTTTAGATCACTTAACAAGTTAAAAAAAGGTTATAGAATGTGTCCTTAGACATAAAGGATAACCAAGTTAATCTTGGAGAACGACCTGAGATATGGCACAGTTCCAGCACCAAATGCTTGAACAATGGATGCTGATGGCTGTACGTATCCTGAGCTCAGCTCCAGTTGTTACAGACCCCAAGCCTCCAGTTCAGAACACGGCAAAGATGATCTAGTCAAACAGCTTATATGATTTTGTAATTTGACATGATTGCAGAAGCTGTCTAAAGATAAGGATCATATTTGCAGATGCATATGAAATGACTGATGGACAATAGAAGCTCAGTGACTTTACCAACATCACAAACGGATTTATAGACACAGTCTACAGTGTTTTCTACATGGAACTAATAATAACTCACAGCATCACTTCAGCACTCAATGAAGATGTCTATCTTGAGCTGCTAAATCATGTGGATTTAGTTTAGGGGATCTGCTTTCTTCGTTGAATTGATATAGTGAGCGTTGGGAATAGTTAGGAGTGCTATAACGTGACTCTGATGGGTTAGTAGGAAAAGAACCATCTGCATGTTGTCTGGGTATCATTCTGTGGAGTCTTCAAGAAGTGAGAGCTCTCATGATCCACTGAGATGCTATACGTCTCAGCTTATCCCAGTGACCAGTTACTGTAGTTATCAAGAGAGCAAGTGTTGATGTAATCCCAGTGATCAGAACTAACCCCCACACTTTAAGTGTATTCGTTGACGGCTTATCTGAATGACCGATCTTTGACAAGAAGAGACCGCCCTTGACATCTGTATCTCCAATCCATTTCCTTTCTCTCTGGTTGATTCTGCCCTCTCTCAAACTTAGGACCGCCCTTGACACATCAGAGACTAATGGGGAGCCTTTTGGGAAGACCTGTCAATGAATAATAGGGACGCACATCAGCATGTCATCGGCAAGTGTAGTATGAACAAAAAGAAGTACATAAATATATATATCTCTCGCATGAGGTGAGAATGCTGAACCAAAAACGGTTATGATGTCATTAATTGGTTATGGAAAATTAAAAATAAAATCTAAATACTTATTTAACTTGTAGCTATAAGATTATTCTTGTGAAATTTGACATATTTCCCAATCTGGCAATTGACTTATGTGAAAAGCACAACCTTTTTTTTTCTAAAATGTCTGTATCTTAACATTTTATTGGTAGAATAAGCTTGAAATAAGCGTATTATAACCCTCGAGAGATCTTTATTAGCTCCTTAGCCATTAATAAAATTAGTAGTAGACAAATGAAGAGGGATAACATTAACTTACAAAACCAAAACCTGCCGTCTTGAAGAAGAATTTGCCCAGCCATTATGAACTCATCACAGTGCTCTGCGAGAAACTTCTTGACATATGGGATCTCATGGAAAATTGCTGCAACTGTACCATTGCTTAGGGCCTGTGCATGTTCATGCGGACCCAGTAGGGCTATGAGCTTAAATTTCTCAATCTGATGATCCACAAGAAAGTCACGTATGAAGGATCCACTCACGAATCCAACATTTTTCCCATTCCTTTTAAGTTCATCTATAATACTTATTGTCCCCTCGATACCTTCCACTGTCAGCATTGCTGTCAAGCTGGCCACATATCTTGATACAAGAACCAACACCGCGAACAACTATACGATGATCACAAACTTGGTGCAAAGTCTTTTTACATGTACCCCTGACATCAGACTAAAGAAAATTAAAAATGTTCTTATCAGTTGTTATGACCACATGAACCAAGTTATTAACTGTGAGCATAGACAAATGTTGAAAAGGAGAAGTAGACGATAGTTCCAAACTGTCTGGAAGTAGAACCCTGGAATTCTTCGTTGATTGGATTCTCGATCTTCCAAATGACTAATCCCGTGAAAACAATTGCAAATAAGCTTGTCAGCGAGAGATCCATTTTGAATGGCTTGAGGAAGATCCATCTATCCACTTCTTCAAACCTTTCAGCTTTGACAACAAATTACCACTCCTGATTCAGTTTAGGGTGTTGTGAAATCCACTATCAAAGCTCAGTCTGCGGTGATTGTGACATCGCCTGCTACGGCATCAAAGTTCTGTTCATGCGCATTAGTCGTGGAAGCAAAAATGATCAAAGAATACTGAAGGACATGGATATTTCATTGGTTTCCATTAATGTCGAATAATTGGCAAACTCTATATTTGATATAAACCCGAGAAATAAAATACTGTTCCACTTTACACGGTTTCTAAAAGGAAAGCTTTAAATTAAAATCATGGATTAGTTACTGTAGTCCTCGAATGAAAAGGACATATTTAGCCTACAATTCTATTTTCCTACTCTGCCACTCTTTGGTTTGAAAGTCTAGTTTATTTCAAATGAAATGTTTATAATATAGAAATTAAGAAACCATAGGTTTTATTAACAAAAATATAGCTTCTAAGGGTCTGCTCTTTGTTAAACATTTACTATCATTTCTTATATTTCCAATCTCCATTTTCTGGCTTACCTGAAGGTAAACCTGTTCAACAAGTGTGTCATAAGAAGTTGACTTATCATCTTTCGTAGCTTCAAAAGTTACATAGTCAAATGGGACTGAATAGTTCATCAAATCCATTACAATATCGAAGACAGCAATGCTGTATCCTTCAAAAGTCGTTCTATTTGTAAGAGGATTCTTCTTGACATCTAAAAGCTCCAGAAACCCAGTTCTCATAGGAACCCCGATCCTCAGCTTCTTCTCGCCAACTGGCATTTCCTATCCCTTTGGCACCTCTTGGGATGCACCAGGCCAGTAAACTGCTCCAAGATTGCTCATCAAACTCAAATTGGTGCTGCCAGCTGTGTTGGCAGACTGTGAAATTCCCTAAATTGGCGACCAAAAGCCAATCCGTCTTGCACCTGTGTCGATGACATTAATGACTTCATACGTCAAAACTTGCAATTGGTCATCAACGAGATAGAATTCGCCACTGAGGCCATGAAACCGAGTCCCTAGGGTAGTCCTGAGAAGATCTGGACCCATGACTGAAGTTTCTAATTTATCAAAGATACTTGAGCTAGTTTTATTCGCAGGTTTAGATGTATTATAACTTCCAATGCCAACCTTCTGTGCAGCCATTACTATCGACCACACTGTCATATGCCAGCAGTACATAAATGTTCAGCTGTACAATCAGCTCATCTGGATGTTCAACACAAATCTTCTTTTCCAATCTACTCTGAACTTTTCAAGTACAGGTGAATCCACTACATAAGGCTTCACTCCCAGCACTCCTTGCATTAAATCAATGGAAGGCTTATCTAAGAAAACTACAAAGCTTGTTAATCCATCTGTTAAAATCCATCCATATCCTCTAGCCATCGTGTTAGCTTTATTTGCATTTTAAAAGAACCGGATGCCTACAGGCAGTGACATATGAACACTAGCTCTTATTTGCATGGTCTGTAGCTTATACAGTTCCTGCAACATCTGGTCATCATTAGGAGAAAGAGCAATTACACTTTGATAATGTACGTTGGTGTCGACCGTTTGGCGTCAATGAGATATGGCACAATTCCATCACCATAAGTGGTGCCCTCATAAATGAGGGTGGCTCTTCTCCGTCTAAATGCTTGAACAATTGAAGCAATGGCATTGACTTGAGCAGCATCACTCAGTGTTGTGCGCACAAAATATGGTATGCGAGATGGAGACAGAGAAGGATTTGTAGAAGAGAAGGAAATGATAGGTACTTGAGTCTGATTCCCAAGATCTGCTATGAAAACTACTTGTGCAGACTTTTGAGGGCCTATGATTGCTAGCATTCCATTATTGAGTAAGGTTACAGCTGCAGCAATATTGAAATGGTATTCAATTCAGTGACAACTCTAAAGCAATATTGAAATGATATTTTCAGGGACTTATCTCCTTTACGTCAAAGGACAAAAGAAGAAGCTTGTAGGGATAACACAAGTTTGAGTTTTGAAAAGTGTCTTTTTTCCTAAAAGAAAGAACAGGGACATTTGCAGCTTATCTCAAGTCTTGCTACTTAGTCTGGATCCTTCATCAGGAGCTGCTCATTCATTAGAACATGATTTTGCTGTTTCTGTTCCCAAGAATCTTCATCTAAGAAGTAGTCAATTTATATTTCTCTATATTGGAATTCTGCTTATTTCGAATTCTTTAATTAGAGGATCATCTTTGATATTTTATGACAATGTATCTAAGGGGGCCAAATAACAAGTGTCAGAAAACTTGTTTCGCAAGTGGATTCATGCATGTAGACGGTCATCTTTAAGGTTCTTTGAATAACAATTTCCTTCCCAGAAGGCCAGTACAAAATAGTTTCCCTTGGCATCTTTTTGCTGCCTTCAGATGCTGGAGGAGGAGAAATTAGAGTTTCCTATATCTTGAGAAAACCAGAAAAAGACGAGAATTTAAGTGTTTTTAATTTTTATATCAAGAAAACCAGAAGGAAGATTTTGAAGAATGGAGATGATAATGCTTGTTGGTCTATTGGAATTCATATGTAGTAGGTTTTTTCTATTTCCATTTGCTGGATGATTATATAGAGTAATTACTAGAATTATTTGAATCAATTGAATTCAGGACATGTGATTATAATTAAAGCATACTACATTCCTCATCGAAACTTGACTCTGTTTAATTAATGCATCACCCGATTCTCTTGAGAGTTGACAATCGTATAGTTATTCCATTGAATTATTATAACTAATACCATATTAGCTAATTTAATATTATGTGTCATCCGAGTGAACGTAGCATCCGTTTGATACTTATGGCCTTCAAAAGCTTGGGGCACAAAACCTCTTTCTAATGAAGATGCTAAAAACTTATTTAGCTACAAATGAGTTCGTCTCAGGACTTCCCATCTTGCCTTTTCCAGTTAAAGAATTTAACGTGATTGGATGTCTTTACAGAAAACATGATACAGCTTTTTACACCAATTTAATTCATGATTAGAATGTGTTCGGCTATAGCGGAAACCCCCGAATCTAGCATTCCAACTCAGTACCAACAATGCACCTCTCGGACTAAGAAAGTGAAACTGCTTGGCGCTGTCTTTCATATGAAAGAAAGAATTTGAATCAAGCTTCATCCAGGTCATGGATAGATTACTTAGGTTCGGAGGAAGACGATCAAACAATTTTCAATCATGATCCTTACGGATCGAATCTCTCGCTGTGATCTTATTTTAAATTCTCAATACTTCTGTCGTTCCATTCCCGCATATATCTTTTTGGGAGATGATTGAATTTCTCCATCTTTTATTATGCTCTTAAGTTCCTGCTCCCAAAATTTCTTCATAGTGGCTCCCATGCATCAACTATTTCATATCCTCTTTTTCTTTACGTATTATTTTGTTTAAAAAGAAGTGCTTCGGTCCTGTTCCAAAAAAATCGAGGTATTTCAAGGCAAACCATGGAAATACCCCTCTAAAAAATACTACTTTCAGAATTTTATCATCTCGTGTTTTGTTTTCTTTTTTTTTACTAAGAGTTGTGAGTCTTTTTTCTTATTAAATTACAAAACTAGGATTAACCAGAACTCAACCTCAATTCAAAGTTATTTTTCTGAAAATTTTCTTCACGTTTCTCAAACATTAAAAAAGAAAATTAAGAATGTTATTTTATTAATTCACTTGTGGTAAAAGAGAACAACGATTGTGTAAGCTCTGTACAGTTGGACACCAGTAGAAGAACAATGGACGAACTACAAAACTAGATCTGCTATTAGCTTCTTTCCCTGATGATGTCGGCCATCATCATCGGGTTGTCAACCGACGATCTCCTAGCGCTGGGACTGTTAGGCTCCGTAGAGGATATGCCCTCCTCCGGCGAAGACAGTATGAAACCTGAGTGGTTGGAGACGCTCACAGGGCTCTGTGAACCAATGTACTCCGGCAACGTCGCAGCGGCCGCAGCTTCTTCTTTCCTGTGCAATTCCTCATTAGTCGGCGTTGCCTCGCCTTCCCTCTTGAAAGAAGCAGCTTGGGGATGCATGCTGCCGCTGCCCTCGTAATGCTTAGCCAACGCTACTATTTTCCTCCAAATCGAGCTCTCCCCGGAGGCAGTGGCTCTCAGTTCGTCCCATTCCCTGTAAACGAACATGGCCAGGAAGACCAACAGGGCGACCGTCGAGACGACTCCGGTGATGAGGAAGAGGCCCCCGAAGCTGGCGAAACTAAGACTGGAAGACGTGATGCTGCTGCCCTCGTTCGGGCAGTCCTCGCGCTTGAACCATTTGTCCTCGATCAAGTTCATGTTGTCCCCCTCCGTCACGTTCAAGATGGCCCTCGAGATGTCCGGTACGAGCGGGGAATCCCTTGGAAATACCTGGCCCAATGTTACATGACGCAGGAGTGATCAGATGCCTGCGTTGTATAGTTCAGCTGGGGAAACACGACATTTATTAAGATACTACTTACGAATCCAAAACCGTCTGTTTTATAGGTTCGTCCAACCATGGCGAATCCTGAACAGTAACTGGAGAGGAAGAGCTTAAGGTATGGTATCTCGTCGAATATGGCGTCCACGCCTCCATTAGCACTCCCTTTCGACAGGGCTTCGGCGTACTGGTCGACTGTGCTGTAATTCCGGAGCTTGGACTCGGGGAACCCCATCTTCTTCAACAGTGCCACGACGAATGATCCATCTTGGTAGCCGATGTAAGAACCCTTCTTAAGCAACTCGCTCAAGTCGGTCACCGTCGGCTGGAGCTGCTGCACCGTCAGCATGGACGTCAGGCTCGCCGTGTAGCTCGACGTCAGTATCAGCACCACGAACACCCAAATTATCACCACCAACCTCGATAAATTGTTCTTTAGCTTCTCCTCTGGGTCAATACAAGCGGCAGACATGAACAGATGTGCACGAATTACTAATAATACGCAGGAAGATGTAAATCGTTTCGTACTGTGAGCAAAAACGAGAATGGAGAACGCGAAGTAGAAGATGGTTCCCAGCTGCTCCGACGCCGTGCCGCCGAACTCCTCGTTGTCAGGGTGCTCGATCACCCACACGACGAATGCTGTGAACACGAAGAAAGCAAAGGTACCAAGCCAGAGGTCCGTAGTTAAAGGATCCAAAAAGATCCATGCCGTTTTGTTCTTGTTTGGTTTCACAGGAACCACCATCGACACCCCCGACTCGGTATAAGGCAAAGTGAAGTCCACAAACTGCGTCCGGTTAGAGATGATCGTCGTGTCGCCCACCACTGCGTCATAGTTCTTCTCATATCAAGATGAACTAAAAGATTAGTTACTGTACATATATTATAATGTCATGTAAGAGTTTCTAAGAACTTTAGTAATTAGAAGAAACCTTGAGATAAACTTGGTAAACCAAGTTGTCGTAAGAAGACGACGAATCGCCGAAGGCGAAGTAATCGAATACGAGGGGGAACGGCAACTGGTCGACAACGGCCTGGAACACATCAATGCAGTAGCCAGCGGGGTTCGTCTTGCCGGTTTCGTCGGCGTGGTCGACTTCCACGAACTGCTTGAAACCCTTCTTGACCGGCACCCCGATACGAAGCTTCTTTCCGTCAACCAGCGGTTCCCATCCCCTCGGCACCTCCGACGAGTCACCTGGCCATAGGGCGACCTTTAAGCCGGTGGCGGCGCCGTCGCCCGATGGCTTCAACTCCTTCGTTAAACCATTCTCCGGCGACCAGAAGCCAATACCCCTCCAGCTCTGGCCGATGATGTTGAGTATCTCGTAGACCGACGACTTGAGTTGACCGTCAACGAGCCGGAACTCGCCGGCCAAGCCCGTGAAGTGGGTCTTAGATATCGCATCCAGCAGAGCTGGGCCGGTTCTCGACACCCCGACTCTGCCGAGATCGGTGGAGTTGTTGGTTACAGATGGTGGTGCTGCGAAGCCGGAATCGATGGATTGCACTGCTTCGACTGCCATAGCGAGCGCCCAAATCGTGTCGTACGCGCGCCACTGGAACACGGTCGGTTCATCCACTTGGTCGCGGGGATTGTCTTGAGCGAAACGGGCCCTAAACCGGGCCGAAAAGTTGACGATCTCCGGCGTCCTCTGCACGTAAGGACGCACCCCGATCACGCCCTCCATCGCGTGGATGACCGCCTGACCCAATATATCGAGGAAGTCGGTCAGCCCGTCCGCGGCGATCCACGCGAAGCCTTGGTTCATGAGGCCGAGTTTCTTGGCCCTCAGGAAGAAGAGGGAGCCCATGGGGGGCAGCATGTGCACGACGAACACTCTGGTCTGCATGGCCTTGAGCTTGTAGAGCTCTGTATCGATCAGATGGTCGCCGGTGGCGGAGGCGGGGATGACGCTGCGGTAGGCGACGCGAGCGTCCACGGCCTCCAGCGCGTCAATGAGGTAGGGGACAATGCCGGCACCGTACTCGGAATCCTCGTAGACGAGCACGACCTCGCGCCAGGCGTACTTCTGCACGACGGCGGCGATGGCCCCGGCCTGGGAGGAGTCGCTGAAAGTGGCGCGGACGAAGTAGGGAGTGCGAGCAGCGGAGAGAGTAGGACTGGTGGCCGAGAAGGAGACGACAGGGACGTGCGTCTTGCTTCCCAGGTCGAGCACGAAGTCGGTCTCGGTCGACGTCTGTGGGCCGATGATGGCCTTCACTTGGATGTTCTTGACCAAGTCCAACGCTGTAACAGTGCCACTTGTCAGGTTCTCAAGTAGTTTTTTTTTTCATAATAAGTAGTTTTTTTTCGATAAGATAATTAGTAGTAGTACTCGTAGATTCTACTCTGATGTCATCTTAGTGAAATTTTATTTATTTATTTTCTTTTCTTATATTCTCTTGGATCCTTTTCTCATAAAAAGATTGGAATTGTCATCTTAATTTGTATCATTTCCAATTGGTCACGCTATCTATACCTAGAGGTTGAGACTTCTGGCTCTCCCTTTATGTTTGACCGTTTGGACTTCATAGACATTTCTTCGTCTGTTTTACTGGTGGAAGAATGAAACAGGAATTGTGGCAGTAAATAAAGCCACTTGGAGACCCGTAGGAAACTCGAAGTTTCTTTTGTAGTTTTATAAACTACTTACTACATCTTATTATGGAAGAAGAAACTATTTACATAATTTCGCCGGAAGCTTGATATGATTCGACTTTAACGTAGGCAAGAAGACGAGAACTCAAGACCTTAGAATACACAAGTGGATGTGAGATGCCCATTATGTGCAAACTTAAACTAAAAGGGTTGACACTTCAAAGCATCATCATAACATCAACTTGAGTTTTTCAAATCCTCTTAGAGAAGTCAAATAATTGTCAGCAGCCATCCAACTTTATGGATCCTTTCTAGGTGTTGGTATATGCAAATGCCATGAGAGAGATTACAAAGCTTAACGCTAGCTCCGTAAAGGACTTCTTCAAGTCGATCTCGGACATACATATCAAACTCACGACCTTCTGTCTTGCAGAAGGAACGAAAGGAAGCTTGAGAAACCAATTCATGTAAAGCTCTAATGGAGGAGAATGCAACTGGCGGAACCATGCATCTGCTGTATTTAATTTAGTTACAGGAGAAAGGGCAGTTACTATATACCTGCGGAAGCTGCACCAACAACATCCATCTCCGAGTCCCTGAAGTGTAGAGCAATCCTCGTGCTGTAGTTCCCATGCGCCCTGTAGAAATCCTCGGCGGCCATGGTGATGCTCGTGCGGCACCTCTTCCCTAACAGGGAGTTGCGGTCCAGGATCACTCCGACATCCACTGGCGCGGCCGCCGCCGACGACGGCGACAAGGAGCCAAGGAACAAGAGAGCAGATGCGACCACGAAGGCTGCAGGACTGGCTCCCATCCCCATGCTACCATGTGCATACATCGACCGACGACCTCGACGCAGCTAATTGGCGAGGAGAGTACGTGTTACTCCTGCTCTTCTACTCTTCCTCCATTTGTGCTTGAGGTCGAGGAGCAAGTGAGATGGATGACCACAAGGCAGAGGAGAGGAACGAAGAGAGGTTATAACCAGCGCCGGGGTCGATGATTGCGTGTGGGGCCTTTCCAATTGTGCCCAACATCTTCTTCTGCGTAATTTTACTCCTGCGACGAAGGCGACAACTGAAAAAAACAAGTTTATGTTTCTTGCTTAACTCTAACTCCAACCATATATTATATTATATTATAATATATATGGATAGAGACTGTGAGATCTAGAGAGAGATTTAGAGAGAGAGAGAGAGAGAGAGATCATTGGAGTATTCTTCCATTTAGAATACATTCATAACATCCATTTTACAATAAATTGTAATCGTTGCAAGTTGGAATAAAATGAACCATAGTCAGTTATTAGCATCCAACTCATTAAATATACAATAATAAAATAGCTTATCTTACAATACTTGTTTAATTTTGAAATAAGCTTTATTGCTACAGATAATTAGCAAGTTGTGTTTGGAGATGGACAAAAACGAATTGCTCTGAATTTCAAGTTTCGCTCTCATTTGAAGATCAAACTAAGTAGATATTAATGATCTAATACATTGATAAATCTAGAACTAAAAAAAAATATACTGATATTTCTAACTTATTTCACCTGGTTCTCTCAACTACTCATATGTTATTTATTTATTTAATGTCATTGATTCCAATCTCCTCACTCCCAGCTAATATGTCAGAATGGTAGTAACCCGAATTGAATGTAATATATATATATATATATATATATATATGGGTTTAATGAGCGTGTGAAGCGCCTTCCGTAAGAAGCGCGTGTGAAACAGCTTTAGACATATTTATGTTTATTTTTTTCGATATTTTTCTTCATTGATAATTTAAAGAATCATTGGGGATAACAAATATATGATTCAAATCATTAACAATAATTTTTTTCATCATTTTTAAATTTTGACGAACTTCTACACATTATTATCCGTCATAATGAATATAAGCATTTTATATAACTTCTAATCTTATAAAACTATTTTTTATTATCATGAATAATCATTTAAGTTATTAGTAAAGAAAGATATCGAAAAAAATGAAGAAAAATATGTCTAAGGACGCTTCATACGCTCTTTTTTCCCTATATATATATATATATATATATGTATATATATATTTGGAGATTTTTTTTTTCGCATCTAGAAATTGAATGTAAGAACGATTCTTCCACACAAATGGAAAGAAAAATGTAGATATTGCAAGAATGATGCCACAGAAATAGAAATAGATGCAAGAATGGTTCAAAGCAAAGAGGAAAGAATGCAAGACCAGTGGACTTCCTCCCAAGAATTAAATGTGAAAATTGCTCCCACTCAAGAAATATTTTTCTAGATTGTTATTCTTCTTAATCATTCTATGTTTCCATGTAAATTATCAAGGAAATATTCTTTACCTTTCTTCAATCGTCCAATTTTCACTTTATATATGGGCAACCTTCTTTTTGTTATTCTTTTAATCTATCGCATTACATTTTCATCTGTTACTGTTATTTAACGAACACTAAAATGTTTTTTTTACGTCATGTATTCTTCTGCTTCAAAATTTATTATTTTAATTGTTCTTTTTTTAAGGGGTAAAAATAATAATTAGAGAAAATATGTCATGCCCCCACGATTTCTGAAAATCAAATAAATATCATATAATTATTTTATCCAAAAATTTTGAGATAAGAATAATCAATTTAGAAAGTAGAGTTAATTTTGTGATAACTAGACCCCATAAATATACCCCTCTCATCTCTCTCTCCTTCTCTCTCCCCTCCCTGGAGTGCAATCGACGAGGCAAGCCACGACAGACGATGGCAACTCGCCGAGAAGTTGCGATAACAACTCGAGAGTCAATATAAGTCATGACCAAAAAGGTACGTAAGAGGGATCTTTGTGTATTAGGGTCGTTTAATAATGTAATATATATATCGATTATTTTATTTATATTTTTTAAGATCTATCACATTGTTTCATTTAGTTGTAATTTATTATTAATAATTTTAATTATTTTAATCATCTTAATTAATATCTCACTCTCACTCATAATTCAGATAACTGACATAAGAGATAGTTTTTCATATTATCCATTATATCATATGTATTTTGACAAAAATATTCATTCCATCAATTTTTAAAATTTTAAATATTTTATTAGTAGATAAATATCATTTAATTGCATCTTATTTATTATTTAATTTTTTTACAAATAACTCTTAATTTTGCTTTATCTTATTTTATTTATATTCATTTTTTTATTTGTTTATTAAAGATATTATGTGATGAAAATGTAAAATAATTTCTAAGTACATTTTAGTAATTTGTACTATAGCTATTTTAGTCTTTATTTATATTATCAATGCTTACCAATACTACAATGTGATATTACTGATAATGTTGGATTTATAATATATATAAATTATAGAGGTTGCGGAATACCTCTTGCAACGGAAGCGAATTGTCGGACCTTTTCCACAAACTCTTGACGAACATACTTGTACCTCGGGATCGGGGATCGAACATAGGGAGAACGGAACACTTTGCCACATCACAAGTACCTATGGACGAACCTTCACAAAAGCGTGTTTAGGATCTCTGGTATGAGTCCCCTTTTATAGTGTAGAGAGACTTGGACGAGAAGTTAGGCATAACGCATCACGTATGTCCATCGCGCGTAATAACGTGTCCCTCCAGTTTGCAATTCTCGTGACGCGCAATCCAGATCGCGCGACCTGCGCGATCTGTATGCGGCTGCGCGGTGCGCGCCATCACCCAGGAGGGCCGCACAAGTGATGATATGTGATGATTTAAATTATCGATTAATTAAAATGCACCAGGTTATCTAAATATAGTTACCACCAGCGAGAGCCTTCAGCAAAGTCACAATTTAGGAGTCGAAACCAGCCTAGTCTAGTCATGATGAGGGCATCAGTCCAATGGGGACATAGGGGATTAATTGTGATGGATAAATGGCCAAGTCGGGATGAGGCAAGAGGTCATGACCTAAGATCACAACATGGGCAAGGGACTTGCGATTTCCGGATACCAATAAAGTTTTATATTACCTTCTATTAGTATTGTATTGTCATGAAATTGGTGTTAATTGTTGTAGGTTATTTTTGTCGAAAATGTTCTATCATTGTAATTGATTTATTATTGAATTTACTATAATAATCCGTTTTACATTGATTACATTGATATTGATTTTATCTACGGGCAACCTTTTTTTTTTTGTTATTTTTTTTATCTATCCGATTACATGTTCATTTTTCACTATCCTTTAAACAGAAACTAACATGTTCATCATATCATTTTTTTTCTTCTGCTTCAATTTTTTTAATTTTTCTTTCTGTAAAATAATAATAATAATTAATAAGTAGAGTAAATGTACTTGAAAATGCCAAAGGTAAAATGAAAAACTTTATAGTTCAAAATAGAGTGATAAAATAATAGAATATATGCACATAAATAAAATGATTTCTTTACTATGGCATACTATTTGGGAATCAAGTGATGTAATAATCAGAAATCAGATAAACCTTAAAAATTTTTTATTGATTTTTTGTTGAAAATTGCGAAGCGGGATTCAACTTCTTTGTGACAGTTTAATCCGTCGAAATTCATAATGAAAAATGGGGATGTTAAAAATTCATGGCAGAAGAAATTGATAATTATTTTTTAAAGAAAAAATTACACGCAATTATGTCTTTAATATTTTTTTTACAAATACTATTTATCTACAAATATAAATTAACTACATCAAATTTAGCATTTATTAGAAAAAATAATTTTTTAATTAGTTCATCATACAATAATTTTTTAAAAATTTGTGAGGCAAAAAATAAAACTTGATACTTTCCGATAAAAAAATAAGAGTTAGTGGCTTTTTGTACAACAAATTAATTAGAATTCAGATCGTATTCACAAAAAAAAACATATTGTTCTTTTGGCAATTTTTCGTTTATGACACGAATCAATTTAGTAAATATGTTTTGTTTGTATTCACGAGGTTACTAGTCATTGTTTGTCATTAAGTTTGAGAATGACTTCATCGATCTAGAAACCTTAATTGGAATTCAATCCTCCCAAAGTGTTCTTGTTAGCTTATAGGATCTCGTCATCTCCATGACATGAAGCTTAGTCACATGGAAATAATTAATGATGAAACATAATTAATAAATAGTGAGCTAATACACAACAAAAGAAAAGAAAAATAAAAAAAAGTGATATATGCCCTCGCCAATGAAACCTTGATGGTGACATATTAAAAGTGTTGAATGAAAGATCAAAAGTTTGACTTCGTCAAATCATGCACGGTGTTGAAAGAAAAATCAAAAGTCCCCATTAATTTAATAATATGTGATTCCTCTCCAAGTAACTGGAAAAGTATTGTGAATCAAATATATGTTAGCTGCAAAAGCTGTGGAGACTGGAACTGGTAGATGTGACCAAGGTGTGTTGCTATGATGTGGACGCCATGGGGTGGGTTTTATGAGTCTCCACGAACGCATAATTAATTCATCTGAAGTAAGAACAACAGTAATAGCAGGTTATGTGGAATCGAAGGATGAAGAATTTAATTAAGAGTCGGTAAGTAATTTAGCAATGTCAGCACGTTTTTTTCTCTTTAAATGCATCATCGAATAGATTAAGTAATTTTGAGATGAAAACATATTGTATATCTTATCTTGATTTATTTTTTTTTTTCACTTAGTGAAAGAAAAAGAAGAACTCGTTTTCTCCATGATTATGATAATAAACTAAATAAATAAACAAATAGATAAAAATTGCGTTAGTAATAAGATAACTTTACCATCGAGGTTAGGGTAAAATGATAAACGAATTCTCCTCGCTTAAGTAAGGTCTCAATTTCGAATCTTGTGAATGCATAAAATTTTTATTGAGAGAATCATCTGTCACTGTTAGGCACGTGACCCGAGATGACCTAAACAGATTAGTTGAACTCGATGGTGGGCCGACCTTCAATCTGTGGACAGTGCGCTTCTTAGCGTCGCGCAGGTTGAATCATCGATATCACTTCTTATATACCGGGAGCTAGCTACCCAAACAAGATAACTTTTGGTTTGGTGTGACTAGGAATATTTCTTATGATCATTTAATCGAATAATAAACATCACGCTATTGTCTCGAGCATGTCTCATTTTTTAGTGTCAGTTCGGATCTTCAAGAGATTTTCGATCTTCAAAATTATTAGCGTTTAACTAATTCAAAATAAAAAATAGAATGGAAATGACTTATTCTCTAGACTCAATCTTACTATTAATTAAGCTTTTGTTATCATCAAATCTCATTGAAAGATTACTTGACAACTACCAACCCGGTCCAAATGACGTTCACACGTCAAGAGGACCTGCATCATGCCATTTATTTCGGAAAATATAGTTCCATATAGATGTATTAATTCTACTTTCATGGTCTCGTGGAAATAAACAAATCAGCTATAAATTTTCTTTTCTTATTATAAGTATTAAGTAGTAGTTAATCATTAATTAAACGTTGACCCATCCATGACTTCTAGGCTTAAAAAAAAAACAATTATCAATGCCACTTCATGTGAATAGTACTTTTAGAATATAATGACCTTGTGAACAGCTATCGATGAGTCAAAATTTTATATTCCGATTAGTAACTGAGTTGTGATTACACTGATTTTTAGTTCATCAAATCATATTTTTTTGAGATAATTTTGTTTATAAATTGATATGTCATTTAAGATACCATTTTTTTAAGCACGGCCTTCTTAGCAATTCTTCAGGTTTAAAACAAGTGCCCTCTTGGCTAATAAGCTTCAATTTTTTTTTTCCTGTTAATTAAGATGAATTCTTTTAATATCATCATTTTTTTTAAAAAAAAGAAAAGGTCATGACCCTACGACTTGCAAAGACTAGTCCAACTACTAACAAACCCTACGACATACCGAAAAGTCTAGAAATTACTTGTCTCAAATTAGATTTTTTCGGTGTAACAATTTATCAAATTATAATTATCCAATAAATAAAAATGCAATAATGGATTAATGAGATGAGAACTTCGCATCACCAAAAAATGGATTAAAGAAAACATAAAAAAGTAGTATTAGTTGATGTTTTAAAATTATTATTAGTACTCAATTTTCAAACAAGAGTGGAAAAAATAATTTAACCAAATTGATACTTCAATGAATGAATCGAGATAGTTAATAATTCTTTGAACATTTCAATGACCAGATTAATCCACAGTGTCGACTCCTTCCTAATTAAGTTTTCAATTAATCTTTTTGAGTATGAAACAGAAACAAGAATTGTTCATGGTCTATGGGACACCTTTTTTTAGCTTTTGTTTAGAATCTAGTTGCATGTTCTACGTCCACCTAGTCAACGTGCATGATTCTCGACAAGTGATAAAAGTAGTATTAAAAAGGCAGATCAACACTTTTTCTTAGTGTCTTAAGATTAATCCAAGTCTTGGATTCCTTTTGTTTGGGTTAAATAAAGTCTACTACTTTTCCTTAACCTTCAAAATTGAACTTTCTTGGGGATGCAGCCTTCAATTTGAGATGCTGAAATGCGTGTGAAACATTCTTTTCGTATTAGGAGGATTATTAACACATGATTAATTTGAAGTCGAGATAAAAAGTAGAACAATATTCTCTTATCAAGTGATAACTTCAGAAATCGAATATAAGACTACTAACTTTCGACGAGGGACACAATTATATTCCAAATTTTAGGAATAATATATATATATTTAAAATCTGAATTCAGATTAACTAGTCCCAATTATTTGTTTTGTTGGCTTTAAAATTTAGCTTGATGTTCTGATTCTATTACTTTAAAAGTAATATGACAAGAAGAAAGGAAAAAATGTTGTTTAAATTAATTTTGGTTAAAATGAATGAGCGATGAAAAGTAAGGAGAATAAGGTGAAAGAAGTAAATGCACTTAATTAATTATTATTAATTCAATGTTACTCTATTAGATAATTAGGAGGTCCTAAATTATTGGGGGATCTGAAGCAACCACTAGCTGGGTATCGGATCGGCCTATCTTGATAATGTCAATTTTTATATTAAAACTAGTTAATGAAATATAAAACATTTATTACATATATCCAACTACATTATCAAATGTAATAAGTTACGTTTTCCAATCAAATAATTGAGTATGTGATATGAAATATTTTATATTTTGATTATACTATAATGCTAAAACAAATCAATATGATGTGTTATGTGTTAATCTAATAAAATATTGACCCAAATTATACAATAGATGCCAATGATGATTGATTAGGAAAAATGCTCGAAATATTCGAATTAGTATAGATTAAGAAACTTCATTGTCCCGCACGTTTACCCCCACTAGGAAGCAATAGTAAGGGGTGTTGGCGAGCT
Source organism: Pontederia crassipes (assembly GCA_030549335.1). Classification (NCBI taxonomy): domain Eukaryota; kingdom Viridiplantae; phylum Streptophyta; class Magnoliopsida; order Commelinales; family Pontederiaceae; genus Pontederia; species Pontederia crassipes. Next base: position 3,346,705 of record CM060185.1, on the reverse strand, counting down.
ATATCGGCAACGGCGTCTTGTTCCACGGTGATGCATTACAGCAACTCGATTTGTTTCTTTTTACTCTATAACAGTGTCTTCGATATATCGGTTTAGTTTCCTATTATGTCTGTCAATTTAGAATAAATAGAGGCAGCTAGTTGACTTCAGGTGTCTGTAATACTTTTTTTACACTTGAATCAAGAGTTTTCATTTGTGTTTTACTCTTTCTTCCACCTTCATCTTCGTTCTGCCTTGCATGCTTTTCTTCTCCGATGACATATGTCTCAGCAGGTTTTTGGGAGCTCACGATTTTCAACATGGTATCAGAGCTGAGTTGTCGTCAGTCCAACTGAGCTCCTCCTGCTTCATTGTCTGGTATACCGATCTTCTCTTGAGATTCATCATTGTCGAACAAAGCTTCAATGGCCTATATGGCTCCTAAAAGTCTAGGTGAGATGTTCTTCATCTTAATTTACATGTTTTTTCTTCATTGATCGTTGTTTCCTATTCTTCTTGCTTCTTTGTTCCTCATTGGATCCATCATTCTTGTTCTTTGTGTTTCTTCTCTTCTGCTTGCAGATCGATCTTGTTCTTCGGTGAGTGCAGATATATATTCAACTTCTTTTTTTTTCTGATCTTCTTTTCTTCTCCAAAACTTGCAGCTGGCATTAGATCGGAGCTTACTTCGACGTTCTCTCTATTTTTTCCTCTGACATATCGTCGATTACATTTTTTCTTTTCCACTTCCCTCTTCGTGTTTCCTACATTTCCACAGAGCTTTGATCATTGTTTTCCTCTCTGTAGTTCTTGTTTTGGCATTTGTCAGCCATGTTGCTGGTTGAGTTCATTTTGCTAGAAGTTCTGGAGTTCCGTCTCCATTTTGCCGACATTCGTCGGATTTCTTCCCTTGTCAGGATTTGTTTGGAGCCTTGTCTCAAATGGAGTCTCATCTCCTAGTTTTTCTTTGGTGGAGTTGATCCCGAACGATGACTCTAACGTTATCGTCGGTTGTATTGGAGCTTTGTCTTCATCCATGACATCTTTGCCGTAAGTTTTTTGGAACTGTCTCTTTGTTGTCGTTATCGATGATTTACCGGTGTTATCACCAGAGTTGTTGGAGCGTCCTTTCCTTTGCCCTTGGGTTTAGTTGGAGCTTGTTCTCCATTTATCGCGTCATTGTTGATGTTGTTCTTGATCGACGTTCATAGCGTTTGACAGTTATTTCCGGAGCTTAACCTCCGAGATATTGCAAGCATTCGTAAGTGGCCTTCGGATCTACTTCCGACCATTGCCGATGTTCTTGAGGTTAGAAGGTCGCTCGGTGGCGATGTTTGCCTCCTTTTTGGCTATGTCCGGTTATTCCTATCATTTCTATTTTTTGTTCTTCATCCCTACGGTGTCATTTGCAAATCAGCAAAAATGTTGTTCATGGCGTGTGTGTTCTCATGGCGTCTGCAACTCTCACCTCTACTGAAGTGTTCTTGCCTACAGCTCATCAGGTGTTTGATTGACGTCCTACGGAGCTGCCACACATCTTCCTTGGTGCCTTGACAATGATGAATCATCGTCTACTGCTTCAATGGTTTGATACATCAAAGCGAGGGGGCATCTTCTGCAACATCGCCGGTGGTGCTTGGTTGTGCCTCTGTTCGCCTCTCTTCTTGACCTTCAGCCGCTGCATCTTCTAGTTATTTGTCTCCAAGTGAGGCATTCCAATACGACTCTATGCCTTTAGTGCTACTGTAGCTAATGTGTTCGACGATTTGTCTTCAGTAGTTGTATGCTCTGGTTGGACAAGCAAGGGTGTATTCTCCAATGTTCGATGGATTGTTGTTGCTGATGTTTCTGTTGATAACTTCAAGTTGCCTCCGTTCAATTCCTTCCAGGCGACAACTTGAGGGGGCATGTTGGCGAACTATATCGGCAACGACATCTTGTTCCACGGTGGCAATAGAGCAACTCGATTTGCTTTTTACTCTGTAACAGTGTCTCCGGTATACCGGTTTAGTCTCCTATTATGACTGACAATTTAGTATAAATAGAGGCAGCTAGTTGAGTCCAAGTGTCTGTAATCCTTTTTTACACTTGAATCAAGAGTTTTCATCTGTGGTTTACTCTTTCTTCCACCTTCGTCTTCGTTCTTCCTTGCCTGTTTTTCTTCTTTGATGACACGTCTCGGTAGGTTCTTGGGAGCTCACAATTTTCAACAAAAGGCTGTTTGGTTAAACTTATAACTCACCCAAAAAAAAATTATGAGTAGTTCTAAAATTTTCTCCTATAATTGAAAGAAAGAGCTTATAAGCACTTATGTTATCTACTTATAAATAAAAAAATAAATTGAAGGAACCTACTTGTAAAAAAAAAGCTAATTAGTTTGATAAATAAATATACTATTTTGTTATTAGAATATACATTCACATATTCTCTATATTCTAATATTAAAGACCTTTTGGTCATTTGACTACACTAATAATCTTTAAGTTTTTTTATTACCAAACATGTAACTACTTATCTTTAAAATCAGCTTCAGTCATTAAACTATTTATCAACACTTCAACTTATCAGATATTTTATATCAGTTAAGTCAAATGGGCCCTAAGTTGGATGTACTCATTATCCAAGTAAAGTTTCATAAGAGTCGGACATTACTTTAAAATATTAAATATTTAATATATTAAATTATTATTAAAATTCTCGGACAAAAAAAAGTTGGTCGATATAATTGGTTAGCAAAATTGTGCCCCAAGTGATTTGATAGGTGCTACACTATAAGAAATTAGGTTATTAGTGAAAAGATATGTAGTCGTTAAAAGTTGTCATCTTGTCGTTAATACTTATCAACGATAAGAAAAAACTGGTCGCGACTCTTCGCTATAGGTCCCGCCGCTAAAAGATTTTCGCGTCCAGTGTGAATAACTGATCGTTGATTCTTTTTAAGGACCACTATAATTCTCTTCCTTAAAAATTCAATAGCGACTAGTATGCTGGTCCTCTATATAACTTATAAGGACCACTCACCTAATCGCTAAAGACATCACCGGATTGAATCACATTTTGGATGAATCGACCAATTTTTTATAGTTTTTTATGAAGAAATAATCTGATAAAAAATATTATTTTAAATTTGAAAAAAATTTAAAGATGAACCTTCTTCATAAAACTCTACATTAGCCCATTAGCCTCCTCCTCTATTAATACTTGTCTCTTTGCTCTCATCATACTACTATAATGAATGTGGGACTATGTTTCTATAATTTGAATATTAAGACCAAATTTTTACTAGTCCTTATTGTTGACTTTTAACGGCCAGTCATAAGAATATTAAGGACCAGAATTTATCTGGTCCTTATTGTTGATGACTAAAATTTTTTCTAGTCGTTAATAACGATGTTTAACGACCATATTTAAATCTCTTCGTTAATTATGGTCGTTAAAAGTCATTTTTCTTGTAGTGCTAATTGATCCTTAGAGCCACCATTTTAGCTAGAAGAATATCATTCTCCTCTCGTCACATTCATCAAGGCATGCATAAGGGGTATGAGGCATCTAAATAGGCGATAGGGCGATGACTTCGGCTTGATCGACTTACTACAAACTATAAAAATTTGATGGACATAGTACAACATATATATATTGCTTAATCGTGACAAAATATGATTGTAAGAGGGATCTATATTTATGATTGTGACATATACATTATATGGCACAATTATATGTGCAATCGATAGGGTTCACGATCAATGAATATAGTTTTGCCAGCATCTCTTCGTCGTGATAGGAAATAGCGGCCACAACTTTGAGGTTTTAGCCAGCCAACAAGAAACTCACGGGTGCGATTTTTAGATACCCAACAAACATGGAAAAAGAGAAAAAAAAGAAAAAAAAGAAAAAAAGGTTAACCGCGACAAAAAGGTCGCGAATAGCTGCGACTAATTCACACATTGCGAGCTAACACACGACTTTTAAGCTATGATCTGACGAATCACCAATCACAAGTTGTTATGATCATGTAGAATCATTTATAGTTAAATTGCTTGATTGCGAGCTAAGGAGTGAGTTTTAAATTGTGATATAACGAATTACCAATCACAACTTGTCATGATCAGGCAAAATAAAAAAATGATTTATGGTTAAATTATTTGATAGTGATTGTTTATTATCATTAATTGCATTTCTTTTATTATTATTATATCATGATAATCTCGATTATATTATTAATTTGATTGATGATTGAATTATTATTATAATTGGCTAACATGATAATATTGTTTATCATTAAATTGCTATTGATTATTAAAATGTTTTAGTTGACAATAATTTATTATTGATTTATTGGCCTATTGTTTAATTGATTATTATGATCTAAATTGATAATAACAATATAGACATTGGAAAGAAATAAGATAAAAGATGAAAACTAATTGAATTGAATATGGCATATAGCGTAACTAAGAGATTGACATATTAGCCTATATATAGAGAAAACTATTAAAGTGACATGTGTTGCTCTGGTAGCTTGCATGAAAGTGGCATGTGTTCATTTAACAAACAAGAGCATTTAGGTTACACCCAAAAGTATTTATGAATATCTCCAAAGATTGAATTGATAATTGAATTAAACTGATAATTAAATTGCGCTCTCGTAGCTTATGGATAATTGATTTGCACCCTATTGGCTAATGGATAATCGAATTATGCTTTTGTGGCTAATAAATAATTATGACCTTCATGTCTAATGAATAAATTTGTAACTATTATTAAAATTGATAGTTATTAATAAGGAACCTAAAGCCAATGGATAATTGATTCAAAATAATTGACATTGAATTGATAATTATTACTAAATTAAATTGAGATATAATTGTTAATTGATATTTGTTATTGAATTGAATTGATAATTGATTATTGAAATTAATAATTGATTATGTATGTTAATTATAATTATTATATATTGCTATATTGGTTATTGACTCAATCAATATTATTCAATTGATCATTGTATGGTGAGATAGTTGATGGTTCTTTTGACGGTTGATATACACATGAATATGAACATTAATAAATGTTGCAAGCCCATAATCCATAGTCATTGTAAATTGTATAAATAGTTTTTGAATATTCAATTTTTTTGCTGATTTAAGACAATATATTGAATGGTCAAAGTTAAATAAAAATTTAAATCATATAGTTAAGTAGCATTGTTGAGAAAGCATTATGGTTGATAAATTTTGGTACGTTATATGAAGTAAGCTAGATAGACACTTTTTAGTTATTTTTAATATAATAGAATTCATGCACGCCCATCATAAACATCCACAAAACTATCAAGAAAGGATCAAGTAAATTTTTGAACCATGATTAGGTGTTATAACTAAATGAGATGGATTAAAGACAATACGAAATATAGAAACTTTCAAGATTATAGATAAAATTATGAATTATATAAATTTTAATTTATGAAAATATGATGATTTAGGTAAGACATAAGGAGGTTATTCCAAAGGAATAATAAGGGATGTATTTTTATTTTTACATCCAATCAACTTTTCAGAATTTTAAAACCACCTTAAAAAAATACAAAAACTGTTATATTTTGTTCTTAAAATGAGAACATAATATTCATGCTAATGGCATGAACAAATATTTTGTTCTCAATTTTTTTTATTATTTGTTCATGATTAATTATATTTTGTATTTATTAAGTTTTGCACAAAAAATCACTATAAATAAATGATACTTACGTATAGTATTTTTAAATGTTAACAATGAGAGATGTTGATTCGTGATTAAATTATTGTTCAGTTAATATAAAATAATAATATTTAATATATGATATTTGTTAGAAGCAAAACAAACTACATGCATTAAATTTAGTATTTTACTTTTTTTTTTATTCCCGATGTATCCAAACACTATTCGTCTTTTATCATAAGGACATTAACAAAAAAAAAAAAGGAATATTCCTTTTAATTCCTATTAATCTTATTTTAGTACCAAACATCCCTTAAGGAGATTATTTGGAGATGAAATAATACACGTTCTGAGAAGGTTATCCCCCCAAATATATGAAATGAGAATATAACAAGATTACTACCAGATGACTTATTTTGATTTATTACAAAGGATCTTGGAGATAAGGCCGGCCAACTAATTTCAAGAAATCAAGGTGGTTAGGAGGATAATTTTTGGCGTAATCCTTGGAGAGAATCAAGGGATCTTGTGGATAAGATCAGGCGAGGTTTTGCAACTAAGAGAGATCGAGGAGGATCCTTATAATCACGGTCAGATTTGGGCTGACGGTTAAGGTTGTAACCGACCCTATCTTGTATAAATAGAACCCATATATCTGTCATATAAATCATTGAATATAATGTGAGCTTTCCCCCAAAGAATCCGAGTGTTCTCTCGAGCATTGTCTTTTGTTTTCGTTGTGCAAGTGTCCACGGAAGATGGAGTAGTAGTAGGCTGCTTGGCGCTCTCTTGCAGGGAGGATTCAAGGCCGGCACACTAAAGTTCCAGGCGCGGAACTTTAGGGCGTGACACGCGAGTGCACTATTAACTTAAAAAATTATATGATAAACAATCTATAATATTTGAATGAGAAGGCAAAAAAAGGGACGTAACCCTGGCCGGACGAACAAGGATCATTCCCTAGATCGCATCTATCATCCATGCGAAGGACGGAGGGCTTTGAAGTCGACCCGAGATTTCCCCGCCAGATTCCGACGTCGAACTTATCGTTTCATCGTCGGGGGGTTCAAGAACTCCGTCCACATCATTGGAGTTGATTACTGGGTACTCTTGCACGTCTGGGAAGTAGAACATCTCAACGCCGTCAGGGAGATCGTCAGCTTCCGCCTTCTCCGATGCACCATCTGCACCGGAGCGCGTCTGAGTATAGAGCGTCACCAGCGTCACCAGCCATCGATACAAAGAGCCATCTGAATTATATCGCCGGGCATCTCTATGCTCATAAATGAACAACAAGATATGCACTAGCAACGCAGACAAAGAGGTGACTCCACTGATCAGAAACAGGCCCCAAAAGCTATTAAATGTGAGGCTGCTCGAAGCTGAGCTCAGGCCGCCTTTATCTGAACAACTTTTGTTGCCGTATAGCTTGTTCTCTATGTCAATCATCTCCTTACTCTCTGCTACCTCCAGGATCGCCTTCGAGATGTCGGGAACCAATGGCGATCCTTTGGGGAAGACCTGTAGATAACCATAATTAGAAGAGCGAGGATTGAGAACATGTGGCGGCATGAGCTCACCGTAACTAAGCATGGAGATTATGCACGGTACACTTACGAATCCGAATCCACCTGTTTTGTAAGTAGGGCCGACGCGCGTGTACTTGTTGCAGAACTTGGAGAGGAACACCTTGATGTACGGTATCTCGTCAAAAATGGCCGCAACGGTTCCATTGCTCAAGGCTTCGTTGTACTCGTCAGGGGAACTGTAAGCAATCAGCTTTGATTCATTAAACTTCAATCTCTTCAGGAGTCCCGGCAAGAAGGAATCGGTCAGATACCCTACGAAGTCCCCGTTCTTGAGGAGTTGGTCCAAGTCGGTGACGGTCGGCTGGAGCTGCTGCACTGTAAGCTTCGAACTCAAGCTTGCCGTGTAGCTTTGCTGGAGAATTAAGACCACGAACACCCATACGACCACCACCACCCGAGCTAAGTTGCCCAGAATCCGCTCCCTGTGCGCAAAGACCAGTGTGGAAAAGGCGAAGTGAAACGTAGTGCCCGCTTGATTCAGAGCGCTCCCTCGAAAGTCGTCGTTGATTCGATGCTCGAGAAACCACACGACAGCGCCAGTGAAGACGACGAACAACCCGCTGACGAACCAGAGGGTTGCGGTTAATGGCTCCAAGAAGGTCCATGCATTCGTGGGACTCTTGTCCTTGACGGGGACTATCATGGACACTCCTGACTCGATATATGGGAGAGTGAAATCCACGTACAACGATCGATTGGCAATGATTGTCACATCTCCCACCACAGCATCAAACTTCTGCTCATAGATGACGAAAAAGAAGATATATCATTAAATTGACCTCGCAAATGCCACTACGTTACACATGAGAAGTGAAATGTACGTCAACGCCACAAACCTGGAGGTAAACCTGATAAACAAGATCGTCGTAGGTTCCATTCATCTCTCCGCTGTTGTCTTCATAAGGTATGTACTCATATGGCACACTGTAACGAAGCCGCTTCATTACAGCATCAAAGACATCTATGCAGTATCCTCTGGGGATACTCTTATTGGTCACAGGATCCTTCACGATGTTAATGAACTGACTAAATCCAGGCTTCACGGGAACTGCTATCTTAAGAGTGTTCCCGCTGGTCGGCCACTCCCATCCTTTTGGAACAGTCAGACGGCTGCCGCCTGGCCATGTGATGTTGGTCTCAAGGGCGGCCGTCAAGTTCATTCCTGGAGAAGTCCAAACCGCGACCCTTCCATTCCCTTGCCTTCCAACATTTGTAATCTCGTAGGATTTGGGTTCCAGCTGACCACTGGCCAAGTCGAATTGTCCGCTGACCCCGCTGAAGTTAGTACTTAGCAGCAAATTTCGCAAAGCAGGACCTCTTGCTGATGATCCAAGTCCCAGCAAGCCGGATGAATTGTTAGCATCAGATTCTATGGATGAAGTGTTCTTAGTTCCCAAGCGTTCTGCAGCCATGGCAAGTGACCATACAGTGTCGTACGCCCACAACCCAAACATGGTGGGCTCTGTTACTTTGGCAGCAGGGTTCTCTCCCAGGTACCTTCTTCTCCACCGCACCTTCAGATCACGGAGCTTATCTGTTTCTGGAACATAAGGCTTTAGGCCAAGGAAACCTTGCATCAGATCAATGGCTGGAGCACCCCATAGACTCACGACGTCTGTTAAACTGTAAATTGTAATCCAAATGTAGCCATCTTTCATCATTCCAGCTTCTTTTGCGTGGGAAAACAGCTGCAGAGCAAGATCATATGACATATGTACAACAAAGACCCGTGCACGCCTTTTTTTGAGCTGCTTGAGCTCTTCAATGATTTGATCCTCGCCGGCTGTAGACGGAATCGCGCTCCTGTAGGGGACGCGAGCGCCGACGCCTTGGACGGCATCCATGAGACAAGGTGCGATCACATTGCTGTAGTCCGTGTCTTCGTACACGGGAACGACTTCCCTCCAGCCAAAGGCCTCAACCAAGGAAGCAACCACTTCAGTTTGGGATAAGTCGCTCCATGCAGCGCGGATGAAGAATGGAGTCTGAGCAAACGAGACAGGCAGGCCTTTCGCCGAGAAAGATATGATTGGCACTTGGGTCTTGTTTCCAAGCCCCGCCAAGAATTCTGCCTGTGCTGATGATTGTGGCCCAATTATAGCTTCCACTTTGGAGTTTTTTATCAGGTCGACGGCTGCAAATCCAAACAAAATATTACCTTAACTTTGTAAATGGTCATGCCCAATCTTTGAGTTACCATTTCTGGCTGGAGAGATTAGATTATTGAATAGAGAGCTAAGGTTAGATGCCTCCTATCAAGTATTAAGTTAACGCTCTCCCTGAGGAGATCTGCATTTGCATATATGAAAGACAAATAAGGAGCCGACATTTACATATGGGAAATTCTTATCTGAACTGATTTTCAGAAAAGAGAATTCTAAAATGTAACTTTGAATCTTTACTGTGAACTGAATCCATTTTTTTTTTATTTCACCGATATCGGGAATATGTAAAGTGCAGAAGATTCAACATATATATAGGCTATCCCTAGTGGCTTGCAGCAGTGCATGGAATTTGGAATTGATAAGTTGATTTTGGAAACTGACTCTTCTGTGACTGTGGCAATCATGAAGAAATCCTTGTGTTCTTGGCGCCTCAAGAATATCTCTAAAATTCTGCATTTTATTTGTACCTATGCAAACAGAGACGAATGCCTTATCTTTTTTGGATGGACATTCCATCTCCAGGTGTCCCCAATATTTTGTATACTGATCCTACTATTAATTGAATGCATCATCCTTTTATTAAAAAAACATAGATATAGTTAAAGCATGAAGAAAAAGCATGCATTCTTCCACTTTCCTGCTACAAGACAGTTTGGAGTTCCAGCAGTTCATGCCAAATAGACAGTCCTATATCTAAGAGTGAATCCTCAAACTAGTAGCTCTGGATAATCCATTCTTCTTTTTTCAGTTAACAAACATGTCTTTAATCAATTGGCAAAATGATAGTAATCATAAACAATTAACATCTCGTACTCTTCTACTTTATGCGCTCTACCAACTTTAGCCGAAAGCAGGCATCAACAAAGTAAAAGTTAAGATATCCAACCTTCCGCCGCGGCAGCATAAACATCCCTGTAATCCGTGTCCCTCAAATGGAAGGACAGCCTCGTGGCGTAGTTTGGGTTCTGGGCGTAGAAATCGTCGGCGGCCAACGACATGCAGCTCCAGCTTATGTTCCCAACCCATGTATTCGTATCCAAGATCACTCCCACCTCAAATGGAACAGTCGATCTGCCGGTCTGATCAGTTGCAGCAGCTCCTCTGAATATTGCACAAGGACGAAGACCAAGGAGAGAGGAGAGGACGAGAGCAAGAAGAAGGTGAACAGGAACTTGAGGCGGACGTGGAGGAGGGCGATGGCTCCCGTGGGCAGTTGCCATGGGCGTCTGATCCTCTGAACATTTCATGCGTTATGCATCCAAAGGTAGGAAGACAGTTGAAACTTGAAAGCAGAAGAAATTTTAAGATGTTGAAGTTTGCGGGGAACACGGTGGCTTCGTGGATCACAGTCAAAGGCTCGCCGTCCTGCGGGTACGTTTGGTGTCGTGGTCAATTTTGCCTGCTGGGTCGTCCGTCGTATCCACATGCAGCCTCCTTTTATTATTTTACCATTTGCCAGGAATCGATCGCCGAAAGAAAATGGCCTTAAAAGATTTAACGTGATAAATTGTCTTCATCCCTGTAAACAAAACAAAAAAAAAGGAGAGAGAGAGAGAGAGAATGTTCACAAATAAAATTAATTTCACTGAGACGCAATGCCTGCTTGACTAACGACACAGAGGCGCACCAAACAATCTGCTGCTTTTTTCCGAAAGTTTTCAAGTTTTAGTTGTCGTTTTTTCTCTTAGAAAAGATTTTGAGTCTTACAAGTTACAAGTTGATTGTGTTCTTGAGGAATTGAAAGGTTAATGTTTTCAATTCGAGTGATTTTTTTATAATAAATGGACTAGTCCAAAGTTATAGTCATATATCAGTTGTTCTCCGACAACAAAATATCTGCAAGTAAAAGTGTCTCTAATTAATTTCATCTTCCATTTGCGCCTAACATCCATGAGGCATGATCTATTTACAATCTCAACTTTTTTTTTAACAGTCTCCCCCTAAACATTTGGAAAGCGGTACCAATTCTCGAATAGAATGTCCAATATTTTTAAAATCGGACCAGACATCGAACCGACATGTCAATTAGGTCATGATTCGATCGGTTTAATTGGGTTCAATCGGATTAAACCAAATTTTTATTAAAATATTATTTATCTATTATTTCAAAGATATATTATGAATAAAACTTTGAAAAAAAATACTAAAAATACACACAAAATTTATCTATTAATATTGAACATTAATTTAAATATTTTCTAAATGATTTAATTAATAAACTCATCCAAAATGTATTGTAATTTTATATAATTAGTGTACTTGAATGCAAAAAGAAACAAAAAAAAGACTCATTATATTAAAATAATATGAATATACAATTAAAAATATTTCAATTCTTGATTCATATCTATTATAATTAAAAGGTAGTAAGTTGAATGATTTAATTTTAATTAGATTTATTATTCTAATGTATATGTTATAAAAAATTGAATAAATTAGTTAACATCAAGAAAATGAAATTGATCAATATTCTTTATATTTATTTTCTTTCATTGCTGTTGTTAATATATATTTTAATTTAATTATTGCTTATGTAAATAACTTTCATTTTGTATAACTTTTTATTAAATTATTTCTCCTTTTTTCATTCAATTGTTTCCATTTTATTTTTTCTCTCACTTCCCTTTTTCCTCTTTATATTTCTCCCTTCATTCTTCTCCTTAATTTTCTCACTTTATTTATACTATACACCATCACCTACCTTTTTCTTCTTTCAAAATTACTTATTTTCTTTCCTTTTGTATTTGATCCTATCATTCAAAATTTACATGTTTTAATACAAAAATAAAACAAGCCGAATTTTATCTTTCATAATGATTGATTGCTTTCCTTTTTCATTTCATTCTATCATTAAAAATTTCCAAATTTACATTCCCAAGCCCGGATAAAGGAGGATGGTTATGTTAGGCCCCGACAGCTAGTGTAAAACATTGTCGAATCTCATGAATATGGATCAACGAATATATTGTGTTAATGCTAGGTCGTTACCCGTAAGTAACACACTGTATAGCTCGGGTACATTGATAAGAGAGCAAGAGCTGTTGCATCCTCGTCTGGATGCAGTGTTAAATGAGCAAGGGCTACTGCACTTTAATGGACGGATGCGGTTAAAGAAGCTAGTTCATGAGACTAAGGTCAGATTAGGTTCTTAGAACATTGTGACGTTGAATGGGAAGCACCTCGAGGTGGCACAAGTAATGGACCGGCGTAAGATTAGTATCTTATGCTTGCAAAAAATTAGATGGGTAGGAGAGGGAAGTAAAGAGATTAGGTTAAATGGTTCCAAACTTTGGTACACATGTAAGGTAAAGGGAAGGAATGATGTTGGTATTATCGCGGATGCAGAATGGAGGAAGAATGTTGTGGAAGTTAAAAGGATTGAGGATCGAATCATATCCGTGAAAATAATTATTGGAAAAGAGACTATGAACATTATTAGTGCATATGCACCCCAAGTAGTAGTAGAATCACATCTCAAGGAGAAGTTTTGGACAGATATGGAGGGTTTGATTGAAAGTATACCAACAACCGAGAAAGTTTATATTGGGGGAGACCTTAATGGACATGTCGGTAAAGAGGCAGGACCACATGCAAAGGTTCATGATGGTTTTAATTTTGGGGAGTTGAATGAGGAAGGACAAATTATTATTGATTTTTCTTTAGCATACAACTTTAAGATTATCAACACTTATTTTAGGAAGAAAGATGAACATTTAATCACATACAAAAGTGGAACTCATATGTCTCAAATCGATTTTTTCTTGACAAGAAATACTGATAAAAGACGTTGTACTAATTGCAAAGTAATTCCTGAGCATATGGTGACTACACAACATATATTATTAGTTTTTGATATGCAAATGAAATGTATAAAACCAAAATCTCGAACAGTTTTTGATCGAAAGATCAAGTGGTGGCAGTTAAATGGGGAGAAGCGAGAGACTTTTAGAAGTAAGTTATTAGAAAAAAGTGTGTGGGAGTTAGAAGGAGATGCTAGTATCATGTGGGAGAATGTGACAAAAAAGGTTGAAATGGTTGCTAAAGTCATTTTAGGAGAATCAAAAGATTTTGGACCACGAGATAAAGAGACTTGGTGGTGAAATTAGGAGGTCCAAGAAAAGTTGCATAATAAGAAGAATTGTTTCAAGGCGATACACTTGGATAATAGTTCTGACAATTGAGAAAAGTATCATTTGACAAAAAGGGAGGCTAAGAAGACAGTTAGTGATGCTCGTACTAAATCATATGAGGGATTTTATAAGGAGTTAGGGACAAAGGCTGGTGAACAAAGGATTTACAAAATTGCAAGGAATAAAGAGAAGGAGTCGAGAGATTTGGATTAAGTAATATGAATAAAAAAATGAAGTTGTCAATGCTTTAGTTACTGAGGGAGATATTACGAACAGATGGGAAGAGTATTTCTATAAGTTATTTAATGATGGATGTGAAGGTTTTCGTTGTGATTTGGAGGACTTAATAGTTAGCGAATGTGAGTTTAATAGGTCATTTTATCATAGAATTAGAGTCTCGGAGGTTAGCGAAGCTCTTAAGAAAATGTAGAATGGTAAAGTCGTTGGACCGGATGGTATACCGATTGAAGTTTGAAAATGTTTAGGAGAAAAATGTGTGTTGTGGTTATGTAAACTATTTAATGAGATTTTACGGTCGAAAAAGATGCCTGATGATTGGAGATTAAGTACATTAGTTCCTATTTACAAAAATAAAGGGGATATTCAAAATTGTGCAAATTATAGAGGGATTAAACTTATAAGTCACACAATGAAATTATGGGAAAAAGTGATTGAGCATAGATTGAGAATGGAGACTAGTATTTCTGAGAGACATTTTAAGTTCATGCCAGGAAGATCCACTACAAAGGCGATTTATTTACTAAGGGGGATGATGAAGAAGTATCGAAGTAGGAGAAGAGACTTACATATGGCTTTTATTGACTTAGAGAAGGCGTATGATTGGGTACCAAGGGATGTACTTTGGAAAGCCTTGCAAAAGAAGAGGATGAGTATTGCCTACATTAAGGTAATACAAGATATGTACGATGGGGTATTGACTAGGGTTAGGACACCCGGAGGTGAGACAAATAAATTTCTTATAAGAATTGACCTACATAAGGATCAACTTTAAGCCCGTATCTATTTAACTTAGTTATCGATGCTATAATCGAGAGTATCACAGAGGAGGTACCTAAGTGCATGCTATTTGCGGATGATATAGTACTTTTAGCGGATTCAAGAGAAGAGATTAATACAAAATTAAAAATATGGAGAAATACGTTGGAGTCAAAAGTCGTTTAAGTAGGAATAAAATAGAATATATGCATAGCAATTTCACAAATAAACAACTTAAAAACGATTTGGAAGTTAGGCTAGGGGAGGATATAATTTCTCAAGTGACAAAGTTTAAATATTTAGAATCAATTGTAAGACAAGATGGTGAGATTGATGACGATGTTAATAATAGAATTCAAGCTGATTGATGTAAGTAGAGGAAAGTCACTGGAGTTCTTTGTGATAGAAAAGTACGAAGAGTAGATCAAATAATCTGGAGTTCGATTAAAAGAAGGAGAGGGAGGCCATGACGGACACTTGACGAACTAATAGAGCAAGATCTATTGGTGAATAATATACCGAAAGATTTGGTTACTAATAGAGCGGAATGACGTCGTTGATCCATGTAACCGACCCCACCTAGTGAGATAAGACTTTGTTGTTATTGTTGTTGTTGTTGTAATACAATAATTAAAAAACCGGATTGAACCGATTCAATTGGTTGAACCGATTTTGCTCGGTTCAATTGGTTGATTCTTTTTGGTTTTTTTATCATTTTTGGTTTTGAAGAAAAACCGAATCAGACTGGCGGCCGGTCCGGTCCGATTTTAAAAACACTGGGTGTATCTAATAAGCACTCAATAAATTTCATTTACAATCAAGTGAAAATTTTACTTGTATTCAAAAGAATAAAAAATATACTTAGGACAATTAACCATTTACCATTCCACCCCGACTCATCAATCTTCAATAGGGGTGAAAGTAGTTCGGGTCTACAAAATTAATCGTTATTTTTCGGGTCAATTTTAAAAATTAAAAAAAACCACCCTAAAATCTTTTTTAAAAAATAAAAACCACCCTCTAGCAGATCAATTTTTCTGATGATTTTTTTACCCTACTTTTATATAATTATATTTTAAATAAATATATAATAACTTGAAGTTAATATACAAATATTTAATTTTATATTAAATATAAAATATACTACTAAAATTTTTAAGTTATTAAATTAGAGTTTGATAATGTGATAGAAAAGTATGAAATTTATACATAAAATATTATATCTATAATAATATAATTAATACATATATTAATTATATAAATAAAAAATCATAAATAAAAAATGGGCTCCACATGCCCCTATGATTTTTTCAGATTGGCCCCTAATTTTAGCAGGTGAATTTTAATTTATTAAAAACCACCCTAAATTATATTCGGACTCCTAATTTTATTTTTTTGATTCGATTTTTTCAAGTTGGATGAATTTTTTGGATTGGTCGGGTTTTTCTTACACCCCTAATCTCCAACATTAAATTTTCCATTTAGAAGGTCTTCCTTTTGATCATTACAATTTCATGTGCTACTTTATAATCATCCTTTCCCCTCTTTATAAGTTTTGATGGCATGATGTATATTTACAAACCATTCTATGGATATATCTATAATGTTTTCGTGACCGGGGCGGAAGGCTAATTGGATCATGATCCGATCGGTTTCATCGAATTCAATCAAATTTTATTAAAATAATATTATTTTTTAATAATTTTAAAAATATCATTAGTAATACGATATAATATATAAATAATAAATTAATGCAAATTATAATATTATTTTAATAATCTTAAAAATATCATCAGTAATACAATATAATATATAAATAATAAATTAATGCAAATCACCATTTATTATATATTAACAATTAAGGCTTATTCAAAAATCACAATAAAAATATATCATAATTATATTTTTATTAATTATATAATACTAGTGATGCATATTAATTTATTTTATAATAATTCACTCTTTAATTTTCACTTAGTCTACTTTTAATTCTCCTCTCATTAGTTATTTCTTAAAGTTATCTTTCGCTATAAATAAAATTATTGCATTTTGTATAATTTTTAATCTTAATTTCTTTTTTTTAATTTAGAGATGACTAATTTTATTTTTTAAAATTTTCTCTTGTGCTTAAAAAAATTAATGCTACCCAAAATTATGGTAACTAATAGATTGTCATTATCTTATTATTAGAGTTAACTTCCTTATATTTCATTTTTACTTTCCATTGTTTTCCTATTAATTTTTTAATGTTCTATAATTTGGGCTTCATTTCATTAATTGCTTTTTCTTTCATTTTAATTTTTAAATTTCATTGCAATAGTTTCCATTTTATATAATTTATTTTCATTTTAAATACAAAAAGGTTCAACCTGATTTTTTTAATTTATACTGATTTTTTATCAAAATTAATTTTGATAAAAAATCGGATCGAACCGACAATCAATTCGTGATTAAATCGATCGGACTGACGGTTCAAAGAATATTGGTGACAATTCAACAAATATTTTTTAAAGAACTGTATTTGATTCTCAAAGTAATTATTCATAAAGTATTTTTCGTAGAAAGACGAGTCTTAACTTAATTCCCATCCTTTTGTCAGCACAATACTCAAAAATAATTTGTTAGAACAAACAAAGAAAAAACTAAAATTAAAGAATTGAACTTGAAAAATTAAACTTAGGAGTTGTTTTCCTTATCTTCGTCTCCTTTCGTGTACGTTCATTATATATGTCTGGAATAATGAATTAGTTTTCTACAGATCATTTTCTTGAAAATTTATTTATTTTTTAAATCAGAGAAGTCATTTTGTTCAACAGATCTTGTCATAAAACAATGTAAATCCTCATTAAAAATAGGAAATATATTTTCCCTATTGAGAAGGTAAAGAAATCCTCGTAACACGTATGAAAAAGATGTAATTCTCAAGCATATTTTTAGATATATATATCTTTGAACACAAAGATTTTCCCCATAATTTATGTCCATCTGGAATTTTATTTTGGAAAATAATATATCAGGAAAAGTCCATGCTCAAATGTTTGGAATTTATTTTTTTGCGATTGAGAATAAGAAAATAAATTGATAAAAAATATTCATCCATGTAATTAAAACTAATTAATACCGGAAATAGATCAATGATCTTTTCAGAAGTTCAACTTTAACATATATATAATACTTCCACTATGCATTTTCCCTCAAGAGATTACATAACAAAATGAGGTGTCATTCTAACAGCAAAATAAATAAATAAATAAATAAAAAGGTAGGGGTTTCACTGTACTATTGAGTTATTTTCCAACTATAATGATTTCTAAATAAATAAGAACATCTTTGGGAGATTAATCTTCAACTATACACCATCGGTCACAGTAATAAGGTGCTAAAAGAATGCCTCTCATAATTCTCGAGAGGTCAATCCTATTTCTGCTGTGATGACTTTGTCAAAGGTAAAAAGGAAAAAGGACAGTGATATATACAGTAAAGTTATTAAAGGCAGGATAGTAAAAATTTGAACTACCATGCACTTATTAGGATTCTATGGCGATCACAGGTGATCTCGTAGGTGTCCCAGCAGGACTCGGGCTCCCCAGACCATGCTCGGTAAGAGGACTTCCTCCTCCAAATGTGTCATTGGACATGCTCATGGGGCTCTCCGCGAACAAGGGCGACGATGGAACAGCGGTGCTGGTGCCCGGAGTTGACCCCTCTTTGATCTGAGCCTTCCTGAACGTATGGAAGGAGAGGTCCTTTTGATCGAAGATGTGAGCGATCGAACGAACCATGGAGCCGAGGGAGCCCTCTCTGTAACTGTTCCTCAGGCGCTGCCGGTTGCGGTAGAGGAGGGGGAGGACGTAGATGAGACTGCACAAGATGGAGGCGATTCCTGTCAGAAGGAAGAGGCCCCAGAAGCTCTTGAAGTCGAGGCTGGCCGTGCTGGACGACAGCGTGCTGCCTTGGTGCGGGCAGCTCGCCTGATCGCCGAACCACTTCCTCTCGATCTCCGACATCTTGTCACCTTCTGTTATGTTCAGAATCGCCCTGGAGAGGTCTGCCACCAGAGGCGAGCCTTTTGGGAACGCCTGAAATCAATGAAAACATGTCACCGGACGGCTCATATAAGTGTTTAATAACTGGATCTTGAACGTTTAAATGGAGAGATGGGAAGGATCATATGGTCACTCACGAAGCCAAATCCACCAGTTTTGTAGGTCTGATCGGCCATGGTGTAGTTGTTGCAGTAGTCCTTCAGGAAGACCTTGAGGTAGGGGATCTCGTCGACCACGGCGGCGACCGTGCCATTGGACATGGCCTCCTGGTACTGCTGTGGCGACCGGAGAGGCACCAGTTTGGACTCGTCGAAGCCAAACTTTAGCAGCAGTCCTTTCGTGAAGGAATGCTGGAGGTAGCCGACGCGCGCCCCGCTGGCCTTGAGCTCGTTGAAGTCGCTCACCGTCGGCGTGAGCTGCTGCACCGTGAGCATCGACGTCAAGCTCGCCGTGTAGCTGGACTGCAGTATCAGCACAACGAACACCCACACGATCAAGACGACCTTGGACAGGAAGCTCATGACATGCTCCTCTGCATGACAGTAACAACGATATACAATTAAGTCATCTAAAAAAGAGAAAAAAGGTCATCTCAAATTTGCTTTTCGTATTCATAATCTGACAGTTAAGAAGCATCCGAACCAAACGAATATGCATATTGTCCATCGAACAATTTTTTGTTTGTTTCTTTGTTTTTTCACGGGTATTCAAGAGTAATATCATACAATTAATTTAGTTCGAGAAAAAGGAATAATCTCACCTAACAGCAGCTTATTAAGAGTATTAATTCCTAACGGAAAAAAGAGACATTAAGACTACTAATTTTATATCCATTTTTTATTAGACAAAGTAAAATTATTACCAAATGCAACTCCAATGAGTCGTCCAAGTCAATACCGACATTTCCTTGTACCTTCAAATTACTTTGTTGACTCTCAGTAAACAATGTTATATAGATTAACCCAAATCTTTCCATGAATATCAAAACCTTTTGTATTTAACCCAAACATATGACTGCTGGCTAGGGCTGAAAATAAGTCGAGTTGTTCGTGAGCAACTCGTGGTTCGGATTATTTTTGGTCTAGTTCGACTCAGTCTGTTATTAAAATAAACCAAGCTGAAATATTAAATAAAGCCTACAACAACAACAACAACAACAAAGCCTTATCCCACTAGGTGGGGTCGGCTACATGGATCATACGACGCCATTCCGTTCTATTAGTAACCAAACCTTTCGGTATATTATTCGTTGATCCATGTTCATAAGATTCGACATAATTTTATGCTGGCTGTCGGGGCCTAACACAATCCTCCTCCTTTATCCGGGCTTGGGACGGCTATAAAATATAGGCGGAGTTTGAAATATTAAATAAAGCCTATTTTCTTAAAAAGACTTAGCCTCTTAATAATTGGTCTATCCTTATAACTTATCAGGCCAAGATTTATTAATATATTATATTATAATTTTTAATTTTTCATCTTTTAAATTTTTAATTTTGAGTTCAATATTACTATTTTTATTATATGTTTAGAAAAAAATATATTAGTGATGTCTTTTTTATTTATTTCGTATCTATTATTTTTTAATAAATAAGATTTATTATATTTAATCTAGTATATTATAAAAAAAATATTTAGCTTAACAAGCTAATAAGCTAGGTCATGCATTAAAACTTAATCAAATAAGCGAGACTAAGTTTATATTCATGACTTGTCACGGACTATATGTCAAATTTAAATATTTTTATTTTATAACTTAACCTATTTAAATAAAAATCTAATTCTATTTAGCTAGTGTTCAACTCTAGTAGTCGCCCAACTTTCTTCGTTGAACATAAAAGAAAGGCAAAATGTATGCATATCTCAGGACCACAGAAAGAAGGATGACCAGTCAAATTAAATGAATTCTTGCATTCAATTGACTAATTATTTTAGCGGAGTCAAACATTTACTATTTGTAATGGCCCAACTGCTTCTACTAATTGAAAATAGAAGACGGCTCGAGTGCACATCGGCTGCATGGTGGAAAAATGTCATCCCCACATGCAGCAAACCAGACAAAACTGCCCAAAGTCATGCATGACTGCTGACAAGTGATAGCTACTTGCTATGCACGCATGATGTGTGTATTGTGTGTGTGTGTGAGAGAGAGAGAGAGAGAAGCGAAGAATTCAACTTACTGTGAGCGAACACGAGGGTGGAGAAGGAGAAGTAGAACACGGTGCCGAGCTGGTGCTTCGGCGGGCCTCTGAAATCGTCGTTGATCCGGTGCTCCAACGCCCACACGACGGCGCCGGTGAAGATGAAGAAGACGCCGCTGACCAGCCACAGGTCCAGCGTCAGTGGCTTCAGGAAGATCCACGCGTTTCTGCTGTGCTCATCCCTGAGCGGAACCACCATGGACACGCCCGACACGGTGTATGGCAGCGTGAAGTCCACGAACATCGATCTGTTGGCCGTGATTGTAACATCCCCCACCACAGCATCGTACCTCTGCCAATATAGGACATGCATGAGAATGCCGGCCGGCCACATGATCGAACGTTACTTCAATATGTTATTGATTGTCCTACACATTCTCCATTTTGAAATAGAACACTTATGTTTATTGTCACTCCTATACTTTACGCCACTTTTTTAAACTTAATATTTATTATTAGTGACATTAAGACCTTAAGAATAGCAATAAGAGGATGCTAGTACAATAACTTCACGTCTTCAGTAAACGTAATTCTCAACATAGTTCTCATTTGCAACTTTACATGCAAGTCTTCTGAGATACAGTCTAAGAACTCTAAAATGACTACCAACCTACCATATAACTGAGACAGCAGCAATACCAGAAGGAAACCGAGGTCCGATCCCTTGGACTAACAAACATTATTGATGAATTCTACCTACGCGTAATTCACCCATGGACCATGGTACGACCATTTAATGGTTCCAAAGGGGAAGCGGGACACGTAGCTATTTTTTCTTTGAACAATCTTATTAATTAATAATGACCAGACCATCGTTGTCATGGAATGGAGCACGAACGAACACAAGTCAAAGTCAAATGAGGGTGAGAAGCTTTTTATAATCATCTAGTTTCTTTTTTCAATCTCAAGAACTACCCTTATATATGGCATAATATTATCAAACAGAGCTATTAGCTTCGTCGAGGAGAGCTAGTAATTACTAATTAGTCAAGAGCTTTGTATGTTTACCATGGAGTTGAATGAGTAGAAAAAAAAGACTAACTATTATCTTAGGAGTTAATTCTCTTACCGTTTCAGTATGCAAGAAAAAAAAATCATAAAGATAATTCAAAAGAATGCAGTCAGTGTACGTGGGATTACTCAGCAAATGCTATGAATCAAAAGGTTACGTTTGTATCAGAAATCTTTGCTAATTCGATTCGTTTGACGAATAGACTGCACAAAGCAAAGAAGTCAAATATCAACGGTTAATGCAATTAGTTACCTGATAAAACACATCCTGCACCAGGGCGTTATAGTCGCCGGAGCTCCCATTCGGAGTCCGGAAGCGTTCGTATTCGAATGGCAGCGCATAGGGCAGCTGCTCCACCGCCGCCTCGAACACGTCAATGACGAACCCTGAGGCCACCGTCTCCTTCGTCACCGGGTCCGTCGCCAGGTTCAGGAAGGACTGGAAGCCCGGCTCAATCGGCCCCGCCGGCAAGGCGATCCGCAGCTTCCCTCCGCCCGTCGGAGTCACCCATCCCTTCGGTACCAGGGTCGTCTCGCCAGGCCATATCACCGATCCCAAACCGTCTCTGCCGGCCGAGTACGACCTCGTGCTGTTCCAGTTCAGCCTCCTGGTCAGCCCGTACCTCTCCGTCCAGAAGCCGATCTCTCTCGCCTTCTCCCCGTTCACGTTCACTATGCTGTAAGCTGTCACATTGAGCTCTCCGTTATCCAGTCGAAACCTCCCGCCGAGCCCGTCGAACTCCGTCCCCAAGATTGATTGTAGAAGATCACTGCCGGTCCTGGAGAAGCCAACCTTGGAGAACTCCGTCGGCCCGGTTGAATTTCTGACGAACTCGGGACCGACGGCGCCGAGGCTCTCTGCGGCCTTGGCCAACGCCCAGACTGCGTTGTACGCCCAAAGCCCGAAGTTACTGAGCTCGGTGATGTCGGAGTTCGGGTATTCCTTCAAGAACTCCCTCCTCCATCTCCTGTTAAAGTCTATAAGTCGTTGAGATTTGTCGACGTGCGGGCGCACTCCTAAGACGCCTTGCATGAGATCGGGCACGAAGTCCGGTGGGTTGATCGTGCCAAGGAGGCTCGTCAGCCCCTCGGTAACGATCCAAACGTAGCCGCTGGCCATCATTCCAACCTTATTTATCCTCTCGAAAAGGCGTGGCGCGAGAGGGGAGGTGACGTGCACGACGAAGACACGCGTCTGCAGAGTCTGAAGCCTGTAGAGCTCGGAATCGATCTGGTCGTCGGAGTTGTTGGGAGAGATCGCGCTGCGGTAGGGCACCTGGACGCCCACGTCAGACATCGCGTCGACGAGGAACGGGATGAGCGCGGTGCCGTAGTCGGTGTCCTCATACACCGGCACGACCCGGCGCCAGCCGAAGGCCTGGACGACGGCGGCGATGGCGCTCACCTGAGCCGCGTCGTTTGGGGCGGCGCGGACGAAGAAAGGGTCACGGAGGCGGGAGACGGCGGGGCTCGTGGCGGAGAAGACGACAATGGGAATTCGAGCCTTGGTGCCCATGCTAGCGATGAAGGCGGCCTCGGCGGAGGTCTGAGGGCCAAGAATGGCGTGCACCTCCTCGTTGACCAACAGGTCCAAGGCTGCACCAAGAATTACCATTTCATCAGTTAACATAAGGATGACAACAGAGGTGGGGGAGGACATGCATGAGAGCAGCTAAAGTCACCATTGGCGGCGGCGTTGACTACGTCGCGGGGCGAGCTGTGGGGAAGGAATCGGAGGCGAGTGGTGGAGTTCGGAGAGGCGGAATAGAAGTCGGCGACAGCCATTTCGACCACGGTCTTGCATATCTTGCCGACGTTGGCACTCAGGTCAAGAATAAGGCCAACCTTAAACTCCGTGGTCTGCGACGGCGAGGCCGAAGAAGAAAGAAGTGAAGATGCATGCGGAGAAGCAGGAAGCGGCGGCGGAACCGAGGAGAGGACGGAGGAGAAGAGGAGGAGAAAGCAGATGCAGCAGTACGGACGCTGGTATCTCATGATTCATAAGAGAAGTCTGAAGCTGCGAAGAAACGGGGGAGGAGCTGGTCGTCGTAGCAGGTGGTGTGAAGTCTGAACCAACGGGCAGCGAGGTCTATATATATATATATTTATATGTATAAATAATTGGCATAATTTTGATTATCCAGCTATATAATTTCATAAATATGTGAGGTTATTTTATTAATATATATGATATACTTTTTATTCCTATGAAAGAATCGTTAATATGTGAAATTTCACTTTGCGTATTGTTCACTCCCGGCATTATTAATTTGATTAAAGAAAAAACAAACGCGTCCAGTTATCATAGAATTTTTTCTATAAAGTCGCTTTTACAAAGAAAATAGGGAAATAATTAGATATCCTACATTTTTAATTAGTTTGAAAACATAATTTAAAAATATTACAGCTGATGAGTAATTAAACGATCAACTATACATTTATGATAATATATGTATATATTCTTTTTATTATAGTGGTATGCATATGCTATAAAAAAAATGAAAAGCGAAATGGTGCTTCTTCATCTATTTCACATATACATTTTCTTTTATATGTATATTATTGGAGATATTGCAGACGAAGAAAAATGGTTCACTTGAAAATTTTAGTTGTATTTGGCATTTATGACTGAAGCTTGTATCCTAATTCACGCCTCTTTTATTTTGAGAAAATGCCGAGACGCGGACAAATTGGGCCATATTTCTCAACTTCTAGATGTTCCAACACTCACAAATGTCTTATTGCTATTTTAAAATGATTTTATATCTATTTTAATTTATTTTTCAAGAAATTGACATGCCATGTAACTGCATCTAATTAATCCCTTTTTTTCCTTAGATTTTATTTATTTATTATTCTCAAAGTTAAATATGTTAATCTTTTACATAGATTTCTGAAACATCATTTGGATTTGTCCCATTGTTAATAAAAGACAATTTTTATTTTTTCGAATTTAAAATAATTTTCTAAATATTTAATATTTAAAATGAATTTTAATTTCTATTTTTAATAATATTGAATTTCTTTTGTTGATTTTTATCACGAATAGATATGTAGCATACATAAAGAAAAAAAAAAGTAATGGGCCTTGCATTGACCAAACATAGTTATTTCATAAGCTATCTGGGAGGTAGTTGACCAAGAAAGTTTTAATTTATAAGAGTCAAACAAGTTTGATCCAATTTGTGGTGAAGGTGATAAGAATTGTTTAACATTTTAATGATTATGTGAGATATTATTTAACATGGAAGTAAAATGGTTAAAAAAAAGTGGTATTAAGATTTGATGTGACAATAAAATTAATCAAATTCAATAGTGATTTTATGGATACGTGAAGTGCTACTTGACTCTATTATATCTTTTTTATGGTTATTTTGTTAATCAACTGCGTCACGAGTCATTAATAGAACACGTGTATTTTACCTATTAGATTAAATTGGACTCACTAATAGAACATGTGTATTTTTAAAAAGTTCTAGTGTGCACAATAGTAATATTTGTTTTATAAAATGAAAATACCAATATTATGATAATTTGGTGATTTATTAAGATGATAATATTTGTGATTATTAAATGATAAATTAAGAAAACTAGCTTCAACATCATTAAGTTACATCATGATCATGATTTCAACAAAAAGGTTATAACTATTTAATCCAACTAAGGTGTAAGGTGCATAACTAGGAGGTGTCTTATTTTCTGGATCTCAACATTTCAACAATTATAATCCTCTTTTAATTTTGATCTAATAGTATTTTTTCTTACGTCGTCTTAAATTTTCTATTTTCCGTGCATTATTCAATTTGTAATTTTTCTCGCACTAAATTCTCTAACACAACATCTAAATGCAAATGAGAACATTTGAATCTGAAATGCTGCTTTAAAGTCAAACAGGAAAAAACATAAAATGTTTTGAACTGTTCATGGGAAAGAGCCGAATTTAATCAAATATAGTAGTTATATTTTACACCATTAACCATTTGACGAAATAAATAAGTAAAAAGTGAGGTGGAGTTGACTATGTAATCCCTTCAAGAAAGTAATTGACTCTCATCGCAATGTTCTGTAAATTGAAATTGCACCAGATGATAATTTACTACTGCGGTCATCGTCAACTCTATTCCTTTGAACGAGATTACAAATTATCCAACTTTATATGTGTTTTTATTAGCTTCGAATCTTTCAGACCGACCAAAAGAATCCATGACTTCGTAGGAAATTGGGCACGACAATGGAGGATTCAGGTCATATATTTTTGGATATTTTTAGGGTCTGTTTGGTTCAAAATTTATTAAGAAAAAAATGAAGATAAAAAGTGGGAAGAAAAATAATGGAAAAGAAAGGTAGAAGAATGAAGATGAATAGTTATCCTTGCTTGATTGATATCATTAAAGGAAAGAAAAGAGAATGAATATTAAATAATTAATTTATTTAGACGATTTTATTTTTTACAAATATGTTTAATTTATTTAGTCAAAATGAAAAACACATATCTTTCTCTTCTTTTTCACTTCGATTTAGAGGGAAAAAAAATGAAATATTAAAGAGGAATAAAAGAGAAAGGAAGAAACTTTCTCCTAAACTAGAAGGAGTGATTCGCCTCTTTTCTCTTCAAACAGACCCTTAGTTCAAACATTAGTACAGACGCGCAGATTAAGACGTCTTTAACCGGCAAATCAAACCAATTAAATATACTTGTAATAGACCGTCTTTGTCATGACGCCAACGAATGGATTAAATTACTGATGCAGACTTAGAATTCAACCGCCACGCGAATAAAATCCTGATTTGAAAGAATCAGCACGGTTTCAGTCCCAAAAGGTTGGTGAATTTTAGCATCAGGAGTGTGTGTCATCTTTCAGATACGGTCACCAACCTGATGTGTGGTTCCACTCCACTGTGTAATTTTATCGACTTAATTCTGAAACTTTCATAAAAACTACGACGTCTGGCAATAGAAATTTGGCAGTCAACTAATGATCCAAGAAACCATTTGAATAAATCTTGTACTTCTTGATTTTAAGTTTGTGTTAAATATTGACTGTCTGTGTTTGTTACATTCACTTTGATGGCTACTCGAATCTTTGGTTAAAGAGGGTTGCATATGATGAGAATATGATTAATTTAAAGGAATACAATTGCCCGCAACATTGCAAAATAATCTGTTAAGACTTTCCTTCTATCAGACTTCCAAGACATCCATGCACAAAACTGAAACAAAGGCAGCTCGATGTTAGTTGTTGTTGAAATAGATCAAGGTTTTCTATGTTTGAATGGACTAGTGGCTTTAGACTTGACATCTGTGAGCACTTTAACTACATCACTCATTGGAGGTCTCAAGTTGGCCTCTTTGGAAGTGCATTTTGTAGCCAGTGCAAGTACCTTCCTTACTTCTTCCATCTCTGCAGAGCCCATAACTTCATGCATAAGATCTGAATCAACGACCTCCTCCATCTCCTGACTGCTGTCTAAGATGGAATTAGTCCAGCTTACAATGTTAGTTTCATTAGGAAAAGATGGATCTATGGCCATCCTCCTGGTCAGCAGTTCAAGCAAGACGACTCCATAGCTATACACATCTGACTCTGTGGTCCTTCTTGTTGTATATGCTGCCTCTGTAAAACAATAACAAGAAATGCATTGTAAATATTAGGCATACACTCATACACATAAGAAACAATTATTCTGACAAATCCCACAATGATAGGATGAGTTATTTGTCTACGTCTAACAGAAACCAATTATGAAAGATAACGTGAACTTCAGAAAATTATGTGGTTGCAGTAGAAAAAAGTTAGGAATTCCTAGAGAAAGTGAAATATCATAGCTTATAAAATAGTGCAATCATATAAATTTAAGACTAAATATTACCTGGAGAAATATAACCAATGGTACCCATGACAGCAGTTGACTGAGAAGTTGAATCATGATCAATAATCTTAGCGATTCCAAAATCTGAGATGTGCGGCTCCAAGTCAGCGTCCAACAATATGTTCTTTGGCTTTATATCGCGATGGATAATAGGTGGATTGCAATCATCGTGAAGATAAGCTAATGCTTGAGCAGTCCCAAGAGCTATTCTGTAACGTATCTTCCATTCTAAAGATGGTGCTGGTCTGAGCTCATGCAGCAGGTCATGTAGGCTTCCACTTTCCATGTACCGATATAATATTAACCCATGGTCACTTCTCCACCAAAATCCCTCCACTTTCACTAAATTTCGATGTCTGATCTTCCCAATTGTTTCAATTTCTCTGACCATACTATCACGTGCTTCCTTCCGTCCTGTGAAAGAAAACTTCTTTACAGCATATATTTTCTCTGGGCTTATCAAAGCTTTATAGACAGTTCCATGAGCACCTCTACCTATAACATGTTTTTCATTTAAGTTCTCAGTGGCTTCCATTACTCTTGTCAGTAGGAGAGAAGATCCCTCGTCTAGCAATTGCTCCTCTTCTTTCGGTGCTCTTTCACACTTCAACAACACAAATGCACAGCAAAGTAGTATAAAAAGACAAGAAAACAATGATCCAATACCTATCATCAGAATGCTGATTTTACCGAGGCCCTTTGAATGTTCAGAAACTTCACAGGGTTTCAAAGTACTATTGCGCATGCAAAAGGTGTCACCAACTGGGCAAACGACACAGATCTCAGGATTACCTAGAAAGGAACTTGGTGAACTATTCAGAAATTTCATCAAATTCTGCGGCACAGAACCTCTAAAGTTATTGTATGAAATATTAATTGCAAGCAATGAACTGAGATCACTCAGAGGAGTTAAGTATCCAGTGAGATTATTGAAAGATAAATCCAAACTTTGCAACTTCACCAAATTCCCCAGTTCTAAGGGGATATCACCTGTTAAGCCATTGTCACTGAGGTTCAGCGCTATATCCAGATTCTGTAATATTCCTAGTGAAGAGGGGATCTTACCTCCGAGTTTGTTTTTACCAAGTTTTACCTCAGACAATTTGCTGAAGTTCGATAGAAAATCAGGAACTCCCCCACTGAATTGATTGCCTTGAAGCACAAGTTTTGAAAGAAGTACCAGCTTTGTCAGACTTGATGGAATCGAACCATTTAAGCTATTGAAGCTTAAATCCAGCAAATATAGCTTACTGCAGTTTGATATTTGTAGTGGTAGTTGACCATACAAATTGTTACCAGAAATATTTAATGCTTGCAGGTTCACTAGATTACCTATTTCTGTTGGTATCGTGCCAGAAAGTTGATTATTGGAACAAGATATAGAAGTTAGATTCACACAGTTCCCCAAACTTGGAGGAATAACCCCACTCAACTTGTTTGATGTCAAATCCATGTATAAAAGGCTTGCATTTTCTGGAAATTCTGGTAGGAGACCTCTCAGAGCATTATTACGAAGAATCAACCTTTGCAAACTCGAACAGTTCCCTAATCCCGGAGGGATAGTACTGTTAAGTCGATTAAAACCCAGATTCAGAATACTCAATTGATTTCCATGACAAATGTTTGGTGGGATTCCACCAACAAAGCTGTTATTAGTGAAATCAATCAGCACTAGATTACTGTTACTTCCCAAACCTTGTGGTATGATTCCACTAAATTGGTTATTAAAAAGTGAAATGTTTTTCAGGTGCTTTAGCTCAGCCATCTCTGAAGGCAGCTCACCCCACAAATCATTGTTATAAACAAGAAGAGCCTCAAGACTCGGAATTCTCCAAATTTCTGTTGGAATTTCCCCACTAAGGTGATTACTAAACAAAAAGAGTGTCTCCAAAGAACTCAACTTACCCAACTCCTTCGGAATAGCTCCTTCTAGTTGGTTCTGGTCCATCTCGAGTCTAGTCAATGCGGTACAATGGCCAAGCTCAGGTGGAATCGCCCCAGATAGGTGATTACTTGAGAAAACAAGCTTCTGCAAAGCACTCAGTTTACCCAGATCCTTTGGAATAACATCTTCAAGTTGGTTCTCAAACAACTCCAATTCCCTGAGCTGCTGGCAGTTGGCAATCTCCGCTGGAATCGCCCCTGATAATGAGTTCATGGAAAGATATAGAATCTCAAGTTTTGTTAGCAAACCAATGATGGGCGGTATCTGTCCAGATAAGTTATTACCAATCACAGCAAAAGTAGTCAAATTACTACAATTCCCCAGTGAAATTGGGATTTCACCTTCCAAACGATTATACGACAAGATTAGCTCTTCCAACTCACAAGTATCAGAACCAAAGGGAATTTGACCAACTAGATTATTTGAGCTAACATCGAAATTCCTAAGTCGTCTCAAGTTAGTTAGTGTCTTTGGAAGAGGTCCACTCAGCTGATTATTGAACAGATAGAGCTCCTCCAACATGGTGCAATTACCAATTGAATCCGGTAGACTGCCTGATAGAAGATTATCACTGAGCCATAAGGAGCTAATCCTGCAGCCATTTGCAATAGTGGAAGGGACTGGGCCGGTGAGATTATTGTCACTAAGATAAATGGTCTCCAATTGCTGAATATTGAAAAGATATTCAGGTATTTTGCCTTCGAGGAAATTGCTGAAAAGGGACAGATAAGATAGTCTCTTCAAATTCTGGAGACTCTTTGGTATCTCCCCGGAAAGAAAGTTACTTGACAAATCCAAGTACTCGAGCTGGCTGCAATTGCCTACTTCTTGAGGGATCGATCCAGATATACTATTTATACCCATATCAATGCTCCTCAATTTTTGAAGGCGCCCAATTTCTGGCCCCAGTGAACCTTCAACATTGCTTTGAGAGAGGTTAAGGGAGATCACGTATCCATGCCTATCACAGTGGATACCTGACCATCTGCAGGGATTTGAATCAGCAGAATTCCAAGTGGAGATCAAGTCAGGGGGCAATGTTAAGCTCTTCGCCAGGGCCAAGAGTGCATTCCCTTCGGGATTCAAGGCAAAAGATATTGGAATGACTGCAAAAACGATCAATACAATTTGCCCAACATGATGACCCATTTATTTCTATCTTACGAGAACGGAAAGGAGCAAAGTGTCTAGGTTCCCCTTTTTCTCTCTCAACACTTGCAAAAGCAAGCAGTAAAAGTAACAGATGACTAGGGTGAAATTATATATGAGAAATGCGAGGCCATGTAACGCGGGACAAACACCAGAAGTGAACAATGTCACACATGAAGATGGAAGTCGATCAAAGCTAAGGAAATGGGGCCTGGCCGTGCAAATAAATAACAGTTCAAAGGAGTCGCAGGATCAACGGTGGAAGAAAAGATAAATTTTTTGAGCTGCTGGGAGTGGGCGAGTAAAAGGTGTGATCTTCAACTTATCTGGGTACTATAAGCAATCTCCAAGGACAAATGGAAATTTTAACCCTTTCTCTTTGCTGCAACCAAAGAACACTTTTTTTCAGCGAGAAAGAAGAGTATATAAGAACCAATTAGTCGCAGACTGAGAACATGAAGAAATCAGCAAATCGAACAGGAAGAGTCTTTCTTAGCATCTCATACAAGTACAGCAATGATGTGCCGAAACATTCACATTATGACATGAAAATCTCAAGAAAAAAAAAGGGCAGCTGCAAAATGCAAATGACAGCAGAACTTGGGGCCTACCTCCTTGTTTGAATCGAAAGCTTGCTCCTTTGGCTCCCAGGTAGAGAGGACATGGAAGGTTGTTGCGACCTCCCTACTGCTTCATTGAGTGAGGGACAGAGAAGAAACAGCGTGCAGACAAAAGGGGGAAGAAGAGTGGAACATGGTCTAAATACTGCAGGTGGATGAGAGAGAGAGTGGGCATCACCTTTATTATGTTTATTTCATAGTGGTGTTAGTTGGATAAGCAGAACTGATGATGATGAAATATGAATACAAGCAGAGGCAGGAGCTGTCAGATGCAATGGTGATCATACTGTTTTCTTTCTCCTTTTTCATGTTTAATAGCGCTAATGCGCGTCGGTAGGATTTGCAAATTTTACTTTTTGGAACAACGCACTCGGAACTGCTCTTTTTACGCAGCCTTTTATCGTGTTCTTACTGCAGGTGGCGTTCGTACGTGGAGCTGCAGGCTACGTTTCATGGTGGTCGCGGTAGAAAGCAAAGCCGCGTTCAGACTGGGGGGGGGGGGGGGGGGGGGGGGGGGGGTGGTGGTGGTGGTCATAAATTACAAGTTTACGATATGCATAAATGGAATTCTAAACTTGTGGCCGACCCAATTTTAATTTTGTCATCTAAGTTCGTAATAGTTGGCGTTCCACAAATTAAATCGTTCCTAACTTTTTTAAATATAACGAATTTTAATTTGTGGCATGTGCTCATGATAGTTAGCGTTTCATAACTTTTCAAACATCGCCGGTTGATAATTAAAGAAAAGAAATTCCATTTCCGCTACTATGCTTTTCATCTAGGCTCTATTTCACATTATTAACAGTTTGATTATCGAATAATGACTAATAATTAATGATTAATAATTTATTTAAAATATTAATAAATAAGTATTTGATAAACTTAACGGATAAATATAATGACATAATTAAATATATAATAAATTATTTAATTTAATCGCTATATAAATTTTAATAAATAAATCATTAATGTCTTAATGAAATAAAATAAAATTTCACAAGTAAATTTGTTATTAAATATATATTAAAAAACATTTACAATACATTTTATGTAGTTCATACATAATATGAAAATATTAATTGTTAAATTAATTCCTATATCCATTGTTAATAAATGAATAGTTTGTAATTAATTAAATATGAATATAAAAAGAATATAGTTGAGTGGTGATAAAATAATAAGATAAATTGAAAAAAATAATACATTCGAATAAAGATAAAATCAGAAAAAAATATAAAGCTTTAAGCACTAAGGTGTCGTTTGGATGGAGATTTAAAAATACATGGTATTAAGATACATATTCCATCGGATTAGCCATTTTTTAAATTTGCATCGGATTATTTGTATTCTATCTTTTTGAAAAGAATACGATAATTCTCAATTTTTCACTATTTATAAGGTTAACATTTTTTTTTAAATGGCAAGTCTATTCTTTGTACATTTTGGTAAAAAATGTGTGTTTAATTGTAACCCAAGGAATATTCATATATTTTCATAATTAATCCTCAACTAAACGCCTCATAAAAGCTGAATGCTAGTAGAAATAACTTTTTAATATTTTTATTCAAAATGTTAAACTCTACTTGATTATTTTTACTACTACACAGATGAAATAATGTTTCAACAGCTAAATGTTACTTCAAATGTTATTTTTATATTGTCAAATAGAGCCTTAAAATAATAATGCGAAAAGAAAAAGATACTCCATAACAAAAAAAAAAAAAAGAAAGAAAGAAAGGATGCTCACTGATCCACGTCGAGCCAGTGGTGGACAAACGGTGTGGGCCCGGGCCGATCAGCTCAGGCAGGCTCGATCTGGCCACAATGCGACCATAATTTTTTTCTATATACATTATATATTTAGACATACAAAATAATAAGTATACCTAATAAAATACATGTAACTAATACATATTATAAGACACTAAGACTTTCAGTGATACATATTATTTTAAAAATTCTTATATTATATTGTATTGTATATTATAACTAATAAATATGCCATGTATCATATAAATTATACAAAGCTATTTTTTAAATATTTTCTCGGGCCAACCTGTGCCAGGCCAGGGCCAGCCCGTTGTGCATCTTTACATGGACCTATAATGTTTTTTTATTTGTCATTCTATAATATTTTTTATTATGTTTCGAATTGTATACTTTAACAAAAATTTATACGGAGAATTACAGGAAATTTTATTCTAATCGGCAGCTGTAACAATGAGTTTGCAGTTTATTCCAATTCGTCTTTTCAAATAATTTTAGTATTTTTTTAACTTGAGCGGCCTTATTGACATAAAATTATTATATATAAGAATGAAATTGTTAGGTAAAGAACAATATCAAAATTTTAAGAACGATAATTGAGAAATCACCGACATTATATTTCTGTGGAATAAAGTACACTGAGAAAAAATTAGATATAAAAAATTAAAAATCTTATAATAATATATGAAAGAGTTGCGAAACTAACTCATCAAAATATTAAAAGACTAACGAAAATAAAATGTATATGTTAAAACACTCATTGTAAATTCGAGAATCCACATGTTGAAGTTTTTATATGACCAACTTATTGCGAAAATTATCATATTCATGTTTTTATAACATAGTAAAAACTGTACTCAATAACAATTTGAAGTAGATATATGTTTGTAACTTGATCAGTTAATCATGACACCTAAAAACTAATGATGCCAATTACTTATCAATTTGGTCCTTAACATAAATTAAGCTTATCTCCTTAGGCATTGTCGTGTTATTTAAGTTGGAAGCAATGAGGGGGTACATGGGGCCTGTTGGGTTTGAGCATAAAACTTTAATTTAGGCCTAAAATTAATATAAAGTTTGCTTACGTAGGAGAAGAAAGAATTAAACCCGATCGACCCACTTTAAGTTGGTGTTATTTTTTTCCCTTTTCAGACAAGTGTATTAATTATTAAAACAATAATATTAATATCAAGAAAAAATAATTTCATTTAACAGTTCAAGAAGTTTACTGCTAATTACATTTTTACTAATTTTATGACTTGACCCAGTAAAAAGGTAATAGTCTCAACAAATAAATGCTCACCGGCATCTAGTTATTAGGATCATTTGGGGTTGAATTGTGAAGCCACATGATGATTTGGGGCCATATATAGTTTCTATATGCATGCAAGTGGAAAATCTAGAATAAGTAGTGAATGGGACATTGAGATTCAAGATTTTCCTTGGCATATCCAACGAAAGGTTGGTGCAGTAATAGCGGACTGCGTCGGTCGATGAGCTAGTAGCCCGAGTTCGATTCTTGAAACCGCCGCATTGATCAGGGAAATTATTTTTGTCGCTCAAGTCTCGACACTGAATTAGTCGGGACTAGTAGTTCTAGACACCCAGATCGTGTGATCGAAAAAAAAATCCTTGGCATGGATTGGCATGTATGCATCAGACGACGAGTTATGTTTTGTATGCAAGAAAATGTTGCATCCATAGGTTGATTTTAAGATACTTTGGGGTCGTTTGGTTAAAGAATTTCTTAATCAGAATAAAACAATTTATTCTAAAGGATATCATATTCTAATTATATTCCTATTTTGCATTCTGTTTGGTTGAAAGAAAAATGTTTAATATTTTTATAATAAAAATATTTTACTATAAATAGTTTACATTTATTATTATAATAATAATACAAATTAGAATATAATATTTTTTAGTCGAATAATGAAAAATAAGAAATGGTGGAAAAAATGAAAAAGAAAGAGAATATCTCTATTCTATCATTTCAAAAGAATAAAAATATTCGTTATTTGTGAAGAAAAAGGGTGGTTTCACGTTCTCCTAGGCGGTTTCATTGAAATCGAAGTTTGATCGATTTAACCTTATTTCACATCGTGTTTGGTCGTATTCTTGAATATCGAGATATTCTACCCTTTATTCTTGAACCAAACGACCCCTTTAGGATCGATGCACAGAACTAGAAAATGGTAATCCATCGTCGACATATATATTAATTAAGATTTATATTCTTGTCAAAAAAGAACTTATCTGTTTTGACATATATATATATATATATATATATATATATATATATATATAAGGAAGAGGGTTCCAGATACAATACATGGAGGAGTTCATGAATTTTCTAAAAGCACATTGGCGTCAAAGGATTTTCCAAACTGACCCAAACACTACAAGAAAATGAGAATTTTCCGCCGGGCTGTTTCCGATGAAAAGAAATCCATCGCAAATTATGACGGAAAAGTTTCCGTCGGAATTTTCGACGATTACAATCGTCGAAAATGAAAATAATAAATTATGTAATTTATTATATCATTATTTTATTTTTTTGACGATCAGGAACGTCGAAAGTTTTGACGGATATCTATTCTCGCAATTTTTGATGGTCCGGACCGTCGGTAAATAAAATATAATATAATAAGGAGTATTTTATTAATAAAATTAGCGACAGTTTAAATCGTCACAATTTCCGATGATTTTGTCCGTCGGTAAATAAAAAATAAATATAATATAAGGAGTATTTTATTAATAAAATTAGCGACAGTTCAAACCGTCGCATTTTCGACAGTTCTAACCGTCGGTAGGTGAAAAATAATATAATATAAAAAATCTTTCATTAATATAATTAACGACAGTCTAGACCGTCACAATTTTCGACGGTCTGATATGCTCTTCCCTTCCCCACTAGATACCTAGCCCGAGAATCATATATATCATAATCGGAAATGGCAGCAGTTAAGAAATTATAACCTTCCAAATAGCATTGTTCAGTCCATCTAGAGAGAGAGGCCAAGAATTGGTTCACGTAGGAATGAGCGTATTGGTCCGTCGGTAAATTTAAAAATAAATATTATATACATATATAAGTAGTATTATATATTATAATTAATTAATTTTCGATAGTTTCGACCGTCGGTAACTTTAAAAATAATTAAATATCATATTCATATATATCATAATAATATATATTATTAATATTTGCTAAGTTTTCGACAATCATAGTCGTCGGTAGTTAAAAATCACTCTCCCGCTATTTTTTTCATTTTCCCGCTTTCCCATCTTTCACCCCTATATATATATCTTATTTCCCCTTCTCTCCATTCTATTTCTTTCCCCCTCTCTCTCCCTCTCCTATTTTGCCGGCGATGCTCTCCCTCCCGGACGACGCTCTCCCGCCGGCGATGCTCTCTCTCCCGGATGGTGACCCATCGAAGACCCTCTCCCCGTCTCTCTCTTTCTCTCTCCAGTCCGGATCCATCGCTTGTCAGCCAGATCGGCCGTGGGCGGCCGGATCTGTCCGCGGGTGCCAGATCGGCCGCTTGGCGCGTGGGCGGCCGGTTCGGGATTTGACCCCTGGCTGTTGGATCCGGTCGTTGGCGGCCGATTCGGGCCGATGGCTGCCGGATTCAGTCGTTGTCGGCGGACTATTTTTTTGTATTATAAAAATTATTTGCGACGGTTGCGACCCTACCGCTGAAACTTTCGTCGGTTGCGACGACCGCCGAAAGTTTTGACAATCGAGGCCGTCGAAACTTTCGGCGGTCGTCGGAACCATCAAAAGTTTCGACGGTCTCGACAGTCGAAACTTTCGGTGGTTACGGCCGCCGGACATTTGCGACGGACACAACCATTGGAACTATCGACGAGTTTTTTCCGACCATCGCAAAATGATTTGCGATGACTATTTTTTGTCAAATCGGTTCCGTCGAAAAACTCGTCGAAAATCGTAATTTCCAACAATTTTTCGCAAATTAAAGATGGTCAGAACCGACTATAATTTGTATTTTTCTTGTAGTGAAAATTGCTACATGATTCGAGGGAGGTCTCCCGGTGTTGTGGATGCTACAAGTTCCTTGGAGCTAGCTTTGAGCTTCTCCAAGTCCACTGTGACAGGATCAATTTCTGCTGGAGTAAGAACATGAGCCGTTGACTCAAATAGGATGGAGAAAACGTATGTGAAGTGAAGGGGTTTCAGGATGTAATTCCCCAAAGAATATGTATAATTTGGATCAAAAGAGTTATTAAAGAGAAGAATCATGTATTCTTTTGTTTTTCAATTAAGGTTTTTTTTATTGGCTTTCTGTAAAGAAATAAAAAGCTGTCATGTGCCATTCTTGTATTTGTGGAAGTATGAATTCTAGTTACCTTGTGAAGGAATTGGTAATAATAGAATTGAAGTATTTCGGAATATCTAACATGGATCACCCTAGACTTTTCTACTTTTGCGTCGTACTCGTTGTCGGAAACTCGATTACGAGGTAGAAGAATACTTATTCACAATCCAAATAACGTCGGAATTGGGATAGCCTTGCGAGGATCGTTAGACGTCGTACCACACCAAACGAAGGACCAATTGGCCTCCATTTATAATAGAGCATAAGAGCAGTCAGAAAACTGCATCAAATGCAGTTGACGAAACTGCACACATGCAGTTTGCACAATTGCATGTGTTCGTCCAACGGCCCATGAGAGTGTTACGTCCAACAGGTTGAACAACTTGCAATAACACAATACTATGATTCTTTCAATTTCAATTTTTCTTGCTAACTTTTCCAGTTTTCTATTCTTTGCTTTCTTCTTTATAATCATTTATTGGTTTTGTAAAGTCAAGTATGGAGGTGAAGGCTTCTTTACATGATTTCAGAGCAGATCTTCAAAGTGATCAAATGGGTGTTTAGTGGAGCGAGGAATCTACAAAGTGATCAGAAGAGGGGTGTTTAATCTTAATCCTTCTATCTCAATAGGTTTAAGGAAGATTTTCAAGTGGATTTCTTTGGTTGGTTATCCGAAATCTAAAATTTTGGATTTTTTTTTGCTGAATTCATAGAAGTTGGCAAATGATTTTGAAAAATGGTGTTTTTAGTTCAGCAATCATGGAAATTATATGCTCGATTGTGTGCTATTATATTCATTCCATTCGTTTGATTTCCAAGATTAGAACCCAGTTGATTTTCTTATTCGATCTTCCTCTTTTCATTAAATAAGAGTTAGATTAAGAAATTTATAGGCTGTGATGCATGCAAAATACAATATATTTTAGTTTATTATTTTAATTAATTTTTCTATAATTTGATCATGGTATACATTATTTTTAGTCACTTTTAATCGTAATTTCGAATTTATCAATTTTAATTATTAATTCTTTGAATATTTTAATTGTGGATGGATGAATTAAATTTGGATAATTATTTTGCAGGAAAAATCGAATTCATGATTATCCAAAGATTATATTTGATCAAGAATGGACGTTTCGATCGAAAATTTCAACCTCAAAGACTATATCGGCCGATAAATCACCAAAGATTTATCCGTATCGGCCGAGATTTAGATGGATTGTGACGTATCGGCCGAAATCTAGAAGAATTTCATTCGTATCGACCGAGACATCCAATTTATCGCCCGAGAACTCCAATTCGAAGAAGTATTACGGCCGAGAAATCCATTTCAATCCTGTTATCGGCCACAAAATCCAATAAATTTATCATTACCGGCCGATAACTCAATTCCTTGGGTGAAGTGATCATTTTGGCCGATAACTCAAGGGGGTAAAGATAAAAGAATCTTCGTTTTGGCCGAGATTCCATGAAGGGGTAAAGAAGAAATCCATAATCTTTGGGCGTAATGATATTTTGGCCGAGAACGAAGAGAAGTTTATCATTTTGTGGCCGGGAATGAAGAGGTGTAAAACGGATAACTTTTTATTATTAACCAAAGTTTTATCCACACCGAGTTTATCTCATGAAATTAAAGTCGACCGTACGATGTTATGACCATGATCGAATTAAAGGCCGTCCGCACCCTATAAATACGTGAGGAAGTCATCGTCCCAAGGGGTGCTCGGAAGTTCAGGTTTCTTCCACGGTGAGTCGTGAGCTCTGCAAGCTTCGACCAAAAGGAGAGAGGTGCGATGGCTGGAGGTTGATCGCGACTCTGATCAAGTCCGAGAGGCTGTCCGACTGTTTGCCCAGATCTGAGGATCCTATTTTATTCTTGGTGTAATTCTTCCAATTATTTTTGTTATTTTGTTATTATCTCTCCAGAATTTTTAGGATGAACTTCATGTTTTTAGGATTATTATTTTAGGAGATTATTATTGAAGGGAAACTATTTGGACCCTATATCATTTGTTTTAATATTTTTTGATCAATTAGTTAATTGTGCTTAGTGCTTTTGATTTAATTATTTGGATTTCTGAGTTGAGTAATTACCAATTTGTGGACTATTTGATTTCAGAATTCATTAATTAAATTAATTGATTTTATGTGAAATTAATAATTGACATAAATTTGATAACTAGTGTGTGGAAAATCGAGTTTGTGTGGTCTGTTAATCTATACCAGTTTGTGGAGTGATTAATAGTCTAGAATTTTCATATTAATGCATCTTAATTTTAATCTCATCTGACGAATACCAGTTTGTGGGACTTTAGGTTTGATTAAATTTAAGATAGTTTGATTTGCCGGATTAAATAACAGAATTACTAGTTTGTGGACTCTGTGATGTTAATCTTGTAAATTAATAACTTAGAAAAATTTTTAATCCATCTTTGAAGATTAAATTTATCTTTTATGGTTTAAATATTTATCCTGATCTATTTTCATCTTAAGGCCTAACTTCAACACCACTATCTTATCTTTATTTTATTTTATAAAACTCATTTTCAAAATTCATATTTTTTCTTTCTTATTAATTTAAAGATTCAGATATTAAATTAATAATATTCCTCGTGAGTTCGACACTCTTACTACTTTTTACTATATTACTTGAGCGACCAGTGCACTTGCTAGCGATTTTATTTTGCTACATCATTTTACGCATCAGACTGTTTGATTCGTGAATAAATTTTAGAATAACTCATATTTCAGAAAATATAGTCAAACATGACATGCATAGAGTAGATTAAATGAACCAAATTTCATCTTTTGCAAAACCACTTAGAAGATGGTGAAACTACTATATATATCCCAATTTCAAAAATATTTCTATTCTTCTAAAATATTAAAATAGAGATATTCTACTTCTTTTCATTTTTTTCATCGTGATTTCATTTTTCATTATTTAACTATATAGTATTATATTATAATTATTATGATTATAATAATAATAAATGTAAATTATTTATAATAAAATATTTTAATTGTAAAATATGAAATTTATTCCTTATCAACTAAATAAGAGATAGAATAAGAATATAGTTGGCATATTATATTCTTCAAAATAAAATTTATAATTTTTGAAAAGGAATTTGTCATTTACCATTCAACTCGATACTACCTGCAAGATTCAAACTATCAATCCGATTGAAAAATAATGAATAACGTCTGCTTAATCGAATAATACAGTCGTTTCATATCCACTAACTCACCCTTATCACAAAAGAGCGTATATATGAAGTTCATAGTTAATGTTCATAAATGTTAAATTTGATGTGCTGTTAGATTTTTTAAAAGGTTATTTTATATTTTTAACACTCTTTATCACGTGTGGGCTAACAACTTTTTTGTCTACCCCAAGTCCAACACGTGGATAATTAAGGGAGAAAATTAATTTTTAATAAGAGTTTGAACTCTAGTTCTATGTTAAATTTGATGTGCTAACCATTTTTTCTAAAAGCTTAAATTGTTATTAAGAGCAACATCTATTATTTTATATTCTTAACAATAAATACATGCTAATCAAATCCCCACTCTTCTAAGAGAAAGGATAATAATTATCCAACTCATCATGAACTCCTTTGGAGGAAGAAATCTTCTGTGGCCTGCACTGACCTAAACTGATTGTAGTGAATCTTGCTTGTAGGGGTAGTTCGAGTTAGATGTTCTTACCAAAAAAATTATTCGACATTATTCTTCTTCATTTTTAAACTTAAAAATCATCCAAAAATATTAAAAAGAAGGACAAATCACTCAATTACTTTCGGACATTTTTTTTCGTATAATACCTTTGGATAATAGATTCAAAATGCTTGATATAGAAATATATCGAAAGAAATAAGTTTAACGTTAACGTGATATTTAACCAACATCATGTTAACTCTATCATATAATAAAAAAATGCACAAAATTGTACAAAACTAATAAAATAGATTTAAATCATACAAGACAATGATCCTAGAAATAAAAAAAGAGAAAAATATATGAACTAAAGCAACTTTAAAAAGTTGTGAATAATTGGGTGCCTCGGATCTCTTTTTCTTTCCCCTTGGCTTCTCTTGGGTCTTGACTTCATCCATCTAAACGAAAACTTGTGAAGATCTTGCTACATGAATGAGATTCCACAATGTGATGTGATTCCATATGGTAATTAATTAATGCCAAAGGCTATTCCGCCTAATCCGAACATTTCAATTGTAATTAAATAAGGATGTTGGGCGCCGGAGGTTCCCACGCTTAGTGCTAATTCCACTGACAGTACTGAAAGATCCACCCCCTTCATTACGATAACATTTAATTAATACAATTGTTGCAAAGTGATGTACAAGTGCAATATCCATCGCTTTCTCATTTTAATTTAATTTATAATGTCTCAATAGGATCGAGTCGTGAGATTCCTGTAATTAAAAGAATACCCAACAGGAACGTGCAAAATTTTCAATTAAAATATTTATTGCATTCTTG
This sequence comes from Pontederia crassipes, assembly GCA_030549335.1. Taxonomy (NCBI): domain Eukaryota; kingdom Viridiplantae; phylum Streptophyta; class Magnoliopsida; order Commelinales; family Pontederiaceae; genus Pontederia; species Pontederia crassipes. Next base: position 3,304,693 of record CM060185.1, on the reverse strand, counting down.
TCAACTTCGTTCATTTCTACTTTGAAACAAATGACATTAATTATTGATTACCAATGTGACACAGTATCCGCTGGAATTAATCAGGGAGTTGCTTTGCCTGAAGAATACGATTCCCTTCACTTGAACTGGGATGCAACCGGATCGAGCAGCCAAAAAGTAAACTGCATGTCCACCAGATCTCAAAGCTGATCAATCGATCGAGGCAACTTTAGCAGAAACTTCTCCACTCCACAATTCCATTATTAAAAAAAAAAATGTATAGCTTGCTTTCTATATGACTAGTGGCTTCAGCAGAGGGGAGCACTGCATGCACTGCATGATGTAACACATTCCTTGAAGGTGGAGGGGGAAATTAAGGACATGAGAGATCCGTCAAGGCAATGGGCCAATGGCGTCCCTCCTCCGCCTCCTGTGGCGGCCACCACCACCACCAAGCAAGCAAGCATGCATGCACCAGATGGTACTATATGCGTTCTTATCCATGTCTTGGCCATATGGAAAAAGATGGCATCTACCAGATTCTGCAAGCACCACGGTGCATGCAGGCCACCACCACCACGCCACCACGTCAAGTTGGCGACCAGCGATGTGCACGGGGACGCCGTGGGGGCGTTCGCCCGATTGGCCTGACGGATGCCCTGCGTCACCGCTCCACCCACCGAGGGGACAAACCCCGTCCAGCTCCGACGTGTTGCATCCTGCCACTCCAACGCGAGATGCTGCTGATTTCACATTCCTTGTGCTTGCATGGCCTCTACAGTGCTGAAAAGTTTATATAGGGATATATGAAAAAAATATGGTGGTGGTGGGGTATGTTTTATGTATAATATATGCTGCATGGCCGTGATGGGCAGTGCACTTGCTTTAGAAATATGATTAAAGCTAAGATTTGTATGTTTCTGAGGTGGATATTATTCCTCTAATTAAGCAGTACACTTTAGGGACTGTTTTACAATCACGGTGCAAATCTCGGTATCCCCCACCGAGGGATACCAATCATTATGCATGAAAAAAAAAGTAGTAATCCGTGATTGTTTCTGTCAGTGCCTTCAATAATGATATTAGCAAATTAAACTACTATACAACATATGGTGGCACTCGGCAGGGATAACATAATATAATTTGGTTGCCCTACAGATTTGCTATGCATGATTTAAATTTGATATTTATTTTACGTCATCTTGTTAAAAGATTGATCGTATATATATATATATATATATATGGATTTAATGACCATATTTCCTAGTCATTTAGGGAGTGTTGTCTCACTTCTGGACCGTTGGATTAGAATTGGAGTGTTGATAGATAGATGTGCGGTTTAGTCTCCATCGATTTTTTCTGGTTCACACATTTTTAAGAGCTCTTATAAGCTCTTTTTTGCTCTCTCCATGAATTTTTCTCTCTCCTAGTGCCCTAGCTCCTAGATGAAATCATGCCTCCTCATTGGACCACTTCCGAACGGCATCACGACATCACGCCCCCTCGTCGGACCACCTCCGGACGACCTCGAATCGGCAAGTGATGCTACATCCTCATCGGACGACCTCAACCTTAGCAAGGGACACTGCCTAGCTCCTCGTCAGATGACCTCCTTGTCGACTGCTGGCAAGGGATGTTGATCGGACGACCTCGATAGGCAAGGGACGTTGCCTCCTTGAGTATGTTTGGAAGTGCCGTAAGGAGCGCAACTTCCTTCTACATGAGGCAGTAAGACTTCGGGAGGCAGGATGCGGGGAGTCAAGAGGACGTTCGGCATTTGACGGTCGGACTTTGGGAGGGAGGAGGTCGCATGCGGACAATTTTGAGGCAGATTTATGATGAAAAGCATCCCGGCGAGGAGATCGGTCGTGTCAAGATCGATCGCATCCGGCAAGGAGATAGCCACGATCACTTCCGCTTGAAGGGAGGATCTCAAATGGCGAAGAGGCAGTGGCGGTCTAGCGAGAAAGCTTATGGCGAGGAGATCAGTCGTGTCTCTCGGTGGCATGGAGATCGTATCCCCTAGGGCAGAGTAGATGAGGAGAGAGAGAAAAAGGCCTACTTTTCTTATAAATTGACAGTGGACAAGAACCGGCACGGATGTGACCCGAAAAAAAATTGGCCGATTTTGCTTATAAGAGGAGATTGAATCGTGCATCTATTCATAACCCTCCAATTATGTTCCAACGGTATAGAAATTAGGTAGCACCATGACTAGGGAGCATGATCATTAAATCATCTCTCTCTATAGATATATATTTATGATTATATGGTTGAGATTCAACTTCTATTAAATTTAATATCAAGTTATATATTAAATTTAATCTCAACTATGTAACCATCATCTAATGATTCAGATTCTTTGTGTATATATGCTAATTTCTTTGTGATTTCCTTTGCTTGCCCACATGGACTTTTTAACCATATAGAATCTAAGGTGTGGACAGTGATCATACATCATGGTGATGATGAGGACAGTCATGAGCAGGGAAAATGCTAAGATCTCCAGGGCCCAAATATTCAGATGAACTTTATTCCGGAACTGACTAAATAAGCTTCCTTAGGATCAAATGCCCTAAGATCCCTGATGGCTCTAACGGTGTACCCAAATCCCATATGCTAAAGGCCTAAAGCTAATCAGATGCAATCCTCAGCATATGATCTTTTTCTGCATGGCTAGCCGCAGAGTTAGTATCGTGGAAGCCCCGAGAGAGTTGGTCCATTTTGGATATATACCTCAACTCAAGTAGTTCTGCAAAGTCAGCTCCACCAACATATCTCTCTCTCTCTCTCTCTCTCTCTCTCTCAATATTTAGATGTTACATTCAGATCCGCAAATCTGGCAAAGAACCTGGGAATTTGGTTGAGGTGGTGCAACATCTCATTTGTGGAATCATAGAATCAGAGAGCCATGCAAGGCGACCTTTGACAAGTGGAAACAACGCAGGAAAAAGTAAGGAATAAGGATACATGGATCCAACAAGCATGAACAGGAGGTCAGGTGAATGAAGGAAAATTATTCATTATTTAACTGTTATCATGATCACCCTCCACAAAATAATAAAGGATCAAATTAAGATGATAATTATAATTAGGGATGATAAGGAGAAAAAAAAGAGAGACAAGATTCCCACCCTGCATGCATCGGTGAAGCCTTGATGCTGACGTGACGATTGCCTATTGGTTGCCGTTCTATCAAACTTGTATATACCCTCACAAACTGCTTCAGCCGTTATAGTAACAGGGAATCTCCATCGACCCTTCATTTTCTTGCTTACGTTATGGCATGAAATGCTCGTTCTTTGGATTTGTATAATATAATTTAAAATAATATTATAAGGAGAATAGAGTTGCCATACTATATATAGGATAACTCGAGATTTATGGATTTCAAGTTTGATTCTTACTCATTAATATCATTTTCTAATTTCACTTTTTTCTATATTGATTTCATATCTTTCTTTTATAATTTGAAAGTATGATTTACTTTATGTTCAAAATAAAATGTAAGCGTCTACTAGCACATAACACACTACAAGAAAAAGCCAGATTTCCGACGAATTTTTTTCGACGGTCTGACATCCGTCTGAAATACCGACGGTTTTTCCGGCGGATCGTGTAAACCGTTAAAATTTTCGTCGGGTATTTTTCGACGGTTCTGACCGTCTAAACTTTCAACGCTCCAGAATTCGTCGAAAGCTTCTGTCAAAATTTTTTTTTCTTCGACGGTTCAGACCATCGAAAGTTTCGACGGTTTACCTATCCGTCGAAAGTTCCAGCGGTCTTAACCGTCGAAATATTTCAACGTTGGTCCCGTAATATTATTTAAATTTTCGACGATTTTGACCGTCGTAATTTGCGACGTTCGACGCAACCGTCGATATTTCGGCGGTCATTTCCGTCGAAACGTTATGAGATTTTTATTAATTAAAATATTCTACCTTAATTGTTTTCGACGGTCTTAACCATAAAAAATGGAAAGTTATAATTTACGTGACTCTGTTCAGTTGGAAATTTGTTAATATATATATCGACGCCTAAAACCGTCGATAGTTTCGACGGTTTAGAGAATCGTCGAAAGCTTCGACGATTTTTTCAGCAGGTTTGAGCCGTCGAAACTCGAATTAATATTATATTATATTTATCTATGTTACGACGGTTACGACCGTAGGAAAGTGGCTTTATAAATAGCCAACAGTACTGTCAATTTGTCCGTTTTCAATCCCGCTTAATTATCCCCTCCATTTTCGTCCGGCCGTCTCCGGAGTCCGCATTTCGTTCGGCCGTCGGCCACCTCGAGCCCGCAGCGTTTCGTTCGCATTGCCTTCCCTCGCCGCCGCCCGAAGCTTCCGCCGCCAGGTCGCCGCCGAAAGCAATCTCCGGCGCAGGTAAGCTCTGATCCCCGCCCTCCTTGCTCTCTCCGGCGGCCAGATCCGGCCGCCCTCCGTGCGGCGGCCAGATCCGGCCGGCCTGCGCGCGCGGCGGCCGGATCCGACCGGCGCCGTGTTCCGTGCGCGGCGGCCAGATCCGACCGCCCTTCGCGCGGCGGCCAGATCCGGCCGCCTGCGCGTGCGGCGGCCAGATTTGGCCACCCTCCGCGCGCGGCGGCTAGATCCGCCGAGGCCTTTTGACTCGCTCCCTTCTCATTCTCTCAAATGCGCTCGCATCCGCCTCGATCTCCCTTTTTGCTTTCTTTCTCTCCTCGCCTCATTGTGATTTCAATTCCTTAAATCGGTGCAAATCCAAACGTAATTTGCTTCTGATATTTTGATCCGCTTAACCGCTTGTACATATCCATAAATCGAAAGTTTATGACTTGTATTGAAAGTTGAATCCATTCGTAGATTTTACTTGCACATGGGATCATATGCCTATATAGAATGCTCCTGAATTTACATCTGAACCAGAGCATAGTTCCTAGGTTCCTGTATGTTTTATTGTGGATTTATTTCCATTATTGGAAAATCAAGTATTTCAGCTCGCTATACATGAATGACTGTTGTTTCATAAACCTTTATTCTTTCCTTATAAATGCATGACTGTAGTTTGTCGCTGTGATTCTAAACGACATAAATTATTCCTGATTTATCCGTTATACATGTATAACGGATAAATCATGACGTAAATTTGGCCACACTGAAATTTTTTATGATTTGCAAATAATGTAGACATTATGTCGTACTTGAACGATCGTCGATGGATGTACAATAGAAATAATCCTGGTCGTAGAGGTTTGACACAAGAATTTATAGATGACGTTGACTATTATGTTACTGTGGCTTGTCAATCTTTACAATATCAGCGGGAGGGAACAATTATGTGTCCATGTTTGAAATGTGCTATCACAAAGTTACAGACGATAGAGACTGTCAAAGTTCACTTATATAGAAAGGGATTCAAACCCAATTATTGGCTACCATCTTATATTCGCTACCATCTCGTGAGTGTTTGAAATAATAATCAAAAGAATTTTATGCATAAGTTTATTCGAATTAATTCGTTTATTTTTTATATAAGCGCCTCCGGATATTAGGAATTGGTTCTCGAATTATACGTACAATTTCGTTCCTCAAGATGCAACACAAGACGTAGCCGAACATAGTCAGGTCGAGACGTTGTGACATTTGAATTTTTTATCAATTGTGAATTTGATTTGGAATAAATTTTGTATTATGAAGATGTATCGATTTGGTAAAAGTAAAAATAAAGGAAAGGAGTCGGACGTCCCTAGAGCTCTCAGTACTCCGTCGGCTCCTAGATCAGTCACGGACATTCGCATAACAGAGCGTTCTTCTCCTCCGTCGGCTCCTAGATCAGCCACGGGCATGCGCATAATAGAACATTCTTCTCCTCCGCCTGGTCCTTCCTCTCACGTTGATATTGCGGACTTGGAGACGCAATTGCCGGAACAACCCGTCAGAGCTCGTTGTTCCGTGGACGACTCAGACCAGACTTCGTCAAATCGTGTTTACAAAGCATACGTGCAGCCATATGAGAATTTAGGGTAAGTGTTATTTTATGTATTTCGAATCCTTATTCATTTTATGATTCAGCCATGATATTTTATAATTTTGTGTCCTTCCAGGTTTGTACCGTCGGAACCCGCGGCTACGACAGTTACTAAAGTGTTGCGACATAGGTATACTGAAGCATGGCTTACACGGAGGAAAGTTTCTTATGCCACGAGACAGATGCTATTTAATAAATTTCAAGTAAGTTCATTAAAATTTATCTTCGTAATACTTTAATTATTTTTAAACACATGCAGGCTGATGTGTGGTGGGAGCCCGAGAATACAGAAAAAATGTGGAAGGCTTTTAACTCTCGGTGCTCGAAGAGATTGTCCGCGATGCTTTCGGAAGCTCGATCTGACGGAGAACGACCCAATTGGATCCTCGAGACCGTTTGGATCAATTTGCTACGAAAGTGGTCCACCGAGGAGTACAAATTGAAGTGCGAAAAAGCAAAAATCAGTCGAGAGTCCGACCAGGGAGCGTGATTGTATTCGGGCAGATGTGTATCCACGAGTACGATTACTAAGAAAATGATAAGGTCTTTCAATACAGTGTCGAGAAAATATTATACTTCAAGTTACAAAATATTATCCCATTGCAGGAGAAAAAGACCACATATTCAGGACGAAATATTTCTCCAAACTCATCAGAAGAAGAACAAAGAATGAGTTTCGGATTATGCCCGGGAGACATATGTATGTAAATTTTTGTGCCTTTATTTTTTCTAAACTTTGAAGTCGATCACCTACTCGTCGTTTATAGTTAAAAAATTTTGCCTCGTTCTTTGTATTTTCTTTATATTTTAGGAGTCTTATAAAACAAAAGAAGTTGATCATATTACGCAAGCCACGCAGGAGGGGACCACACCGTTGACCCCAAGACAACTTTGGACGGACCACGTCGACGTGAAGAAGGGACGCATTTACGGCCTCTGATCTTCTGTGAGTGAAACAAATATTGGATATGGTCGACGAACTACTTCAGGTTCATCTCCTTCTGGTATGCGAGAAATTATGGATCATATCACACCCCACTCTGTGACTAAGTTTCAATTCCAACTATTACCTTCCTTAATTATGTTTAGCAATTTTATAAATAAAATCAATAAAACCTCCTCCCTTATTTTGTGTTATTTGTAAATACATACAAATGATGCATATATATATTCATCAAAGTTTAAATAAACAGTTATAAGATATATCATTCACATATTATCATTATAATTTTTTTCCACTAACCACCCTACATACAACACCCCACAGGATCAAGTTTTATACAACCTTACAAAAAGTTTTCTCAAAAACTTAATTACAACATCTAAGACTACCTATTACATGCATGTTTCAAAAACAAAAGTGAAGGGAAAAATAAAAGTGAAAGAAAAATAGCAATGCTCCAGCGGTTCGACCTCTTCTATATGTCTCAAACCAAGCTTCGAGTCAACTCAACTCGAGAACTTACGAGTATCTGAAAATTTTAAAATGGATACTGTGAGCAACAATCATTTGCTCAGTGAGTGAAATAAAAGTACAACATAGGGGAACAATACGAGTGCATATAACATTTAAATAATCATATTTCTTTCATATGAGAAAACATTTAAAGCATAACTACTATCACATAACATTCTAAATCATATGAACTTTTACATAAATACAAAATATTCAAGATATCATCATATTCATAGTCAAACTCCACACATGTGTCATTGAACATACTAATCATGGGTCAATACGTATCCCTCTATGATCATGTGTCATACAGTTAAGCAGAGCTTCATAATCAAGAGTATCAGATACGTAGAGCAAATCATGGGTCAATACGTATCCTTCTATAATTGTGTGTCATACAGTTAAGTAGAGCTTCACAATCAAGAGTCTCAGATACGCAGAGCAAATCATGGGTCAATACGTATCCCAATCATGATTGTGTGCCACTCAATCATGATTCTCAGATACACAGAACGATCATGGGTCAATACGTGCACGCAGAGCAGCCCCCAAAGGGCAAAGACACCCGGTATACGCCCCAAATGCTTCATATATATCGAATGCGATCCCAAAGATCTTTTTCAAACAGCATGGCTAATGAACACATGGAGTTTAACAATATCAAAATACACATGTCATAATCTCATATCATTATCAAATAAAACTTATTTTCACTTCACAAGCATTGTTCCCTGAAAATATTTTTGTATAAGATATTACTCCATCTCATATGAAATCCTTGAATCATATCATAAATACTTTTCATAGCGCAAGATATGTTTCAATAATAACAATAATAATCTTTGCTTGAGGTAATACTATAAATAAAAGAACTAACATATAATATTTTGCTATGGTGTAAATTTATCCACTCACCTTGTACTTTATGTTTTCAAAGAGGTTTACTAGATTTTTCTTCTTTCACTTGTAGCTTATTGGTTTCCTACAAGCAAGGATGCTATTTCACTTTTCAATTACTAATAATAACAATATGCAATGCATGCTCATGCATGAACTCTTGTTCACCTTAAAATGCATATAACTTCAAATATTTATATTCATAGACTAATATCTAACTTCAAATATTTATATTCATAGACTATTTCACACTTGGAACATCTCAATCTTCCATAACTTAACTAGGTGCTATCTCAGGATTCCAGACTAAGTGTGTGTAAATAAATAATTCATAACTTCTTAATCCTAAGTGCAAATCTCATGATTCTAGATAATTTAGAATATAGACTTATTAAGGTTTCCAATCCCCAAATATCATTAACTAATTCGAAGTGATCAAGTCATAAAAATCAAGACAATCTGACCTAGAGTTTATGCTTTGGCGGACTGTGTATCACTGAATGATTAATTTATATCTTTAAAAATACTTATCCATTTGACGAGATCATAATTTTACTAGAATCTGACCTACGGTTCTCGGTTCATAACTTTCTCTACAGAAGTCTTTTTTACATGATACTTGTGGTCATGGAAAGCTAACATCGAGAGGATGAAACATAAAATTTTCAGAATTTATGAAGAACTACTTACGAAGATATGATCATATGAAATTGAAGGTCGATTTTGAATTCGTAGATTCACCATAACCCAGCAAACTTGTCGAATTTCCTTAGGCTGTTCGGCAATGGATCTGATCTTGGAAATATTTTGACTTGCAGATAATACGAATAAATGATTTATATATTTTTTACAGAATTTTGACACGTCATATGATGGTTTGGAAAAATTATTTTCTAAGCAGTTGGTGAGCTGCCTGCTTCAGCTGTTTGAACCCTATTGGTTGAAATGAAGGTCCAATCATATTATTTGGTTAAAAGTTAGTGTTAAACTTCTAATTAATATTAGTTAATCATAATTAAACATGTTTATTACAATATTTACAAATATTAGAATTAATTTCTAATATTCTTATATAATTTCTTTATAATGCTTATCGATAATTTAATTTTGATTATGCTTTAATCCAAAGGTTAGTTGCTACACACAACCATGACTATATAAGCATCTAAACTTACTTAAAAATGCTAATTAAAAATAAGATTATATTAAAATGATATTTGTGGAGTACGTCCGTGACAGATCAGGTGATCAAGACGATTAGGAAAGAGGTCAAAAAGGAATTCGAAGAATGTGAACGTCGTAACTTGACCGAAATGAAGAAAATGATGCGTGTCTTCATGCGTGGCGAATTGAACGACGACGACGCCGAGGTAGATTCATTATTCAAATTTTTTTTGGAATTTGCTTTAATCTGTAGATTCATTATACTCATTAGATTCATACTAACTTGGATTTAACTCTTCATCCCTTTCAGTTAGATCTGTAGAGTTTCAAAGTTTTCATCGGAAATAGAGTGCAGACAGCTGGATCATGTAAAGGTCAGTACTCGGTATAAATAAATATACCTGTAGTTTACGTTCCCTATTTTTATTCTGAGTATGGACATGAACTTTTATGAGGAAAAATAAAACACTCGATTTGGGAGATTATTAAAAAAAAGAGTAAAATGAAGGGTCTTTGTGCTTCATGTATTATTTCTCAAGATTCCTCCTTTTTTAAACTCTTCCTATGAAGCAACCTCTTACCTGCGCATATCATGGGGATGTCTTCGTGACCCAATTAAATAGTCCCCATAGGAAGATTTGCGTGTTCCTAGTTGATGTCTATTTAATATTTGTGCAAACAAAACCTCATCAAGCTTCTATCTAAAATCGTCTTATCCGTCAACTCGTTATTGATCATGTGTAGGCAGCACCTCGGCGTTGCAAATTCCTTTTATATTTAAAGATTACATAATTGTGTAGTTGCGTAAAGTGATCCTTATAATAGATTTTTTTTTAATCTAAATATGATCCAAAAGCTTACTACAAAAAGCTGAAAAATATAATACAAAATAAATTCGCATTATATCAATCCAAATCAACAAAACATATTATATTTAAGAATATAATATAATATCTGGATTGTTGTTTATAATCTGATCCTTATAACAGCTGGATTGTTGTATAAGAATTTTTATGGATTGTGAATTTTTATGGATTGTTGTTCATTAGATTTCAAAACCCAATTCATGTTTTATTTGCATTTTAATTAACTTTCTGAAATATCTATTGTGCAGTGATATTCGAGTTGTTTTGCGATCAAGACTTCATAACATCACCTCTTCATCTCTTCGTGATGACCAAGACTTCAATTAATTTGGAATGGCTTTGAATTATGTGATGTTGGATTATGTGATAGTTAATTTTTCTTGGATTATGTGATGGTTGTATTATTTCATGTTTGGATGGTATCTGTGATGATTGGACATTTTGTGATATAACATTCTGTGATATTTCATGTGTTGTATTATCTGTTCTGACATTTGAAATTCAGCATTTTTTAATTTTTTTTATTTTCCTGACCGGCAGAAACAACTTAAATATTGTAATTTTTTCGATACTTACCGATGGTTATAACCATCCGTGAAACTTTATCGACGGTCATAGCCGTCGAAAATTGATTGTGGAATCGACGGGTAAAATCGTCGACACAAGTTTGTCGACGGTTAAACCCGTCGATACTATCGACGGTTTAAGTCGCCGACATATCGGCGGCTTGAACAGTCGATAGTATCGATGGTTCAAGCCGTCGATACTCAACGTTCCACGACCGGGCACGCCAGCTAAACCGTCTGTAATACCGACGGTTCGGTAAAAACCGTCGCAAATTATTTGCGACGACCCTTTTTCGCACGGACACTATCGTCGAAAGGACTGTCGGAAATAACGATTTTCGACGGATCTGACCATTTTATTGACGGTTCGGACCGTCTGTAACAGCCAATTTTCTTATAGTGACAGCACTAATACGCTGAACAGGTGATCAATTAAGATATCTAAATTGAACTAATTTTTTGATGCTCCTTAAATTGTTATACTCTTTGTATCCAAAATTATGGAGAAAAGAAAAAAAAAAGAAAGAAAGAAAATGCTATTATATATATATATATATATGTTGTATAAATATTAATTCTGTAGGTAGAATTGATTTAATTGATCTTGAAAATTATTTAAATGCAGAAAACATGTTTAATATTTTAAACGTGACGACTAAAATTAAGATGAACAAAGCTCTTGATGCTATTGGTACTTTGTCAAATCAATATATTCTGAGAGATCCTAAATTCGAATTTAGTCGAAAATTTTATTTAAAAAAAAAAAGATCTCATGCAGTAGCCTACACATAAAATCTAGTCATGGCTACAAAGGGTGCTAGCGACCAGCTTCATGCGGCATCCTGTTATTGTCTAACCTCATGATGGACATCAGTGGACATTTCACTTTTCTAACAGAAGTAATTAAAGGTCAAGATTTTATTCTTGTACATGCACCATTCATGTTTTTCTATATATTACAAAGAGATGTCTAAAGTCTAATACAAAGAAAGGAAAGATAAGTATTTGAAAATGATGAGAACCTTTTTTCTTCAAATTAAAAGAGAAAAAAGGAATATCCTTTCTGTGTTCATGGGATGTACTCATCAATTGTTTCTTACAGTTTACACACTGAGTGCTAGCAGGTTATGTTGTGTGGGACCTTTTCAAAGTAAATTTTTCCTCTCTTTTTTTTGTTGATGGTTTATAGGCACATTCTTGGTATTCCTGTAATGCTCTGAGCATTTAGATGAATCAATCCATTGAGAGAGATTTTTTTTTCCTAGAAGATACTGCCATTTGCCAAGAACTCCACTGGGAACACAGAAAAGGCTGCTTTTTATCTGAAATCAACTGTTGCATGTTGTAATTTGTAAGATATCTATGATCTTATGATTCCACTACATAGGCACCCCGCATGGCTGATAAATCGTCTAGTTACTAAATTGCTGTCACGCAAATATATTTATTGGAATGATAATACTCCAACAGTTCAGATCTCAAAATTGAAACTATTTACTTTGGAAGACTAATAACTAATTAATTAGTTGATTCAGTGTCGTATTTACTGCACCATCGAGTGTCAACATCAATAGAATTCTACAATATTTCTACTTTGTATATTCTATATTTAGTGTCAACTTCTTAGTAGCACAAAGACATTAATTGATTCATGCATTATAGTTAAAAATGGTTTGAAATCGATATCGTGTCCCAAATTAGTGGACTGTCATTGTGGCCACATTCCCTCACTCCACCAAACCACAGAACAAAACAGAGTACAAGAACATCTCTCTCTCTCACTCTCTCACTCTCTCACTCTCTCTCAATGTTTGTCTGTAGGAGCCCACCATCTTTTGCCCTGTCTCTCCAAAATTCGCCAACTCAATTCCTGATTGCTCTGTCATGAACCTCTTCATCCCCTCCCTACTCCTTTATCACCTCAGTGCGCTACACTGTCTACCCATTTTGCTTTAAAGCACATAAGCTGACATCCAAATCACTACTATATATATATAATATTTACATGTGTGTACAAATTAAACTTGAGGGAAGAGTGAACCCCTCTTGTGGATAAGTTTTCTCACCTTTGTACAATTAAATTATATACATCACTCATTTCCACTCCCCTTTGTCCTACAACTCGAATTAAATAACCAAAATGATGCAACTGATTAATCAGGTACAAACAAAAATCTGCCCATATTATTATTAGCATATTTATTTATAATATATGTCATATGTCATGCATAAGAAAAACAAAGCTAAATTCCCCACTCACATAATTCTCTGTCCACTTTTATTACAACTCTGCCCCTGTCGTCCCCCCCTTCCCCCCATTTTATAAATGCCGCTCCTTCCTTCATCAACTGCACCAGCACCTGACCAGACATCTGCGCAAGACAGAGTTTTCTCCTAATTTCTTTCGAAGGCGGACAAAGATGAGGGCTGGAGCCGGGTTCAACGGGACGGCCGTGGCGGAGGTGGCGGCGCCGGCGGTCGCGAGAGGCGCCGGCCACTCGGCGTGGCACTCGCCGGTGCCGTACCTCTTCGGGGGCCTGGCCGCGATGCTGGGGCTCATCGCCTTCGCGCTCCTCATCTTGGCATGCTCCTACTGGAAGCTCTCCGGGTACCTCGACGGCACTCGCGACGGCGGGAGCGGGGATTCCGACGGCGGCAGGGACCCGGAGCTGGGAGGAAAGCCCGCGGCCGCAGCCGCGTTCCCGACCGCGTGCTACGACGAAAAGGTGGTGGTGATCATGGCCGGCGACGCGAGGCCGACGTACATCGCGACGCCCATTTCGAGCAGGGCGTCGTCGTTCGGGGATCACGCGAGCAAGGGGGACGACGTCGTGGACGAGAAGAACCAGAAGGTGGAGGAATGCAAGGGAGCTGGAAATCAGACTGCAGGCGCTAAAGAGCAGAGCCATGAGAGCCAAAGTGAGAACCAAAGCCAAGACGCTTGATCAAAATTTTTTTTTTCTCTCTCCAAATTCCTAATTAGATTAGATCAGTACGCGGCATTTGTATATTTTCCTTTGAGGTGGAAATATGGAATCGAATTGGTGGAAGAAAAGCTTCGTCGTGCGCATATGAAGTTCTTCTTCTTCTTCTTCTTCTTCTTCTTCTTCTTCTTCTTCTTCTTCTTCTTCTTCTTCTTCTTCTTCTTCTTCTTCTTCTTCTTCTTCTTCTTCTTCTTCTTCTTCTTCTTCTTCTTCTTCTTCTTCTTCTTCTTCTTCTTCTTCTTCTTCTTCTTCTTCTTTATTCACCAACAAGTAGTTCTTAAAATTTTATTCCAGAATTAATGGTACGAGCTTATACTCATTTAAATGAATGTTAAAATTATAATTAAGTGTTTCTGCTAAAAAGATACGTGAAATTTAGGACGACACAAATTAAATAATGATATGAATTTCTATCTCATCAAAGCAAACACATCATCCGAAAACAACAAAAAAAAGAAGAATGTATTAGGTCTTATCTCTTCTAACATGGAAAAAAATATATTTTTAATTATCTGCAGAACGGGCGGTAGATGCGGCGAGCTGCTGGATGCGGATGAGCTATGGGTAATAATTATATTGTAATTGCAAGGGACTGTTAGCAGCCTTTCTACTGTTCGATTGATATGTAAATGATGTGTACATGGAGAGCATACTTTTTGTGCCTTTGCTAGTTGCTAGCTAGTTAATATGTGTACATGGAATTCATACTTTTATTTTTGCCTTTGCCAGTTGCTAGCTAGCTAATGTTGCATGCCATTATATCATTCTTTTTGTTATATGCCCAACTTTTCAAGAAGTCAAAAGATTACTATGTTAAGTAATTATATTTATGACAATTTAAACCTCTACTAATTATGTTTCTTTTTTCAATAGTAAAAAATGAGTTTAGACTATTTACACCCCAAAATGAGATAGAGCACATTGAGTCAATTCTTTTTTTTTCAAAAAAGAATACTTGCGAGATTCAAATTTAAGACCACCCGGATATAATGACATGAAGGTTTTTAAAATTTTAAGAAGTCATTTAATCAATATCATGAAGATTTATTAGGATTTCAAAAAGGGAATGAGAATATTAAATATTATGCAAAAGTTTATGAGATATGGTAGGAGATGAAGGATGATCATGTTCTGAAAGTCACCTTTAGAGTCAAAGAGTCTTTTATTTATTATTTTGTTTAATTAATTGTCAAGAATTATTTACGATTAAAGAATAAGAAAACTTATGCACATATAATATTATAAGAAATTTACGAAATTCACCATCAAGCTCGTTGTCTGAATAGTGAGACCCTCATATATGATGAACAGTTTTACTGTTTGAATTGTTTAAGCACATGTATCACATAAGGGTGAAAAAATAGAGCTGGATCAAAATTCAAGTCATTATTAACAAACTAGTATAAATAGAATTAGATGTAAGGGTATGAAGATGTTATATTTTGTTGAGTCATGAACATTGAACTCTTGTTTCTTGATTACATGTGTCTTGGTGGACTCCTTGATTTACTTAATTATTTTTACACTATATTTTAAGACCTAATTTAGTTTTAAAAGTTAATCTACCATTAGACTAATATCAAAATTTCGAATTGTATGTCCTTAACATCATCTAAACATCACCATGACAATTAATGAGTGTGATCTTCATGATATAGGGATGGATGAGATGCAAAAGCAAGTGCAATATCTCTAACAACAACTTAAGCTTATCCAAGGTACATCTTTGATAACAATATTTTATATTCACAAGTTGATGATGAACAATCCATGATGATGATGCTTTGGGAGAGTTTCTTTTTTCTTAATCAACATTGTCAACACGATTATTTCAACATCAAGAAGTTGAAAAGTTCCTTCTCATGAACTATAAACTATAATAATTTCAAGAGTAGCACACAACTTCTTTCAGCTTCTCGTGATGAAGTGTGATGTTGTGGAGTACGAAGAGCAAGCTATCACTTGACATTTTGAGTTGTTTAATTTCAATCTTATTGATGTTTTCATGATATATACAAATTAACAACTCAGCTTAAAACCAAATTCAAGTTGAAAAGTTCTCATAAACCATTTGAAAAAAAACAAGGCTTTAATAAGGGGAGCACATTGAAAATCAAATCTCCTTCACCTTCCAATTTAAACTGATATATTATAATAGCACTTTGAATAAGAAGGTAATCTTTGAAATATTTTCAAAAAATCATGTCTTTAAGCAATACTTTAGATGTCGAGAATATCCCTTTTTAATGCCCAAATCTAAAGATTATTTCCTTTGTATATGAAGTTAAAAATGAACCTATATTTGACACATGTGATAAAGAGAAGGAGGCCAAAGATGAATGAGATGCTCTTATTATTTAATGCCTCTTGAAATTATCACGCACTGAAGAAGAAATGTGGCATCATCACAATATCTTCCGTATTCGATATACCTCACATGAAGAGATATGCAAAATTATTTTGACAATGATAATTGTTAGGATATAATCTCAAAGGCCATGGTGGAAAAATTACAATCCAAGGTTAAGAATGTAAAGATGTTTCTCTTCCTATTAATTAAATTTTTCAAAAAAATTAAGAGCTCGTCTAATTTCACAACATATAAATAAGAAGAGTCATGGAAATAGAACATTTGGTATAAAAAATTAAAATGAATCACATCGAATTGAATAAAAACATATATCAATAAAGAATATGTCAAGCGATGAGTTGGGCTAGGCTATTAACGATATCAAAGCCAGAGGTTATGAATTCAAAGCTCGTCGGTACTCATACTAAAAAATATCCTCTCTTAAGTTGTCCACGTAGTTAGATCAAAGATGTCATCAACCTACACATGAGTTAGATCAAGATTATAAATATAATAATATTGATTTTTCAATTGACTTAAGCTTTCAAAAAATTTGTTAGCACATCTAATTTCACAACCATTTTTCCTAAAATCTTAAGCTAATAAAATAACCTCTTTAATTTTGTAATCTTAATATTTTTACTCATGTGTGAATGACTGCCAATTTCGATATATATAATTTATCACATCGCATGTACAACTTAGGATTTTTTTATACAACCACAATGAGATTTGAAACCTTATGAGCTCTTGCTCTTTACCATGTGAACCTAGATGTGTACCGATTTGTTAAAAAAAGGTTAAGCTGATAGGAAGAATAATATCTTTAATTTTGTAATTATTGCACTGCCTCTCACATGTCGATTGCTGACAATTTTGATTTGCCTCAACTCATCACGTGGACAAATAACATAAAAAAAATACTTATTGATACAAACTCCACTGAGTTTGAACTCATGACCGCCAATAGTGATTTTTATAATGTGAAATTAGATGTGTTATCAACTATTCTAAAAATTTAAGTCAAAGAGAAAGATCTTTAATTTTTATTTCAAGGTTTATAGTTTAAGAAAATTGATTGCATATCTATTTCTACAAAGCATAAGAGCAAAGTACAAAATAGATTTTTTGGTGCTCTAAGTAGAAGACATGCTTTACTCTCTTCCATGCAATTGAAGGTTGTGAAATTTGAGATAATTAAAGAGATTTACAAAAAAAATATAATTGCTTCAAAATTTGAGGTGATTGACCAAAAGGTTCTTCAAAGAATTTCTTTTTCAACTGACTACTTTTAAAGAAAATCACTTATGAATTCCCCAATGATTGTGGTAAAGAGTACATATGAAGGAAGTGAGGCAGTAGTTGAAAAGACTTTTATTTAGCCTTTTTTATAATTAGTTGATAAGAACAATCATAAATATGGATAAGAACAATCATAACCAACTCATCTTCTTTAAATGAATTGCAACAATCATATATATATATATATATATATATATAATGGAAAATATTTAGGATATGCCATCACATGCTAATTTAACTCATATATAAAACTGTAATTACTATGATTCTATAATAATAAATGCTAATAATTTTATTTCATTTCCATAACTTATATGTAAGTTAACTTTACACTACTATTATCTCAAATTTTGTAAATTAATTTCCTATTTACATGCATAAATTATTAAATATGTTTAAAGCTATTTCTTATTTCAATTTAAAATGATTTAACTTTAGTTAATCTAATTAATATCATCAAACATTGCAATCAAATTTACTAATAACTTTTTTTTCATTTTGATAATTATATATAGTTAAGTTGACTCATCCAATTATGTTACATATTTATATGAAATTATTCCATGTCTTTAACACAATTTATTTTTGTCATCGAAGTTTTAACGGAGTTGTCATATTAATTCATAGCTTAAATGCATAAACTTGTCAAGAGGCAAAAGTAGCATTGATTTATGATGGCCCAAGGCACATGTACTTTTATATCTATATAATATCCTTATTATTAAGGTTAAATAATATGTTTAACCTTCTTGATTAAGTTAAATATTATTAAATTAGGTACATATAATAATTTATTATTTATTAACAAATATTATCTTTTAATTTTTCATAATAAATCACCCATTCCCCCTCCCACATCCCATCCCCCATCCTTAAAAAAATAAATACAAAATAGTGTGAAAGTTTAGCCTTTAATAATTAAATGTCGCATAACTTATAGTAAAATTAGTTTTCATCTTAGGTACCAAACACAATAATTAAAAAAAAAGACAAGGCTTATCTTGATGGGGTTAAGGAATGTGTGGTATGGACCACCATTGATCTATAAAATTGTGGTAATCATAAATTTAAATAGAAAAACATTTATCAAGGATCACTAGATCTATAAATCAACGGGAGGTCCACATGTATGAATCTATTATGAATCCATATACTCCTTAGTTCCATCAAACTTTATTAATGTTGATCACTGAATAGAATAGGACATACCAAAAATATGAAATAAAGGTTTATTCATATTCCCTCATTCTTCAATGAATTAACCAACTCATGGATTCACAACAAAAGATAACTAATCAATTCATTGATCAATCATGTCATATATTGTATCTAATTCAAGAGTAACATTTCAACATTGTAAAATGGTTGGATATGTTGAATAATCATGCGTAACATTTCAAAACTGAGACAAATACAATGTCTAAGACAATTTTGAGTAATTTAATCTTAAAATTAGAGCATACCATAGTCCACTGAGCAAATATGTGAAATTTCATTTATAAGATTATTGATAACTAAATTAAGCACTAGGTGCACTACAAAATATATGAAGTTGAAGAACCTTGCAAAACAAATGTGTATATACATACATACATACATACATACATACATACATACATACATAAACTAGTCAGTCACCTTCATGCTTTCAAATTATTTATTGCAATTAAACTTTACATTTATTAGAATATCAAGCATAATTGTATCTTGTTAATTACCTATAACTAGAACAATTTTTTTTACTTTTGACATATAACTACAAAATAATATGTTTAAATGCACTAATAATTGCTATAAAGTATTGTCACTATTATTATTAAATTAGAATAACTCATTCCATCGATTCATGCTTATATACAAGATATGAATATTTGGGGCCAAAAGACCTACACTAACAATATATTTTTCTTGTCTATTTCACAAACATAAATAGATTCATGGCAATTGGTGGTATCTCTTTTTCCATGTTCATCATCCTTGTTTCTTCTTTGCTCGTGCACTCACTCCATGTTCCTTTGAATGAGAGTCGTGACCATATCCATGTGAACATTACAAATAACTTGGGTACAATAACTCGATTATCCATCCATTACGAAATAAAAAGATGTTGATCTTGAAGAGCATGTTTTGAGTTATCAAAAGTTTTTCAACTGGAAATTGGAGCACTATTATATTGGTGATAGATTGTTTTGGTGTTCCATGAGCTAGAAGATTATCCAAGGATGCTTCATTGTTTATGAAGCAACATGGCTTTACATGTACGTGTGCCCAGAACTATGCTCACGGAGCATTGAAATAGGTGGACCTTATGTATTTAATTAGTCACACATAAAAAGAACTTTTAGTGTTCTTAGAGATAATGTTGATTTGTTCTCTCTAATTGTATGATAATTATTGTCGAATAAGTTTTCTATTTTCTTTCTCTTAAACTTTGATTCATATTAGTAACTATTTTTTTCTCCATTGTCATTTAGTTACATTTCTTGGATACATTTTGTTTTTTCTACATTTTAATTATTTGAAATTGTATAATTAATTATTTACTTATTAGGGCACTTGTGGAACCTTTGAGGGGTATATTATATTTTGATGTACACAAATAATGAAAAAAAATATGAGTTGGATTCTTATGAGCTATACATGCACCAAGGCACTAAAAGCATATTTAGTATTCCATTAAATTTGCATTAATATCAAATGTTACCAGAAGAATATAATTTTGTAATGTTATGATTGACTTTAATAATTTTAAATAGGAAAAAAGGAGTATGCTGCTCCTCCCCATGGTTGTAAATTATAGCTTCATCGCAAATGTCCATCTTACATTAGATCAACACTTTTTCCGCATACAAATCTCCACTCTCTTCCATTCACTGAATAGGGCAGATGTGATCTCCTCTTTGATTCCATGAATGTCTCGCAAAGGTCTATCACAATTTCTTCTCTCCTTGGCACATGAAGCAAATTGACAATGGTGTTCAAAGGACTGTCATCCTTGTGTCGCCTCTTAGCGACTCTTAGCACTATAGAGTACGCCTGGAGGACTCTCGACTCGTCGACGATCTGGGGAAGTGCCTGTAAATTTACACACATACGACACCAGGAGTTCAATAATGGTGACGACCAATGGTTGCATTGGGATCCTAGATTATATCCTTTTGAAAAGTATCAAATATGACTTAATCTCCATTTCTGGGATTTAAATGTTAGTCTTTGTTTAGCTATAATGTAGGACATGAATAATCCATGAATTGATAAGCCTGTAACTTGCTGTGAATCCATGAACTGATCATGGTTTGCAATGTAGGTCATGTCCCGAAATAGTGCAATATGTGCCATCATGTCCTCATTCCCTCCTCACGCGCGTCACCCTCGCCAAACCACAGAAGAAGCAGAGGAACGAAAGCCTCTCGATCTCTCCCCTTCCCTCCCCCCAAAATTTACAACCTGGATGATGATTGTGCTGTCATGCATGGCATGCACCCTTCATCTCCTTCCTCACCTCAGTGCGCTACACACTATACCACTTTGCTTTAAAGTATAAGGTATAATACATGGTACGAATTAAACTTGATGGAGGAGTGGCCTCTCTTGTGGATAAGTTTTTCACCCTTCTCCAATTGTTGTATACATCACTACGCTCAACTTTGTTCTACACCTTCGAATTAAATAACCAAAAGGTTGCAACTGATTCGGGGATCACGCGAGCAAGGGGGACGTCGTGGGCGAGAAGAGCCAGAAGGTGGAGGAATGCAGGGGAGCTGGTCACGAGACGCGCGCTAAAGAGCAGAGCCAAGACAGCCAAAGCCAAGACGTTTGATATATTTTTTTGGAAAAAAAGCATATTCTAATAGGATTAGACCTGTACAGAGGACAAGGCTTTAGTTTACGGCCAGCGGCAGCAAGTGTACACTTTCTTGAGGTGGAAATGTTGAATCGAACCGATGGAAGAAGTCCCTTGTGGTTCGATTCATTAGTGGATTAAATTTTGTAACAAGAAAATGTAACGATAAGCCTCAAGTCATCCATCCTTTGAGAGAGATTCGATCAATTTTCATGCACCACGTCTCAAACTAAATTATCATAAAGTTTTGTATCATAAAATAATTGTGTTGCCAATATTAGAAAAAACAGAGAAAAGAAAAAAAAAACACAAGTACGAAAATTTTAGCTGACAATCCTTAATTTTGTATTGTGATAGAACCAGTTTTATGTATATAAAAAATGATATCGACGATTTAATTCATACGGTACTAAAAAATGTATTATTTATGAGTTAAAGATGACCTACCATCGTGAAGTTCTCAACAGAAATATTTCTCATTCACAAAAATTTGAACTTGAGACCTTACTTATACCACTCCAACCTAACTCGTCGTTGGTACAAGGGAAAAAAGATACCTTGAACCTATTATGTAGATAATAATTAATTGTGCTCGAATGATATCATTTGGAAATCGATAATAATTGATAACAGCTTTTGATCTCACAATTTAAACAAAGCAATAGAAACGAATAAAAAAAGGATGTCGACAGTGGAAGACGTATGGGGCTTCTTTTCTTCTTTACTTTTTCTTTTCCTTTTTAGTTCTTTTAAAAACGGATTCTTTAATTATTTCGTGGGGAGACGACACCGCCGGTGTCAAACTTGATGCATTGTTTGTAACGCCCTCAAAATCGCATCTTCCGTCATATAGGCGATTGGATTGATCCTGGAGGTGCTACACTGTCTATTACTTTACTGACATTGACCATTCAATAAAATAGCTTATGTGACACTAATAAAATAATAATAAATATAATAGAGAACTTTAAATACGAAAATTTAATAGTCGAAATGTCACGATGAAAGACTTTAATGCGGAAGTTCATGGTGTCTCATATCATAGAAAATGTGCAGAAGTTCATGGTGTCTTTCAATATAGAAAATATGCGAAAACATAATAAGACTGGTCGGAAAGTTCTATGAGTGGAAGAAAATATGATGTCTCTGATCAATAAAAATGATTAAACAGATATGCAATGAGAAAACTCGGAGCAGAAATGTCAGTCATGTGCAGCGTTCTCCAAGCTCTGCACCCTCCATCACCTCATCAGTTGGCATTCCACCTGCAAAATCTCAATGCAGGATAATAGAATACCCATGAGCAAAAATGCCCAGTACAATAGCAATAGACGTAAAATAAGGATCAAGATGATCATGTAATCAGTGTATCATTCACTAGCCATATCAGTACTCTGTTCTTTACTATAATAATGCTTTATCTTTACATTACTCTGCTTTTACTTTACAATGTTTCTGCTATGTTATGCAATACTTTACTTTACAATATCTCTACTTTGCTTTACTGTATTTTGCTTTACATTGCTCTGTTATACGTTGCTTGATATTGCATTGCTTTACATTGCATTGCTTTACTGTACAATACTCTGCTTTGCATTGCTTTACATTATTTTGATTTGCTGTGAGTTGTACTACGTCTTTTACATTATTATGATATCCTTAGAGTTTGTTGTCCTATGCGAGCTCGACTTTATTATGTTGAAATGTCAGGGGTGCCTATCTGATTCACTGATGCCAGTAAGCCCGTAAAACGGAAAAAATGGATGGATGTTACTACCTCACCCAGTTCGGAAGGTAGGGGGAAGAATTTCTACAATTCAGGAATAGTGATCGGTTACTAGACCTGTATGTTCACTGTCTCTTCAGCTAGTTACATGTCCCTCTGGCATAATACTTTAATCTTTAAGAGAAGAGGTGTGACCATAGCATCACCCTTCAATTCGAGATATCGGTGGGAGAAAATCTGAAATCTCAGGAATAGTGGGCATTTAAGCCAGTAGCTTCGCGGTCCCCTCAGCTAACTACCTATCCCCCCATTGTTTTAATCTCTGATCTTTACTTTAACATTGGGGGCGGCACATAACAATCCCATGTTTTGGTCTTGACTTTATTTATCTTTAGTCATCGTGAAATCTTTGATTTAGGATCCAACAGAACGTTGGTCTTTGTAAAATAGGACTCAACCAATGTAAGAGAACTAGTCTGAGTCTCGATCATGATTGGAAGTGGATCAATCTGATTAAACCAGAACAAAGGGGTCTGACCGTCGGACCAGTCGACCGTTCCTGATGGACCGGTCGACCGCTCACTGGTACCGATCGACCGGTCCTCTAGGATCGGTCGACCGAGTTCTTTAATTGGACAATTTGTTTGGTCGACCGTCCAGGGTGTCGGTCGATCGTTCGCTAAGCCATGAAGATGTGCACTTCGCATCGAATCGGTCAACCGCTCTCTGGAACCGGTCGACCGATCGTAAGATCAAATCTGTCCGTTGACAGGTAGATCGGTCGATCGCCATGGTGAGCCGGTCGACCGATATTGAAGAACTCATATATGTTCTGTATGCAGACCGGTCGACCGTTTGATAAAATTGATCGACCGGTCCCTGCGATAAAATAGGACCGCCGAATTTTATCTCCGATTCCGACGGTCCTCCGGCCATAATTTCATCACGACACGAATAGGAAAATGTAGATAACGATCTCAGGATTGAAATGAACTATTCATGAGCATCAAACGATTGCTATTTCTCCGTCTAGGGATTTAGAACTCTAAAGGTACCTTTTTCCGATCGAACTATCGAAGTTTTCGGTCGTTGTCTCTCCGTCCGATCGATCTCTGGCGGTCCTCAACTGTCGAAGAGGGTCGCCCGGTCCTTGTGTATGTGAGGAGGGTCGAGGTGCATCGGAGTGGGGTCGGTTCGTCCGTCGTTCATCTCCGCTCTACTGCCCGCGCGTTCGTCGTCGCTCGAAGGTCGTCGGATGAGAGAAAGACGAAGATGATGGAGGGGATGGTCGGCCGAGGGTCCAAGGGGTCGCAAGGGTGTGGCCCCCTTATATAGCCCCGGCCTACCCTTGGTCGGCCGGAGGCGAAATAACCGGGAGGTCAGGGGAGGCGACGCCTCCCCTGCCGACCGTTCGTTTCATCTCTCTCTTTTTTTATGTGTGTGTAAATACGAGGTGTCACAGTGTTCGAGCCGATGTGTGCTAATGGAAGGTAGATGCGGCGACCTGCTCAGTGCGGATGAGCAAAGCGTAATATTGCAATTTGCAATGGCGAGAGACTGTTAGCATAGCAGCATCTTTACTGTTTGATTGACAGATGATTGGGATACAATTAGTTAATACTTTTTTTTTGCCTTCGCTACTTGCTAGCTAATGTTGCATGCCATCATTTTCTTTTATGCATAATTGCATATATATAGTTGTTTTGATCCAAACTTTCTTTCGGTGTAAACTTCGGTATTTAATAGACAGTATGATATGAATCAAAAGATAAATATATAATGACATGAATTGTATACATTTTTTCCTGCTTAATAGGGTGACACCACATGTCTTGGATGCAGGGTGCGACCACACGATCCTAGCCGTCCGATCGGCATTTGCGCACACCAACGATCATGATTGAGGCATTGTGAACCGAATGTTTTCTATCGGTCCAGGGGTGAAGCTCACCTCCCGGTCTAGCGCGATCCAGTTCTCTCGCACACGATGGGTCCAACATGTGGACAATAATACCCTTGTCTTTCTCACTCAGGCAAAGATTCGACGCTAGGACTTCCTTTGCTACTCTTCATTTTCTCCCTCCCCTCCGGCGGCCGCGTCTCTCTCGACCACGCGCTCTGAACCGCCACTCCCCCGGTCCTATCCTCCCCTTCTCTATGGCTGTTGTTCCTCCTCCCTCGATGACATCCGATCGCTGCTTCTACACCCTCGCTCGGGGATCCGGTGCTACTCCTCCCTTGACGAATTCGGTCATCGCGCTTCCTCCGTCACTCGGAGATCCGGCCGTGCCTCCTCCTTTGATGAGATCTAGCCGCCGCGCCTCCTCCGTGGATGAAATCCGGCCGCGCGTCCTCCCTTGACGAGATCCGGTCGCTGCCATTTTGATTGTTTTGTTGTTTTCCATCATGTATTGTTTTTTTTTCTTCTACATCATGTATATATTTGTATCAATCTTCTAATTTTAAAACTTTCATTCACTAAGAATGCATTTTGTATGGCGGCAGAGGAATGAAGACATGCTGCAGAAAGATCCATGTTGCAATCAATATTTGCTTTATTTTGTCATATTGCAATTTAAACAAATGGATGTATTTGCCGAAGAACAAGCTATGGCATGTGTAACAAATGGATGTTTTTGGAGTATTCGAAATGCAACATAATAATTTCATTTATCAAGTAGTTGTAACTGTAATGCACCATAATTTGCTCATTTGCCAAATAGCTGTAATGTGGCATAATCTGCTATGATAACGAATATCTTAAAGATAACAAATACGTTTCATTTTATATTGCAACTAACATGCATGAATTTGAACTGTGTTTGCTATATTAAGTCGAGCAGAATTGGATTTGCCACCCAGGATGACATACTCGATAAAGCAGCTAGCACATTGATAATGACGTAACTTTCTTTGAACTAATGAAGATTACAATGTGAAACCATAAGATATTGTGAATTTGTGATATGTTACATAGACCAAGATTTCAATGAAAATTACAAAATGAAATTGATTTACAAAAGATACTTGATTTACAATGAAGACACAGGGACAAATAGCAAAGGAGGAGGCGCGGTCAGATCTCCGAGCGATGGAGGAAGCGTGGCGGCCGAGTCGTGTGGCTAGGGAGGAAGTGTGGCGGTTGTATCTTGTTGAGGGAGGAGGCATGGCCGGATCTTGTCGTGGTATGGCGGTCGGATCTCATCAAGAGAGGAGGTGTAATGCCTTCGAAATTCGGTCCCAATTTAAAATTTGCCGAACCCTAGGCGACGTCACTTATTCTCGACATAACCTAATTTCATAAAACTCTGTAGTGGAAAAATAAATAATATCGTAAAACAGCGGAAGACTTCAACATATAAAATCCCAAGATATATAAACAGACCCATGGGCCTAATAGGCTCTAACATCTACCCAATAGAGGGTTCATCATACATAAATGAGTTCAAGTGTAGTACATGACTCAATAAAAAGTCCATAAGCTATACATACTTAACCCTTATAAGGGTTCATCGTCATGACATAATAAGAGTAAACAACTTGGCCGTAGCCCGACAGATCCAGGTGCAATGTCGCCATCACGAGGTGATCACTTGCTGATCACTATATGTTTCTAACCCATTTTAGATGCAATTCATACATATCGAGTCCCACTTTTGCCTATATTTGGGTCAATTATGCTTGGAATGCACACATTGTGATAACTAGTTGATATTCCTCATTTCATACTTAATTCCATGTGCATAGAGGTTCCGAAATGTCAAAATCCATTAATATTTAAATTCTATGTCAAGTTATCATTTTGAGGATAAGTTATCGTTATTATATGTCAAGTTATCATAATTTTGAATGAACTGATTTTCAATAGTTTTCTTGTTCTAAATCCATCATTATTATGTATAAATCATATTTGGATAGTCACATCTCAACTTGTGCAAAGTTTTAAGTCCATTTGAACAAGTTATCATTTTTCAAGTGTCAAGTTATCGTTAAAGGACAATTCTGTCATTTTGACATGAAAAACCATTAATTCTGCACAGGGACCTTAAGAAATCATCTTGTTATTGTTCTAACTCATTGCTGGTCAAATTTCATCACATTTGGATAACCACAACTCAAGTTATCACAAGTTATAAGTCATATAAGTTATCATTTTTTAGCACACAAGTTATCACTCCTTAGAAATCTCATTCATATTTGATTTCTGATCTCACCCACTTGTCACTCTAATCCATTTGATGCCTGAAATGCTTTGAACCACCCATATTTGGACATTTTCCAGGATTTACTCAAAGTTATCATTCCGGGGCCCTTAATTCATTAATTTTGATACAAGTTATCCCTCCTGCACAACACTTAATCTCTTTTGATATCTGAGTTAGCAACTATCATCATCCTAATCTTTATTTGTCAAAACACCATTCAAGGGCTTTGATGCTTGCTGTTTGGGGATTTGTAGCAGGGAGAAAGGTGGTCAAAAAGTAGAAAAAGATAGGGGGGACCACTGATTTCCTGCACCAAAAGCTGTCACTGCAGCAAGGAATCTTCAGGCCAGAAACAGGTGGCTACAATCAGGAGGATTAGAAAATTCTAATGCTGATCTAAAGGTGGAGAGGAGTCATATAAAAGGGGAAATTTCTGAAGGAGATATGGAGGTTGGACATTGGGGGTTTGAGCAAGGGTTTGAAGAAGAAAGGAGGGCTGCTACTGTGGAGCTGCTGCTGGCCGAGAGCTTCAAGCATCAATGATTTGTATCTGTTTCTCATTCTCTTTGATGTCAAGCTTTGTAAACATGATGAGCTAAACTCCATTTCTTCTAGGATAGGGTAGTAGTTTAGATTAGTTTTGGATGGATATGGACAGAATTGTAATCCTGCACTTTAATCAAATCTATTTTCAGATTTCAGAACCAATTTGCATTGATTCATGCCATTGATAAGTCTTATTTGTAATCTATAACTGAGAGGTTATCTTTAGATCTAACTCTTGTTCAGAGATGAATTATGAATCAATGGCATGTTACTGGATTTCATTTTATTGCAATCTGATTTCTGATTTCCAGTTTTCTGATTTTCTGAATTCCTAAATCTGATTTCTGATTTTTTATGGCTGTTGAATCTATTTTCCACTCACAATCTGATTAATTGAGTCCTTGGGAAGTTGCTATTGTTCCTATCTTGTTTAGGAATGAATAAAGATGTTTGGACAATCATTTGACTCAAATCAGATTGTTCCATTAATTTTTGAAATGAAAATCTGAATTCTGATTTTTCTGATTTCCTGCTGGAATAGTTTTATCAATTGAATCCCCTAATTTTATTTAATCATTAAGAGATGAACCTTAGGGATCTCTTGCAGTCCAGAGATGGATCAAGAAGCAATTGATAAACCTGATTCCATGGATTAATATTTCAGATTTCTGAATTGCAGAATACCATTTGCTGATTTCTAGTTCCTGATTTCCATTTGAATTCTGATTTCTAATGTCAAGTCTCATTTGAATCCACTACTGAGAGGTAGTCTTAAGGTCATTCTTGAGAGTCAGAGATGACCCAAGGAGCATTGGATAATCACTGAGTTCCCCATTTAAGATTGAATGTCTTCTAGACTCAATTAATAGGAGTTGTGTGGATTTCACTTTTCCTTGAAACCGAGAGGTTGATTTTAAATCCCCCTTGAATTCAGAGATGAATCATGGAGCACAAGTACTATTATTGGGTAGATTTCATCCTGGTTTGGTCAATTGAAATGATTTTATCTTTTCATGAATGCAATTACAAGTTATCATTCCAAAACTTCCTTGAATTGCAAAAATCAGCATTGAACTTCCCATTGAGCTGAATGATAACTTGATTTTCAATGAGGACCCTCTATTGATTCAATCTAGCTAACAACTATATGACAATATGTTGCTTAGTTAGATGCCAATCGAGCTGTGGGAACAGTCATTTTCATGATTGAATCAAAGTTGGACATTTAATGATAACTTGATCCATTCCATCATTAACTAATTTAGATGAACCCCAAATCCTAGAAGTACCTTCCTCATTGATAGTTAAACCTTTTTAGTCTATAGATTAGCATTTATAATTCAGTTTTGATAAATTTCCAAAACCCCAAAAGAAGTTATCATTCTGCATTTCATAGAAAAATATGTTTTCATTCCTTTAAAAATCTATTTTTGCCACTTTAAATAGGATTAGTCTAAATTGTTTTTAGGTAGTCTAGAACTTCAAATCACTGTGGATACGACATTTAGGGTTACTACAATTGATCTGTGCACTGCAGTAGAGAGTGAGTTAGGGAGTTGAAACAAAAATTGGAAAAATTGACTTTTGATTTAAAAATCAGCAAGTTATCACTCAACACCCAAATTTCACCATCAAGTTTTTGGCGTCATTGCCGGGGATTTGAAGTCAATTAGACTAACTTAGATAGTTTAGATTAGTTTTATATTAGTTTTTAGTTTATTTGTTAGGCCAATTTTCAGTTTTTGCAAGTTATCATTTCTTACTTTTCATTTTTGTCTAGTTTTCATTTCTTTCTTGAATTTGATACTTCTGAATCTCTTTATGCAGGACTTGGACCATCAAGAGGAACATTACCAATCAGATCCTGAACCTGAAAGAAGATTTCTAAAAAGAAGGAGATTGCAAAGGCCTGAGGCAAGGAGAAGGATATTTGATGAAGAAGAGGAAGAGGCACACATCCCTGAATTTGAAAGAGTTGTGAATCAGAATATACAGCTCCTAGAACTCTTAGGGACTGTTATTCACCAAGCAATGCAAGGAATCAGCAAGGAGGAGGAGCCTTAGCACCTGTGGCAAACTTTGAAGTTAATCCCGCCTTGATTTCTATGATTAGGCAAAGTCAATTTTCTGGACTTGGGACTGAAGATCCAGCTTGTCATTTGGACAATTTCAAAAAGATATGTAGCATTGTGAACTTCAATAATATCCCCATGAATGCAGTATATATGAGATTGTTTCCCTTCTCACTCAAGGACAAGGCCAAGACATGGTATAAAGGATTGAATCCTGAAGAGGTAGCCACTTGGGAATCAATTGTTCAATTGTTCTTTTCAGAATTCTTTCCTCCTTCAAAAATTGAAAACTTCAGGGATCAAATAGTCAGATTCTACCAGTTGGATCAAGAAAACATTTGTGAGGCATGGCAGAGGCTTCAAGGGTTGTTAAGGGCATGTCCCCACCATGGATCTGAAAAGTGGAAATTAGTCAACTATTTTCATAAGGGATTGAACTACCCTAGCAAGGTGGCATTGGACACTGCAGCAGGAGGTATCTTTGCATCCAAAAATATAGATGAGGCTTACCAACTTATAGAGAACATTACAAAGAACCATCACTTCCTCACACATGATAGGACCAGAAGGCCACCTATGAACAATTCAATGAACCAATTGTCATTCCAATTTGAAGAGGTGCTGTACAAGACTTTGGAGAGATTAAACTTGACTCCTAATGGTAATAGGGCCTCTAATCCTGAAACAAGGTGCTGTGTATGTGGGAATCAATGTCATGTGTCAGAAAATTGCAATTTGATTATGCAACAAGTGGAGCAAACAGTGGATCAAATCAATGCTATGGGAAATTATGGAATTAAACCTCCTGTTGAATTCTACACTCCAAAAAACAGGAATCATCCATATTTTTCTTACAAGGGCAACAACTATCAAGGAGCTCCCATGCAGAATCCTAGTTGGCAGCCAAGTATTTTGCCTAGAAACCAACCATTTTCATATCCAAATCAGTCCCAAGGTGTTCAAGGGCAAAGACCTCCTTTTGAGCAACCACCACCAACTCAATCTTCTCAAATTTCAAAAATAGAGGAGATGCTGCAACAAATTCTGAAGAAGCAAGGCAATCAAGAGGAGGCAATTCTGAAAATGAATTCTAGACTTGATACCATTGAGAACCAAGTTGCTCAACAACCTAGCACCTTAGCTAAACCTCCTTTATTTTTTCCTGGACAGCCAGAGGTGAACCCTAAAGAACAAGTCCATGCTGTCCAGCTCAGAAGTGGGAAGATTATTGAAGAACCAATGAGGAAAGTAGAGGACAATCCAGCCCAAGTGAATCTAAAGTCCAAAGCTGCTGAAGAACCAGCTGAACTTGTGGGAGAAAATCAGAACAAAGACCCTCAAAATGAAGTCAGGACCAGGGTCTTTGATAGGGTACATTTCCCTCAAAGATTAATCAAGGCAAGGCAGGATCAGCAGTATGGAAGGTTCATTGAAATCCTGAAGAAATTAAATATCAATGTGCCATTTGTGAAGGCAATTCAGGAGATGCTCTCCTATGCAAAGTTTTTTAAGGAAATCTTAACCAAGAAAAGAAAGATTATGGAGCATGAAACTATTACCTTGACTGAGGAAGCCTCTGCAATCATCCAAAACAAATTGCCACCCAAGTTGAAAGATCTAGAAAGCTTCTCCATACCTTATGAAATTGGAAATAGGAAGATTTAAAGGGCAATATGTGATTTGGGTGCATCAGTGAGTGTCATATCTCTTTCACTTTGTGGGAAGCTTGAAGTTGGAGATTTGAAGCCTACAAATATGTCTCTACAGCTGGCAGACAAATTCATCAAGTACCCACATGGAATCATTGAGGACATACCCCTCAAAGTTGGCAAATTCTACATACCAGTAGATTTTGTGGTACTTGACATGGATGAGGACTTGAATACACTCATTCTTCTTGGGAGACCCTTCTTAGCCACTGTTGGAGCTGTCATTGATGTCAAGGAGGGCAGATTGACTTTCCAAATTGGAGAGGAAAAGATAGAATTTAATTTGGCACAGGTTATCAGTAGACCAAACTTTCAGGAAAATGATTTTGAGGAGGGACAGCTAGATCAAGTTGTTCAGCAAGTTTCTACCATAATTCCCATTGAAGATCCAGTGCAAAGGTGCCTAATGTTTGATCATTTGAATGAATTAGAGGATCCAGAGGCTGCAACATTCCAAATAGTATTGAATCTGTCCAAAATAATGGAAAACTCAGGAAATCAGCACCAAGTTCAGGAAGTTATCACTGCTGAACTCCAAGGAACTCAAGCCAATTCTTCCAAATTGGAACTCAAGCCTCTCCCCAACAACATGAAGTATGCATTCTTGGGAGAGAATTCAACATTCCATGTTATTATCAATGCAAATTTGCCCAAGAATCAAGTTGAAGAGTTGCTGAAAAAACTAAGGTTGTACAAGGAGGTAATAGGCTATTCTATTGATGATATCAAGGGTATTAATCTCTCAACTTGCATGCATAGGATCTCTATGGAGGACAGCTACAAGCCCTCCATTGAATGTCAAAGGAAACTCAATCCAACCATGAATGAAGTGGTCAAGAAGGAAGTATTAAAGTTGCTGAATGCTGGGATCATACATTCCATTTCAGATAGTGAATGGGTCAGCCCTGTTGAGCTGAAACCTCTTCCTAGTCCAGAGGATTCATATATCATACATGAGGATTTTTGGGATGAGAAGTTAGGGAATTTTTTGTACAATGGAGGAGAAAATCAAGCTGAGAAGCAAAGGTCAATCATTGGCAAATTAAGAGATCCATACTTGATTAGTGAAGCTGTCCACAAATTGAGATCTCTACTTGATCATATCATACTATGCAAACTTCCTTGACATCAAGAGTTGCAACAATGTCTAGACAAAGACATTAAAGAAAGACACTTCTTGTGAGGTAACCCAAGCCATTATCAACCTAATCTTTCTATTTTTGCAGGAATAAGTGATGATGAACAAGTTCAATTCACAAGTCTCAAATTCAGGGAGTACCCATACCCTTTACTTTTGATTTTTCCACTGATAACTCAATGATAACTGATAATATCTTTTTTATTATGATACATTGATCTTATCATCATCTGAATTAACATTCATTTCAGTTATCCAAATCTGTTATAGATTAATTTCAGTGAACTTCAGAAATTTCCAATGCAATGTTGAAATTGTGCACTCAAAACTCTGATTTTACTATTTCACTGATATCCTTTAGTTATATGCAGGATCAGTTACTACTAATGAAGATTGGATCATTCAAAACTTCTGGATGAAGTGCCAAGAGGATTCAAGTGCCCAATTCTATGCATTTCACACCCACCCACCCCTCTCCCTTGCCTTTGATTTTCAATCCTGGGGTCAGTGTTGAGAATAAGCTTGGGGGAGGAAACCTGGTGCTTTTCTAATATTTATATCATGTTTTCAATTGATTTTAATATTCATATCATAAATCATACCAGGTTATCAGTAGATTTTACAAGTTATCTTTGGTTTTCATAAGTTATCACTAGTTATCACTCGGTTATCAATTTTTGGACCCAACTCAATTCTGAATTCATTTTAACTCTGAAATGGGTAGAATACTTCATTTTGACAGTGGGTGCACTCCAATACCAAGTGGCCAACTTGGCCATTAGCCTTCTTGCTTTAATTGGCATTATGAATTCAGATGCATTTGAATGAAATTTTTAGCTGAAAATTTTTCCTTTTTGTGGGTCACACTAGCTGATACTTATGGATTGAATTAGTAATATCAGATATCTAGAAGGGAGTCAAGGCTCTTGCTGCTATGCTAAATAGAAAAACTTGACTTTTTGGATAAAGGGATCTAAACTATACTTGAGTTTGAACTATTGCTCACTTCATGAACAGGATAGAAAAATGAGAAAAAAGAAAAGTAAAAAGTTGTATGCATGCATAGAAAAAAGGAAGAGAGCAAAACTTCCAAAAGAATCTCTCTTCAATGCAAAAAGAAAAAAATTAGGAGAGCAAAACTTCCAAATGAATCTCTCCTAAAGAAAGCATGAATAAAAATCAGGTGCTAAACCTGTTTATATGCATTTCATGAATAAAAGTCAGGTGTTAAACCTGTTTAATCAATTGAAAATCTGTTCATGAAGAAATTTGTAGTTCAACCCTTTGTAAAGTTGACAATTCCTACAATGCAAACATGTTATTGCTAGTACTTCTTCCATGGCTTAAATTTTCTTTAGCCTCTATGATTTCCTAGCTAGAAATTGAGTTTTTGGAAAGAATGAAGTGTTGGCAAAGTGGAAAACTCATTGGATTTAATTCAGCTGATCTTTCTATTCACTTGTAGATGGCAAATTCAAATTCATCCTTAATTTCTGAATGTTTTGCTTGAGGACAAGGAAAAGGCTAAGCTTAGGAGAGTTTGATCACTTGCTGATCACTATATATTTCTAACCCATTTTAGATGCAATTCATACATAGCGAGTCACACTTTTGCCTATATTTAAGTCAATTATGCTTGAAATGCACACATTATGATAACTAGTTGATATTCCTCATTTCATACTTAATTCCATGTGCATAGAGGTTCTGAAATGTCAAAATTCATTAATATTTAAATTTTATGCCAAGTTATCATTTTGAGGATAAGTTATCATTATTATATGTCAAGTTATCATTATTTTGAATGAACTGATTTTCAATAGTTTTCTTGTTCTAAATCCATCATTATCATGTATAAATCATATTTGGATAGTCACATCTCAACTTGTGCAAAGTTTTAAGTCCATTTGAACAAGTTATCATTTTTCAAGTGCCAAGTTATCGTTAAAGGGCAATTCTATCATTTCGACATGAAAAACCATTAACTCTGCACAAGGACCTTAAGCAATCATCTTGTTATTGTTCTAACTCATTGCTGATCAAATTTCATCACATTTGGATAACCACAACTCAAGTTATCACAAGTTATAAGTCATATAAGTTATCGTTTTTGGGCACACTAGTTATCACTCCTTAGAAATCTCATTCATATTTGATTTCTGATCTCACCCACTTGTCACTCTAATCCATTTGATGCTTGAAATGCTTTGAACCACCCATATTTAGACATTTTCTAGGATTTACTCAAGTTATCATTCCGGGCCCCTTAATTCATTAATTTTGATACAAGTTATCCCTCCTGCACAACACTTAATCTCTTTTGATATCTGAGTTAGCAACTATCATCATCCTAATCTTTATTTATCAAAACACCATTCAAGGACTTTGATGCTTGCTGTTTGGGGATTTGTAGCAGGGAGAAAGGTGGCCAAAAAGTAGAAAAAGGTAGGGGGGACCACTGATTTCCTGCACCGAAAGCTGTCACTGCAGCAAGGAATCTTCAGGCCAGAAACAGGTGGCTGCAATCAGGAGGATTATAACATTCTAATGCTGATCCAAAGGTGGAGAGGAGTCATATAAAATGGGGAATTTCTGGAGGAGATATGGAGTTGGACATTGGGGGTTTGAGCAAGGGTTTGGAGAAGAAAGGAGGGTTGCTGCTGTGGAGCTGCTGCTGGCCGAGAGCTTCAAGCATCAATGATTTGTATCTGTTTCTCATTCTCTTTGATGTCAAGCTTTGTAAACATGATGAGCTAAACTCCATTTCTTCTAGGATAGGGTAGTAGTTTAGATTAGTTTTGGATGGATATAGACAGAGTTGTAATCCTGCACTTTAATCAAATCTGTTTTCAGATTTCAAAACCATTTTGCATTGATTCATGCCATTGATAGGTCTTATTTGTAATCTATAACTGAGAGGTTATCTTTAGATCTAACTCTTGTTCAGAGATGAATTAGGAATCAATGGCATGTTATTGGATTTCATTTTATTGCAATCTGATTTCTGATTTCCAGTTTTCTGATTTTCTGAATTCTTGAATCTGATTTCTGATTTTTTATGGCCGTTGAATCTATTTTCCACTCACAATCTGATTAATTGAGTCCTTGGGAAGTTGCTATTGTTCCTATCTTGTTCAGGAATGAATCAATATGTTTGGACAATCATTTGACTCAAATCAGATTGTTCCATTAATTTCTGAAATGAAATCCTGAATTCTGATTTTTCTGATTTCCTGCTGGAATAGTTTTATCAATTGAATCCCCTGATTTTATTTAATCATTGAGAGATGAACCTTAGGGATCTCTTGCAGTCCAGAGATGGATCAAGAAGCAATTGATAAACCTGATTCCATGGATTAATATTTCAGATTTCTGAATTGCAGAATACTATTTGCTGATTTCTAGTTCCTGATTTCCATTTGAATTCTGATTTCTAATGTCAAGCCTCATTTGAATCCACTACTGAGAGGTAGTCTTAAGTCATTCTTGAGAGTCAGAGATGACCCAATGAGCATTGGATAATCACTGAGTTTCCCATTTAAGATTGAATGTCTTCTAGACCCAATTAATAGGAGTTGTGTGGATTTCACTTTTCCTTGCAACCGAGATGTTGATTTTAAATTCCCCTTGAATTCAGAGATGAATCATGGAGCACAAGTACTATTATTGAGTAGATTTCATCCTGGTTTGGTCAATTGAAGTGATTTTATCTTTTCATGAATGCAATTACAAGTTATCATTCCAAAACTTCCTTGAATTATAAAAATCAGCATTGAACTTCCCATTGAGCTGAATGATAACTTGATTTTCAGTGAGGACCCTCTATTGATTCAATCTAGCTAACAACTATATGACAATATGTTGCTTAGTTAGATGCCAATCGAGCTGTGGGAACAGCCATTTTCATGATTGAATCAAAATTGGACATTTAATGATAACTTGATCCATTACATCCTTAACTAATTTAGATGAACCCCAAATCCTAGAAGGACCTTCCTCATTGATAGTTAAACCTTTTTAGTCTATAGATTAGCATTTATAATTCAGTTTTGATAAATTCCCAAAACCCCAAAAGAAGTTATCATTCTGCATTTCATAGAAAAATCTGTTTTCATTCCTTTAAAAATCTATTTTTGCCACTTTAAATAGGATTAGTTTAAATTGTTTTTAGGTAGTCTAGAACTTCAAATCACTGTGGATACGACATTTAGGGTTACTACAATTGACCTGTGCACTGCAGTAGAGAGTGAGTTAGGAAGTTGAAACAAAAATTGGAAAAATTGACTTTTGACTTAAAAACCAGCAAGTTATCACTCAACACCCAAATTTCACCATCACGAGGCTCTCTCTATCGAACCTAAACATCTGCCATACCTGCACGGATCCATGGGGTGCAGGGAATTTCTCCCGTTAGAGTATGTTGAGGCCCATGCATGCTATGTGATCTTATACATAATCTCTACGTGTCATGATATATGCATTTCATCATCATGAAACATAAAACATGTGTGTGCTATGAGTTACTTATGCATACCACATGACATGTGAAAATATCATTATGACAAGATAAGATAACATGTAACATCATAATCTTTAAGTTGTGCATATCATAACTTATTATCATACTTATCATTATCCTAATGCATTTCATGTTCTTATCATACTTTACTGTATCATGTTTGTTCATGACATCATCTGATGTGATAAGTGGACATTCATGTTGCGTCCTCATAGGTGCCTTCTTAATATTCATCATCTTTGTCTTTATGTCACAAGTCATTCATCATTCATCTTTTCATCTTTCATCTCTATTTAGATACTTTCTTATCTTGTTGATTGAGAAGAGTAGTGGCTCATAGGTCATAATCCTCCCCGTACGTGAGGTCTTTATCCTCATCCTTAGACGATGTCTTTATCCGTCCCCGAAGACAAGGTCTTTATCCTTCCCCGAAGGCAAGGTCTTTATCCTCATTCGTCAATGAGGTCTTTCCCTATCCGTTGGTGTGGTCTTAAGTAGGGTACCGATTGATCCCAAGTAAAAAAAAATGCCACTTCTTCATCGATTCGTCTTTTAATCATGTTCATCAATACATACAATCATTCAATACATGTGGTATCTTTTAACCCTATTTAAGGTCATACAAACTTCAAATCATGCTAAGTGTGGACATTCAATCATAACCAATCATCTTCCAGAAATGGACGACCATTTTGGGTTACGATCGATCGCTGGACTAGTATCGAGTGATCGATAGTATATCGGTCGACTATCATGGTCCTTTCGGACGACTGAAACTGTACTCTGGTTTATTCGCTAATCACAGAATGTGATGACTCTTGAAAATGGATGATCATTAGGATATCGGTCGACTATTACATGGCTATCGGAAGATCGAAACAAGACATTTGGTCGATCATTAATCACAGAATGTGACGACCACTCAAATCGGACGACCACTGGTATATCGGTCGATCGTTACGTGGCTTTCAGACGATCGAAACAGGGTGTTTGGTCGACCGCTAATCATAGAATCTAACGACTCTTCCAGAACGGACGACCGTTGATGAGTCGGTCGACCGTTGGACAGAGTTCAAAACTACAATGATCTCTAGAATGGTCGATCGATACCTTATCAGTCGCTCGTTCTAGGCCGACAGACACACGATTTTTACATCATCTTCTTTACAATCTTGCATACTTTTACATATTGAGCACAAAAGTGATTCCACATAACATATGAAACATTCCTATCATTCTAACAGCGAAGTAAACAGTGTATTCACATGAGGACATCAAACATTCTAATCATAATCAGGGAGGTATATGAACATTGAACTAATTCCTTTTTGAGCTAACATAAGAAGTATTAAACATCTAAATCTAGACATGATTAGCAATAGAACAGTAGTCATGATGAAGCACATTACATTCTACTCATGATTAACAATGAACATGAACCTCTAATGCACATTCCCTAACCCTTTAAGCTTAAGAACAAAGAATTTGTTCTTCATGCCTTAATCCACACAATCAAACAATATTAGAGAGAATTTTTGGGAGGTTTGTATCCCCTCAAACATATCTTAATTAGCTAACTTAATCCTAACTTCTTTCTCTAGCTTCAACAACCCTTTCTTCCTCCTCAATGGTGCTGTCCACGAGCTCAATGTTAGCTGCTACAGTGAGAGAGTGATGTGAGAGGCCAGTTACTGTAGCAGGAGTGAGAGAGTGAGGAGAGAGACTTACGTTGCTACAATAACCGAGTTACTGTAGCTTCACTGTGCTGGCCGAGAGGAGCTTGGATGAAGGAGAAATAATGATGGAGGGAGAGAATGAGAGGCACTGTAGCTTTTGGAGTGGGGGGGTTTGGGTTACTTTCGGCTGGTAGGTAAGGCGGTGAGTGAGTTGGGCTTGGGCTTGGGCTTTGGCGCTGGGCCCTTGTTTACTTCTTTCTCTCTTTTTTTTTTATTTCTTAGGATATTATAGGAGGCGCCATCGGATCTCATCGAGTGAGGAACCACGGCAGCCAGATCTCATCGAGGGAGGAGTAGCGCCGGTTCTCCCAGCGAGGACGGAGAAGCAGCGGCCCGATGTCGTCGAGGGAGGAGGCGCAGCGGCCACGACGAAAGAGAGGATAGGACGAGTGGGCTTCGCGAATGAGAAAGAGCCCTAGGGTAGGGTATTGTCCACCTGCTGGCCCGATCGTGTGCGAGCGAACTGGATCGCGCTAGACTGAAGCAAGCTTCAACGCTGGACCGACAAAAAAACATGTGGTTCATAGCGCCTCAATCATGATCATTGGTGCGCACAGATGCTGATCGAACGGCCAGAATCTTGTGGTCGCATCCAAAGATATGTGATGCCACCCTAATATTTCTCTCTCTCTCTCTATATATATATATATATATATATATATATATATATATATATATCTATCTATCTCTATATATTAGGGGTGTTCAGTGGGTCGGGTCGACCCGTGAACCCGATGACCCGTCCCGAACTCGACCCGACCTTAGGGTCGGGTATAGGTTTGATTTTTCCAACCCGAGTTGACCCGATGACCCGACCCGAACTCGACCCGACCTTAGGGTCGGATACAGGTTGGATTTTTCCAACCCGAGTTGACCCGATCCGACCCGATGACCCGATTATTTTATTATTTTATTTTTTCAATTTAAATTTAAGTCTTTATTTACTTTAAAAATTTTTAAAAAATGAAATAAAATACTTTAAATGAGAAATAATATTTAAATTGTTAGAAAACTTATTTTATGCTTTAAAATAAATATTTTTTATATTAAATAAATATAAATCAGTAAGAAAAAATAAAAAAATTAGATAGTCGGGTAACCCAACCACCCGACCCAACCGAACTGAGTCGGATTGGGTTTGGCCCTCAAAATGGTCTTGACCCGACCTGACTCGTGAACAACCCTATATATATATATATATATATATATATATATATATATAATCAAAAGAAAAGTCATGTGTCGCATTCATGGCTGAAAGCATAAAAACTTGGTGCAGACAAAAACTAGTATTGATTGATGATTGGGGGTACAGGTTGCGGAAGAGTGGAAATTTTAGCCTCTTTTTCCCTAGGTATAATGTTGCATAACTTGTATTAATGCAATTAAATTTTTATTTACGGAGGTCACTAATTTCAGAGTATTATTAGCCTAATAAACTTAACATCGGAAGCTTCTCTCACTACAAGAAAAATGGGAATTATAGATGATCGAAACCGTCTGTAATTTTTTGAAAACGTCGAAAATGATGATTTTCGACGGTTTTTTTATGGAATCGATTCGTCCGAAAAATTGTCATCGCAAATTAATTTTCGACGGTTGGAAAAAAATGTCGCAAGTTTCAACGGAAGTCCGGCGGTCACGACCGTCGAAACTTGTGGCGATCGAAGAAACCGTCGAAACTTCGATGGTCGCGATCGCCGAAACTTTTGACGGTCGCGACGACCTCGCAAATGTCGGCAGTAGCAACCATCAAAACTTTCGGCGATCGTCGCGACCATCGAAAGCAAAGAATTTTTATAATATAAAAAAATAACCCGATGCCAACGATCGGATCCGACAGCCAGTGACGAATTTGGTCATCCGCGGCCAGATCCGGCCACCAGGCGGCCGATTCGACGCCCGCGGCCAGATCCGGCCGCCAATCGGGTGCCTAGCAGCCGAATCCGGCAGCCAGCGGCCGGAGCTAGGTGGCCGATCTAGCTGCAAGTGACGGAATCTGGCCGCCAGGAGGCCGATCCAGCCGCAAGCAGCTACAGCCGGCCGCCTGTCGGTTTAGGTTGGAGAGAGAGAGAGAGGGATGCCGGCGCGAGAGAGACGCCGCTCGATGCCTATCGTCCGGTCGGGAGAGGCTCATCGGCAAGGAGAGGGAGAGAGAGAGGAGAGGGGGAAATAAATAGTGGGGAAGATTACATACATACATACATATATATATATATATATATATATATATATATATATATATGGAAAAATGAGAAAGCGGAAAAACTAAAAAAAGGCGGGATAGTGAAATTTTAATTACCGATGGCTTTGACCGTCGAAAACTTAGTAAATATTAATAATATATATTATCATGATATATACGAATATGATATTAATTATTTTTAAAGTTACCGACGGTCCTGACAGTCATAAATTATTTAATTATAAATATAATATACTATATATAGTTATATATAATATTTATTTTTTATTTTACCGACATTTTGAACTGTCAAAAATTGCGACGGTTCGGACTGTCGCTAATTATATTAATAAAATACTCCTTATATTATATTATTATATATTTATCGACGATCACGATCGTAAAAATTATGGCGGATAGATATCCGTCGAAAATATCGACGTTCCTAATCATCGAAAAATAAAATAATAATATAACAAATACATAATTTATTATTTTATTTTTCGACGGTTCTAACCGTCAAAAATTTCGTCGAAAATTGCGGCAGATAGATATCAACGTTCGTAATCATCAAAAAATAATAATATAAAAAATTCCATAATTTATTATTTTCATTTACGACGATTGTAGCCGTCGGAAATTACGGCGGATAGATATCCGTCAGTAATATTGATGTTCCTAATCGTCAAAAAATAAAATAATAATATAATAAATTATATAATTTATTATTTTTAATTCTGATAGTTCTAACCGTCGGAAATATTTCCGTCGCAAAATCCGTCACAAATGGCGATGGATTTCTATCGGTCGGAAATTGCCCGTCGAAAAATGACAATTTTCTTGTAGTGTCTTTATGTATATAATAATCTTATTTTTCATTTTAGTAACTATCTTGTTTCACGGTTATTTGAATCAATTATTTACTATCTATGCTTTCGACCTTGCTTGCAACAGTGGAAAAAACACACAAAAAAAAAGTAGTGTTGTCCATAAATTGGTAATACGAGTAATTTAAGTTTGCTACATGTACCACTTATTAATTAGCGGAAAGAAGAGATCAATGGATATGCAACACACTTGCATGACTGATGCAGATATAAAAATATTTTATTCTATAAAGAAACATAGATAAAGGCTTTCAAGAGGAAATTAGGAAAATAGAAGAAAAAGAAAAGTTGCTATGGACAGGGAAAAGATCGAGAAGAAGGAAATGGTACGCACAAGGGAAGGAAATCGTAGAAGCACACTCGCGTACGTGTAAAAGAGACATATATAGTAAGATTGATGGCTATGGCGGCGGATGCATGCAGCCACCTGAACAGCACCTACATATCACGACACACCACCATGCGCGCTTAGGCCAATCTGAAGACGGCAGGAAAATTATTCATGTCCTCTCGACCCTTTCAGTGCATGGCTCGTAGACTAAGATATCATGGTTTACGTAGTTGCCAGGGGAGGAAGTGTGGCGGGGACACGAACAAATGAAGAAAAGCATGGCCATGGCCTACCGCGAGCCACTCCAAAGGCATGCAGCTGCTTGCAAATGCCATCACTGCTTTTCTGAGGGAATATTAATCGCTGACGAGCGATGAGGACGTGCGCTCTTCACTATACACGACGAGAGATGTCGAGGGATCAGAGCCGTAAGAAGCAGCAACAAGCCACTGCGAGCAGCCTAATGTGCTCGAATTCTAGTAGCCGTGCACACCGAGCTACGTTGAGTCATACAAGTTGAGCACCTATAGTGTAATTGTACGTATAAGAAACTTAGTACACGTGATATTATTTTTGTACAAACGACAGTTATAACTGTCATGTATATAAATGACTCTGAACATTATATGTTTTTTGAATAAGAATTTCTTCTTTCATCTGATTTTACATTGCAAAAAATTCTCTTTTGGTTCTAGTCGATTCTTCTTATCATGGTATCAGAGCAAGAATCATATTGATTCTTTTGATGATTCATGATAGTGAAATTGTGAGGTTTAATGATAGCTTGCTAATTTTTGGGTCAAAAGTCAATTTTTTCAATTTTTGTTTCAACTCTCTAATTCATTCTCTACTGTAGTACACAGATCAATTGTATTAACCCTAAATGTCGTATCCACAGTGATTTGAAGTTCTAGACTACCTAAAAATAATTTAAACTAATCAAATTTAAAGTGGCAAAAACAGATTTTTAAAGGGTGATGAAAACAGATTTTTCAAGAAGGTAAAGTGATAACTATTTTTTGAGTTTCTGAAAAGTTAATTAAACTGAATTATACATGCTAATCTAGAGGTTAAAATGGTTTATCTATCAATGAGGAAGGTCCTCCTAGGAATTGGAGTTCATCTAATTTAATTATGGATGAAAATGGACAAATTATCACTTTTTAGTCAAATCTAATTCAACTTTCAATATGACTATTTTCACAATTCAATTAGATCAGAACTAAACAATATATTATCATATGATTGTTAGCCAAGTTGAATTAGAAAATGATCCTCACTGAAAACTAAGTTATCATTAAATTCAATTCAAGTAATTTAATGTGCTCGAATTCTAGTAGCCGTGCACACCGAGCTACGTTGAGTCATACAAGTTGAACACCTATAGTGTAATTTTGTGTATAAGAAACTTAGTACACGTGGCATTATTTTTGTACAAACGACAGTTATAACTGTCATGTATATAAATGACTCTGAACACTATATGTTTTTTGAATAAGAATTCTTCTTTCATCTGATTTTACATTGCAAACAATTCTCTTTTGGTTCTAGTCGATTCTTCTTATCATGGTATCAGAGCAAGAATCATATTGATTCTTTTGATGATTCATGATAGTGAAATTGTGAGGTTTAGTGATAGCTTGCTGATTTTTGGGTCAAAAGTCAATTTTTTCAATTTTTGTTTCAACTCCCTAACTCACTCTCTACTGCAGTACACAGGTCAATTGTATTAATCCTAAATGTCGTATCCACAGTGATTTGAAGTTCTAGACTACCTAAAAATAATTTAGACTAATCAAATTTAAAGTGGCAAAAATAGATTTTTAAAGGGTGATGAAAACAGATTTTTCAAGAAGGTAAAGTGATAACTATTTTTTTAGTTTCTGAAAAGTTAATTAAACTGAATTATACATGCTAATCTAGAGGCTAAAATGGATTATCTATCAATGAAGGTCCTTCTAGAAATTGGGGTTCATCTAATTTAATTATGGATGAAAATGGATAAATTATCACTTTTTAGTCAAATCTAATTCAACTTTCAATATGACTGTTTTCACAATTCAATTAGATCAGAACTAAACAATATATTATCATATGATTGTTAGCTAAGTTGAATTAGAAAATGATCCTCACTGAAAACCAAGTTATCATTAAATTCAATTCAAGTCATTTGCTGATTTTTTATCAATT
The DNA here is from genome assembly GCA_030549335.1 of Pontederia crassipes. Lineage (NCBI taxonomy): Eukaryota > Viridiplantae > Streptophyta > Magnoliopsida > Commelinales > Pontederiaceae > Pontederia > Pontederia crassipes. The sequence continues at coordinate 3,260,032 of CM060185.1, read as the reverse complement.
TCAATAAAATCTGAAATGATAACTTCAAAACAAGGTCACAAAAAAATGAAATCACTTCAATTAGCTTGGCAGGAATGAAACTTATCCAATAATAGTGCTAGTATTCCTTGGTTTATCTCTAAACTACAAGAGGACCTTGATTCAACCTCTCGGCTACAATTGAAAATGAGGTCCACACTTCACACTAATTAATTGGAAATGGAAGACATATAATCACAGGTTGGGAAATCTAAAATTGTCATTGCTCCTTTGCTCATCTCTGAATCTCAAGGAATGCCTTAAGACCATCTTTCAATGATGGATTAAAGTAGGGCTTAACAAGAACAATCAGATTTCCATCAAATCAGAAAAATAGAAATCAGCAACACATTAAAAATAGGGAAAACAAATGATGATTACAAAATTGAACCATAGAATTGTCAAGGTTTCTTAATTCATTCCTGAACAAGATTGGGATATATGATAACCTCTCAGTTGCTCAATTAATCAAACCCCCCAATGACAACAGATTCATATGGTTCAGAGTTCAGAAAAATTCAAAAAATCAGATTATCAGAGTTCAGAAAAATTCAGAAATCAGATTATCAACTAATTTGGAATTTAGAACTTGGCATTGGTTCTTAATTCATTCCTGAACAGAGATTATATCAAATGATAATTTCTCAGTTGCAAATACAAATAGGGTCTTCAATGAAGATCAAACCCATAACAGTTCAGATTTCAGAAATCAGGAATTCAAATGATTCAGTGCAGAAAACTTAAACTTATCCCTAATCCATCCACAATATGTATTAGACTACTACCCTATCCTAAGAGGCATGGAGTTTATCTCCTCATAATTACAAAGCTTGATACAAAATATAGTGAAAAACAGTATGAATTCATCTTGTGTTAGGAGCTATCGACAGAAATCCCTCAGCACTTCAGCTCCAACTTCAAATCCTTGCTGCCTTCTCCCAATCCTGCAATGGCCAGCCCCCCCTTGATTCCCAGGGTTTCTTTTGTTTTTATATGGCCTATCATCATCCTTAGATCAGCATCCAAATGTTCCATAACCTTGATGTAAGTCACCTGTCCAGATGACCCTGAAAATTCTAGCTGCTGCAACTTTTTGGACAGCCAAATCTGTGGTCCCCGTTATTTTTTCCAGCTTTTAGCACTTTGTTTTCCCTGCTAGAAGAGGTAGAACACCAAGCATCAAAGTCCTCTTATAGGAAATGAACAAATAAGAATAAGGAAAGCCACTGGGGCATGCTCAAACATCAAGTATGATTTAGTGTTGTGCAGAGTTGCAAACCAAGGTTAAAAATGATAACATATCAATACCCGGAATGATAACTTTGAATATATCTTGGAAAATGTTCAAATATGAGTGATTCAGAGTATTAAAGGCATCAAATGAATTAGGGTGGCAAGAGAGTGAAGTCAGAAATCAAATATGAATAAGATTTCATAGGAATGATAACTTGGGTGCCAAAACGATAACTTAATGCCTTAAAAATGATAACTTGTCATAACTTTTGTTGTGGTTATCCAAATGTGATCAAATTTGAACAGCAATAAGTTAGGACAATAATATAATGATTGCCTAAGGCCTTTTGCAGAATTGATAGTTTTGCATGTCGAAATGATAGTTTTGCCCTTTAACAATAACTTTGCATAGAAAAAATGATAACTTATTCAAATGGATTTATAATTTTGCACAAGTTGAGATATGATCATCCAAATATGATTCATTCATGATAATAATGGATTTAGGGCAAGAAAATTATTGAAAATTAGTTCACTTAAAATAATGATAACTTGACATATGGGAGTGATAACTTGTCCTAAAAATGATAACTTGGCATAGAATTGAATTATTTATGGATTTTAATATTTCAGAACCTTTATGCACATGGAATTATGTATAAAATGAGGAAGATCAACTAGTTATCACAATCCATGCATTCCAAATATAATTGGCCAAAAGTTGGACAATTTAGGGACTCGATATGGGTGAAATGCATCTAAAATGAGATAAAAGACTATATTGATCAGCTAGTGATCAAACTCCCCCAAACTTAGCCTTTTGCTTGTCCTCAAGCAAAACATTCAGAAATTAAGGACAAACTTGAATTTAAAGTCCACAAATGAAGTAAAAGTCAGCTAAATTGAATCAAATGAGTTTCCCACTTTGCCAACACTTTATTCTTTCTAAAATCTCAATTTCTAGCTAGGGAATCACAGATGCTAAAACAAATTTAAACCATGGAAGAAGTACTAGCAACAACATGTTTGAATTGTAGGAAGTGTCAACTTTACAAAGGGGTTGAAACACAAATCTCTTCATGAACAGATTTTCACTACTTAAACAGGTTTAACACCTGATTTTTATTCATGAAATGCAAGTAAACAGGTCAAGGCCTGATTTTTATTCATGTTGGTCACAGGATAAAAATTCTGGCTTTATTTAGAAGAGGTTCCTTTTTGAAATTTTCACTCTCCTTATTCATGTATGCATGCAATGCAAAATGCAACTTTTCACTTTTTTCTTTTCTTCATTCTTCTTTTTCTATCATGTTCATGAAGAGAGCAATAGTTCAAACTCAAGTATAGTTTAGATCCCTTTGTCCAAAAAGTCAATTTTGTTTCAATCCCCTAACTCACTCTCTATTATAGTGCACATGTCACTTGTAGTAACCCTAAATGTTGTATCCACAGTGATTTGAAGTCATAGACTACCTAAAAATAATTTAGATTAATCCTACTTGAAGTGGCAAAAACATATTTTTAAAGAGTTTGGAAAACAGATTTTTAAAAGTATGCAGAATGATAACTGTTTTGAAGTTTTTGAAAAGTTAACTAAACTGAATTATAAATGCTAATCTAGAGACTAAAAGAGTTTATCTATCAATGAGGAAGGTCCTCCTAGGAATTGGGGTTCATCTAATTTAATTATGGATGGAAATGGACAAGTTATCACTTTATAGTCAAATCTAATTCAACCTTCAATATGGTTGTTTTCACAGCTCAATTAGACCAGAACTAAACAATATATTGTCATATAATTGTTAGCCAAGTTGAATTAGAAGAGTATACTCACTAAAAATCAAGTTATCATTAAGTTCAATCCAACTCATTTGCTGATTTTTGGCAATTCAATCAAATCTGAAATGATAACTTCTAAATTGCACTTTGAAAGTGAAGGTAATGATTCAAGCAACTAAACATGGATGAAATCAATCCAATATTAATGCAAATACTCCTTGGTTTATCTCTAAACTACAAGAGGATTTAAAATCAGCCTCTCAACTGTAAATTCAAATGAAATCAACATTTCCATTAATGAATTAGATTGAAATTAGCAGTTAATTCATGTAAGGGAATTCAGCACATGTAATTGCTCCTTGGTTCATCTCTAAACATCAAGGAAGCCACAAAACCACCTCTCAGTGGTAGGTTAAAGCAGAGATTTAACAATGACATGGCATATTCCCCAAATTCAGAAAATAGATTTGGAAATCAGATTTGAAAATAAAAAATCAGCAATGGATAGTTTGCAACATTTCAATGATTAAAATCTTGAAATTACCATTGTCTCTTGATTCATTTCTGAACAAGAAGGAACATAAAGATTAGCTTCTCAGCTACTAAGAAATTAGGGCTCCACAATGATGAAAACAGATTTGATAATTCAGAAATCAAAAATGGGAAAACAGATTTCAGAAATTAGGAAATCAGATTCCTAATTGGGGATTGGATCTAAAACATGTCACTAGTTCTTGATTTATTTTTGAACAAGAATGGATCAAAAGACAACCTCTCAGTTGTAAATACAAATAAGATCTCACAATGTCAAGATTAGAATCCAATGGATTCAAGATTGTAGAAAATAGAAATCAGAATTGCAAACCAGAAATCAGATTTCAATGCAGAAATCAGATTTGTTCATATCTCATCCATAACTAATTAGACTACTACCCTATCCTAGGAGAAATAAAGTTTAGCTCCTCATAATTACAAAGATTAATACAAGATAGAAGGCCAAACGGATACAAAACATCCTGAAATATATTTTGTCCACAAGAAATTCAGCAGCCTTCTTCTCCAACTTCTTCTCCCTTCTGCTCAGCAACCCTGCAATGGCCAGCCTCCTTCCTCCAGAATTTCTCCAGCTTATATATGTGTCATGTGCACCCTTTGATCAGCATCAGGATGTTCCATGGTGATGTGATTGTGCCATGTGTCCTAATCCTGCTTGCAGCTGCAGAAGACAGCTTTTCTGGACAGCAAAAGTAGTGGTCCCCCCACCTTTTTTCACCTTTTTGCAATCTGTTTTCCCTGCTACAACACCCAAAACAGCAAGCATCAAAATCCTTAAATGGGATTTTAACAAATAAGGATTAGGATAATGATAGTTGTCAGCTCAAACATCAAATGAAATTTGGTGTTGTGCAGGAATGAAAACCAAGGTTAAAAATGATAACTTATCAATACCCAGAATGATAACTTTAAATATATCTTAGAAAATGTCCAAATATGGGTAATTCAAAGCATTGAAGGCATCAAATGGATTAGGATGACAAGTGAATGAGGTCATAAATCAAATATGGATAAGATTTCATAAGAATGATAATTTGGGTTCCAAAAATGATAATTTGATTGCCTTAAAAATGATAACTTGTCATAACTTTTGTTGTGGTTATCCAAATGTGATCAAATTTGAACAGCAATGAGTTAAGACAATAATATAATGATTGCTTAATGTGTTTGTGCAGAATTGATAGCTTTGCATATCGAAATGATAGTTTTGCCCTTTAACAATAACTTGGCATTGGAAAAATGATAACTTGTTCAAATGGATTTATAATTTTGCACAAGTTGAGATATGATCATCCAAATATGATTTATTCATGATAGTAATGAATTTAGGGCCAGAAAATCATTGAAAATCAGTTCACTCAAAATAATGATAACTTGACATATAGGAGTGATAACTTGTCCTAAAAATGATAACTTGGCATATAATTAAATTATTTATGAATTTTAGCATTTCAGAACCTCTATGCACATGGAATTAAGTATAGAATGAGAAAGATCAACTAGTTATCACAATCTATGCATTTCAAACATAATTTGCCAAAAATTGAGCAATTTAGGGATTCGATAGGGGTGAAATGTATCTAAAATGGGATAAAAGACTATAGTGATCAGCTAATGATCAATTCATAAGAGTTCACTCAAGTTGTTGCGGCCCTGCTGAAGTTGTTGCAGCTCTTTCGCCATCAGATGTCTTGATCAATGTGAGTTCCAGGTTCAAGATTCACGATTCATCTTGTTTCTCGTTGAAATTGCGGATTGATTGATTCTGTATGGTTATCTCTGGTTTATCACTTGGATCTGAATCCTGATTACTGATTAATATGAATCCTATTCAGTTTTTGAGTTTCTTGATCTCAACCATCATTTGGATTGAATTCATTGTCTTCCTTGTTCTGAATTATGACCCAAGAAATAGGGAACGTTTCAAATCAAAATCTCAGTAGTATTGATCAGATGAATCCATTATATCTTAGTAATTTTGATGGTCCTGGAACCCCTTTAATCTCTTTCAAGTTAACTGGTCTTGATAACTATGCTTTGTGGAATCGAGCTATGAAAATTGCCTTGTTGAGCAAGAATAAGTTTTCTTTTGTGGATGGCAGTTTTAATCGTGATTCTGTGAAAGAACCTCTTAAAGGATTGTGGGATAGAGTAAATGCTATTGTCTTATCATGGATCATGAATGTAGTTTCTAATGACCTATTGAGTGGAGTGATTTACTCTGATAATGCATATTTAGTATGGGAAGATCTGAAGGCAAGATTTGATAAACCTCATGGAACTAGGATCTTTCAAATTTTGAAAGGAATTTATACCTTACATCAGGAAAATATGTCAATTTCTACGTATTTCACAAAAATGAAGTATCACTGGGATGAAATGTCATCTATTATAGAAATGCCTTCATGTTCATGTGATAAATATGTTAAATATGTGCAGTTTAATATAGACATGCATCTGCATCAATTTTTGATGGGGTTGAATGACACATATGCTCAAATAAGAAGTCAAATATTGCTTATGAATCCCTTACCTTCAGTAAATCAGGCATACTCCATGTTAATTCAAGAGGAAAGTCAGAGAGGGATTAATTATGGTATTGCTCCAGTGATACCTTTTGAAAATTCAGTAAACTATACTTCTAAACCCAAGAGGAATTGGAATCTTATTTGTGATCATTGTCACATTAAAGGTCATGACAAAAAATCATGTTATAAACTAATTGGTTATCCTCCTGATTACAAATTTAAAAAGAAGCCAATTAGACAGAATAGTTCTGCAAATAATGCTGATGTTATCAGTATAGAAATTTCAGAAAATTCAAGGACCGCCAAGAATGTACAGAGTTTTACTTCAAAGTAGTACAATCAAATACTTAAGATGTTGAACAAAGAATCACGTGCATAAGACAAAGTTAATATGACAAGTCTATAAGTGGCACTAAATGCATCGACGAGTGAAGGAGGTTGGATTCTAAATACTGGTGCTACACAAATCATGTGTTACTCCACAGATTTGTTGACAAATTAAAAATGAAAGAACATGTTCATATAATAAAAATGCCAGATGGAATTCCACAAAGGGTACTCATACATGAAGTTATATGATCCATCCACAGAAAATGATAAACAATGTTTTGTGTGTTCCCAAATTTAGAGTTAACATGTTATCAGTTTCACAATTGTGCAGAGATCTAATATGTTCAGTAACTTTTTCCCTACTTCATGTGTATTGCAGGATCTCTCCAACGGGAAGGTGATGGTGATTGGCAAGGAAAAGAATGCGCTTTATTACCTGATGAATGAGAGGAATGATGGACATGCTTCTCATAGCCTTCCAGCTGAGCCCAATGTTGATGACAATTGACAACCTTTTATTTCATTCACTTCTTGTTCCTATTGTAACCTTTGGCATCACAGACTTGGTCATTCATCAGTTTCCAAATTGAAACTATTATCTTTTCTTTCAAATTTTGATGATATGAATAAAATATTGAATTGTTCCATTTGTCCACTAGCCAAACGAACTCGTTTACCTTTTTTTCAATAGTACTTCTCTTGCCAAAAAAACCTTTTAACTTCTTACACATGGATGTGTGGGGATCATATAATTACCTACCCATGACAATAAAAAAGTTTTTTCTTACCATTGTTGATGAAAACACCAGATACACTAGGATTTTCTTAATGCAATTCAAAAGTGATACATGTTTTTGCCTTCAGCAATTTGTATCCTATGTTCATACTCAATTTCAAGGTGTTATTCGACGAATAAGAACTGATAATGGTTTTGAATTTTGTATTTCTCAATGGAAACATTTCTTATCTTCCCTTGCCATCATTCATGAAACCAGTTGTGTTTATTCCCCACAGCAAAATAGCATTGTTGAAAGGAAACATAGACATCTTCTTGATATAGCAAGGGCATTAAAATTTCATTCTAATGTTCCTCTAACCTTTTGGGATGAGTGTGTTCAAACAACTGTCTATTTGGCTAATAGAATTCCATATTCTGGTTTGAACAATTTGACACCATATGAAAAACTTTACCACAAAGCTCCACAATATACCAATTTGAGAGTTTTTGGATGTCAAGCCTTTGTCACAGATGTCAATGTCAAGGACAAATTTGACACACGAGACATATCTTGTATTTTTATGGGGTATTCTTCCATCCAGAAAGGATATAGACTCTATAATTCACTTCACCATAAATTCTTTGTTAGCATAGATGTTATTTTTCATGAGGATGTATTTCCTTTCCATTCTAATATCACACCTTTGTCCTTGAATCATGACAGTCCTTTGTTCTCAAATACTCCTTTGGTTCCTGTTTCTGATAACACTGATGTTATTGTTACCCTTATTGATAACAATAATGCTTCATCACCTAAAATTCTTTTAAACACTAGTTCAGATCCCACTCCTCTGCCTGGTCCTTTCTCAATTCATATGACATCTTCTTCTATTTCTTCATCTTCTTCTAGTTCATCTTCATCTTCATCTTCCATTGCTGATCAGATTGTAAAGAGGGACTGTGATAGAAGTTCTTTATTCTATTGCACATTATGTGTCTTACCAGAATTTGTCTTCACAATATCAGTGTTTTTGGCATCCATCTCAGATAAGGAACCACACACTTATGAACATGACAAATCAGATGATAATTGGATTCAAACTATGAAGGATGAAATTAAAGCACTATAGCTAAATCAAACCTGGACTTTAGCAAAGCTGCCAGGCAATTGGATGTCGATGGATTTATAAAATCAAATATTTTGCTAGTGGTTCTCTGGATAAATACAAAGCTAGGTTAGTTGCAAAGGGTTACAATCAACAATATGGGACATATTATCATGAAACCTTTTCTCCTGTTGCAAAAATGACAATAGTCAGGATAGCATTAGCTTTAGCAGCAATGCACTCTTGGCCTATTTTTCAAATGGATGTTAATAATGCATTCTTACAAGGGGATTTAGAGGAAGAGGTGTATATGGAATTGTCTCAAGGTTTTCATAAGAAAGAAGATAAGTTAGTGTGCAAATTGAATAAGTCTTTATATGGACTCAAACAAGCAAGCAGGCAGTGGAATTGTTGACTTTAGCCCTGATTAATAATGGATATGTTCAGAGTTTAAATGATTATTCACTCTTTACCAAAAGGAACAATGATAGGATTGTTCTGATGCTTGTATATGTAGATGATATTCTCATTACTAGGGATGATATTTCCCTGATCAATGAGTTGAAGGGTGTGTTAAAGAAGAATTTCAAAATTAAAGACATGGGAGAAATGAAATATTTCTTAGGCATTGAAATTGCAAGGAACAAGACTGGAATGGTGCTGAATCAGAGAAAGTATACCTTGGAATTGATATCTGAAACAGGATTATCAGCTGCAAAAACAACTTGTACTCCATTGGAAGTGAATTAGAAATTTACTTCTATTGAGTATGACACATTTCTCAATATTAATACAGAAGACAAGGCTCTAATTGATCCATCTGCTTATCAAAGATTAATAGGCCGTTTGCAATACTTAACCATGACTAGGCCTGATATTGTGTATGTTGTACAAATTCTAAGTTAGTTTATGCATGCACCTAAAGAATCTAAATGGGTTGTTAGATATATTAAAGGAAAACTAGGGATTGGAATATTGTACAAAGCCAATTCTTATAGCAGAATTGAAGTTTACTGTGATTCAGATTGAGCATCTTGTCCCATTTCAAGGAAATAATTCACAGGCTATTGCATCAAGTTAGGAAATAATTTGATTTCATGAAAGGCTAAAAAGCAAAAGGTAGTTTCTCGATCCTCTACAGAAGCAGAATATAGAAGTATGGTAGATACTACTTCAGAGATTATATGGATCGAAGGAATACTTGTAGATATTAGTATTAATCCATCTCAATCGACTATAATTTTCTGTGATAATAAAGCAGCCTTACAGATTGCAACTAATCCAATTTTTCATGAGAAAACAAAACACATTGGCACATATTGTCATTTTATTCAAGACATAATTAAATCAAAAGTGTTGCAGGCTTGTTACATTTCTTCAATGGATCAACAGGCTGATGTTATGACAAATGCGTTATGTTCTGCTCAACATAAAAAACTTATTGATTGCCTTGGAATGTATGATATACATAAGTCGTGTCAACTTGAAGGGGGTGTGTTGAGTCATACAAGTTGAGCATGTATAGTGTAATTGTATATATAAGAAACTTAGTACACGTTGCATTGTTTTTGTTTAAATGACAGTTATAACTGCCATGTATATAAATGACTCTGAACACTACAGATTTCTAATGTGTCTGTTGAATAAGAATTTTTCTTTCATCTGATTTTACATTGCAAACAATTCTCTTCCGGTTCTAGTCGATTCTTCTTATCAGTTACCTTCTCAAATAAGAGGGAGGCAAAGCAAGAAGAAGAAGCAAGCAGCATTTGTGATGAGCATAGGACCGGGAGGAAGAATCAGGATCACCACAATGGTGGATATGGAGGGCCAACGGTAACCAACGACGTCCGACCACGACCAGACGAAGGGGCGACTACATGTCACATTTGATACCGTCTTGTCTCCTCCATTATTGAGGCACTCCATCTGTCTTATGCCTTCACAGAGGTCTATATAGTGCTGGAAGATTGCTTTTTGATCATCCGATATAAAATTAATCTCTGTCAAGGCCTTGCAAGCATACTGCAAGATGCAAGTGAGAAGGACGCATTGGGACGAAGCAGAGCGGAAGAATAGTGTAAAAGGTGGCCGACATTATGAACACAAGAAGCCAGTAATAGATTCCCTAAGCATCAGATTCAGGGACAAGGTGACAATTAGAACGGGGTCCTAAGATTGCAATTGGAAGGGACCATTAGTAACAATAGACCATGGAGCAGTACTGTACGTGTGTTATATGGTCTTATTGCTAAAATCATTGCTAATCGGTTAAAGCCAACATTACAAGATCTTATTGACCAGGCACAATATGCTTTTATTGCTGGAAGAACTATACAAGATAACATCTTTCTTGTTTAGGAGATCACTCACTCTTTAAACCATGGCAGGCATAAGCACTTATTAATTAAGGCTGACCTGGATAAAACTTTTGACAGGATTAATTGGCTCTCTGTTATTAATGTGTTAACTCTTATGAAATTCCCTGCAATGTTCATTAATTGGATTACTGCTTGTATCCAGTCCCCTATGTTTAATTGTTCTATTAATGGCATCACTTCAAGATACTTTAAAAGTTTTAAAGGTATTAGACAGGGAGACCCTTTATCCCCTTATCTCTTTATTATAGTTTCACAAGTTCTATCTTCTATTATGAGTCAACATGTCAACTCTGGCTCTATTATTCCTTTCTCGCTGGGATCTTTTACCCTTAGTCATCTCATGTACGCTGATGATCTGATCATTTGCATTAAAGCCACTAAAACCAATTGCAAAAGGATATCAGAGGTATTAAAACTATATAATCTGCTTACTGGCCAGAGAGTCCCCACAAAATCTGAAGTATTCCTCCTTGTAAAGCTTAATAGGAAACGTAGAGATTTAATTAGTGGTACTTTAGGAATCAAGTTGGGTAGCTATCCTTTCAGTTACCTAGGAGTGCCAATTTCGTACAAGTACCTTCCTATTAGCACTCAGACAACTCTCACTGATAAGATTGCTAACAAAATCAATACATGGAATGGTAGGCTTCTCAATCAAGCAGGTAAGGCTACTTTGATATCTTCTGTCATTAACTCCATGCCTGTCTATACTTTAAGTTCTACTCATGTGTCTCCCGGGCTGCTCCGCTCCCTAGAAAAATCTTCTCGTTCTTTCTTTTGGCATTCAGGTGAAAGTGGCAAAGGCAGCTTCCTAAATCCTTGGGTGGTCTAGGTTTCAGAAAACTCTCTAATTGGTCCATCCCTACTTTCCAAAAGAATACTAAATTTACTAAATGATGTTCCATCCCACTGGAGCTCTTTGGTTAAGAACAAATATGGCATCATTCTCCCCTGGCAACATTCTATTAGTAGCCAGCCGGCTGCTTGGAGTTGGAAGATCGTCCGTGATTCTTTATTGAATATTAGAGGTGGTATGTTGAAGTTAATTGGCAATGGTTGTTCTACCAGCATTTTATTCGACCCGTGAATTTCTTGCATCCCTCTCTCTTGGTCACCCACTTTTATTAATATGAATAAAATAGAATCTCTCTCTCTATGAATGTCAATAATCTGATTCTTGATCATTGCTGGAATGATGCCTTACTTCATGAGTTTTTTTTGTGACATGTTGGCTTCTCGTATTCGCTCTATATTTTTATCTGCTAATGCCGATGATGACATGTGGATATGCGAAAGTGATTCACATGGCTTTGCTAACGCAGCTTCTGTCTATAGCTATCTCTGCAGACAAACCTTGCCGCCGTCCGGAATTGGAAGGTTTGCTTGCCATCAAGTTTGGAAAATTTCGGTGCCCCCAAAAATCCATCTGTTTCTTTGGAAATTGGCCCACAACCGCTTGCCTACTCTGGATGTTGTTGCTAGATTTAATCCCTCCGTTAACTCCTCTTGCCTATTGTGCGGTCGTGATACTGAGACTGCTTCTCATTTATTTTTTTCTTGCCCAATTGCGTTTAGTCTCTGGTCATTATTTCAATCCAGACTTAATTTTACTTTCGACCTGGTGGCTAGCTGGAGTGATGGCTCTTGGTTGCAGGAGGGCTCTAAGCTGGTTAGCAGTTCAAAGATAAAATTAGTGCCTCTCTTCTCATTTTGTCTTTGGAATATGTGGGGTTTAAGAAATGATATCTATTTCAGAGGCAAGCATTCAACCATTTCAGCGATTTGGGAGAAGGCAGTCGTAGAGTATAATGAACATGCTAGAATCCACAGTCCTGAGGCGCTTTCCCCTAGCGACCCTATTCGGGTCCAGTGGGTGCCCCCGACTCCCGGCTGGGTCAAATTAAACTCAGACGGATCTCTTATAGCGGGAGAGAGGTCGGGGGGTGCTGGATACTTACTTCGATCCTCATATGGTGCTTTTCTTTTTGCAGGGGCCTTCAGGCGGGATGCTGAATCAATCATGGAACTCGAAACTTGGGGTCTCCTCAGTGGCATCAAGATGGCAAATCAGCGCGGTTATCCTAGGATCTGCATTGAGTCTGATTCAGCTTCATTAGTGCATATCATTTCCAACCCTGACAAATGCCCTTGGCGTATTAAAAATCTTGTTTCAGAAATTTGTGTAACCCTTGAACTTTTTGATGCATGGAACCTTAAGCATGTCTTTAGAGAGGCTAATCAACCTGTTGATCACCTGACCAACTTAGGTCATTCCACACTAGATGATATTTTTTGGGAAAGCGCCCCTCCATCGGGACTCTTTCAACTGATGTATCAAGACGTTTCCACTGTTTTTAATAAATAATCAAGTTTCTGAAAAAAAAAAGTAATGTACGTAGCTTTCCAAGTATCCTGGGCGTGTCAAAGTCGGCACATAAGTAAAAAAAATGTTAGTAATAATATAATTAGCAAAAATTAAGATATAATAAATGTACAAAGTTTCTAAATTATAACCATAATTCATAACAAACAATGTTCAGTATTTAAAAGTAATAGTATAAGTAAAATACTACAACTTTCGTAATTCAGTAGTCTAATCGATTTGAATATTGTGTGAAACGAATTGAACGGGTGTTATTTACCTTTCATTTATAAATAATTTTGTGGTTGGAATGGTCCTTGATTAATACACACTTCCAATTTTATTTTGATCGTTAGCATGATAACTTATAATATTTTTCTATATCAAGGATATGAAAGAGTTACTAATTCAAGTTTATACGGATATATTTTTATTTAGAGTATTCTCACACGCTCTCATTTTGTTCACTTTTTTATCATAAAATATATTTCGAGAAATATGGGATTTTTTGGAGTATTTTTTCAATGACATAATGAATTACAAAATATTTATATTTGATTAAAGTTGATCTAATAAATTAATAAATATGTTGCTAAAATAAACATGTTAATATTGATTCATTAATACTTTTGTGTGTATATATATATATATATATATATATAACGATTGAATGAAAATAAGTTTATTAAAAAATGGTGTAAATATAAAAATTGATGAAATTTAATATGTTGTGCGAAGGGCGTGATGAATTATAATAACAGAAAACAAACTAATGTAATCCAATTTTATTTGCGAGACATAAAACATTAAACATAAAAAAAAATAAGATAAACCAAAATATATAGTAGTAAAAGGAAAAAAGCTTTTATGAGAGTAAAAGAGCATATTTTACGTGACTTTTTAGGAGAAAATGAAATTAATTAGGTTTGTTAAGATGAAATATTTAAGTATATCCTCAAGTAGTCATTTGATCTATATTTAAGTATATGAAAAAGACATAAGTTTAATGTCCACTTGATGACTCTCTAGGTGCTGAAATTACAAGCAAATATGAAGAAAAATGGCACCGGGATTTCACATTGTTAGATTTGGCCTGTGCTGGAGTCCAACCTAGATTCTGCAATATTGTCTCTTGCCCATTTCGGCTCCTTTGTCAACCCGGCACAGATTCTCGTATGTCGAGCTCAAATTTTGTCATACTGTAGGTAGAAAGATCATGGACACATCGATGGAGTAAATTAGGTCGAATACTTTTTTAAGTTTAGTAATTTTTCCAATGTTATTTTTTAACTTTACTTTATAACAAGACGTTATAATTTATTTCACATTATGTCATTCTGATCGAAAATATCCATTTTTCCGATCATTTGATTGACATGACATTTTAATTTTTTTTAAATAAATGAATAAAATATTAAAAAAGAAAAGAGGGACCCCTCTCTCTCCCTCGAACCGTCGGCGGTAGTCCTCTCCGGCGTCGGAGAGGAGGGGACGCAACACCCCATGCACAGAGGAGGGGGTGCAATGCCTCGTGCACATAGGAGGGGGCGCAACGCCTCATGCACTGAGGAGGGGGGAGGGGGAGGTCCCTCCCCCTCTGCGTACGAGGGGAGGTCCCTCCCCCTCTGCGTACGAGGGGAGGGGCGCTGCCCACCTCCCTCTCTGCGTGCGCGATCTTCCCAATTGCACAGAGGGGAGGGCCGCATCCCCCTCTCTTCTCCGGAAAGGAGGGGGCGCACCGCTCCGTGCACAGAGGAGGGGCGCAACGTCTCGTGAACAAAGGATCGGGGAGGGGGAGGTGGCCCTCCTCCTCTACATGCGGGGGGAGGGGCACCACCCACCTCCCCCTCTGCGTGCACAATCTTCGCAATTGCACAGGCTCCTCTGCACGTGAGGGGAGATGCATCGCCCCACTCCCCCTCTCCTCTCCGGCATCCCCTATCTGCATGATCTGCACATGCGCGGAGATGGGGCGCTGCCTCCTTTCCCCTTTCCCCTAAAAGAGGGATGGGGGAAGCCGTCCCCTCCTCTTCTCCCTCCGGCCACTGACGTTGACCCCACCTCTTGCCGGTGAGAATGTTGCAGAGAAAAGAGGGAGTGTCCCTCCTTTTTTTAATTTTTTTTGCTATTATATTCTTATTTTATATTTATTTTATTTTTTAAAATAATTTGTTAATGTGGAAAATAGTCTGCATCGGATGCTAGCCTGCGTGGTGGACACCACGTCAGTGGAGCGACCAAAAAATGAGCGATCAACGGTGAAAAGAGAATTTAGTGCAATGAATTAAAAGATGGAGGGCATTCGTATTACACATTAAAATTGGAATGTATCATTGAGCAAACGTCAAAGTTGGTAGGCATTTGACGTAGTTTACTCCATATCTATGTTTTGTCGCAATGACTCTGCCCGGTGCGTCAGCATATTCAACATGGTTTTCATCAGATGAAATATGGGAGAGTTGCTTTTGACACGCACGCGATCAGCGCCATCTAAGGATCCGATCCGATCCAAGTTGTTTGATAATTTATTGATAGGTCATTATTTAGAACTCGGACTGAGTTTCAATGCACCTAGCAGAATTGAAAAATCACTAGAGCAAGTTTTATTGATTTTGAAGAGATTTTTATCATGATTAAATTGACCTTTTTTCATGTATTTGATCATGGACGGTGCCAGAGGAATTTTAGGGGGAAGGGGAGGAGGGCCTGATAAAAAAAGAAATAAAATATATAATACAACACAACAATGAAGAAATAATAATTGTACTTGATAAAAAAAACAAAAGTTCAAGTTCACCTGCATTGGATGATAAAGCAAAGTTCACTTTGCATTTGAAAAAAAAACATTTGCTACTCAAAATTGATCAATTAATTATTTATTGTTTAACTTTTCTAGCACTTGTCACTTGTTCCTTTGATAATTATTATGTGATAAATTTCATTTTTTTAATAAGAAACATCATCAACATGTGTTATCTTACACATAACATATTGAGTTCCTTTCATAATTATTCTTGACATGTGTTTGAATTCCATAGGTAATTGATCCTGCAAGATAAGAAAGAAGCATATACAGTGTTTTTAAAATTGGACCGAACCGATCGGTTCAATCGTGAACCGATCATCGTTCTGGTCCGATTAGTATATAAAAGTCATTTTTGCAAAAAACTGGATTGAACCGGGTCAACCTGGTCAAAAGCGGTTCAATCCATTTTTTAAAAAACAATAAAAGAGAGGTGAATAAATGGAAAAAAAGAAAAGAAGGAAAGTGTATGATAATAGGGAATCTGGAATAATAGAAAGGGAGAGTAATAGAAGTTATTTGATTTAAAGAATAAATGGATGTAAATAATAAGGAAAGTAATTTGCATTTGAAATGAAATTTGAAACATAGTAATAAAGATAAATTTGGAAAAAAAGAAAAAATTATCATGAACATAATTTGACAAAATTTTAATTATTATAATTATTATACAATAAAATATGAAAATAGAAACATAATAATATAGTAAATTTTATAGGATGAATTTATACAAGAAATCAAATAATATGGAAAGAAAATATGTATTTGAAAAATAAAATGAGGGCAAGATAATAGTAATGGAAATTCAAAAAAGGAAATTATTCATGAAATTATTAAATAATTAAATATATATAAACAATATATTTTAAATGTAAAAAATAAATTATTAATATTTGACTAATTTAAAATGATGATTAATATATTTTTATTTCATTATTTTTTTACCTTTTATACTTTTATTTTTAATATATTGTTTTGAAGTAATAAAATAATATTATTTTAATAAAAATTCGGTTCAATCCGGTCAAATCCGATTGAACTGATCGAACAATGACCGAATTGACCGACCGGTTCAATGATCGATCCGATTTTAAAAACACTGAGCAATTATGATGTAAGCAAAATCGGTGAGTTGCAAAGAGGACCAAGTCAACAATAATTTTTTGAGTAAGTAATCATTATTTGAATATTAATTACCCTTTGGGAAACCAGTGGAAAAGATATATAGTGATTGATTTCATTAAGTATAAAGAATAAAAAAAGAAACACATGGAGATAGTGTTGTCTTAAGGGTCTCTTTGGTTAGAGGTGAAAGGAAGATACAATATGGGAGGGAAAATGAGGATAATTTGTTCCCTCATTTGGTTGAATTTAAATTGGAGGGAAAAGAAGGGAAAATTTTCCTCCTTATCCTTCCAATTCCCTCAAATATTTTATTTTTTTCCTTTCCAAATCAGGGTGGAAAGAAGGGAAAAGACATATCAATAATGTGTTTTTAATTTTGATCAAATAAATTAAATATACAACTATATATGTAAAGGATAAAATCGTCTAAATAAATTAATCACTTAACATTTATTATCTTCCCTTTCCTTTAATGATATCAACTAAGTAGAAGTAATTATTCACCTTCATTCTCCTACATTTTCTTCCCACTCTTTACCTTCCTTTCCTAATGAATTTTGAACTAAACATATCCTAAGGGGCCGTTTGGCGCATTACCGATTTAAGTGATCGGTAATTTAGATCACCACTTAGATCGATTATCATTATTTAAATTATCGGTAATATTAGATTACAGTGTTTGGTAAGTACTGATAATCTAAATAATAGTCAAAATGGATAGTGATAAAATTACCAAAATACCCTTAAAAATTATTTCGGATTTTAATAACATATTATTATAAATAAACAAAGAAAAAAATAGAAAAGTGAATATATATAAAAAAGATGAGACAAAAGTAAGAGTTATTTGCAAAATATTTCAAATAATAAAAAAGATGAAGTTAAATGATATTTATTTATTAATAAAAAAATTGAAATAAAAAAATTAATTGAAAAGATATTTTCATCAAAATGTATTCCCACCAGCTGATAATCTGGAAAAACACATCTCCCTATCTAGATTACTAGTGAGGTGATAACTAAGATTATCAAAGCAATTAAAATTACCGGTAATCAATCGTAACCAAACGAAGTAATGTGATGGGCCATGAAAATTTTCAATAAAATAACCGATAATCTATTTACATTACCCCATACCAAATGCCCCTTAAGGTGTTGGATAATAAGTTTGAAAAATTCTTTGGAGAGAAACCCAACTTGAACCATCTTATAAACGTCCCACGATGGATAGATAAATTTTCATGATGTTTCAAAAGTTTTCTAATTATATAACGTGGGGGAAAAACACAAAATTTAAAAGTGAATGTAAAAATTAATTATTAACTTATATAATATTACTTATTAGTTCACGTGGGGCCCGCCAAGATGATATGTAATTTTAAAAAATCGGATAAAACAACATATTCATTGTATAAAAAGCTATCAGTAGAAGGAAGCCTAGTTGTTTGCGAAAATAACAATCTAAAGAAGTTGAAAAACGAGAATAAAAAAGTTTTAAGAGTGGGAGAGGACGCCAACAAGGGTAAAGTCAATCTCCAATGGCAAATAAAATGAGATGAATATATATACTAGAGAAATATTAAGTATATCTCAATCGTTAATCTATTGATTAATGAATTTAATTAAAAGTAATTAAAATTTATCATTTAAAAATATTAATTATTTTAATCATTGATCAACAAATCAAACGATTGAGATATAGTCTAACATTTCTGAAGAACAAAAGATATTTTAAAGGTACATTAATACGTGTCCCTCTTTTTTTTTCGATAAGTAATACGTGTACTTTTCAGAGTGCACTGGTAGAAGGGGATTCCTGTTAGCTCGCTGGCGTGTGGAATATTCCTAGATGTCATATGGAGGACATGAACAGTTGTTAGAGCGTTTGCTTTCGGTCAGTTCTTCCTCTTTTTTTTTCTTTTTGAATTTCGTGTGTTATCTCAAAAACTCGGTGCAGAGTTGTTACTTGATTTACGACGCATCTACCTCTTTTTCTCAAAATCAAATGTATCAATGATTTGACATAATTGAATAGTGAATTAATCATAAGATCGTTAAATATTATTAATTTTAGATTCATCAATCATCACGTTGATCAAAATTTATCCACATTCTGTTCGAATGCTGAATTAATCGAATAATACATCTCGATCTGAAAAATCAAATGTATCAATCGGTGACACTTCAATCTCTTCACTCAGCACTCATCCATCGACATAAATGATGAAATTGGTCTACAAGGCTGCGGCCATGAAGATTCTTGTCAACTTAATTTAAATGAAATAATAATTGAATAAAATGATGCGATGTCACATTGAATCTTTACTAGGAAAAAAATGCCCATGGTAGTAGAAATGAGGAATTAATTCGGCAAGTAATTTATAGATCCTTTATAAAGCATCGAGGTTCTTGAAAAAAAAATAATAACTTTTCTAGTTAAATTAATAATAACAAGTTAATATAAATATTAAAAAAACTATTAATAAACGCCGTCTGTGGGAATCGAACCCACGACCACATGGTTAAAAGCCATGCGCTCTACCGGCTGAGCTAAGACGGCTTACGACAATTGCTGTACTAATTATGAACACATATAAATAGAAGACCAAGATCGATTCATACGCAATTCATATAGGGAAAGATTTTATATAAAAAATCTTTTCCCTACATAAATTGCGTATTATCTCTATATGTCACAATTCTCTATATAGTGTCATCATTTGGCATTATGTTTTTTTTCTCCTTTATTTATGAGGTTCAATCTTCCATGGTTAAAAAGCTAGTACTGCAATGAATCGAATTATGAATATATTTTTCCCTATTCTTCATGCATTACCTTAATATAATTATAACAGTATATTTCAATTTTTCTTCTGTTATCTTAACATAATTTCACGATAAGGACTTAGTTTTTGTCTGATTTCAATGCAACGCGCAGATATCAAGACTATGAAAAATTAGATTTTTTATTTACCTTTTGAATGTTCGATTCATGAATAAGAAGAATATGATCTTAACTTAACCCTCATGATTTGATAAGTCTCTGTCCACTTGATTGGTACTTAACAATATGAATTTAAAGATGATTTGGAGCCACATTTTTTCATTACAGTTTTAATTGATTCTTTTGATCAAAAGATAGGTTAGTAGATTAATAAAGATAAAAGATGAAATTGAGGAATGTCATGACACGTGAAGCCTATCGTTTTGCGGTACTTCCCTCGAGGAGTCACTTGCCTTGAGCAAGGTACTCTTGCCATTGTTATGGATGTTTTCCGCCTTGCGCAGAGTCATTCCTCAAAATGTTACCGTCTTATGCGAGGTCGTACACATTATTACGAATGTTACTATCTTGTGCATGGTCATCCCCACTGTTATGAATATTTTCACCTTGTGCGAGGTAATTCCTAAGAATGCTACCTCCTTATGTGAGATCATTCCTTTTATCATGGCACTGATCCTTGCCCATGTTGTGGTTAGGTATTTACACATTCATGTGTGTATGACATATCCTAAAGAAGTTGAGAGATCTTTTAACTCATGGACAAGATGAAAAATTATGAATGATTAAAGATTAATGGAAAGGACTTTGTGCTTATGAACATGAATCACGAACATGAACCATGAACATGACGAAAATGAAATGGAAAAGACATGAAACCATGATCCCTCATTGATTTATTATTATACCTCCTTCTTATGATTGTTCCATGCTTATTCTGATGAAATTTTCTTATGGCCTATATGAATTTACATTTAGTTTTATACTAATTGTTGAGTTTGCTCTCTTGTGTGATTCTCACATGTACATGATGATTTATTATCGAGCCAATTGATGTGCAGCGATAACTCTAGCTCGGCACACATGGTTATCTAGAATTATAATAAGTCCTTTTATTGATCAAGTCGTATTTGGGACCCATGCATGGACACATATTATGACATGGACTTTTATATGTCAAATATTGATGTAAAGCTTGAGTTGCACTCTTATTTTAGTTATCATTTATCTTTCGCATTTTCATACTTTATTTATTGTAATATTTTATTTTTAATTCTTTCACTTATGTGTCATGATCATCTGGATCAATGAAATAGTCAAAGAAGTACTGAAGCAAGTAACACACATAAGGAGATTTTGCCATGTGATGGTGTCAAATTTCAGGACAATACATTTGTTATGTTTAGAGTATGTGTCTACAAGATTTATTTAATGTATTTTTAAAATTCGATAATCTTTCATCCACTAAGAAGAATACCAATTGTATCAATTGAATTATGTTAAGTGGTGTCTATAAATTTATTTCTCATTCAATAAAGTGAAATTAACTAACTCTTATTATTCGATGGTGATGAAAATAATAATCTACATAATACATTTGTTTGTTACGTGATCACATAATCCATCGGTATTAGGACTATTAGCTTGAACCAAAACAATCACAATACATCACGACTCCGAAAATCAAATCAAGGACGACTAGCACCCAACGACCTTAGAAAATAACTCCGCTATCTAGCAGTGGTAACAATCATTGGTTAATCTACTTATTAATTTATTATTACCAATTTGATCAAGATTTATTATCTCACTCTCATTTGAAAATCAGATGTCTTAATGCAAAACATAAAATGACTTATCTATAAAAGTCCCAAAAAAGTAATTTTTTCTCATTTTTTATCTCTGCCAAATTAATTATCAAGACATTTTTTTTTCTTTTTCTCTTCTCCATAAAAAAGAGTGAGTGTTTACCCATTATTACAGTGGAAGCTCTTTAAGATGATGATAAAGACATATAAGTCGAGAACAAAAAGATTTGCTGTTTGGATATGGAATAAGACCGAGATTATGATCTTTTTCTTCATTTTTTTTTCCAACTCCTGTTTATGTAGGATTAAGGGGTGAAGCATGGGTGATCACAAAATCTTAAGAATAACCAAATAGGTTATAGGATTCTATGTAAGAAATAAGGAGAAATAATTTAGGAACAAAATTAGATCTAAAACTTAGACATATTAAAGGAGATCTGTCTCTTTCTTTCTCCTTTTTTTTGTTTGATTTTATAGCATTCATATTTTTTTGAATGCTTTATTCATACAATGTAAAATATTGAAAATACATATATTATGTTATATTTTGATCTTTTACTAATAAATATTTAAACAAGTTTGCTCATTCAAAAATTATAAATAATAAATTACTGAATCTCTTGAAGCCTAATTTTCATAGAACTAATTCATTTGATTATGAGTTTTACGTACGTAAAAGGTTATGAAAAATAATCAACCTACTGTCACATCGTCTCTAATATCAACATGATGGACTTATAAATTACACCACAAAATTATAATGATTAAATTAGGATTTAAAATTTAACCGACTAGTAAATTAGCTTATATGTTATTTCTATATAACTTGGAATAGTATGAAAAGGATGAGAATAGATAAAGTTATGAAAGTTTTAATGTTTGTTGTCCCACTATGGTGAAGAAAATATTTTACAACACTTTTATAAATTTTTAGAATAAATATTAATATAAGATAAAATATAATATTTTTACATGTGAAGCTCCTTGGAGAATCTAGCTTGTAGCAAAATTGGGGTAATACAAAATGGATGATTATAATCTTAATAACTAATTTTAGATTGAAAATATGCCAAAGATTTTCAATGATGAAAAGTAATTTGTTATATGATTTTATGTTGACTTTGTTATGATCAATTTTGTTGAGAATATAAATCCCATTATGTCATGAATGATAAATTGAATGAATCATAAGAATGGCCCCAAACATCTAGACATCATCTATACCCTCCAACTACCATTCAACTTTACTAATAATACTGTGCTCCATCTTTTAACTTATTTCACCACATGCTCTTTTCACTAATGATCGGTCATTTTTCGGTCGCACTGTTGACGTGGCGCCCACACGGTTATGTTCTCTCTCCTCCAAATAAGTAATTTGTTGACGTGATAATATTATAAAATAAAATAATATTTAAACTTTTTGTTCTAGTTGTCGATGAAGATGTCGCTCAAGATGCAGACGGTGACGACAATGAGCTAATCCATCTGACCAAGAAGAGTTTGAGTGGAGCACTATTGCCATCGTTGAGGACCATCGTCCATCAATGAAGAAGAAGTTCCATCTAGGCTCATGGGTCCTACATGTGCACTATATGGATTCTATCCTCCTGTGTGTCCACTACCATAACCGACATCATCGACGGAGGAGACGACATCTTGGAGATTGATGCCACCTCCATCGTCACCGGCGGCCCTACCCTCTCCCCCTCTCTACTCATCGACGATGGGAACGAAAAGGGGGGCCCTTTTCACGCCTGTTGTCGATGGGCGAAAAGGGGGGATACCGCCTCGGACTTCCTCCCCTCCTCCCTCTCTAGCTCGAAGAACTTGGACGACATCATCATCTCCTCCTCTCCACTCTCCCCTCACGCACCCCAAAGCCCATTGATGTTGTTGTCATTTGCCATCATTCCCCACTGGAGGTCGACTCATTTCTCGACGATGCTTCATTTTTATTTTTTTAATATTTTTAATGTTGCCACATCGGCAAATTATTTGCGTGATGGAGAGAATAGTGCCATGTAGGCGTCACAACGGCAATACGATCGGGAAATGACCTATCACCGGTGAAAATGACATTTGGTTAAAAGATGAATCACTGCAAAAATTTTCAATTTAGATGGTGTTTGTTATTATATCAAACTTCATTAATGCATGCTCAACTTTGCAACATTTAATAAACGTCTCCTAAAATTCTATAACTTTGACCTCGACCGCTTCGATCCCGCTCGTGACCCGGACAACGATGATAGTGGCGGCAAGGACGGCGAAGAAGGAAGCACGAAGGTCCCAATCGTGATGTGGAGACTAAAGCAGTCGATTAAGATTGCAAGGTGATTGTAAGTATTATCCTTTGATACTTTTCTATGGTGTTCGGAGTCTTGATATTAATATTGGAAAAAGACAACTTCTTTTTCTAATTGCACTGTGTTGAACGGGTTGATATATATGATGCAAAGTATAATCCCTTTCTGTTTTGCTCTGTTAATTCTATTGCAATGTGAGTTTCTAATCCAAATTTCATGGATATTCAAAATGTATGTATCAAGAGGAATCCACACTTGCCCATAAGTCGTTTGATATATTATCTCTGTATAAAAGCATTGCTGTTGCCTGTTGATACATCAACGAAATGTATGAATTAGGTGATGCTACCTCGATTCATTGTCTCTGGAAGAATTGAATGTTCTGTTAAAATGGATGCTAATGAATTTTACATAGCTATCCTAATCCTTCTGCATATACATATGAGAGGCATTTTTTCTATTGTTTTGAACACCCTCAGGCTTGGTACAAGCCTGGTGCAAGGCTCTATCCTTTTGAACTGCCATATGGGTTTTAGAACTCAATGAATATGATGGGCCCCAATGTTTTATAATAACTGGCAATCATGGTTTGTATTTGATTCTCCTACATATTCTCTTTTATTATGCATAATATGTTTCATCATCCTTTATTTATCCTTTTTAACCATGTTTTTTTTTATTTTGGTTACAAGCTCGAATGTTCTGTTTCTGCATATTGGTTTAATGGGCTTCATACTTTTATGAGGTACATATGCCATAAATCTGGTTAGGTGGGTGGTTTATGCCTTAAAAGAAGTTATTTTTCCTTGCAACTTCCTAGAGGGTGGTGAATATTTGGTCTTGATCAGGCACTTCATGGTGTCATTGATGTCTATCAATTCAAATATTTTGTAGAGTTATGTCAACTGAAGGTACCTTATTATGATGATTCTATGATTAATTAATTTTTTGCTTTCATATCATCTTTCATACTCTATAAAAGTTATTATCGAAATTGTCACATTTACTCACTGTAGTTGTGGTTTACTATCACTATAAAATTAAAATTTTCTATGAACTTAGAAAAGTATTTATGGAAGCTTATGGGTGTGATAAAAAGTTTGCAGGTCTGTAAACATGACTCTATAAGTATTTTGACTCATGAACCTATTTCATATTGGCCTTTTCTATGTTCCCTCAGGTGAGCATGATCTATTGGCATAAGCACTGCCACATCTTCGCCACCCTTTCGCAGCTCATCATCCTCACCAACTTCGGCGAGTTCATCAATTGCCACCACTAGGATGATCATGCCACGTGCATCCAAGTCGAGACCATGCAGGCCGCCAAGCTCCATTGCGTCCAATAACTTTTTCGGTCATCAACGACCATGTCACATAATTTAATATAAATTATTGGGCATAATTTAATATTAAATTTTCATGTGCTTAATTTCATCTTGTTATAAAGTTGCACAAATTTAGTACCCAAAAATCTTATCTGTGTGAATGAAAATATATGCCACAAGCTGCCTTTGGCATGTTTTGTTGTTTCTTCACAGCAATGTTCTTTTCAAATGCGCATAAAATTTAGCAAATTAACTTGACATTAAAAAAAATGTCACAAATAATAAATTTATTTTTTTGTGACGTTTAAGAAATGTCACCAATAGTTATGCTTTAGTGACATTTCAATATGCTTTGAGTGATAATTAGTGACGTCTATACGACACCTATTTATGTTTTTTGGTGATGTATAACCGTCACAAAAAAATTAAATTTTAGTGACGTTTAAATTTCATATGACGTTTAATTAATAAACGTCATGAATACTTTCAGTAACGCAGCTTTAGTTACGTCTGTAGCTGACGTTTAATAAACATCTCTAAAATATTATTGTGACGTTTAATAAGGTTTTGGTGATGTTTATCGAACGTTCCCGAAGCTAATTTTTGGTGTAGTGAAGCTTGTTACAAAGTGAAATTTGAAAATAGTGTTAGAAAAGTATCTAAATTTGGAGAATATTTGATGAAATTTATCCTTGCTTAATCATAAATAAGTTAAGGTTGAAGACATTGTAATACTAATGCTTGAGAGTTTGATTATCTTTGTAAAGTACTCGACTAAAGAAAATGTCTCGAATTATTATTAAAGATGAAAAAGTAATGTTTTCACTTTTATGGCGTTTATATATTTTGAAAAATAATATCCTCAACTGAAGATGTGATTGTATTTTTCTAATGATATCCTCTGATAGGATAGGAGTAAAACATTTCCATGACTTAGCTAGCCATGTCATGAATTTAATTAAAAAATATCAAAGATATCATCCGATAATAAAAGAATATAAAGTGCGAAAAAACTTCAAAGAACTTATATATATGATAATGAAAAAATGCTATACAATAAAAAAATATTTATGGAGTTACGAAAGAACTCCTAAAAAATTAAGCCTATCATAAAAAAGTACTAAATAGCAAATCTTCTTTCTTCTATCATGACGTGTGAGAATGTGATGTCATTTTATGTAATGAATATTTGATGAGTGGAAGTGCTTATATTGTCATGTAGGAACCGTGACATGGTAGTGGCACTTTCGTACTTTTTCTTGATTTTAATGATGTGAAAATTTTTCATGTAGCGTAGATCTATGTATTTAGTTAGGGACAAATGACGATTACATTTTCAGCTCATGACAAAAAAATATTGCACATGTTCAAAAAGTTAAAATTTGGAATTTTATAAAATTGTGTCCAAAATATCTTGGCACAATTGTTTATTTGAATGTTTAACGGCTTTAAATCATTCAGTGAAAACTAAAGCTTTGGCTATGACTTTAATATAATTTATTTTAAAGTCTTTCACGTTATTATTATTATTATTATTATTATTATTATTATTATTATTATTATTATTATTATTATTATTATTATTATGCATCCATAAATTTAGGATGAAAAAAGCCATTTCACATCAAACTGCTCTTTAATATTTATTTTATCGTTTAACCCTATTTTAGTCGATAAAATATGGGAAACGCCCCCCTCCGTGGCCACCAGGATCCATAAGGGGATGATTGCGACCATGGCGGAGCTCTTTTTATCTCGTGCCCTTTCCGCCTCCAAGTTGCATTGGAGGACTTTAATTCCGTGACGGTACGTACATTACATATAGTTAGTCTTTTTTGCCACCTCCCGTGTCGAAGAAATAATATCGACAGTGTAATTAGTTCACATAAAGATCGATCCATTATCAAATTCAATTATTCGATCATCTCGTATTATATATATAAATTTTTTTTTATTTTCATATGAAATGGAACTCCAAATCTATGTACATATAATTAGTTTTTCTTTTCGATTACAGTACATATAATTAGTTGAGGGACTGGGTCAAGTTCATACGATATATTGTTCCGGCCGATCCGAACATGCTTTTGTTCTCTAATTTGTTTTAATCTTATATATTTAATTATCATAAAAGAATTACTACATTGTGACTCCGTAGATTATAAAAGTTTAACAATCGCATTCATCTTTTATTTCAACATGAAAATTCAATTATTTGTGTCAGTTCTTGTGAACAATGAACGCGGATACAAATAAAATACAACAAAATAATATTTATTTCAGTTGCATATTGTATTTTTGTTATCTTGAATCCCAAACTGGTTATATAATCGAGGAGAAACATAAACTATCAATTAATAATATAAATATCAAACTTCATTTCATTATATATGTAGAGGGTATAATGAGCGTCCTACCATTCTAATATGGTAGGGCCCTATCATTCTCATCCACCGTCCGATGCAGAATGGAAGGCAATGGATGAAATCGTGATTCGATCCCATTCTTCATCGTTGCTCGTTGTATGCTTGTTGTCACCGCTCGCCCCCTCGTCGCTTGCTTGCTCGCCGTTGCCATTGCCTACTTGCTTGCTCGTCTGCTTCATCATCTCGAGAGGGGGGGGGGGGGGGGGGGGGGGGGGGCAATATATAAGAATCTATATGTTATAAATAAAATCCTTCTAATAATGCATGTATTATTACTTAATGTTCAAAAATTTGAGAGGGGACAAGGCCTCTCCTAACTAAGCTTAGCTCCGTCCCTGTCTGCCGCCACTCGCCTACTCATCGCCGTCGATACATGCCCCACTTCGATAGGTTAATGATGAGTAGTTCAAGAAGCAGAGCAGGAACCCCGCCATGACCACTTTCTCCCCCACCTCAGCCTCCTCGGCGTGAGACGAAGCAAAAGTCGTGGCCTCCGAGTCCTCCACGGGCATGGGCTGCTTGATCCGGCGGATAATCGAAGCAAAGTGGCGGTCATCATGATCGCCATCGCGGGACTGGGAAAGCCGAAGGGTTGAGCTCGAGCATGAGGACGGTGAAGGAGAGGAATGAGGGAGGAGCAAGGGAGGAGAAGAGAGTGGCCAAGTGGGAGTCCTCCGTGGCAGCGAAGAGTGGGTGAGGAGCTCGAACTCCGCCTTCTGATGGATGAAATGGTGGATATTGGACACATCCGGATTGTGGGTGAAGCGAATCCGCACCCAGGCGCCAACAGGCTGCTCTGCTATGTGTTCGTCCATTGACAAAAGAGGGGGCGAGGAGGAGACAAGTGGCCCGAATCGAATCACACCTTCATCACCCTCCATTCTGTATCGAACCATGGATACAAATGGTAGGACCATCCTACTATATCAAAATAGTAGAACGGGCGTTATACTCATATGTAGATATCCTGAGATATTTTTTTTTTAAAATGTCGTGAAAGATATATAAGGATAACGGCTATCATCTTTCCAAATTATGTTTGTCCTTAGTGACAACTAGGGATCAGGATAGGCATCATTATGTGGCATATTTATTTCATTTGCACTTCCACTTCATTTTTTTATGCTCACGATATTTTCATATATTTCTAAACGTTAATAGTTAGTAGTTTTGATATTATAATTCAAAATTATTATTACTATTTTCATCGGCCAGCCCGAAATTATCACAAAAATAATCACTTCAGATCCATTTTCTTTTTGCTATATTATCCCTTTTCTTGTATCATTATTTTTTATAAAGATTTTTTCTCCATCTCAATATCTAAGAGTTTTCTCCGATATAATTCTCAATTGTCTACGGATGAATGAAATTTGTTACAACAACAACAAAATCTTATCCTACTAGATGGGGTCGGCTACATGGATCATACCACGCCATTTCGTTTTATTAGTAATCAAACCTTTCGGAAACAGATTATTTATATCTCTTTGATAAACAAGTTAGTGAAAGAACTACCACTCTTTCTATGAACAATTAATGTGAAAATACATTGTTTTTTCTTACAAAAGTATATACACTTTCACATCTTTATTTCAGGCGTAATATATTAAAACTTCTCGGGGACATGATTTATCCAAAGAATTTGATACTTTTTTCTCCCATGGATGGTCTTAACTAAGAAATTGAACAGTAAACAATCGTAAAAAAAAGAACTAAGAAAAGGAACCACCTTCAATTAATTTTCATTGCATATGAATATAAATAGCAAATTCACATGATTATTTTGATAGGTAATCATCCGTGTTTGAAAACGTTGTCAATGGTTCAACTCGTACTGACATTGATAATTACGCACATTATTCACACACGAAAAATTGATTCATTATCAAACTCAATTAATCTCATTAAATCGAAGGGTAATTTGATAGCTGTCGGTGACTTTTAACAAAATAAAAAAAAAACATTTTTCTTATCTTCAAGATATGGCCTGCTGCCATGAGTCATGACTTGGAATTCAATGTATCATGGCGAGAAATAAGCAAAGGACCACACAGGACACAGTATTCGATGCGCCCCGGCAGTCTGCTTTTGGCCCGAGCTGATCTGTGGGATTGGCCTCCTTGCAGATCGCCGCTATTAATTAATGATTTTTCTTTAATGCACCTCGGACCCCGGTCATTTATTGGAGCGTTAGTAATTATATACGTGCAATTTGAAGTTGAAATTACGAATTTATCTGAATAATTATGAATTGTACGTCTAATTATGATGACAATTAATTATCAATGACCAAGTTGCTAAAGCTTTCCATTTGATCAACCTCTTGGCGTTGGGTAAAGACTAAAGAGTTCCATCTCATGATCCATTCGTTGGCTATTGGTGATCTGATATTATTGGCGGGCTGCGAGTACTCAAAAGCAATTGCATGCATGGACTACTTTGAAATGGATCTCAAATATTCGTTTTCATTCATTACAGAAGGCACCAAGCTCTGGTCTGGACTAAAACTCTACACTTTGATGAGCGATTAGCAGTACCATAATTAATTGAAGTTGGGAATTTAACTAGTAGATATTGACAAAACATGTTTGGCTATATGATGGATCCATGACGGCACAAGTTTCATAATTCAGTAGCAGTTCGATTGGCAGAAGAAGAACCAGAAACTAACGATCCAAAAGTAGAACAAGATATCATATTTGTACAGCACCACCTCCTGATCAGCTTAGTATACAACAGAAGCACAAGTGAGAGCTCTGCTGCAGAGCCATGCATGCATTTCCAACAGAGGACTCACGTAAGCAGGCAATAGTGTACATGGATTGGATCCCCCTCAAAAAAGCACCAGCGGTGGCCTTGAGGAGGGAGGGGCTCCAACTTCGGGGGTCGATCAGAAGGAGGGCACGACGCCGTAGTCGTCGTCCGCCATGAGGGCGGCCACTGCATCTGCCGCCGACGAGTAGATGCGTCCCACCTCCGCCTCCACCTCCGTCCGCTTCGCAAACCGCCCCTTGATTCTGGGGCGCGCCTCCGCGTACGCCTTGCGCGACGCGTAGCGTATGGTCTTCTGGAACTTGCGGCTCTTGCGCTTCTCGCGGTACCTCATCACCTTCGCCTCCCGATCCATCCTTGCCGCGGCCACCGGCAACCCCACCGCCACCTGCGTTATGTCGGGTACCACCGCCGCCTCCGACGACGACATCTGCAGGTCGTTTCCCTTGATAAGTAACTGATAATAATAAATGTTATCAGAAGCTATAATGATTTGATAGACGAATGAGTGGAAAGACTACGCTGTGACAGTAGGAGTATTCGGCGGTGGGTTTAGATGCCGCGAGATCGAAATCGAAGTAGCCGTCGGGTGCGAGGAAGGAAGCCGAAGGGTCGGATCCACTCATGGTCTTGATACCGTCCATCGACGTGGCGTAGTCAAGATCTAAGTACGGGTCGGCGTTGGAGAAGAAGAAGTTGGCGGTCGCCGAGTGGGGCTCCGCCGAGTCCTCCTCCGCTGGGAGGAGCCAGGAGGCTGCCTCGGCCTCCACCTCCTCTTCGTCCTCCTCGTCGGCTGGGCGGAGGAGGGATCCTCCCTCACCAGCGGCACCGGCAGCGGACTTGGAGGAGTTGGCGTTGGGAGGTTTTGGTGCGGCGCCGGAGAAGGGGAGGACGGGGAAGCGCTCGTGGCGGCTCGCCAGGGGGTTGGCGGAGTGGATGTCGGCATCGCAGGCGGCGCACAGGGATGCAGCGTCGGCCTTGCAGGTGACAACGGCGGGGGAGTTCTCGCAGACCTCGCACAGCCAGGTGCGCTCGTGACGGGAAGCGAGGCTGTTGGCTCCGTGCACGCGCGCGTCGCATGCTCCGCAGAGATAGGCGGAGTCCGCGCGGCAGTGGAGAATAGCTGGAGACGCCCGGCATGCGTCGCAGATCCTCGCGGCCAGGGCCAGGAAAGTGGCCGCCGTGACGCCTTTCTTCTCGCGGCCGGCCTCGTTCGCTGCCATCTCTCTCTCTCTCTCTCTCTCTCTCTCTCTCTCTCTCTCTCTCTCTCTCTCTCTCTCTCTCTCTCTCTCTTTCTCTCTCTCTTATCTGGTCTTTTTTAGTCGCTGGTTGGTGGAAGATTTTTCTTCTCATTAATTTTTGGTATATTTTCTTTATGGATTTCTTCGTGTTCTCTGATTCGTCCAAGCTCTATCTGGAAATTTAACAACAACCAATAAGCGATGGACGCGTAAGGATGCTGCGACCACGATAAGTAGCGTTTTTTTTCTCTTTCTTTCTTTCTTTCTTTTTATTTTTGGATATAATGCAAAAGGAGATGGATGGCCGGATTATGTTGACTAGGAGTGCGGTCGGCGTGCGAAGTGTGAAACCATTCTATTTTTTGTAGTACTAAAATAATGGTATTTCCTTATGAAAAAAATAATGGTATTTGAAGATACCTATAAAAAATAATTAAATGCTAAATATTTTTTAATAATAATATTTCAGCTTACGCCATCATTAAAAAATGTAGATGTGTATTTATTAAAAGATCCAATGATAATTCCTTGTTCCATTAATCAAATTAAAAAGTTAAGAAAATTACGAAATTTGAACTAATTCTTTTGGATATAAAAGTTTGAAAATAAAAAATTTGTTAAAGTTTTACGTGAGCTTGATTCTAAGGTAGTGTTTGACTACCCGAACTTGGACAAGAACTTGGGCCTGTCAAACATTTGCCGTTAGTTCAAGTCATGTGACAACTTGAGAGAACAACTCGTTCGAAACGGCCGAACTTTTTTTTTGCATTTTTTCCTTTTTCTTTCAATTAGTAAAATATTTTTATATTATCTTAAATAATAATCAATTATAATATTTTATTTATTAATATATTATCATTTTGCTTACAAAATAATTTTTGACTTAATATAAATATTTTCATAAATTTTAATATTAATAGCATATTTAAAAATGAATCAAAATTAATATTAATATATTACGACAAAATTTATTTTTAAAGAAATGTTAAACTAATAATTGCGTATTATTATTTTAACTAAATACACATAATATTTTAATTTACTATAATTTTATACTTTATAAAATAATAAATTATATTCATAGTTTTTACTTTTTATCCAAACAACAACAACAACAAAGCCTTATCTCACTAGGTGGGGTCGACTACATGGATCATACGACGTCATTCCGCTTATATTCGTTGATCCATGTTCGTAAGATTCGACAGGATTTTATGCTGGCTGTCGGGGCCTAACACAACCCTCCTCCTTTATCCGGGCTTGGGACCGGCTATAAAATATAGGCGGAGTTTACTTTTTATCCAAACACCTATTAAAATTTATCTATCAAATCAACTTTTCAAATTCTCTTTATTACTTTTTTCATCCAAACATCAAATTTAACTTTTCTATCAAATCAATTAGTTCTCGAGAATTAACGAGAACGTAAAATTCCCATGTCAAACACAGCTTAAGATTCCATTTGGCAATGGAACCAAGGTGGAACCGCACGTTATTTTCGACATACAGGGCTCGCGGTTCCATCAGTCAAGGTGGAATCGAGGCGCATATGACCCCATTTCCAACACTTCGGTTCTACAAACCGAAGGACTGTAACAAAATTGTGTTTTTTTTTCTTTGACGTCACTTTTTTTAATTTTTTTTCCTTTTTTCTTTTCTTTTCTTATTTTCTCTCTCACACACATTTCTCTTATAAAATAATTTGTTTTATTATAAATATTTATAATAAAAAATTAATATAATATTATTTATTACTTATTATTTTTATTTAAAATAATATTCTATTAATTATAATTAATTTTTAAAAAATATTTGAATACTATATTTTTTAACAAAATTTTTCCATAAAAATAATTTATAATTTTATTTTTATTAATAATAAAATTTTACTTTGTAAGTACAATAATTATTTTAATTCAAAATTCATAAAGAATTCATCCATCACATCAACTTTTTTTTCCTCAAATCAACTCCCTTATTCCTGAAACCAACATCATATAAATTAACTAGTTTTGAGTTAATATAAATTATTCGATTTCTTTTAACTATAAATGCTATGTTTAATGCTTTTTCATGAGCATACTATATTTTGAAATTATATTACTAATAAGGTACATGGTGATTAATTTTAAATTTTATTATTATTCAGTGAATTGATCCTTAACTTAGGAGTTGAAGCATTCATGATTTTAATAACTCGACGTTTGTACTGAGTTTTGTGCACTATGTTAGTTTTTGCATGAAGTTGGATGACTAATAGTTTAAGAGCTAATATAGTTTGTATCTTATTAAATTGAGAATTTATTCGCGATCTTAAATTTTAGGATAACTAATATAGTTTGATTTGGTGGAGTTGGTGAATACTTCAGGGCCCCTTGTTTCTCACACCGGATTCGCCCACGTGAACTTAGGGGAATCTGAGTATTACCCAATTAGCTGTACTGCTGACGTGCGAACAAAAGGGGGTTCGGGGGGCCCCCCGACGGTAAGTCAGTGGGTACTCCTATGTTTCTAAGAATCAAACTTTCTGTAGAGCAATGCCCATGGGCAGCTTGATGTATGTCATGGTATGAACGCGTCCAGATATAGCCCAAGCAGTGAGATCTTTCTTAAGTCGGTATATGTTTAACCCAGGCAGAAAACACTGGAATGCTATCAAGAGAGTTTTCAGGTACCTTCGTAGAACTTCAAATTTTGCTTTGTGTTTTGAAGGTATAGGAAAAGGAAAGAGGCTTGATATTGTAGGCCATGTAGATGCTGATTGGAGTAGAGACATTGATAGTAGACGGTCGACTAGCGAATATGTTTTTACATTATTTGAAGCTGCACTAAGTTGGATGAGCAAGAGACAGAGCGTGGTAGCACTTTCTTCTACAGAAGCTAAATATATTGCTCTTACTCATGCTGCAAAAGAGGCAATATGGCTACGACGGTTATGTTTGGAGCTCAGATTTGAGCAAGGTGCCATGGAGGTGAGATGTGATAATCAATGTGCTATTTAGTTAGTTAAGAATCCTGCATTTCATTCACGCACAAAGCATATTGACATCCAATATCATTTCATCCGAGAAAAGGTGAAAAAGAAAGAGGTTCAGCTTGAAAAGGTTGATACAACATAGAATAGTTCTGATTTTCTGACTAAAGCTGTTACATGCGCAAAGTTTGAGTGGTGCTCTACTGCTATCGGATTGAAGAAGAATATTGCTGGCAAGGCTCTCATTGGTGTGAAGTATCCACCAAGTAGGAGAATGTTGGAGTTAGTGAATACTTCAGGGCCCATTGTTTCTCACACCGAGTTCGCCCACGTGAGCTTAGAGAAATCTGAGTATTACCCAATTGCCCGTACTGCTGGCGTGCGAACAAAAGGGAAGGTTCGGGGGGCGGTGCCCCCCGACGGTCATTGGTAACTGGGCGGGGGTTCGGGGGCAGCGCCCCCGAAACTTAGACGAATTTTGGACTTTTGTTTAGCCGGCCTGTGTGGTTCGGATTAGGTTTTTCTCTATTTTGTTCAAGTTTTGAAACCCGTTTAGGAGAGACTTATTTATAGCTTATTTTCAGATGTAATCTGTGTGGCGACAGTAAACCTAAACGATATAGTGGAACCTCTTTGCAGGATGTAGCCCTAATATCAAGGGTGAACCTGAGTAAATTCGTATGTCTCATCTATTTTTCTACAATCTCTTTGCATTTTTTTTCTTCTTGTTCTCGAATTTTCCCATCATGATTTACTCGTCTAGATGTCGTTACCTTACATACTCCTAATCTATTTAAAAATCAAAATTATTTCTTATTATTTATAACTTAACTATCATTGTTGTGCATGAAAATTCATCATAATTTTTAATCATCACCAACTTATTTTATTTTTTGTTATTTATTTTTTGCACTTTAATTTTCAATTTTGAAAATAGAAAAATCATTACTTCTCCTGATTATTGAGATAGATTAAATTTAATTAATTCCTTGCAGGATCGACAATCCTACTCGACACGACTAGTGCATTTGCTAATAATTTAATTATTACAAATTTAATGCATGAGAAACTTTTGACTATATTAATTGAGCGACTAATGCACTTCCTGACAATTTAATTTGACTACAATGTCATACACATTACTTATATTTCTTTTTTGTTATTAAATACGTAAATGTCTAACCATCCAAAAAAATCTAACTATTTATTTTTAAATTCGACTTCAAATATTAAAGTAATTATAAATACTTCAACTTATTATGAGCTAATCCAAAAAGGTAAAAAAAAAAGTAAGATTCATTTGGTATAGACATGCATTTGACTATCTATTTTCCATTTTTTTTAGCAAATTAGCTCTAATGTGAAAAAGGAAAAGAAAACTTCAAATGGGAAATCAAAGAAGATAAGTTATCAAATTTCATGAGCCAATCAATCCATCAAAGTGATGGACCAGATACAGCGTGCCTATTTATTCATTGCAGCACTTTACACATTAACAACACTTTCCAACATCAAATTTACATAGGAAAAACAACAAGATGGAAACTGAGAAAAAGCAGGGAACTCCTGCTATGAACGCAAGCAAAAAATTATTAGAGCTCGGAGAAGGACTCATCTACCAAACAACCAAAGAGAGGAGGTTGCTTGCTCCTGTTCCTATAGCTCGAGGAACACAAACTCTTGGATTGCCGGGATCTCTCCAATTTTCTGGAGCGTCTCCTTGTCGGGCACCTCGTCAACGGCTATCGCCATGATGCCCTGCTTCGTCCTCGTCGTTCTCCCAACAGTCATGAAGTTAATGTTTATGTTCCGAGCGCCGAGAATGTTACCCACGCGCCCGATGATGCCGGGCTCGTCCACCTGCCTACAGAGTATCAGGTTGCCCTCGAGGCTCACGTCCACGCCGAAGGACCCCATGAGCGAGAGGTGAGGCGTGCCGCCCTTCACCCTCCCCTTCACCCTTATGTCGCCGGCGTCCGACACCGCGCTCGCGAACGTGGACAGGACGTGAGGCAGGCAGACTTCGATGGAGTCGAGGGGGACGTCGGAAGAGCCGTCGTGCGCCATGAGCTCCTCGCTGATGCGCAGGCCTCTCTGCTTGGCGGTGTAGTCGGCGTTGACGAGGTTCACGAACACGCTGGATATGGGCTCGACGATGCCCTTCGTGATCATAGCTCGGAGGATCCTCGTGTCCAGGTCGCCGGGGCCGCGCGCCGAGGTGTAGCCCACCTTCACCCATTTGATGCCGGTTCCTCCCCCGACCAGTTGCACCACCAGTCTGCCCAACTTCTCAGCCAGAACGAAGTATGGAGCCAGCTCCGTCAGAACCTATGAGTTGGAAGATACTACTGGTTTAATTATCGAATCAGACGCGCGCCAGTAACTCCATCGATAACTTCACAATCTCGATCTCAGACATTACCTCAGCCGGAACCATGGGCGCATTGACGGCAGTGGCGGCGAGTTCACCATTCAATGCCCCAATGACAGCCTCTGCCACTTCAATTGCTACGCCTTCCTGATCATTTTGAGCAGAACAGGTAAGTGAAATGGCCGAGAATATGATGGCGTCAAAAGGCAAGCATGCAAACCTGGGCCTCCTTAGTACTCGCTCCAAGATGTGGCGTGACTGTAACATTCTCATGCTGGACCAACTTGCTGTCTTTTGGTGGAGGTTCTTCGGTGAATACATCTAGAGCTGCCTGTCATAGTAAACCTGATCAGATCAGAACGCCACCCAACGGTATAATATATGCATTATGCACACTCGAAACTTTGCGCACAGTACGTTGTACCATGCATAGTTCAAGTTAAAGAGAAGAAGACTCTTACCTGAGCAACAGTTCCATTATCAAGTGCCCTGACCAATGCGTCTTCATCGATGACGCCTCCCCGAGCGACGTTGATTATTCTGACGTCCTTCTTCATCTTGGCAAAAGTTTCGTCGTTCAACATCTTCGACGTGGTCGGCGTAAGAGGCATGTGGAGGGAGATGAAGTCCGCCGTGGTTATTGCTTCGTCCAAAGACACGAGTTCTGCTCCGATCGCACGGGCCCTGTCAGCGGGCGCGTAAGGGTCGTAGGCCACTACGAGCATTCCGAGTCCCTTCGCGCGCCGAGCAACCTCCGATCCAACTTTGCCGAAGCCCAACACTGCGATCGTCTTCCCCACGAGTGACACGCCCACGAACTTATTCCTCTGCCACTTTCCTGCAGAGGATAACAGAGGATTAGCGAATACGCACCCAACGGTATTAATCAACACAATCACAAAGAAGTAGTTGTGACAGAAAGAATCAAATCAGGAGTGAAGGAACAAATACATATTTCAATGAGCATTGAATAAACTATGACCTCCGTACTTTAACAAAACGATGAAAGGTAACAAGCAAAACAGATGGATGAAAAGCGCACAGACAAGAAGCAAGAAGGCCATAACGGCGAAGACGATGAAGTCTCACCGTTCTTGATTGATGCACTAGCTCGAGAGACGTTCCTCGCCATGGCGGCCAGGAGTGCAACAGCATGCTCGGCCGCGGCGACAGTGTTCGCCGTGGGCGCGTTCACGACGAGGCAGCCCAACTCCGTGGCCGCCTGCAGGTCGACGTTATCAATCCCTACACCGGCCCTGCCCACGACCCGGAGCCGTCCCCGGCCGGCCTCGAACACCTCCCGCGTGACCTTCGTCCCGCTGCGGACGATCAAGGCATCGCACTGCGCGATCTTAGCGCGAAGCTGCTCGGGCGAGAGGTCGTAAGAGCAGTCGACGTCCGCGGCCTCGCGTAGCAGCGCGATCCCGGCCTCGCCGAATTTCTCCGTGACGAGAACCTTAGGTTTGGACGCAGCAGCAGAGGCCACGGTCCGCGCGAGGGCCCTTCGTGGCGCGGCATCGAGGTGGCGCAAGGGAGCAGCAGAAAGACGCAATGGCTGGCCGAGCAAGAGGGCCTCGGTCCTCTCGGAGCGATTTCGGCGTAAGGAGACGGAAGAGACGGTGGAAGCGAGGAGGTGCCGGTGCAGGGAGGAGCAGCAGCTGGTGGCGCCGGTCCGAAGGGGCGGGGCGATTGCTTCGGAGGCCATGGCAAGAGAGAGATAGTTATGTTGGTGGTTTCGGACGCCTTTACGGGCAACAAGAAGATGAGAGAGGAAGTGGGTGCGCAGGGCGATGCTTTAAGGCGAGTTGGAGGAGGAAGAGCCGGAAGAAGAGGCGTAGAACTTGGAAGGCGACGTCCTCGCCAGAGCAAAATTAGATTTCGTGCATTAAGGCAATGTAGGATGCACGGTGGGAAATGGAAGGAACTCACCACCTTTTTATATATACTCGTGAGTCGTGACTTCAACCCAATGCAATGTAGGTTGCGCGCATACATTTGTTTAATGTTCTTTGTTTTCTCCAGATGAGGAAATATTATATGTATAATTAATTCAATTATTATAGTTTACTTAATCTTAAATAATATATTTTTATTATTAAATTATCTCAATAAATATGTATTATTTTATTTAAGAAGTATATAATCAATTTAATTATGAACTATAATAATTAGATTAATTAAATAACAAAAAATAAACCTTCGAGTACATGTGATGCCAATAGAAAAAGAATTGTTTTCGCACATAAAAAAAAAGTATGATGGTCGGGCAACACAGAACAAAAGCACGATGGTCCAATAATTGGCGATAAGAATTTGAGGATCGAATGTGCTTTAGGGAAAGAAATGTTATACCGTTAAATCTAATATCTTTCACCGATGCAAAAGAATTAAATTTTAATTATGAAATTATATATATCCTTAATGAACACCTCTTAGGTATAACATGGTGTAATGCGTCGATTTGAATCTTTCATTTTACATCCATCTACAGCTTACATACGACGAACTAGTGCGGCTATCGGGGGCCACGAACACGGGCACACGAACAATGGCGATCGTAGGAAGCAAGAATGGGGGTGATGATCGGAGGAAGCAGGAACGTCGACGACGTGGACTCGACGACGACGGGCTCGGATCAATGACACAGGCTCGGATCGACGACGGATTTGGATCGACGGTGGGAGTGTAGATTGAGGAAGGGGGGGATTGGACGAGAGAAGAGAGAGAGAGAGAGAGCGGAGATGGCGACGGCGTAAATCCGAAATAGGGGCAACAATCGGAGGAGAGAAGGAAGAGAGCTGAGGGGAGGCAGCGGAGGCGCAGATCGGGAATGGGGCGAGGAGGGCAGAGCGAGTGTCGGAGAGGAGAGAGAAATAGAGAGAAAATTATCCAAAATGAACGATCCAAATTGAGACGTTATATATATATATATATATATATATATATATATATATATATAACGTACCATAGAAGATCACGCCAAATGATCATACATGCTAATTTGATACCATTTTATTATAGTTGTTATGGTATAGTAAATTATCGGAAGTAAATACCTCTTCATTAAATCTTATTTTCAAAAGCTTTCATCCTCAAAAAGACTATTACAGTTTGAAATTTTCACTGCCCCATTTTCCTATATTTAATTTCCTGTAATACTATCCTTTTATTTAACTTGAGGTACTCTTATTGGGACCTAATTATAGTATGTCATGCTTTGGATCTATCAAGTCGAGATGAGCGAAGGAAGTATGTAAGAAGAAATAACATAAAATATCCGGTAGTTAAGAGATGCACAATGCATGAACCTGCAATCTGGGGAAGGTTCAAGGAGTACAGAGCCCCCTGCAATATTTTATAATAACTGTATACTAACGCAAGTTTCGTCTTTGGTTTCCTTGTCTAATGTGGAACCTAATGCAACTTAAAAGGTGGACGATGAGGCTGCAAACAGATAATGAAGTGTGTGTGTGTATATACACATGCACTTTTGTAATGATATGTGGTGCATGATTCCAAGACATTCTATAAAAGAATTTGAAATGTTGTACAGCAAAAGATTCAAAGTATGTAAATGCGATTTACATCGCAGATGTATGAAACTGCTTTATGAGGAGGATACAATGATACTGACACCTTTTTTAGGGAGCATTGCAGCTTCTATTTTATCCTGTAGTTCAGTTATAATTTAATGCAACTTGAACAGAAATGACACAGGAAGATTTTAGCATATATTGAATTTTCTATCATGGTTTAAGAAACTTATCCTATGATGATATGATCACGAGAATTAGAAATACATATTTAACTAAAAAAATATATCAAGTGATCTATTGCACATTACAAATGTCATGCCATCAAGTTTTTATTTAAGAACATTATGTAACACTTTATTTGATAGGGACATGTACCTAAATGACAACTTTATTATGAATCAGCTCTCTTCTCCCTTCCAAGTCCTCTTCCTGTTGGTCCTTAACCTGGCATCTGAATCAACTTTGTTATGAATTCCACGGTGTTCCTCTGTTACACTCAAAAGCTAAAACACACTAATTCTGGCATATTCAGGCTGATACCTCAGACTATAATTTCTAATACTGTGCTCAAGTTCTATTCTCTTGATATTGCTATTTCTGGTGCTGATGATATTGTCATAAGTTCATCATTCCAGCCTTGTATATAAGTACAGACGGGAACAAGGTATAATGCCATTTCAGTCATTACTACAAATGTCAGTCAGAAGAGTACGAAGCTATTAAGAAAAAAGATAAATGAAAAGGTGAAGAGATACAAATTACTGCAACACATAATAAGCATGGAAAATTGGATCAGAATCAAGCAATTAAGTAAAAATGATTGATCATGATTACATTATGTACATCCATGAAAACAACAAATAGCTGTGACCTCAAAATTGACTATATGAGAATGTTAACAAGCAAAAAAGAAGATTTTCCGAGAAGTACCAAGCAAAAGAAGATAATTTACATATTTCTAACAAAATTTATTTCTTTGTGTCAGGAGGAACATTTACTCCCATCAATCCAAGCAGGTTTGAAGCTGGTCCAGGAAGACCTTGTTGAGATGAAAATGAGTCTAGTAAACTTTGCACAAGGTTTAAATCCACATCAACAGAAGTTAACTCTTCATCCATCTCATTCACCGAAGTGGATCCCTGAAAACATATCAAGATTTGTTGTAATAAGATACTTCCCTACTCCGTAAACAAATTCAAATAAACATGTCATAGCTCAGAAGAAAATAAAATCACCTCATTGACATTGCTAGTTTGTTGTTGTGCACGGATGAAACTCTTCTTTAGTGTGGATGCACTTAGTTCCTCATTTAGAGCATCAGAGTATGATTGCATAAAACCATCTTCATAGTCATCATCTCCCAATGCTTCTTCATCGTCATCACTTTCTCCTGACTCATCTGCACGAATAATGAAGTGACAACCTTAAGCAATCACCTGAGTTTAGTGGTTATGGACTTTAACTTGCAATGTTGAGACCTAAGTTTTCCTTGAGGATCTCAGTATATTTTCAGGGGACATCGTCCAATCCTACTTAGTTTTATTTTGTAATAAGATTGACCTATTTTAGAAAAGGTAGAAAGAAAAATCATGTGCATAAGTCAAGCTAATTAGGGAATGATAAACATAAACCCAATAGTAAGAAAGCTGTAGGTGGCAAACAATAAACCCATCAGTCCAGATTCACTAGTCGAAAACTTTGTGGTCGTCATGCAACGCGACATGTACTGAAATCACCCCTTCACCAAAATGGAGCAAGTGATCCTCTCAAAAAAAAAAAAAAAAGATCAAGTGAGCCATAGATGTCATGACCCCTCATATGTTCAATGAAATATTGTATTCTCAGATGTATACAGATAACAAGGTCTCTGGCATCATACAGGGGATGAACTTTTGCAAGGACCTACTCAATTTGCTCACCAGATGTAGTATTCAGTGTCTCATCCAACAACAACAACAAAGCCTTATCCCACTAGGTGGGGTCGGCTACATGGATCATACGACGCCATTCCGTATATTCGTTGATCCATGTTCATAAGATTCGACAGGATTTTACGCTGGCTATCGGGGCCTAACACAACCCTCCTCCTTTATCCGGGCTTGAGACCGGCTATAAAACATAAGCGGAGTATTTAGTGTCTCATCAATTAAAATAAAAGATCCACCTAATGAACATTCCACAACAACTCAAAAAAAAATCCACAACAATGTGCAGGAAACTCCTGTGAATATAGGCACACAAATTTGTTTGAAGGCATCAAGACCAAGTAGTCACAATTTAGTTTTTTTTTAAGAGCATCCTAGATCACACAGGACCAAGGCTCAAAACTCAGGTACTGAATACTAAAGGATCGATGAGGCAGAAGACGAGCATGTAACAGTAAGGTCTACTGGTGTTCATCATTAGCAAATCTATAACTACAGAAACACATTAATCTGCTGGAGACACAAAGATATGATAGTTTATAGTTTCCATGTATCCCCAGTGGCACAATGATCATTCACACAGAACACTTTATGCCATTAACACATTCCTAGCATCACTAGTTGTATTTAATAGGTTAGAATTTCTTCTCCATTTTGAAATGTCTTACCTCCTAAAAAGAAATCAATTTTCTCAAATCAAAACTTGTGCTACTAGAACTAACCTCAGAATTAACTTAGGAAGTTATTTTGATCAAACAAATTTGACGATAATATTGACAGAAATAGAATGTTTCTACTGAAAAGTTAGAACTAAGTAGATCTAAATTAACAATAGTTTTGGCATGGATAGCTATCTCAGTGTTTTTTTTATTGTACACCTTTAACCTGAACTACATATGTTGTACCAAAAGTTTAAAGTTTCTATTTATTTATTTTCTTTGGGTGCGATCATACCAGCACTAATGCACCGGATCCCATCAGAACTCCGAAGTTAAGCGTGCTTGGGCGAGAGTAGTACTAAGATGGGTGACCTCTTGGGAAGTCCTCGTGTTGCACCCTTTTTTAATTTTTAACTCCGCCTATATTTTATAGCCGGTCCCAAGCCCGGATAAAGGAGGAGGGTTGTGTTAGGCCCCGACAGCCAGCATAAAATCATATCGAATCTTATGAACATGGATCAACGAATATATTGTATTAATGCTATAATAGAACGGAATGGCGTCGTATGATCCATGTAGCCGACCCCACCTAGTGGGATAAGGCTTTGTTGTTGTTGTTGTTGTTGAGGGATCTTAACTTTAATTTTTTTTTAAGTTTCTAAATTTGTGAAGGACAGCTCAGTGTTTTGCATTGTACACCGTTTGCTACCTGACTACAGAGTTTGTACTACCTAAAGTTTCTGATTTATGATGGATGTGTGACGCATGAATATTAACATACTTTATGCATTTTTCATAACTTTTTTTATCATTGGATGCAACCATTTTAGTGTTTATTTATTTAATTTTTTGGGTCCCCAATCTACCCTAATTTTCAGCATTTGTTTTTTAAAGTTACAATTTTGAAAGCCTTGGAGCGACAAGAAAAAAGTTACATTCAAATTTGAAACAAAAGGACGAAAGGAAGATTTTTAATTGAATGAGCTCACCTATTATACCTATTCAAAGTAGGAGTTGCTAATTAGGATATCCAATGTAAAAGAGGATTCATATAACTGCTTATTACAAATAGAAATATGTTAAAGATAACAATTGAAAAAGAACACCATTCCTATTTAAAGTATTGGTTGATTTCTTGAAGAATATAGTTGGAGAAGAATCCCAAATCTTTCCTATTTCACTAGGAATGAATTTTTTTTATCAGTTTCATTATGAAAAGAGTTTCAAAATTCATAAAGACTTTCAAACATTATACAGCTACTTGAAAACTATTAAAGATCCATTT
Organism: Pontederia crassipes; assembly: GCA_030549335.1. Classification (NCBI taxonomy): domain Eukaryota; kingdom Viridiplantae; phylum Streptophyta; class Magnoliopsida; order Commelinales; family Pontederiaceae; genus Pontederia; species Pontederia crassipes. The sequence continues at coordinate 3,215,676 of CM060185.1, read as the reverse complement.
CTATTGGATTTGAAAGATTTGTAAAACTGAAAATTCAGCCCAAACAATTTTGAAGATAAAATGAAAGATTTTCTCATCCTTTTTTGTAGCATGATTAGGAAAAGGACCCCTGATCTACTCTAACTCTTTGGCATCATAAGAAATCATATTTGAGCAAACGTAGAAGATTTCCAATTTTCAGTGCTTTAAAATTCAGCCTAAAAGGAAGCTACGAATTCACAACAATAACAACAAAGCCTTATCCCACTAGATGGGGTCGGCTACATGGATCATACGACGCCATTCCGCTCTATTAGTAACTATTCGTTGATCCATGTCCATAAGATTCGACATGATTTTATGCTGGCTGTCGGGGCCTAACACAACCCTCCTCCCTTTATCCGGGCTTGGGACCGGCTATAAAATATAGGCGGAGTTGAAAAAAAATCATGTCGTAAATTGAAAAAAAAATCTTATTTTTCTTATTATGACCATATTTGTGAAACTCGTAAATTGTAGTCGACATGAGAACTAGGCAAAACCTAACTATATGTATTCATAGCAAGACAACCAATTCTACCAAAACTATATTTTGAATTATATGCATATTAATTTGTCTGCAAAACATCAATATATTTACCTACAAAAGTTAATGCATCCTATCAGAATCGTAATCGAATAAGCAGCTGACTGACTAGGTTTATTCCCTTCTTGATATGGCACTGCACTGACAAAGAAAGAAGCTAAAGGCTAGGATTCAAGCCAGAATGTCTATGGGTTCTATGTGAACTTAGCCCGAAAAGAATATTGCCTGCTCAAAGTAGAGCAACTATGTTACTTCCTCAGACCAGATGAAATATTCTCAAACAGCGTATTCTAACCCAACACAATAATTCAATATCATTGATGAAACTAACAACATTTAATGATCAGTGATCTAATAACATATGACCTAATAAGGGATAATAATTAATAAATTAAAAGCACATAACTACATTACATGAAAAAAAGTATCAAACCAAAAAAATTGAAAAAAAAGTGGAACTATTGGTTAGCACCTAAATACATGAAACAGCAGAATCTGCTTTTGACTGAAAAAACAGAAAAACATCGAACATAAAAGAAAGCATCAAACAAAATAAACATTGAATTCCTCTTTTGTTCATGTCCTCTCTGCTCGAGCACAGAGGATGCAGTCCTCTTCTGTTCGCATCCTCAAAGAGGATGAGGTGCATTCTTCTTGTGAGCAGAGGGCTTGCCCTCTTCTGCCCGTATTCTCCGTGCGAGCAGAGGACTCATCCTCTACTGCTTGCGAGCAGAAGAGGACTAGAGGGAGAGAAGAGAGTAACCAGCGACATCAACAACAGCGGACAACACACAAGGTGATCAGCAAGGCAACGACAACAATAGAGAATGGCAAGGCAAAGAGATAGCGACAGCAGTAAAGGGCAACAGTGAGCCACAGGGGGGCATTCGTATTGTCTTACGGCATGATCACACAACAAAAAAGGTAAAAAAAAGATAAGGCCGTGTGCTGATCAAAAGCAAGTTGGCGACCGCTCCAACTCAGATTTCCTGGGTAAGATCGTAAACTCACATGATTCTACGAGTTGAATCCCGAGTTTGACAACATTATTATTTAATCTTATGTAAAATCAAGATAGTTGGGTCATTTTGTTAGAGTCCTATTCTTGAAAAAACATTTCCATCATAAAAGCTCAGATCTTTATTGTGAATTCAAAGTAATATCAATGGGGATACAAGCTTTCATTCTAATGGTTCTATTGATTGAATTCCCTCATTTTAAGAACAATTCTCTTTGATTTGACTAATGCCCTTGGTAGCCTTTTTTTTTCTGAAATGCACTTGCTAGCTTATTGTTGTCAAATTTTACTGCATCATCGTGGCAATAGCATACTAATACCAACATGATTATTTCAGTCTCAAGTTATCACAAATTCCTAGAAGAGATAAGTACAAAAGTACCAATAGATGGTGAAACAATGCATATGTGTTGAACCTTTTTCCCAGGCAATAATTTATTAATCAAAATGTTAATAGAAAATAGTTTGACGAAAAAGTACCAAATTCCATGTCAGATGATATGTGTGTTTCGTTTTCAGTGCCATTTGCATCCTCTTCAAATGATCCCCCTCCCAGCACTGACTCCATGGCTTTCATAAATTGATTAATATCAAGCTCTACCGCCCGTGTGCTCCTTTTGAAATGGAAAAAATGAGATTAGCACTAAGCTCTAAGTTGACCAAAAAAGACATTTGCCAGTAGTTCTTTTTCAGGACATTTACCAGTAGTTCATACTGATGAGAGAAAAATACCTGTTATCAGGAATCTCTGCTCCTTCGAAACTTGAGATTTTTTGGACAAAATCTTGCATGCTTTCTGCAACATTGCCAAGACTGAAGTCATTCGCAACCTGGCTAGAGGAATTACCATTAGCCTTTTGTTTCCAGTTCTTCCTCTGCATCCTTTCAGCCTCATATTCTTCTAACTCTTTTTGCCTCTCCAAAATGGCAGAGTTTAGTTCTTCTTCCCCATTATACATCCACGAATCATCATCATTTGCAGGAAGATCAATGCCTTTGAAATCATCTGCTGAAAAGGGCATGGAGAGAATCTCATCCATTCGGCGAACTGGAGCATTCATGATCTCCCTACAATATTTGAAATTTCATCAGACGAAATTCATAAGCTCTGGCAGTCAATCACAGCTTTCCAAGTAATTACAATTTATACCGATTGCATCATGTCATAGCTTGAACGAGAAGTTGAGGACGGTTCAAGTAGCTCATGAAAATGTCTTAAGCTACTAATTATGTGATGAAATTGCAAGTCTTACACCCTTCTTGTAATATTCTAAATAGTCATTATTAGTTGCAAATGAAAGAACTAAACATTCAGATGAAGTGAGCAAATAGAAAGTTGACAATGGGACCTCTACCTTGTTCGATAAAATAAGGAGCTGCTCTTATAGTACTCTAGTGCAGAATTCAGGAGCCTCTGGTATTCCCTTGACCCTGGTAGCAGCCCTTGGAAACACCCGCTGCCCTCAAGAGACTGCTTGAAGGCCTCCCAGGTGCTTCCCTTACCTTCCACACCAGCCCGCCGCCTCTCCTGATACATCATCTCAAACCCGCATGCGATCTTCATGCCCAAGTCAGCCTCCAAATATACAGCAGGCCCCTCATCTCTCGATGGCATGGGATAGCATCCCGGCGCTTGGAAGTTCTGCTGCACCAACTGCCCATACATAGCCCTCGTCATCCTAACAGACACCCTCACAAACTCAATCTCACCTCCACTGCTCCTCAGGAACTTCTCCATCTTGGCGGCGTGCTTCATGGAATCCACGTCCCTGTCGTAGAACCCTGTCACAGCGAGAGAAATCAAGAAAGGTTCAGCTTTCAGGACCTGCGCCACCGGCAGCGGAACCTGAACCCTGACCCGATGCATGTTCTCCAATGCCTTCTCGGGATACTCGGATATCTTCCTCCCGATGGCAGCTCGGACCTTGTCAGGGGCCTTGGTGTCGACCTCCGGGTCGCGAACCGCTGCAAGAGAGGCCTCGAGGGAAGGGGACTCAGGGAAGAGCGACTTCGGGACGATGTGTAGCTCGCCGCAGCGGACGAAGACGCAGTTTTCAGCAGTGTCAGGGTCGAGCCAGCGGGGGAGAGCGAAAGCCGCCTCGATGAGGAGGAACTCGCCATCGGAGTCCCAGAGGCGCGCGGTGATGCAGGGGACGGCGGCGGTGAGGGATAAGATGAGGGAAGCGGCGAGCCACTCGTCGTCGATGGAGTCGCCGAAGCGGAGCTTGCCGTGGAGGTGGGGAAGGCCGGGAGGGGAGCGGCAGAGGAGGCAATGGGAGGTCAGGGAGCGGGGGACAGAGAGGGAGAAGGGGTCGTGATGCCAGATGTAGCCGTCGTCTCGGATGGAGGCAGGGAGAAGTGAGAGGAGGCGAAGGTGGAGGTCGCGGAGTGCCGACAGAGTATCGCCACCGCCGGAGGAGGAGGAAGGGGCGAGGAGGGCGTCAGGGTCGGGGTAGAGGGCGTAGAAAAGGGTGTCCTCAGGGATGCGAGGAACGCGAGAGGCGGCGGAGCTCGAAGGATCTCCCATGGCGATGGGCCTCCCGCAGCAGATTGTTTTGTTCCAAACTTCCAATGAGGGGAGACCGAGGACCGACGAGGTCGGATATGTCTAGTGCTTTCCAGTCGACTTGGTTCGTCTTCGTAGGTGTACGCCTTGATGGGCCCATTTACCGGGTTAACCCCGTCATCGGTTGCTTAATTTTATTATTAAGGGTCCATTTGACATGACATAATTTAAATAGATTATCGATCATTTTATTTTAAATTTTCAGGACCCACCACATTATCTCGTTTGACTGTAATTAATTATCGATAATTTTAATTAGTCTGATAATCTTAATTATTATCTGATTGGTAATCAAGATAGCAGACAAGGAAGGTGTCTTTCCAGATTACCGACTGATGAGAATACATTTTGACGAAAAAAATCCCTTCAATTAAACTTTTTATTTCAAATATTTTATTAATAAATAAATATCAATTAACTTCATCTTTTTTGTTAATTGAAATATTTTATAAATAACTTTTAATTTTGTCTCATCTTTTTATATATATTCATATTTTTTCTTAGTAATTTATAATAATATGTTATTAAAATTTGAAATAATTTTAAAGGATATTTTGATAATTTTGACACTATCCGTTTTGACTATTATTTAAATTATCAGTAATTTATTTATACTTATCAAACACTGTAATATAATATTACGTGATAATTTATCTATGTGATGATTTAATTTACCGATTATTTAAATCGGTAATGCGCCAAACGACCCCTAAAGGTTTTCATTGTTAATATCTACCAAATTATGTGTTTTTTGTTCTAAAAATGTACTCGCTTATCTTTTTCATTTTTAATGTGTTGTTTATTAAAAATATAATAAAATATAATGTATAACTTCTTGGCCTTTTATGAGTTTCTTTAAAATATTTAGGAACGCCAAAAACTTCGTTGGAGGTACCAATAAAAATTGGGACGAAATAGATGTGACTTCTATCGCTTAAGTATAAATTTCGAATTTGAATTATTGACTAAAAATTCTTATTAAATTTAATAGGCACACAACGTAAAGCGACGTTATCGATTTTGTTGAGTTTAATAGTAAAAATCTTCATCGTAGGTTAGGACCTAAAATTAAAGTCATTCACCAAAAAATGTATTGGGCTTAAGTTAATGGGCTACAGCTTTTCAGCCGAAGTGAAAAAGTAAACAAACATTGCGGCCCAATTGTTTACGTGCCCAGGAAGGATTCCCTCCACGAGTCGTTTTCCGAATGGGCCATTGATCCCGCGCTATTTCCCCTCTTTTCAAACGTCAGCGTTCGCAGGCGATTTCTCCACCTTTTAACCCTCTCTTCCAAGGTTACGAGTTCCCCCAGTCCATCTCCGCTAGAAAAACCTCGCCGGCGACCGGCCATGGACATCGGCGACCTCAACAAGGTTTGGGAGATCAAGGTCCTCAAGAAGCCCGGCGACGACGAGGCACGCCGCCTACTCGAGCGCATAGCCAAGCAAGTCCAGCCCATCATGCGCCGGCGCAAGTGGAAGGTTAAGCTCCTCTCCGAATTCTGGTAACCCGTCTCTCCTCCCGCTCCCTTCTTGAGTCCTTGCTCTGGATGGCTTTTTTTCCCTGATAGCTTGTTGGGTCGACGCGATTAGCCCCGCGAATCCGTCTCTCATGGGCCTTAACGTCGGGGGAGGCGGTGAGGTGAAGCTCCGGCTACGGAGGCCCAACAGGGACTGGAACTTCTTCCCCTTTGAGCAGGTGCTGGACACGATGCTCCACGAGTTGTGCCACATCGTGCACGGTCCTCATGATGCCACTTTCTACAAGCTCTGGGATGAGTTGCGGAAGGTACTATGTTCTCTTTGCCTTCTCCATTTATATTGAATTTGAGCATCATCACAGAACATTGCCTTTTATAACCACTGGTGTTCTCAAATATTGAATTTAAGCTTCTTTTGTTTCCAACACGATGCATCCTTCCACGTTGTTGTGGAGTCGAGTCTCACAATCACGTTTTTCATTCGGACATAGATCTTAATTGATGGATAATGAGCCTATGCGTGTTTTAAATAATTACCACTACTGAAAGAGTAGTAACATTGATATAACAAATTCCATTTTATACCCATCAAGCTATTGAATTATCCGCAAAATGTACAGATTCTAGTTTCATTCCATTTTCTTCATATTGCCAGTCTATCAACTTTGTAGATACCTGTTGAGGGTTGATGATTCCTGAAACTCTATCCTTTCTTCGTTTTCTCAGTTTACATCACTATTCTAAATTTAAAATAGGGATCTTCTTGCTGCTTGGTGACACTGTGAATCTGTCATCATGTTACGACGTCTCTAAGAAGTAAAATTTTAGCATTCTAGATTTGGTATATACATTTTTCTTTCAATAGATTTTATTTCCAAGACATGAAGTGGTGGTGAAACTATAAGTGCGTCTGGTGTGTTCATCAGCGTATAAAGCTGATTCTGTATTGAAGGGTCCTTGTTGCAAAGACGAGAATTTTCTATTGATTAGACTTGACAACAAAGTTTAAACCTTTACTTTCATGCACCATAGTTCTTGGCCATCATGATTCTACAAAGTACCATGTCAACTGATACAAATCGTCACATTGTCATGTGATAATCTAAAACTTGATGACACAGACCATGACCATTTCAAAAGTCACTAACTTTACAGGAACCTTTGTCAGGAACCAAACCCCTTTGGAAAATATCCATCTGAAATCCCTTCGAATATCATGCAAGAATTTACGGGCGTGACATGTAACAACCAATATACTTTGAAATGTTGGTTATAATTGGATGTTAATAACATTTCACAGACACAAATATTTTTAACCTTTTGTTTTAAAAAAAAACAAAACTTTGAACTTTAATGAGCGAAGACTTCATTCATGAAACGTTGCAGGAATGCGAGGAACTTATCTCGAAGGGAATTACTGGTACTGGGCAAGGATTTCATACACCTGGCAGGCGATTGGGTGGTGTTCCTCTCCAACCTCCATTATCATCCCTTAGCCAGACTGCACTAGCTTCTGCAGAGAAACGGGCACATATTGGGTCTTTACTACCATCAGGGTCCAAGAGGATAGGAGGAAATACTGACATTATGACTGCACTTAGTCCGATACAAGCTGCTGCTATGGCAGCAGAAAGGAGAATGTATGATGACTTGTGGTGTGGATCTGTATCAGAAGGCATAAGTATTGCAGGAGGCAGTAATTATAAGCCTTGCCATCCTGCATCTTCAGAATATGGTGGCTCATTAGTAACTTCTCAAGGAGAGCAGGGAAAGGATTTCATGACAGGGGTCCATAGTGGCAACAATAATGGAGATGGCTTGAATTACCATAACATGCCCAAACGGAATATTAGTGATCACCTATCTGGTGGAATTTCAGTATCTTCCAGTGCATCATCTTGTGATCAGAAGGATGGTGAAGACCTGGCTATTTGGGAGTGCAGTATGTGCACACTTTTTAACAAGGTATGTTCCTCTTTTGTCTTTTGGCATGAGTTCTCCCTTATTCTCTTGCAATGCATACTATCTTTGTCTTTATTATGTTATTTTCCTCTAGGAGCATAATTGAGTTCATGTCACGTCAAATGTCAATGACTTAGAAAAAACAAAGTAATAAACTTTTTTTTTTTTGAGAGGGAATAAAGAAATGAACCTGATGTCTTAAATGTTATTCTTTCTATTATCAATGAGTAGAAATTCACTGGAATAGGAAGGTGAAATGGTCTTTTGAGGTACATTATATAACTTATTATGATTCATATTTTAAATTATTTGCATCATATATAGTAATATAGTATGTGGGTGTGTCATTTGAATTTCAAAATTAGAACAGAAACACATGAAATTGTTATAACATGACTCACAAACTAAATAGCGGTGGATCATCACATCTTAGGATTATGCAATTTTTGTTCCCTTTTTAAGTTTCTCATCCACAAATCTCTTTTTATGTGTCAATTATATTGAATGTGACATGCTTTTCCACAAGCATCATATGTTGATCTATGAAAATGAGATGTGTTTTGGAAGTACTAATGTGCTTTCCCTGCTGACTACGTAGCCACTTTCACTATTTTGCGAGGCTTGCGATGCACAGAAACCTAAAGCTGTTGCATCCAAGTTTAAGACCTGGGCATGTAAGTTTTGTACACTAGAGAACAACATCAAGCTAGAGAAATGTGCAGCCTGTGGACAATGGAGATATTCTTCTGGTCCTGCACCTAATTATGGTTCTTGAATTATTTGTGCTGCCGCTGGGCACCATAAGGTGTAGTTGTAATGAACCTTTGCAAGTGTTACTGTGTCATTCCCTCTTTTGATATTGTCACAGTTAACTTGGTATAATAAATATTTCATATTATGCCCTCGTCAATTTGTTTGTTTATCGATAGGCTTTGACATTATTTATCTCTACCACTGGTTGACATGATAACATTTGCGTTATTGGCAAGTTTTGATTCCAAATTTATGATAAAATTGTGATCAATTTGAAGCCACAGGCACTGTTGCCATTCGCAAATTCAATTGGTGCAGTCTGTTAGATGCCAAGTGAACCTTTCTTCAGTAGAAATGAACTTTTTAGTTGAGTTATTTATTAGGTCATGGTATCAAAAGCTATTCCTCGTATATACGGGATAACGGGAGAAGAAAACAATCCAAGAGTAGAATAAGAGTGAAAAGTAAGGCAATGATGAAGATCTGTACAAGAGTTGTTTGCTGATAATGAAGCTGTTGGCATTATAAGTTCATTCGCCTATTCAGCCATTATTCAGAATCCTAACAGATCAATTTTATCTCATTTGTCTCGGAGTTGGAATCTAGTTGTGAAAATTTGAGCTAAATGGTTAATTTATGTGCACCCATGAATCAATCATTATTTTGATTTCATGGATTTGTTGGAGTTAATTGAGCTGTCATATCGTTTTATCAAGTGCCACTACTCTTTGTATTGGCTTGGCCCCTTGGGATGTTCTACGTAACATAACCACATTGACCTTTTAGATTTTTTTGGGTACTTGCAAAAGTTTCATTGCACATGACCACTATCATGTAGATACTTCAGTTGTTTATATATCATATAAATGAAGAGATGATTTGTGACCATTAAGAAGATATCAACATGGAAATGCTGTCATTTCATGATCTTAATCATTATAAAACCTTATTTACTGAAGATCGAGTACACTTCCATAAAATTCTTAGAATGTTCCACTTCATGTTCTCTGTTTCTATCAGAGATTTTTATTATTACTATTCTATTTTCTTTTCCATAGTGTTTTTTTTGGACAAGAAAAAAAAAGTACTACTCTTGGGTAGCCATCTCAATTGCATTAAAGTGTTCTAAAAGTACATTATACAAGTGTAAAATCATAGTCCATAAAAAATGGGTAATAAACAGAGAAGGAAGGTTTGATAATAAGAGGGGGCGTAAATGCCCATTGACAATATTTTCTATATAACATTTCGCTCCAAAAAATGGTGTGATTTTGTTGTAGCTAAATAGCTTAAGTGATATTGGGTCGTTTGGATGCAGCATAAAGTTGAGGAGAATAAAATAGAAGAATATTGTATTTTGAAAAAAGTAAAGATATTTTTATTCCACTTAACGTTTGGTGTTCAATATTATAATAATAATAAAATATTTATATAAAAATATATGATTGATTTTTTAAAAAATAAAATACGGTCAAAAATTTTAAAAAAAGAAAAATAAGACACTTATTCTTTTTCACGAAAATAAAATGGTGGTTTTACATTTTTCAACATGATTTCACGATTTTTGAAGTTTAACTGAGATAGTCATATTTTACGTCATGTTTGACTATATTCTCGAAATATTGAAATATTCTGCCTGTTTATCCTCTAACCAAAGGCCCAGCCCGTATGGTATGTAGAAACCTCCAAAAGGTGCCAATGGCTCCTAGCCCGTCACCACACCTCAGTGGCGGTGAGGCATCGGAAGAAAGGATGATGAAAATCCTCCACGGGCACAATGCACATAATATATTCGAACTAGGTGTCTCCTCAGCAGCTAAGTGAAATTTATTACGTCGAGGGATTTGGGGCCTTTCAGATGCATCGAGAGTCTGTTGTGAGCTTTGTTGATATGGAGCTCGTTGGCAGTAGTTGCAAGTACAGATGATGCATCGAGAACATGCCAAAGATGTTTCATCAGCAAGATGATCCTACTACTGCAGGACGAGATGACAAGCAAAATAGTTGAGATGGAGTGGTAATCAATTTTTATTAAGTAAAATCTTGAATTCAAATTTTTATAAATGTAGAATATTTTTATTACGAATCTCAATTATCACGATAAGGGGCGAATTTAATTGGACCGAACTTTAATATTTGGACAATTTACATTTCATCAGTACTACTTTTTAGACATTGAAATCTGACCAAAAGAAATAGGACAACAACAACAACAAAGTCTTATCCCACTAGGTGGGGTCGGCTACATGGATCATACGACGCCAATATTCGTTGATCCATGTTCATGTGATTTGACAGGATTTTACGCTGGCTGTCGGGGCCTAACACAACCCTCCTTCTTTATCCGGATTTGGGACCGGCTATAAAACATAGGCGAAGTTTTATCTGACCAAAAGAAATAGGACAAGCAAAGAAAATTGAACAAGGTCATCACCAACGCCCATAATTCTACCAGCCCATCATGCAAGCAAAGCGAGGTGTTAGTGTGCACCGAGGCCATTACAATACAACCCATCTTTCATGTTTTTCTTTGTGAGATATAACATGGGGTTTCTTCTCCCCTTTGCATTATATACTTCTCTTCTTTTTTCAACCGTTGAGGTTCTATTGTGACATATTTCAACTATTTTGAAATCTTTATGAACTCGTATTCTTCTTTTTTTCGGATCAAACTAATTACATTCAAATAATGTGACTGTGAGGCCTCCAGTGTATTGTAGCTGAATTATTTCGCACCTGAGTGTTCTATGCAATATGGACAAGTTAGTTTCTCTGCGGTCATCCAACTAGATAACATCTCATAGACAGGAAAATCATTAATTGTCCACAATAAGGCAGCTTTAAAGGTAAAGTTTTGTTTGGTCGACACATCATAAGCGACGACATCATCCCACAATTCTTTTAACCCATCAATTAGATGTTGTAAATATACGTCTATCTTCTACTTAGGACTGTGAGTACTAGGAACAATGCGTGTCAAAAATATATAAAGTGCATACATACAAATTTCATGAGACAAATTATATGGTGTTACTATGATCGGCCAACATAAATAAAGAATTGAAGTCTGACCGTACGGTGTAAAACCATTCGCGCATAATCCGAGCCTTATGTTCCTTTCGTCACTAGCAAAATTTGGATGCATACGATCAAAATGTTTCCACGCTTCACTATCCGATGGGTGAAGCATGACACCTTCAGAAGTATTATGTTGTGCATGCCACTTCATTTGCGAAACTGAACCTAGAGACGAGTATAGTCTTTTAAGTTTTGGAATAAGAGGCAAATAATGCATTCTTTTCGTAGCTACCTGAGTTTTGTTAGTCACTCTATATCGTTTGGCCCCACAAAATTTGCATTTATTTAGATTGATGTCATCACCATAATATAACATACAATCATTGCGACACCAATCTATTTTAGTTGAGCCGAGACTAAGTTTAGAAACAAGTCATTTTGTCCTATAAATTTTTTTCGAAATGCAAGTCCCAATTGGTGTGACATCTTTTAAAATATCCAGAATGCATAAAAACATGCTTGTGAAATATTGTGATATGCTTTCATATTCAACATTCTAACAGCAAGTCATAGTTTCGAATGACTTTCACACCTGGGCCATAAGGGTTGGCTCGAAGCGTTTAACAACTCAAAAAAATCTTTTGCTTCTGAATTTGGTGTCTCGTCATCTTGTTCAAATTCTATGTTCCCATACTCAATTGCAGCTGCGTCATAAACTAGTTGTTCGTATTGTGAAGTAAATCCTTCATGAGAATCGACAGAATGGAGACCTTGATTTGGCATGCTTGTTGAAGGTGCTCCTTCATTTAAATCATCCCATTGCCAATAATTTGGTTTGAAACCCCTTTTATACAAGTGAACCTTAACTGTCTCTAAGGTTTGCAACCTTGTGCTAAGACATTTCAAACAAGGACACCTAATTATTTTTTCCCGTTGAAATTGCAAAGATTGACATGCCACACCAGTGTAATATTCAACGCTATCTATAAATTCTCGTGTCAAACCTCTACGACCAAGATTATTTCTATTGTACATCCATCGACGATCGTTCAGATATGACATAATTTATGTAATATTTTGCAAGTTATACTAATTAATTTTTAAAATTTTATAATAAGGAGCACATCAGAATTAATCATGACACTTACACGAAGAATAGGGATTGATGTGTAAAATAAATTTAAATAAACAATCACTACAAAGGTTTACATATTAAATTCTAAATAAAATATCAAAGAAACATCATAAAACACTAATCTATACTATATTAAAAGAAGAGTACTTTTGATGAGAAGATGACATTTGACCCTTTCTTATGATGACATGTGTCCTTTAGAGTTTATGATAGTAAGTATCTATACTATATAGTAAGTAAAGATATTATACTCATTAAGCAATTAATCTAATAACTAGACTTGATATGTGCATACGTGTTGCTTTTAACGGTGTACATTTATTTTATAAGAGTAATAGTTTTATATAATATGAAATTATATAATAACTTGGTAATAAAAAATTATCACTAACTTTTTATAATAAAATAAGCATAGTACTTGACCCTCTATTATTTTTGCTTTCATATTATTTAAATATATGAATACTTTATTTTGTTTTCTTTTAACTCATTATATCATGATACTTTTGCACAATTCAAAATATTTATATTATAAATTTTGTTATCCTCTAAAAATATGGTGGCGTGCGGTTGGTTGGAGAGGATACACTTGAATAGAAATTTTAAGACCATTAATATCATTATATAATAAGATGGACAGCATTAACCAATTTGAATTTATATTTTGAATTTTTTTATTCATTCTATTCAATTTTGTATTCCTAAGATATTTATTAACATTTTATATGCAAAATATATTTAATTTTAGCTATTTTTTCTTATTTTTATTCTTTGCAATTGGAATTCATTTTTTTTTCAACCATTGATATATAATTATAATAAATAATATGTTGTATGGTATGAACGTAGGTTGTGCACCAAGGCTATGCATGGATTGGTCCAAAGGCATGTATGGTGAGGTAACTATACAATTGCTTTTAAAATTTATATCATCACATTTTTTATACATTAATGATATTCCAAAAACCAAACGAAGATTAAAAGTTAATCAAATATTTTATTTTATTTCTTAAATGCAATAGGGTAGCCATTTCGAGAACGTGGTGAATATGTCATCATGGTCATAACCCATTAATCATCCAACATATAACTTTGGAGCATAATAATAATATTTGCATAGCAACTGAGTGAAATACTTAATCAAATAAACAATTATGTAACTGACAAAAAATATTCATTAGAAGAAAAAAATATGTGAGCAACTTCATTGTTATGTGAAACAAATATATTTAACTAAGTGATTTTATTTTTTATTTTATGTTGCTTTATTTTGGCACATTATTAGTTATTATTTAAAATATGTATACACTACACTAGCTTTGTTGCTTTCCATACATTTATAATATTTATTCTTCTGTTCCTTGGTCAATTTTTCAGTAAACATATAAAAGTAATTAATAATTAACTTCATTTTGTTTCAGTGTATCAATAATAAAAAGGTTATAGTTGCAATAACTGACTTCCTAACATATCAATAGTTCACAATAAAAGAGGCTATCTGTTAGCACATCAATATATAATGACATAATATCTTTTATATATACAAGTAATAGCACACTAAAACAATAAAAAAAAACTATCCATTACTAAATCAATCAGTTCCTTAGCAACTACCTCCACACATATTGATTCTTTTTCTGCAAACTAGCTATAAATACTCCAAAGCAGATGCACATGCCACTTCATTCATGTATTCTGCTCAATCTGATTTTGAATAGTGCATGGAGGAGATTATAATTAACCATACAACTAATGGGGATCATGTGATCTTTCATGCATTTTGGTATTTTTTATGCGCTCATGAGAGTCTACGATGAGCAATATACTTCATTTCTTGCTGCACTCGAGCCAATCTTTAAAGAATATGATCTTCCATCATTCTCATTATTAGATGATTGCATTATGTCTCCGGCAAGTAGCCACATATGGTTCTTGCCATTACTTTGAATGGTTTGACAATCAAGAAGGTATGCTTTGCATGAGACTTTAATTTGATAATCTATATTTGGTGAACGTATCTTGATATGATCAGCATGACTTAGTTCATACTTCTTTTTTTTTTTGTAAATATCATATGTAGGCAAAAATTATTTATGAAATTGGCTCCTTAGCATATATCCTATATTTATTTATTTGTTCATTTCGTAATCGGAAGAACCCTTTTAATTTGGCTTTCAACATTGTCATATCTATTGAAAATTTTATTTTGTAAATTAATTCCTTACAATAGAAGCATTTTAAATTAAATTTTTTTAGAACATTGTCATTAACTTTTTAATCTTTTGCTTATAATGAATAATCTTTTATTTGTCTTTAAGCATTATCATATATATATGTGTGTGTATCATTTCAATATAATTTTATTTATTAAAAATTTATTATTCTAGAACAAGCATAATTTCTTTTTTTAATATTATTTATTTGTCACTTCTTAGTTTGTGCCAAGTTCATATATGTCATTTATAATATAGTATAAAATATTAAATATCTCATTTTACCTCCCAATCTAAAGCTATTATGCATAAATTGAATGTGTTCAAACTCACAAAGCACGAGAGAAATGCATGCAATGCTAGCATGTTTCGTTCAATAGATGATTAAGTGAGTGAGAAAAAAAAGAAGGTTAAGTGAGAAAGTTGTTGCACCCATACTAGCATTTTAATTCTATTCGAATTGGGTGTAAAAGCAAAAAATGAAAAATAAAAAAACATACATGGAGTGAGCATGTGCCACAATGGCTGTTTTTATTTTGTGGATGAATTATTATTCACATAACTTTAATATGATTTCATAAAATAAAATGTTATATTTAAATTATTCAGTTTTAATTTGACTTTATATGGAAAGGTTGTAAAAATGTGTTGTAGATTGATTGAAATCTGAATGTGTCATTATGAATTGCAATTTTATAAAAACTTACATGTTAATTTTATTTATCCAATTCTATGGTGATTGTTTCTAAAAGAAGCATACTCTCATTCCACATGGTAAGCTCTTAATTTTTCAAAAATATATAGATAATTATTTTTCAATTAACAAAATTCATAGTTTAAAATTTATTTGATAATATATTATTTTAATACATATATATTATTTTATTTGACTACATGTCATGTCAACACTTTATTAACCTGAAAATATGCCAGAGTAAAGGATTATTTTGTAACTTACAAATTTATATGTTGAAGAATCAATTTATTACAAAATGAAGTTGGAAAAGTAGAATGCAATAGATGGAAGTGGAGGAAGTAGTGATAAAAATTACTAGATTTTTTTTATAAAATTAAAGTGAAATAATTGAATAGTATTTTTTAGCATATGATAATTATGACAATTTTACATGTTGATTATATAGGTAGTTAATTATTACTAAATATCATTAAACATAAATTTTGTTTTTGTACCATAAACACATTTTATTAATTAATTTTCCACGATATCAATGGAATTATGCCCTAAAATTAACAATAATAGATTTTAAATTAATTAGATAAACAAATGATAATTACAAGAAAACAATAATTTATTTTTTATAATTTATCATCAAACGCATAAAATTAGAGTAACTTCACCATAATTCTTTAATTTTGAATCAATCCCATTTTTTTTCAAATTTCATGTTTGTAATACATCGATATCTCAATTTATAAATTTATAATTACTTATTTAACTTGCCATAACAGGTTTTCAATTCAATTTGCTGAATATATGGATTGCTAATTTGAATCCCACACATGTAAATTTAACTCAAATAAAATATAATATATTTTATTAAAATAATATATAATCACTTATTATAAAATAAAATTCCAAATTTTAAGAGAGAGAGAGAGGTGAATCCTACATAACACCCGCATAAATTGAACTATTGAACTCAAATAAAATAAAATATATTTATTAAAATATATAATAAATGAAAGAATAAGTGGTAAAAGAATATTGATGCGGACCTTACTTAGCATTCACATAAACTAAACTCAAATAAAATAAAGTATATTTATTAAAATAATATAAAGATACTTATTAAAATAAAATATAAAAAATTAAGAAAAAGAGAGAAGGAGAATTTTTATATATTATTTATTACATTTATTTTATTTTATTTTAGTTCACATCATATCAACATTTTAGTAACTTGAAAATTTGTCAGGCTAAAGGACTATTTTGTAACTTACAAAATTATAAGTTGAAGAATCAATTTATTACAAAATAAAGTCGAAAAACTAAAATACTATAAAGTGAAAGTTTCGATAGTAATGATATATTTCTAAATTATTTTATAAAATAAAAATAAAAGATTGAAATTTTTTTAGCATAGGATAATTATATTAGTTTTACAAGTTGATTATATAAATTATTAATAAAAAATATTTCATCATTAAATATAAATTTTTATTTTCCTACCATTCACACAATTTTTGAATCTTTCATGATATCTAAGAAATTATACCATAAAATTCATTTTCACTATTTTTTACTTCCATTTTATTTCATAATTTTTTCTAATTATTTACATATTTAATGCAGTTGTAGTTTTTATATTAATGAAATTTATGTGTATGTCCCATATCTCGTATTATATAAGTATTGCAATGTTATCATAAAAAATAAAAGCACTAATGTGTGTGTGTGAGAGAGAGAGTAAAGAATTAAAAAGAGTTATATGGCAAGTGGGAACTAAAATGAAAGGGAGAGAGATGAAATAAAGTAAGAGAATATTATTTAAAGTAAAATGAGAAGTGTGGAGTGACATTAAGCACTTATAAACAGAGAGAGGACATAAATTTCAGAAGGAAGAAATCAAACGGTCAAAAGAAAATGTACACTAGAATAATTCATCTTAAACATTTTCTATCCTAGAGAAAAAAAAAAAGAACATAATTGTGGCCTTCGGGTAGTGCTTGATGGAGAAGGGACAAAGCTGCAGGCTCCGGGAGTCCATGCATGGCATTAACAAAAAAAAAATAGTGTTATATATCCAAGTCCTCCTTACTCACCAGAGAGCAACGTAAGAGACGGCCTCGTCGTTAAAAGAGCAACATTAATAAAAAAAAATTTATTTAATTCAGTCCATCAAACTTTGATATTATATTAAAATTAATGTGTTTAATCATTCTTACTAAAAATTTTAAATCATTAAAAGAAGAGTAATATAAATAAATTTTATATTCTTCACAGTTAGGCAACGTTTAGTTACAGAATAAAATAAAGAATACATACTTATTTCGATGAATATTGCCAAACGAGTAGGAGAATAAAGTTAAAATGATGAAAATACGTTTTGAATGAAACTACGTTGAAAATCGTGATACCATTGTTATATTCTTACAAATAGCGAAATTTTTATTCCATCAAAATAAAGGAATACATATATTCTCATAATTTTCATTTTTTATCATTTCTTTTATTTTTTATAATTTAACCATATATTATTATATTATTATTTTTATAATAATGATTATTACTAAATATCAAGTAGTTATAATAAATATTTTTATTATAATATATAATATATTTAAAATTTATTCTTGCCAAATCAAAGAAAAAGCAGTATAAAAATTTATTCTCATGAATAAAATTTCTTATTCTTTAAAAAAATATTTTTTGTTCAAACTGACCTTATTCTCATGAATAAAATTTCTTATTCTTATTCTTTAAAGATAAAGATCCCTCCCTCCGTCCGTAGAACAAGACGTATGCACGCTTGTTGGGGTCCGCCGCATGGAAAAGCACGTACATTTCTTTTTTTTTCTTGACACTTTTTTAGGTTGTGTATATATTTACCTAAAAAAATGATTTCGACATTAAGAAGTCAATAGGTGTAACGAACTCAATATTTATTAAATAAATATTTTATTTATTAGTAAAATTTGAAAATTCATTGTTTAATATTTTAGAATTATTTAAC
Source organism: Pontederia crassipes (assembly GCA_030549335.1). Classification (NCBI taxonomy): domain Eukaryota; kingdom Viridiplantae; phylum Streptophyta; class Magnoliopsida; order Commelinales; family Pontederiaceae; genus Pontederia; species Pontederia crassipes. Next base: position 3,197,271 of record CM060185.1, on the reverse strand, counting down.
TTTTAAATTGATAAAAATTATGGAAAAAATTTAAGGAAAAGAGAGTTTGATAAGAGATGGAATTTGTTATGGAGATATTTATGAGATTATTAAGTTAATTCGGATTTAATTAAATCTAAAAAATAATGATGTGATTAATTAGTGATGGATGATTAATATTAATTTCAAAAGAGTTCAAAATCTAATAGAAATTAGAACCCTAGACTATCTCAATAAATAGACATTAAAAAAGTGACTGAAATTCTATTTAGCCAAATAAATTTTTTGCACCACGAGCCCTACTTTGCTCTCTATTTTTACACAAACTGAGACATCTTGGAGAGACGCGGCGACTAATTTCAAAACCAGCATATAGAAGAATATCTTTCAAGTGGTGGTTGCAAGTTTTGGGACGTGGATGGAGAGTAATTTTCGGCCTAAATTCGGAGTTTGTGTAGTTTTTTCAAAAAAAAAAAGAATTGCAGTTGATTTTTTTAACTAGCTTTAGGTACGTAGAGAGAATCTCTATGTCTTTGGTTTTCTACGACATGGAAATTTATTCCCTTCTTCTATGTACCGAGCATCTCTTGATATAAATTATGCGTTGTTTGAATATCGTATGGCATGGTTATGATTATCGGAAAGTCACGTCAGCACGCGTTTCTCCATCGGCGACAGTACCCGGCCCGAATTGTATGAAATTCGGATCGAGCTAGATTCGGAACCGGACCGAGTTGAAAAAAAATTGATTGGGGTTCCTATTGGCTTGGCCCGAGTGTTGGCTTCGTCTCGGCTCAGGTGCGATGCAACGAATTGGAGGTGAACCGACCAACCCGGCCCTGGTTCACCATAGACTCGACCTAGGTTTTGACCCTTCAGAGGAATTTTTGGTAGTTTTCGAATACGGCACGGATTCTATCTGACACGGGCCAGGTTAGGGGGTGAAAAACCTATTTTTGAATATTGTATTATGGATTATTGAATGCATGTGATTAATCATTTTTTATCCACCGTGATCTTGTTATTGACAGATTTGACATCATCATATCATTTAGATCTCATTTGATATTATTGATATTATTGTTCAATCTCATCATGTGACTCATCATATTATCGATTCAGTAGTTTTTTTTTATTTGGTCATTGTTTAACCTAAATTAAATTATTAAAGATAGATCTATTAAGTAAACAAAATAAAAAGCGAAAACTGTTGGGTCTTCATATTCTTCGATTGTCACTAAGCCTCTTATGTCATATTGTTATCCGTTATCGTATGGCATGAGACATATAGCGTATCTAGATGTTTGAGACATCATCATTTAGAGAAGCTATGATTGTTCTGTGATTGTCTATAGTCCTCCATCACGAATTATTATTTAATGTTATTATTAAAGGACGGCTTGCCGTGATATCCCCCACTCGCATGCATAAAAGAAACATGAGAGTTTTTCCTAAATTGATCGAGCACTCTCTATTGCAATGTTATTAAAATCGGACCGGACCGGCCTGTTCAACCACGAACCGGCATCTAGTCTGGTCCGATTTGATGCCAAAATTGCAATGATGATCTGATCGAAAAAAATCGGTTGAACCGGTATAAACCGACGAACCAAGAAGAACCCGGATTAACTTAAAAAGGAAAAAATTCAAAAACCAGTAAAAAGAAGGAAAGAAAAAGATAGGAAGAAAACAATATAAGGAAAAGTAACTTATTTGAATCATAGAAAAAATAGTAAAATCAGGATAATTAATGGAGAGAGATAGAATGAAAGGTCAGAAAAAGGAAAGCAAAATAAATGAAGAAAGAGATCAAGGAGTGGAAAATAAAAATAAGAATAAGAAGATATAAGAGTGATTTATGGTAATAATAAACTAATATATTGTTAAGACCATTAAATGATAAAAATATAGAGAATTAATGAAGAGAGAGGGAAAAATGAGAAAATGAAAGAAAGATTAATGAAAAGAAAAAGCAAGAAATGGAAAAAAATAAAGTAAAATAAAATTAAAACATAAGAGTAATTTATGGTAGAAAAACTTTAACATATTATTGATAGCATTTACTGTGTCAATAAAAAATTAATAATAATAAATCAATATTAAAAATTTATGTTAGTATTACTAACCTTATAGATTACTAATTTTTTATACATAATATAATATTTGTTATGGACATGCGTATAAATTATTATATATACTATTATTTTATGAAAATCCGGTTCAATCCGATCGAACCCGATCAGATCGGTCTAACCACGACCCAGTTGGCCGTCCGATTCGATTGTCGGTCCGATTATGATAACATTGCTCTATTGTATTAGATAACTCCAAAGATTGAATTGAATTGAATCGAATAGAATGTAAATCGAATTGAATTGAATTAAATCATGGTCATCTAGATATTGGTGTTGATTGACATTGCCTCCACCCACTGAATCGAATGAAAATTATTATTGATCAATGACCATTAATATTGATATCGAATTGAAATCATTAAATTAATAGTCCCATAATGATAATGCATAATTGATTTTATTGTTAATTATTAACTGATATTAATTGATCTTTTGACCTCTTTCCTGATCCTCTTCATTAATCTATGACTATAATGATTTATTGATCTAATCCATCCAGTGCTCTATTGCTTATGTTTCTTTGAGCATCGTTGATTATTGATTATTGTAATGGTTAGCAAAGGCGGAGCTAGAAAAAATATTAGTGGGTTCACACCAAGGTTCGAACACTACCCCCGTAGAGCAACCAACACCCTTTCCACTCTACCAACTTGAGGCTTGTGACAAATAACTGTTGCGTAAACTAGTTATTCGCATTTCAGTGTCTGCACATGTAGGCGTGAGAAGGTGCTTGGCGCCACCACTAGGTTAGACTCTACGTACTGAATATTTTCATACTCATGAGTTTTCCCCTACATCTGGATTCATGCAGGTGAGTTGATAATAGAATATGGTGATATAGGCGGTCAGGCTCAAGTTCAGTGACAGAAATATTACACGTGGTGTAGAATTGTGTCCTATTAGATTTATTTATCATTTAGTTTCTATATAATGTGGAGTTATGGACGTTCCAACTCCTCTTATATTATGGATTTTAGATGTTCTTATTATTAATTTTGCATTTTATGCTTTATATTTTTGCAAAAATTATTTTATAGAGAATTGTGTAGCGTCTCTAAGATGACTCTGAGCAGTGGGTCTCAACATATTTGAAATAAAATGAATAATATATTATAATATAAATTTTTTATGAGCTTTTCTTCACAAATTGTGGAGGAAAAATATGTCGACATTTTGAAAATGATACATTATTAAATATATTTTAATATTTCAGGAGTTGAATTTCTGAGATCTAATATATTATATTGTTTTTAATTTCTTTTAAGAGTCAAAAGTTTGAGGTTCAATACATTGTATTATTTTTAAATTACTGAAGGAAATTTCCTTCTTCATTTGAGACAAATTTTAACTCCGTCACAAATTATAAAGAAAAGAAACCATCGTATTTTAACATTTCAAGAGTTCGGATTCATGAGGTTCAATATATCATATTATTTTTACTCTTTTTTTACAATTCTTCCTTGAAATTTGCAAAGTACAAAGAAGATATTCGTTGCAAATTCTAAAAATAATATTATATTAAATATATTTAATATTTCAGATGCTTGGATTCTTCAAGTTTAGGTAAATTTCACTACTTGCTCTCATACTTTATTCATTTCCCAATTCTATCATTTGTACTTAAACTATTATTCAACTATTAACTTATTTCATTCCTAAGGAGGGCTGGGTGTCACGCCCCACTCTCTGCCATGTCCCAGGATGGGATTGGGATGCAACGACCGCATGCTAGACGAGCAGGAATAGCGGGTGACGCTGGGATGCATCGGGACGAGCGCAACGACCCGATGCATACGAACCAAAGCAAGATGCTTTGGGATGAGGAGCAACGCCATGGGACGTGACGGGGTCGAGCAAGAACCTTCGTGCAGGCCTTTGACATGGTGCATGTCCCTAGGACGGGGCGTTGTCCGGTTTGACAATGGAGCGCGGTTATGCCCCGAAGCCATGGTCGTCCTATGCAACGAACGAATAGATGGTGTGACACTCCTAGTACGAGGAGAGGGAGATGTGACGAGCATGGTAGGCGTGCGACGAGCGTGGAAGTGAGGCGCAATCTTACTAGTAGAAGTAGGACTCCTAGTCCGAGTAGGAGTCGGACCAGGGCACTAATGCTGGATGGCGAGGAGGCATGGCCAGCAACCTAAAGATGATAGAGAAGTTTGGACAAGCACAATGGGGAGGTGAGGCAATGAGGGGACCCGGTTTGAAATTATGCACATTTTGACAGGGCACGGCTATGGGGCATGACACGACACGATTGTGGGATGCGATGCGGCATGACGGACGAGCGGCACGGGCGTACGGTGCACAATGGCAGCAAGGAGAGGTCCGGCCCATCTCAGCTCATCCCAAAAGATTCGACGAAGATGGCAAGCTTTGAAAAGGAAGGTTAGCCATAGGAAGGGACGTGTGATTCCTCCAAAATAGGAAGGCTGGCGGATGGAAACTAAGGTACATGTGGCACTTACTTTCCACTGTGACAAGAGGACAATCAGGGCTGATTGTCTTGGGTGTTCGACTTGGCAAGTAAGTAAAAGATTATGGCATGTCATCAGGGCACCCAAAAGGGGGTTTTGCTGATTGACGTGATCGTGTAGGATCCCTTAATTTAAAGAGAGTTATAAATGGACGATAAAGGTGGACGACCCTAAACTTGTATAAATAGACACGTGTAGGTGACTTGTATATTTAGCAATGGATCGATTGATCCAAAGATGGAATAGATTATAGCTTTCCCCTTTATTTTTGTGTGTATTCTTCTACGTGTGTTCTACGAGGGCATGAAGGTGTGGCTTGTATATTCAAGGAGGTGTTCTCTTCGGCAACCATCGAGTCTTGGTTCCCGCAGCAGCCACGTGTCACACCATACTTCATCCTACTTGAATGCAGTGCCGACACCTCACCTTCACACTTAGAGATTCAGCCGATTCTTCTCAAGGAATGGTGGGCAGCAATGACGTTGGTGCTCTCCTAGGATCACGCTCAACACTTCTTGGCAAAGTCAAATAGGACGGATATTCCAGTTGGATGGATGAGTTACTCGTACTTGGCCTTTGGAAGACTAACACTTTCAGTGCACGAATGCTTCACTAACTCTGCCTGAATAAGTCAAAGTCCTCTCAAATATGTCTGTCTTCTGTCTAGCCAAAATGGCCCCTTATATAGCCTTCTAAAGAGGCAGTTTCTTAACTGCCTTTGTGCAACTAACCCATTTTCTAGTCAATCCGAGTTTGTGGGCTTCCAGTCAATATGAATCAACCCATTGACTTTTAACTCCCTTTGATCATCAAGATAGATATTCTCCCACAATCCAGCAGCCTGGGATGCACCCTTTCGTGATACTCAAATCCAGAAGTCCAGCATTAAGACAACGTAGTAGTTCCACGTTCTCGGATGCTGCAGGTGTACGTTGGCAAAAGTGGGCGGTGATCATTATAACTGTCGAGCGGTTATGTCCCAAGCCAATGGTAGGTTAGTCAACTATCATGCGGCACACATATTGGCGGAAGAGACTTTGGTCGATGGATAGTTACACAAGGAGTACAGCAAATTCGAATTTGAAGGTATGTCTGAAAGAGTGCCAGTGAACAAGTGCGTTCACACTGTGAAGAGTTGAGACAACCAAGGTAAGGGCGTTACAACTCCCCCCTCGAATCATTGTCAGTCTTGACAACTCCTTGAGTCTGGCGATCAACTCAAGGTCATCTCCAAATCTTGCACCTGTCCGCAAGTTGCCCGTTCTTGATGAACTTTCACAGACTTAAATTTTGTTCCCCATTCAAAATACTAAGCTTTCATGCCACAGACTTAATTGCATTCAATGGAAATCTTAAGGTGCCAACTTCACGCAACTAGTCTAAACTTTCTACTATGACCCAGACAAAAAGTTCGATTCTGAGTTTTGCCACTTCTTGAAATGTAAGTCTCTCGGACTAACATTTCCGCAACCTTAGACTCTCTACGCAGAGCCCGCCTATGACACATACCAAGGCTTATCCGACTGGCATCAACTCTTAGTGTCCTTCGCCCATCTATGAGGATACTTTGTTATGAGTGTTATTCATACCAATATAGACACAAGGGAGGCACCAACCGACTTAACCGAGTCTTATCATGGTCATTTGTTGTCTATCGATCAGTCACCAAATTGACCTTCGTTGTCCATCAGTCACCAAACTGATTCGGGACATGAATCAATCGCCAAATTGATCCGACCAGTCATCAAACTGATCCTAGGACACTGGGAACCTTAGTCAGTCGCCAAACTGACTTGGACAAAGTATAACAAGTTCCTGTCCCAATTTTGTTCATGCATCCTTGTACGGGTAGCTAAGCCGTTCCAACGATTAAACATGAACAGAACCCCTTTGGGTCCTTGTGGATATGGGAACCGCCCATAATCCACTCAACATGGCTGACTCATTCGGACTTTTACCATCCTTCAGTCCACCTACCATTCGGTTGGTCAACTTTTTCGAATATCTTTCAATCCTTCTGTTGCGTCGTTCATGCCCCATGATACGAGTGATTAAGTCACCCTTATGGTCGCCCATGAACAGGATTCTCATAGACCGAGGACTCACCCACGATCTACCCAACATGACCAATGATAACTTGGGATCCTTTCTCGCTTCGAGTCATTCGGTTGGTTGACTCATTTGAATGTCTTTCAATTCTTAAAATAACCAAGTCATTTCATGTTCTATAGAACATGTGTGAGTAGACAGTTCACTCCATCATCTCCCAGAACAGGATCCCGCAAGATCCTTCGAATGTGGGACACCCCCATTCGTGTGGCATGGTTGTTTCTTTCGGGCGTCGGCACTACATCCTTCAACTGACCATCCATCGGTGCATTTCTTTGGATGCCCCCAACATCCTTCTATCACACCGCTCTTCCCTAAGGTCGGGATGAGCTAGGCAACTACTTGCCTTTGTCATGGTCTATCTTGGAGGAGAAATCGTCTCTTTCCAAAGCATGACAATATTCTATGACAGAGGTCTCCGCATACATCTTCCTTCTCGGACCTCGGAGTGTGCCACCCACTCGTATCTTGACTCATCCCAAGATTCAGATGAGTACCACAGTCTATTGCGGTCGAACTAGTGCTGCCATCATCCTACTTTCTTTCGAGGATGTGCTCAGTCCTGAGAATGCTTCTTGAGCAATCTCTCACTTGTCCCAAGACTTCCGTTGAGTTTCCCAATCCTACTGGACTCTCACTGCCTCAATTTAGCCTGTTGGGACATTCTAAGCCGCATGGGTACTTCCAAAGCCATCCTCTACTGAATGCCTTTCGATAATTCAGTCTTAGGGTTCTTTGGTATGTGTTTGCTTCAGACCAGGATGTGTATCTCCACATCCTTTGATGAGTGTTTCTTGCTTGAACGTCATCCAAGCATGGGGTTCTCATGCTTTGTTGGGATGTCCGCATCCCAACCTGGATTAGTCACTCCACCACAATGCCTACCACCCGATCCCAGAGCATTTTGCTTATGTTGTTATCCCCTGGGGTATCGGACTATCCATCCTTGTGTCTCGAATGTCTTGGCCAACATTCTTTTGAACACTAAGTGTTTGTTTCCTTTGTGAAGTTTGTCCGTAACTTCACTAGACATCCCTTGAATGCTCAAAGCATCCAAGTTGTCTACCCACCCCGGTAAACACACATTCTCATTTTTTTAGAAGCTTATTTATAGGAACATGTGTGCCTCATGTCCTCAATTCTGGCGACGTACACTAGCAATGTCTTTGTGGTTTAGTCCATGGTTGGGATTCCTTAAAACTCCTTCATGATACTTCGCATTTTTAGAACACTTCCCAAGGTGCTCTTTTTTTCTCATGCCCATCGGGACATAGTTTCAGAATATGTTGTCATCATGTTCTTGGCTGTTCATGATGTGTGCTAGCCACATCCTCCTGCACGCATATCTCTATTTTGGATAATCAATAGTCCGGCCATTTTTCGAGATTGGAGAGGCACTGCTCCCTTCGCTATGGCTTCTATTCATTTATCCGCGCACACAAAACATAAGAGAATAAGTATGCTTATATGTGAGAAGAAAAGGGATCTTTTTATTGCCACTGAACAGACATTACAATGTTTTACTCAAAGCACCAGTTGCCTTATAGACATTAAAAAGACAATAACAGAAATAATACAACAATCCATATCTCTAGTTTTCCCCCACACACTTGTCCAGACTTGTCAGCCCCCAAGTCTAGACCGCCAATGAACTTGAGTAGGTTCATTGTCGCTGAAGTCTGCATCCCTGGCCGCCACTTACTAGTTCTTCAGTCCTTCATGATCAATCCATAAGGAGGACTGATCTTGCCAACTTCTGGTTCCCAAGTCTTCTGCCGCCTTTAGAAGACTTTTTCGCAGCAGCATGTTGGCTTTGTCTGCTGCCTTCCAGCCCCAAGTCAGGGCTGCGGCGCTCCCTCCTTGGAAGGATCTTCCTCGATGATGGATTCGATGCGGACTGGAGATGCAACACACATTGCTTCCAGGGTGGACTGTCAGGTGTAGCAGTCTTTGACCGGGTGATTCTTACTGCAGCAATAACACTCGATCATCCCCTTCTTCTTGGGAGCAGGGGCTTGAGAAGATGAAGAGGCCTAGAATTAGGACTTGAACTATTGTCTCGTCATCCTGCGCTGCAGCATGTTCTTCTAGACAACGTCCCGCAGTCCTTCCAGTTCAGTGCGTAGTGCCTGAATCTGGTTCATAAGGAGGCGTTCCAAATGAACAGATTCCTGAGCTAGCACTCCCTTCACTTTTCCCTTTATATGCCCTAGGATGCCGCTGAAGTCCACAGGGTTCACCAAACTTTGCCGCATGGTCTCAAGGCGGCATTGTAGGTCCAAGACGGCTTCTTCCTAGTCCATTACCAGGAATGCTGAGCAGGGGCATTCCTTGTCGTACCTTGTGCACCACCAGCATGCCTTGGAGGCACCCTTCCCTTTGTTGGAATCTCCCATTTGATGTCATGAGTCCTGCAACTTGGGCTCTTATACCACCTGTCACACCAAACTTCGTCCTACTTGAATGCAGTGCTGACACCTCACCTTCAAACTTAGAGGTTCAGCCGATTCTTCCTAAGGAATTGAGGGTAGCAATGATGTTGGTGCTCTCCCAGGATCACACTCAACACTTCTTGGCGAGGGAAGTCAAATAGGATGGATATTCCAATTGGAGGGATGAGTTACTCGTACTTGGCCTTTAGAAGACTAACACTTTCAGTGCACGAATGCTTTACTAACTCTGCCAGAATTCGTCTCAAAGTCCTCTCAAATTTGCCTGCCTTCTGTCTGGCCAAAATGGCCCCTTATATAGCCTTCCAAAGAGGCAATTTCTTAACTGCATTTGTGCAACTAACCTCGTTTCTAGTCAATCCGAGTTTGTAGGCTTCTAGTCAATATGAATCAACCCATTGACTTTTAACTTCCTTTGATCATCAGGATAGATATTCTCCCACAATCCAGCAGCCTGGGACGCACCCTTTTGTCAATGATTGTCTAATGTGAACGCACTTGTTCACTGACACCCTTTCGGATAGACCACAATCCAACAGCCTGGGATGCACCATTTTGTGAATGATTGTCTAGTGTGAACGCAACTTTTCACAATGTGAACGCACTTGTTCACTGACACCCTTTCGGACAGACCTCCAAATTCGAATCTGTTGTACCCCTTGTGTAACTATCCATCGACCAAAGTCTCTTCTGCCAATACGTGCGCCGCATGATAGCTGATCAACCTACCATCTGCTCGGACATAACTGCTCGGTAGTTATAATGGCTATCGTTCACTTTTGCCAACATACACAGCAGCGTCCCAGAATGTGGAACGACTACGTTGTCTTAACGCTGAACTTCTGGGCATCCTCCAAGGTAAGGGCGTTACACACGACCGAGGTGGTGACACCAACTCAAGCCGTGGCTGACCGCATTTACCTGTCTCATCAGCTCCATTTTACCCCTCCGTCGATCTGCGCAAACAACTCCCTCCTACTGCCTCACAAATATGCACTGCGGCTCCACCTCCACCTTCACCATCAATTTGCGTCGCCTTCTGCCGACCATCTGGAACAACATCGGACACCCTCAGCCGCTCGCCAATCTACAATCCATCTCAACAAATTTGTGCCTCCCTTCACCCGTCATGTATCGCCCTTTGCCGATATGCTATGCCCAATCGTTGTCATGTTCGTCGGGCTGGTCTGGGTTGGGCCCGTGTTTGTCGGGCCTATGCGGGGTTGTGCCCAACATCCCGCGCAGCCCGACATAGTGTGACCCGAACCTGAACCGATAATCATGCCCGAGCTAGGCCCATGCCAGGTCGGGCCAGCCCGACGAAACTCCGTGCTGACGTGGGGCCGCCCGCACGGAAGTCCATGCACGTATGTGAAATGGTGAAAAAGGAAAATTGTCAAGAAGTTGAAGAAGTATGACTTGGAAGCAAAAGAATGTACCTTCAAGCATGATCACCACTTGTCGATCGTCTTCTCGATGCAAGGAACATGGTCACCGTAAACAAAGGAGGAAGATAGTTCAATGCAAAATGGGAAGAGATGGACATGGGTTACGAGGTAGTTCAGGGTCGACGATGGAAACTTGCATGTTCTCACATGCGATGAGAACTTTTTAGCTGGCTTTCAGGAATTTGTTGCGTTGATTGAAATCAAAGTTCTCATGGGACCCATAGAAATTTTTGGTCTAAAATGCTCATTCAAACACTCCCAATATGCATTACTACATGTCCGAATAATTAGATAAGGATCCTTCTTATCTCATTTCCCACTTTTCCCTGCTCTATATTTTATTATGTTAACTCTTTTACCTAAGTTTAATATACATTAGCTATTTTACTTTATTGTCATTTGAAAATTTAAGAAAAAAATAGCCAAAAAGATACATTTCAGAGAAGGAAAAGGAAGGAAATACATTTTCACCTCTAAAGTAAAACATATGATATTTAAAGAAATGAAAATAAAGGGTTCAAAAATATAATCGAGCAATTTAATAGAGAAACAGAAAAGTCGTAACGAGCAATTTTTTTAAAAAAAATAAGATAGTAGCTAGTTGTGGAGTAAATACAAATTAAGATATATATGCCAAGGGAAAGGAGATGACAAGTTTCACTTTGGCGACAAAAAGAATAAATACGCGAAGGCAGAGCAATGAGCCATAAAAAGACAGTTCATTAAGCCCAAGATACTCGTAAACAACGACCACAAGAGCCAAAACCACGCACTTGGACTAAATCGACAAATTCCACAACAATACCTGGTAACATATCAATGTAAATTAAAGTAGCCATCACATCACATGCATGGGAATTCCAAAAGGCTTAAACATTTTTTTCTTTAATATTATCAACGCTTAATTAATTTGATACTCGAATGAAAAGAAACATGCAAGATTAATAGAATATAAGATTTTTTTTATTAATTAACTAAAACCATTGTATTGCAATTACGATCAACTTCGTGGAATCTAAAATAATCAAATTACTTGTCAAATGTGAATCACACCACCTAACATTCCCTTGTATTTGTTGAATCCCAATTTGTGTCATTATGATTAGCATCACAAGATGAAGCGACCGGATGGATCATTCACCGCTCGTGACTCGTGTCAAGGATATGTTTTTGTAAAGATGGAGGCAAAGATTCTGATCACGAGATGAGGCCCCAAATTTTATTTCGTCATAAATATGCTTCCATAAATTCGCATGTAAGCACCAGCATCATACATACATGCATGGATCATGCGCGGTTAGCTACCTTTCTCATGGACTGTTATCGCCACACTTGGAACAACAAAGCAAAATAATAGGAGAGAGAGGGGGTGAGAGAGAGGGAGAGATCATTGAAAAGAAAAAAAAAAGTTTGATGCAAAGGGAAGGCAAAAGCCCCCGATCCGCTCGACGGCTGCCATTCCTTCGTTGTTTGGCTTCTTTCCATTGATACGTCCCATCTCTCTCTCTCTCTTTCAAGAATCTTTACAGCTAGCCACCTCTCTCTCTCCCCTCCCCTCCTCCCCTTTTTTTTATTTTTTGCCATTAGCAAGTGGAAGCTTGCAATGTTGCATTGCATGATATTTCTAATTAAACATCATCACATAAAGCTAAGGTACTTGCAAATACGTACATGCATTCATGGATACGTCCATCTCCTTCTGATTGCAAAATTGGAGGTGTCATGATCTGATCACAGATCGACTGATAAGGCGAGATCCAGTGTCGCAGCTTCTAATCAGATGGTGGGGATCGTTGCAGGGCCAGTGCCCACACCTTGAAATATGTCTGTGAGGATGTGTGAGAAATTATGCAACTAAGAATTATAAATAACTTTAAGGTGACGTAAAATTTTATTAGATGAAAAAATTAAAAAAAATTACAAATGTTTCGATCCCTAAAAAGTTTTATATAGACAAACGATAGAAATTTCATAAATGCTAAAAAATGAAATACAAAGATCATATAGAGCAATACTCTTATAGAATTAGCACAAGTGCTAATTATATTTATGATTGCTATTGATTTTATATAAAATATGATAGTAATAAAAAAAATATGACTTTTATCATAAAGAAGACACTGTTTACATTTTCTAACAATTTTCTTCTATGATAACTTGTCGTTGTTAAACAAAATTAGAGGGTTAAAAAGTTTTAAAAAAATAGATGGCAATAAGAACACCTTAATTACATAAGGTGATATACATAAGGGACGAGTTTTGAATGATGGTCTAATAATGAAAATCCATGCATGTAATTTATCTACCAAGTTAATTACAGTGGCTGTTTGTGGTCCAGAATCTGAACCATTTTTATTGAGTGGCGTGAAATCATGTGAATCCGCTTTTTTTGTTCATCATGAAGCCTACAATTTAATTCACTTCTACTTTGCTCCCTCTCTGCGTCGGTGTTCCTCCATGAATCCTCTGAGTTTGTTTGCGTAATCTTAATTAAGATACATCGTACGAATTAATCATGACATGTCTAATTAAAAATTCGATTCCCAAAATGATCAATTTAAGATAAACATTTTTTTTCTCTAGGAATATTAAAAATAGTCGTTGATATCGAAATTGAATAATAATAATTATAAGGGGCACTGTATGGACAATAATAAATCAATTGACGTCGATTCACTTATCATTTTATGCAGTGTATATACTCGTTTTTTTCTAAAAAGATATCATATAAAATTAAGATTTCAACAACTTTACATTCGATATCATTATCATGCAAATCTTTTTATTCCAAAGTCACAATATAGTCGTTGATATCCATATTGGGTAATAAAAAATCATATAAAATTGAGATTTCAATGCATTTACATTCGATATCATTATCATGCAAATCTTTTTATTCCAAAGTCAAAATATGGTACATGACAAAAAAATAAAAACTTGGGACAACATGAAAAAAATATTAAGTGATATATATATATATATATTAACTCGATATCGATATTCTAAAATTTCGGTTAGTTTAGTTCCTAATTCTGTCCATACTCCGATCTTTAAAATCAGATTTATTTTTGTATCTCAGCCATTTAAATGTCCTATGTTCAAACTTTTAGAAAGAGAAATTTGTTTTTTCTTCATAAACGTCTAAGTATGAGCACTCATTGTTTTTTTTAGGGTGCCCTTAATGCCACTTCTCTAACTAGTAATGCCACTCCACCTTTTTCATTTTACCCTCTTACTTTCATTAATATTTCAACTTCACTTTTCTCATAGTGCCTTTTCATCTTCCACTTTTCAACAAACTTGTTTATATTAATTAGAAAAGCTTAGTGCTTTTATTTTTTTATGATAAAAATATAATACTTATATAATATGAGATATGATACACACTTATAAATTTAATTAATATGTAAAACTAAAATTGCGACAAATATGTAAAGTTTTAGAAAATATATATGAAATAAAATGGAAATAAAAAATAGTGTAAATGAAAAAGTACTACAGACAAAACTAAAAGAATTATATAAAAATAATTTGTATATTCTGATTATTTAATAAGTTTGTCATTTTTCCAATTTTTAGAACTCATTTATCTTATATTTTTCCAAAATTAATTTATATGTATATTACAATATTAAATTAAATTAATATGTGTTCCCTTTATATTATATGATATTGTTATATTTAAGAATTTGGGTGAGACAAAACGTAAGAAGGAAAAAAACATAAAAGAGATTATATTATATAAATATTATATATTTATCATAAAAAATATATATAATTAGAGTATTAACAAAATAAATAAATAAAAACGTAAGAAGAATTTGTTATATTATATAAGTATTATATATTTATCATAAAAAAATAAAAGCACTAATATGAAAAAGAGAAAAAGTGGAGAAAGAAAAGATAATTAGAATATTAATTAATTTAAATAAGTTGAGTAAAAAATGAAAGATGAAAAGACACTATGAAAGAAGTGAAATGAGGAAATATTAATGAAAATAAGAGGATAAAATGAAAAATGTGGAGTGACATTAAGAGTTGGAGGAATGACATTAAGGACACCCTTTTTTTTTATCGTGAGACTACATTTATATACTGTTTATTCCGCATTTTTTAGCATAGTACTTGCATCCAATGAAAAGAGGAAAAAAAAAAAAAGAAAAGAAAACACCCCACGATGTGAACATCGTCATAATATCCTAATCTATCCGGAGGCCTCACTCACCCAATGTGACGCATACAGATGCCACAATACCTAGAATGTCATATGGTGCACAGAAACTTCAGTGATTAAGCAACAATTTTCTTATTCTAACAATACGTTCAAATGCTAAGTTAGGAAATGCAAATATGTATGTAAGTAAATAACAAGCGATTAGGTATCGATCTAGACAAATGAAATATTCTCTACCCGAGTTCCAAGCGAACGGGCACCGTGGAGAGGTAATAATTTTGCGTTCTGAATTGATGTTGAAACTGTCATCATCTTCTTCTACAGCTGAACAATTTTTTTTTTTTTTTGGTATCGTAATGTCATGCTTGCTTCGCAATCGAAAACGTGTTTACACAAAGGATACTATAAGGCAGCACAAGCAACTCCGTCACGTTTCCCGTATTTGTAGCCATTGCATAGGTTTCCTAATTGGGCGTTCTGCCAATCTGCTTTTCACTTGATTAATGATTAATGACATAATTGGATCAAAATTTGTTTACTTCCCCCATCCTTCTTCTTCTTCTTCTTCTTCTTCTTCTTTTTTTTTTGAAGTCAATATAGCTGAACCAGAAGAGCTTAGTTAATAACCAAAAAGTCTGATCGTAGAAATTATATATTTCATGAGTGAATCGTCCGTGATCTTCTGGTCTACCAAAGCATTTGAGTTATGTATTTCAACAGTATGGAGTTTGAACAGGTGGGTACGCACGCACGCACACCCAACTCCCAAGCATGAGCAGAACAATGCAATGCACCACTATTAGCTAAAATTATCATTTTATATTTTTCTTCCGCCAAAGCCCATAAATCTCTTCTGTTTCTCCTCCCCCTCCATCCTCTCTCTCTCTCTCTCTCTCTCACACACACACACACAACTCATCTCTTTCCTGAACTCTTGCCTTTCTCCTCCACTCCAATCAATCAAAGACTTGATTTTTTTAACCTCCTCCTCCTCCACCTCTCTCTCTCTCCTTGACAACTCAATCATCCGAAGCAAAGTTTGTTTTCTTTCTTTCAAAAATCATTTCTGCTGCAAAACGAGCTAACGGTGAGCAATCTTCTCCTTCCTCCCACTCTCTGCCCCCATGAACCATCACCAGAATAATCCCATAAGAACCACCACCTCCTCTTCTTCCTCCATTCCATCTCCCTATGAAGCCATGAGACCCGTTCCGATTCCACTTGCCCGGCTTAGCCAACCCGGCACCCCGAACCGCCCTCGCCGCCGGCCGGACCTCACCCTTCCTCTCCCCCAGCGCGACCCGGCCCTCGCCGTGCCCCTCCCCCTTCCTCCCCTATCCGCCCCCTCCGCTGGCCCCGGCACCATCGTCGGCCTCACCGGAGCCCCGACGGCCGCGCCGCCCTTGTCCGCCTCCGCCGCCGTCTCGTCCTCCAACACATCATCCTCGCAGACGCCTAGTCTCTCCAGCCTGGAGCGCATCAGGCGCATGGGCAGCGGCAGCGGGGGCACCGTGTGGATGGTCCGCCACCGGGCTTCCGGCCGGCTCTACGCGCTCAAGGTTATCTACGGCAACCACGAGGACGCCGTCCGCCACCAGATCAAGCGCGAGATCGAGATCCTGAGGACCGCCGACAATCCGTTCGTTGTAGGGTGCCACGGGATGTACGATCAAGGCGGTGAGATCCAGGTGTTGCTGGAGTTCATGGACGGAGGCTCCCTCGAGGGCCGTCGCATCTCATCCGAGACCTTTCTCGCTGACGTCGCTCGCCAGGTGCTCTCCGGCCTCGCCTACCTCCACCGCCGCAAGATCGTCCACCGGGACATCAAGCCCTCCAACCTCCTCATTAACGCCGCGGGCCGCGTCAAGATCGCCGACTTCGGGGTCAGCCGCATACTGGCGCAGACCATGGACCCCTGCAACTCCTCTGTCGGCACCATCGCCTACATGAGCCCCGAGCGGATCAACACGGACCTTAACGACGGAATCTATGACGGATACGCCGGGGACATCTGGAGCTTCGGCCTCAGTATACTCGAGTTCTACCTGGGGCGATTTCCCTTTGGCGAGAACGTCGGGCGGCAGGGCGACTGGGCCTCGCTCATGATGTCCATCTGTTACGCCGATCCGCCGGCAGCGCCAACCACAGCGTCCAGGGAATTCCGGAACTTCATCGCCTGCTGCCTCCAGAAGGAGCCGTCGCGGCGCCCCACAGCGGTGCAACTCCTGCAGCACCCGTTCATTACCAACAGCCAATCGTCCTTGTTGCCTTCTTCCACCTCGGCTGCACACCCCTGAGCCGATCGCAGCTCCCAGTAGGCATTTCGATTATAGAAAAAAAGGAGAGACTTTGATGAGTAAACGATGAAAAAGGTGTGATTTTTACATCTTTTCGAGAAACTAAAATGGTTTGAATGCTGCTAGGAGGTAATATGGATTGGCGGTGGACCAGAAATATGTGATTTTTACCATTTCTTCAGGTTAACGCTAGCATTTTGTTGCTCTGTTTTTTCTTTCTTCATTTACTTTTTTTGTTCGTCTAATCAAAAGTTGATGGCATGTCTGCCAAAACAAAAGTTCACATCTTCGATGGGTGTTCTACTATATTTTCCTTTGTTCGGGTGGGTGGAGATCAGGAGGACATTGGCCTTTGCCATTGCTGTGGCACTGTATTTTGTGGATGGAATGGTATCTGGCAGATATGGTAATCCTACAGAGCAAAATTGAGGTCGGGGATCAATCCCTTCTTTTTCTGTTTCATTTAATCAATACTTCTTTTATTCTTTCGATGCATTCGCAATTAGGCACCACTGTTTTGCTTTTTATGGCTGTTGGGCTCTCTGTATCTGGCCTGGATTTGGTTGTAGGGAATGCTCGGCGTCTCTCGTCATTGAACCTTCAACATCATCATTAGTGGATGGTACAATGGAGGAGGAAGGAGAGAGCTCCCTCTGCCTTCTGGTTGAGAGAGACATATCCTTCAAAATGGATGATGCCTTCTGATTGAGAGAAAGAATAGCAGAACCAGAAAAAGAGATGGAACCTCCATTACGAAGAAAGATGTGATTTTTGGGGGAAATCTGTGGGTACAAAATGGCTTGGGAATGGGGAGTTGAGAAATTCATGGATGGGGCATTCAGGGACATCCATGTGTGTGTATATTAGTATATATGGATATATTTTGAGAGTTACGTTGCCGTATCTCTTTGCAGAGAAAAGACTAAAGAGACCTGGGCACTTCGAGTTGGTGCACACCCACACACACACTTTCTGATATGAACTTGTTTAGGCAAAGAGAGATGGAAAGATCTTTCTAGTGGCTCGGGGTTGTTGTGGGGACTCTGACATGCTACTGATGGGGAGCCCAAGGATTCTGGTGACGATGAGAAGGCAGTCCAATGTGCCTATTTTTGGGAACAAAAGTGACTTGCTCCTAAGTCCTAACAAGCTTTATTAATTTCTGGAGTAATGCTGTTTTCTTTTCTCCTTTGGACTGCTGACAGAGTAGTATTAAGTAGGGAAACTGACTATTTTCTGCAGAAACATCAGCATGCAATTCCTGCGAACAGTCACTGCGGCATTATTTTTCACATAAACCAAGCCTCGTGTCTCCTTGATAGGTATGCTACAAATTGCAAAGCAGTTAAACGAAGAAAGATTAAGGAACAATGAACCATTCGATTCAACACAAGAGTAATGAATATAAGCAGGGTCTCTAGATGGAGCAACTTTGAACACTGGTGCCTTAATTTTCTTTATTGTTAAAAATAGAAAAATCAATTAACTTCTTAGAAAATTTAGCTCGTTACTTTTATTGCCAAATGGGTTCTTACGTGTCAACTTAATATATAAAGGGTATGGATATTATTCGGTGTCCATCTAGGCTACGATAGTGAATTAACATGCATAGCATAAAATCTGCCTTATAGAAGTTACTGACAAAATGGTGACCTCATTAGCCTGCATATAGATGACGTTTTCAATGAGATATTCTCCTGCACCTAAGCTACGTTATTAAAGAAGGCATTTAGCTTAATCCATAAGCAACGCGTTAATGGAGGATGCAAATTGAAGCACAGGAGGTTACCTCAAATAGATAGATACCGACAGCAGTGTCCGCAATCTCTCCAACCCATGGATCGCGACTCTGATCCAAAAGCCATCGGCATCTTGACTTTTATGCCCTGCAAATAGCAGTCGGCATATGGATTCGAGCCTTGACACTAATACGTCACATCACATGGCAATGGCAACCTCTGATTGAAAAGAACCCCAAGATACACGAAGCATTGGAACTACAAATGTGTAACAATTTAAAACATCTCATGGAACAGTCCCCTTCTGATCCTTGATTAGGCATAGTGGCATACACATGTTCTGACTCATTGAAAGTATCAGAGCTCCAGGAACACAATAAAAGATGCATTGGGTGAAATTTCAAATGTACCGTCAGTCATGAAGAAGTGCAAGTTCTGATAAAAAGGAAAAGGAAATAGGAAAATAATTTAGCAGTAATCAAAATAATGTGTTGGTCAGTACGCAGACACGTAATAAAAGTTTTCTTTTAACACCAGATTCTTCGTAATTACAGTGTTAAGAAATCTGAAATTGCTTTACTTGTTTGAGATTTGCCTGGGAAAACAAAACCAAAAGGAGAAAACAATAAGATGGTTAGAAGATTTACTTAACATGGCCCTCTGATATAACTTCTTATTGAAGGGAAAAGTTAGAACTGGCCTCATTAAATGAAGTGAAATATACGTTTTCAACTACATTTCCCTCAAAATGTCTAAATGCACATGATCACAACTTTCTGGGACACGAAATGAAAGGATTTTATTTCTTTTAGAGAAAAAAGAATGATTGCCAATCTGGTGTGCATACAATGTCTAATAAGATTATAGCCAACTTTGCATAAGAGAAAAAGCATGCAAAACAATATTATTTATATAGCATGGCTCCCCTCTAATCCATTTTGTCCATTTCAAATTACCATTATTAACCATTTAAAACGAAAAATATACAAAGGATCCTTTCAGAGTCAAACAACGAACCCGATTAGACGCACATGATAGATATGACACACATTAAAACACTCCAGTCTCCGGTGGGCATAAAAATTGTGGATATAAAAGATGAGAAAATTATCTATCATGTGACTGATCACATCTGGGTCATCAGAGTTCAACCAGTAGCTTTTAACCTGTCATTGTTGTTTTGCAAGGATTCTTTAATGGATCTAGATATATACAATATTATTACTACAGCAAAATCTAGGCTTGTGTTTCCCATTTGAGGTAACACAAGGAAAGAAATATGACATGACGCTGGAAGTAGATGAAAACAACTAAGATGATTTATACATGTAAAAAGGAGGTTTCTAACAATCTAAAACATAAACAAGGACGTTTCAAGAAAAAAAAACACAAAAGGAGGCTGAGATAAAGCTGGGTATGGAAAAATGACAGATTCACAAGTTTACAAGGAAAAATATTCGTTAAACCAGGTTCATGAAATCCCTTTCAACCTTGTTTTAACGACTGCATAAACTAATAAAAGATAAACTGACTCTTTCAGTAAATATTTAAGCCTAGAGAACTTGGTAGATATCAAGTTGCTATAACAAGTAATGATTAAATATTAACATGGTTCAAGAAATAACCACTATAGTAACAACAAGCAATAAATACCCAAAAAAAATAAAAAAGGGTCAACAAGGGAAGGCAGGAAGGCTAACATTCACCATTGAATCTAGGAAGAAGAGGGCTATTGCCGCCAGAGTGAAGAACTCATAGCATATCTCAGTTCATTATTCACACTTTTAAAATACAAGGAAAACTAGCAAAAGAAAATTTTCTGGGAAATCATAAAAGGAAAGACCTGAACTCACCTTCAAAGCAAGTTGTAAAAGCTATTATTACTTTGTGGGTACAAGTCTTGTGATTGAGGTGCTGAAACCTGAACGGAGATGCAAATAACAAAATGTTGATGATATAACATGATTTTAGAAACTGACACAGGAACGGATGTGTATTTCCTTCATTGGGTAGGAATAAAAGCTGAAATTGCATATAGCATAAGGAATTGAGAGATGAAAATTTGGAAGAACAAAATCTGTATTGAAATATATTAAACATAATATATGTGGTTTTGTTCTTGGGATCAGTGTTGTCGCGACCGGACCGGACCGGCCGGTCGGACCGGTCGGACTGTCGACCGGGCAACAACACGGTTCATATTAACCCCTAAAACCGGGAACTATATTGGACCGGTCAAAACCGGTCAAAAACCAGATCAAGCCGGAAAAAACCGGATCAAACCGTGTTTTTATAGAACGGCCGGTTCATAAAAAGAAAAAAAGAAAAAAAATATAAAAGCTCCAAGTCTCCAACCCAAACCGCCTGGCCAGAAAAAAACCTAAACTCCTAAAGTTACCGCAGACTTCGCACGGTGCAGGCAGTCACGCACGACGCACGATCCCTACTTCAGCCGGTGGCAACGCCACGACGGTGGCTGACGCGCACGAAGGTGGCTGACGCGCACTACTCTGGCGGTGGCGGAGGCAAATCGGCGCGCGACTCTGACGGTGGCAGAGGCAAATCGGCGGTGGCGCCATGGCGGAGGCAAAACGACGGTGGTGGAGGCAAAACGGCGGTGGCAGAGGCAAATCGGCGGTGGCGGAAGCAAATCGGCAGTGGCGGAGGCAAATCGGCGGTGGCGGAAGCAAATCGGCAGTAACAGAGGAAAATCGGCGGTGGCGGAAGCAAATCGGCGGTGGCGGAGGTAGATCTGTGGCTGACGCGCGCGACTCCGGCGACGGTGAAGGCAAACTCGAAGCCCGAAGGTCCTGGACGTCAGCAACGGTGAAGGCGACTCCGGTCCGGCCCGCAGCTCGACGACTCCACTCCAGCAGTGGCCGGCCATCGACGGTAAATGATCTCCTATTTTTAATTTGATTTTAGTTTCCTCCCTTCTCATCTTCGTCCACCATCTCCAATGACCGATTATCCGATTCCAACCATCTCCAACCGCCTTCTCCGACCGCAAGGCGCAGGCTGTGGGCATTCCTGATCACGGTAGCGATGGCCGACAGTGGTTTCGGACTTCCGGCTGCGATGGTCCTGTGCCCGATGTCGTCGTCGGTAGTGCAAGCCGAAGCATCAAGGCCATCTTTGGCTCCGACTGTGAAATGTGAAATGTGATATAATGGCTCCGATTATGTTTTTAATTGTAGTGTAGTAACAAAATGTGAAATGTGATATAGTGTAGTAATTGTAAAATGTGATTATTTGTAGTAATTACTTGTAAAATGTGATATAGTGTAGTAATTGTAGTTGTGTATTGAGCTATGCAATGGGAAATGTAATGATATCTGAAATGTGAATGTGATCAGTCATCAGTGATTATTTCTGTCTTGATAATTGATTGTCTTGTTGTCTTGATTATGCTATGTAGGCTTAAATCATGGCATCTGCCAGAAGTAGTGCTGGTGAATCTCAATCAGTAGCACCGAACAAATATGTTTCTTTGTTTTATAGGGCTCTTAACAAGGAGAAATCTCTTCTTGATCCCATTGATTATGAGAGTATGGAAAAGATTGATTATTGGATTGTAGAAGATGAAGATACTCCATTACTTGATTATGATGAGTTAGAAAAAATGATTTATAATGATTTGGATGTTCCAAAAGTTTGTACACAAGAAGGTAAAAATTTATATGATTATTTCTTTTATGCATTATTCTAATAGTTGATTATATTTTATTATTGTATATTATGAACTTGTCTTTTTTGTACAAGGTGATGTGCAAGAAGAAAGGATTGAAGCTATGGACTTTAACTTGGATTCTTTTTCACGAGAAGATGAAGATTATTTGAGAAGAGAATGATATTTGATATTGTATTTTGAATTTGAAGTCATGGATATGTCAACTAGGTTGTGTTAGAATTTAGTTGATCTTTGAATTTGATCCATGTAGCCGACCCCACCTAGTGGGATAAGGCTTTGTTGTTGTTGTTGTTGTTTGAATTTGAAGTTATGACATGTGATTGTGAACTTGAAGTTATGGCATATGATTGTGAACTTTGAATTTTTATTTTGAAGTTATGGCATGTGATTGTGAACTTGAAGTGATAAATATGTGAACTTATGAACTTTGAATTTTGATATTTGAAGTTATGTCATATGAATTTTAGTTTACAAGTTAAAATTAATTGTAACTGGTTGTTAGTTATTAATGTCTACTATTTTGGTATTACTTTTTATAATTTAAAACATTATAATGTTATTTCATTACAATCTTTTAACTTATTAACTTATTGTGTCTAAACTTTTTTTAGTACATGTTTAAGTTTAATGGATTAAATATTAATAATAATATTTTATTACTAACCGGCCCGACCGGTCCGACCTGAAACGGAGCTTTTCCCGGTTCGTTGTCCGGTCCGGTCGTGACAACATTGCTTGGGATAGACCTATTTTTTAGCATTTGTCTAATAAAAAACTGGTTAGATGAATGCTTAAAGGGAAAAGTCATTGTTAAATCTTGCCAAGTTCATTGAATTTAAGAATTCTTGCCTGGATGGCGTTGTGTGCAAAGTATCTTTGCCTACTTCTGTTGAAGCATACATCCACACCCTCCCAAGTACTGTGTAAGGGCCCTAGACATCTCCTTGGCAATTACGAGTTTGTTAAGAAGAGAGAATCACAAGATTATTTTGGGGGAAATTAATTATGTTGCCTAAGTTATCAACATAGAATTACAATGTAGTGCACAATTATGCAGCCCAAACAAATTAGCAGATGAAATAAAACACCAAGTTGAAAGTTGGTTCACTTTCAAAAAACAAAGTTGGAAGTTGGTTAACGAATTATTTTAGGGAAAAGTCAACCAAATTCAGTTTGAATTGAAGATAAACTAAATACTGTTTGGATCAGTTACCAAACAAAGCTCAAAAAGAGTGACAAAAGTTGAGAAAAAAGTGACAATAATGTGAAACAAATCTTCAAAATCAGTTGACAACAATGACAATGATGCACCTTCTAGTTTGTCACTTTCGTCTTCGTGTATCCATCATTACAGGGATCTCATTACAGTTTATCAATCTTCTTTGTCCACAAACATAATATGAGGATACTTCATTTCATCCACAAAACATCAAGAAAGAAAAAACTCATTATTGAAGCAAAAATTGTGGATAGTTGAATGGATATTATCTGTGCAGTTTTGATAAGAAATACTTTTTGGAAATTCACATTGACATTGAACCAATGATGTTCTCTATCCAACCATAAATGTTTAAAGTGTTCATTAATGATGATGTCAAATATAAAATGCTTATCATATAACAAAAATGACTAAAAAGGCAAACTTAAATGATATGATCAAAATTAACATTGGCCAACACGTTGCTTGAAATATTGTAACGCTGATCTGCATGTAGAAGAAAAATATAAAGAGACTGCACATCGTTTGTTCTCAAGTGATTTTGAGTTTTATAAAAGCTAATGAGACTGCAAAGCAAAAATATGAAGTCAAACCTCAACTTAATATCATCAGAGTCATCAACCTTCTGAAGGAGAAATGGTGTGGACTTCCATCACCATTTTTCTGTAAGAAAGAGATGGTTCCCAGAACCTCTAACAATCAAATGCGCAGTTTCAGAAGCTATTCGCACCAAAGTTGGAACATCACAAAGAATAAGAAGCTGCAAAGTAACATTGTAGTCACAGAAGAAAAAATGTCAGTAAATCCCAAAGGATTTCAGATAGTTATGGAAAAATATACCCCACAATTGTGGAGATAGATATAAAAGATATCTCATGTCATCATGGATATGAGTCACTATACAACATGCCAAAGAAACATTCTAAAAAGATAACAAAGAAAGGCCTAAAAGGGATCCCAAGAAAACATCTCATGGTTATCAAGAACACAAAATAGAGGAAAAGCAACAAACATGTTTAGAGGAAATACCAAAATCCAGATCGATTTTAAGATGAAAAAATAACTAAAGCACTAACCAACAGAAAAACAGGCATACTTGAATACATGTTCCACATGATACAATATCTTACTGATCTTCATAATGGAAAAGATCTTACGGTCAAATTTACAAAGTCTTGTCGATATGTGATATGGATGGTCATATAGCATGACAAAATGTGTTAAATGTGTGACACTTGTTGTTGAGAAAAAGAAGCAATTAACCATTTCATATGGTTTGAACTATGTTTGCATAAAAGTTTCAAGGATAAAACATTATTTTTGCCAATGAAGATCCAGTGGAGCTATTAATGTTTTAAACACATTGATCTACAAACTGAAATGAAGACATATACCTGTAGCAGCAATATGAGCGAAGAATCTACACTATTTTTTATGATCAGGATGCCATCAAGAGAAGTGAAGAAGATGCATGGCTACAGAATTTGTTTTACCTCTTTATTTCCCCTTGAGCACCAATAATGGGAGCCAAATGTTATAAAGTTTATAGGTTCTAACCCAGCAATTTTACCTTCAGTGGTTGTGCTTCTATTATTGTTGTCAAGAGAAGTACCCCCTTTAGGGATAGGTTCATCAAACTTTGCCATAGCATACCTGGCTATCAAGCCTTCCGAAGAGTGAGCCACAAACGAAGTTTTATGCACTCCAGTTCTTTGTTTGACAACAGATGTCACCTAGAAAATAGTCAGTTTGATCTACTTTTGCCTGTTGCATATCTACATTTATGGAGGTAATAGTCAGAAGGAAAATGACAAATCATAGGAGTGAAGGAAAATGCTCGTGCTGAAAATCATGTAAGGAATATATAGAAAATGAAAAATCCAACAGAATACCTCTTCAGCAAGCCATTCACCCATCAGATCAGTCTGAATTAATTGCACTCATTGTGCAGGCATGGGAAAGAATATTTCACTTTCTTGCTAATTATCTGAACAATATAGCTTAGTACCTAATAGCATAATTTGTTCTCTATACATTTTAGACAAAGGATAATATAAAGTAATATATTTATCTTTTGGACAATTGCAAAAAAATAATACATCGTCACCCAACAATAAAACCTCCAGGTAACGGTGAATGTTACATGATAGTGTTCAATTTTATTTCAGAAATATAGTATTAAATGTGTGATACTTCTTTGAAGTTTAATATGTGCTAAACAAAGTATCTAATAGGAAAAAAAGGCAAGGCAAAACCAATAAAAGGATAAACCTAACAGACATAAAAGAAATACGGGTGCAACCTTGAATAAAAAAAGTGATAATTACAAGGCTTTTGCATAGCATTTTGATTTCTCAATGTTTTATAATTCTATGGAAATTTGTGGTTTCCTTTTAGTTCCCACTAAACATATAACTAAGACAACTACTTCAATTGAGCCTTTTTCTTAAAGGGAGTATTTCATTTGAATCTTGATCTAATCTTTAGGATTCATAATAGATTAAAAAATCATCCAAAAGTTCCGAGACATTCATGTCCTATCCTGGTCCTGCCAAAGTGATTTTGCCGAAAAAATATTAGGTTTTGATTAATACATCCACACAACAGGAATCAATCACCACGTGAGTTCCTTGAGATATTTTGATTGCATAGTATTTACCCAAAATTTCTTCACGAGAATCTAAACCAAAGAAACTCTGAAATGGAAAAAATTATACTTCATACTCGTTGTCTTTTATTTTCACAAGGCAAAGTCAGAATAGTATCCACATTGCGCTGCAATGTCATTCACACTTGGCAGTGCCAATGTATTCTTTTTTCTATCATTTAGCAGTTCATAACAATAAGCAGACGCTGCAAATTGAAAGGAAAAAAACAAATAAATTCGTTGCTATTGGAATGTCGTCAATCCAATATTTCATTTGTTCCGTCAATTTTTAGATTATCACAACCAATCTTGAGCGGTATAAACATGAAAGAAAAAACTCACGGTTCAATTACTTTATCCGGGAGCTTCTTGACGAACTGCTCCGCAGGGAATCTCTAATCGGCTACAATTTCGATCAACAACAAGGACACATCAATACTACCGAATCAAAATAGCCAGAAAAGAAAGAATGCGGCTCAAATTGATGCGCCCTGTAGCATTGGGCAGGCGGCGTCGAGAATCCTCCGCCGGCCGGAGAGGGATCGAGTAGTTTGGGGTGTTCAGGGTAGAACTTAGAAGGAGGCGGCAGAGAGGAGGGAAGAGAGAAACTTGAGAACTTTGCAAATAAGATGGGAAAAACATATTTTAAAGAGGTTAACGAGTAGTATAGATTATATAGAACACTTTACTCTATGGGTGCGTTCACATTCAATATTATCATATCACATACATTATCTCTTAAAAAAATTATCATTTATTAAATTATCAGTAATCATTATTTAGTATGCATAAGTATATGTGGCAATTCATATTAATTACTTATTAATGAATAAAGATTTATAAGTTAATGTATAATTTTTACCAATATATCCTTAATCAAAAGAATCATGTTTACGTATATAAATTATTTTTAACTTCGTAAACTTAAATCACAAATATATATATTATCACCTATAAAATTAAAATTTATAAAATAATTAATATATTTTTTGAAATATGATAATACTATATTCATAATAATTTATTAATGTTTATTTGATTTATTTTATAATTTATTTAGTTAGTTTTATAATTTATTTAATGAATTTTAAATTTTATTTAAATAAAACTATAAAGGACAAATTCGAAAAGTGAAATTAAAAATATTACAACCCAGGTGGTAATCTGCATTGCCTCTCCTTCCATATACAATCTACAATGCCACTTCATAGACAATCTAGGCAATCCAAATTACTCATTACCTGTTACAAGTGAATATGGTAATATGATGAGTCCAGTAACACAACATTACAAAGATTACCTGTAGAGAAACACCCCTATGGGTAATGTATTTGGTTTCATAGCCCCACAAGCTCTACTGCCGACTCGATTCGATCCAATCTCAACCTAACCTTGAGTTAGGTCGGGAACATATCAAAATTTTTCAACTCAAGTCGACTTGATCCGAAGACGTGATTTCTTTTTTTTATTTTTTTTATTTTTAGCTTATATTTTGTATAAAAAATAAAAAAGAATGAACTTAAATATTTTCAATGTGTAAAATAATATTTTAAATATTTAAAATTTTATTTTATGCTTTTAAAATAAATTTTATATAATAAAAATAAAAAAAGAAATATTTTTTTTAAAAGAAAATTGATAGTTGAGTAACCCGACCAAATAAAAATCGATTCGGATTGGGTTGAGTCTAGGGTCGGGTAGAGTCGAGTCTAGGGTCGGGTCAGGTCAAACTTGACACATGAACACCCCTACTTCCATTAAGGATTCGGTGCCATTTCAACTCCATCTTCCCCAAGCAGTAGCAGTAGGATCAATCCTACAATCCTCTTCACCATACTCATCCTTGTTGTAGTTTTGTTCATTTCTGGATCCTCATAAAGAATGGAAATGCGGCGGTAGAGTTCGGATGCAAGGAGGTGCTACGGGCGACGATGAAGAAAAGCACGATGGTGATGGCCTTGAGGATGAAGAAGAGGATGCGGGGGCGCCCTTGGGCTTCTCTAATCCGGAGACAGAGGGGATGGAAGTGTCATCGACCTTGACAACACCATCTCGATGGCAGCACCAAAGGTCGAGACGTGTATCGGGTGGTGAGGTCAAAGAGAGGGGGCAACACCTTTTCTTTATTTTTTTTACTTTTTATAAATGTATTCATTGTTTAATATTAAAAGAGAGAAAAGCTCGTATAAGAGCATTTTCCTTTTTATAAATAAAAAATAGAAAATAAAAAATTAGATGGTTGCTCTATCGTTGATTGTTCAATTGGCGGACGGATTTAAAACAACTTAAATCAAGTCGAGAAGAGAGGCCGCTCGTTGATTGTTTAATTGACGGACGGATTTAAAACAGCTTAAATCAATTTAAAACAGCTTAAAATTTTTTATAAATAAAAAATTTCACGTCGTTAGCTCGTTCGTCATACATCATTTAACAACAGAAGACTTGATAATTTAGCGAAAAACATAATAAATAAATAAAAGTATTAATCATATAATACTTTAGAAAATATTAAATGCCTAAACCTTCAGTACATCATTAACCACAATGTTTAAGTAGAACTATAGGACTTTATTTAAATTTAGGCATGTGCAACACTTCGTCATGAGATTGTCGTCATGCATCACTTAATCTTAGTTATCTGCACAGATCCAGAGTGCAGGGTTTCCCAATTAGAACATGTAAATGTCATGCATGTCATGCCATCCTATCACATGACACTACACGCGATGCATCATCATCAAAATAATAATAACATATGAACATGCATGTCATGAACTATATCATAAACCTTATATGACATTACATCATACTTACATTCATCTTTCATATAACATTCATGAACATAAACATAATATCATACCTGCTTAACTTCATATTCATCATCTGCAAGTATCATCCAATAATAATATACATTCATATCATTCATAACATACATGACATAACATATCATTTTGTACATACTAGGAATTTCTTCATAACTCTTTGATCCTTACTTCTTGACTCCTTTCACACTTTACATCTCCTCAAGGTTGATTTATAACCCTTGGATCTTATTTCATCATTCTTTTCTTTATTTATTATGCGATCCTTCGTGTGTCATCTTCATCATTCATTTTTATCACATAATATCATCTTGACTTTCATTACATATCATAAGTCATACTTAGGAACATACACGTCGTAAAGGTGAGAGATTTCATTCCTAGTCATCTTTAGGAATACGCACACTTTATGATGAGAGACATTGTTCATCGAAAAGTACATACACAAATGCAAAACTTTATTTCTCAAGCTTAGCTCCCCTTAAAGTACGTACATATATGTAGGACTTCACTTTCCATCTTTACTTCGTCATCATCATCTTAACTTTCATTCTTTGTTATAAAATACTTTGACGTTAACTTTACTTTCATTCTTACTTTATCTTATAACATCTTTGATCTTAATAGAGTTAAAAGAATCATATCACACCATCACATTGACTAGCTATGCCACATCCTTAGGAACACACATATCATAATAGTGAGGGACTTTATTCCAAAAAATACAATACTATAATAGTGAGAGACTTTATTCCGAAGAATACACACACTATAATAGTGAGACTTTTATTTCAGGGAATGCACACTTTCTGATGAGGGACTTTGTTTTTTGATAAGGACATACATAAATGCAGGACTTTACTTCGCGAGCTTAGGTCCCCTTGAAGTACATACATAGGTGCAGGACTTTGCTTCTCACCATTGATGAGTGACGAATATCTTTCTTCAACTTTAGGTGCATTATGCTTTGCAATACAACAATCATTCATATCAATCATTCTTCATCTCCTAATTATGGCTGAGCATGCATTACGTATATATAGGTGTCATACACAATCAATACACATCAATGTATAACCTATATACATAAGAAAATAGGTTTAAAACGTCATAAAAACCATTTTTCACACAACTGTTCTCAGAAAATGTCATGGCCATGCCTAAGGTGTCACGGTCGTGCCCAAGGTGTCATGACCTTGCCCATATTTATCATGGCCGTGCCAGCCTTAGCTTTCCCCAGCTTTAGCCAAATTTCAGCTATCGTTCTCATTTACGGTCGTGATCAAGTTAGTCACGACCATTCTTCACCTTTTCACGGCCGTGATGAAGGTGTCATGGGCGTGACAAAGCTATTTAATCGCTCGTCCTCTTTCTTTCGGTCATGGCCGTTCCTAGGGTTGGCACGATCGTGCCGACGTCCTGAAATTTCGATTTTCAACTCGAAAATCTCAACTTTTGAGACCAAAACTCCAATAAAAATAATATAAAATATCATAAATATTTCAGACATGATCTCTTAGCATCTTTGTATCCTAGAACACATTAAAACATGAAACTTCCATTCGTTAACAAGATTTAGGACTTTTTTCTAAAAATTCGTACAAGTAATATAATCTATTCTCTGCATAGTATTTTGACAACAGTCACTAAATTATTAATAACTTAACTTATATTTGATCTTTTCTGATTATTCTAATTTTCACAGAAAGATAACACGAACCTTTAACTTATGAATAAATTTCAAATCCTAATTCAATATTTCTAATTTATTATACTTTTTACAATTTGATCTCGCTGTTACCCGAAACAACGAAACAACATGATAGTAGTCTAATGTTTGGATTATAACTATTTATATACATCTCTAAATCGTATGAAACTAATTTCTATGGAAATTATACTTCGAGGGCTTTCAATCCATATATTATTTGTAATTTTTGGATAAGTAAAACTTATTTAAATAATTATTGCAAGACAGTCACGGATTTAATAGATTATGCAACATAAATATGTAATCCTCAATCAAAATCCCTATCAAGAACATAGTGTTCTTAAAAACAAGAGGGGTGAGTGATTTGGATCCCTTTTACACACCTATGATCTTGTTCTTCAATATTAATCATCTTTCCCTTGTCCATGTCCTCTTCCTCTTTTCCCTTTTCTTCTTCCTCCTCCTCCTTCTTTTTCCTCCTCTTAGGTTGCAGTCGTCACGTGGGGGAAATAAAAAAAGAGAGGAGAGAAAGAGTTTGAGGGTTTTTATAAAATTTAGCCTACTGTTTCTTAGGATTTTTTTGAAATAACTTAAATACCCTTATTTAAAAATTGAGATTGTTACAAGATTCCTAAAATAAGGATGATATTGGAATTTTTTTACCCAAAATTTTTTTGCTCATGCTTGCAGATGATCCAATGTTGTCGACGTTCCTCTCCATGGGGTGGAGCATGAAGCCTCTTCATTGGTTGTTGCTTCCTTTCCAGCGATGAACTTCTTCTCTGACATGAGGAGAAGATGGCGGCCGAAATCAATGGCAAAAGATCTAGCCTAAAAATGGGGCAAATAAAACCTCCAAAATAAGGACGGATTAATTTTTCTGCCCAAAATTTGCAGCATCAGCGCTGTTGGCGTTCCTCTCCATGGGTTCGGGTGTGAAGACTCTTCAGAGATTGTTGCAGCTTTCCTCTCCGGCAACGAACTTCTTCTCCGACGTTGCTGCAACAGTCCTTTCAGGATTGGGCGTCTTCTTCCCCATGGGATCGAGCATGAAGACCTTCCTCGTCGATCCCCGACATTCCTCTTTGATGAATAATCTTTTGCGTCCATCATCGTCAACAACCTTGACCTTCCTCCCCAAGATTCATAAAGGAGTCAATGTGTAGAATCAGTGTGCTCTTATCTCAATGTGTCTTGTGCCAATTTTTTTATTGTAATTTTAACACTGAATTCTGCAACTTTCTTTTCACCTTTTAATTGACTGCATTGAGTTTCTTGTGTAAAATGGATGAAAAATCTGAATATTTATAAGTACTATTTAAGTTCTCTATTAGCGAACATGCCTATATTCAAAGTATGAAATGATGAAGCATTTGATTAATTTTGGGACATTGCGTTCCTTTTAGAATACATGTGACTGTAAGGAAGAATGATAACAATTATGTCTAACTCATCCTTGATGGGATAATCATTTTGGAAGATGATCTTGTTCATCTATAATGTTTTTTATTACTTTTTCAGAGAGAAGGAAAAGTCTACTTTTAAGAAAAGCAATGAAATTTTCTTTGTGGAAAAGCCATCCCAATCAAAGCCGCAGTGGGCCTTGGGGAAGCATCGACAACAAGCTCATATGAGCAGAGGCTCTTAGCCAACAAACTTGCATGTGTAGAGTAACCCAATCCCGCCTTTATTCTAGGGATCTTTTTTTCCTCATTTTTTGAATACTAATAACACTATGTTTGGATGAAGTATCAAAAAGAAAATAAGAAGAAAAGAAAAAAAAAGGGAATGAAACTTGATTGAAATAAAATAACACAAATGGAGAAAAAAATTAAAATAAATGTTTGAAAAAAAAATTCCCTTTCCCTTCTTTTTTTTGAAAAATTACACCAAATGTCCTCCAACTTTAAGGTTTACTCATTCACTTTATAACTATGATGTCCTCATCTTTTAACTCGATGCCCTATTTACCTGGGATATGAGGATTCCCGATTTTCCGTCCACGTGACTATCTCCTCTTTCCTCCACGTAACTAACCATCCGATGTGATAATATTAAAAATTTTAAAAAATAAAAATGCCATGGCGACGCGTGGGAGGGGGAGGTCTCGCCGCGACCTCGCTCGCGCCGGTGAGGAGAAGGGGGGCCCTCGTCCCCCTCTCGCTCGCCGGCGAGGTTGCAGAGGGGGGGCGAGCCCTCCTTCCACGCGTCGCCGTGATATTTTTTAATTATTTTATTAATTTTTTAATATTATCACGTTGGATGACTAGTTACGTGGAGGAAAGAGGAGATAGTCACGTGGACGTCACATAGACGAGAAATCGAGAGATCGCCTATCTAAGATAAAGAGTACATCGGGTGAAACGAGTTAAAAGTTGAAGGGCAACACTGATAAAACGTGAAGTTGGAGGAGATCGCTGTGCAAATTTTAAAGTTGGAGAGCATTTGATGTATTTTTTCGCTTTTTTTTATCTTCCTTTCATTTCAATCCAAACATAGGATTAGTGCTTTCTCAATCAAGATCTACCGACGTTCAAGCTCCACTAATACAATCAAAATGAAAAAAAATCTGGACTGAATTAGTGGCATTAACACTTTAAAGAGACTCTTAGATGGAGTAAAATTAAAGACGTCAATAATATAATAAGGGGTCGCTGAGTATGCAACACGTTCTTTGCACTGTATTTTACAACATATTTAGATTCACCGTTAGATTAAAAATCAATGACTGCATATTATTTTATAATTTAAAATTTTCACTATGCTCAGTTTCCTCGAGATCCCACACACTTGATCTTCTCTTGTTGCTTTTTCCATCTCCTCTTCTTCTCTCTCTCCCCACCCCCTCCCCCCCTTTATTGGCCCTCAGACAGTTTTGTTCTTCAAGGCTGTATTTGATTCGTGAACAATGGTCAGAACTTGACCTTGTTCAGCCAAACACATTATGTGACGGAAATGTTCCCGTCACGTGACGTCCGGCCAGAATTTTTGGCCAAAAGTTCTTGCCGTTTTTTTTACTTATGTCATGTCAGTCGCAACTTTTGACTTTATTTTCTTTCATCTTTTTTTAAATTATCTTATAATGTTGTATATATAATTTAGTATATATTAATACATTATTAATCATCTTATAAAATAAATTATTAAATATAATTAATTAAAAATTATGAAATATTTAGTTCTTATAATTAATAAATACTTTATTAATTAAACTTTTCAATTATTTTTTAAAAAATTACATTATATTTGGACCGTAAATGTACGTAAATTATTATATTTGGATATTTAGATTTGTATAAATTATAATATTAATAATATTTAATGAAATAAATAAATGAAATAATAATAATATAATAATTTATGTAAATTATAATATTAATAACATATTCTTATTTACTATCATTTTACATCTCATAAAATAATAAAATATATTCTTAATTCTTACTTTTTAACCAAACACCTATAAAACTTATCTATCAAATCAACTTAAATCCCCATCATTACACTTTTTCATCCAAACACCAACTCAAACTTTTCAATCAAATCGATTAGTTCTTGAGAACTTACGGAAACTTGAAATCCTCAATCCAAACACAATCCAAGTGTACAAAAGTAAACTTTTCAAAAATTATTCTCTTCTATAACGATTCGTCTAGAGTTCTTTCATTTTGGATTTTTTTTCTTTTTACTTCTTTGACACTTACATATTTTGGAAGTCATAACAACTCATTTTGACCCACACATAACAAGATATGAGACTTAAATGACTTCAAATCTTATCTAACATTCTCCTAAAATAAGGGATGCGCTTTACCATCTGCCTATTGCATTATCGGACAAATCAAGCATCCAGTGGGTGCACTTGATTTCTTGCAAGATCTTCTCCTTTTCATATCATCTCTGCCTTGCAAAACTTGAAGAACACATGTCATAGGAGAAAAAAAAATCAATTTGGGGCTTGTCCATATGATCGAGGAGATTTTTTTGTTGCAAGAAGAGATTGGAGTTTCCTCGCAATAACTTCTTCATCTAAGATGAGAGAATAGTGGACGACGAAAAAGATAAGAATAACTGGAATATGGCATTTTTTTCCTCCGAACTATGTTCAAAGGAAATGCACAATAGAGTGAGAAGATATACTTGCACTACGATGGATGGTCTCGAACACCTTCCAAAGAATGAACGCCTTGCTAAAGAAAAAAATTAACTTTTCTCACTTCTTGGCCTGACAAAGAATGAAACATACAATTACCTATGCCTCAACACCTGCCATTTATCTTCATCTAAAAGTTTGCAATCTCCTCTTGAGAAGAGAGAATCTCAGTGTGATGTGGGATGAAGCTTTTGGCCACCAAATGACTGTAAAGAAATAGATCTTATGGGAAGGCGATCAGAGAAAAAACTCTCAATGGTGTAGAGGTGGGCGTGCACATGGCCTCCACTTCTCCATTGATCATTGGTATTATACAGGTCTACTTAGTCTTAGTTAAATAGAGATGTAATGGAGACCTTGTTGAACTTTGTTACTCTAGGGATGATGAAGTTTTTTTATGTTTCTTCTGTCATCCTAGCTTTAACAGTTTAACTTGTCATTCTCGCACTTTTTCTTCCTTGTTTTTGGTGAATAATGGACGGATGTGATGTAATACTGTAAATTACAGCTAAATTCAGAGGAGCACATTCCTTTTACCCGTATAATAATAGTAAAAGTGAACTTTTTATCTTTATTTATTATTTTCGTAAAGTTGAATTATTCAAATCTCTAGGAAAAAGATTTGTAACTAATTTCCGTTTCAGAATTCATTTCCTCCATAATTTTTCTTCAACAGAAAAGTGACATAAAACAAGAATTGCGCAATTTAAATATATGAAGTTGAATTAGACGATATTTTTATACAATCATCCCTCTTGTACAATTGAGTCTCCTTGTTTATTTTTAATTTTTTTTATACTCGACTATGATCCTTCTATACAACTGAAGAAAAATAATCGATTCGATTGGATCCAAAATTAATTTGAATTGGATCGACTTTTAGATGTTTTCGCAAACGCAACTCCCATGGATTCAATATCACACACACGGCGCACGCCGTGGACGAGCCTGGCAATCCGGCTCTCAACCGGTTTCGCGGGTTGCGTGTTCGTGCGCCTGCGCGTGGAGCGGGAACCGAACGCCGGACGCGTGGCGCGCGTCGGCGATTTCGATCGTGCGAGGAGCGGAGCGCACGGTGCGTCGACGGACTCGCGGACGAAACGGGCTTCCACGAGCGTGGTGCGCAGCAGCCTCGGGAACCCCTCCACAAGTTTGTGTACTGATCCTTCTGAAACTCCTGCTAGTCACCACTGAAAATGGAGAAAGGTTTGGTGGACAGATTGGAAGCCGCAGTGACTCGCCTGGAGAAGTTAGCCACCAGATCGCATTTGGTGGGCTCTTCGGCAAATGCCAAGGACGCAGCGCAGAAGGACAAGGCTACATTGGCATTCGATGATATGATGGGGACGTACCTCAGTAAGGTCGTTGTTGTCGCAGAGAATATTGGTGGGAAGGTTCTTGAGGCGACCAAGATAGTGGAGGAGGCCTTCGTGGTGGAGAAGGATCTCCTCTTCAAGGCTAAGCAGAGCCAGGTACGTAAGCCCGGGATGCTGATCTCTTCCGAAGAACAAAGGTCTCATTTTTACGATTTTTTTAACCATCCTTCTGTGGCATCTAATATTGGATTCAAATGAACATACCTGCATTCTGGAAACCAAGAAACTCTGTGCCTAGATTTGCATTTGTCAATTGTTAACAACAAGTGGGGAAACAGGTAAACCAACATTAGACCTAGGTGAATAGAACTGAGGATTGTATTGGCACATCAAATTAGAGACATGCATAATACCAGTTGCTCTATACCAGTTGATCATACAAGTTCTACCATCCCTAAATATAACAATGTTTTTTATACTTTTCATTGCCCACATGCCACAAGTATATGGAGTCGAACAATGAGTAGTTATATGTTGATGGCATAAGGAAGAAAGTCAAGATTCAAGAATCAAGCTCTTGTATTTCAATATTTTAGACAATCAAATTAAAAGCTGAAACATGAAATAGCAGAATTGGTATGTCCAAAACCTCATAAAACACCAGCAGCTTGAATTAACTTCAATCTAGAGAAAGAAAGATATGATGGTTTCTTTTAGGGCTTTAAACCTGGTAATAAGGAATCGATAAGAAATCCTATCTAATCTAGAAACAATTAAAATCAAACCTGGTAATAGGGACGATCAAATAGGAAGGTTTACATATAATATTATGTATCTTAGCACTCATCACCCTACTGTTGGTTCATTATTGTTAGAAACGTCTTGTTTTAATTTATAATCTGTATGTGTAGCTTTATCTCTGCTTTTAGCTTATTATATCACAATTCCTATAGAAACCCAGGATTGAGGATTTAGGAGAGTTTCTAAAGCCACTAAATGAAGTTATAATGAGAGCAAATGCTTTAACTGAAGGAAAGGGATCAGAATTTTTCAATCATCTGAAGACAGTTGCTGACAGTCTCATGGCTTTAGGATGGATTGCTTACACTGGCAAGGGATGCGGTGTGTGACTGTTACTTAATCTTCTTTTCTCCAACATTTTTCTTTCAGAAAAGTTATAACATTTGCAAATGCCATATCTTTAGGCATGTCTCTTCCAACGGCACATGTGGAGGAAAGTTGGCAGATGGCTGAGTTTTATAATAACAAGGTAACTCGCAATAGGAAGTGATATGGCAGAAATAAATTGACTGTGTTTGTGCTGTTGATATGAACTTAACTTTATTAACTATTTTCTCCAGTTAATGCATATGCCATTTATAGAATAAGGGGATAATCACGAAACTATGGACTATTTTCATTCATATCTCTATATGCTTGCTTAAATTCCAACTTCTTAATAAGATTTTGAGCTCAATCTGTCTTGCAACAACAACAACAACAACAAAGCCTTATCCCACTAGGTGTAAATTATTTCAACTTCTTAATAAGATTTTGAGCTCAATCTGTCTTGCATTCGAAATAAAATGTAAATTATATGTGTCTTGTTGCATGTGTGATTATTTGTTGTCATGATATTTCATGTTATATAAGTCCAGAGATATATGCAAAAAAAAAGGAACCTGTGTGCATTACTCGTCTGAATGATGTCTAGGTTGATTGCAATGTTCTCAGAATTTGTGGGATGTATGTTTGATATGAAAAATGATTATACACTGGTGCTATTTGATAAAGCTACATTTGTGTGGATGTATATACATGTTTTCTGAGTTAGAAATAACTTGAATTCGTATTGAAGATACTTGTGGAGTACAAAAACAAGGATGCCAACCATGTGGAGTGGGCTAAAGCTTTCAAGGAACTGTATTCATCTGGTCTTCGGAATTATGTGAAGGGATTTTACC
This sequence comes from Pontederia crassipes, assembly GCA_030549335.1. NCBI lineage: Eukaryota > Viridiplantae > Streptophyta > Magnoliopsida > Commelinales > Pontederiaceae > Pontederia > Pontederia crassipes. The sequence goes on along the minus strand of CM060185.1, from coordinate 3,158,934 downwards.
CTCTTGGTCCTGAATGGGGAACAGCTGGAAGTATCAGTTTGTCTGCTCCAACTATGAAAGCTCCTATTCCACCTCCATCTCCATCTCCACTGATGTGTTCTCAGACTGCAACTTCACGACCTAAAGAAGGGATGTCTGCTGTATTCCAAGAGATTACATCTGGAAAGTCCGTCACTGCAGGTGTGCAAGCAAAGTTGCCATCTAAGATCAAAGAATATCAGAGTTATTTTTTTGAAATTATATAATGGAATTCACATGTCTCAGGCTTGAGAAAAGTGACAGATGACATGAAGTCTAAGAATAGAACTGATAGAGCTGGGGTGGTTTCTTCTATGGAGAAGCAGGATGTCAGAAGTACTTCCTTATCCTCATCCAAGACAGGACCTCCTAAGTTTGAGCTTCAACTGGGTCGCAAGTGAGTCCTTTTGCTGTTTGTTGCCAAGTTTTACTTGTGCTCCGAGTTCAAGATGATTATACTTACACTTGTCCCGTTTTTACAATCATACCACTATAGATGGGTGGTAGAAAACCAAATTGGGATCAAGAACTTGATGATTGATGACTGTGATTCAAAGCAGTCTGTATATATGTTTGGATGCAAGGATTCCATATTGCAAGTCAAAGGTAGCATCACCTAATATCCATAAATGAACTCCCTTTTTTTGCATTTTGTTCTTGGAAGTTTTTACTATGACATCACGTAAAATTGAATGTTGGATGATCCTGGTGCTTACATGTGCAGGCAAAGTGAACAACATAACCTTAGATAAGTGCACAAAAACTGGGATTGTTTTCACAGTACGTGGTTGCAACATTTTTTCTACATGCAACTATTATGTATGTCCTAGAGAGGATTATCAATTGTGCCTGTCCCTAAAAATTGACATTTTCTTATATCAATTCAGGATGTTGTAGCAGCCTTTGAGATTGTGAACTGTAATGCCGTTGAGGTGCAGTGTCAGGTGTGTTGTTATACCTCCTGTGGCAGCTCATTCCGTAACCATCTGCTTCTGACTTATTCCATACTTTGTAGGGTTCTGCTCCTACTATCTCGATAGATAATACTTCAGGCAGCCAAATTTACCTGAGCAAAGCTTCACTAGAAACCTCTATAACCACAGCTAAATCAAGTGAAATAAATGTTCTGATTCCAGGTGAAGGTTCTGATGACGACTGGGTATGTTTTTTCAAACTTCTCCATACCTTCCTTTCTTGGAGATTAACCTTTTCTTTCAAAAAGTGTGCAACTTATCGTGCGTCACGATTTTAGGAGACAATTGAATTTTCATATGATGAACATTCCTTATCAGTTTAAGATATATGTGATGTAATTTACAACATCTTTTATAACGGGAAGTCACTTGTTCAACTTTTGGCACTGCTACATTGCACTCTCACTTGAGGATAAACTCATTATTCTTCTAAGAGGTGTCATCTAATGATTGCATTTGTCCTATCCAAAGGTTGTATCTTACTTCTTAGTCTCTGTACCTCCCTTTCTTGGCATCTCCTAAGTTACTGTCACATTGCCGTCAGCTTATTGCCACTTCTGAATGATTGTGGATTAAGTCATCCTTAACTATGCTGAATAGCTTACTGTGGTATTTTTTTTAGTCTTTTTTGTCTTCTATTTCCTACTTTATTGTTTGATCTCAAAATAAATTAAACTCTTTAGGATATCTCTTGACTGAATTTGGTAAGGGACTTGTATACGTAAGTTATGCTAAGCAGTATGCCAGCCTATGTATAATGTATGCCAGAGCCACCAAGTGCGGCTGCTCTGCAGATGCCTTTTCCTGAAGTGACATAAACAATTAAAAGAGATGACTTCCTGGAATATCTTAATAATTGGACCTATTGAATGTCTCACTTTAAAGAAATTAATTGATTTCTGCTAATCGCTAGAAAATTTATGTCAATGAAAACAGTATCTTAAACAAGTACTCCTTTTGATCTATTAATCTTTCCATTTGTTATTTTCTTCGTGATGTTTTTATTTATACTTGCAGGCGGAGCATCCGTTGCCCCAGCAGTTTGTTCACATTCTCAAAGATGGACATTTCACAACTTCGCCAGTCTCCCACTCAGGCGCATGAACATCTTGTCTAGTTGTGACACCATTTTTTTCTCGGTATGTTGCCGAATAAATTTTTTTAACAATTTATTCCACATTTATACGGTGTTGATCAAATTACGTAAAGATGGCAGTGAAAAGTAGCAACATTTCTTCAGCCTCAAGGCAATTCAATAGAAATACATGCTAGTGAGTTCTTCAAGCTTAAATTCTTTTCTATCATCTGCCTCATCTCTTGGAGCATCATTCTACTATTTACTCTTTGGCGTCCCTTCCATGTATGTTTTCCACGGTCACTCTAAAACCTTATATTGTTAAGAGAACAATAAGTGCGCAGTTCTCTTGTGTGTGTAGCGCATGCAAGTTATATGTACCTTGAGGCAAAAAATGAACATTTGAACCATTTTTCTAGCCACAAGGTATGTGCACCTGGTATGCTACACATCTACTACACAAAACACATTACACCAATAGCGATGGAGAATACTGTCGATTCAAACTGGTTAATTCGGATTCGGAGTTATGGTAGATAGAGGTAGTCTGACATCCTTTCAAGCTTTAATTTTGAAGTCTCTTAAATCACTCACGTCTAACCAAATTAGTACCTTACACTTGTGTTAAAAACACATCAAGCAAGTAATTGGGCCCGGAGCGAACTAAACAACTAGTACATGTTGCAGTGATTGCTTAGTACCCTCTCCATATGGCCCCTCTAACATATGGCTGTAATTCATGCTTACATGGAATCATGTGTCACTTCTGTTATAGTGCTATTATGTTGCTCACATGGACGCATGTGTCTCTCCTGTTGCTTGTGTATGGTTCAAGGTCTTGTTCATGCCATGTGACCTGTGCGCAACGAGCGCTTTTGCCGCAGGTCAGGTGATCACAGACCTTCTTTCTGCAGTAACAAAGTCTTCTTCTGATCCCTTTGATTATATCCATACACCCAGGAAATCTAAATGTGGTTTAATATCTGAATAAATAAGCTCTTACTCGTCGTCCATGTTTCTTCACAATGATTGAAGGCCGTTATGGAAGTTGAAGTCAACTAACTCTCTCGGCCATATGCATGTTCACCAGCATGTTTTCAGGCCCTCGATCCATGTGTTATCCACATGAAATGATTCCAATCTTAGTGCCGTGAGCGATCTCAGGAGCAACCCTGCATACATGCATATATTATTAAGGATCATTAGTCTAACTGAAGGCTTATATAAACGAAGACGAAGAGCAGGAAGCTTCTTACCCTCCGGTACTTCTGCACAACAGTACCTTAAGAAAGCTACAAGTTTCCTTCATGGACACACAAAGCCTCTTGCTGTGCATAGTCCTAGGAACAGTGTTTCTTGTTCTCTCTTCATTGACTTCCACAGCCGAATCAACCTCGACCGGCGCGCAGCCGGACGCGCCGCGGTACTCGCGGCGAATGCTGCAGGCAGGCGGCGGCGGGAACATCGTGCAGCAGCAGTACCTCGTGCCCCACAACCGCCTGCGCGCCGGCCTCGGTCTGCCGCCACTTAAGTGGAGCGCCAAGCTGGCGAAGTACGCGGCGTGGTATGCGAGCCAGAGGAGGCGAGACTGCGCCCTCGTGCACTCCGACTCGGACTACGGCGAGAACATCTTCTGGGGCGGGGGGAGCAGGTGGCAGGCCATCGACGCGGTCAACGCCTGGGCGGCCGAGAGGAGGTACTACGACTACGGCTCGAACTCATGCACCGGCGGCAAAGACTGCTCGCACTACACGCAGATGGTGTGGAGGCAGAGCAGGCTACTTGGGTGCGCGCGGTTGGTGTGCGCCGGCGGAGACACCTTCATCACCTGCAATTACGATCCCCACGGCAACGTCATGGGCCAAAGGCCCTTCTAGGAGGCTTCGATTAATTTGGTGAGAAGAAAGAGGTGATGAATGACGCATTGTCATCATGGCACCCTTCTGAAAGGCGATTCTATCATTTCCTAGAAGGAAAAGAAAGATGCATTGTTTTCAATTAAAAAAGCGATGCAAATTGTTGCGCATTTGCATGCTTTTCTGAACTGTAACATTTCTCTTTTTTTTTCAAGAATAAGATTTTTTTTCTTTAAGGATTATTGATTAGTTCAAGTTCAATTTTACATGACTTCAACTACCTACTATGGGGTGAAGTGGTTAGTACAACACAAAAAATTCTTTGAAGCTTCATCCGTCAGGATGAATCCGGGATGACTCTAAATTAATCACATTATAAATCAATATTTCAATTTGTGATTAGTGGGCTCATTCCGCTTGCTAATAGAAGCAAAAGTTTTACTTTGATAAATTAAAGGCGTTCACGTTTACTTTGATAAACTAAAGGCCATCATGCCATGGAGGAAGAACAAGTTCTAGCTTTAGATTTTTGTTCTTTGTTTTTTTTGGTTAAAGTCCATGATTCATTTATTTGATTAATATGATAGTCCAAGAAAATTTATGAATGAAGAGATTTTTTTCGGTATGTCGAAAGCGGAGCCGGCGGCTCAACTCGTGAGGTGTTAATGATTATGCGCACGGTCGGTAGATTCGAGATCAGTCCACCATCGAGTTTAAAATAATCCAATTAGATCGTCTCATCTTGCGTGTGACAAGAGAGGCTCACAATAAAAAAATATTATGTATTCACGAGGAATCGAACTCGAGACATTGTTTAAGCATGAGCCGTTGCCCCTATTGATATTGATGAAGTGATTTTGATCAATTAAAAGAACTCTTAAAATCAAACTTGAGTCTCATCCGCCCCATACTTCTAAAGATGGACAAACGGGCCGTGTTGGGCTGTGCTCGGGACGATCAACCCGTGTTTGGCACAACACGGCCCGTTTTGCGTGTCGTGCCACACGGTCCATTTGGCCCGGCTACGGTCTGGGCCGGGCCTAACCGAGCCGGCCGGGCCGGGTCGTGTCAGGTCGGACGGCCCATTTTTTTTATTTTTTTGCCTTTCATGAACTTTTATAATTTTTAATTTACTTATTAAATTATTATATAATTAGTATTATTAATTATTCTATAATATATGAAGTGACTACTTTAATTATATAGTTAAATTTTCAAATACATTAAGTCATTAATTTATAATTATTAAGTAAATAAATTTGTAAAATGAATAATTGAGTACTAAGTAATAACTAATAGGTTATAACTTATAACCTTATACATAAAATTAATTGGTAAGTATTTAATAAATATATATTAATAGTATTAGTATACTAGTAATCTAGTATAGATAGTTAAGTACTAATTTACTAATTACTATATACTAAGTTATAACTAGGTTATACTAAGTAAATTAGTATTTAACTATCTTATAACCAAGATACTATATAGTATAATAGTATATACTATATTACTATGTTATAACTAAATGAAATTATACTAACTAAACTAGTACTTAACTATCTTATATATAGTAATTTACTATATACAACTTTGTAAAGTTAGAATTAAATCAAAAGTATCCTTTAAATTTCGAACTTTAAATTCATACTAAAGTTAAAATCAAATGTGTCTTTTAAAGTTCAAACTTTTTAATTTTAATTTACTTTTTACATAATATAATTAGTATTATTCTATGATCTATAATATATGACTTTAGTTTAGTGACTACAGACTGCTTAATTATTATTATATAATAATTATATAGTTATAATTTTCAAACTCTCATTGAGTAATCATGATATTATATTCACAACTGTCACTATTTAGATTAATTTAAAAAAAAGATAGTATCATTCAAAATGAGTCTAAGAACGACTATTATGAAAATGATATCTTAATTATTCAATGAGAGAAGATGAGATTGAGAGTTAAAGGATGTGGACGTGACCATTTGGGGAAGGAGAGGAGAGGAGAGGAGATTGAGAGAGAGAGAGAGTATGAGAGAGATGAGGGAAAAAATAATGAGAGTGATGAAGAAAGAGGAGGGAGTTCGGTCGCATTTTATGAGTGGCGAGGGGGTTCAACTCGGCCCGCGTTGCTTTAAACACGGCTCGTGTTGTACTCATAACACGTCTGTGATCGTCGACTGGTGATCATGTTGTCAAATTGAAATAACACGAGCGCGGACCGTGTTATGCATCATGCACGGTCCGTGTCCGTGCCAAAACGGGCCGTTTCGTGTCGGATCCGTATTCACCGTGCCTATGTCGTGTCATGTTCACAGTGGAGAAGGCCGACCCGGCACGGAATGACACGATACGTTCGTGTTTCTATGCGCGGGCCGTGTCAATGGCGGGCCGAGCGGGCACGACTTTTGGGCAGGCCGGCGGCGTGCCGGGCCGTGCGGCCCGCCCAAAATTCCATCTATACATACTTCTACTTTTAAACCACATATATTGTCTGGGACGAGTAACTTCTTGATTTCTCTAATGCAGACTTCAGTCCTAATACATATCTGTGTTGCCCTTACATTTTATTATCCTTATCCATCAGCATCGAGAGTTAATAACACATGATTGTTCCAACTCAAAATTAAACTTCAGCATTTCAATTTAGACGTGAGACAATGCAGAAGGGTTAAATTTTGTTACCCTTAAATTTGAGTGTGTTCTTCTTTCTTGATTGTTCCCCAGCCGGCACAGGCTGGATTACATCTCCCTTTATTGTGGTGGCAGTCTAAGGAACAAGTGGATTGGTACTGCTTCCTGCAGGAATACGATACAAACACAGTGCAGATCCCGCCTATAACTATTCACTGACATAGCCGATAGCACGTTATACTCTGTTGCATCAACTTAATGCAATCCACCAATTCACACCAAATGGTGCCGAGATGGGAACTCATCCAATCCGCATTAGGCAGCAGCAGCCATGATTTGCCAGCTCGAATGGCTTGATCTCCATCTCAGCTGGCTGGGGCATTCCACTGGCTTGGAGACTAATTATTGGGTGGTTTTTAAGCACTCTGTTTTTTTTCTTTTTTGAAAGATTGAGTAAACTTTGGGCTAAATCTTTGTTAGTTACAATTCACTTCATACTGCCTTTTTCTTCTGTTCTTCTGCAGATATACAAGCATTATAAAGTACCTTGACGGTAGAAACGTTCGCCGCATGTTGAACCTCCGCCACAGAATACCAATGATATGCAAGACAAATATTTACTGAGCATGATGTTACTTCAAATCTACCATGGCCAGACCACTGCATGAATAGATAGCAACGGCCTAACCAGACTGAGAAACTGCCAACAGTAGAGTGAAAAAAGTAATTACATATGGAGATGGAAGGTGCGAGGCTGTAAAGCCCCGTCCCTACCTTTTGCAGGTGGCTCTTACGTACCCTGAGGTCCTCTGGCTCTGGTATACATTAACTGGTTTGGATCGATGGATGGACCATTTGATGACTCAGCCTCCACAGCCCTCCCTCTTGCCATTAGGACCTTCTACCCTGACCATGTGACCGCCCTTCAATTCAATCCACCTGTTATCCATACAATTCCACCAGCAAAACCCTGTGTGTGACTGCGGCTTTGTGGAGGAGGCCACCCCCATCATCCACACACATGCTTCCACTCTGTGCATTGCCAAGTCAGAAATGCCTTCATGAGCATATGCTTCTATCCCCCTTTCCACTCCATTGCTCACTCATTAAGCCTTGTTGTAAAGGAATCAGTCAGCTAGAGGAGTAGATTGGATTCTCTTTTCGAATGCCAGACATGATTGCATTATCTGCATGTTATGATCACTATAAACTATGTCTGTCATGTTCTCTCCTATCAACCATGTCACTGTGCAACATGCCAATTTGCAATGATGTCATGTTAGTAGAATCCGGGAGCACAGTTCCAGAACTACCACATTGCAGTGTTGTTACCTTCATTTGGCTGATAACAAATTGATCAGGGTACAAGTTTGTGAACTTACATACAGAGTGAGCTAATGATGTGATCAAATATGTACTGTTTATCTTGTAGTAATGACATTGAACTAATCAGTAAGGCCTCTCCCCGACGTAGTTACCTGGGGGATCATACTCGCAGACTATGAACACCCCCCTCCCGTACAGACAATTGACCATGGCGCAACCCAGGCGCCGGCTGTTGCTCCAGACCACCTGCGTGTAGTGCCCGCACTCGCCCCCGGCGCACGAGTTGGTGCCGTAGCGGTACCACCGCCGCTCCGCGACCCACGCGGCCACCGCCTGCGCCGGCTTCCACACCCTGCCGCTGCCCCAGAAGATGTTCTCCCCGTACGGGCCGCCGGAGTGCGCCAGGACGCAGTCGCCCCGGCGCTGCGACGCGTAGGACTCGGCGTAGCGCGCGAGGCGGGCGTCCCACGCCAGCGGTTTCAGCCCGACCGAGGCGCGCGCCGAGTTGTGCGGCCCGAGGAACTGCGCTTCGATGCTCCCCCTCCGGCCGCGCCTGGGCGTCCTCCCGTTGATGCCTCGGACGTGAAAGAGGAGGAGAGCGGCGATGAATAGTAGGAGAGGGAGCTTGGAGGACGCCATTAGGGGCTGTGCCATTGTGTGACGACTGTGCCTTGGCTTCGCTCTGCCTCTCCCCTAAGCGATGATGGCCTCCTTGATAGTTATTATAGTTGAAAGGGTTGTCTGCTTATATATATATATATATATATATGGGGAAGTGGTATCTGGTGAATTGGTCTTTGGTTATTTAATATTTAATGGTTTGCACAGAGTTTTGTAGTGGCACCCATGTGTAATCATGATTCCAACTCTAGATTCTCAAGGTCCAACCGAGGAGGAATAAACCAATCATTATCGTATAAGATTTCATCATAAGATAGATCTAAAAAGTCCTGTCTTTTTTCATCTTGAATTAAACTGAAAAATGTTGGTACAGTAACTTGCGATAAGAAATGAAACAAAACAAAGGAGTCTCCTAATTAAATGGTTAGACATAATTGGTTATTTATATATGGAGAATATGTATTCACATGAGCTAATAACTCGATGGATTTAGATTGAAAAAAAAAGACTAGAGAGATAGCTATAAGACTCTTCTTTTTGTGTATGTTTCATATTGGAGTGAGTTAAAATAATGGGCTGATTGTGAGGTATGAGAGAGAGAGAGAGAGCGAGGGAACAAGTAAAGAGAAATGTGGCTCAGCTGTAATCCAATCAACCAAAACCTTTGTAGCTGTGCCATGATATATATATCTAAATATCTAATCATGTATGGCTGGTGTCTTGAAGAGATTGAAGAACAGACATCTTTTTGGTGCAAACTTAATTAGTGATGATGGCTTACAGATAATAATGATAAAGGGGGCTAATTGTATTTCGCGCGGCGCCGGCACAACACACATAAAAATATTAACAAGATTAGGCTGTGCCTGCCTTTTGAACTTAGCTACGTTTTTATAGGGAGGTTGTTACTTGCTATCATATCATTCTAATAGTTGTAAAGTTTCTCCTCATCAATCAACGACTTGGAAATGATTAAGTTCTCGCCATCAAATTGTATTCCTTCGGTTCATGCGTAAACAATTGATAAAAGGGTTATTGTTTCTTAAAACAAATGTGTGTTTAATTTTTGTGGCACCCTGATACCTCTATTAATCACTATTATGATCAATGATGACTTGATTAATTAAATAAATTTTTATTTACTATCCATGAAACAGACGGTGATTAATAAGGATTGTTGATAATGCATTAAATCTGAACTCAGTTGTAATCCTTTTGTGATCCTCTTACGTAGTCGCTTCAGCAGATTTTTCCTACGGAGTATTCTGTATGTGATTCAGAATTGATTTATTTCTTTATTACGAAATAGATGTCCTATTTTGGGATCCCTATTATCTGTAGAAGGGAATGCCTATATAAACTCTCAAGGGGTCCAAACAGAAACTCATCCTCGTAATCATCATTACTCCATAAGAAAGAGAGTCGCCACTTCCCGAGGACATAACCTGATTTAAGGTGAATCTCATAAATCTCTGTGTTTTTCTGTGTTCATGCAATCTCTCTCTATCTTTTTGTAACAAACTGATATCAGAGTCTTAGAGTTCGTCAGCGATTCTCGATCAAGTAGGGAGATGACATCGCACAATGTGAACATGGAGAAGTTCACCGACAGAAATAGTTTCGGGTTATGACAGATCAAGATGCGGGCGCTTCTGAAGCAACAAGAAGTCTCGGCGCTGCTCGCGAACGTGTCGAAGAATAAATCAAAAGAGAAAGACTCGAAGGACAAAGAAAAGGAGATCGACCTCGCTACTTTGACGGCACAGAAGGAGAATGCGCACTCGATTATTCTGTTGTGTCTGGCGGATGATGTGATAATTGAGGTCGCAGATGAAGAAAAGACGATTGGTCTGTGATTGAGAGTCTATGTATGACGATGTGTCTCACCAACAAATTTTTGTTGAAGCAACATCTGTTCTCTCTCCTCATGCAAGAATGTACCCCTCTGAAGGAACATCTTGGTCAGTTAAATTCTTTGTTGATGGAATTGAGAAATATCGATGTTAAGATCGACGATGAAAATGTTGCCCTAATTCTGTTAGTTTCGCTTCCTTCATCGTATGAGAATTTTGTTCAGTCTATGATTATTGGAAAGGAAACTATAAGTCAGGAAGAAGTAAGTTCGAGTCTCCATACTCATGAACTTCGGCATAGAATATTTGAAAATTCTGCAGAGACTAAGGCCACGGGTTTGATATCAACTGCGGAGAAGGGATAGTTCTCAAATTCGAAGAAATTCAAGTCAAAGAAAAAGAAAATCACTGCGAAAGACATCTGCAATTACTGTAAGGAACCAGGTCATTGGAAGAATGATTGCCCGAAGAAGAAGAAGGCCCACATCGCTGCGGTGACACATGAAACTGAAAATTCTGAAGATGATTTGATTCTGGCTGCTTTAGATCAAGGATGTCTATAGGATATCATATGACACCAAATAAAGAATGGTTCTCATCTTATCAAAAGACCGACGATAAATTGTCATCATGGGCAATAATGCATTATGTCAGATAATCAAGATCGGTTCTGTGCAGATCAAGACTCATGACAATCTTGTGAGGACGCTGACAGATGTATGTTATGTTCTAGAATTTTATATCACTTAGAGTCCTAGACTCTAAAGGGTGTCAAATCAATACTGCTAGAGGCATCCTCACGGTCCTGAAGGGTGATACTATAGTTATGAAGGGAGTCAGACAGAAGTCCTTGTATATATTACAAGGCAAGACAATCTCTGACGTTGCTGTAGTGGCTAGTTCATCCGAATCAGAAAAGTTCAGGTTGTGGCACATACGACTTGAGCATATGAGTAAGAATGGATTAAATATTCTCAGCAAGCAAGGTCTTCTGGGAGACAAGAAGATATCTGAAATTAACTTCTGCAAGCACTGTGTGTTTGACAAATAACGAAAGTCTAAGTTTGGCAAACGAGTGCACATGACGAAGGCGACACTTGACTACATCCACGTTGATTGTTGGGTCCTCGTGTTCCATCATTATAAGGTGTTAGGTACTTCCTGTCCGTGATTGATGACTACTCGAGAATGACTTGGGTATTTACGATGAAACACAAAAGTGAGTTCTTTAAGGCCTTCAAGCAGTGGAAGATTTTAGTGGAAAATCAGACGTCGAAGAAAGTGAAGCGCCTTCGCACTGATAATGGTTTGGAGTTCTGTTCTGCTGAATTCGACCAATTCTGCAAAAATGAAGGCATTGCCAGACATCGCACAATCAGAGATACTCCACAGTAGAATGGAGTTGCAGAACGAATGAACATCACTTCTGGAGAGGGTAAGGTGCACACTCTCTAACGCTGGCCTGAATAGGACGTTCTGGGTTAAAGCTATTATGCTATTTGATGAATCGAAATTCGACGACTGCGATTGATCTTAAGACTCCAACTGATATATAACCAGAAAATCTTACTAATTATACTAATTTAAAAGTTTTTTGTTGTCCAGCATACTATCACGTTAGTGAAGAAAAGTTGGAGCCAAGGGCCAAAGAAGAGGTGTTAATGGGATATGATGCAAGAATGAAGGGCTACAGAATCTGGTCTCCTTCAGAACACAAAGTCATCCATAGCAGAAGCATGATCTTTGTTGAAGCATCAACACTTTAATTGAAAGTGGAGGCTGAAGAGAGTATTAGTAAACAAGTGGAGGTTGAAATCACTCCAAGTGAGAATGATGCTGAAGGATCACATTAAGAAGCAGAATTAGAACATGAAGAATCTAATAAGCAACCTGAAGAGGAATCAATTGTTGTCAGACGTCCTCGCAAAGAAGTGGATCCTCCTAAGTAATATAGCATCGAGGACATGATTACTTATGCATTGTAGGTAGCTGAAGAGGTGGAGTCTCTAGAGTCGTCCTCTTATAGGGATGTTATCACATGTGCCGAATTTGAATAGTGAATTACTGTTATGGGTGAGAAGATGAAATCTCTTCACAAGAATCAAACTTTGGAGCTGGTCAAGTTGCTTAAAAGCAGAAAGGTCGTTGGTTGTAAATGGATCTTCAAGAAGAAAACTGAAATTCCAAGAGTTGAAGGCACAAGATATAAAGCACGACTAGTTGCAAAAGATTATAGTCAGAAAAAAGGTGTGGACTACAATGATATATTCTCATCTGTTGTCAGACATATTTCATTAGAATTTAAAGCTTGAACAACTAGATGCGAAGACTGCTTTCTTCCATGGAGAACTTAAAGAAGACATTCTTATAAGCCAACCAAAGGGATTCTCCATTTCATAAAAGGAGAATCAAGTTTGCAGACTGAAGAAATCTTTGTATGGCCTGAAGCAGTCTTTCAAACAATGGTACAAGAGTTCGATCGCTTCATTATCTCTATAGGATTCAGCCGAAGTCCCTATGATTATTGTGTATATCCCAAGAAGGTGAGGGATGACTCTACCATCTATCTGCTCTTGTGTGTTAATGATATGCTTCTGTTAGAGACATGACACACATTCAGAATTTGAAGAAGCTCTTTAGCGCAAAATTCAATATGAAGGATCTTAGTGTCGTACATAAGATTTTAGGGATGAAAATTCTAAGGAATCACACACAGGATAAAGTTATATTCGATATGAGAATCATTCTAAGGAATCTCAGAAAAGTTATATTAAAAAGATTTTTATCTTGGTTTGAAATGTCTGAAGCGAAGCTTTTGAATACTCCATCAGTTACAAATATTCATCTTTCTATTGCCTTCGCACTAAAATCAGAAGCGGAGAAAGAGTACATGTCTCGGATTCCATATGCTAGTTCTTTGAAAGTTTGATGTATGCCATGATTTGCACAAGACCAGACGCTCATGCAGTCAGTACTGTCAGTAGTTTTATGAGCGATCCAGGAAAAAGCACTGGAAAGCAATGAAGCAAATCTTTCGGAATCTAAGAGAAACATCTGATATTGATCTTATCTACAGAAGTGTCAAAGAGTATTTGGTTGCATGGTACTCAGATTCAGAATATGCCGGAGATGCTGATGGAAGACGATTTATGATAGGCTATGTCTTCACTTTGGACAATTTGATTATTAGTTGAAAGGCCACACTTTATATTATCTATCACTGAGACAGAATACATGGCATTGACAGAAGTTGCCAAGAAAAAGATCTGGTTAAAAAGCCTATTTGAATATCTCGGATTACATCAAGAGCAGACTATAGTGCACTGTGACGATTTCAGTGCAAAATATTTAGCCAAGGATCAAGTGGATCATGTTAGATATCACTTCATCTGCACTGAGAAGAGAATGAAGGTGAAGAAGTTTGGCGACAATCCAACTGATATGTTCACCAAATTTGTTCATTATGGCAAGTTCCAACATTGTTTGAACTTGCTTAACATCAATACTTGGTAATAGTCCCAAGGTGAGACTGACGGCGGCATGACATGGTATTGAAGTTTTTTGTGCTCTGAAAATGATTTAAGTCAAAGTGAAGATTTATTGATAATGCCTTGAATCTAAGCCCAATTGTAATCCTTTTGTGGTCCCTTATCAGACACTTCAACAGATTTCTCATACGAGGGTATTCTTATGTGATTCGAAATTGATTTATTTCCTTATCACGAAATAAGTGTCCTATTTTGGAAGATTAAATTCAGAGTCCCAGTCGGACAGTAATTTCTATTATTTGTAGAAGAGAGTGCCTATATAAACTTTCTAGGGGTTCAAACAGATATCCATCCTTGTAATCTCTATGTTCTTCTATGTTCGTACGATCTATCTCCCTCTTTTCGTAATAAGAATAATGACGATACTACTTCTTAAAAGAGATAGCACAATCATTTTTTTTCAAAAAAATATTATTATCACTCTATTTTGTTTCACAATTCAGCACTTCAAGCAATCACACGATGGAGTGACAATAATATTTTTTAAAATGATAATAACGATGCCCTCGATAAAATTGTGAAGTTACTCTGCATTCTTCGAATTGGCCGAGGTAATTAACAGGTCTTCTTTTGGCCGGTGGCTCCCTCGCTGGAGTTCCAACATCTCTTGGACCCCGTCGCCCGTATCTTATCTTTCGGACGTAGGATCAAACACTCTTGTAGCAATGGCTTCCCAACTTTCAGAAGCAGAGGAGCGCGTTGATGCATTTCTCTTGGTTAATGATAATCGCATCTTTTATGTGAAAAAATTATGGAAAATATGGTGAATGTTAAATGTGGAACGAAACAAGTAACAAACTCAGTAAATTATTATATATTTTTACTATATTAGATGGGACTCATGAGAAAGTGACATGTGATATATTTTCTTCTCATTTTAATAATATTAAATATAGTATGTACCAAAAAGAACAAAATAGTAACATAAATAATACATTGTTAACTTTAATTTTAAAGAAGAGTATAATTTATTTTATTTATCATTATCAGTTATAACAAATATAACTTAAGATTTTTAGTGATAAAATAATTTAAATAGTACGTTCTAAAAGTTGAACATATCTACAATCTCGTGACAATTAATTGCACACCATCTTTCTTATAATTTATTTATAATGTTTCGTGCGATGAATTTAAAAAGTGAAACTAAATAATTAACTTTAGTAACTTTTTTATCTTATTATTATAATACATACATTTATGAGAGAGTGCTAGGTGTCATATTTTTATTTCCTTTTTTCTAATACATAAATATAAATATCAATTAGGTAGATAATTTTGCAATAAAAATTATCACTTAATCTATGAAATTCAATCACTTTCTTTTTCTCGAGTATAAGTATTGAGATTTATATTGAGTTTGTTGCTAAGTAGAAGAACTAGCTTTTAAATGATGAATTTCTCTATTATTTACTATGATGTTAGTCTTAATGATAATTGTATCTTTATTGAAAATATAGTCTTTCATGAGCTTATAATTATGCTAAAAGTGATAAATAAATATAATGATAAAGTGCAAATGAAAAGAGGGCTAGTTGAGCCCCAACAAATAAGTGAAAAATATAAAGTGCTCTCTGAAATTTCGGTGTGTCCGGATAATTAGACTCGTAAGGGATGTTTGCCTGACGACCTAAGGGCAACTATTTTAAGATTCATCGGTTGAAAGCTCGTTATATGGACTACCTTATGCATTATGGAGAAGCACACAAGTACATAAAACTTTACGTAAAAAGAAAAAAATATGAAAATAAACTCATGAAAGATTTGTGGTTCAATATTGATGCACTTATCAGATGGATTAATATTATATGTAGATATGCAGGAAAGACATGTTTATGTAAGACTGGGTATTGGTTGAGAATAGATACTTTGGTGATGACATAGTAAAATGATAGTGGGAGAAAAGTATTGGTTTTGTGATGGAGCCATGTGCTTTATTTGAAATTTACTTGAGGACAATCAAAATATTAAACTTGGGGGTATTTGATGCACAAAAATCATACATTAGTTTAAATAATTTGATTAACATTTTAGTATGTTTTTCGGTTTAGGAAAGGGGAGTTTTGATTTATTTTATACAATTTCTTGTAGATTTAATTTCTACCTAAATCTAAAAAAGTATTCATTGCAGGATAAGAAAACATCGAAAATAAGGTAAGAAAAGGTCCAAAAAATACTTCAGAAGATTGTCACAGCCATGATAATTCTTTTCATGACCGTGACAGAAAGATCTTGCAAGCAGAATATTTTCTAAGTTCTTGTCACAACCGTGATAGTTCTGTTCATGACCGTGACAAAAAGATTTGTAACCAAAAAATTTCTAAGACTCTGTCACAATCATGATAACCCACCGTCACAGCCGTGATGGAGCCTTTCACGACCGTGACGGCGGACAATTTTAAAGTCATTTTTATTCACTTTTTCGATAGAATTTCAGTTTCTTTCCTTAGGAAATAAGAAACTTATAAATAGGAGAGGCCAAAGACCCTGAAGAGCATCCCCGGAGCAAAGATTTAAAGCCTAGAAAGAAGATAAGAAAGTGAAGCTCTATTAGAAACTTGAGAGAGCACGCACAACGGCTGCAAGAGTTTTTTATTTTTTCCTAATCATTTATATTAGATTTGATGTTATTCTTTAGTAGATTTATTCTTTCATTAGGGTCATCTTAGTTAAACCTTATTTGTGTTTTGAAATCTTTCTTAATATTAGTTTAGTTTGAATCTTTAATAACATTACAATTTTGTTTTTAATGCTTTCCTTTGATTCCATTATTTATGATTGGTTGCTATCTGAGAATAAGTAATTATTTTTATAATAGTTTTTATGATTGATCTTATTTATTGTATGTCATAATTAGCAAAATCCTAATTTGTACGATTATTAAGGTGACTTGAGAAAATCTTTAATATTAATTACATTTTAATGCATCTTATGATTAATTAGATAAGTTAAAAACTAAGATGATTAATTTATTCTAATTATTCTTAAGATAGTAGTTAAAGTTTGAAATATTGGTTAACTAATTTTGAGAATTCAACTTTATTATTTATTCAACTAACTCTAAGTTGAGAAGATCCATTGTATTTTAGTGGCGATAATTAGAAGCTCTAATCATCAAATCCTTATTTATCCAGGTGATAATTTCTTTTATTTCATCATTTTATTTTATTCATTAGTTTAAAACGAACTTTTCTTATTTTCTCGATTAACAAGGTTAAAATAAAATTTAAGTTATTAACCGTTCTCATGGGAACGATAATTGTACTCATTCCCTTTATTACTTGAGCTACCAGTGCACTTACTAGCGTTTGCTATCAATTTTATACACGTCATCCATCACCCTTCATATCAAAGTAAATTATCTTTCTTTTTATTGGGTCGTAATTGCCCACTTTTGGTCCTAATTTGATCCACCTTGACCTCCCACATGAAAGTTTCATAAATGGCCATAATAAAAGAAGTTGAGCTCGCATTAAGACAACACATATAAGTGTCCTAGGAATGTGTTCAAGTAAAAGATGTAGTGAAAAAAAATAGAAAAGAATAGAATTGAAAAGGAAAGAATGGAAAGAACATATTAGAAAAGTGAAAGATTAACATAAAGATTAGAAAAGAAAGAAATATAATTGTTTTCTCATTTTGAAAGCTTGCCAATTTTTTATTAAGTCTTCTTATCCATTTGTATTTTCTTACTGTAACGCCTTAAGACCCACGTGACTTTTACGTGCTCAAAGTCATCCTGAAAGCGCTTCACTATTCTATACGAAATAATTTATGTGAAATTATAAACTATAATTGCGGAATTAATAATAACAATATCTAAAAATCCATAATAACAATGAGTTAAAAATGTCCATAACTCCACCATATTAAATATGTGAAAAAATAAAAGCTAATCAATAATCTAGTATGACATAATCCTACACCATGTGAAACAAACACTATCACTGAGCCTGACCATCTACATCATCATCTTCTATCATCTCATCTGTATAAATACAGATGCAAGAAAAAAATCTATGAGTATAAAAATACTCAATACGTAGGGTCTAATCATAATAATATACAATAAATCAATAATGATATGAAACGATAAATAATAGAGTACTGGAGAGATCAATATGGTAGGAGCTCGATCATAAATAAATCAATATATCAATAAAATCATGCATCGATATAGATGATCAGGAAGGAGGTCAAAAGACCAATCAATATAAATTAACAATTTAACAATAATAAAATTTTGCCTGATCTCTATGACACTATTCAATTTAACAATTTCGATTCGATTTCAATATCATCGGTCAATAACAATTTCCATACGATTCAATGGGTGGAGGCAAAGTCAATCAACGCCAAAAATCCGAATGACCATGATTCAATTCAACTCAATTCAATTTCCATTCTATTCAATTCAATATTTAGAGTTATTCAATTCAATAGGGAGAGCTCAGTCAATTACGAGAATTTCATGTCTCTTTCATGTATGCCAGTGGGAATCAGGTCACGGCAAGCCGCCCTCAAATAATAGCGCTAATAATAGCTTCGTGATGACGGAGGACCATGGCCATCACAGGACAACCATAACTTCCCTAAAGGATGACGTCTCAAAACTCTAGGTACACTATCTGCCCCATACAATATTCATAACAATATGGCCTAGGGAGCTTAGAGACAATCGGAGAATATGGAGATCCAATAGTTTCTATCTTTTATCTTGTTTATCTTAAAGACCTATCTTTAACAATTCAATTTAGATTAAACAAGGACCCAATCAAGAAAAAACTACTAGATCATTATTATGGTTAATCACATAATCGAGTAGAACAATAAGATCAATATTCTCAAGTCAGATATGAAGGATATGATGAGGTCAGATCTGCTAATAATTATGGTCATAAATGGTTATGTATAATTAACCATAATAACTATTCAATTATTTATAACAAAATACTAAAAATTATGTTTCTGCCCCCAAAACCCGGCCCACGATGAGTGGAACTCGGGCCGTGTTTGGAAACACTCAAAATCACCTCGGGCGGGGAAAACTCGAGTCGGGTGTATAGTGAACCCAGACCGGGTCGGCCGGTTCATGTTCAATCGAAATCGCACCGCAACCCGAGTCGAGCTGACGCTAGAACTTGGGTCGGGTGTATAGTGAACTCGGGCCGTGTCAACTGGTTCACGTTCAATCGAAATCGCATCGCAACCCGAGTCAAGCTGAAGTCAGAACCTAGGCCAGGTTGGACAACCCAATCCGGTTCCGAGTATCAATCCAGATTCAACGAAATTCGGGCTGGGTACAGCAGAACCCAGGCAGGGTTCTGCTGCTGACGGAGAAATGCGTTCCAACGCGACACGTTTCAACGCGACTTTCTGACAAACATAACTTTACCATACAATGCCCAATATATGCATTCAATATATCAATGGATTCTCAATACAAAGGAGAAGAGAATATTGTTCCATATCACAGAAAATCGATGACATAGGGATTCCCCCTACGTACCTAAAGTTGATTAAAAACTAACTGGATTCCCTCTGCCTGCGCGAGTTATCCAGACGCTGACTTTGGTCGACGATATCTCTTTGTTCACATCTCGAAACTCATGGCCACCACTTGAAAGATCTTCTTCTATATGCCGACTTCGAAACCAGCCGTTGTGTGCTCTTGCGAGTGCCTCGATTCGCGTGAAAATGATGGGACAAGAGGGGCTCGTGGAACTAAAATTCTGTTTGGCCAAAGGGGGTTTCCAGCCACTCCTTTAATGTCTATTTATAATGTAGGCTAGGATTTTCAATTCTATTGGGCCTTGGACTCTCTTATGGTCAATCTTGACCTCCATCAATAATTAATCTATCCATAACTTGTCAGATTTAATTAAATTCTAATTTACTTTATAATTCCATGCTTATATCCATAATAATCTATCTCTATTCAAATTTCATCTTATCTTTCCAACTTATCCCATAATTTCCATCAATTTTAGAATCTTAAATAATGACTTAATTCCAGAATCTTAAATAATGTTTTTCTAGATATTATATTTTATAAAAATCAGGTTTGTCACACTTATGTACTAAGTATTTTATGTTTATGGATATTCTATGTCCATGTATTTGAATCCAAGTAATTGAATCAAAAGATAAGGATGGAGACATGGGCATCAGTAAAGTTCGTGGTGATGTAAATTTGCACATGGAAGTTGGGTTAATTAGAAATCCCATAGTTATACGATGTAAAGTTAAGTTACCTTTGGAGGACTATTAGAAAAGAATAATTAGAAAGAAAAATAGTTTTCGCACTATGTTAAAGAAAGATGAATAGTTATTTTGCTTCCGCCCCCTATGTAAGAAAGGCTCAAGAAAAAGAGATTGTAGGTAATGTCAATCCAGATAAGCCCAAATGTCATGTGTCAGGAGGGTGAAATTTCGGAGTGTTACAACTTCACTTATTTTTTACTTTCTTGTTTCGTTTTAACTTTAATTTGAGCGTAAGTTTCTTCGCTGACTTCGTAATTCATTTTTATTGCTTCCTAAATAATCAAATACAAATTTGGGTAGATTTTTTTATATAAAATTAAAGCGAATAAGTCCATAAAAACATAAACTTAAAGCGAATAATATATATATATATATATACATGCGTAGAAAATTTTAGTAAGACAATATTAAGTTAATATTATATTTAATCAAAATCATTATAAATTTATTTTAAAAATATTGTCTATATAGATTTTACGATCTTCAATGTCGACATGGATTTCTTTTGATCCGGATATGGCTACATTGGTTGTAAGGTGATCATATGTGACAAATCAACATGCCATAAAAACAAATAAAAAATAAGAATCCTTCAACACTTTCCCCATGATATCAGTTGTCACAAGTTAATAGATATAATTTAACCTTGAGACTAAGGTGTTGGGTCAAAGTTTAATGACATATAAAATTATATTTTGATGAAACAAACCTTAAAAAATTAAAGTTAAAATGCTAAAAAAGTTTAAGAAAAAGAGATAACTTTATACACGAACTTTGATTACATAATTGACTATATTATAATTATATTTTGGATGAATGATACAATTAAAGTTGTAGATAATTCTGTTAGCTTTTCATAGACTCCAAGATCATTTAATTTGGATATTTATGCAGAAAGTTATGATCAAAATAGTGCAGATGTGCGGTTCACCGGCCTTACAGTCAAATGAACAGTAACGGTCAAATTTGAAGGAGGAATTTGTGGAGCAAATTTTGGATGAATTTCTCACACACTGAAGACTATAAAAGGAGTGTCAAAGCCAAAGGAAAAAGTACACATTCACTCATTGAAGAAAAACTTCATGTTATCAAACAAAGATTATTTCTTGAAGTTTTCATTTCATAGATTTCTCTTCTTTCTCTCTTCTCTTCTTATGATTATAGAATTGTAAAAAAGAGAAACACTTTTGTTCAAAAATTTGAGAGAGCTCCTGTATAAAAGACGTTCAAAATCTTACCTCTTGAGCGAGAGAAATAGATTAACTTCATTGAAGGAGAGGTATGCCTTACCTCTCGAAGCGGAGAAAATGCGATGGTGTAAAGGGCTTTCTTCCTTGCCCCATTTGAAAAAAAGAAAGGGATTAGTGGAATCTCTGACGGTCTCGAGGTCGAGAAGTCGGAGCGGAGACGTAGGCTAAGGTGTGGTCGAACCTCGTCAACAACCAACGTGCCTTTGCGTTTGATTCTCTCTCTCCTCCTCTCACATTGAGTTTGATATGATCTGAATTGCTTTATTTTAAAAGTTTTAAAGAATTAGTTTTGTGCTTCCGTAACGTATTTTTGTGAAATCGACATTTTCGATTGAACACCAATTCACCTCCCCTCTTAGTGATCTTTGGGATCCTACAATTGGTATCAGAGCGGGTTTCTCTTGTTTTAGATTTTTGAATCATCTTGTTTTCAGATCTAATTTTCTTTAGATCTAATTGTTTTAAGATTAAATCATCGTGTTTTAAGATTTAACAATCTTCAAGAGCCATGGCATCAAGTGGAATTAGTTTTGCCGAAGGGCAATCAATTAGCCGTCCTCCTTTTTTGGATGCATCACATTTTGCATATTGAAAAATTAGAATTCAAGCATATATTTGTTCTATTGATATCGACATGTGGGACATAGTTGAAAGATGTTATTATGTCAATGAAAAGTTACCTACTGATACTAAAGAAAAAGAATTTTTTTTTCAAAACTTGATTGGAAAGCTAAAAATATATTGTATTGTGCTTTGGATTCAACGGATTTCAATCGGATTTCTAATTGCAAAAATGCAACTGAAATTTGGAAGAAACTCATTACTAATTACGAAGGAACGGATAATGTCAAAGAATCTAGATTAAATATTTTGAATCATCAATATGATTCCTCCAAGATGTATGAAAATGAATCTATAAATGATATGGTTGCTTGGTTTAATGATATTTTGAATGTCTTAGCCTCCTTGGACGAGCCAAGATCTAACCCTCAAAAAGTGAAAAAGATTCTCAGGTCTCTCTCCTCCAAATGGCATACGAAGATAACCATGATCGAAGAAAAAGATTTGAACAAATTGGATTTTGACGATCTTATTGGCTCACTTTTAACCTATGAGATCTCAATCCAAGAAGATTAAGAAGAAAAAGCTCACAAGAAGAAAACATTGGCATTGAAGACAAATACAATAAAATAATATTCAAGTGACGAGGAAGTGGATGAAAAGAAACTCGCACTCTACTCAAGAAAATTAGATAAGTATCTCAAGTTGGTTAAAAAGAAAAACAAGAACGACAAGCCAATTAGAAAATCATACAAACACCACAAAGAAGAAAAATCTTGGAAAGGTAAAAAGAAGAAATATGAAGAGTCAAGTGAAACAAGTAGTTCATCAAACTCTTCTAGTGATGAAGCATACATATACTTGATGACATACGACGATGAGGTAATATCTAACCCTTCAAACTCAAATTATGACTCATCAAACTCTTCCGAAAAAATTCTTTCTTTAGATGTGAACAAAGAACTCTCCTCTATTATAAAAAGATATTTTTTAATTAAAGAGGAAAATGAAACATTAATACATGAAATTGAAAAATTAAAAGAGGAAAATAATGCATATATTTTGAAAAATGAAAAACTAAAAAAAGAAATTGATACTTTGAAAATCACGCATGCATGTGAAATTGTAAAACTAGCATGTTGTTTAGAAAAGATAAAGAAGGAAAATGACTTTTTGAAAAACTCACAAAATAAGACTATTTCTCATGTAACGATAAGTAAATTTAAGAATCATTTTGGACATGAAAAATCATATTGGAAATCCAATCATCTACATGGTAGAAAATCACATATAAAATATTTTACATGTGAATTTTAGAGGCATTATGCATATCAATGCAAAATGAGAAAATCAACACAACATGGTATGATTTGAGTTCCGAAAGAAATATTATCTAACAAAATAGGATCGAAAGAAATTTGAGTACCAAAAATTACATAATTACTTTTCAGATGTACCTCACATGCAAAGCAAAGGACAAGTGGTGAAGGCACAAAGGTTATAGTATCACTTATTTTTTTATTTCACTCAAAAATTTTAAAATTACTTGCCCTATTTGGAACAAAGGAAGGAATTAGTGGAATCTCCGACAATCTAGAAGTCGAGAAGTCGGAGGGGGGACGTAGGCCAAGGTGTGGTCGAACATCGTCAACAATCGCCGTGCCTTTGCATTTGATTCTCTCTCTCCTCCTCTCACATTGAGTTTGATATGATCTGAATTGCTTTATTTTAAAAGTTTTAAAGAATTAGTTTTGTGCTTCCGCAACGTATTTTTGTGAAATCGATATTTTCAATTGAACACCAATTCACCCCCTCTTAATATTCTACCTAAGGTTTTAGCTTGTTTATATATATCTATATAGACAAGTTTAATTCCTCTTGTGGTAAAACGTTAGCTTTCTTCCCAGGAGGAATATCCCATGCATCTCGGAAGAAATAGACAAAAGCAACCAATACAAAATATGGAAGCTGCAACTAAATATTTATTAACATCGTGAGGGAAAGCATCATAATAATGTTATTAACAAACTTAATTTGTACACCGCAACATTCTCTTGGGCATTTCATGTAGATATTTAGCATACTGTTAACCTAAAATTAACCTCAACGGTCGAATTTTATCCAAGCCTACAAGCTTCTCAACACCCTGAGGCATATAGATCATACCGCAGTGCGTAATCTTGGAGCAAGGAATCAGACTGGAGAGATGAAGGGTCCCAAGATCCTGTAGACGACAAGCCGCTGCTCGGCCACCAATACGCACCATCCATCTGAGGCTCTTCCTGCAATCCATGAGCCGCGTTCTTGTTGTACAACAGGTCATGGTACTCAGTAGGAAGCCCTGATGCATACAGTGCCTCGACGCTTCGATTCGTATCTTCTGCATAGTTAAGATTAGTGTCTGTGCTCGAAGGTGACGGAAATCCTAACGTTGAAGAGTCCATGTCCTCTTGCATGCTTGCACTCGTTGTGACATTGCAATGCGTCAGGAATGTAGCGTCATAAGTTGGCTGATCAGGTTTTGTGTCTTCTGAAGAAGCTTGTTGCACTGGGCTTGTGGAGATGGCATCATGGCCCTGTTGGCTTAAGACTTGTGTCGTCTCTCCTAGAAGATGGGACTTCGGCCACAAGGCAGGGTTGTCATAGAAGGAATGAGGATTGCGTAGACCTTGGAGCTGCATGTGGAGTTGCATTCTTTCCAGGGCCGATTCGCTTAAGCCTTGTGGAGACTCATGGTTCATCCCGTAATTAGCTTCTTCATTGGATCCGATGTCGATGGCGTGGCGTCGAGATTGCGACGATTCCATTCTCTTGCCAAGTAACTTCTTCTTTAGCCTTGTGTTCCAGTAATTCTTGATGTCATTATCTGTTCTCCCAGGTAACTGGGCTGCAATTATTGACCACCTGCATATTGTACTAGTTAGAATCTCTCGTTGCATAATAATAAATCATAGATCAATCTAAGAAATCAATAACTGCGAAGTAGAATCTGCTCTGGGATGCATATATGGAGGACTGAGATATATGTATGTAAAAATATATGATCACCTGCTTCCTATGCTTATGTAGAGGCTACAGATGATTCTGTCCTCTTCTTCAGAAAAACCACCATGTCTTATGTTGGGTCTCAGATAATTTAGCCATCGCAGTCTGCAGCTCTTTCCACACCTTTTGAGCCCTGCAAATAATTAATCATCGATCAATTTTAGCACACAGATGGACACTAATCGATGAAGTGAAATTTCTTAACAAGCAAAAGATAGAACTAACCACTAGATGCAAACATGGTTAAAACTAGTTGTTTCGAACACCTTCAAGATCCCTTATTCCTGATGTGATTAATCATACAAATATGATATTTTTCATTAATAGACCAAGAGGTTATGCAAGTTCTAAACTGAGATTAATTGGTTTCATGAAAGAATATCATAAAATGATGAACCTGCAATTATGAATTGTGTATTAGGAAGTTTATTGATCTAAATATCAAAATATGTTCCTCGCTATATGAGGATTCATTAGGGATGCAAAAGATTAGAGAGAGAAAGAGAGAGAGGCTTTTCTGGATTATGTATAAAACCTAAAATTCTCTTGAAAGATTGACTGTTATGAACTCAAGTATGCTTATTAAAAAAACTCGATCAAGGACGCATACCAATCTTTTGAGGCAGTGCAATCCAGTTGCCACCAGTTCCATGTTCTTCAATATAAGTCTTCAACGTTGCGTCCTCCTCAGGTGACCATGGCCCCTTCTTCACATTAGCCTTGTCGCAGCATGGAGCTCTCCCCATCTCTCTCAGCTTCTCTTCCACCTGACTCTATGCAATACTGATCGATCGACCGGCAATTTTGTTTTCCAAACCAAAGGGGAGAGATCGATGTGTAGTTGCTTGCTACTTGCTAGTTCTTAGGCGACGACAGGAAGGTGAGGCCATGCTTTATAGAGGACAGCGGCATCCAAAAGGTGGTCTGACATGATTTGATAGTTGCACCCAGACAAACCTTTTCGGTGAACTGATATGATATAATTTTTTTTCGTCCATCTTTATGACTTTTTTGTTTAATCGATTCAAATCCTTTTAACATGTTGACTAAGTCGTCCATCATACATGCATATGGTATTTATGCCAATGAAGTGCTAAGTTTTAAATATATATATATATATATATATAATACATCCGGCTCCATAACACCTATAAAGATGGGTAAAGTTTACCCATGCCTTGATTAAAAACCAAACTTCACGGCTTGATTCGGAGAAATTTATAGATAAAAGTGCTGTTGATTGGCACAAACGTTGAAAGAAATGCACAATGGATCATACCTTTTCATGCAGCTAGATTTAAACCCCCAGAAAAGAGAGGAATATTTAGGAATTGATTAAGAAAACTTCGTCATTTTTGTTACTAAGGAAAGTTCGTAAGGTTCACCTTAATCGTGAAGAAATGAGATTTCTGAAAATGAATTGTCGATTGATTAAAGATATTATATCTATCAAAACTGCTAATTAAAGAAGTGTAGATAAAGAACTAAATTGATACGCACTACTTCTTTGTCAGACTTGCTATGGTGAAAGGTTAATCAAGATAAGAACCATGTGATCCGACTATTTCAACTTGAGGATCACAAATTCAATCTAACATCCAATTGTATAGTATTTTCTGTCTCCAATTGGCATCAACTTTTAAGAACATATTGTCATAAAAGTCATCTACCTGCAGTTTCAGCAAGCACAGAATTAAATATAGAGATATACACACAAAAAAAAGAATAAATGTGTGGACCAAAACATGGTTAATGTGGCGTAGATCTTATATTGCTTTCGTCAAAAGTCTCAAGGCTTTTTGAACGACAATGCGATGATTACATTCCGCATGTAATGTATGCACGGGCATTACTTTGTGTGCCAAACAAATAGTAATGCTACTGCATATATAATACCCAAATGGTCCAAGTATGGACTTGAATGCTACATGACCATATGTAGTCTAAAGCATTGTGGACACGATATTTCTTCTTCTTCTTCTATAAGATTTGATCGTAGAAAAGCCTCAAATCTAATGTGTTTACAAGTGGGAAAGCCCCAAAGATGTAGAATGGCATGCAACCAAGCCCCTCTAATATGAACTGTGCAACCTTTTTTCCAACTATAAAAGAAGAGTCATAGCACTTGGAAAAGAAAAAAAATATGAAAAGTTAATTGGAGATCTTTTGATTGATCGATCACAAGATGTCATGAATTTTATATGTTTCGGTTTTATTTTGTTTAATTGAGGTACCGAGTTATTAACAACAACAACAAAGTCTTATCCCACTAGGTGGAGTCGGCTACATAAATCATACGACGTCATTCCGCTCTATTAGTAATCAAATATATTCGTTGATCCATGTTTATGAGATTCGACAGGGTTTTACGCTGGCTTACCGAGTTATTAACATTGACTAAAAAGTAAATTCTAAATTGAGGACTTCATGAGGCAATTGGTAGCTAGTAACTCTGGTTGATTATGATGCACCATGCATATCATCAACCAATCTTTAATATATGGAAGTGTCACAATTCCTGATGAAACCACATAACAATGGCGCAATCACGCATTAAGTTAATCCAAGGACCCAACCATGTACACATGTACGGATCAGTCATTTGAAGCTAACTCAAGAGCTTATGAACACCTTAATTCCTTGGCCTGACCATATGCACTGCATCATAAACATTCTAACAGAAAGGTCGGCAAAAACATTCCCACTTTTTCAACAAGTTGGATGTTATATTCTAAAGGAAATAATTAGGAAGAAAATTTTGAAAGAGGAAAGGTGGGGGACAAGTCCTTTTTAGGCAGCAAGTAACCCTCGCATTGACCTCGCTTGCAAGGGGGCCTTGATATTATGGGGTCCTCCGACACACACGCCACCAGAAACCTTTCTTTTCTTTCTTTTTTTTCTTTGACAGAACGACTGAAAACTGATCAGAACAGGAACAGTCTCCAAAAGCCAAAGTTCACTGATTGGTAGGTACCCCTTGTCTAACGTAGATATGTATGTCAGTATGTGAATCGTAGAGTTCTCGAAGTCGTCATAAATTTTACAACTTTAGATGCTCTATTCTCCTTAAGACACAACTAATTTTGTTTTCTCGTAATGACAGAATTAATCGCATAAAGTAGCTAGGAAGAGTTGGGTGCATGTGCGAAGTGGAGAAGAAAAGGGATGATCGGTGCCTTCTTGCTTCTTGTCATGGCTCAGATTTGGAATCTAATGGAGATTTTTTTTTTCCAGCATCAGCAAAGAGACTGCCTTGTAGTAACACTAATAATAATGCTTTCAAGCAAGCTCTGTAGATAAGCACAACAAATCTTTGTAAAAACAAAGGAGGTGAGTTGTACATGTGTGTGTGTGTGTGTGTGTGTTAATTGGATAGCATGTGAACTTTTGGAGAATTTACTACCATACAAGTCAAAAACTTCCACGCATGCCTAGAAGTATATTGTATAATGATTAAAGGAGAAACAGTACTGCTTTCCTAATCTCAAGTGGAAGGCGCACATCATTGTTTTTTTTATGGCTAACTTTGCAATATATATTGCTGGCATTGAACAAGCAAATAAGGCTTTTATTTCATTTTTATGAAAGAAATCCATAACATGCAAGTGGAAGCCTGATGAGTGTAATTAAACATTAATTATTCAAAGTTTAGCAATGTTTTAAAAATCAGATCCGACCAGTTTTAAATGGAAATGTCAAAAATTTGGTTCGAGATGGGAAAAGCCAAGAAAAATGTGTTGAACGTAGATCTGTCAATTTTTTCCCCAAAAAAGAACATAAAAGGCAATAGATTAGAATTATGAAAGTATCTTATGAAATCTTTTAAAGTCACCAAAAATGATTTTATGGAGTAAGAAAGTTGTAAAAAGGAAACGGATAAAAAGGAAAGACTTTAAATGGAGAAAAAATAAGAAGAAAGATATTGATTGGAGGAAATGGAAATGAATTAAGAGAATGATAAAGTAGAAGAGAATTACAAAATGGGAACAGTATAAAATATAACTGTGATTTTAGGTTAAAAGGAAATTATATTTATATTAGCATAATGTACTTAATAAAATAAATTCACTATTAAACTAGCATTTAGTATCAATTAAATAATTATTAAATTAGTTCAATATTTTTATAACGTTTTATATATTATTACCCTCAAAAAATCATGAGTAATGTCATTGTGTAAAAAGAAAAAGAAATCGGATTGAATCAATCTAGTCGTGACCATCTAACACTGCTGATCAAACTTCCTATCTGATTTTTAAAATATTATCATTTAGTTACATAATCAACATGAATATATGATAACTTCATAATATAAAACTAATCTAAAGTTCTATCTGAATTAACTTAAAATTGGTGAGATCCGATCAACATGTGCTCGTGTTGATTATGCATTTTACGTGGCATCTGTCCCTCACACAAGACTCTTAATATGAATTAAAAGTCTTTTAAGAGAAATAAATTATACACAAAGACAACAAATTAATTGAGGTAAATATGGTCAATAGTTAATTATGTGACATCAATTAACATGTTCTCATTTTCTCCTGTGTTCCATCTGTGTACGAATTTTTTTGTTAATTAATTTCATTATACCTCTTACTTTTTATCAATTCCATAAACCTATTATTTTTATATATTTGTACACATGTGTGCTCATTGTTAGTCCATCGTGTCGACAACTTCACTTTTGTTAATCAGTACCCTACAAATAGACACTTGTTCAAAATATTAGCTGACAATTGTTTTAGATGTGATTCAAACATAAAAATCTATGTCGACTTTTCAATGAAGACTGACTACTTACAGTTTCTTTGCTTTTTTATTCTGTTCAGACAATCCCTAATTCGATGTTCGGGTGAAAACGATATGATCAAAATGATAATTGAATTTGTGATTATTAACACCAGCGGCATCTCCGCTATTGGACTGTGTCAACCCATCCTGCTTGATTTCTTTGCTTTTTTTTTAGGTGAAAGTTTAACAAGTCATGGTCATTGCTCAGCGGTATTTTATTGCATCATATGATTAGTCCGATATTTTATTGCAAATAAAAAAAAGTAATATAATTAGTCAAATTACCAATAATTTTAGTAATTAAAGCCTTAGCTAAGTTTTTCTGATCTTAATTTCACGTAACAGATCCAGTAATCATCAAGCTTAAGCTATTCGAACTTTGTTCTTTTATGTAGAACCGTGAGAAATATATATATATATATATATATATATATATATAGTTGAATGTATATAATTAAGTCGCCCATTAGGTACGTATCTCTATCGTTTATTACTTTCATTTTTTAAATAAAAAACGTACTAATAGAACATTATATTGTTGGAATTAAATTGGAAGATAGCATGCCTTTAACAATGACAAATTAGATTAATTAAAGTCTAAGAGATTAATTACGAATACATTAGCAAAGGTTTGTTGCCTTTGTGGAGCATCGTCTGCGGCCACTAATTGACATGTTATGCAAAAAGAAAAAATTAATTCATTTTTTACTGGGTTAAAAATTAATATTGCTTACTTTTAAATACGAGAAGAAATTAATATTGCTTACTAGTTTCACCAATGTATAAAATCATAATATAACATACTCACTTCTCTATTCCCTAATATTCATTTTTTATAAATCGCCTTTTCTTATCAAAACTTTTATTTTATTATTTTAGTTTAATTCATTTTCCCTTCCTTTTTTCATGATAAAATAGTTTCCAAAAAAATAAAACGATTTTAAAAGCAGCAAATATATTAGTAATTATTATGCCGTAACAGAATGTTGTTTACAAAATTAGATATATTATTTATTTATCTTATATTTTTCGTTGAATTTAAGCACTATACTTATTAGATACTTTTGTCATTACATTAATCAAATCTTTGTCCCATTTACTATTTGTTAATCAATTCTAGTGACAAAGAAAGAATAAGATGAACACATGTTACCATATTTTCAAACCCTCGAGACCATGCACGTTGGACAAATTCCACGTTCCATTAACAAAGCGGTAGAAAGCACATCCAGCTCTGATACGGAAGTCGTCCTTTTTGTCTACAGTCGTACACTACGAAATTTTCCAAATCAAATGCGATCAAAAGGTAAGTTTTTTTTTTCTACTGCCACGAAAAAAAAGTAAGTCAAAAGCCTTGAATTTGAATATGAGAAATATAATTCTGAAAGAGAGCACTTTCTCAAACTAATAAGTGTTAAAAAAAATCAATGGGTGGAAACTGAAATCTCGATAGGGAACTTTGAAATTTCACGTATTTCTTTTTTGGAAATAAATCCTTCAATCCTTTGGTGTAATCGATTGGGAGGTCTATCCAAAGAAAAAAATCTGTTAAGAATTCTGTACCAGAAGAATTATGAGAAATTTAAAGTAAATAAAGTTTTATTAAATAAAAAACTAGAAGAGAATTACAAAATAGATTGTTTTATCTTCGGATCCTAACCAGACTCTCGTGAAGTGCGAGAACGTCTTTTACTTCAAAATATCTTGGGATGTAAATAGGATTTAAGAAATTATTAACAAAAACTAATAATTATGAATTATCCATAAATACTATGAATAGAAAGAAAATTAAATTGAGAAGAAAAGTGGATGTAGTATTAATTCTTGAGCCATATATGGTGCTCAACTTTTTGTCCCCTAAATCAAGTACTGATAGCGGCTTCCTCCGGCGTGTGAAACGGACATATATGCGGGCAGCAATCGATCGGAGGAGCTGCAACTTGGTGAATTTGCGATCGATCGATGACCCGAGTCCTGTAACGTCACTTTCCAAAATCTAAGCTGCATCATGAATCATTGAACATGTCGAGAGGCATTTTTTTTTCATTACCATCTCAACATTTGGAAAGCGCAAATTTAGGCGGTGATTTGCACGAATTATAAGTTGAAGTCTTAATTCATCGTTGAGAGTAATAGTGATCGATTAGTCCGATGTCGTGTTAGGTAATAGGGGTGAGTAATAATCGATTCGATTAATTAATCGACGGGATAATTTAGTTAATTGACCCAATCGATCAAAATTAATTCAGTCATTATTTTAATCGAAAGAATCGATTCGGTTAGGTGAATTCACCATTTTAATCGAAAAATTAAAAATATTATTATAAAATTCACAAAATTTGAAAATATATTAAAGTAATAAATTAAATATGTATTCAAAATAAAAGGTAAATATTGAATTTTAACAAGTTAATTAGATACAAAATATTAAATAATTAGGATACAAACCGAATTAAACAAAATATATAAATTCATATACATGTAATAATTTTTTTACAAAAAAATAATACAAAAATTCGGTTAATTATCCTTAACATATGGAATTCGATTAACAAGTTTATTATCCGTTAATCAAATCGAAATCGAATCGAATAATTCGGTTCAGTTAATTTATTAAAAATTCGATCGGTTAATCATGATTGATGAAAAATGATTAACTGTGCTCATCCCTATTAGACTATGTCGAATGATGCTTCTTCTGAATATTTTTTTTCGTCCATAAAGTTTGAGCTTAACATTTTTATTTAAGTAACTAGGGACTAATATTTATTCTGCCCGACTTAACCAATTGAAATTTAAAATAGTAAAAGTCACCACAACAGGAAGAAAAGAAAAAAAAAAGGAAGAAAAGAAAAGAAAAAAATGCTTTCTTTCGTACATGAAGATTGCACAGCAATCTGCATTGTCGATGCTCTGTTTCTTTAAGTTTTTTTCTTCGATGGTGGGGGACAAAGCAGGCCGTGCGAAAGTCTTGAATCATACAATATGGTTGGTTGTAAATAGTACGTTAAATTTAGTGCAACTACAGGCTTGGATTCTCGGGGATTTTTTCATGACAGAAACCTGCAAGTACATGGCGTACAGCATTAATTTAGTTTGGCTCTATCCTTCAACCATGACTGTAACAATGCTCAGCACTTTGCACAGTTAATTCATTACCTTAAGCCGGCCACCTAAACCAAGAGCTAGCTAACTGAAGGTTAAGACTGTTTGACCATTTTACTACCCGACAGTCCAGAAAAGCATCAGCCCTTGCGGGGGTCAATGTTGACATTGTTTTCTCTTCCATGCAGATTAGTTGCCTCGTGTCCTTTGCAGAAACGATCGATATCAAGCTAACGAACAAGGAAGAACAAAGAGAATATAGTGCTGCCACAAGCCTCCAAGCAGAAGGTCGCACGGCTGACCCCCCTTAACCTCCAGCATTTTTAGATGGAGTAGAGTCACCTAAACATCTTCCCTCAACAAAAGTTCTCACAAGGCTAGGCTGGCTAACCCGCCATGGTTGAAGAATGGTGCTGCCTGCAGTTTGTTTATTGTCCACTGTCCTGGATAAGGAATGTTGACTTGTTAACTTGCAGATGAATTAATCCTGTCAAAATGGTCTTGTTGGGCTGATCAAATAAAAAAAAAAGAAAATAGAACAGGAAGAAGCCACTCTTCCTTTGTTGCATTCTCAGCTGGTGACTCTGAGTGGTTCAGGTACAGAACATTTTTTTGTACTCGCATCTGTTTGCTTCAAGTTACAGGCACAGACGCCAGCAACTACCCTGGGAATAAAATGGACCTCTAAGAAGACGACTAGGTGACCTTGTTGTCTTCCACCTCTCCAGAGGAAACACCAAATCATTGAACCAATCATTGGAAACACCAGAGGAAATGTATTGGTGTGAGGATAGCAGAGCAGGTCAATGCACACAATGCCACACTTGGGTTTGTTTCAAGAACACTGCATCAGGCCAAAGGGCACAAAGGATACCCTAACCAAGTGCTGCAATGAGACTATGCAAAGAAGGGGCATATCATCTAATACTAAGGGTTAGTTTGATTGAAAATATATAATATTATGTGAAAGGTAAAGATGACAAGAAATATCATTTAAGAAATTATATTTCAAGCAAAACTGAATTTTTCATGTTTGTTTTAATTTAATAAAATAATCACATTCTCCTTCTCCCTCGTTAATCTCTTTTTATTGGAATATGAGAAAGACATCATTTAGAATTTCAACATTTCATAAAAATATTATTTCAATTAGAATGTCACATTTCTACATACATTATCAAATGATACATAATCAAATATTAGAATTTTTTATTCCTATCAAGACGTGTAGAAATCTAAAAAAATAGAATGAACCAAACACCTCTAAATGATATATTTGAATAAAACTAAGAGACGTGAAGCAGTCGTGTTTTGTTTGGTGATAAAAAAGATAGAACAGGCTTATTCCATTTTATTCTCCCAAATAGGATAGGGAACTCTGACAAGTGTTCTTTCTATTCAAATGATATGCAACAATCATATTAATTTAAAAACATTTATAAAAGAGTTCCAACAGGGCGAAATCAAGTAGGGAAATACCATGTTACATGTGATGAACGATTTTGAAGCTTTCAAATATTTGATCGTGAATCCCTCTATCTTTTTGTGAAGGAAAGAATATAAGACAAATAATGATATTTACTATTTAAAACGTAAAAAATAAAGTAAATATATTTTAACTTCTGAACACTAATAAGGATATATGAGAATAATAGTATCATCTATTCATTATATATATTCTAAACCTATTTTCTTGGATCTTCTCTCCACCTCACACATAAAAGAAAATACAACTTTATTTGATTTTTTTTCTTATTTAACGTCGGATGCAAATCGTAGGGGAGAGAGAAAGTTCATTTACTTGGATTTTAGTTTATTTCTATATAAAAAATTTAATTTAATTTAAAATTTATTGGGATCCCTTAAAATTTTCACATGGGCTGGCAACCCACCCATCAGAAGCCCAAATAAAGTGAGTCGTTTGATTAATAAAATAACTCGTAAATTAAGATCCTATGCTTTTCTATTATACCGTCACTCTGAGAAATATTTTGTCAAGAATAGCAAATGAAGAGAATGTATTTAGTTAACCCAATCACACGATTAATAAGTAAATGGTGAGTAATTAAACTATAGAGGTGACCATAATAGCTAATCCTCAATTTTGAACAAAATATATACTAAATAATCATTGGATTTTATCTTTTCGGAATAATTCTAAGAAACCAAATAATTTATATTATATTGCATTAATATACGTACATAGAGTCATATATAGATAGATAGATAGATAGATAGATATCAGAAAGAAAGATAAATTGTGTTTGTGTATGAGACAAAGTTAATTAACTGTGGCCAATTATAGAAACATAGGCTTTACGTTTTAATTAATTAAATTTTGATGATAAAGCTCGAATATTTATGATTAACAACTTGACGTATCAAAAAATAAATTTGAAATGAGTAATTTTATGTACTTCACAATTTATTATAACATTTTATTTAATGAATAATAATGAATAACGATCGAATATATATGAAAAAACAGCTTGTTTACTAATTTTATAAAATTGCTTGATAAATAATTGTAATTTTAATTTCAGTAAGATATTATTTTATCATAAAATAAAAGAAAAATAATCAACTTAAAATCAAATATAAAAAAACTAAATTTATGTTGATAAGAAGAAAGATGAAGTAAAATGTTAAAATAAAAGTTTTCTTAATAGCAGAAAAGATATATTCGGAATAAAATTTTAACCACTAGACTCCATAATTTTATACGCTAATAATGATAGTATATAGAGTTTAAATGATGCAATTCTAAACTCTAAGTTAAAATTATATTTTCTAAATAGAATAATCTTGTGAGTAATTATACAAAAATAAAAATATTAATTAAATTTTATATATGTGATAAAAATATATATATAAAAGTTTTAATAATTTGTATATGTTTTATTTTTATATTTTATAACTTGACTCAACTGAGTCAGTCAAACCCGTCGAATTGATCAGTTGAACTCGGGTTTTAATACACTACAAGAAAATTGGCGTTTAGCGACGCAATGTAGCGCCTCCAAAAACTGTGACGTTATAAAGACGTCACTAGCGCCTCCATTGCATCTACTTCACGTCACGAGAGTCAGACGTGACTTGCCTCTCGATAGCATCTCATTCGCGTCTTCTTATCTACTCAGCGGGTTGACGTTAACTCTAACGCAATCGAGACGTTACGTAGACGCTATTATTTCGCGCTACGAATCGCAAATGCGCGGGAGCACCTAGCGCCGTTCTGGCGTCGACCACTTTAGACGCGACACTAGCGTCTCATGTCTAAAGACTATAAAACGACGCTATATGGCGTCTCAAACAAAGGAGACGCT
Source organism: Pontederia crassipes (assembly GCA_030549335.1). Classification (NCBI taxonomy): domain Eukaryota; kingdom Viridiplantae; phylum Streptophyta; class Magnoliopsida; order Commelinales; family Pontederiaceae; genus Pontederia; species Pontederia crassipes. Next base: position 3,122,676 of record CM060185.1, on the reverse strand, counting down.
AATGAGACGCTACTGTATGTATTTAAACACTATATTATATATACTATATGTCAATCAATAAATTTATTAAATATTATATTAGTATTAATTACACGATTATATATATATATATATTTACATGATAAGAGTGTTCCTAAATATATAATTTGTTACCTATATTATTTATGTTATCTATACATATAATATATATAATATCTTAATTATGCATATATTATTATTGTATACTTAATCATCAGATTACGATGGTTGATTAAGTGAGTGATATTTTAGCGTTTCACAGTAGACACTCAATAGCGTCCACCGAGCATTTAACGAGAGCCGTAGCTTGTGTCGACGCTATGATGACACTATGGGCGTCTCTCTAGCGTCGCATGTTCGAGACGTCATATTGTTTTAGACGCTAATTCGGTGCTACGGTGTCGCTAAATGAATTTAGCGACTCAATGGCGTCTGTATTGCGCTTCCTAAGCCGATTTTTTATCCCTCGCTCAATCGGGCACATATAGACATATAAATACGCGTATATGCTGATACTTGTATATAATAAGTGCATATATACATATTATTATAACCTAATCTGACACATATAAACAAATACACATATATATATTCACTTCGAATACGTATACATATACATGTTATCTATATATATATGACTCGCACATGTATAGACATATACATACACATATATATTTATAATACATATAGACGAAACACATTGTTGTAACTTAATCTCTCACACGTAGACATATATATACATACGCATGTATTACATATATATATATATATATATATATACACACAATTGTGTTATATACACATATACATACATATTTATAATTTTGTATACATACATGATAGATTATCGAAAGAAAATAAAATAATTGGAATGGGGCATAATGCGATGAGACGTTACATTGATAAATAAAATTTCATACATACTAAAAAAATTTGGAAAAAAACTTTTAATGAGCGTCTCAATGGCATCGCGACGATGAGACGCTACACCATTGAGACGCCCCGACGACGCTATGGTGTCGCTACGTTATCTTATCGACACATTAGGTTCTCTATAGCGCCGCTCTAGCCGAATTGTGACAGTGTCGGCACCTACATGGCATCTACGTAGCGTCTCGTTTCTTTGCGACACTAAAAAATTACTGTTTACCATCGTCCCGTCCGACGCGCCCCGACGCCCAACCTCCGACGCCCGTTGCTCGACGCCCGACCTCCGACGCCCTCCACTGCCTCCTTCGCCCTTCGTCTGACGTCCGACGCCCGACGACCGCCCTCCACTGCTGCTGTCGCCCTTCGCCTCCTCCTCCTCCTCCCTCCCTCCCCGACGCCCGCCCTCCACTACCGCCGCCGCCCTTCGGCTCCGTCGCCCTCCGCATTCGACCGCCGCCCTTCGCCTCGTCCTTCTCCTCCCTCCGCGTTCGCTGCCGCCCTCCTCATTCCACTGCCGCCCTTCGCCTCCTCATCCTCCTTCCTCCGCCTCCACTACCCTCTGCCTCCACCGCTGCCCTTCGCGTCCACAGCCACCTCACGCCCTCCGCCGCGTCCTCCCTCCATCGCCGCCTCCGTCCGCATTCGCCGCCACTGCCCTCCGCCTCCACTGCCGTCTCGGTCGCCCTCCGCCTCCACCGCCACCCTTCGTGTCCACCGCCGCCTCATCCGCCCTCCGCCGCATCCTCCCTCCACCGCCGCTGACGTCCGCCTCGTCCGCCCTTCGCCGCATCCTCCCTCCACCGCCGCCGACGTCCGCCTCTGCCGCCACTGCCCTCCGCCTCCACCGCCGCCGTTCGCATCCACCGCTGCCTCGTCCGCCCTCCGCCGCATCCTCCCTCCACCACCGTCGACGTCCGCCTCCGCCGCCACTGCCCACCGCCTCCACTGTTGTCTCGGCCGCCCTTCGTTGTCCTCCGGTTAAGAAGGTACTAGCCCGCCACCATGTAAATTAAGTTAATTATTAATGCATGAAGTTAAATTAAGTTAATTATTCATGTTAAGTTAAGTATTACTTATTCATGTTATTATCATGTTAAATTTAGTAGTACTTAAATTAATTATCATCTCTTTGGATCAAGTTAGTATTACTTAATAAGTATAATATTAAGTATCATCTCTTAGGAATTAAGTTAAGTACTACTTATTCATGTTATGAATTAAGTTAAGTAGTACTTAAGTTAAGTATTACTTAAGTAAGTTAACTTATGTTAATTGTTAAGTTAACTTATGAACTAATTCATGTACGTCCACATTCTTGGTGATAAAATGATATTATGATTCGACGATGAAGTACTTGAAACATGTGATTTTGGACTTAATTCGTAAGTTCAAAATCACACGTTTCAAGTACATGAATTTGATTACTTGGCTTAATGTTCTCCGTTACACAAATGATAAAGTCAGATCGTAGTTGGATTCGTCGTTGGAATAATAAACATGGCGTCATAACTGAAGAATATAAGGATGGTGTTGATGAATTCATTAATATTGCATATCAAAATGAAGGTGTTACTTCTTCATATGGCGAAATCTTATGTCCATGCCAGAAGTGCAAATGTTATCAGTGAAAAGTAAGATATGATGTGCAGAAGGATTTATATTACAACGGTTTTTTACTTACATACATCAATTGTTTCTTTCATGGCGAAGAAAGATGGGCTAAAGAAACAAGTAATGTAGATACCATTGTGGGCGACTCGAGCAATCCGTACAGGGCATGATACGAGATGCAATGTTAGAAAAAAATTTTGACGAAACATCGATTGAAGAAGACCCGAATCATTCGGCTTCTAAGTTTTATAATCTTCTCGAAGAGGCAGATGAACCTTTATGGGATGGATGCGTGAAGCAAACTACACTTTCTGCAGTGGTACAACTAATGAACTTAAAATCAGAATTTAATATGAGTGAAAGTTGTTTTGACCGAATGCTTGCCATTATTAAGAGTATGCTTCCATTTTCCGAGAAATTACCGGGAATTTTTTACAAGTGCAAACGGTTGATGAGAGATTTAGGGTTGGAATGTCAGAAGATTGATGCATGCTGCAATCATTGCATATTGTACTACAAGAAAAACAACTCACTTATGAGTTGTTCTATTTGTGGCGAGCCCAAATTCAAGCCGAAAAAGAATTCTCAAAGTTCGAAAAAAATGTGGCAAATGCAATATTTAGATACTTTCCGATTGTTCCAAGATTACAACGACTATTTCTTTCTGAAAAAACTACATCATTTATGAGGTGGCACAGAGAAGGAGCGCATGAAGATCAAAATTCAATTACACATCCTTCGGATGCGGAGGCATGGAGACGATTTGATGCACTTCATTCGGATTTTTTAGCAGAATCACGCAATGTTAGATTAGGACTTTGCACCGATGGCTTCAACTCATTTGGCTCATCGAGTACTGATTATTCATGTTGGCCTATTTTTGTGACACCGTATAATTTGCCTCCAAGCATGTGTATGAGACGAGAGAATATATTGCTTACATGTATCATTCCGAGTCCTCGATCTCCAGGTAAAAGTTTAGATGTTTACTTAAGACCTTTGATTGACGAACTCAAGATGTTGTGGGAGGATGACGTGTTTACCTATGACAAATCTAAAAAGCAAAATGTCATTATGAGAGCCGCATTAATGTGGACCATAAGTGATTTTTTGGCATATGGAATGTTGAGTGATTGGAGTACAAAAGGAAAACTTGCTTGTCCCATATGTGGAAAGAATATGAAATCCTTTTATTTGAAAATTTGTAGGAAAGTTTGTTGATTTGATTGTCATAAGATGTTTCTGCCATTGGAGAATTCGATGCGCCGTGATCGAAACTCATTTAAAAAGAATACATCCGAGAACATTTTGTGTCCAACTCATTTAACAAGAAAATAATTGCTAGAGCAAGTAAACAAGCTTAGTGAAGTCTCATTCGGACTGAAGGCCGGTAGTTATAAGCAAATTGGGTTTGGAAGTGAACATAATTGGGAGAAAAGAAGTATTTTTTGGGAGTTGCCTTATTGGTCTTCAAACTTGGTACGTCATAACTTGGACGTCATGCATGTGGAGAAGAACGTATTTGACAACATCTTCAACACTATTATGCAAAAGACAGCATACAGGCTCGCGAAGACATGGAATTAATATGCAAAAGACCAGAGTTAGATATCATTTATCTTCAAAATGGTAAATGCAAAAAGTCAAAAGCTACTTATGTCTTGAGCAATGATCAAAGAAAAATGGTTTTCAAATAGGTAAAGCAATTGAAATTCCCCGACGGATATGTATCAAACATATCTCGTTGTTTTAACTTGGACAATGAGAAGATACACGGGATGAAGAGTCATGATTGTCATATTTTTATGCAAAGGCTGCTTCCAATTGCTTTTAAAGAACTTTTGCCAAAGGCCAACTGAGAGGTTTTAACAAAATTATCTATGTTCTTTAAAGAGCTTTGTGCATCCATCGTTTAGAAAGAAGACATATCTCGGTTAGAGGTTTCTATTGTGATTACCGTGTGCAAGGCTGAGAAGATAATTCCATCTTCTTTCTTTAATGTGATGAAACATTTGATTGTACATCTTTCATATGAAATAAAAATTGTTGGTCCGGTACAGTATCGATGGATGTATCCTTTCGAAATGTGCATGTTATATTTGAAAAGGAAGGCGAAGAATAAGACAAAAATTGAAGGCTCCATATGTGAAGCATATTTCATTGAGGAGGTGTCAAACTTCACTTCAAAATACTTTGAGCTACACATACAATCACGACACACCCAAGTTCCAAGAAACGATGATGGTGGTGAAGGAGAAGTTGACATAAATATTCTATCCATCTTCAAGTACCCATGTCGACTTCTTGGTGCAGGACGCAAAGTTATCTTCAATGACAGAGATCTCACCGCCGTTGAGAATTATGTTCTTGCAAATTGTAGCGAAGTGACGCCGTGTCTCGAGTAAGGCAATTTGTTCTAATTTGTTATATAATTTAAAGCTAATTGTTGTTATATGATTGTATTAATTGAAAATTATGAATTCAGGAAATTCGAAGAATTACAGCGAGAAATCAATCCGTTAGTTTCAAACGATGAGTTATTGAAACTACGAGACGAACATTTTGCCGATTAGTTGAGATGTGAAGTGAGAAATCTTTTCGCTTGTTCTTAATTGTTATAAGTTCGTAACTTTTAATAAAATTTTTAGTTATTTTTTTTGTAGGTTATTAATGGCTCAGTCATAGAGAACAAAATACGAGATCTCGATCATGGCCTGAAGAAACAAATTCTTAGCTACTGTGGCGTCATAGTCAATGGATATCAGTTCCATACAGAAGAATATAACCGACAACGTTCAACTATTAATAGCGGCATATGTGTTCTAGGAAGCATGTACGGGAACGACGACTTTGATTACTACGGTGTTATGGAAGACATCCTAGAATTATCTTATTTGAGAAAATCTAACAAAGTCGTGGTGCTAAAATGTCATTGGTTCGATCCAGAAAAAGAAGTTCGGATCGATCAAAAGTTTAAATTGGTAGATATTAACCCTCGATCGAGACTTCAGTCATACGATCCATTCGTATTGGCGGAACATGCACAACAAGTGTACTACACTAAGTATCCATCGAAAAGAATCAAGGATGAATGGTGAGCGTCATGCAAGGTGAGGAGTAGACTATTCTTAGCAGAAACAATGGTAGATGACAATGAAACATCATCCATACACAATGATGTGCCCATGGATAATTACTATCAGGAAGATAGAGTGAATGAGACGATTGATGTGGCCGATGGAGTTGAGAATTTTTAATTGGTCGATGACGCTGAGCCAATGGAAGAGTTCAATTCAAATGACATCTTGGATGTGAACTTCAATAATTTCATTGATGATGACTCGAACCAAGATTATAACGACGATGATGAAAATGAATCAGAATACGAAACAAGCGAATAAATCTTGTAGTTATTCTAATGACATAAGCTTTTTATTTTTTTAAAGTTATATATGGTTACCGATAATAAGAGAAGTTTCTTTCTTTTTTTTAGTCATGGTTATTAGGAGTCGAGCATCTGGGTCATCTCGCTCTTCCAGACGTTCACTCCAGATGAGTCAGCCATCACAACCACCATGTAATATATTTATTGTGAGCTGCTTATTTATAGTTGATTATAATAGTTAAATTCTTTTTTTAATAATATCAGTTCCTCCGTCGCCGACGGGGCACGTAGCCGGATCATCACATAGTAGGCGATCCATTGGTGGGTCTGCTCAGCGTATCACTCTAGGTACGTGACACATTGTAGGCAATAGACAATAGGAGATAAAGTTTTTTAAATATTTTGCTTTTGTGACGGTTGTTCCACCGTCGACGGGGAACATAGTCGGTACGTCTCAATCGCACGACGATGATCGTCATTTCACACCAGGTTATTTTTTGTATATTACTTAATTTTATGTAGGAGCTAATTTTTATGTATTTTCTTGTGATGGCAGTTGCTACCCCTCCGCCACCGCCGAGAATACCAGACGATTCACCACAATCTAGCATTGGCGAGCGACATCTTACGACAGGTGATATATTTATTGTTATTGGCATTTCTCAATTAATTATATTAAATATTTTTTAATAATGTCAGTTGCTACGCCGCCGATAGCACAAGCACCTGACTCAATTCATTCAGACGAGCGGACTGCTACTGATCATGCGATACACATCAATCGAGGTGAGAACATTACTGTACATCTATCAATTATCACAATTTTAATTTGGTATGACACTAATGATTTATTATGTATTAGGGCTCGTAGCTGATGTCGGACCTTCACAGCCTACCCCAGCTGTACCGGATGATGATTCATCTTCGAGTGATGAAGAGGGGTTACACGATAATGGGGTGGTCACTGTGAATAATATTGTTCGACTGTAAGTTAAATAAGTTATACAAATTTTGTTATAGTTTTGGTTATCATTGAAAATTAATTCTTCTTTGTAATTAGCAGGACCACTTTCTTACTCGCTAGTACCGTGCGGGATACCAGTGATCTCGTTCTTTCCCACTTACCGAAAGGGGCAGGATCCTGGAAAGATGTCACAATTCAAGTGCGAGATGACATCTTTCGAGCCTTTACGGTATAATCTTCTATTTGGATTACATAATTTGATTTATATTTATTTTAAAATTACTAAGTTTTAACGTTTTATTTGTAGGAGGCAAATCAATTCATCCGAATCTTAGTTTAGAGATGATCCGGAGAGCTTTTGAGGAGGTCGCTGCGAAACGCCTCCGAAATCGATTATACAAGTTTCGCAAGGTCGTCACGTCCGCCGGCCTCACTTTGGAGCAGGGCATACAAAGATGCCCAAGACATATTAGGCGCTCGGTTTGGGAGTCCCTATGTAGGAAGTGGTAAGTATGTATACTTTTACATTATTTTTATAAAAATTATAATTTTTTGAAAGTGTAAGTATTTGATGTTCACAAAGGACGGATGAACGATGGCAAAGGAAGTCAGAAAAGGCAAGAGTTAACCGTCTTTCAAAGCCCGAGGCCCACATCCACACAGGAGGATCGATGCGATTTGACGAGCATCGACGGCGCATGATAATTTACATATAAATTCAATTTATCAAACTTTTGACTTATACTTATGTTATCAAATTTAAAACTTTATTGTAGGAGAAGAAAGAAGGCGGTCCCGTAGACTTTCGTGTGGTCTATGAGGTCACGCATAAGAGCCGGAAGACAAACGACTTAGTCACGTCCATTGCTCGTAAGCTTCTGATAAGTCTCATGATATGGTCATTTGGTTGTTGTCGTTAGTGCATTATTTTTGAAATACATAATGTTTAAATTTTATAGGATGAATATAATGCGAAAATGACTGAAAAGTATGGAGATGATCCGAGTACTCAGTCACCAAATAATGTTTCTTCGTTGGTTTAGTCATGTTTTTAATTTACGTGCTTCTTGATATATAATTTATATATTATATGATTGTATAATTTTTTCTATTTCGTAGAGGACCCTACTGTTTGGGAGGAGGTGGCTGGCATGACACGAGGGGGATACTTGCGTGACCTCGGCACAACCGCTCAGATACCTAGGAGGATCGGAGGATATGTAGGAGGTGCATCTGCTCGGAGCTCATCCGCTGCACCTGATATGACTCAGCTATCACAATAGCTATCGCAGTAGTTATCGACGCAGATATCGCAGCAGATGTCGCAGTAGGTGTCACAACAGGTGTCGCAGTAGGTGGCTCCTCTATTGCAGGCGATTTAGGGATTGATCCCGACACAGAATCCATCCCCGCGAGGCCATGGACCGAGCACGTCAGGGTCGAAGGTCCAGAATGATAACAATAACTCTCAAACCTATGATAGAAAATAAACTATGCATTTGTTACTTATAGACTTAAACATATATAGTTTGTTAGTTCGGTTTAGTAGTTTTCGTATTCTTATGTTATATATTATGCCTGTGATGGTTTTATATTGCATGTGATGGTTTTATATTGCTTGTGATGATTTTATATTGCTTGTGATGAATATCAATACATTTTGAGATGCATTATAAATTGTATGGCGTGGGAAAGGAAAAAATGAGGCTGGGGCGGGTAAAAAAATGTGCAAGCAGCGACTCCATAGCGTCTCAATCCATGTCGACGCTGTTTTAAATATATCGCACTTAGCGCTATCTTAGCGTCTCATTGGCGACACGTGCACGATCATATTTGCGTCAATATAGCGCCTACGGTAGCGACACATGGGCGCCAAAATAGCGCCTCATGTCTAGCGCCCCTTGCGCGTCGACTTAGCGACGCGATCTTGCTTCGCACAGTCGCAAACATCACGTCTTAATAACGTCGATATAGCATCAACAAGTGGCGCTAGTTGCGTCTTATTATCTTTGACTCTAGTGCGACGCCAGTAGCCACCGATTTTCAACGTCTCAATTTTGCGGCGCTAGTTGGACGCTAAAGAGACACTCTTCAAAACAGAGACGTAATAGCGCCTCCCTAGCGTCTCCAATCTTGAGTCGCTAATCGTCAATTTTCTTGTAGTAATAGGATCTGACTGAATTAAAATGGATCAATCTTATGATTGGATTTTGAATAATTCATGGACCGTTTTAGTGCCCAGATACAGATTCGAAGGCCAAGCTCACAAAACTGATAATTACAACTTAGTTAACCGGAAACAATTAACTTACTAAGCTAACCTTTGAATTGCTTATTTCATAAAATCCCTCTCTTTTTTTTTTCATATCCGCGTGCTTAAGGCGTCTCACTGTATTTTATTATTTAATGAAACTTTCGTGGGCGCATCCTTGTATCTAATGAGGAAAAAAACAGTCAAATGTATGGAAACCTGTACAATTTGTTTGACTAAGAATCAACTCGTAAAGTAAGATCATGTGCTTTTCTATTATGCAGTTATACGAATTAATTAATAGTTTGTCTTCAACAATTGCAAATGGTGCAAACATCTTTAGTTGTCCCAGTCACATGCATAATTAATAATAAAATTATTGTGAGGACAAGCATATAGCTTATCCTCAATTTTGACTCCAACGAAATCCAAAATAATATTTGGATTTGTTTTGGAATAAATTAAATATATTTATTTATCTAAGAATTGCATGTACTCTTTGTTCACCATATGCACATTCAATCACGCTATCTTAGATATTGATGGTTTCCTTCGTCGAATATATAAGTTATAAACAAAATTATATTAGGCGTAAAAACATTCTTCGACGATCGAGACACCAAGTTAATTACTTGGAATTCCATTTGCTAAAAAACCTTTGTTGAATAAAAAGAGGAGTGTGATTCTTTCTATTACTTTTTTTTTCTCTTTTTTTTCTTATGTATCATGCATCCGTCAAAGGCCTAGGTGCGCATTAAAGTGCCAGATTACTTTGATTAATTCGTGGACAATTACGTAACGGTGTATAGTTCTTTTTCGGTCAAATTAATGAATATCGTGCTCTCTTTTTGTAGATTTCGTTCAATGTATTCTTAGCATATAATATCCATCATATATATACATACATATATATATAGATATATAGAAGTTCGTAAAAGTTTAAATACACATAATTATTAGTCATTATTTGAATTATTTTTTATATTAATAGTCATCTAAATTATCAGTAGAAAACATATTAAAAAAAGTATGCGTGAAATCATTTTCTGTGACTATATATATATATATATATATATATATATATATATATATATATATATATATATATATATACATAGCAGTGTTAGATTATTGTGCATGCTTGAATTGCATAAACGCAACCCGATTGCGTAAATTGAATTTCGAAATACCCGCCTTTTTCTTTTTTTTCCTTATTAGATCTTATCAATTTAATATGAGAAACATAAAATTAATAACTAAAAATCGAGAATAATGGAAGAACGTATTACACAGTTTAATTTCCAATAATATGGAAAAAAATAGACGTGAAGTAAAAAAAATCGTCAAGCAGTTATATAACTACTAATTTTGGTTCAAAACTTTATTTCTATTTTATATAATTATTGGTATTTTTAGTTTATTTTACTGATTTTCACACTTATTTTTCCAAAAAAATGTATATAATATTTATTTGTTCTTCCGCGTTATTAAACAATCACGAACTCTTTAATTCAACTGTCCCATTCTTTACAATACAACATAAATAATGTCCACAAACTTTTCTATGCCATCCGCGTACATCGTGGAACTATATATGTATATATGTATATATATATATATATCTGATAGGTAAAAAAAAATAAGCATAAATAAATAAACGTTACTCTTGTCACGGCAATGCATGCATTAACTAATCATGATTGCATGCATGCAGCTGCGACCTTTGCTCTCAGATCCTTCCTTAGAATCTTGCCTGATGGAGCCTTAGGGATGGCCCCAACAAAGAACACCTTGTGTATCCTCTTGTAGAAAACAACCTGTTTCTTGATGAACTGCTTGATCTCGTCCTCGCAGATCTGTGAGCCACTTGATCGCACGACGAACGCCACAGGGATCTCCCCGCAGAGTTTGTCACACATGCTGCAATTTCATCAAACCAATATTTGCACGCATAAGTACTTGATCGGAATGAGTGCATGCAATTGTTGCATCGATTTGGAGAAGAGTAGATAAATGAATCAAAGCGAAGAGTACTCACGGGACGACGGCAGCGTCAGTTATGTTCGGATGTGTAATCAGCATGGCTTCGATCTCGGCAGGGGCGACTTGGTACCCTTTGTACTTGATGAGCTCCTTCAACCTGTCAACGATGAATATTTCGTCATCGTCGTCGACGTAGCCAATGTCGCCGGTGTGCAGCCAGCCATCCTTGTCGATGGTCTTCGCCGTTGCCACAGGGTCATTTAGGTAGCCTGCATGCAGTGGGAATTCATTAATTGAAAGAAAGTGAGACCTTGTTCATGCATATCAGTCTCAATTATAGGCAGATTTCAGAAGAGCAACGTAGACAAACTAATCTGGCTTAAGTGAATGTTATAGTTTTACCTTTCATAAGTTGTCTTCCTTTGATGCAAATTTCTCCGGCTTGGTTACGTGGAAGAGATGCACCAGTTTCAGGGTCGGCCACCTTGAGCTCGGCGTTCCTAACTACGGTGCCGCATGATCCCGATTTTGCCGGCAAGGGGTACTTGGCGAATGCTGGGCACAGAGATAGAACTGGTCCAGCTTCTGTCATTCCATAACCCTAAACGTTTCATCGACATAAAATAACAAAAAGTTAGTAAAAGATTTATGGCCTGCAACTGCAAGTTCGTCGTATTTTGGTACGTACTTTATATTAGTATCGTCAGAACTCATACGATTTCGTGCAAACTTTTACGTAAAATAAATCTTTTTTTTCTCTCAAAACTGAAATCAGTGGAACATGAATAGTGTACATGTACGTATCGAACTTGATATTTACCTGACCGAGAACTGCGTTAGGGAACTTGTTCCTCAGGGTGTCTTGAAGCTCCTTCCCCATCGGCGCAGCCCCAGACATCACCATCCTCACCGACGAGAGATCGTAGCGATCTATCGCCGGATTCTTCGACATCTCTACCACTATCGGCGGCACCACCGGCGCGAACGTCACCCTGTACCTTTCCACAGCCTCAGACATCGCCAGGGCGTCGAACTTCCTCATGATCACTATTGCCGCGCCGCATCGGAAGCCGCACAGGAGCACCGTGTTGATGGAGTAAATGTGGAACATCGGGAGGACGGAGAGTATGACGTCCTCCGAGTTCAAGTACATGTTGGGGTTGTCCCCGTCCACCTGCTGCGACACGCTCGTCACCAGCCCTCGGTGCGTTAGCATCACCCCCTTGGGCAATCCCGTCGTGCCTGAGGAATACGGCAGCGCCACTGTCTCTTCAGGGCGCACGTCAACCTCCGGCATGTCCGCTTCGTCGGAGGACATAAGCTTAGAGAACGGGATGCAGCCGTCGGGAAGAGCCTCTTCAATATTTGAACCATTGTCCGCGACAACTATAGGTAAGCTGAGCCCGAGAACCTTAGGGAGCTGCTCGGACTCGGTGATGACGAGGCGCGCCCCGGCCGCTTTCGCCTGCTTGGCGACCTCAGCGGGGGTGTGGAAAGGGTTCGCTGTGCTGGAGGCAGCGCCCAGGCGGGAGGCCGCGAGGAAGGTGATTGGGAACGCGGTGCAGTTAGGGAGGAGGATGAGCAGGACGTCCCCGCGGCGCAGGCCGAGGCGGTGGAGGCCTGCGGCGACGCGGCGGGTGCAAAGCTCGACGTCGGCGTAGGTGAGGATCGAGCCCGTGCCGCAGTCGATGAGGCAGGGGCGGCCTCGGTGCGCCGCGAGGTTCTGGAAGCAGTACTCGTGGAGGGTGAGGTTGCCGGGGATGATGATGTTGGGAAGCTTGGACCTGAAGATGAACTCGTCGGCCGGCGAGTAGGAACCCATCGATTTATATGCTCTAAGGATTAGAGAACAAAAAGAACAAGAAGAGAAGAGCTCGTAGCTGCTGCAAGCTCCTTCGGGAGATGTTGCGAGTCAGTGGGAGCTCTTCCTTTCCTGCACCACTGAAGAGGGAGAGAGGGCCTCATAAATAGTGGTCGATGGCTGGGACATGCATGGGATTACTACATTTCGATGGGGATAAGAACGGAAGAAGAGCTCGTGCTTGAGAGGTTGGTGGAACTGCGTGCATGCAAGGGAGGTGTTTTTTTTTTCTTTTTGTTTGATAAGTGCAAGGGGAGGTGTTTTTGTTCGTATGATAAGGTCTTCTGACTCCGTGGAACGGCGTGCATGCAAGGGAGGTGTTTTTGTTCGTATGATAAGGTCTTCTGACTTCACCACAAGTAAACTGAAGGGATGAGATGCCCTAATTACCAGTTCGTTTCTTAATTAAGTAAAGAAGGATCCCAACTTTAATAATTAACTAGGATCATGGCCCGCGTAAAATTAAATAATATTTTAATTATAAAAGTAAAATTATTATTTTGACATATTTAATTATTAAAAACGATAATTATAAACTTAAAATATTATTTTTTAAACTATCTAATAGTCTCTTTCTTTATAATAATTAGAAACTCATGTAAGTAGACATATCATAATAAATTAAAGGTATTTTAAACTATTTTTAAAAAATTATTTCATTTTTTAAATTATTCTTAACTCTACCTTCGCCCCCTTACCTTTAGTATTTTTTAACATCTATTATTCAAAAAATTTTATTTTTAAAAGATCACACCCATATTTTTTGGTTGATTTTTAAAATTAATACATTTTATGTTTACAACAAATATTGATAATATGGATAAGTGATTTTGTACATTGGCATTAATCACCTATTATATATTATAATAATAATTAATTAACTCTAGACGAAGCTCAAGGAGTCATAATTTCGTCTAATATAATTACACGATTATTATATAGGTCTAACCGTGATCGATATATAATAAAAACTAAATTTGAAAGGAGTGTATGTAAGGTCATACTTATAAAGCAACGAAAAATGAAAGAGCTCAAACTCTTGTGATTGTTGAGGTTCGAAGAAAATAATCATAATGAAAAAAAAAGAGCAGTTCACATCCACTCAAATGAAAGAGCGACTTGGAAAAGAAAATAGTTGCACATATCATGCGGTAGAATACATGCATTAATGTGTATATGTGATAAAGAATCTATTTTAATGTACTCGCGCCTGACTTAACTTGTGACTTGACTTGTCTCATTATATATACACACATATATATATATATATATATATATATATGATATGTATGTATGTATATACATGTGGACTCTTTCAAGGTAGAGTAATTAGTTTATTAATAGTTGTTGGGCATTCATCTAATTAAGTCGGTCCACCAGTCAAAATAATTCATCTAGACTCGAAAGGAAAGGTTACAAGTTACAACATCCCAGATCATATGATAGCAAGTGATTCGATAATAAAATGATTAAGAGTAATTATAGTATTGATCGATAAATTGTTTTCTCCAATACCGTCACATCCCAAATCATACGGATGATGCATGGATCATCGTGAATAGTTTACATAAAAAGGCATTATTCAAAATTCGAGGAAGGTTACAAAGCTACAACGTCCCCTTCGTACTCGATTTATCCACTAAAATATTTCAGGTCGCATGAAGAGAAAAAAAAAAAAAAGAGAAGTGGTCAGCAGCAACGACGACGACCACGAGGTCGTGTGCCCCCCGCAGTGTCCATCCCTCTCTAAATGCCGGTAACACCACTCTGTTCACCGGAGACGTCAGATCATGTTCCAACGCCTGCATCCGCCGTCCGTATATATATTCCAACGCCGCTCCACGAATCGCAAGATTAATTTATCTTTAATTTTGGTTGTCATTTAATTGGGACCTCGTTTGCATGCACTTGTTAATTCCCAACAAAAGATATAATTATTATTCCGTCAGCTCAACCTCATCGTTGAAAGCTTTGATCAAACGGTGCTCACGACCATATCCAACAAAATGGTTGCTGCCTAAGACATGCAAAGTTTCTGAGCAATTACATGATTATTATTTTTTAATAATTAAACCGAGATAAAATTAATTAAAATTAACAGAGCCACTAGCATTTAGATAAATTTTTTAAGGTCTTAATTCATTCAATTTATTTATTGTTTTTAATTCTTTTCGAAAAAATATAATAGCCCATGAATGTCAATATATATATATATATATATATATATATATATATATATATATATATATATCCACAAGAGAACCAATTAATTCCGTGGTAACTCATTCGAAAGCAGTGTCACCGTGACACGATATCACACAAAACACTTACCGTGAAGTAAACTACATGTTATTTTTTTCTTACTACAACTATTTTTCAAATCTTCAACCACCAAATTTTCAAATTAATATTAACTGTAATTTTCGACTAAAATTATAATAATATAATATTATATATTTAATTTGAATTTCGACAATCATCGTCGTCGTCAGTAGTTTCGATGGTTATCCAAACTTTTAAAATTTCCGACGGCTACGGCTATTAGGATTTAATACTATAGTATTAACTATAACATTTTACTAATATTATAATAACATACTAAATTCAAATTTCGACGGTCATCGTCGTCGAAAATATTCGATAATCTCATTTCCGTCACAAGTAGAGAAGGAGATCTAGTCGTCGATAAATTTTACCGACGAACAATTTTTTCTTCCCTCTTTCAAAAGTTTTTCGTCGCAAAATCATTCAAAATTTGTGAAGGATCGACAAACGTCGAAATTTGATCTTTTCTTGCAGCGAGAATACATAGAATGTTTGCACATTAGACGCTTCAAAATTTGAAAGACCTGTTTAATGATATAATAACCGAACCTTTGATCAGGATTCATATGTAAATTATTTTATTAATTACGTGGAAACTAATGCGTTCTCAAAAGTTGAAAGAGGCAGTCAAAAAATTCTTGGCGTGAATTCGCAAGTGCTCGTGTATGGGCGACAACTTTGACGTGAGGTGCCAGGTCAATTTAGGCACTACCGATTTGACCCGCTTACATTTTAGTTTTTAATTAGTTTATCGAATGGGTAACTCGACTTCATGGTATTCTACGTATAATTATATTGAAACATTCAACACTCAATCATGTTGGAGTCCTTGGCATTAGAGCACTTAATTTTTTTCATTCAATTAATTTAATCGAGTCATTGATAAATAAAAGTAATATTTTTTTAAATTGCGACCTCAAAAGTGACATCTATTATTCAACCGAGTGGCGTTAAGAGTTATGCGTATTGGTCACGAGTTGAAAATTCGACCCATCATCGAGTCCAATTATTTTGATGTCTCGTTAGACAACATATTTGACTATGATAAATAAAACTCCCAGCAAAAATTTTTTACATTCATAAAAATTCAAACCTTAAGCGGTAAGAAACTACTATCAACTCCATCTCATATCTTCAGATGTAAAAGTAAAATATTTTAAAAGCAAACAATTGAGCGAATAGAATAATCCAGTCATATAATTTTTTTCGTTATGATTTAACACAAATAATTCGATCAAACTAATCAGATGTTGATAATTCGAAAGTACAAATAAATCATGTCATATCTGTTAATTTTTTTACAATGATTATCACATAATCGGATGGCATATGAGTGATACAGAAAAAAAAAGCTAATATAAAATACTTTTTTTATTAATTTAACGATAAAAAGAGTAGTTTTCTACGTATTATTCTACACACACAATCACACACACAAAAGATGTATACGTAATGAAGTACGTATACCAACATTGAACAACACGTATTTGTGATGATGGAAGCAAAGAATTATTGCTTAAGAAGTAAGAACCTCATATTAGACTACATGCACGCTACGTATATCTTAAATTTCCCCAACACCGTACGTCCATGCACCATGTCGTTTGCATGAATATTTAAGAACAGGACAAACCAATTAAACTCCGTAGGGTAATAAAATAATTAGTATCGCAATTAAGTCCTTTTCAACTGAAATATATATATATATATATATATATATATATATATACAGCATATATCTCATTTTTTTGTTATGTATTAACAAATTAAATATTGCAGCACAATAAAATAATATATGTTATATAAAGGTTTCAGTGAAGTAATTAAAAATTAATTACGGCTTAATTGCCATTTCCGAGAAGCATCTGAGGGTCCTCGATCGACCAGGAATCCCTAAAGTCCAGTCAGCATAATATTCATATATGCAGACCTTCAAGTGATTCAAAGTCATGAGCTGCTCTCTCACTTTTAATTGGCATTAATTAAGTTAAACATTATTTAACCCAAAAGGTAGCTGCTGGTGACTGCCCCGTAAGAAAGACTTGACTTAATCGCAGTGACACAGTCAAGGTGCCCTCTCCTGTCCGTACGATTCATGTGATCAATTGCCCAGCACAGTTTGTGATTTGACTCCATAAAATTGAATTAAGTAAAAAATAATTAATTAAGATAAAGATTATTGAAATGGAACTCTGGCCCTTTTTTTCTGGAATATTGAAAAAAATAATACAAAGTTTACGTAATTTGTTAGTAGTTTGGGAATCGATTCTATCTTAGAAATAAATTAACATTTTGGTGATTCTAGTTTTTCATCTAAATTTTAAATCAGTGAGATAGCTAATAATTCTAAACGCTGGTAGGCTCTCAGCCATTACGATGAATTGGGATTGGTGCATGGTACATGTGCATATCTATCACAAATTAATCAACTTGACTATGGAGTTGTTGATGGGACTACACAAAAGAACAAGGTCGAGTGAGGGAGTGCAATCCCACAAGCACATGGTGCTACGAGCATGCAGCGAAGGTTCAGACGAATTTATCCGAGCAAGCGGTGGACTGAATATGTGATGATCTCAGAAGATTTTGATTGCCAAGAAGCAATAGGGCTGTGCTTCGCATTAAGTTAACTTCTTCTATTTGACGCGGATTCTATGTGTCTGTTTGGTCAAATTTTGCATCGGACGAGAGCTTACAAAGTGATTTGACCGTAAAATTCAAACAAGCTCTCTTGCATGTTTCGACAAAATTTCAACACCCGACGTGAAAAAAATGGCTTAAAAGGGTGCCGTTATGGCGTGAGATTCGAGGCGCAATCGAAAATTCTCAAGTTCTGATCTCGAGCCAAAATTTTTTTTCAGAACCTCGCGAAACAAACGGATCAAAAAAAATATTGGACGGTTCCACTAAAACATTGCATGATGTTTGGCACAACATACTCAAGTTCTTACATTTTGTTTTCGGACAAACGATTTTTGAGAATAGAACACTGAAGATAGATGAACAATCAAGACACACATAAAATAAAATAAAAGGTGAACATAAAAGTTTAATATATACGATGAAATCCTTTTTGTTTTGTGTGAAAAATAAAGAAAGATCACTAATACAATTTCAGAAATTGTTGTAAAGAAAATTCCACTAGGAATAAAAAATACTAAATTATGATAAAATTCTAATCATTATGCATATATAACCGCCAAGTTTTTCGATTTCACCATATATTCTCATTTTGTTTTCTTCCACAATTTGAGTACTTCAAAACACATCAATCAACAATTCCTTATTTTTTTATAAAAAAAGTTAGTTATTGTTCATTAAAAATGTATTTATATGACAGATGAATGGATTTACTATTTTATACTGATGTAGGTTATAGCCACGCAATATATTTATTTTTCTTGTCTGATAATTGAATTTTAAACTTGACCTACGGATTTTACACTTCAGTCAGTAAATATGGATCTTAGTATAAAACATTAATATAATTCTTCTTCGTTAAATAAATTAAATAATTATTTATTTTTAAATAAGGATTCAACTACTACTTATGTTTTCACTTGCGTATGATACTGTACGTTTTGGACTTCAGCCTGCATGATTTTAGCAAAGCACGTCCTTAAATTAAGGTCTTTCTACTATATATACTCAACATATCTGTCGTATAAAAAATTTGGACCATTTCTCGATTTGTGCAGGGGTTATGCTAATCTTCCCTATATTGTTTCAATTTTATCGGATGTCTTGGATTAGTCCTACATGCACAAATCACGAGTTATATGTTAGGTATATAATATCAAATCATTAATTTGGTTGAACACGTTTTGTTAAAATCGTGCGGACTAAGGACCAAAGCGAATAATATCTTACGCAAGTTCAAGAATGTTAGATATATTAACATAGTCACTCCGTATGAACCTTAGTGCATGGTGGGGAGCGATCACTCAATGAGGAAGTTGAGTTCTCTAAGGAGGAAAAAATGCATGAGGTATGTTTTGGATTATCCTCACATGCTCAAATCACTTTGTAGGATATTGCATTTTGCTAAAACCATATGAGCTGATGCACAAAACGAATAATATCTTGCATAAGTGCAAGGATGTTACGTTTACACATGTAAGTTATTTTTTATTTTACACCTCCTTATATCTCTAAACAAAAAATGAAGTTAGAATTAAACACTTTTTCATGTGTATTGAGGAACTCTATTTCAAAAGATTGTTAGGAGTTATTTTTAATTTGTTCAAGGAGTGCCTTTGTAGACTTTTGAAGGTTGCCCTACTTGACTCTTTTATATTTTTTTTCAATATTTTTAAAATAGTACTGCAGTAATTAAGGCATTTTAAAGAGTATCTTACTATAATATTCTACAACATTTTTTTTCTTAATCTTGTTTTGTTATAGTTTAAAATATTTCTTTTTTTTGTTTTCGGAGAGTAAAAAGTGGCTGTCAAAGAGAGAAGATGTAAAAGTGGATGTTTGGTGACTTTGGTTGATGATAGGCTAACAAAGAGAGAAAAAGGTGCAAAAGGTGGTAGTGAGATTTAAAAGTGGTAATGAGATCTTATTAAAAAATGGTAGTAAGAGATTCTGAGGACATTGCCACTTTTAAAAACCCCATTCTCCATAGAAATTGAGTCAATTGACTGATTTAATTGGGTACAATTGAATTGAACCAATTGTTTTATTGAAATATTATTTTTATACTCGTAAAAATATACCATGAACATGAACATAAAAAATCATAAAAAATAAAAAGAATACTTAGTAATATATCAAATTAAATATTTATTCTTTTTAAATGGCATGTGTTTACTTTTATTTATCCATTAATTAGAGTATTTCCTTTTATTTTTTATTTTCTTCTTTCTTTTCACCTATTCCATGTTTTTCCCTCTTATTCTCTATTGTCGATTTAATCAGTACTTCATTTCCTTCCCTACATTTCTTCCATTTTTTCCCTAAATCTTACACACTTTTGGCTCCCCTTCTTTTCACCTCCTTTTGTTTTTTTTATTACGTAATCTTTTCCTCTACATTTCCATTTCGTTTTTCTCTTTTTTTTTACTTTTAAAAAATGGATGGAATCGGTTCCTCTAAATTTTGCCAATTCAATCCGGTTCAAAATATGTTGGCAGTTCGATTGATGGAAGGATTGGTCTTAGTCCGATTTTCAAATAAAAAAAAGAGTAGTGGTGTGATGGAAAAAAAACGAAACGAATTTTACGGACATACAAATGAAATATATTTATAATTGTGCCCGTTAAAGTGTCACCAAAATTAATTCCTATAAAATAATTGATTGAAGAAAGAAATATTACAGCGTATTAATTGAATACTTCAACACTGTCAAAGATTTACATTTTGTATCCTCCTTTTTACTTTAACTTGTATAACATCACGAGAAAAATTCCACCAATAAATTTAACCAATTAAATGTGAATTAATACCATTTTTTTGGTTTTCTTCAATTGTACGAATTGTTATAGAGCTAAACTCGAATGTCGATAATGTAGCTAATACTAACAAGAGTATAGATTTTGACTTTTTTTATGAAAATTCATCTCTTGATCTTCTCATATATATTTATGTAGTATATCGGCTTCGTCGGTGCTTCATGCGGAGGCTTGGGTAAGACGGTGGGAATTGCGCAAAGCAAAGGAGAACGGATACACTCACGTCTGATTGGAATGAGATTCAAGAAATTTGATACAGTCCCCCCCTGAAGATTATGGAATATTATGAAATCTTATCGATGAGCTGCATCACTTAATCACCTCTTTTGCTTTCTTCAAATGCATGCATTGTTATAGAGAGGCAAACTTGACTGCCAATCATGTAGCTAAATTTTTGAAAGGAAAATCCACCTCTTGATCTTCTGAGAGTTGTTCGATACGGAGTTAGCAACTACGGCTTGTTCTCACATATACATCCAAATGCTATAGGTTGTGTTTGGTTTGGGAACATTTAGCGGAACATCGCGAAATGTTTTCGTCACGTGAGCTCGACGAGAATGTTTGCCAAAATGTTCTCGTCCAAATGTTCTTGTGAACATTTGCTTTTTTTTCCAGCCGCAATTTTTGATTTTTTTTAATTTTATCTATTTTTTAATTATTTTATAATATATATATAATTTATAATATATTAATATATTATTAGGGATATTATAAAATAATTTATTAAATGTTATTAATTAAAAACTATAAAATAATTAGTTCTAATAATTAATAAATATTTTATTAATTAAACTATACATTTATTTTTTAAAAAATATATTATATTTGGATCTTAAAATATACTTAAATTATAGTATTAACAATATTTAAAATATTTAATCAAAATAAATAAAAATAATATTAATAATATAATGATTTACGTCAATTATAACATTAATAATATATTCTTATTTACTATAATTTTATAGCTCATAAAATAATAAATTATATTCTTACTTCTTATTTTTTATCCAAACACCCACTAAAACTTATTCATCACGTCAACTTTTTAAATCTCCATCATTACACTTTTTCATCCGAACACCAACACAAATTTTTCTATCACATCAATTAGTTTTCGAGAACAAAAGTTCTCTCAATATTTTCGTACCAAACGCAGCCATAGAAATAAGAATAAGCAAAAAATGACAAAAGTTCTTCGTCAAAATTTGAAAAAGTAAGAACGTGATATTCTTACAATTATCATGAACAAGAAAAAACAACTATTTCTTAATTTTTAAATAATAATCAAAATTTTATTTATCCTTGTTTCTGGGGCATCTTATATAACCTCATAAGGCACTCCCCCTCTCAAGTTTTTGTATACGGACATGTCGAGTGCTTTTATTAATGTATAATGAATCTTTTTTAAGAAAAAAAATATAATATTATTTCAAAGAAAAGTAAAAGGGACAAACAACATGCCTTACAATAATTTCAGCAGGCCTACATTAATTATACTGATAGGCCCCAATCTCTATACAAATTTATAGCAAATTTTCTGGTTGTGATCACTCCAAGCGTCACCACTCAACAATATCAACTTGGTTTCAGTTGTCGGGAATAATTATACTTCTATTTTTTTCGACGTAGTCAGTCAATTAATTATACTCCATTCATTCATGGCCGTACATACATATATATATATAAAGAATATATTTCTTTTGGTGTCGAGGGTGGGAATATTTAATTTTATAAATTGTAAAAAATTATAAATTGTGCTTTCAATGCAGCTCATGAAAAATATGGAATGTAATTAGAGAAAAAATTCAACATTTCTATGTAAACACGAAATGATCGTTTATTTTATATAATAAAAAAAATCCGAAGCGAAAGAAATCACATTATTTTAATCAAAGTTATTAGTAAATTTTGATATTTACCTGAGTTTACCCGCGCATATTCTTTTAATTATTTTTTTCTCGAATTAATTTATCTAACAAACATTACTAACTTTATATATTTTTTTTCCCTTTTTCCTCCCCGTCTTTTGACGGTGAAAAGGTCGTCGCAAGAGTACCGATGAGGACAAGTTTAACGTTTTTTATTAGTATTTCATTTAATTAGAGGTTTGGCACCAGAAATAAAGTTACTGCTAAGCTCTCATGAAATTATTAATAGGAATAATTAAAGAGAAAAATGTATACTTAAAGCATTTGATCTAGAACAAATGTAGCGAATTAATTTTACTTATTAAATCAATGAAATAATTACATATTATTTTAAAACATATAATAAAAAATAAATATGATTAAAATCAATATCATCATCATGTTAACAAATATGACTAATTCAATTGTTATAATTTATTTAGCCTTAAATAATATTTTTTTATTATCAAATTACTCAAAAAAATACATATCATCAATTTAATCATGACTTATAATTATAAAATTAATTATATAATAAGAAATAAACGTTCTACACCGAGACGTAGAGCGAAGTGCTCTACATATTCATTAATTTCATAATTAAATCAGTAGAAAGAATTTGTCAATTCAAAAAAGTTAAGTAGAACTATTCTTGTCAGTACCTGATCGAAAATCGAATTTTGTTGATTAGGTGTGATTATCTTCTTCCATTGCACTCAGTATTCATTCACTACTTAATTGTTGACCTCGTTGACTATGATTTGTTCAAATTGAAATTTGAAATGTCAAGTTTAAGTTTTGAAATATGTAATCATGATAACAAAAAAGATCACCAAAAATAAATTTGATAAAAAAAATAATTATGTTTGGATTCGGGGAAAGAAAAAGATCAATGCCTTTTTTTCTCTCAAAAGCTATCATTTTCCTCTCATTAATGTGTTTTTCCCATCTTTATATCATAACTGAAAAAGAAAGAAAATTCAAAGAGAATCATACGAGATAATTGTGACAAAGACGCTACCAAAATGTGTGGACTAGCGTTTGCCATATATATATATAATGAAAAATTAATTGTCTTACTTTTTTTCTAAAAGGTATCACCATGGTACCCTATTAGTAATCGTTCTAAAAAAACAAGATAAAACAACATGATAAAATCTAATTTTATTTTTTCTACCCCCTACACCTATTTTATCTGCATTGTGGTGAATAAATTGCACTCTTATGAGCTTCTTATCTGTAAAAATACGGCAACATGTTTCCAATATATATATATATATATATATGTGTGTGTTTGCTTCTTAAAATTATCCATTAATTATTTCGACAATATGATATAAAATATGATTTGTGCCTTCTAGACGTCAACATTCTTTACTTTAGTCAATTAGGGATGCTACAATACCATCATTTAATTGTTTGTCCACATCAACATCCCACCAATTTCATTTCAAAAATATGCAACTATATATGGATGACAATTAAATTAGTTTACCAAGACTCAAACGTTGTGAGATATCCCGTGATGACGTCAAATACCTGGTCAAATCTCATGCGTGGGCAACACAACTCGATATGCAGCGTCGAGATCACACACGCACACACACACATATATATAATCTTCACATTCTATCATTCAAAGTATTGACCAATGACATCATGAAGCATACTAGCGCATGTTAATAAGTTCTTGAGCCTCCGCATTCCTCACCAAACCATCACGTTCATCACTTCACAAAATGTTAACTAATTCTCGAGTAATTCAGTTCTAAAGTTTTTGTTTATGGAGTCTTACAACAAAAATAAATTGAACATTTTATGTACTAACATTGTCCACAAGATTATTTCAGCAACATTATTCAATTTTATAATTCAGTTTTTTTTCTACTTTAACTAATTAACGTATTGAAAACTCAATCACAATAATTATTATAATGACTGAAGCAATTTAAACGGTAAACATTTGTACAATAATATATTTTATATTCATGTGCATGTCATTCATCAGAAGAGTCAGCAATTGTTTCATCATCGTCATTATCTCAACCTACATGAATCCAAGTAAAGATGTAATGAGATAACTCAGTATGAGAGTGACGCGGTGGGGGATCGTAAAGTGGAGGAGATTATAACTTTCGGACGAATTTCGAAAGAGGTTGACAGTTCAATGCACTATCAATAGCTTGATAAACTTGGAATCCAGCGAGGCTCAGAATCCATCGAAAAATAAAACCACACAAATTTAATAAATAATTGGATAATAATTGAATTAACTAATAATGAAAGAGGGTATGCCTATTTATAAGCATTTACAATCAAATCTAAAAGAATCTAAAATCTATAAAGATAAAATAACAATAATCTAGATAACAATTCCAACTAATAATACTTATCTTCTATCATATCTATCCTACATCAGTCTTCCTTTCTTCAAAAGAGTTCGACCTCGAACTCTGAAAAATTGAATCTGGAGGTTCACGTTTGATATCCCGCAGTGGTCTAGTATTCTTTCTTAGCTCATCAGATAAAGCATTTAGACCAAACATATTGTATAACAGTACCAAATAATAAGGTATTATCCTTAAATCTTGACTTGAAAATATAATCCGCAGAAAATTAAAATATTTGGCGTTGACAAAAACTTTCATGCATCTAAGATCAACTTGAAGCATTTGAAGTAGATCTCTTTTGTTAGTTGACAAATTTAGATTCAACTTTTCATCCACCTCCTGAATAAATTTATCTTCTTTTCCCTCAAAAAAAAATTTCAAGATAACCAACTCTTCAATATTTGGATAGATTGTGATATCTTGAGTAGTTTCTTATAATTTTTCAATTGGAGCAGACATAACTTTTAAAGATAATTGATCTTCATAGGATTGCATAGATTCTGGAAGAAAATTCAAAATAACCAACTCTTCGGTATTTGAATAGATTTTAATATCTTGAGTAGTTTCTTGTGATTCTTCAACTGGAGCATATATAACTTCCAAAGACAATTGATATTCACAAGATTGCACAGATTTTGAAGGAACCTCGGGCATTATACTATCCAACTGTTGTTGAACTTTTCAATTGAATTCTTGATGTTCTTCAAATGAAATTGCACTTCTTGCAATAAATTTTGCCTCTCTTATTGATATTTGCTTGATTGCTGAAAAATAAGATAATGATACGACGAAGGAAAAAAATATTCGACGAGTAATTTTTTCAACTTTTTTCACGTTCAAACAGGTTGTTTGTGATAACAAACTCATAATTGTTTATTCTCTTTCCACCAAGAAAGTGCTCTGGCTGTAAATTTGTTGGCAACTAATTTGGCTTGTTGAGATTCTTGAACATCCCAATAATTAAAGAAATAATCGACCTTAGAAATCCAATACAAAATTCATCGATATCAAAATACCCATTAAATGAAGGTGGATCTATCCTCATCTAATTAGTTAAATAAAATTAAAAGAAAAAAGAAAAATAAAATAAGATAAAAATAATGTAATTAACCAATGACGAGGGAGAAGAGAAAGATATATAAAAAGAAAAAGGATAAAGAGGTAGACAAATAAGAAAATAAACAAAATAAAAATAATGAATACATTTCAGTTAGGAAGGAAAATAAAAATAAAATAATAAATAGATAATGAAAAGGAAGATGAGCACCGGGACGAAGAGGTAAATCTTCTCGAAGGCTCTGATACCACTTGACGCAGCGGGGGATCATAAAGTGGATGAGATTACAACTTTCGGACAAATTCCGAAAGAGGTTGATAGTTCAAAGCACTATCAATAGCTTGATAAACTCGGAATCCACCAAGGCTCGGAATCCACTGAAAAATAAACAATACATGATTTATCATAATAATTGTATAAAAAATTATTAGTGAGCAATAAGTAATTAATTAATTAAGATCGTCATCTATATCATCAATTATTCATTATTCATATTTATTCAATTCAATTATCAATTATCTTAAATCAATTGATGTATGCCCTATTTAATAATTATCAACTATATTAATAATTATTAATGTATCCACCAAATACATATAATTTATGCATCACTCATAAAGACATAATTAAATTTATCTATGTCCTAAAGGCACAATTCATTTGTCCATCAACCATATAAGTTGCAATAAATCATCGATACCATAATGGTACAATTATCAATCATCTTTCTCTCCAACTAAACGTATTGCAATACAATTATCAATACCATAAAAATTATAATACAATTGTTTAATTATATTAATTTAATATTTGGAATTATCCATAAGGCCATACAATCATATCGAGAGCTCTCATTTACTAAAGTTGCACTATCCCGCATGGGGCTAATCAATTATAAAGATCGTAATATGAAAAACATGATGATCCACTATTTTTATCTTATTTATATATGATGTCTATTTTTATCAATTCAATTTGAAGTACAATCACGGAAATAAATTAATTAATCATCATGTCATAACAATTAAGTATAGATTAACTGAATAATACACGTATCAGTAATAACCAATTTTCTATTATCAATCATCAAGAAAAGGTTTGTGATGGAATATCATCATGCCCATAATTCAATATTATGAATAAGTCAATCATATCGATGATCAACTATGATACTATTATGTTCAGAAATCATTAATATAATTATTATAAGGATTATTTCCTTAAACCTCCCTTAAACGATAACTATTTTTTGCATGTCATCTCGAAGTATGAACTTATCTTACGAGATTCCTAAGCTTTATCGCATTTTCCCTTTACTCCTTCCGTGCGATTCTGTTAACTTTTCTATCATTATTGTTTTTTCCATTTGACTAAAATGCCCTTCCACAAGCTTTTTCTTTCTTTTAATGTTAAAAATTAATAAAAATGTAAAATAAATATAAAAACTTTTCCAATTTATTATTATATATTATTCCCTCCCTTTGATGAAAGATTCAATATTTTTTAGTAATTTATATTATATTGTAACATCAAAAGTGAGAAGAGTTCGTGGATGGACATTTTAGTCTTTTCAAAAAATGAAAATAAGAAAAACTAATATAAATGGTAATAGAATCATACGAAAGCTCTAAAGTGAAAATTGTGATAAAGTTTAGGCATATCGTAAAATAAGTTCATACTTTGGAGTTAGATGCAGAAAAATCACAATAGTCTAGAAGAGATTTAAAGAAATAATCCTTATTATAATTAGTAATTTAATAATAACTTTTTCATTAACTAAATCCTGGTCAGGTGGGGTGATCATATGGATCGTGTCCTTGGATTCCAATTCAATCTTTACACTAGAACTCGGGTTGGGTCAAGTAAAAGCCAGATCGTGTTCATCCATTAGGCCATTTCGGGGTGGGATCTCGGACGGTGCCACTTCAAGTTCAATTTTTATTCTATCAATGTCGGAACTCTGACCAAGTTACATGAAAATCTAGGCCTAATTCGTTCAAATTTCTACTTGCAATCCATGTTGTCATTGAAAATCATATCGGGAAGATTAGAATCCTATCTGATTTTCCATTGTCTAGAGACATCAAACTTGGGTCCTCATAACTCAGGCCACTCGACGTTAACTCTCGGGTTGAGTTCTCCAAACTCATTCCGAATTCAAACTAACACTAGCTGAATTATTCGGAATTGGGGTCGAATACCGTTGAACCTAAGTCAAATTATGTAGTCCGCTTAAAACATGTCATTTGATGCGATTTTTGTTATTTTTATGTGATTATCGATGCAATTCTATTCATAATTAGTACATATTAAAAACAATATATAAGACAAGAATCTTGAAGTTCTATATGGATAAAATCATCGGTTGAAATATTATCCTTCATGATGTCGCCTTGTGCGCCAAAAAACTCTTGGACGTTCTTTGATATCGAGGCTTCAAGTTGATCCAATGTTGGGATTTCGATTTGATTCAATCATTTCCGTTGGTGTGCCTCAATATGCATGCAGACGAGAAGAGAACGAAAGGCTAGTGTGTAAAAATTTGGCTCTTGATTTTGAAACCATGCAATAATTTTTCTTGAGTTAGAATGTTTACTAATATTTCATTTTTAGCAATTTGGGTAAATTACACCAAATGTCCTTCAACTTTAACATTTTCTCAGTGCTTTCCTCTAACTTTAATTTGTAACGCAAATGCCATCCATCTTCTAATCCATTGCACCGAATGTCATTTTCATTGTCGATCGTTTATTTCTCGATCGCATAGTTGACATGACATCTTCTCTCTTCTCCACATAAGTATTTATTGACATGGAAATATTAAAAAATAAAAATAAAAATTTAAAAAATGAAAAAATGCCACATAGAGAAGGAGGGGGTGTCGCCCCTCCCTCTATGACCACTGACAATCACCGAAGGAGGGCGAGGTCCCCCCTCCTTTCTTTGTCAGGCCCGTGCCGAGGGGTGACCCCCCCCCTTGCCTGCGTGCGGCAGTGATGCGCGTAGGCAAAGGGGGCGCATCACCCCCCCCCCCCTCATTTTTTGTTGCGCCTGTCGCTGATGCATGTAAGCAAAAGAGGGGGGGGGGGGGTCGCCCCCTACGAGCTCCGGTGAGACGCAGAGTTTGTAGGGGGCGACGCCCCCCTCCCCCCCCCCCCCCCCTTTTGCGTTGCTCAAGTCATCGGCGCACTCATGCAAAAAGACGGGGGCGTCTACCCCTGTGAGCTCGCGGGGTGGCGATGCCCCCACCTTGCGCTGTGGGTGTTGCTAGAGCTTGAAGGGGGTGACACACCCCTTATTTTTTTTATTTTTTTAATAATGCCACATCGGACTATTGCTTGTGTAGAGGAGAGAGAAAATTGCTGTGTGAATGTCACATCGACAGATGACAAAAACTCGTTGATAATAGGTAAAAATGGTAGTTGGTGAAGTAAGTTAAAAGATGTACGGTATCTTTGTTACAAAGTGAAATTTAAGAATAGAGCTGGAAAAATATCCAAAGTTGAAAAGTATTTGGAGTAATTTACTCTAACATTTTGAATTCCTTTGACCATGAACATAGGCTACAAATGGAACCACGTAAAATATTGTGACTTGTTTATGTTTTCTTTTATTCTTTTATATTATGTTATTAAGTTATTTTAGCAATTGAATTAGAAAACAAGAACAATTGAAATAGAAAAAAAAGCTAGAACTATAAAAAGTAGGGTAAATATTACAAGATTTAAACAAATTTTCGCCCACATGGGTCTCTCGGATCCATGTATTCTTTCCCAAAATTTAATTTTACAAACTCTTTTTATTGATATATTGATGAATGAACACTATTTTTAATTTACAAATTGTTAAGAATATAAAATCAATGATGATGCTCTTTTTAACGACTTAAGTTTTTAGAAAAACTGATTAGCACATTAAATTTTAACATAGTATCAAAGTCAGATGTCATGTTATTAAAACAAAGTATTTTTCTCTCTTTGTTGTCGACGTAGACTCTTCCTCACTATAATGTACACATGTGATTGACAAAAAGTCAAACTATTAAACATTATGAAACGTTTTAACACAATTGAAAATTCTATTAAAAAGTATTATAAACTTTTAAAATATTTTAGTGGACTTGTCTGAATTATCCTATTATTTCTCTCCATTCGCAAATTGAACAAGATTAAAAATTTATTTATCACCAGTGTTAGAATCAAGTGGTAAGTAATTTTTTCTCGCTTAAAGATGTCTTGAGTTCAAAATTTGTCGTATGCTGAATATTTTCATAGAAAATTTTAATCTATCATAGCCAAACATATAATCCAGGACCGATAGTGAATTTGAATCTTCATTCCATCATTTTAAATATTGTAGTGGGAACCAAAAAAATTTAGAAGTTTATTTGATTGTCCCGTGCCCGTGCCCATCCAGCACCCATCCAATAAGATAATCGCCAATTGAACCCGTCGAATAATCACTTAAAATTTAAGAAGAAGCACTACTATTTGGTGGGTGGGTGAAACCTAAGCAAAGAACATTTTTTCTAGTATAAGAAACTTAAGAGACACCAGCATTGATTGCATGAACTTTCAAGGTGTGAATAGTTGTAGATATCAGCATCTTTAAAACTCTCTGTAGTGCCGACCAACCTCGTATCCCCTTAGAGAGAGGAGAGAGAGGGAGGGATGGAGGGGGGAGAGAGAGAGAAATGATATGTTCTGATTGTTATCGAATTGTCCCTTTGAAGGAGTGGCTACCTCTTCATCTTTGGGCACGTACTGTGGACAGTCCGCACAAGATGTTCATCACTTGCATTCATCCAAGCTACCCTCGAGTATAAAGTTCGTATGATATGAAGTTTCTTCTTGGACCATGTAGAAACTTTGCGTCCTTTTATGTCAGCAACAGCTTTATTACGTGCCATTTATTTAGAAGCAGAGCTGTCAACTACTATATGCCCTTCAGGACAATAACTAGGGAGCTGGAGGAAGCAGTACGTACCCTCATTTCAAGCTTTTGTCAACTCTGAGGAGGAAGACGATCTGCACCATCATCTTTATATCACATAAGAATAAGAGGAATCTGCAGAGGGAGGGAGGAAGAGTGAAAGTGGAAATACGGACAATTTTGTCTTGGTGTGGTGGTAGAGACTCTTTTTTGCACTTCTTTCTCTCTCTCAGACATAAAGATATGCATCATCTATCAATCTCTCAGCGAATACAGAGACCCACCAAATCTTAGAGCACCTTCGCTAGTTGCCCTCTGTCAGCCAGCTTTCCAACTCCGAGTCTGTTGTTGCTTCTTTTCCCCCACGCTCGGTGGCGATTGTAACGCCCCCAAAATCGTACCTTCCGTTACGTAGGCGGTCAGATTAATCTTGGATGCACTACACTGTCTATTGCACTATTAACCTTGACCATTTAACAAAATGACTTACGTGACACAAATAAAATAATAATTTTAATAGAGAACTTTAAATGCGAAAATTCAATAGTCGAGTATCATAATGAAGGACTGTAATACGGAAGTTCATGATGTCTCTTAATATAAGAAAATATGCGGAAAAACAATAAGACTTGACATAGGTTCTATGAGCGGAATAACATGATGTCTCTAAACGATTAAAATGAATAAAAAGTTATGTAACAAAAAAGCTTGAAGCAGAGGTCTCAGTCATGTGCAACGTTCTCCAAGCTCTGTGCCATCCACCACCTCATCAGTTGGCATTTTCATCTGCAAAATCCTAATGCAGGGAAATAGAATATCCATGAGCAAAGATGCCCAGTACAATAGCAAATGATCATGAAATCAATGTATCAATCTTTAGTCATATCAGTACTTTATTTTTTACTATAGCAATACTTTACCCTTGTGTTACTATGCTTTTACTTTACAATGTCTCTGCTATGCTATGCTATGCAATACTTTACTTTACAATATCTTTGCTTTATTTTATAATACTTTACTTTACATTGCTCTGTTGTACATTGCTTTTACTTTACAATACTCTGCTTTACAGTGCTTTACTTTGCATTGCTTTGCTGTGAGTTGTATTACGTCTTTTATATTACTAAAATATCCTTAGAGTTTGTTATCCTATATGAGCTCGACTTTATTAGGTTGGGATATCAGGGGTGCCTCTCTAAATCTTTGATGCCAGTAAACCCATAAAGGGAAGAGGGGTGGGTGTTACTACCTCACCCAGTACGGAAGGTAGGGGGAAGAATTTCTACAATTCATGAACAGTGGTCGGTTAAGAGACCTATGGGTTCACTGTCTCCTCAGCTAGCTACTTGTAATCTTTAAGGAAAGAGGTGTGACCATAGCATCACCCTTCATTCGAGATGCAGGTGGAAGAAGACATGAAATCTCATGAATAATGGTCATTTAAGACAGTAGCTTCGTTGTCCACTCAGCTAACTATGTATCCCTCCTCTGCTTTAATCTCTAATCTTTGCTTTACTTTGGAGATGGCACATAACAAATCCATGTCTTTGTCTTTACTTTAATTATCTTTAATAATTGTGAAATTATGATTTAGGATCCAACTGAACATTAATCTTTGTACAATAGGACTCATCCAGTATAGGTGAACTGGTCATAGTCGTAGTCATGATTGGGAGTGGGTCAATCTAATTAAGTTCGATCAATGGGTCTGACCGTCGGACCGATCGACCATTCCTGATGGACCGGTCGATCGTTCTCTGGCACCGGTCGACTGGTCCTCTGGGATCGGTCGACCGAGTTCTTTAATTCAACGTCTGCGAATCGGTCGACCATCCTGGGTGTAGGTCGACCGTTCGCTAGGCCATGAAGATGCGCATTGCGCATCGGATCGGTCGATCGGTCGATCGTAAGGTCAAATCTGTCCGTTGACAGATAGATCGGTCGACCGCCATGGTGAGGTCGGTCGACCGATTAATCTAATTTCATAAGGGTTCTGTGAGTGGACCGGTCGACCGTTGATAGAATCGGTCGATCGATTCCTGCGATAAAATAGGGCCGCCGAATTTCTCCATCGATTCTTACGACCTTCCGGTCGTCAAATCAACACGACATGAATATGAAAATTAAAGGTAATACTCTCAGGATTAGAATGGTATAATTCTTTGCATCAAATGATCCAAAATTCTTCGTCTAAGGATTTTAAAATGCCAAGGTACCTTTTCCGACCGAGTTTCGAAGTTCGCCGGTTGTTGTCTCTCCGTCCGGTCGTCGTCGATCGTCTCTGGATCGACAGGGAAGGGTTCGCCGAATCCTTGCGCACGCCGAGGAAGGTTGAGGTGCGTTGGAGAGGGGTCGGTTGGTTCGTTCGCTATTCGTCTTTGCTTTGCTCCGTCGCGCGTCGCCGTTCGTCGGTCGAGAGGAAGAGACGGAGGAGGAGAGGGAGGAGGCCGGGGTTCCAAGGGTGCAAAAGGGTGACCCCATCGCCCTTTATATAGGGCCCCGGCCGACCTTTGGTCGGCCAGAGATGAAGCTGCCGGAAATCAGGCCGACCATTTGTTTCGTCTCCTTTTTTTTTATAGAAGACGATGCGTTACTGTAAAAATTTCAATAAGTCGGGACCAATTCTCCATTATTTCCTAAGAGTGCTTGTGCCATTTCCATGTGATCAAAAGGTTCAACTCATCACCTTCACGTTTCTTCTTCACTATTATGAGAATTCGGTTTCCATTTTGCATGCACCACCTATGTGACAATGACTGTGTTGTGAGAAGTAAAATTGTCCACAAAATCACAAATGAGCCACACTTTCATATCCATAAGGAAGATGACCTGTAATAATCAGTCAGTCGATTCATATTTATTCTTCTCACGCTTCTCTAACTAAATAGACAACTAGACTATGAATCGATGATTTCTTTTGGACCCAGTCTTCAAGATCTAGACAACTAGAACATGAATGTGAGAGGATATATAGAACTCCGGCAATGACTCAGCGAACCTCATAGAAATTAGATCCTGTTGAACTTTCTCTTTATTGTGTACTCGTTCTTTCAGACTTTTCAGCAACACAATGCTGATAGGTAAAGTAGGGGTTGGATGGTCAATAATCGATTGATGGACACTGAGGTGGATAGGGGGTGGCAAAAAAAGATAGATAAAGATAGTTATCTTTTCGATCGAGATCCTACGGTATCCAGAATTACTAATTCCGATTTATTCGATGTTCAGATGGGAGTGATATGGATAAACTTCAATCAAAATGGTGTCTTTAAAAATTGAACCTGAAACTACTAACACTCAATGATAACATAACACAATCCCACTATCCGATTGTATCAACCATCTTTGATTAAAGATAGTTTTTAATATTATAAGTTATTAATAACTATTTTGAGTGTGCATAAGTTATTTACAAACTCCTCATCTTCCCTTTAGATGGGGAATGATTAACTTCTGAGATCCGTAAAGGTTGGAAAATAAGAAGATGAAATTTGAGAGGCAAGACAAAATTGATTAACTTTATATTAAACCATTAATCAGTTAACGGCCTTTCCGTATTCACCCCTTCGAATTAATGTGATTTAACTTTTTAAATTTAGACACGAGAGATGAAATTTGAGAGGTAAGAGTGCAATGATTAAATTATTTATATGACAATTAATTAATTCACTAATCATATTTCCATATCCAGCCATGACATCAGTTAATTTCAAGATTTTATGTGATTTTCTTGGGCTCTTTTTTTTTTGTGGGGGGGGGGGGGGGGGGGGGGTGGGGGGGGGTGGGGTGGGGTGTGTGGAAGAGAGAGAGAGAGAACCCAAATTGGCAAGTATTAAGTAAAACTTTAAATTAAATTTTAAAAAATAACTATTCAATGACCTTTCCATATTCGACTTTTCATTTCTTCATTCAAAATTAATTAACGTGGTCAAATTTAACGTATTAAGTTTGAAAAAAGATGCACGGAAAAAATAGTTAAATACAAATAAATGTCTACAAAGGAAATAGCATAAAATTATGTAAGCTGCATTAATTAGGTAGAGAAAATAAAATAAGGAATATGTGATCATAAGGAAAGTAGTAACGAAAAGGAAAATGGGTAGAGAAATGAAGGAAACAAGGAGATAAGAGGACAAGCAATTTAATGCTTAGAGAAAAAATTAATGTTGTGGAAAGTAATGTTAATTAATATGATGTAACAATTAATGCATCTAAGGAAAGATACAAATACAATATATGTGATTGGAATTTCGGAATTCTAGGCCGAAACATGGAACATTTAATACATTGCTTTTTCACATTATCAGTTATTAACATTATCTTATTTAATATATACAAATAATCTCTACAACAATTTAATTAACACTATTTACTTATAATAAATAATTACTAAATAATCTATATTTTGTACTAAAATACCCTTCATCATTTGTGTCAAATTAAAATTTGTACAATCTAACTAAAAGTTCGAATAAAAATTGATAAAATTAATAAATTAAATAAACATAGTTCTAAATAGTTTATATATTTTTAAATTAAAATCATGATAATAAATATATGTAATATTCAAAATAATAACATATAAAGTAATAATAATATATTAATGTGAATAATAATAAATTAAATAAATTAATAATGATAATTATGATAATAAAATTATAATAACAATTTTATTGTTATCGTGGTTATAGATTTTTTATATTTTATGTAATACACCTAATTTTTCACAAAATTCAAAACTTTTATTTAATGTTCGAAAACAAAGCGGACACCGATGTCATGATGAAGTCGGCAGCAGGGTACACCGGGTCGGGTCGATCCGTCCCGACGATCCGACCCGACCCGAAGTTTGGGTCGAGTCGGGTTGGTGGTCGCATCGGGTACGGGTTGAAAAAATCTAACCCGAGTCGACCCGACCCAATGACCTATATTTTTCTATTTTTTTTCTATTTTTTATTTAAATCTAGGCCTATATTTGCTTTAATTTTTTTTAAAATAAAATAAAATGTTTTAAATACAGAAATAATATCTAAATATTTATAAAACTTATTTTGTGCTTTAAAATAAATACTAAATAATATTTTTATTTTAAAAATAAAATCAGTAAGAAAAAATTAAAAAAGAAAAGAAAATCCGAACCCGAGTCGTGTTGGGTCAGATTTGACCCTCAAGGAGAGTTCAACCCAATCAAATTTGGTCGGGTTGGGTCACGGGTCGAGTCCAACCCGACCCGTGAACACCACTAGTCGATAGCCCTGACCGGATGACCAAAATACGAATGCCCAGAAGTGCAACAGACAGAAGGCCACCAGGAGATCAGTCCTAATTCTTTCTTCATTACCTCTCTTAGTGATTCGTATCTCTCATGACCATGACATGAGGAATATCAGGGGACACGAAAACTCCCTTGTTAGTGACCATAAAGTCTCATCAATCTTTGCCTCCCTCTTCATGTTTTCTCATTTTGTTTCTCTCCATTGTTGTCCCTTCGTGCTCCGTGACTTTGATCTCGGCCAAAAGACGCAAGGGACGATCCAACAAATACCTAGGACGCATGCGACATAGGAGGACGTGGCGGGCGCAGCTAGAACTTGATCCCGCGAAGAAGAATCAAATCACACGACAAAAAAGTGTGTTTTCGGGATCTGGGTCATGGGATGATTCAAGAGGATTTTTGCATGCTTTAAGGACTCGTTTAGGATTAAGGTTCATGCTAGTATGAGTAGGAATTGTGTTCTGAACTTAGTACGATGATGCTGATATGTTTCCTTTGATTATTTATCATGATTGAATGCATAACTTGTATGTATGAGTTGTTAGCATGTTGTGTGATTAGATTTGTTGAAGTACAACTAGGATAGTCACTTGTTGATCCATTTCATGTCATTAGATTGATAGAAATTGTTGATTAGAATTAAGAGAAACGTGGAATCATTTTATGTTTAAAGACAAGAAATCGACAAGCTACATTATGTGAAGGAAAATGATATGAATTATATGTTTAGGATGAGATCTATAATTAGATATGTCTCCAAATCATGCTACATGTTAGATGTTATGTTAAGTAGCATTAGATCCTTGATTGTACCAAAAATTGATTAAAAATATAAGGATTCCGCAATGACCTATGGCTTTGTCGAATTGGAGCGGACGATTGAAATCCTTTCGGGCATCCGATTCAGCTCGACAGAAGTATAACGATAGCTATAACGAACGTCTAAAATTCGATCGGACGACCGATATGCATCAAAATGAAAGTCCAAAATCCTTTCGGACGATCGAGTTGAAAAATATCGAGAATTGACAATGACGATGATAACCAGCCAATCGATCATAATCATTTCGGACGACTAATTTGGATTAATCTTGTCAGAAGAACTTCCAATGGTCAACAGAGAAATCGATTGATCGAGGAAGAAGACAACACTGTTCCCAACGAACAATCGGTCTAGTTTCAGTCAATCGAGACTCTCGACTGAAAGTTCGAGAGAATCCCCATGTGATAATGGACGATTGAACCTATCTCGATTGATCGATCGTATATGGCCTTGGAACGGCCGACGGATGAACATAGAACTGATGACTGCTCCCTTTTTGGTCGACTAACAAATATAGATAAATGGGTGTCCGCCCAACTTTCGAACGACCACCGAATGAACCTCAATCAGATGACCGCTTGACTTTCGGGCATTTGATCTGTGGACAGAACACAACCTTAACTAAAATCATCTAATTTGATATGCTTCTGTCCACATGATTGGTTACCGATTGTTATGAACTAAAAGATGATCAGGTGTCACTCTTACTCCCTACAGTCTTAATCGATTTACATGATTGAAAGAGAGGCTCATGAATTATAAGATAAGATATAGGGTTACCATTTGCCCTATCTATATGGAAGTTTCTCTCTACGGATGTTTTCGCCTTGTGCGAGGTCATCCCGTCCGACGGGGCTGGCCATGACACTAATCCTCCATTGGCCCACCATGGTCTAGAAGTGTATTATCTAAAAGTGGAGAGCTATTCCAATTATGAATAACACTACAAGAAAATTGCCATTTTCCGATGGGCAATTTTCGACGGATAAAAATCCGTCACAATTTGCGACGAATTTTGCGATGGTTTCATTTTCGACGATTACAACCGTCGGAAATGAAAATAATAGATTATGTAATTTATTATATTATTATTTTATTTTTTTACGTTTAGGAACGTCGATATTTCTGACGGATATTCATTCGCAATTTTCGACGAATTTTTCGACGATTACAACCATCGAAAATGAAAATATAAATTATGTAATTTGTTATGTTATTATTTTATTTTTTGACGATTAGGAACGTCGATATTTCCGATGGATATCTATTCGTCGCAATTTTTGACGGATTTTCTGACGGTTATGACCGTTAGAAATGAAAATAATAAATTATATAATTTATTATAATATTATTTTATTTTTCGACGTTTAGGAACGTCGATATTTCCGACGGATATTCATCCGTCGTAATTTCCAACGGTCGTAATCGTCGATAAATTTATAATAATATAATATAAGGAGTATTTTAATCATATAATTTGCGACAGCCTAAACCGTCGCAATTTTCGACGGTTCCGACCGTCGGTAATAATTAGCGACTGTTCAAACCGTCGGTAAAATAAAAAATAAATATTATATATAACTAAATATAGTATTTTATTTTTACAATTAAATAATTTTTGACGGTCATAGCTGTCGGTAATTTTAAAAATAATTAATATTTACTTTCTCGACAGCCAGAGTCGTCGGTAATTAAAATTTCGTTATCCCGCTTTCTCAACTTTCCACACACACACACACACACACACATATATATATATATATATATATATATATATATATATATATATATATATATACCCCATCCTCTCCCTCTCCTTCTCTCGCTCGGTGACCTTCACTCGCCGGCGCCTCTCTCTCTCTCCCTCCCCCCCCCCCCCTCTCTCTCTCTCTCTCTCTCTCTCTCTCTCTCTCTCTTTCTCTCTCTCTCCCCGGTCCGGACCGCCAGGCGGTCGGATCTGACCCCAGCGGCCGGATCTCACCGCCTGGAGCCCCCAGCGGCCGGATTCGACCTCGGTCGGCTGGCGGTGGGGGCTGGATCCGACATCGGCCGTTGGCCACCGGCGGCCTAATCTGGCCGCCGGTCGGCTAATTTTTTTTATATTATAAAAACTCTTTACGACGGTTTTGATCGTCAAAATTTCGACCATCGCCCGACGGCCGCCGAGAAACGTGACCGCCGAATTTTCGATGATTTTGTCGACCGTCGCAAATATCGGCAGTCACGACCGTCGAAAATTCATCGAAATTTTCGGCGGTTCCTTCCCAATCGTCGAAAATTGATTTGCGACGGCCATTTTTCAAACGTCCCAATTTTCGTCGAAAAAACCATTGAAAATGATGTTTTTGACGATTTTTGGGAAAATTATAGACGGTTTGGACCATCGGTAATCCCCAGTTTTCTTGTAGTATAAGATGAAGAATATGAATGGCCAAAAGATGATCGAAAGGACTTTGTACTTATGCACATGAATAGGAACAAGAACTAATAGACATGAATATGGAAAATAAAGAAAATAAAAAGAGCATGAATCATGATCTCTTTATCGATTCATCTATTATGATTCACTCTTATACTTGATCTATATATTTATTTCATGCTTTTTCTAATAAAATTATCTTATGACTTATACGAACTCACACTTAGCTTTGTGTTAACAGTTGAACTTGCTCCTTGTATGATCCCCGCAGGAACTTGATATGGATGCGTGCAGAGTTGATGTCTATGCAACAACTATAGTTCGGATCGCGTGTGCACATGATTATATATAATCTAGTTGGAGTCTTCCGCTTTTCTTTATATCGAGTTGTATTTGGATTATTATGGAACCTATTTGTTATTGTACTTATGGCATGGACTTTTATATGTCTTATATTGAAATATTTGAATGTACATTTATCTATTTAGTTTTCGCATTTTCTCACTTATTGTATTATTTTATTTGATTAATCTTCCGTTTA
This sequence comes from Pontederia crassipes, assembly GCA_030549335.1. Lineage (NCBI taxonomy): Eukaryota > Viridiplantae > Streptophyta > Magnoliopsida > Commelinales > Pontederiaceae > Pontederia > Pontederia crassipes. The sequence continues at coordinate 3,082,545 of CM060185.1, read as the reverse complement.
CGTGTCATTTTTCTTAACCATTTGGATCAACGAAGGAGTCAAAGAAAGACAAAAAAAATGATCGAAAAGAGATTTCACCATGTGACAAGTCGAATTTCGGAATGTTATATTTTATTTGTCAAAAATTAGAAAGGATAAAAATGAACAGAAGATGAAAATTAAAGACAATATGTATAAGGCGCAATTCAAATTAATTTATAGAAATTTGTCGTCAATAGAACCGAACACCTTCTACATTTTAAAGTTTACTAGATTGTAAACTTCCGTCCACATTTTTTGAAGTCTACAAGATTGTACAGTTGAGGTTCGTTGGCATAATAAACAAATTAAGTTAGCTCGTTATCAATTTAGTTACGAGAATATCGGTCTATGTTTTTTATTAATTAAGATAATAATATTCCTAAATATCGTACGATTAGGTCAAGAAATCTAATATGAGTTTGTGTTAATTAAGTAGAGAAAACTCGTGGAAATTAGTCTTATATGATATACCCAAAGCTGGGACTCCGACGTCTAAGTGCAGTGGAAGACAGCTGAAAGTTGAATGCTCTGTGGTCCATGTGGAACCTGCTAATTATCTCTTAGAAAAAGTGGTAGCCCATCTCCGTATGAACAAAATTCCTTACCTGATCTCTCTCTCTCTCTCTCTCTCTAATAAAAGAGATTGGTACAAGAAGATTTCGTCCATTTCCTAGTTGTCAAACCGAGATATCAAGAAATTTCAACGTGATCAACCCTGGAAATGCGACACCGACAAGTATGGACAGAGCCCGCAAAATGACGCGAAAGTCTTCTGTGATGAAAGAAAAATTGTTGTCGCCTCACATTTTACGTCAAGAAATTTGTTTGCACATGATCAGAGAGAATGATGCACAGAAGAAAGCTTCGAGTCCTTGGAGAAGAAGGAAAGACGATACAGTGTGATGGAAAAAGAAGACTTCCAGTAAATCAAACTTTGATTAATATAATTAGTTAAGTGGATTGCGTCCTCAAATGCGATGAAAGCAAGATTAAGAGCGTACAAACTACAAAGTACGATCTTACGGTCGTAAGCATGATTTATATTTTATGCCATTTGAAATATGTAAGCAAACTACGTACTGTTGCTTAAAATATGGATCAAGGGATCAAAGAAGCATAATGATGAGTGATCCAAAGTAGAGGAATTAGTCCACATGCACCACTGGATTAAATGCTAGTTTTTCTTTTCTTTTTCTATCTGTGTGAGGATGGAGAAGATGACAAGATGAACAAAAAAGAAGAGAGAAGGTTCCATCTCTTACCCTTACCAAAGTGCCCATGGAGAAAACGAAGTAGGAAGAAATAAAAAGATAACAGCAGTGCAGGAACACATGAAAATGGCAGCGCTCCTCGGTGGTCAGCATTACTCTTCCTCCCCCTTGCCCTCTTCCTCCTCCTTGCCCTCTTCCTCCTTGCCGCTGCACTCATCTAGCAGTGTGGCACCGTCCTTTGGGCTCTCCAGCGCCCTCTTCTCCTGCTCTTCTTCAAGGCTCCCTGTGACCAATGGACCAACTCCTGCCTTCTTCGACCTGTTCTTCTCAGCCCGGGCCTTCAAGACTCCCAGCAGCTCGATCAACGCATCGCGCTTCTCCCGCCGCCGGTTCTTTATCAGGAGCTCGCTGACGTCGGCCGGAGTTATCTCTGCGTCGTCGATAGTCTCCTCCAGTCCGTTCAGCGAAGCGTCACACTCGACCATGCCGTCCAATTCGTCGTTCTCCATTCCCAAGTAATTCTTCATCAGAATCTTGAGCCCCGAGAGAGAGCAGAAGCTCATTTCTATGTGCATGTCCATCCTGCCGGAACGCAGGAGCGCCGGGTCCAGCTTGTCGACGTGGTTCGTCGTGAACACGAATATCCGCTCGCTCCCGCAGCACGACCAGAGGCCGTCGGTAAAGTTCAGCAGGCCGGACAGAGTGATCGTCTTCGCGGCATTGGCGTCTTCGGCTCCCGGCTGCTCGATGGTCGACGAGGCAGGCTTCATCGAGCTCCGGTTGGTGAGGTTGATCGAGCAGTCGATGTCTTCGATCACTATGATCGACTTGGAGGTGGTCTTCATCAGTAGCTTCCGGAGCTCCGCGTTTGTTTGTACTTCGGTGAGCTCTAGGTCATAGATATCGTACCCGAGATAATTCGCCATTGCGGCGATCATGCTCGACTTGCCTGTGCCTGGAGGGCCATAGAGCAAATAGCCTCGTTTCCACGCACGACCCGTCTTCTCGTAGAAGGCTTTGCCTTTCGCGAAATCCTTAAGGTCCGCCATGATCGATTCCTTCCTTACAGGGTCCATGGCAAGCGTGTCGAACGTACTCGGGTGCTTGAAAGGGACCGACTCCCACGGCAGACCCCTGGAGTCCATAGCCCCGCCGCGAGAGTTCGTGTAGAGAAGCCGGTCCTGGTTCCTGCGCCGGAGCTCAGTGGCCGTGTCCATGATGTGATCGAGGTAGGGTTGGAGCATGTGCGCCTTGTCCTTCTTCTTGATCCGGAGGGTGAAGCCGCGCTTCTCCTCCGGGAGCGGCCGCCAGGAGAAGGTCTGCGTCTGGCGCTGGGTGACGACGTGCTCCCAGGTGGCAATGGCGCCGCGGAAGCAGTCCACGAGGCAATCGTTGCTGGTGAGGCAGAAGGTGAAGGCTGAGGAGTTGACACCCCGGGAGAGGCTCAGGCGGGAACCCGACACCGACGCCGAGCGGCTGAGGTATATCTGGACGGCGCTGTAGAGCTCGTTGGTGTTCACCCCGTCGGTCTCGGTGATGTCGAAGTAGCAGTAGGGAGAGAACGCGTGGAACACACGGTGGAAGAGCTTGGCCGCCGCGAACCGGAGCTCCGGCGGGAAGGCGGTGTTAAGGAATCCCTGGAAGAAGGCGAAGACCCCCATGATGGAAGCCAGAGAGGTCAAGTACTCCTTCATCTCCCCTCCGCCTCCCCTGTTTCCGGATTATTATTCCAGATAATGAACAAAGGGCTCTTCAAAAAAGGGGTGCAACGCGAATGGACAGCACCCAGAGACGCGGAATTGTGCTGTGAAAGAAGGAAAGAACAAAATTTAACAGGAAGAAGAAAACCTCGTTAATGCGGAATCGGCTTTAATGGAAGGTAAAAAATATGACCTGCCTGAGCTGTTTACAGATAAATGATTCACTTTATACTGGCATTTCAGACCCCTGATCAATGAGTAGATTGTCCTAAGATACATGACATGAATCCATCCATATAATATAACAAAAAAGACTTGTGCTAGGTAGTCGGAACAGTACTTTCTGAAGATTTTTTAAAGATTTCTGAAGATGCCAAGGAAAAAGACAATGGATGAGTTGGAGATTTAGTAGGCCAGGCCTGAAACGAAACAGGAAGTAATAGTCTAAGGAAAATAAATGAATGCTCTCTTGTAAGAGAATAAAAAAAATTAGGAGAGAATTTTAGGATGCAGAACCTGATGGAGATGCATGCATGCGGCCTCGCAGAGCAGCAGAAGGCAGAGTACAAATTATGGGGGAATACAGGCATGCGGTGCAGCTGTTTCTGCTCCAGTTCTTCGCACTGTTTAGGGATTTCGGCACTGGAGGTTGAGAAGGGGAGTAGAATTAGACGCACGGCACGGCATTTATACCAGGTCATTAAGTATATTTGTTAAGATCTCCAAAGGATTCCTTCAGATAGATTTTCTTTTAATGTTGGCTTTTTTGCGTCATCCTGAGTCAGAACAAAAAGGTAATTATGGGTGGAAACCAATTTTTTCAAGGGTGACGTGGCTATCTGTTGGAAATGATACAGTTAATAATTTATTCACTCGAATTCTAAGTCCAATATTTTTTTTTCAAATTTTTACAACTATAAGTTTTTTTAAAAAAAACTTTTGGATTTTAAAAATACCCAATAGATGGAAATAGAATTATTTCTTGCATCAATTAAACGCATAATATTTAGAACTGCATATTTAAAAATTGAAATTATAATTCACAAAAATATTTAATTTCGAATAGTTGATTCGAATATAGACATGAAATAAGAGAACTGAAATTAAATAAAAAGTTTTAGTAAAAATTAATTTTAAATATATATATACTTAACGTAATAAATATATTTTTATATATACAGGCATACTAAATAATATAAATTCATATTATATAATAACTATATTATATATGATAAACATAATACTTTAAGTAAGAAATTAATGGCTAGTACGACAATTATAGCATTGAGTTAATTAAAACATAGCAAGTTAATTAATCATTTTATAACTAATTAAATCAACAAATTAATTAAAAATTAAAACTTAATCATGTCATAGTAAACTTAAAATAAAAATAAATAAATAAGAGAAACCAAAAGAAAAGACCGTGGGAAGTGATGGTGGAGAAAAGAGAGAGAGGTCACGTACAAAAAACCAAAGAAAACTATGTCCGATTGCAAAACAATTGTTTCGATGAAATATTGGGCAAAGGGAAGCTTCATAATCATCTCTCTCCTCCTTTCGTTTCTCATTGCTGCCCCCACCGTTTGGGGATCTCAAAACATTATCTGATTAAATACTTAGATTACTAGTTTATTATTGCAGCTCAGGCATTGAGGAAGGAAGGTTAGAGTGCTAATGGTTACTTAAACCCCCAAGGGGGAGTCTTAAGCTATGCTTTAATAAGCAAAAGCCCTGAATCTACATGGACATGGGACGCCAATCAGCACGTTTCCCAAAATTCTTGGCGTTTTTAAACTCAAAAAAGATGAAAAGGTACGGGCCTCGTGGCCTAATCTGCTTAACGTGTACAATGGATAAGATGACCAATTCGAGTTGATTGGTACATGCTTGGGGATACCTTAATATAGTAACCTCATACTAATCGCAAATGAGTCACAGAGAGCATTAAACAAAACTAACGAGTGGCCGCACTTATTAATCTCTCTCTAGCCACTCGTAAACTTGGCATTCATCTGTATTTTTTTTCTCTCCCTTTCTCCCTAGCAGCACGCAGGTACTTCCAACTCATATTTTAGTGTTTCTTTTGCCGAAGAATCGAATCTAGTGAGAAAGTGAAAAAGGTCTGCACACTGAAGGCAGTAAAGCCCAGAGATTATTGAAGCTACAAAACATCTCCTATCTATACCTCAAACTGTGATATTGGGACAAAACAAAGATCAGGGTTAGCTTTGTAAACCAAGTTAGAATCAAGAAACTTATTCTGGGTTTCATGGCTTCATAGCAGGATGTTTTTCTGTCGCTTGGGTGTGGTACAGATATGCAGCATTGTGATAAGTTTTTGCTGTTTGCTTATCATGTAGGGAATTAAGATGTCACTAGCAGCCAAATTCATTGCAAAACAACAAGATGAATCAGTGGAGATGGCAAGTAGAATTCGCCACCCCCCTCTTTTCATCCTCTCTCAACTTCAACTTGTTTAGAGAAGCCAATATCAACCAAAAAATATTAATTCAAAACATACAGTCACATGGAAATTTGTTCATGCATAAGTTCACCTTTTATTTCTTGACTGAAGAATAATTGTGTGCTTCCTTTCCTGATGTCATAAGATCCAGTGAATCTGCACAATTGTATAGGTAACGCTGTGTTTACCAGCTTTCTTGTTATCTTTCAATGACGGCACTTTTACTAACTCTTAAAATCTTTGTTCTCCATGGCCTCGGTCTCCCCCACCTTCCATCAATCCACCTATAGTATCATAGTAGCCCACTGAAAGTTCAAGAAAATGATTATGGTATGGTGTATGCAACAGACAACTCCAAATGTCTTATAGTTTGATGGAATTGTAAAATTTTTCATGCTCCCTCTAATTCCTATTTTCTTTGCATGTACTAGGTTCATGGACATCTTCTTAAAATAAAAAAAAGTAACACATAATAAATAGGTCACATGTCGCAATGATGATGAATCGACATTAGTTGGGAACTTCACTTTGGCAATGTGAAGGAAGGCCGTTCTGGTGCCCAAGATATGGTTTTCGTCGGAGTGTAGCTTTTCATGTTGCCAATTGAGGAAGAACTTGTAGTCAAGTAAGTGTTTCATACACCACATCTTCTAAAGAGGTTCATGTCCTTGGAGAACTTATTGCAGTGGCCGGCTCATGTCGGCATGGCAGTTGCTTTAAGCCAATATAACCTCATGTAATATGTTCATAACGCAGTGATAAGTCAATTGAGCAAGGAGAAAAACAGATAAAAAATGGAGAGAAAATATTGTGATTAGTGCACCTCCACCTAATTTTATGGGCCTGTTTCAGTGAGGAGTTTGAATATGAATTTGAATTGCTTCCCATCAAAATTATTTGTAATTGAAGGAATTGATACATAAAAAAAGAAGTATTTCGAAATACCTTGCAGCGGAAGAACGGATCGCCCAAGACTTTTTTATGTTGTTTCGGTACTGTTGTTGGGGACTCAATCATGTACGGAAAGAGAATGCTATTCCACAATCCATATACCTTGAACATCATTGCGTGGGAATCATGTCGAAGTGCGACTGCTTTTTCACTGGAATATGTAATACAAGCAAGCTGCGGACAGCCGTACACATCATTGAACAACATACGAACTTGTATATGCAACACCACATGAAGTCACCATTTGACTCCATTTTATAGTGGCCCATGTACAGATATCAGGCGGTTCATTCAACTGCTTCACGTACAGTTTTTCCAACTGCTCATCATGGAATTGGGCCAGTCCATTTTGGGCGCCATATCCAAGAGTGATGCTAATATTCCAGACCCCACAAGAACATAAATCTTAAGGTCTAAAGGTTTGAAAAGTTATCAAATACACACCTGAAAGTACTAACACAAAGAAAAGGAAATGAATAGATGAAAAACTTTAACAACCTAAATAAGGGCAGAATTAATATATATGGCTCCATTATGCTATAACATGGCTCAATTATGCAATCACATTTAATATGTTAACGTACTACTATTTTAAGTCCATGATACAAACTTAAAATCATAATTCAAATAAAAAAATATGTTTTCTCAATATTCAAGTGATTCTCTAACAAGAAAATGAATATATAATACATAAAAAATGGAAAAAGAAATAAAATGATAATTGACAAAAATAGAGGCATAAAATAAATTTATAACCTTTTAATAATATATGAACTTATTAAACATTTATAATTTACAGTATTTCTATGTTCAGACTAATATATAACATAATTTTTTTAATGAAGCGTATCTGTGATTGCCCAAGTTCTGGACCTGGCATTATTTTGATCCAGATTGCTCGTGTTTTTTTATCGTCGAATTAAAATGATGCTAATCCAAAAATCCTTGCACGCTAATTTAACTCCTTTTGAAAATATCTGTTATACTTTGCCCATAACTGAGTACCTGGATTAGAAAGAAGGATGAGCATGAAACACAAAAAAGGAGTAGTAAGAACCAAAACGAGAATGAAATTTTGACAAACGAAGTCTGAATACTCATTCTGCTCCTTATTTAAATACTTATATAAATCAGGTGGAGAGAATTGAATTCAGCAGAGAAGCAGGACTTTGACAGCATTATGGGCAACGAAAGTGCCCATCTAAGGTTATCATTTCTCGTCATTAAACCATCCAAAACTTAAGCAGGAGGTCATGCCACCATGTCGAAAGGGTCTTTAAATGAACAAACAAATGGCATCGGTCGAGCAGTACAACGATGACGGCCACAAATAACATAATCACCAACTATAAGAAAGAGCACGACACGAATTCCATTGCTTATAACGACTACATAAAATGGGGAAAAGGGAGAAAGAAACCACAAGAAGATAACTGTAGAAGGAATCCAATGCAAACAATCACGACATCAAATGAAACGCGCAAAAAAGGCGAACATAACAGTAGAAGGAAATAGAGAGATGAGACAATTAGGGCAGGGCGTACTCGCCGGAGAGCGACCGCTCGGAGCAGAGAAACGGGCAACGGAAAACCATCGGTGGAGAAGGGGAACACAACACGACTACGCCACACCAAAAGCACGAGACCTCATTCTAAAGGCCCATCGCTCGTTCCTTGTTGGACCAGGCCCACAGAATGATGGGCCTCATACGACGGAAACGGCCCCTTGCGTTGGTGGATTCCTAACTTTGCTAATTACAATTTTACAATTAGTAACCAAGCTGATTATTTTATGCGGAGCATAATTTTTTTCCCGATTAAAAATAAGGCTTACTGATCTATTAGAAATTTCTATTAGTATTTTTACTCAGAAGTTTATTTAATTTAGTTTGATATGTGATTATTTTTTAAAAAGTGTGTTTTAAATTTTGGATATTTTAATAAGTTGAACTAAGATATAATACACATTCCGAAAGATGGATTATAATTAAGATATAGTATGGAACGAATAATACGTATATAACAGAATAAATTTAATTGAATTATTTCCTTTTTATCTTTAGACCAAAATTGTAGTGATTTTGTACCATAATGTTTTTTCACGGGGTGAGATGGAGCTCCGCACGTCAATTTGCAATGCTTGATTATTAACTTGGACTAAATCAATCACATGGAAACACGGCTGAGAGCTTTCATCCTCAGCAAAATTAATTCATACGAGACCTTGGTTCCATCTTAATTTTTATATTCATCACGTTATCACAATATATGAGCGTTAAAATACTTTTTTTTTCTTTTTTTAATCTCTTACCTTCTTGCGCATTTAATATTATTTAAGATTTATTGTAAAGCACAAAGGAAGTTTTTTCAAATGTTTAATTATTATTTCCATTTTAAAGATTTTAATTTTTAATATAATCTTAAAGTTAAATAAAAAGCAAAAAAAATAAAAAATATTGGATCGAGTCGGTTGGGTTAACTTTGATTGAAAACAAAAATCAACCCATTTAGTTCAGTCGTCTATTTAAAATAACTTAGATATTTTTTCAAGTAGGAAGGAAGACTAAAAAAATATAAAAAAAGAAATATGAATTCGAAATCTACGTTTCACAAGTGGTGAAACTAAGCGCAATCTACGTCTAATTCTGATTAGTTTACGCTTAATATGACCAACGTTGGAGTCTGGAATCGGCGCTACGGGCTCGTTTGATATGAGAATAGAGTTAGAACAAAGGTCTTATTCTCATTTATTAAATTTTGTAGGCCTTATTTGTAGTGATGATAAAAAAATAAAAACTATAATGGGTGTTTAACACGTAATGAAGAATTTGATTGTTCTTAAATACGTTTTGAATTTTTGTGTTCTTCATTCAATCTTCCAAGTATATTATTATGTGTTCATTAACTTTTATGTCTTTATTTTCTTGGCCTGTCCCCCTTAATACTAATTCCACCATTAGAAATTAATGCCTTCTACTTTTATTTCCTTTATCTAGTTACTTATCTTTTATTGTAAATTTTTAGTGCGAAAAAAAAATTTTGAACCGAATTTTGTCCCTTCTATCCGATTCAATCAGATTTTTTTTTTTTGGAATTTAATTTTGAGGTAAAATCAAACTAGCTAAAAGTACTTGATAGATTTGGTAAAGTAGCCATTCAGATCATGTAACATTATCTTACTACGCGATATCACTACTATAGCACTTGTACTTTTAATCATGCGGTTTAGAAGTATTCATCAATCTTTTGGATAATCGTACTTGTAGTTGAGCAAATTTTGACCTTATTTGAAATGATTGTTTTCTTTAACATCTCCTCAATTATAATTTTTTTTCACGTCTAAATTTAAATTATAAACTTACAAAATTTAGTTCTCAAATTTATTTAAATTTGACACCTAAGTTTTTCAGTTAAATTTTAACTAAATTTTATTAAATTTAATTGTGAAATATCCTTTTCACCCTTATGTTCATATTATAATAAAAATATTTAAAAACTAAAAAAAATCAATACAAGTAAAAGTATTAATTGATAATAATATTTTTTATATAATATTATATTTATGTCAAAGTTTTTTATTTTTTAATATTTTTTCATGTTAAAAATAAGTCGTAAAAATGATATTTCATAGTTATTAAAAAAGAAACTTAGCAAACTTTAGATTAAATTAAATTGAAGGACTTAAGTGTCAAATTTAGATAAGCTCGAAGACTAAATTTTATAAATTTTTAGTTTAGAGTTAAATGTGAAAAAAAGTTATAATTGGATGTTAAATAAAATAATCCTATTTGAAAAGATGATTTTAATAAATAATACTTTCATTTAAAAAAAATACTAATTCGAAATCGGCATCATATAATCAATCACCACAATCTTTATTATACGAACATATGATGTAACGCCCCGAAATTCGACCCGTCACGTGGCGCGATCTTCTCTAGAGCGCTACCCCTTTCTACTTTCATTGACTCTTTTGTTAACCCAAATGATCAAGGAAAAGTGACATGTAAGTGGAAGACTTACCAAATAAAATAATACAATAATAAAAGAAGAAAGCAGAAGCAAAAAGGATAAAATACGTCAAACTGTCTCGACAAGAAACATAGTGCGGAAGTAAAAGATAACATCCCATGAAGTAGCAAAGATAGGAGTATGAGTACTAAACATAAAAACATCTGCGATCGATATGACCTGATAAGACCCATCCAAGTAGACATATCATCTAATATAATGGATAAACACACGATTGATACTAGACATGATTATAACCATATGCACATGACACCCAAAGCGAAGGCGCCGCGCACACACCATCACGTTACGAGCAAATATCATGTACATGTGAGGATCACACAGGGAAGTAAGCTCAATCGTTAGCATAAAGCTAAGTATGAGTTCGTATAAATCATAGATTAGTTCTGTCAGAGTAAGCATGGAGAGATCATATGATGAAATGTAAAGGTAGATCATAAAGTAAAGAGTGATCATAACATAATTCCTATTTTTTTCTTTTCTTTCCTTTCATTTCTTTCATTCTTTCGTTCTTTGAGTTCGTTCATTCATTCATTCATTCATTCCTTTCTTTCCTTTTTTTGGAAGAGCTCTTCATTCTTTTAGGGAATGTCATTGCCTGCACTCATGGTGCTACTATTTAGACCATCATAGGCCAGTGGATGATCAATGCTACGGCCACCTCCATCGGGTTGGGATGACCGTGTGCTAGGCATAAACATCCGTAAAGGGAGAGACTCACATCTAGATAGGAGAAATAGTAATCCGTGACGAATTGTCTTGCTCAGGACTCGCTTAACTTCCCCATCATAATGGATCTTTCTTTCAATCCAAAGATCGATCAAGGTCATATGGAGCATCGCTCCGAATCATGTGGACCTATTTTCCAATCCGTAGATTGGTCAAAGTCGTATGGGTCTTTCTTTCAATGTGGAGATCGATCAAGGTCGTATGGAGCAAAGCTCCGTATCATCTTTATGGTCTTTTCTTTCTTTAACCAATCAGGTGGACATGAGCTTTAGTGAAATCAGAGAGTTCGATTAGGGTCGAATTCTTCTATCCACATACCAAACGCCCAAAAGTCAATGGTCGTCCATCATTAATTCCTTTCAGCGGTCGTCCGAAGAGGGAGCGGACGGTCATTTATCATTTAATGGATGTCATAATGAAGTTGGCATTTCATCCTTTCCATTCAGTTCAATCATAGAAGGCAAATATGGTTCTATTGAGCACGATTAACTTCATGTAAAGATCAGATATCAATTACGTAAATAGGAGTTCATAAATCGTAAAGTTTACGTTCTGTTGACTTGAACACAGGATGATTACAAGGGAAATTCGGGTCGAGTTTCTGGCGAAATCAGTCTCGGAAATTCTGAGTCAGAACCCGGGTTGGGTCAAGGTTATACCCGGGCCGAGTTGAGTGCGAGATTGGATTGGAAAGGTCGATCCGCCCGATCTTCTTCTCCGACCAACACCTGAGTTGGGTCAGGCAGGGCTCGTTCCGGGTTGCTGGTACGATCCGAAATCAGATCGATCATGGATCCGGGTCGAATTGGGAGGACTCGGTCCCGGGTTGGTCTAATCCGGGCCGGTTAAGCACAACTCGTGTCGGGTTCGTCGTTCGTAGAAAACTGTGCAAGTTACAAGTTTTCATCATTTTGTTTCTTTCATTGATCGTGGTGATTAAGCATCAATAACATGAGTTCATAATCGTAAACCAAAGTATCATGTGATCATTTGAACAATACAAAAGTTAATCTACACATGCATCAGTCTAATCGAGTTCGAAATCTACATACTACATGATCAAACGAGTTCATACGGTTCATATATAGCAGTTGATAAGTTCAACGATCAGACTACGAATTTTAAACTTAAATAAGGAATTTGCTTCTAATTACGTCCTTGAAAACATGCTTTGATCATCCATAAACCAAACTATGAAATAGATCCCGAACTCACACCTCTTAGCCTACGATTTGGTGGTTTGACCGCGCGGCACTCATCCTCGATTTGCTACTGCCTCAATTCATCGTTGTCCGCATTTGTGGGCGTCACCATCTGCTCCCTTGGCCGTGCACGTCGTCGGAAGAGAAAACAAAGAGTGAGTGAGAAAGACAGTGGGGAAGGAAAATGGGAGAAGGAGAAAGGGGTGGAGGTTTCAAGAGAGTTGGCTTGTCCCTTGCCTCCCCCATGTCGTAACCTGCCAGCAATGGAGAGGAGAGATGAAGGGGAAAAGAGCAGGGCTATCTCTCTCCCTGCGTTCCCTCTCCCTACGTCCTTTTCTTTTCTAGTTTTTTTTTGGTTGAACGAGAGGCGTTACATATGAAAATTAAAAAAAAAAGTATTATGCAAACGTAGCTTTTGAGAGAACCTTCACAATTATATTCTTAAATAAATCAACACAAAAGAATGCAAGCTTGATTGCCGCACACAACATTCGGAATGGTCAGATTAATATAATCCGCTATCATTTACGTAATTTGTATCACTATGAATCGTATATTTAACTTCGATAGATGGGACTTTCAATCCAATCCATTTTGTCCCGCTACAAACAGGCTATATGAAGAGACTGAGAGTGTTGTGAATAGAACACCGAGGATCGAAGAATAATCAAAACAACGAAAAAAAGAGAAGATGAACACAGAGATTTAATGTGGTAAACTCTCTTAATCAATGTGAACAAGAGAGAAACATCCACGGGCAAAGGAGGCCGCCGTCAGAAATTTTCACTATGAGCCAAAAGAGAATGTGCATCATATAAAACCCTAACCCTCACATATAAAGGTCCATACCCTAACGGCCCAAGCCCTCCGCTTCCGCCACAGATTCTCATTTTTCCTCCTTTTTTATTTTTTTCTTTCATAATTTTGGGTACATGGTACATAATTCAAGGCACATCAACAAATCTCCACCTTGACTTTAATTTCACAAAACTCTCAAAAATAAAATGCTCAACATGCTCTCCTTTGCCGAATGGCCCACGAGGGCCTAGCTTGATCTTTGTGTAACCCCCGTCAAGTCTGAACAATAGTCGAACTTGGCAACAGGTAAGCTCTTTGTCATCATGTCTGCTGAATTGTCATATGTGCTAATATTCTGAACTTGAACATTTTGCTTTTCCACAATATCTCGAACAAAATGATATCTCACATCTATATGCTTTGTTCTTTCATGATGCATTTGATCTTTTGTAAGATGTATTGCACTCTGACTATCACAATATATGACAGTAGCTTCCTCTTTCATAGTGAGCTCTCCAACTAATCCTCTCAACCAGATAGCTTCTTTCACAACTTCAGTGATGGTCATGCATTCAGTTTCAGTAGTGGATAATGCTACTGTATCCTGCAAAATAGCTTTCCAACTCACAGCACAATCAGTAATAGTAAATGCATAACCAGTTAGGGACCTTCTTCTATCAAAATCTTTTGCAAAATGTGAATCAACATAGCCAACCAGTCCAGCTGAATTTCTACCAAATTCCAAGCATACATCAGAAGTACCTCTTAAATATCTCAGTATCCACTTAACAGCTTCACAGTACTTCTTTCCTGAATTAGACATATATCTACTAACAACACTGATAGCATGAGATATATCTGGACGAGTGCAAACCATTGCATACATAATGTTACCAACTGCACTACAGTAAGGAACTTTTGACATATACCTTTTGTCTTCATCAGATTGAGGTGAACATGAAGCTGAGAGTTTAAAGTGTGCTACAATCGGTGTACTGACAGGCTTAGCATTCTGCATTTCAAAACGCTCCAAGACTTTTTCAATATATTTCTGCTGAGACAGAAATAGTCTTCCTGAACTTCTATCTCTAGAAATTTTCATTCCTAAAATCTTCTTTGCTGCTCCAAGATCATTCATCTCAAATTCAGAACTTAACTTATTTTTCAAAATATTAATTTCAGATATATCTTTCGCTGCAATTAACATATCATCAACATAGAGCAACAAATAGATGAATGAACCATCGGCAAGTTGATTCAAATAAACACAACTATCATATTTGCTTCTAGCAAAACCAAATACTCAATATGAATGAATCAAACCTTTTATACCACTGTCGAGGGGATTGTTTAAGTCCATACAAGGACTTCTTCAAATGGCAAACTTGATCTTCTCTACCTTCAATATGAAAACCCTCTGGCTGCTCCATATATATATCTTCTTCTAGATCGCCATGTAAGAATGCAGTCTTAACATCTAATTGCTCAAGTTCAAAATTCTGCAAAGCAACAATAGCAAGCAAAGTACGAATAGAAGTATGTTTCACAACTGGAGAGAACACATCATGAAAATCAACACCCTCCACTTGACTGTATCCTTTTGCCACCAATTTTGTTTTGTACATTGTCTCTTCATTATTGATTCCTTCTTTCTTCTTGAACACCCATTTGCAACCAACAATCTTCTTATTCACGGGTTATTTTACAAGATCCCAAGTGTCATTCTTCTGTAGAGATTTCATCTCCTCCTGCATTGCTATTAACCACTTATTACAATCAGGACTTCGAATAGCTTCAAAATAGAAGAAAGGATCAGGTAACTTAATATCTTCAGCAACACTTAATGCATAAACGACCAGTTCTTCAAATCCGAGCCTTTGAGGTGCTTTTATTTCTCTCATCGATCTATGACGAGCTAACATGTATTGCTGTTGAACTTGAGGTGATGTATGAACTTCAGGAGTATCATTCTTTTCATCAGAAAAATTTGACAGTTCTAACTCCACCTTCTCCAAAGTTTTCTGCTTTTCTGTATCATCAATAATAGACAAATCTTTTTTCGAGTGAAGCATCATAGATTCATCAAAAGTAACATCTCTACTAATAATAAATTTCTTGATTTCATGACACCATAATCTATAACCTTTAACACCAGATTTATAACCAAGAAATATGCACTTCCTAACTCTAGGTTCAAGCTTTCCATCATTAATATGCGCATATGCAGGACAACCAAAAACTCTTAAATGTGAGTAATTAGGAGAATTACCTGACCACAATTCTTCAAAAAATTTTAAGTCTAAGGATCGATGAGGAGACCGATTCACTAAGTGACATGCCAGGTTAACAGCCTCTATCCAAAACTCATTGCCAAGTCCTGCATTTGACAGCATACATCGTGCTCTTTCTAGTAGAGTTCTGTTCATTCTTTCTGCGACTCCATTCTGCTGTGGAGTTCTCAGAACTGTGTGATGCCTTGCAATACCTTCTTTGTCACAGAATTTATTGAACTTAGAATTACAGAATTCTAGTCCATTATCAGTCCTCAGTCTCTTCATAATTTTTCCAGATTGCTTCTCTAGCAAAGTCTTCCATGACTTGAATGTTTCGAATACATCATCTTTATGCTTTAGAAAATAGACCCAAACTTTTCTAGAGAAATCATCAATAAATGTCAGCAAACACCTATTTTCTCCTTTCGAAGGAACCTGAGAAGGACCCCATAAATCTGAATGGATGTAATCAAGGGTTTCCTTCGTCTTATGAATGACTGAGCCAAAACTAACTCTCTTCTGCTTTTCGAAGATACAATGCTCACACAGCTCTAACTTTCCAACTTTTGCACTAGGAAGAAGACCTCTGTTACTGAGAACTTGCATGCCATTCTCACTCATATGACCCAAACGCATATGCCATAACTTTGTGCAATCTTCCTCTGAGCTAGATGAGACTGCTGCTGAACCTATCACCGTCGAATCTTGGAGAACATACAAACTACTGATTTTGAGGCCTTTCATCAACACAAGAGCACCAAGAGAAATTTTCATTCTATTAGACTCAATAACAACTTTGCAACCATTTGAGTCTAAGACACTGAGAAAGATAAGATTCTTTTTCAGATCAGGAACATGCCTGACTTCTGATAATGTCCTAATAATCCCATCATGCATCTTAATCTGGATGGGCCCAATACCAATAGTCTTACAAGCAGCATTGTTGTCCATAAGAACGACTCCACCTTCAACAGATTTGTACGTGGAGAACCAATCTCGATTGGGACACATATGGTATGAGCATCCAGAATCAAGAATCCATTCACTTGATGATCTGGATTTGTTTGATGCCGTTACCAACAGAACATCTTCATTCTCACTTTCTGCTAAATCGGCATCTGCAACTTCAGCCTTCTGATTTTCCTTCTCATTACCATCGTTAATCTTTTTATTCTTATTCTGTAATTTATAACACTCTGCTTTGATATGACCCTTCTTCTTGCAATAATTGCAGACTTTATCTCTGTTCTTCGATTTGAATATGGATCTATCTTGATTTTGATTTCTCTTCTGATGTCTGCCTCTTGCGATCAGACCTGAGGCTTGATCCCAATTCATTATCCAACTTTTCTTTGCTCAGCACTCTGCTCTTAACATCTTCAAACGTGAGTTTGTCCCTACCGTAGATCATCGTCTCCTTAAAGGTTTTATATGAAGATGACAGAGAACAAAGAAGTAATAGGGCCTGATCTTCATCATCAACCTTTGCATATATGTTCTTCAAATCATTTATTAGGGCAATGAACTCACTGGTATGTGATTTGATCGACGTACATTCGGCCATACGAAAGGTGTACAGCCGCTGCTTCAACACAAATCGATTAATAAAGCCGACACATCAAATTAAAGTCGTAAATCCATAAGTCGACAGTGTAATTCGGAAAATCCAATCGGCGTCGGATTTTAAACCGAAAGTAGATAAATTTAAAAAATGTTGTGACCTTTATCTGCAAAAGAAAAAATGTCAGTTTATTCACAAAAATAATTAAAACAATTAATACATATGCACAGAGAATTATTTACAATTTATTTACATCTCCTAATAATTTATAAAAATCAGAAATTAATTAATAAAATATTCCCCGGCAACGGCGCCAAAAACTTGATGCGTTGTATTTGTAACAATAAAATTTGCTAGCAAGTGCACTAGTCGCTCAAGTAATATAGTAAAAAGGAGTAAGAGTGTCGAACCCACGAGGAATATTATTAATTCAATATCTAAATTTATAAATTAATAAGAGAGGAAAAACATGGATTTTGAAAATGAGTTTGAAAAGATAAAATAGAGAAAATAAGATAAAGATAAGATAGTGGTGTTGAAGTTAGGCCTTAGGATGAAAATAGATCAGGATAAATATTTGAACCATAAAAGATAAATTTAATCTTAAAAGATGGATTAGAGTCTCCCTAAAGTAATCTAACATGATTAACCTGTGGTCTCCACGACTGGCATCCCTCAATCTAATCATATAGAACTATCTTAATTTAATAAGAATTAAAGTCTCCACGACTGGTACCCCCAAAATCATATTAAAATTAAGATGCATTAAATTGAATTCTCTAAACTATTAATCACTCCACAAACTGGTATAGATTAATAGACCACACAAACTTGATTCTCTACACACTAGTTATTAAATTTATGTCAATTATTAATTCCAAATAAAATCAATTATAATTAGTATAATAAATTCTAAAATTAAACACTCCACAAACTGGTATAGCCTAATTCAGAAATTTAATTAACTAACATAAAAGCATTAAGCACAATTAATAATTGATCAGAAAAGATTAAAACAAATAAAATAGGGTCCAAACATTTCCCTTCAATTAATAATCTCCTAAAATAATAATCCTAAAAATATGGAGTTCATCCTAGAAATTTCGGAGAGATAATAATAAAACAATAATAATTGAAAGAATTACACCAAGAATAAAATAGGATCCTCAAATTTGGGCAAACAGTCGGGCAGCCTCTCGGACTTGATCAGGGTCGCAATCAACCTCCAGCCGTCGCACCTCTCTCCTCTTGGTCGTAGCCTGCAGAGCTCACGACTCGCCGTGGAAGAAACCTGAACTTCAGAGCACGAATTGAAATGATGAATTCTTCACGTATTTATAGGGTGCGGACGGCCTTCAATTTGATCTCGGCCGTAACATCGTACGGTTGACTTTAAAATTATAAGATAAACTCGGCCAAAGATAAATCCTTTTATCATTACGCCCAAAGATAAATCTTTCTTATCTTTACACCTTCATATATCTTGTTACGCCTAAAGATAAACTCGGCCAAAAGAATGATTTCATTGCCATTACCCCCTCCAAATCTCGGCCGTAACATCTTCATCTTCATGCCATTACGCTCAAAAGATAAAATTCCATTTATCTTTACCCCCTTTAAATCTCGGCCGTAACAAAGAATTTAAACTTGTTACTCCTTTTGAATCTCGGCCGTAACGACTTGGATGTAAAGCCAAATCTCGACCGTAATGATAAATTTTTTGAAATTTTGGCCGATACAGCACAATCCATTTTAATCTCGATTTTTCCTGCAAAATAATTATCAAAATTTAGTTAATCCATCCACAATTAAAATATTCAGAGAATTTAATAATTAAAATTGATTAATCCAGAATTATGATTAAAAGTGACTAAAAATGATGCATGCCATGATCAAATTATAGAAAATTTAATTAAAATAATTAACTAAAATATGTTGTATTTTGCATGCATCAACCATAAAAAAACTCAAAGGACCGAAGGTCTCAATTATCAATTTTTCCAATCAATAATTAACAATTCAATAACAAAACAATAATTCATACCGTACAATGTACAATCAATCTGAGTAGTTCAATTATTTATAATCATTAATTTTAATTAGTAGTATTCATAATCAATGATCAATTACCAATAACCAATCATTAATGTGATAATAAATAATTTATCAATTAAGTGATAATTGATCTATCAATTATTGATAATTAAATAATAGCTCAATAATTCATAATCAATTTTTATCAACTATATCGTATATCAATTCTCAATTATTGACTGCCATCATTCAATATAATAATCACAATCAATATTATTATGACTAATACATATCAATGTCATGGCCAATAATAGTTGGTACTATTAACCAATGCCATTAATCATAAATAAATACTTGAAAATATATGTTAAACCCCCAAAACCCAGCCTATGGTGAGACAAACCCGAGTTGCATTAGTCGATCCGATGATGCTCTCTCGATAGTGAAAACTCGAGCTCAGTCAGATAGAACCCAGGTCAGATTCTATCACCATCCAATTCCAAATCTCAATCCATGAAAAAATCGGATCGGGTATGCTAGGAACTTGGGATAGATGATCGGTTTGACCCTTGCCTGTTTCAAATTCTAAAACAATATTGAATCGGTCAAAAATCAAATTAAACTCAAAAAATTGGATTAGATCGGAAAAAATGAATTAATTCGCGTATCTATCAGACCGGTCCACTAAAAAACATAAGTAAAAAACTCAAAACAAACCCCGTCTGACCACCAAATTCCCTCTATTGTAAAATATCCTTAGCACAAAGCATCCATTCGTTCATTGATCAACAATGATTTCTTTGGTGTCATGACGAGCGGATGACCGACAGGTGATGAACTCCTTAACGACCATCAACGATCTCCTGCAGCCAATCAAAAGTTCATTTTCATTTGTTTCTAGTTTTTGTTCACTTTTGGGCGTTTGAGTGGCGCTCCCACAGGCACCACGCATGAGTGGCAGTGTTGCAAGGCACACACACGCGACAGTGTCACCGGGATCCCTTTTATACCGCTGCCGAGGGAATTGTTTAAGTCCATACAAGGACTTCTTCAAATGGCAAACTTGATCTTCTCTACCTTCAACATGAAAACCCTCTGGCTGCTCCATTTCATTCAAAATATTAATTTCAGATATATCTTTCACTGCAATTAACATATCATCAACATAGAGCAACAAATAGATGAATGAACCATCGGCAAGTTGATTCAAATAAACACAACTATCATATTTACTTCTAGCAAAACCAATATTCAACATGAATGAATCAAACTTTTTATACCACTACCGAGGGGATTGTTTAAGTCCACACAAGGACTTCTTCAAATGGCAAACTTGATCTTCTTTACATTCCATGTCGAACTTCGTTGTAGTCATCTTCGCGGAAAGAAATTCGGCTCTGATACTAATTTGTTGCGAATAGAACACCGATGAACGATGAATAATCAAAACAACGAAAGAAAGAGAAGATGAACACAGAGATTTAACGTGGTAAAACTCTCTTGATCAATGTGAACAAGAGAGAAACATCCACGGGCAAAGGAGGCCGACGTCAGAAATTTTCACTATGAGCCAAAAAAGAATGTGCATCATATAAAACTCTAACCCTCATATATAAAGGTCCATACCCTAACGGCCCAAGTCCTCCGCTTCCGCCACAGATTCTCATTTTTCTTTCTTTTTCATTTTTTTTCTTTCATAATTTTGGGTACATGATACATAATTCAAGGCACATCAACAGAGAGCTTAACATGACTTATGGGATTATATAAGATAAGCTTTTGACGTTTTTATCTCCAGTTTAGCTATAAGATAAGCTTTTGATCTTTTTTTCGTTTCTTAAATTCTTTTCCTATGAAAATAGAAATTAAGTACAATACACCAATTTGAAATTTGTTTATACACGAGGAATTCTATTAGGTACACTAACACCGTTGATTAACCACAGGAATTGGTAATGATGGTTACCTACCTTATTCTTCCTTTTTTTTTTTTTTTGGCAACTAGTAGTAGTCTCTGACTAATTTACTATTCGAATGAAAATGAAACTATAATTTATAAACTAATGAATTGATAATTCTGTAAATCCAATGGGTGGCTGTGTTTAATTAGTTGTCTCATATGTATTAATGTAAAAAAGTCTATTCCTAATTAATGATACGATCGATATCAGATCTCGACCTCATGCATCTAGTTAGTTATCTTATAATGAGCAAAATGGACGTCCAGCTCAACCTATTTATAAATATAGTAGAACAGTTGAAGACTTTGAACATTCATCATTACCAACTGATAAGCTAAACTTGGTGGAATTAAGATAGAATGCACATAACCAATGTAAGTTGGCACTAGGGTTTGTGTTCTAACGTTGTTCTCAAAAGACAAAACCCCACCAACATTTTCATCTAATTCATTACGTTCGAACGCCGAATTGTTTCAGATGTTAGTGTATTCTGAACCTTCACCGAAAAAAAATAGAATGCACAGATCAGAAGGGAAGCCACATAGTCATGTTGGCTTCTTCTTGAGCTTGACCGTCGACGCTTGGGATCGCAGCTCGCAGTAGACCTCTTCTTCTTCTATGAGGCCCCCTTTGACCTCCCCGTTCGCATTCCTTCTCTTCATGCTCGTCGCCCTCCTATTCCTCGCCGTATTCCACACAGACCGCCTCCAGCAGCCCCATGCGGCCCGTGACGACGTCGCCGTGTCGGCGCCAGCAGAGCCCGGTCTCCGCCTCCTCGTCGGCATTCTCACCAAGCCAGACCGGTACGAACGCCGCCACCTCCTCCGCCTCGTCTACTCCCTCCAGCCGCGGCCCTCGGGCGCTCACGTCGACGTCCGCTTCGTGCTGTGCAGCCTCACCTCCGACGAGCAGGCCGTGCTCGTCGCCCTCGAGGTCATGCGCTACGACGACATCATCATCCTCGACTGCGCCGAGAACATGAACGAAGGCAAGACCTACGCGTACTTCTCCAGCCTCCCGTTGCTCTTCGGCGACGGCGGCGCTCCGCCTTACGATTACGTCATGAAGTCCGACGACGACATCTACCTCAGGCTCCGTCGGCTGGTGGAGTCGCTGAAGGGAGCGCCCAGGGAAGACGTGTACTACGGACGCGCGGTGCCCTGCGACACCGTGGAGCCCTCCGACGACACCTACATGGCCGGCATGGCGTACGCGTTCTCGTGGGACGTTGTGGAGTGGATCGCGAGGTCGGAGACGGCGAGGAATAACACCGTCGGCCGCGAGGACCAGGTAACGGCGGCGTGGATGAAGTCGGGGAGCAGAGGGAGGAACAGGATTAACGCGAACCCGGCGATGCACAACTTTCCGAAGACGTCGAACAAGGAGAGGATGACGCACAAGTGCGGGCACGACTTCTCGCCGGAGGCCGTCGGCGTCCACCGGCTGAAGAACAACAAGAGGTGGGCGCCCACGCTCAAGTACTTCAACGTGACCAGGGCCTTGAAGCCTTCTAAGCTCTACCGTTTCCCTTGAAATTTCATTCACGTCCACAGTCCACTCGCAACATGATCTCATTGATTGGTTTTTTTCCGCATTCAGATACTTGAATTAGTTTTCGTAAATTGTTGACCGGATTCTAACTAAATCTTTTTAATAACGATATATGTCTGTATGGCTTGATTCTGATTTCGCATATGAACATATATATGCTCTTAATTAACGCAGAAAGGAAAATCGACACGCCTGGGAATTTAAGAATTATAAATCGATTAGGCCTTCCGATATGTACATAAATTCTACTATCATTTTCTTTTTCTTTTTTTGAAAATATTTTGTTAGTATGAGATTTGAACTCAAGATCACTTGCACGTTCCTGCGGATTATTGACAAGTTACACGTATAATTGTAATTAGAGACATTTCCTTACGCGAAATAGGTAGAGCCGTAGTGACCACTAGCTAGTGAGATCGAGGTGGTCTTTGATTAATGATATATATTTCAGCGTTCCATGCACTGATAAAAACTATGCCGTGCATGCATCAATTAATGTGAAGCTTGTTTAACTAGCATTTTAACCGGAACATGCAGGCAGGCATCTAATAAAAATTATTAACAAGGACCGCCACATATCATATCATATTAGAGCGGGGGCGGCAAATTAAGGCAAGTGGAAGGCTGGATGGAGTGCAAGTAGCGTATATAGTTGCACTTGGCACGCGCATGGGCTTCCTAACAACACCCATCTCGCTCTGCATGCTCAGATTTGTATAGCCAAGTGTTGAGAGGTTGGGATTAGTTTCAACTTTCAACAACACACGATGGAGCGAGTCCAATTTCACCCATTGATTTTATATATTAAGGCAGCGTTTGAAAAATAGAAGCCTACTTCTTCCGAACTTAATAAAATATAAGAATTATAAATATAACGTAAAATTTTATTAGTTAATAAATATTAAGTATAAATTAAATTTTTATGTTATTTTAAAAAATAATATTTTTTTAACAAAATAGAAAAAAATTCCAGAAATAATAACTAATATTAAATCAATTTTTTTATAATAAATATAAAATATCTAATATATAAAATATTTTATTTGAGAAATATAGGAGAAATAAAATATGAGAAGAAAAAAATGAGGTCAGGTTGAAGATAAGAAAATTTAGTGTTTGGACAATTTTTTTAGTTTTACTTGATCTTATTTTTTATGTTTAGAACTTAACGACAACTTAGCCCAAATTTTGAAACTTTGGCCAAATATCTCATGTGGTGGGAATTTGCAAAGTTCCCTTCTCGTTACGTGAGGTACGATCATTCTAAAGTTCTTGCAATTAGTAAAAATTTGAAAAGCAAACAACCATATTTTTTTTCTAATATGTCTAAAAGTAGCTATTTTAATAATAATATTATATATACATATTATATTATAGGCAAATATTATATTATGTATATATTATATATATTTATTATTTATACATTATCATAATTTTATAATTTATTTAGGTCTAATAACAAAAAAGTGTATTTATTATTTATTATAATTTACTTAGTGTTATAATAAAATAAAATTTTACATTATTATTTATTATGAAAAATTATATTTTATTGTTTAAATGTTAACATAAATATTTTTATTTATTTTACGAATCATATATCATAATAAAAATTAAATAGTATATTAAAATAATTATTAATAATATTAGTATAATACAATTTAAATTATTAATTATGTTATTCTAAATAAGTTATAATTATATAATTATTATAAATAGGATGTTAAATTTGTTTCATATTTCATTTTTAGTTATTAATTAGTTTACCTTTTTTTCTTCTATCTAATTTGCTAATAAAAAATATTGTATAATTAATAATATTTAAAATAATCTTTTTAAAATAATAAAATATATCCTTACTTCTTACTTTTTATTCAAACACCCATTAAAACTTATCTATCAACTTTATAAATTCTCATCATTATATTTTTTCATCCAAACACTAACATAAACTTTTTAATTAGTTTTCATAACTAACTTACAAATTAATTAATTAGAAAACTATAAAATTACTTACAAATGTGATATAAAAAAAGAAAATAAAAAATGATTTGAACATACTTAGCTGATACATAATAACTGATAAGTTGAAGTGCTGATAAGTATTTTATTGACTGAAATTTATTTTTAAAAATAAGCAGTTACAAGTTTGGATAAAACTACTTATATTAATAATAATTAGTTAGTTGTGAGACAACTAACTAACTTATTTTTTAGAAAAAAATAAGCACTCCTCCCCCTGCTTATTATTTTCACTTATAAGTAAATTTGATATCTTCTTATCAGACAAAATTTTAAGTTACCAAACGTTGAAATTTTTTTAAACTAACTTATAAGTGAATTAGAAGCTTAGCCAAACAGCCCCCTAAACTTTAAAAGGAAGATGGAACTCCGCGTAGAAAAGAAAGTGGTGCCCCGACTCTCAAATTTAATTTATTTTTTAATATTTTTTAATACTACCTTGATATTTTTTTAAAAAATATTGTATGTGATTCTTAGTATTATCTAATAAAATATTATGTTATACTATTATTGATTAGTTATATTTTAATATATTAATATATATATTTATTATTTTACTTGTTTTCTAAATAATTGTTTTAATTTTTATTATTAATTATTTTATAAATAAAATGTTGTGTGAAGAATCCAAAACTCACAGAGATCGAGGTTGGGGACGGGGCAAGGCAAGGCCATATCTCCCATCTCTAACAGGGTCGGTGTCGTCTAGTGGTGTTGACCGGGTCAGGTCGACCTAGTGAAACCGAAGATCAGGACGGGTCAAGTTCGGGTTGGAGAATTTCAATCCGAGTTGACCCGACCCGATAACCCAAGTTTTTCTTTTTTTAATTTTAAATATTCTTTTGCTAATTTAAGAGATTTATATCATTGAAAGTTGAAAATAATAAAAAAAATAAACTATTTTAAATGTAGAAAATATATAAATATTTAAAACAATATGTTTTGCTATTTAAAATATTTTATTTAGTATTGAAAATAAAGTAATAAATATTTTTATATTAAAAAATTAAAATTAAAATTAAAAAAAGAATAATCCGATCAGATCCAATCTGACCTAAGCTTATGGGTCAACCCGACCTGTGAACACCCCTAATGCTATCTCTAAAAAAATATTGTAATATGAATGTAACGAGTGGGATCAGTTTTTCAATTCAAAATTCACCCTAAAATAATTTTAAAAGTAAAAATCACTTCTATTAGGTCGATTAAAGTAAAAAAAAAACACATCTATTAGTTTGATTTTTCCAAATGATTTGTTCACAACCCTATTTTAATATAATATTTTAATATATATATCATAAATTAAATTTAATATAAGCATGTTTAATTTTATTACTAATATATAAAATATACCAGTTACAATTTTAAATTATAAAATTAGAGTTCCGTAATGTGTTAGAAAATGTTAATTATATAGAAAAAATATTAATCTATAATAAAATAATTTGATGACTTATGGATCAATTATATAAATAAAAAATGGCTCTACGAGTCTTTACAATTTTCCGAGGTGACATACTAATTTTAACAGGCGGATTCTAAATGATTAAAAAATCACATTAAATCATATTGGGATCTTTAATTTTTAATTTTCTATTTCGTTTTCGAGTTGGGAAGTTTTTAGGATTGATCAGATTATTTTTTCCACTCGTATATATATTTATTCCAACTCTCTGTTGATTTGAGCTATATATTTATAAAATTTTCAGAAAACAAATATAGCTGTTGTTTTACATCTGTATGCATAGTTACTCCATCATCTCCAACCCTAAACAATTGTGTGAGCTTTCTTGGTTTCCTCCTAACATTAATATTATATTATGATCCTATTATTAGCCTTATTTTTCCTTTTGTCTCCACTGCCATCACCTGCCCAAGTTGGGACATAAATTAACATGGAATTATAAGAGCTAGAGAAATTAATAGTTGCGACCTTGCCACTTGAAATTAACATGCATGTATTATTTCACAGGAGCAACAACAATAAATTTCGTTATCACGTTAGGTAGGGTTTCTATTTTCAGTTGCCACCATCCTCTATATATTTAATTTTTTTTTTGTTAGTAGTTGCTCCTCTTGATCACGGCATGCATTATGTTTCCTTATAATTGGAGTTCAATTTTTTAAAGTATTAAGGATGTTATTTGACAAAACTGAAATCATAAACCCTAATTAAATTGATAACTTCAAAAAATAAAATCTATCTCTATTAACTTCCCTCAAATATAAAATAAATTCTCTTTCTCACGTTTAATTAGTGCATATATGTAAAGGGATATTCCATCAACATTAATAATCCCTTAACAACAAACAAGTGCCAATAAATTTGATATATAAATGAAAGTAAAATGAATAAATTATTGTCAAACTGAGAATTTAGAAATCTATTTGATTCTGCTGTGCAAAATTATGTTTCTTTTTTTTCTCTCTCTTCGTAAAACAACAGAAAACAACTGTGGTGTCCTTTAGTTATTTAGCATTAGTAACCAAATATTCGTCAAATGTACCTGATCAAATATCAAAATTATCATCCTATCAACTACATATTTGTGTATGCACTTAGAATATGTTAATTACGACTGATTCAATTCGGTTGAGATGATCATGCATGCTTTTTTACTATGTACGAAGTTATCGATTTCAAAAAGACCAATTAACTACAATATCTTCTACTAACATTTGTCATGACTTGGACCATCGAAAAAGTTTTCCAATACTCATGCTTAAGGTTCGAGAATGTTTCCCATTGAAGGTCTGAACTGTGGGAACTTTTCACGATTTGAGTCGTGAAAAACTTTTTCCAAGCTCGAGCCATGGGAATTGTCGCAAACTTACTTTTGCGACGAATTTTTTATGACTCGGATCGTGGGAAATAGCGATTTTTTTAGTGATATATGTGGCGTCATGAGTTCATCAAATGGATTCGTCTACGCAACAGAGAGCCAATGACAGTTCAATTGGTTTTTATCGTACGCTCGCATTGATCATATGGAATTGGAGACAACGAAGCATTTGGGGCTTGTGGAATCAGATGCTTTTGACCCATATATAATTAATTTAATTATATAATATTGAAGGGTTGGCTAGCCGTTATTATTATTATTATTATTGTTATTATTAATATTAATATCAGTATCATAGAGGCTCCCTGGATCTTTCCTTGGCAGGATTGAGAAGCTACGTATAGTTTTCTATTATTAAATAACTCTTTGACTTGGACCAATGGCTGCAGTTTTGTTGCTTTGAATGCCACTCGAGCCTTATTCACAATGGACCCAGAAAAAATAACTAGCGATAAAAATAATGATAAATGTGATATGTTAAATTTATTTGTGGTGTAATTTGTGTGTGCGAGGGCAGGGGAGGCAAAAATCTTTACATGTTGATCTAAAAAATAAAATATATATTGTGCATGTAACATGCATATTAATTACATTAACGTGGTACCAAGATGGCCCTCGCTGGGTCGTTCCAACTCTAGTTGCTCTACATAGTTCGGTCACTGATTCGATTCAAATATGTGTGGTTGGGATATCACATCTAATGCACTAATTTTTTTTATCATATTTAATACGTACAGACCTCGTCAATATTTAATACGTACAGACCTCGTCAGTATATACTACTATATATTTTGTATCGTGGTCGGACACATGAATAAAAAAGAATATAATCGTTAAAATAAAGCACACAGACATCTAGTAGCATTCGTATTCGTATTTCTTTTTTATTTTCCTTCATTTTGGCTGATTCAATTAACTCAATTCTGTTTAAATTTTGTAAAAGGACTTTCATGTCATTTTATAATTGATAGGTTATATTTTCATTGACAAAAGCATTAAGACTGGCCAGAAATGAACTGAAACGAAACTTGTGGATTTAAAGAAAAAAGAGAGAGAGGGAGAGAGAAATGGCGTCCACCAAGGACCAGTGCAAAAGTTGTGCTAGTATAGATGCATGTATGACCATCACAAGAAAAAAATAGATATATGTATGTATAAAAGAAAAGTATTGGAAAATTCATTTAACAAGTCCCATACTAGGGGTGTAAGAAAAATTCGACCAATTCGAAAAATTCATCCAACCCGAAAAAAATCGAATTGAAAAAATAAAAAATTAGGAGTCCGTATATTAGAGCGATTTTTAATAAATTAAAACCCATCCGTTAAAATTGGAGCCCCATCCGAAAAAATCATAAGGGCCCGTGAAGCCCAATTTTTATTTATTATTTATTATTTATATAATTAATACATATATTATTAATTCTTTTATTATAGATATAATATTTTTTGTATAAAATTTCATATTTTTCTATCACATTATCAAACTCTAATTTAATAACTTTAAAATTTTAGTAGTATATTTTATATTTTATATAAAATTAAATATTTTTATATTAATTTTAATTATTAAATATATTTTTAAAATATAATTATATAAAAGTAGGACTCCGAAAAAATCGAATCGCTAAAGGGCGGTTTTTATTTTTTCAAAATGATTTTTTGATGGTCTTTCTAATTTTATAAATCGATCCGAAAAATAATGATTAATTTTTTTAGACTGAAAATCCGAACCGAGTCGAACAACTTTCACCTCTATCCCATACTACTTTTATCCTTTTTCTGATGCAGGCCAGACATATTAATTAATCATGTGACAATAATATCATTCTTTATAGTTTATACATGGCTCATGGCAAAGTGTTCAATTATTTATTTCACCAGAAAAAAAATGGAGAAAAAAGACCGACCAATTATACGGACAGCTGTAATAAACGATCTACCACTTTGTGCCCAATGAATCGTTCCAGATGACAAAGTGTTGGATGCATATGCGTCTTTCTCAAAAGTAGGAGAGCAATAAATGTTACAGTGTCAGTTATGTTTCCTCTTTTTTTCTTTTTCTGCTTTTCTCACTGTGAAAATTGCAGTGCCATTTTATTCATGAACTCTAGTAAATTGGGTCTAATTATACACACACTGTATTGCTGATCATCTCATTGCATTTGCAGCATCATGAATACAAATGAACTGATAATTAAAACGAATGAAAAAGAAGAACGTGTAAAATTAAGATTGAAATAGTGGAAGAAGAAAGAAGGAAAAAAAAGAAAGAATCCTAGCTAGATTAATTTGTACCAGAGGCCGGGGCATGCACATGCATGAACATGATGGATCAGATGTGGTAGAGCTTGGAAGGCTTCAGGCCCTTGGTGACGTTGAAGTAGCTGAGGGTCCTCGCCCACTTAAAGTTGGTCTTGAGCTTGTGCACGGCGATGGTGTCCGGGAGGAACTCGTGGCGGAAGCACTCGCGCGGGCCTTCCAGGTAGTCGTACATCCGCGGGTTCATGTCGACCCAGTGCTTCACCTTCCGCCCCACGCTCATCCAGATCGACGTCAGGATGTCCTCCACGCCGACCTTGTGCTTCCGCACCTCCTCCTCCGTCGACACCCACTCCACCACGTCCCACGATATCGTGTACCCCATGCCGGCCATGAAGTGGTACGGCGCGTCGGGCTTGTCGCAGGGCGCCAGAAACCCGAGGTACAGGTCGTCCCGGGGCGCCTTCCGCAGGGCGTCGGCGAAGTTGGCGAGCCGGAAGTAGGTGTCGTCGTCGCACTTGGTGACGAAGTCGTAGGGCGGGCGGCCGCCGCCCGTCGTCCCGTTGAACATCCCCACGACGCTGGAGAAGTAGGTGTAGGTCTTGCCGTCGTTCATGTTCTCCGTGCAGTTGAGGATGATGATGTCGCCGTAGAGCATGATCTCCATAGCGACCAGCACCCGCTGCTCCTCCGTCGTCAGGTTGCACAGGACGAACCGGACGTCGATCTGGGCGTCTCTGGGCTTGGGCTGCAAGGCGTAGGCGTGGCGCATGAGCTGCCGGCGCTCGTAGAGGTCGGCCTTGGTGAGGATGCCGACGAGCGCCCGGAAGTCGGGCTCTTGCTGCACCGCGACGACGGGCGCCCCCGCGAAGTTGGACGCTGTGGACTTGTCGCCGCAGCCCGCCAGGAAGCACTGCAGGTCGAATTCATAGCGGTACACCAGGAAACCGGTGAAGACGAGGAAGGTCAATGGCAGGACGACGAAGGCGACGGTGGAAGGAGACGATCCATTCCCTGAGAGAAGTTTCATGGCTGTCGAGCTTCCCTTGCTGCCTCCTGTGGAATGCTTCAACTCTCTCTCTCACACACACACAATAAGGCACTGATTAGGTGCAGGGCATGCGTGCAGGAAGTATGCACACAATCACAAATGTGTGTCATACTGGGACTTGGACCAGTTCAAATGATTGAAATATCATGCGAGTCAAAGTTCCAGCAGACCTGGTCTCGGGCGGAGGCTTTGACAACTTAATTGTTACTTGTTCACCTACTGACTTCAGGTGAATTCCTTTATTTTTCATTCACGTCAATTGAGTATATATGTAACGCTCCCAAATCGACCTCCGTCACGTGGTAAAGATTAACCTGGAGGCACTATAGCATACTATGACTTTGACCATAATATTGATCATATCTCAATCAAGAACCGAAACATGTCAGCGGAAGAAAAGAAATAAAGATAAATGATAACTTTAATTGTGGAAGTCTAAAAGTGGCTACGTCATTACTAAAAAATAAAATAAGTTCTACATCATGAATCTAAAATGCGGAAGGTAAATGAAAACTAATAAGCACTCTAAAAGTCCCATGATTCATGTGTTGTCCTATCGCCAGAGCCCCATCACCATACGCCTACTCCACCACGTCACTGACCTGGACCTGTGGAAATCAGACACAGGGGAGGAGGTCCTCCCGTAAGCTTTACAGCCTAGTGAGAAGCCACATGATATACAATGCATGACATGAATATAATAATCAACGGTAAATAATCATGCTTAACTTGAACATGAAAGATAACATATCAGTATCATGGGTCATAATAAGAATAAGATCATCGATATCATGAATCAGGAGGGTAATCATGATGAGTAATAAACATGAACTTATAACATACTTGTAATTCATGACAATAACTTGACTTGACTTGAACATGCTTCTTGATCTTGGTTATTAATTAACAATTAGGGTGACTTTGAGTGCCTTTAATTCTTGGGGTATGCCTAGCAAATGATACGGTATTGTGCGGGTCAATGGGTGATCAAATCACGACCAAGGGAGCGATCCTTATCTTGAAACACTTGGCTTGGACTGGCAACCCATGATTAATCTTTCATCTGAACTTATTAATCACTTTTAACAACTTGTGGCTCTTTGTTCTTGATTTCATGGATACGATAAGATCAATGCGAAATAAATCAATAAGAGAGTAAATCATGTAAATCAGTGAGGGATCTCTGTGGGGTCAGAAAATAGGATCAATCATCATATATATATATATATATATAATATCAGGATAAAAGGAAAATAATTAATAAATATAATAAAAGATTTTCTAGGGAATCGATCGACCGGTTCGGGGGAACGGTCGACTGGTAGTATGTTGGTCGGTCGACCGATCTGTTAAGATTGGTCAATCGGTAGGTCAAGTCGGGTTTAATTAGTTCGGTCGATCCGTTCGGTTGAACGGTCGACCAGTGGGCAAGGATCGATCGACCGGTGACAGGGATCGGTCGACCGGTTGACATGTGCAAAAAGCGTCTGTATGCAAGTTATCGGTCGACCGATTGTCACGATGCATGCGGGCCGGTCGACCGGTCGGCGTCCAAAAAACTTGCAGAACCCTCGAATTTCGCAAATTCTTCGGTGAAATCTCCATCTAACCTAATTCCTATCACTAGAAAATCAATCATATAACAACATATCAACAAACAATGAATTATGCATGCAAATAATCAATCAATCAATGAATTCAAGAAAATCAATAAGGCAAAACAAGGAACTTGAACAATCTTTTCCTCTTCTTCTTTACTTGTACGATTAGAGCATGATTTAACGTTATTTAGGGGTCATGCAAGGTGATTTCGATTCACCCACCCGATTACGATGAATCCTAGCCTTGATTCGTTAAAAATTCGATTGAATTCCGCCCCTGTTTCCTAACGATCAATTCCCCTTGTTTCTCTCATGTTCTTCCCCGGGTTCCTGCCCTGCACGATTCAGCGGAGAGTAGTCACGAAATCTTGCTACGGAAAGGTGTACGTGAGAGGAAGAAAGGGAAAAAGGTCGCTGGTCTTCTCGGCTTGCCTCTCCGATAAAAATCGGCCTTCTAGCAACATCCAGTGGGAGAGACGAACCGATGGAAGAAGGAAAATTCGTGTGTTCCCAAGGAAAAAGAAAAGGAGTTTTTGGTTTAACAAATCCTATTTTACCTTATATAATTTTCCTCTTCTAATCAGATTTAATGAGATCAGATTTTCCAATCTTTGAGTTGGACTCGGATTTATTTTTTCCCAACGTCCAAGTCCTTCACTTATTTCGTTTTTCCTTCTTCTTCTTCTTTTTTTTCTCTTGGTTGTGTCGGTTATTACATTCTTACCCTCTTAAAAGAAAATTCGTCCTCGAATTTTGCACTAAGTAGATGACTTACCGAAAAGGTGAGGAAATTCTTGGCGCATTTCTGACTCTAGCTCCCATGTTGCATCATCTCCACTATGGTGACGCCAAGCTACTCTGACCATGGGGACATCCTTGTTCTTCTGACGTTGCACTTTGCGATCCACTATATGCGTTGGATACTTAGCGAAGGTCAATTCTGCAGTTATATCTGACTCCTCTATCCTTAGAACATTTGCAACATCGTGTTTGTACTTCTTGAGCATGGATACATGGAATACATTGTGCACTCTCCCACAAGATGGGGGTAGAGCCAGTCTGCATGCTGCCTTGCCTACCAGCTCGAGTATCTCAAATAGGCCTACATAGCGAGGACTGAGCATTTCTCGCTTGTTGAATCTCATGACTCCTTTCATAGAAGATACCTTCAGAAGAACTTGGTCCCCAACTTGGAAGATCTGCTCTCGTCTGCCTTTGTCAGCATAACTCTTTTGCCTTCCTTGAGTAGTCTCCATCCTTTGCTTAATCAATTCTATCTTTTCATCATATTCCACTGCTTCTTTCGCTTCTTCCTTACTCATGATCTTTTCCTCGCATACTTCGCTCCAGTGGGCAGGTGAACGGCAAGGTCGTCCATACAGGGCTTCAAATGATGCCATACCAATATTAAAATGGTAGCTGTTGTTATAAGCAAACTCAATCAGATGAATGTGCTCATCCCAGCTACCCTGCCAATCTAGTGCACAGGCCTTTAACATATCCTCTAGTGTTTGGATGGTCCTCTCAGACTGCCCATCTGTCTGAGGGTGGAAAGACGTACTAAAGTTGAGCTTTGTGCCAAAGGCTTCCTGCATGTTCCTCCAAAATCTGGCTGTGAACCTGGGGTCTCGGTCAGACACTATAGACGCTGGAATACCATGAAGTCTGACCACTTCTCTCACATACAGGTTCAGCAAGCTCTTCACTGACTGTTTCCATCTGATGGGGATAAAATGTGCAGCCTTGGTGAAACGATCCACGACTACCCATATGGCATCATGACCCTTCTTAGTCCTAGGCAAGTTGGATACAAAGTCCATAGTGATCTTATCCCACTTCCATTGTAGGATTTCCAAAGGCTTCGACTTGCCATATGGCCGCTGATGCTCAATCTTAACTTGTTGACACACCAGGCATCGGGATATATATTCTGTTATCTCTCTTTTCATGTTCGGCCATCAGTAACTGCGTTGTACATCCTTATACATCTTGGTGCTACCGGGATGGATAGCGAACTCCGACTTGTGGCACTCATCCAGTACCTCTCGTCGGATATCAACGTCAGTGGGAATTCACAACCTGTCCCGATATCTAATCCCTCCATGAGATTTGAAAATCTGCTGCTTCATTCTGGCACCTCTTTAGAACCTTCTGGTATTCAGGATCTACTTTCTGAGCTGCTATGATCCTGTCAATTAAGCTGGGCTTCATCTGATGCATCATCCATAAAGCTCCATTTGTTCCCAGCTTGGAACATCATTGCTCAATTTCTTCCAGCATCTCGTACTCGTGTAGCCTCATATAAGCTAGCGAGCCTTCCCACTTTCTGCTTAATGCATCGACGACTGAATTTGCTTTATCCGGATGGTAATTGATAGCAAATTCATAATCCTTGAGGAGCTCAAGCCATCGTCGTTGCCTCATATTAAGATTCCTCTGATCGAAGATGTACTTGAGACTCTTGTGGTCAGTGAAGATCTCGAACGTCTTTCCATACAAATAATGTCTCTAGATCTTCAAGGCAAAGACCACTGTCGCCAATTCCAAGTCATGTGTGGGGTAATTGATCTCATTCTTCTTCAGTTGTCGTGAAGCATAGCCACTACTTTGTTGTGTTGCATCAGGACACAATCCAATCCTGTTCCACACGCATCACTGTAGACCACGAAACCTCCACTGCCTGTCGGTATGGTGAGAATTGGTGCCGAAGTCAGACGGTCCTTCAGAGTCTGAAAGCTATGCTCACATTTATCTGTCCAGATAATTTTTTCCGCCTTCTTTGTGAGATTCGTGAGAGGTGCAGCAATCTTGAAAAAGTCCCTGATAAACCTCCTGTAATAACCCGCTAAACCAAGGAAGCTGCGAATCTCAGAAGCATTCTTCGGTCTAGTCCAATTCGTCATCGCTTCCACTTTTGCGAGGTCTACTGCAATGCCCTTCTTGGAGACTATGTGTCTCAAGAACATGATCTCCTTCAGCCAGAATTCACACTTTGAAAGCTTGTCATAAAGCTTGTGTTGTCTCAGGGTCTCCAATACTATCCTGAGATGCTCTCGGTGTTGCTCTGGACTGGAAGAATAGATCAGAATGTCATCCACAAACATGATGACAAACTGGTCGAAATATGGTCGAAAGACCCTGTTCCTTAAGTCCATGAACGCGGCAGAAGCGTTTGTCAGTCCAAATGGCATGACCAAAAACTCGTAGTGGCCATATCTTGATCGAAAAGTGGTTTTCGGTATGTCCTCCTCGGCCACTCTCAGTTGGTGGTAGCCACTACGTAGGTTTATCTTAGAGAACACCGATGCTTTTGACAACTGATCGAAAATGTCATCTATCCGAGACAGGGGGTACTTATTCTTCACTATCACTTTATTGAGCATCCTATAGTCAATGCAGAGCCGCATGGAGCCGTCCTTTTTCTTGACAAACAAGACTGGTGCGCCCCAGGGTGAGACGCTCTGTCTGATAAATCCCTTGTCCAGTAGCTCATGTACTTCAGTTCATGCATTTCAGCAGGTGCCATGCGGTAAGGTGCTTTAGAGATGGGTGTAGTCCCAGGTAGGAGCTCTATTTTAAAGTCGATTTTCCATTTGTGGTAATCCGGATGTGTCCTCAGGAAACACATCTGGGAACTCCCGCACCACATCTATCTATTGGAGCTTAGTGACAGGTGCATCATTCTTGACCACACTAGCCAAGTACCCACAACATCCTTTCTGCAATAACTTCTGTGCCTTGATCGCTGAGACAATGACCTTGTTCTTTGTTGATGGAGTACCTCTGATCACTGCCTTAGGCTTGCCTTACATCCCTATAACGATCTTTTTCTGTTTGCATTGCAAGGCTGCATCATGATACGAAAGCCAGTCCATCCCTAAAATGACGTCGTAATCCATCATGGGGATGACTATGAGGTCTGCAGAAAAATTTTTCTTGTCTACATTGACAAGTACATTCGGGATGTACATGGCAGCATGGAGAGTACCCATAGGTGTACTCACACACATAGCATGTGGCATCTGCTTCTGAGGTAGACTAAGAGTTTGAGCACACAACTCTGAAATAAACGAGTGTGTAGCCCCAGAATCAAATAAAATAGTAGTAGACAAGTTAGCGATCGGAAGGGTACCTCTAATGACATCATTGCCATTTTGAGCTGCATCAGCTTCCAGGTTGTGCACACGACCTTGCACAATGGAATTTGCACCTCCTGCTGCTCGGTTGTCTCGGCCGCCTCTGGCAGCTTGTGGGCAATTTCGGATGAAATGTCCGAATTGTCCACACTGAATGCATGCGCCGCTCAGTCTACGACATTCTCCATCATGGTGACGATCACAGTGAGGACATAAAGGCTTCTGTGGCACTTGTGGCTGGCGTGGTGGCGGTGGAAGTTGTCTCAGTGGCTGTGCTTGCATTGGCGCAGGGCGTAGTTGAGCTTGAGCCTGCCTTGGAGCTTCTCTCTGCTGATATGACCTATAACGACGATCGCGGCGGTCGTTCCTCCTAAATGGCCGCTGATCATCCGTTCGAAGCCTAGGCTGCTCTATTGCTTTGGTTGGAGCTTTGGCCTTGCGTTCAGCTTGATCCTTTTCCATACGTGTGGCCAACCTCACATCCTTCTCTAGATCTTCACAATCTCCAGACAGGACTTCAGTCTTCAGTGCCTCCTGTAGTCCATTAATGAATCTGTTAGCTCTAATACGCCCTTCAAATGACATCGGGCAATATTGCTCTAGTTGGATGAACTGGGTGTGGTAATTAGCCACAGACATAGTTCCCTGCTGCAGTTGCAGGAACTCCTCTTATTTGTTGATGCGGTCATGTTCAGGAGTGTAGCGGGCCATGAAGGCCTTCTTAAATTCATCACATGCTATGTCCTCTTCTTCCATCCCTCTGAACCTAGTGGCTCTTGTAGTCTTCCACCAGCCCATCGCAGTACTAGTAATCATATGTGTGACATACATGACCTTGCGTTCATCAGTGCATCTCATCAGCTTAAAAATCCGATCCATGGTCTCAATCCATTCTTCAGCATTGAAAAAGTCCGCCTTCCCATCATAATGAGGCGGGTGCAACTTCAGGAAAGCCTGAATTGTGTCTTCCACTACTTCATGGCGTGCCCTTTGATTATGACGTCTCGACGCTGGTGGACTGTCTCCTGTCTGGCTACCTTCAAGTGGAGCAAACTCATCCACATGCTCCTCTAATGGCGCTCTAGCTGCGCGGCCTCTACCTCTTCCGCGGCCTAGCGCACGACCTCGGCCACGTCCGCGACCCGGCTGGGCCCCCATCTCAGGAAGTGGGCCTTCCGATGCCTCATACAGATTCCGGTCCGCTCTGGCCATTTGCTCTTGAATACGCTCTGACCGTCATGACATTCTTATCCTCTATTCATACAATAAAATCATGCATCAATAAATCATAACTTATCTTAAACATAAACTTGACTTACATTGCTTTTCGGTGGAGGGTGTAGCGATTGCTCGGCGATAGCACATGAACCTTTTATCGTACTATACTATTCTATACATTAGGATGTCAAGAGAGTCCTAACTTTAGGCTCTGATACCATAAATATA
The DNA here is from genome assembly GCA_030549335.1 of Pontederia crassipes. Taxonomy (NCBI): domain Eukaryota; kingdom Viridiplantae; phylum Streptophyta; class Magnoliopsida; order Commelinales; family Pontederiaceae; genus Pontederia; species Pontederia crassipes. The sequence goes on along the minus strand of CM060185.1, from coordinate 3,044,697 downwards.
ACGCCCCCAAATCGACCCCCGCCACGTGGCAAAGATCAACCTGGAGGCGCTACGACATGCTATGACTTTGACCATAATATTGACCATATCTCAGTCAAGAACCGAAACACGTCAGCGGAAGAAAAGAAATAAAGATAAATGATAACTTTAATTGCGGAAGTCTAAAAGTGACTATGTCATTACTAAGAAATAAAATAAGTTCTACATCATGAATCTAAAATGCGGAAGGTAAATGAAAACTAATAAGCACTCTAAAAGCTCCATAGTTCATGTGTTGTCCTATCGTCAGAGCTCCATCACCACACGCCTACTCCACCACGTCACTGACCTGAACCTGTGAAAATCAGACACAGGGGAGGAGGTTCTCCCGTAAGCTTTACAGCCTAATGGGGAACCACATGATATACAATGCATGACATGAATATAATAATCAGCGGTAAATAATCATGCTTAACTTGAACGTGAAAGATAACATATTAATATCATGTGTCATAATAAGAATAAGATCATCGATATCATGAATTAGGAGGGTAATCATGATGAGTAATAAACATGAACTTATAACATACTTGTAATTCATGACAATAACTTGACTTAACTTGAACATGCTTCTTGATCTTGGTTATTAATTAACAATCAGGGTGACTTTGAGTGCCTTTAATTCTTGGGGTATGCCCAGCAAACGATACGGCCTTGTGCGGGTCAATGGGTGATCAAACCACGACCAAGGGAGCGACCCTTATCTTGAAGCACTTGGCTTGGACTGGCAACCCATGATTAATCTTTCATCTGAACTTATTAATCACTTTTAACAACTTGTGGCTCTTTGTTCTTAATTTCATGGATACGATAAAATCAATGCAAAATAAATCAATAAGAGAGTAAATCATGTAAATCAGTGAGGGATCTTTGTGGGGTCAGAAAATAGGATCAATAATCATATATATATAAATAATATCTGGATAAAAGGAAAATAATTAATAAATATAATAAAAGGTTTTTTAGGGAATCGATCGATCGGTTCGGGGGAACGGTCGACCGGTAGTCTATTGATCGGTCGACCGGTAGGTCAAGTCAGGTTTAATTAGTTTGGTCGATCCGTTCGGTTGAACGGTCGACCAGTGGGCAAAGATCAGTCGACCGATGACAGGGATCGGTTGACCGGTTGACATGTGGAAAAGCGTCTGTACGCAAGTTATCGGTCGACCGATTACCGCGATGCATGCGGGCCGGTCGATCGGTCGGCGTCCAGAAAACTTGCAGAACCCTCGAATTTCGCAAATTCTTCGGTGAAATCTCCATCTAACCTAATTCCTATCACTAGAAAATGAATCACATAACAACAGATCAACAAACAATGAATTATGCATGCAAATAATCAATCAATCAATGAATTCAAGAAAATCAATCAAGGCAAAACAAGGAACTTGAACCATCTTTTCCTCTTCTTCTTTATTTGTACTATTAGGGCATGATTTAACGTTATTTAGGGGTCATGCAAGGTGATTTCGATTCACCCATCTTATTACGACGAATCCTAGCCTTGATTCGTTAAAAATCTGTTTGAATTCTGCCCCTGTTTCCTAACGATCAATTCCCCATGTTTCTCCTCTGTTCTTCCCCTGGTTCCTGCCCTGCACGATTCAGCGGAGAGCAGTCACGAAATCTTACTACGGAAAGGTGTACGTGAGAGGAAGAAAGGGAAAATGGTTGCTGGTCTTCTCGGCTTGCCTCTCCGATAAAAATCGGCCTTCCAGCAACGTCCAGTGGGAGAGACGAACCGATGGAAGAAGGAAAATTCGTGTGTTCCCAAGGAGAAAGAAAATGAGTTTTGGGTTTAACAAATCCTGTTTTACCTTATATAATTTTCCTCTTCTAATTAGATTTAATGAGATTAGATTTTTCAATCTTTGAGTTGGACTCGGATTTATCTTTTCCCAACGTCCAAGTCCTTCACTTATTTCGTTTTTCCTTCTTCTTCTTTTTTTATCTCTTGGTTGTGTCGGTTATTACAATATAGTTTTGATAGATGGGTAAGGTGAAGAAAAGGTTAAAACTTTGATATATGGTCGGATGGAGGCAAGTAACTAATTATTCTTAATTTAGGAGTTCAAATAAATTTAAGCAAGGAGGGTGTATATGAAGTTTACTATTTTTAATTGTTACTCAACATTCGAAGTTACTATCCTTGATTAACATTGAATTTTGAGCTTTGAGAAATAGTTAACATTATATAACACAACTCTTCATCGAAAAGGAGTGCGATTAAAAGGGGCGAAATAGAATGGTGCATGCATCTATAAACGGAGGAAAAAATCATCTATGAAATTTTAATCGGTAGATCGAAACATAATTCTGATTTTCCTTTGGATTAATCTACGTTGCCAAATTGCCAATGAACTAACATCAATCATTTTTCTCAAGCGGTCCGTTCATCAAGGTACGCCGATTCTTCTCTTCTTTTTGTGTTGTTGTTAGTGTTGTCTGTGGTGTGGAAGTGAGGTGGCCGCCATGTTAGGTGAGGTTTTCTTTGCACTTTGTGCTCTGGTCAGGCTGGGATTAATCATGGAAGCCCTTGCTTCTAAGTTCTAGCCATTGCTGCCACTCCCAAAAATAATTTATGAACCAAATTGCCCATTATATCATTAGGTAAAGTGAGAATGTGAGATGTATGATGTTTAGGGTCGTTTGGCTTAGTTGATATAAAATAATTGATAAGTTAAAGTGCTGATAAGTATTTTATTGGCTGAAACTTATTTTTAAAAATAAGTAATTACGTGTTTGGATAAAATTACTTATATTAACAATAACTAGTTAGTTATGATACAACTAATTGACTTATTTTTTAGAAGGAAAATAAGCATTCCTCTCCCTGCTTATTTTTTTTTTACTTATAAGTAGATTTGATATCTGCTTATCAATCGTATTTTTAAGTTATCAAACGTTGAAACTTTTTTAAACTAACTTATAAATGATTTATAAGCTTAGCTAAACAGCCCTCAGTCATGTTACCCACACCATAACAATAACACTTCTATAAAATTTTAATTATTTTTTGAGACGAAATAAGATAATTAACGGATGTTATCATATAAACAAGTGATGGCCGTCTATATGGTACTATTATAATATTATGAATAGACATTTGAACTATATATAATATCAATGTTGACATTAATGGCTTAACAAGATAATTCATATATCAATATACTTCAAATTTCTATTCACAATAGAACCATATAGAAAAATAAAATATTTCTATATGAATATAATATAATTAAGAACAATAATTATAATAAATAATTTTTAGCTTCAAAAGCCCCGTGTTTTATTTTTGTAAAAAATATAATCATCCAACTATAATAGTAAAAATATTGTTATCATGCACGCTGTTATAGTATCTCAAATCACTGGAAAAACAATTCCTTGCAAAAGCTAGAAATTAAATCCAAAATTAAAATAAAATATCTATCAATGAGAAAGCTAATGGTTCATAATTTTTTATAATTTATACTATCGCGTTGCAAAGTATGTGTCGAGCATGTTCACATTTTAATTTTTATGTAATATATACAGTTTGACACATTATATTTTAATATAATATATATAATAATCATGTTATATAAAATTTATTTATCTGTAAAAGTTTTCTCACTGTTTATCAAAATAAAAACAATTATAAGCCTACCGAACATAAATATATTTGTAACGTTTTAAAATCAGCTCTCATGTCACGTAGGCAGACTGGTTAACCTTAAGTATGCTACATTACGTGATATACTCTTGACCATATTATGACATTGACCATTCAATAAATATAATATGTGGCAACGAATATAATAATAAAACAAACGAGACTTTATTGCGAAAGAAGAAATATCGGAATATCAAAGGACACCAATATTTAATGCAATCCATAAGGAAAAAGGAAATGATCACAATCTCCAATAGGTTTGAGCAATTGATCGGATGTTCAATTTCAAAAGAGAAGACCATAAATTCAATCATTCAACTAATGAAGTTAAAAAAACTAGATGCTATTTAATTCGATAAGTCATCTGCAGCAAGCTCCAAGTTCTACGTCCTCTCTAGACAAGATTTTCACCTGCAAAATCTCAAATGCAGGAATATCAAATACTCGCGAGCAAAAATGTCCAGTATAATAGAATCATAGGCTATAAATTGATAGTCAAAACATGCTTGAATCAATAACGAGTAAGCAATAAAATAACATGCTTTACTATGAACATGTGATCTTTTCTTTTCTTGTCATAATCAATACTTTGGTTGCACAAAAATAATGAATCATCATGTCTGTACTTTATTCTTTGCCATGTTTATGTTCTCTTTTCTTTTTATGTATTTTGCTATATCATACTTTACTGTACTTTACTTTATCACACTTTACTATATTTTACTTTATCATACTGTACTATACTTTGCTTTATTATATTATATTATATTTTACTTTACTATGTTTTACTATGCTTTACTTTACCATGAGTTGTACTACATTTTTTGCATTAACTATACAGTTCTTGAAGTTCGTTGTCCTATGCAAACTCGACTTTATTAGATTGAGAAGTTTGAGGCGTCTCTATAACATATGTAAAGTCAGGGATGCCCACTTTGGAGGAGGTGTACTGCCAATGCTTACACTCTTTAGAGTATAGATGGGAGAGGACCCCAATAACTTGGTCATTAAAGATTCGTATGTTCACTGTCTCCTCAGCTAAGATATCTTTTCTTCTGACGCTATAAATCTGTAATTAATAGGATGCCCTCTTTTGGGAAGGAGAGATGCCAATGCATAACCCTTTTCGAAATACAGGTGGGAGAGGGCCTGTACCCTAGGAGCAGTGGTTAGATTCACTATCTCCTCAACTCAGTTACCTGCCCCTCATGTGACTCTTTAAAATAGTCACAGTGGGCTATCAATACCCACTTCATGACGTTGTCGTGGTGGGGTTATTAATACCCACCTAATTGTCTTATTTAATCTTTACTTTTGGCAGCACATATCAATTCCGTGGTTTCATTTTTTCTTTACTTAACTTGTTCAATATTTATAGAGTGTAAGAATCATAGATAGAGAAAGGTTAGGATCAGATCTCATTTCTTTGAAGTAATAAAATTATGTCATATTATTTTATTCTTTATGTCAAATCTTGACTCATCCTTCAGGTGGAAAGGGCTCGTTAGCCTCTTTACAATGTCGGACATAGCCTCTAGTGGGCCTGTCGAAAGCGGGTCCAACTATGAAAGTTAGAACCTAATCACAAGGGTAGTTATGTCTTTTGTAACAGAACTCGGGTCGGATAAGGGAAACTCGGGCCGAGTCTTCAGTCGAGGGTCCATGCGCATGACTTGGACCGAGTTAGGATTCGACTCAGATTGGTTCAACGCTTTCGTGCCTTAGAAATTCAGTCTGAAACCCTGATGTCATGGCCGTGCCACTTTCAGGCACGCCCATCGTTGTTCGATCTTGCCGTCAACGTCACGATCGTGACCCTCGTTCCCATTGAATCGGTCGATCACTCATAATAGGGCACGTCCGTGCCAGTAATTTGGCACGACCGTGCCATGACTCGGCCATGTCACCGCTCAAATCAGGCACGCCCGTACCAATTAATTGGCACGGCCATGCCGTCGCGGCCAGGACAGGGCGCGAACCGGCGCTCGATTTCTTCCTCTTTTTCGGTCATCGGATCGCGATGATCTCAATATAAAGAAATGTACCTTGTGATCTCTAGATCAATTTGGAGTCATCACACGCATCATATGTTTAATTTATTGCCTATGAGGATTAGACTTTTAAGGTACTTTTTTCGATCATTTTTCGTTCATCGACAACGCTGTTGTTGCCTTCAAGGACTCCGGTCGTTCCTGGCCAGCGAGGGACGCAGTCTGCCTTCACGGACGCGTCGACGAAGGGCTACGGAGCGTCAGACGTCTGTCAGATCATCCTTGTCTTCGCGCGCGTGGTTCATCGGAGACAACGAAGAAGAAGAAGAAGAGAGGAGACGGAGGTTGATGGCGCCGTTCGAAAGAGAGCCAAGGGGTGCGAGGGCTTCTCCTCATGCCCTCTTATAGTCCAGCCCCAATTGAATTCAAGGAGGAGTGGGGGAGGCGAATCGGAAGAGGAGATCTCTCCCCCGATTTATTCTGATTTGAAATTCCAAATCCTTTTCTTTTCTTTTTTCATCTCTTTCCATGTTTTGATTTTTGTTCCTTCCAATTTGTTTTTTATTCAAATTGGAATTCTTTCCTCTTTGGATCCTTTCATGCATAGCTGGATTTCCAATTGTTACAATATCTGCTAATGAAGAAATGTTAGGTTATTTATTTATTTACATTGATAACTCTCAATTTTGGTAATAAATTAATTTGGTCAGTTTGACCAAAATAAAGTCGTTAATTATGTTATTTAATTTTAAAAATAATTATTTTTTATAGTTAAATATAATCAATTTTTATCATCGTGTGGGTGACGTGACTAAGCATCTCATCTCACTTTACTTGATGAAAGAAAGGGCAATGTTGTCCATAACATTTATGGGAGTGAAAGTAATGCATAGAGGAGTGGCAATAGTCAATAAGGGCTCCCTTAATCATATTGGGTGTGTGGATTCCATATTTCCATGCAATGCATGTTCCGGTTCATTGGCCAGCACTCTATTTAGGGTTTTTATTGTATTTATTGTATTATTATATATATGTGTGTGTACGTCAGGGATCTAACAGGCTGTGATCTTTCCCTACTAGCAAGTAGCTACAAAACCAGACGTCTGTTTTAAAGTATGTTTTTATGATATCAACTCACTCACGATGGGTTTCAATCAATTTTTATTAAAAAAATATTATGTATAATAATGTTAAAGATATGAATAACTAATTAGTATTATAGGGTGTATAAAAAAATTCGGAGTAACCTACTAACATTTTTCTTTATTGATAAGAAAATTATTCTATGCCTGTAAATGCTTTATATTGATTCGTTATTAGTAAATAATTATTTACCATTGAATATAGATGTTAATTTCATATTATGGTTTCTTCTTATTTTTATTGTATTTTTTAAACACTTTCTATTTTCATTTTCTTTTCTTGCTCTCTATCCTATTAGTTTCGTTTTTTATGCTACATTCCGTTTAAATTTTCAATGCCCGATTTAGATATTGACCTCTTTTATTATTTTTCTTTTACGTTTTTTTTACCTTATTTTTTCTAAGAATTCAATGGACGTCCACCCTACCTTACAATACTTTTACGACTCCAACACAATAGCCATTGACGCACGATCCAACGGAGTAGAGTGGGGTTCAGCGGTCCCTCGTCTGAATCACCCCCGACTTTGCCAACTCGTGTCACCCTCCCTACCTCTCCAGCTCCGGCCTTCGACTTCGCCCACTCGCATGTTCATCACAATTACGTTCGCTCGGTTTTGACCTCGCATGCTCACGACTTTCTCAACCATTGACCGTGCTTGTGTGTTGTTGAACCGACCCTTGGACCGCGCTTAATCCTTTTCAAAATGACTTGATTTTTATTCACTTTTGAATGGGGAGCAAAGGGACCCAATGTTAATCGATTTTTTTTATGATGAACCGATTAAACCAGTCGGTCAGTCCCATTGGATTTTAATATCATATTCTCAAAGCAAAAATGTTATAAACATAAAAAAATAAGGTGTAGCGAATAAAATTTTTCTACCAATTTAAAAAATCATTTAGTAAGAGCTTCAAGTTTATTAAAACTAAGAAATTGCTCATAATTTCATAGGTTTCAATATTATTTTTTTAAATAATCTTAATTGGGAAGGGTATATCCGATAATTTGTAGGGATCTTGACGAAATAATAGGGTAAAAGGAATTTTTTGCAGCTGCTTCTTAATCGATGTACAAGGAATGGAAACGTACAATTTCTCTAAACTCCTTAAAAATAGTGTGAAATGGCTGTTTAAGTAAACTCCATCGTCGAAATAAAATTAAAATTGTATAAAAATGGTGGAGTGAGATTTTTAGCAAAATATTTTGGCTACAGAAAAAATCCAACTCCAAATAATTTCCAGTTGGTTGACACATTCAATTTATCATTTACATCTCATGGGCCAAAATATTTTTTTATGGATGCAAACGTACCATCACATGGGCAGACGTACCAGGCCTCGGAATTAATTGTATCAATTAATGGGCTGTTTCATCATCATCATTATTATTATTATTATTATTATTATTATTATTATTATTATTATTATTATTATTATTATTATTATTATTATTATTATTATTATTCTTTGTTGGTGTGTCTGAAAAAAAATACTATATTGAGGAATCACATTTGAATTCATATATTAGAGGGCTAAATAGTTTTTTAATCGCTATAGCAACCGGGTTTCTTTGTTATTTCATGTGGAGTGCCCTGGAAAAAAAATCTGAACATTGTTTCTTTACGAAAAAGTGTGATTTAATCATTATTCAGGTATTGATTCACTAAGACGAGAATGCACAACAACCTCATTCTACATTCTTATAGAACATATCTGAATAATTAATATATCACGGATCACTACCTTTTTCTGCTTTTGTTCAACATGTCCAAATTGCATGAAAGGTAGTGACCAGGCCATAAATTTGATTATTCCTTTTAATCTCCATGGATACATTGTGAAGCCTCAGTTGCATAATTTAACTGATCAGTTACAAATGCCAACAATAGTTGCAAAATGATTGTTTACCTCAATTTATGTTGAGCCACGAATCGAAAAGAGGAAAAAAGAAAGAAAACAGTTCTTTTGAAAATAAATACAGCGTACATTATTGAATAATGCTTCACTTGGGAAGAATATTGAAATTAATAAAAAAAAAAGAACTATCTAAATGAATCCATAGTCCTAAACCCAATTGTAACTTTATATGAACCTCTTATTAATCAAACACTTCAGCAGATTTTTCCTACGGAGGTCTCGACCGGTCAACGAACCTATGTGGGGTAAGGGGGATCCAGGGGATCCCTTGCGGGGGTGGAGCTCTCTGGACGAAAATTTTTTAAGAGTATTGTGTATGTGATTCAGAATTGATTTATTTCCTTATCACGAGATAGATATCTTATTTTGAAGAATTAATTCATAATCAATACTGTCTGTATTTTTTATCGTTTGTAAAATAAAATGCCTATATAAACTTTCTAAAGGTACAAACAAAAAAATAATATGATGTTGTAATGCTCTTATGTTTCTTCCATTTAATAAAATTTTGCATCGTCTTAAAATTTTCAAAATTTTTCAAAATACATAATTTCTTTCGTACAGAAATTCTAACGTAGAATAATATTCAAACACACGCAGATTTGACGTTTGCTCCTTCGAGGAACACCGCGTCAGTCCCTAGTTCGCCCACAAGAGAAAGGATCCAAAAAGCATTGCAACTCGAATTATGATCCCTAGTCATTAGAATTATGCAAGTCCAATACGTGGATACAACCTTCAATGATTACACTCACTAAAAGAGTAATAAGAATCTTGACATTGGTGCATGGATAATTGCCAACCATTTCATCATATAAATCAAAACTTAGTCAAACATCAGTTTACTTCGCGGTTGTCCTCCTTCCGTAACGAATTTGAATTGTCACTTGTTTAATACTTGATTGATTCCTCACAGGCTACGAATGCAGAGAATCCATATAGTTTTTATAATTGTACATTGTGATTGGTGCATGGGAGCATCCCCCCTCACCCTAAATCCTAATTGGGTTGTAGTCAACTGAAACACACGAGGGGTAGCTTTTTCTTTCTAACAAGTCTCTCAAACAATCGTTTTCTTTTTGCAGTAACCCATTCACAAAAACTTCCACTCAGTCGGCGGCGCTGGAGATTGATGCGAGGGCATTGCGATATGGTGTACTAAGAATCCAAGGGGTTGGACTATTGAAAACTTTGGATAGAATGGGATTATATGGGACTCCACCAACCTTTCTTTGTTACATTAAATATATTTATTGTTGCAACTTAGTTTATAGACTTCAAGAAAATGGCACAATGCCCTAGAAAGCTTTTTAGTTTAGGAGTTTAATTATTGTACTACTTTTTTTAGGAGTAACATTATCCTTAGAAAATGAATATTTATTTTGATCAATCGTATATCATAAATGGGATGATGATGGATGATAAACTTTTATACTTTCATACTAAACCATTGGAATGCAATGATTAGTGTTGAATCTTAGAAATAGTTCATATTTATCATGATGTCACTATAGCCTTAAATTTTTTTATGAGTCTTGGAAGAGCCTCTCTTGGAGTCTTTTATGGTTAGATATAAAATAGTTAATAAGTTAAAATGTTAATAAGTAATTTAATGATTGAAGCTAATTTTAAAAAATAATTGATAATTAAAAAATTTATAATTTATTATTTTAGTTGAATAGTCAAAAAGTCCTTATTATTATAATAGAGAAAATATGTGAAAAAAATTATATATATATTTCAAGGTTAAAATAGTACATTCATTATTCAAATTGATCAACTTTTTCTTCTCGTACAAAATAAATTCGGATCCCTCAATTTATTTTTTCAAACTTATAAATAAGTAAAATAAGTGTTTATCAACTATTTTTTCAATTATCAAATAGGAAAAAAACTTTAAAATTATTTATAAGTCATTTTGACTTACTTATAAGTCATTTTGACTGATTTCTAGCAGGCCCTTAGTATATAGATTTATCTCAAGATCTTTTCAATTTCCTGTATTATAATATTCTGGACTATTTTGCTAATAGATGATGTTCACCTTTTGAAAAATGTAATCAAATTTTATTAATATAGTTGATTAAAAAGAGTTGCTCAAAGATACTAGCACCCAAAATAGTTCCATGGGCGAACATGAAACGCCAGAGGTCCAAATGAGTACCAAAAATTTTTTTCACAACACAAGTTTATTTCTTTTTTGTATTGGGACTTTCGCTCTCAGGACCCGTTTATTCTTATCATATGATAAGTGAAATCATAATATCTTTTAATTTTTTATGAATAGTTAAATTAATATATAACTTTTGAATATATTTGGATGACATTAAATGTAATGATAAAAGTTAAAATGATGAAAAAAATATTTGAGAAATTTAATTCTTTTTTTTATTTCTTCTAATTTTTCATCACTTATTAAGTCGTTTGATAGAATCCACTAAAATCAAGAAATTGATTCCAAATGCCAAAGTGAACCTAAAAAATTATATATTTTCGGTCTTTAACTCTTCCCTTCTTCTTTTCTAATATTAACGTCTCATAGTAAATTTGAAGATGCCGTGTTTTGATGAATGAGACATACTCTCAGAATAAATTGAAGTTTCAAAATGACATTAAATTGGTCGAGAGTAAAATTTTCCATTCTAATGAAATTTACACCTTTAATTTTTTTTTTATTATCATCAAGTTTCTTTCTCAAATCTCAATCAATGTGGTAGAACTTTGAGGGCTTGAGCCCCTGAGTGGCGTTGAAGTAGCTGAGAGTTTTGGCCCACTGCAAGTTCGTCTTGAGCTTGTGCACCGCGATGCTGTCCGGCACAAACTCGTGCATGCAATGCCCCGCCAGCGGCGTGAGCGGGTAGTCATACATCCTGTACTTGGTGTCGTACCTGTTCTTGCCCTTGTGCGCGTCGTTGAGCCATTTCCCGGTCATCATGTCCTCCGGCCCCTCCCTGTTCTTCCTCGCCGCCTCCGACGTCGAGATCCACTGAACCAAATCCCAGGACAGCACGTACCCCATCCCGGACATGTAATCGTGGAACGGATCCATGCTGTCGCACGGGATCACGAACCCGTAGTACATGTCCTTCCTCGGCATCTTGCTCAAGGACTCGACCAGCCTGGGCAGCATGACGTAGATGTCGTCGTCGGCCTTCATGACGTAGTCGTAGGGCTCGCTGCCGGCTTCCTTCCCGTCGTAGAGCTCCGGGAGACTGGCGAAGTAGGTGTAGGTCTTGCCTTGGTTCATGTTCTCGGTGCAGTTGAGGATTATGATGTCGTCGTAGCGCATGATCTCGAGGGTTATCAGCGCGCGCTGGTCCTCCTTGGTGAGGTTGCAGAAGACGAAGCGCACGTCGACCTGGGCGGCGGCGGCGGCGGCGGCGCTGATGTTGGCCAGCTGGAAGGAGTAGATCAGGCGGAGGAGGTGGCGGCGCTCGTAGAGGTCCGCGCGCGTCAGGACGCCCATGAGGAGGCGGAACTCGGGTTTCACCGCGGCGGGGTTGAGGAAGTGGGCGGCGCCGGCGGTGGCCGTGGTGGGGCAGGTGGTCACGTAGGACTGGAGCTCGAACTCCTTGGGGTAGACGACGAAGTAGATGAAGGCGAGAAGCGCCAAGGGGAGGAGGAGAAGGAAGACGGTGGACGGAGATGGTCTGAGCCACTGCTGACTCATGGCCGGAGATTGGGATTTGGATCGAGCTTAAGAATTATTTGGCTAGGGCCTAGGAGTACTTTGGAGATGCAGTTGAAGAACGAGATGGGAGCGGCGGCTTTATAGTTTAAAGTTTAAACCCTGAAAACATGCTTTCTTTGTGTAGGAGAAAAACACAAAGCATCGACGAAAGAACGTAAAGAACACATAAAATTCTCTTCATTAATGTGAACAAGGAAAAAATATTCACGGCCAAAGAATGTCGTCGGAAAAAATTTACATGAAATCTTAATCCTTATATGAGATACGGACTTAGGCTAACGGTTCAAGTCCTTCGATTCCGTCGTAGATGTCATTTTTCTTTTTTTTTCATAATTTTAAATAACCGTTTGCATGCAATGACAAAGGGAGTTTGGCCGAGTCACACTAGACACTTGAGGGAGGAGTGGAGACAGCGAAATCTTGACTCGTATGCCATGTTTGAATGGTTGACCTTGTTTAGTTTATAATTCCATATGTATCTTCAAGTTTTATCCGGAAAAAAATATGTATCTTTAAGTTTACAAATTCTATTACTTCAGGTCCATCAATATGAATTTACTAGGGGAAATAAGACTCCAGCCCCTTGATTTGGGTGAGTCACTTGCGTGGTATCCTTATTTCCTAAATTTACAAGTAATGATTCCATGTTGGACATGTGCATGTAAGGTCAACAAACTTGAGGCAAATAAAGTAAAATTCTCGACAGTCGGTATTCTTCTTTAGTTATCGCTTGAATTCTTTTTTCTTTCTTCTTGGAACATGCCTTTGAAATCTTTTTGAGCATTGTCTTCAAAATCCATTTGCTTAATCCACCTCATCAAACCTTTAGGTTGGAGTTGATATCAATGAATCAAGCCGTATCGACACCCTTCATCAGTTGCGGACCTACATGGTCACTTGTGGGGTCGACCCCACAAAAATATAATCATATTTATTATTTATATAAACTATATTTATGTATTGATGAGTTGCATATAATTAATAACTTCCTTATTCATAAAAAATAATTTCACATAACTAATTTTCATATTCTTCTAACATTAAGTGCAAAATTTTATTATATTGTCCTGAAATTTATTTGATTTTTTCTCTTTGTACCTTATAGTTTTTTCCTTTGGAAATCATTTCTCTTTTTAGATATTGGATCATAAATTATCCTTCACTAAAACAATCTTATTAGTCCTACTTTGTTTTTTTATTTCCATTAGTGTCCATGGCTCTTTAATTTTTATTTTATGAAATTCATTACTATTAGTTAATTCTATGAAACAAAAGTCAGCACTAATTTTTTTTAATAATTTATAAATTATCAGAGTTACTTAATTAATTAGTTAATTGAATTGGGATACTAATTTATAATTACATGGAAAAAATTGACTAAGTAATGTCATTTTCAATTTTAGATTATGTAATTTATTGATTTAAAACTTATCTTTTAATTGTCTATTTTTAGCTATTTTAAATTTAATTTATTATTGTTGTTGAAAAATGATTTTAGTTCGCATCCATATGCAAGATGGTCTCTATATTTTTTGGTCGGAGCTATACTGTAAAATAATAAAAAATAAAATAATATAATTCAAATTTGAAGAAACTCAATATTGTTAGGTAAACAAAGCAGATATTTGATTAGTGCTACTTGTTGAATTGTCATTTTCCGTGGTTATTCCTGTGAACATCTCATTAAAGTCCATGTTATCGTATTCATAAAGAAGCACTAGTATATATCAAATATACGTCTTCCTTTCTTATGATCAACAAAAGTGTGAAGCAACTTGTACTAGATGCATATGTGTGCTCATGTTCAAGCAACTTAAAGTTCACTGGAATTAATGAATGATTTTGTGATATGTATTTACTTGATCTCTAATTGTCCCACAAGTTTTAGGAAATAAACAGAGGCCCCACAAGTTTTAGGAAATAAACAGAGGCTAAGTACATGGCAGCAGTCTTTATTATTATAGTACAATGATCTACACTTCCTCCTTCCTTTTGGAAGAGTCAAGTTTTCTATCTATTTTCTTTCATGAATCTTCATTAAAAAATTATAATATAATAGACAACAAAAGCCATCAAATAGTTTATTAAAAATGAAAATATATTTAGAACCAGAAAACTTTGTGCTTCTGCACAGTTATAACATCTCATGAGAGAATAGTAAATTATCCCCCCTCTAGGAGACCCAAACTTGATAAAATGCATTGTGTTAATGTTAGGGGACTCTCATTTCCACATGGGCACAGAGTACAGAGTACCTTGCGTACAGCTTATGCTCAGGCAGAGAGAGAGAGAGAGAGAATTGACATCAACTAAGTACATCTGAATCATTTTGCAATGTTTCACGAAATAAAAAGCTACCTAAAACTTTTTACCTCAGGAATAAAAAATTAATCAGATTAACCCAATACAGGATGGCATATTATGCATGCAGAGAAAGCATGAAAGAATATTTTTATTCGCCTAACATAGTTCTGAACTGAAAAATATGTGATTTTTGTCTGTGATCTGATCAATTCCAATGATCATACACATGCCACTGGTTTGGATATGCTTGTCCAGGGTATGAGAAGATTTTTTTTTGAGAAGGGGTATGAGAAGATTGTGGTCACTGCCATACACTGGTGGACTGGTGTAACACCACGATGCCCATCTAATTAAGAACATGACAACAATGTTTTGGTTATGTCGGCTGATTTCAATTATCAACTTTTTTTGGTGAAGTGACTGCGTTATTGTGCAAGTCATCCAAAAGTTCTATTATTAACAGATTGCTTCATGATTCTGTTTTCTTTAAGATTCTATTGAAGCTATTTCATACAAAGTTTGGTGGGTTAGGTCACCCCTGACATGAGGTAACATTAGATCATAGGCTTCATATCTCTTCATTTCTTAATAAGTTAATAGTGACATCCTCCAGTTTGTTTCATTGAGATGCTAACATATCTTAAATCTGAAACACCAAATATCTAACAGGGAATGCAAGAGAAGATGTGAGTTCTGAACTTTTCCTAGAGGAGAATGCTAAATGCATTTACAAATGCAGACCAGAAGTATGCACGTAAAGTTTAACTCTGTCTGACTCGTCTCTTGATATGACTGACACTATTTATGGCCAATATGCATATTTCTAATCTGATCAACTGAAGCTGCGGACTTGGACCCCATGTTGTTAGTATCTTTCACATACAAATAAAGGTACATTTTTTGCACTTTCTTTCAACATCAAGGGATCATTAAGTTTTTTGAAAGGCTTCCCAATGTTTATGATTCTGGATATCAAAACTTCAACATGGAAAGATCATGCAACTATAGATATGAATACCCATATGTGAGTAGGTTTGAGCAAATCCAAGACTGGGTCCAGGTTCGGATGGGCCCGGTCCCGGACCCACTTCTACCGGGGTTGGAAAACTTCCGACCCAGTACCGGGTCTGACCTGGCAAACCGGGAATGAGACCGGGTTTGGACCAGGAATCATCAAGGCCGGCGGCAGCACACCGGCGACAGTTGGCGATGGCAGAGGAGCAGGATGACAATGGAGAAGATGAGGAAGGAAAAGAGAAAAAAGGAGTGGGAGAGTCGGAGAGAGAACTTATCAAGGTCGGCAGCAGCACACCGGCGGCAGCGACAGCAACACAGCGACAGCGAACACACCGGTCTGAGCCACTGAACCTATCAAGGTCGGCGGCATCTCGCGACCTTGCGCAGAGAGAGGGGAAGAAAGGGAGAAGACGAGGGGAAGAAAGTCCGTGTCCATTTTGGCATCCGGCAGCAGCGCCAGCAACAAGTCCATGCCGGCGCCGGGTCAGGGAAGGGTCGTCCGTGGAGACCCTGACGACCTCGGCCTCCACCTCGTCCTACTGGGAGGAAGACAAGGCGAACGCCAAGTGCGCGAGCTCGCCGAGCACGCCAAACTTCTCCGGGCTCCTGCGTCAGCTCAACAAGTTGGGGCAGAGCATCGTGGTGTGGGAACACGAGGCCGGGAGTAAAGAGGAGTGGGCGAAGCTGACGAGGGATGGGAGGAGCGACAGCAACGGAGGAGGGCGGAGGGTCAAGGAGGGCGTCCCCGTGGTGGAGTAGGAAGACCCATTGGCCGACTTCCGGAGGTCAATGCTGCAGATGATCTAGGGCTGAGCACAGTCGAGATTAGGGATTTCGGCCTTTAAATCATTTTTCATTTCACGGGTTAACGGGTCGTGGGTCACGGGTCGCTGTCGGGTTTATAGATTTAATTTTAATATATAAACCCGGGTCAGGTCCGGGTCTAAACCCGGTCCTGACCCGGAACCCGGCGGGTCTTCAAGTTACTAGACCCGGACTGGGTCCGGTTCCCACCCGGGCCGGGTATGTTTCCCGATTGCCCGGATTGGTGCGGTCCGGGTCGACAAGGACCGTGCTCAGCCATATATGTGAGAAGAATTGGGTCATTCCATGGCAGGTGGAAAGGACATAGTCATACTGAATTTGAGTTGTATCTTTCATATTTGTAGCGGAACCACGATACATTGAGAAAAGTTTCACAATTTTTTATTAACAACTGAGTCAATCCATGCCTCCATGGTAACTGGAAAGAGCACAGCTGTACATGTGAGCTGTCAATTTCATATCAAGTTTAAACTCCATTTACCAGCTATTTCAATTACCATTGGAATTCGTTGTGACTGAAAAGTACAAAGATCAGTGTCCAAGAGATAATGGGACTTTCTTTTTAAAAGGTAACAGAACTAGACTCCTTAATAATTTCATGTTGCTTGAAAGTTATCTTGCCTACAGGTTGAAGACAAACATGTATGCTGGCTAAGATTAGCAAATGGATATGAGCATATGCTCTAGAATCTACACAAAAGATTTAACTCAGTGGTTGTTTGTTTTTTGGCATAATATGCAATGTAAGAACTCACTAATAAAAATGCAAAAAAATGAAGGAGTTCTCATGTCATGAGTCTCATGGCAACCATGCTTCAAATAAGTAAAATTTGCAGGCCGGTTCTAGATTCACATAAGCTATTCTAAGATTAATTGTCAAACTTAAACAACTTGGCCGTAGATATGGACAACAAAATGTATTTAGTTATTGGCAGGGAACTGCACAATAAAGTAGTCTTAACATATAAATAAGACTTCGAAAATGCGGAAGCACATGAATGTGATGATTTGATTTCAACCTGTACTCAGTTTAGATTACAAAAAGATGATACCTTTCTAAGCCTCCATTCCGAAAACACCTTCCCTGGTTATGACGAACTCGCCCGAAGCCTCGGGCAAATGCGGCGCAAAAACCACCTGCATTCTTCTCCTCGTCCTAGCCATGCCATCCTCTTTGCAGACCTCGTCAATCCGCGACAGGAAAAGCCTAGTATTTATGCAATTGGCCCATGAAAGCCCCAAGGCCGGACACACCCGGCGGCCGGACGACCACAAGGAGGCGTAGTTCCCGACCCTCGTACCGCTGCCCCCCTCATCCGTACCGACTACGTCCACGACCTGGTTAGTGACCACTACAACGGAACCGAACTTCGCAGCCTGCTCCTTGAGCTTGGAAGCGATCTTGAAGAAAAGGGAGGACCGCTTCTTGAGGTCGGCAGGCGTGTTGTCGAAATCGGAACGGAACAGGGCAGCTATAGAATCGACGACGATGAGGCGGACCGGAAGTCGTCCTGGCGCGGGGGGGCGAGCGAGGAGGGAGTCGGCGGAGGCGAGGAGGGAAAGTAGGTCGCTGGGGGAGTGTGCCGCCGCGACGAGGACGTGATCCAGCGGATCACCGGATACGTAGCGCGAGACGCCGAGGCCTGAGGAGGAGCAGAGGCGCCGGAGGCGCCGGAGGGGGAAAGGGAACTCGGAATGGATGAAGATCGAAGCGCCGGAGAGTCCGCCCGCGGAAGAGGGGAGGAGGGCGGACAGAAGAAGCTGAAGGCAGAGCTGGGTCTTGCCAGCGGAGCTCTCGCCGGAGAGCTCGGTGACGGAGCCGACGGGGAGGCCGCCAGAGAGGAGGCGGTCCAGGGCCGCGCAGCCGAGGCTGAGCTTGGGCGCCGGGTTCGGGAGGTCGAGCAGCGGGTTTAGGGGTTTCTTTATTCTGTTGGGAATTTGATGCATCGTGGGATTTGGCTCCAAATGGTTCGACTGGGGCAGATGTGAACTTATCATAATTTATTTCGACATTTTTTTCCCATTTTGATGTAGCATACTTTAATTATTTTTTGATTATAAATCAAATAAAGTAGGTGTATTATTGTTGGCAAACAATAAATTGTGATATATTCATCGTAAAGAGCAATTATACATGTTTTGATATCCCTAACCACATATTTGTTATCAAATGATTAAAATCTTTTACAAAGCGCAAATATATTACTAATCCATATAAATATTTAACCTATTTAAATATACATGCGTAGACTAAGTCTTCGATTCTTAAGTTATCGCGCATTGTATTTCTTATATTAAGTATATGTATAAGAATATTAATATTGTTATCATAAATACTATAGAGATCGTTTGGCAATTGAAATTAAGCCGATTCCGCATGATGTGTCGTTTGGTGAAACCGGATCAAGAATTCGAAATGGTAATCACGGTATCGTGATTCTCATTCTTCGATTCCATCATTTGTGGAATCAGAGCATCTTTACAATTTTTTTTACTTTTTTTAGTTGATGTTTTCTTTATTTTTTCAAATTTTTTTCTTTTATAGCCTTACTTATATAAGTTAATTCATTTATTATATATAAAATATAAATAATAAAAGATTAATATAATATTATTTATTATATTTTTTAAATATTTTGTTATATGTAGATTATTAAAATTTGATTTTTTATAGTTAAATAATATATTTTTTAACAAATTTTTTGACATAAATATTATGTATTTTAATTTTTTAACAATTTTATAATATTTATTTATCGTACATATTTTTACTTTAATTAGCCACTAAAATTAATTTATCATATTTTTTTCTTATCACATCACCTATTTTATTTCTCGTTATCAAATTTTACTCTATCAAATTTTATTTCTCCAATTTTCGTTGCTAAACGACCTCATAAAGTTTTATAAGGAATTAACGGCCTGCGACTTATTAAAGTGGGTAATAGGTTATTTCCCATATTTGGAGCCGTCAGATTACAGACAAACGACTTATGATGATTCGTGTGGTTCAGAGATCGTTCGGTTCATGCGTGTGTTCGGTCGGTTCACGTGTGTGATGGCGTGGCGGCGAGGTGAGTTTGAGCGGTGGTGATGTGATGTGCTTCAGTGGCAGTGACGTGAGGAGAGGCGGCAACGCATGACGAGAGGCGCAGGACGGAGCCAGGATTGGGGGAGGGGGCGAAATATAGAGTGAACAGAAAAAATTTTAATATGTATATATGCATATATAAATATATAATCATTTCAAAAAATAATAAAATTAAGAAAAATATTCTAAAAAAATGTACACTGCAAAATAACTTATAATTATAAATTTTATTTGTTTTAGATAAAATATATTTTTTATTATTCATCATGCATTTTTTTTGTCATGTTCATCTTGCAAGTTAAATTTTATGATAAAATAATATTGTATTTAACATTATATTATCAAATAATTAACTTCAAAAAGTTAGATGAAAATATATGTAACTAATTTTTAAAATAATATACTAAGTAGTTTGATTTGTTATGAAAATGAATCAAACTTATTAATTATATTTTCCATAAATGCTCATATTACAGTATAAATCTTTTCATATATACTCATAAATATAATAATATGTAGATTTCATAAGAATAGGAGGATCTATTAATATATTTTTAAGAAAAAAATATATGATAGATTATTATATATAGTATACTTCAAAAATATTAGGGGAGGGAAGGGGGGCAAACCCATATTTTTTTAAAAAACCATATATAATATACCATTATATATATAGTATTAAAAAAGTTGTGGGGGAGGGAGGAAGGGCCCCACTAACCCTAACTCCGTCCAAGGGTCAGAGGTGATTCATCGGGAACAATGTGAAAAGAGGACGACTGACAAAGCGAGAAGAAGAAAATGTTTAAGGCTAGGGTGAACCGGATTCCTGGCACATTTTTTGAATCACCGTAGATCTTACATCCGACAGTTCCAGATGCAGCAAGGAGCAACATGCCCATTAAATTTAGGCGAGAGCAACCGACGGTTGGTTCGATTAATTAATCGATCGGATAATTCGGTTAATTGATCAAATCGATCGAAAAAAATTTAACCATTATTCAAATTGAAAAAATTGATTAACTGATTTTTTTGGATTCGGTTAAGTGAATTCGTCATTTTAATCGAAAATAAAAAAATATTTTAAATTATTATTATAAAATTCACAAAATTTAAAAATATATTAAAGTAAAGATTAAATATATATTCAAAATTAAAAGCCAAAATTAAATTTAAACATGATAATAAGATACAAATCATTCAATAGTTAAGATACAAATCAAATTAAACAAAAATACATAAATTCATATACACAAAACAAATTTTTACAAAAAAAATTTAAAATATATAAATATAATAATTATTGGTTAATTCAGTTTTTAATCAAAATTTCGATTAATTAATCGTAACCGTCCAATTGATTTCGGTTAGTAATTTCTTTATCCGTTAACCGAACCGAAATCGAATCGAATAATTCGGTTGGGTTAATCAGTTAAAATTACGGTCGGTTAACTGACGGTTACGGTTAATTAGATAATCGTACTTAGCCCTAATTAAATTCAAAACTTAATCCTATTCTTATCTTTGAAAATCTATAAGTTGGAAACTTGGACATTATCAATCTTTAACTCATTATGTATAAAAACAATTAAACATTAATTATCTATCTTTAAAATAATTATATTCCAAAAAGTTACATTTAGATAATATATTTGTTTTGTGTGTGATGACAGCTGCAAATTTTCTGGAAAATGGTTATACTTTTTTATAGCTCTTTTACCTTATCCTCTTAGATATTTTTCAATTAACCTCTAAACTATTAGAATTCTCACTCACCATCAGTCAATTATTAAAAAATTACTTTGACGTAATACCAACTTTTATGTTAATTTTAACACCATTTATTTATCAAATTATATTCTCGACCTTTATTATGATGAGAGAAAAAATATGACAAAAATAAAATAGTGTTTTATGATTACTAGCGGCATATTTTATTTAATTTAGCTTTTATAATATCATTTTTTTAGTTTTAACTTTTTGCTAAATAAAATTAAGTAGTATTATAATTAAAATGGAGGAAAGTAAACTTGACAAGTATTGCCATTTTTATAATTGGAAAATGCTCCAACTGAGAGCAGAATTAGCTTTTAACAAAATAAGCAACAAAGAGACTTCTTCCAACTTCCATGTATCACCGAAAAAAACAAAGACTTCTTCCAAACAAATTAGATTCTATTTCTCAGACACGCACGCTTTGAACGAGCCCGACGGGCGCCGGCACGACCACGGCGGAGCTCTCAGTCCCACTGCAGCTGAGGGCCCGGAGAATCTTCCACGGCCCGCTCCTCCCCTCCCGCCACCTCTCGCTTCCCTCCTTCTCTGACTTCGTCGGAGACGCCCGCGCCTGTCGACGCTGCTGCCGCCACCTCATGTCCCTCGCTTCCATCGTCGCCGGTTTCACCACTGACACAAGCGCGAACAAGCGCCTTGTCGTCGGAGATGCACTCGAGGGCATCGATGAAGGTGAACTCGGCGGAAGACGAGGCGCCACCACGGGAGGGGACGGATCCGACGAAGCCCGTCTGAGCTTGTTGTTCTCTGCCGCGAGGCGCCCCGGCCGCTGTTGGATTGCGCCGACCGAAGCCGACCGCGATCGTTCCAAAGGTGGGGCTTCAGCTGGCGCCGCAGCAGCCGCCGGCGCACAATCTCGCCTTAAAGGGAGCAACTTTCCCTGAGAGAAGATCTCGGCCGCGGAACAGAGCTCTCCCCCGCCACTGGAGAGGTCTCCGGAGGAGAACTCGAAGGTATCGCCTGAAGAAGGCGGCGCAGGAAGGCGCTCGAGGCCTAGCTGGTGGGTGGCGATGGGGAGGTCGCGGAAGGAGACGCACACGTAGGAGTTCCCGCCGTCGGACGCGTTGCCGTCGTGGGCGTGGTACAGCAACTCCGCCATGGTTTGTTTGAGACAGTATTTGGTTTGGTTTCGGTTGCACTACGCTCAATCCACACGAGTGGGAGGTATTTAAAGAGAGAGGTCAAGGCGACACATTTTGAACCGAGTACGCCACTTCATTCTTTTTCTCCTTCTGCTGATATTTTTATTATGAATTTAATATAAGAAAAACTAAAATTGAAATAATGACGCACATATTTTTCCAATCCCCGATGTCAATTGATAACCCAATATATATATATATATATATATCATAAAAATATGGGATCAAAATTGTTTTATTTGATTCCACCTTTTCCTTATCAATATTTTTTCAAAGCATTGCAAGGTACGTATGTCAATAAGTCCAAATAAAATATGAACATTAAGCTGCACATTTTTATTTATATCAAAAAGATTCTTAGAATTGATAATAGGGAAAACCTTAAATACTGATCAATAAAAAGACAGTATAAAAACCATACTTTTATTCAAATAATCAAACTTTTTATTTAAGTAATTCCGCCGATCAGTATAAACCCATACTTAAATAAATACCGAATTCACAAATCGAGACATGTGCTGCTGCAATATAACACGTACTCGTTTTCGGAGGTCGGATATGTATAATTAAATGTTAATTCAAGCTGACCGCTCTCTAAGAAAATGATTGATTGGTTGATTTTATCTAATTTGTCCTCATGCAGGCGAGGCAAGGTAAGTAAATATTAAAGGGAAATAATAAAAAAAAAAGCGACATCTTCTGGAAGTCCCACATGATCCGATACGTGTTCCGTCCTTGTGCGTCTGAACAAGAAATGTCAATAACATGACCATGGAAAGGAAATAAAAGGAATAAAAAAAGAGAGGTGTATTTTAGGGTTATTTTTATGCTCCAATGTATAGTGGGTTGGTAGTAGAATGGACTTGCATTGTGTTGAAACAACTGTTTCTAGAGCATTGCTCTACAAGTAGAAATGTGTGAGTCCATGTCCTTTCCTTTCGGGTCAGAATGACTCAATTCTTTTTATTTGAGGTTTGAGCATCCATTCTCTAGAAGTTTAAGTTCGTGAAGTTATTCATAAAATAGAAAAAAAAACATACTTGAAAGGAAGATAATTCCCATAAATAAGGCAGGGTGTCATTTTTTTTGCCGTTCAATTTTCGATTAATAATTAGTTGATTATTATCGCCGAATAATTCATCATCCGATTTTTTATCAATTCAAAATTAAATTTTTTACTTATTTGGACCATAATAATTGTAGTTAAATTAATAAGATAAAAAAAAATACTCAATAAACAATTGTGGAGCTAGTACTATTTATAGAGGATTTCATGAAGTAGCTACCTACCTACATGAGACGACATCCACAAGAGCAACGCGGTTCCCATTACATCAAATTGGTTCCCAACTTTTCTCCATGTTGATATCACAGTCGCCGACGATCTCCATACTATCATTGTCAACGACACCCTCAATGGCTGCCTGTTGTCCCCATGTCATTGCCATCAATGACTTCACCTTCATCGTCGACTTTCCGGCAATTCGCAGTCGCCATGTCGAATGGTCGTTAGGGCACAGGATCCGTTGTCACTGTGTGAGCCGTGAGTGAGTTCGCTGTCGGCTCAAGATCTGCGGTCACCGCGTTGAGAGGTCATCGTCGGCACAAGATTTGCGTCGGCATGGGATACGACGACCCAAGATCGAAGGACGATGACATTGTGTGGGAAAAAGGGGGGGGACAACAGTGATTATGATTGGCAGAAGGATGACGAGCCGCATCGAGAGGTCGGCGGCAGCACAAGATCCGTAGTTGCACACATCATTGTGTCGCTGCTCGCTGCCGCCGGCGAGCACGCCGCTGTCGCTGCGCGCTGCTGCCGACGCCGACGCCAACGCTGCTCATCGCCGTTGTCGTTACCACTGCTTGTTGCCTGCTACCGCTGGATGATGCTTGTCGCTGGGGCAAATGAATGAGTCGGACACCCGATTCTGCGCTCTCTTCTGGATGTCATCCAATCTAGATAGGAGCCTAGTAAATTACGTCAAATGTCCTCCAACTTTGACATTTGCTCAATAATATCCGTCAACTTCACTTTGTAATATGAATGACATCCATTTTTTAACTCGTTTCACTCAGTGTCCACTTTACTTGCGATCGGCCGTCTCCCAATCACAGAGTTGACGTGGCGCTGACGCAACATCTTCTCTCCTCTCCATATAAACATGATAATGACGTGGTAATATTAAAAAAACAAAAACAATTCTCGACTCTCCTTCTTTGCCGCACTGGCAGAGATGCGCGTCGAGGGGGGAACCTACGTGCGTTGTCGGCTCACGCACATAGGCACCGAAGCTCGCACGCAGTCGACACTTGCGTTGCTAGCACAGCACCCAGGCAAGGGGGGTCACGGCAACCCCCCTCCCCCCCATTTGCATGCTTGCGTACGCCGGAGGAAATGTTTGCCGTCGCTCGATTGTTGGTGTTGTTGTTGTTGCCGTTACCCCGCCGCTGCCGCTGTCATTGCCATCGCTGCTACCATTCCCTGCGCCTCCCCCTGGACCATCGCCGCCCCCACTAGCTACGGAGGATTCCTCCTCGAACTTGATGGAGCGAAGATCAGAACCTCTGTTGGCGGGCTGCGCGACCTCGGAGGCTCCGACGATCGAGGATCTAGTGGAATGGAGAAGGGCTTGGCATATAGGGCGCTAGAGGGGCGGCGGAGGAGAAAGAGGGAATGACCACCGTCGCACGCTTGTCACGCGCCGAGGCAACGATCGCCGCTGCACGATCTGCCGACGCTGGAGAAGGAGGGTCGCCATCTTCGACGATCGTCGATTGTCGAGATGAGAGAAGACGTCGTGTCAGTGCCACGTCAGCTTCATGATCGGGAGATGGCCGAACATATATAAATAGGGCATCGGGTGAAACAGGTTAAAAGATAAAGGGCATTCGTGTTACAAAGTGAAGTTGGAAGGTGTCGATGGGAAAGCGGCCAAAGTTGAAAGGCATTTGAGTAATTTATCTGGTAGGAGCCCCATTAAATCCATTTACAGGGGGTGAGCTATTGAGCTACTTTTCACATAGACCTGATCATATTAATATATAATATTCTATTATAGGATTTAATGTGGTCCGTCCATCGCTTAGTAACGATTCGATTCAAAATGTGCAACTAAGGAGGAATGGCGTTGAGATAGTCCGGTTCGTGGATGCATGCCAATGATGATGAGGCCAGACAGAGGGAGGAGAATTGTAGGGGCGATGGGGAGTGGATGACGCTGTAAGCGTCTCCGGTATCAGCAATGGTGGGGATCCGAGGAGGAGGTGCAATCATATGGTTCAGCTACATACGCCGCGATGGAGGAGGACAAGGTGGTGGCCCTGGTGCATATCTCCTCTGTGAGCAGTGGGGATAGCAGGAGGACAAACGCGACAATGGCGACCCTAGAAGGGGCGATGCTAGTGTACAATGTGATCGATAGATGACAGGAGGACAATGCTAGTAAAGGAGGCAGCTACCACATAAACTTCGTGCAACCAACGGATGGGGAGCCCAAGATCGTGCCAGCGACGTCATTTACTCGCTAGGGTAGAACGGACGGGGGGAGCTCACGCGGTCACGAGGCTTCGTTTCTTCGAACGGCTCACGGGTGAACCGGTAGGGCTGAACGTTGCTCAGCATGAACCGGCTCCGTGACACGCTTCTCCCCATCGACGCATGATTCCCATCCGAGAGGATCGTCCGCCCAAACACCCATGTTTGGACGGATGGGCATTAAATCTTTTATTATAATATCTGTGACATGTTAATGACGAGAGTTCGATTCTTGAAATTTCCAATTTTGTCACTCGTTCAAATATCAAATTACTCCGTGTTATTAGTTTTAAATGGATCATGATCTAAGAAAATTAGTTTCATAATGATATATCATATATACTCTTGCTTCATTGCTTGCGTTGTGATATTTTGATATATACACTAAGTTTATTAATATTAAAAATATTTTTATAATTGTGAATTTATATTAAAAATATCTCTTACACATATAACAATTAACCAGTACAAAAAAAAAAGGAAAACAAAAACTGACTAAAATCTAGAAAAACAAAAGCGAGTGAAATTAATTGCTTTTTAAAAACAATACAAAACAAGTAATGGAAGAACATATTAAAATTTGAAGTCTTCCTACTCGAGTTAAAATAGTGATGAGGAGCATTCTATAAATATTAAGTCTGCATGGCAAGTGTGAAAACATATGGGGTCCAAAGACAAAGAAAGAAGGCAAAGCATATGGAGATCCTACCTTTAACTAATGCCGCCTGCAGCTTTTAGCCACCGTTCTAGAAGTTCTGAAGCAGAAACGATGGAAACACAGAACAAGGTGTTAAAAGGGAATCTGAAGAAGAAGAAGAAGAAGAAGAAGAAGAAGAAGAAGAAGAAGAAGAAGAAGAAGAAGAAGAAGAAGAAGAAGAAGAAGAAGAAGAAGAAGAAGAAGAAGAAGAAGAAGAAGAAGAAGAAGAAGAAAAGGGGCTCTGGGAGCAGTTCAAGAGAATCAGAACTTCCTCAATTATTTCTTCTGTTGTCAATTCGAAATTCTTATCTTCCACTTAATTCATCATACTTTCAACTCTAACGAATGATAAATAAAAAGAAGAATTAAATTTGAGGGATCAATCAATTCGAGTTGATATCTCAATCTTCTTTTTTCCCTGTGTAATTGCAAAGTAAATTCCCCATAACCTTCGGCTTCGTAGGGTGCGGTCAACAGATTTCTGTTTCAAAGAGCCATTTTTTTTTCTGTCGGTACAGAATCTTTATGCATCAAACGTAAATTTTTTAATTAATAAATTAATCACTTCTATGTCATTTAACTAAATATCTAGCAATCTCGATCATATCAATATGAACATGAACACTACAAGCATCAGATTTGGATCATAAAAACTCAAATTATATCGTGACTGATGTTATATACTATATTATCTAAAATTATTATATCTATATTCATCAAACTTTATATCTTAATTTATATTTTAAACACGTTAATTTATATTTAAATTAATTGAAAGTTATTACATTTATTTCATATCATTAAGTATATTATTATATTTCAATTTTTATATATTACAGTTGAATCGGGAATTCATTCGGATTGTCTTGGACCCGGGCAATATTTTTTTAAAACCTGATTCAAACCGGATCATGACCGAAAAAAGTCAACCCCGACGTGGAACGTACCCCTTCTAACTTTTCACTTCTTTAATTGTTACAGTTAAATGTGCTTCTTTTTAAATTAAAAGTAATTATGAAAACAGTTTCTCCTTGAATATGAATGATAACGCACTAATGATATGCAGCTTGTTCACTAAAAAAATGAGTTATTTTTATAAATCATCTCTAAATTATCATAATTTTTCATATTTAATTTCAAATTATGAACTTATTTTTTTCGATTTCTAAAATATCGTGATTTTTTAATTTGATCCTTTTATCGACTTCTGTCATTTTTTTATTTTTTATTTTTCTCATTTATAAAAAATCGAAAATACCCCTCTTCGACTTTATATTTTTGTTTCGATCTCTGTAATTTCGAGGAATATTTTTTTATTTTTCATAAATAAAAAAATAAGAAATATCGAAAAAATTAATAGAAGTCGATGGAATGATTAAATTGAAAAAATCACGATAGTTTAGAGATAAAAAAAATAAATTCGTAGTTTGTGTTAAATGTGAGAAATCGTGATAGTTTAGATATGGTTTATAAAAATAACTCCAAAAAAATTGATAACACTCCGTGGGTTAAGATTTAGACATCATGTGATTACTATGTTTGTGAATGGAAATATGTAGGTAGTGAGATATTGGGATTTTTTAAAAAATCCCGTTGTTAGTGTTCTCTCTAGACATTCCATTTTATATTGTCAAGAGATGGAAAATAAATTACTTTCATAAAGTTTATTTAGTTTACTTTTAGTTATTTTTTCATAATAAATTGTGAAGGGTATTGTAAAATTTAAATATTTGTATGATAAACCATTCTAACTAGCCGATAAGCATATGACTAAGAAATATTTAAAATGCGAATAAGATGAGTTAAGTACATTAATGAATAAATATTTATTATTAAATTCATAATAGATAACGAATTTTTGAATATTTTTTTACAAAGACTGGATTACTATATCTCGAGCCATCTATCATATAAATGTGATTTCATGAATAGGTCAAATTGATTTATTATAGTCCATTTGCCCCTTTTCTTCTTCACCGTATGGATGGTGGTTGGTGAATGTTGCTATTCTCCTTAAGAAAATAGCACAA
Organism: Pontederia crassipes; assembly: GCA_030549335.1. Taxonomy (NCBI): domain Eukaryota; kingdom Viridiplantae; phylum Streptophyta; class Magnoliopsida; order Commelinales; family Pontederiaceae; genus Pontederia; species Pontederia crassipes. Next base: position 3,015,824 of record CM060185.1, on the reverse strand, counting down.
CTATTTTTTTCTTAAAATATTTGTTAAATCTGTGTTATTCTAATATACTAATATACAGAGCACAAATACTATAAATTATAATAATATTGGATAACCTTAAAGATAATCAACTTCATAAAAGCAAAATAAAAATTTAACAATATTTTCATATTATTTTATATTTTCATCTATACAAATTGAGGTCCCAGTTGAACTTTTACTTTTAATTTATTTTTAGAAAAATGTGATACATTATACTTAATCCATTTTAACATATCAATGTTGGCATAATAATAATAATAATAATAATAATAATAATAATAATAATAATAATAATAATAATAATAATAATAATAATAATAATAATAATATTATTATTATTATTATTATTATTATTATTATTATTATTATTATTATTATTATTATTATTTTAACTTATTATTATTATTAAGTATTGTAAAATTGTTGAGGACAAAAATTTAACTTCTTGCGAATAATTATATTTTAAATATTTGCTTTAAAAACTTGCACAAAATAAATTATTTCGTCCATGTTATCTTAATTTTGAAAAAATGGGAACATGAGACCATTAACCTTGAACATATAAATTTAATAATATTTGTTTCCTTTATTCAAACTCTACCATGTTACTATTGAGAGAAAATAATTAATTATATTAGCTTCATATAGAGTTAGTTATGATTATAATTGATCTCTAATTAATTATATTGACACTTCTTTTTAATAATTTATATAAATAATGTAATAAAAAATATTTGTATATTATTATGGATTAAGGGTTAGGGTGGCCTTCCAGCCGGCCATAAGTTGTCCTGATTTTATTCAAACAATTATCTTTTAATTTTACTCATCCTATACCTTTTATAACATCTCATTTTTCTTTCATGTAGCAAGCATCAAATGTGTGACAAGAGAAACAATTAATAAACTCTTACTATTTTATAATAATATTAATAAAAAATTGAAATTTGCGCCACACATACATGTGCTTTATGCAATTTGTTTATGAGTCTTATAATCGAGACATTTTAGATTAGATTAGGTCAGACTTGTGCTTATCCTTATTCTTAATAATTTTGAAAAGAAGTTAGGATGGTTATAGCGAAACAAAGAATTTATGCCTTATCTAATTATATTTTGTTAATATGAATTTTGAATAATTAAAGCTATATATTTAAAGTGTGAAAAATTTTATTTTTAAATAAATAGTTTTTATGTATTGAATTTAACTCAACATTTGAATATATTCTTGATGCAAGCGTAAAATGTTCTTATACACGCAAATGACTATCGAGGCTTGTTGGTTGAGTTGTTTGGCATGCTATTTAATCCATCGAGATTGCAATTGGTTGTCAAGACTTGCCAATTGATTTCTCAAGGCAAGTGAAAGATTGTCAGAACTTGTGTAATTATGTCGAGCCTTATGACGGAATTGTTAGGACTTGTAAATTTTATTAAAATTACATTTTTTTTTCATTTTTGACTTGATAAATCTGCATAAATAATAATCACACTAAGATAGATCGCTGACTCTCAAATTTAACAACTACATTAATAAAAATTCGATGCATGCCATATCAATTTTTACAAAAAAATTATTAAAATATAAATCTACAAATGTGTTAGAGTTGGTATGCATTAGTTCTCATTATATTTGGATATGTTCGATGTATAATTTGTAGATAATTTTGTTAGATTTTTAAAAACTTAATAATCATTCCATTCTGATTATCATGTGAAAGTCATGTCCAAAATAGGATAGGTTAGTTGAAGTTGGAAAACATAATGATTGAGGGGACTAGTTGAAGTTTTGCTATCAGTTTGAGTGAATAATATTACCGATCAACCGATCGATTGATAAAGCAATAAGCCTTTTGCAATCGATCAAAGTGCCAATGATCAACGTCTTCAACGATTAGTAGGATCAATTAATTGATCGTATATTATCAAGAAAGTGCAACCAATTAGAGTGCATAATGCATAGTATCATATAATCTTTTGACACATAGTAGACAACATTAAAATTAACTAAAGAGACATTAAAAAAAGAGCACAAAAATGACTAGGGATTCAAGGGAAATAATAATGATAAAATTAAATCAGTTCTTCAAGTTTTTGGATAATTAATCTTCAAAATTGAATATTAAAAAAAGAAAAAAAGAAATATTAACTAATTTGTGCAAAATTATTGAATCCTTTCTCCATTCTTTCTTTTTTTATGTGTGCGCCTATAATTGTAAAGGAGAACATATTTATTTCAAGATCCTAGGAATTTTATTCTTCCTCTCATATTAAATAAAAATTTGTAAGTGGTCATTTATAAAAGAGATGTGCCTACCTTTAGAATAAAGAAAGGGAGGGAGGAGGTGAAAATGTTTTAGTATGAGAAGTGTGACTTATCATTCAAAAGTGAAGAAAATACGATGTGACGTAACTACTTTATCCCGTTTGAAATAAAAAAGGTGATGCTAGTGAATTTTGAAAATTCTTGAGATCAAGAAGTCGAAGCAAGACGTATATTAAAGTTTCGCCGAATCTCATCAACAACAATTCATGTCTCTGGAATTTCCATTTCTTATCTCACTTCTCTTCATGCATTGTTATTCACATTATCATTATACCTTACCTTGATTAAGAGCTTTCGAATATGAACATTGTAAAAAAAAATTTGATTTTATGCTTTTGCATTTAATCTTCTAAATCAATTTTAGTAATTTTTATGCATCAATTAGCATTCCCTCCCTTCCATTTTTGGTTCTTTGTAATCCAAGGTTTGTTGTTACACTTGACATGAAGTAACTTTTCTTTGATTCATCATAAGTATTTGTGTTAGGAAAATGATTTAATATCATATTTATATTGTTATGTCTGGTAGAAATTTCTTTTAAAAAAATACATGTGTTTTGATTATGCAAACTTTAAAAATATGGATCAAAATTTGAAATCCAAACGACATATATAAAAATAATTTAAATTTTTTGGAGAATCATATTAGAATAAAAAATTAGCTCATTATGATAATTATGTAAAATATTATATTAAAAAAAGTGCAAGTTTACCTACTTGTTAATAAGATGTTTGTACGAAAGAAAATGTAATGTAGAACGAACAAGCAAAACCTTCGTACACAAAAGGACCTGATGATAGAAAGCTTATGAAAGTACCTTTCCATGAGATTTAGACAATTGAGAGAAATGGATTGAATGATCTTAATATATAATCTTAATAAAATTTTTAAAAAATAGGGGCTAAGGACTAAGTGGGTCCGCCTTTACTCGTCATACTTCAAAATGCATCTAATTCAAGACTACGTAAATCAATTTTGATTTATGGGTCTAATCTATCTAAAATACTCGAAATTTTGATTCTGATTGATTTAAGTTCAGTGGTTACAGTATCAACAGAAACTAAAGTGATCAATAAACTAGGTACCGGTACGTGCATCGAGGGCACTCCATTCTCTCGGAGGAGGAGAAGTACTGAATCTATCTATATACACGCGTAGATTATTAATTTATTTCATACTGAATCGAGGGCTACTATTTCATACTTTCGTATGTAACTACGTATACAGATTACAGATAGAAGGAATTAAAGCTGCATGCATTGGGCATTGGGCATTGGGGGGGGGGGGGGGGGGGGCGGTGGTCGCATGCGTTGGATCTCTTCGCGTTCCCAAGATCCGAACTGCTCTCCCAATTCCTCGCCGTCAACGTCCCTAAATTTGGCGGGCGACGTGACCTCCAGATATAGCAGAAGCAACTTTAGCCGTCCATCTCCTCCCCGTGCGCGTATATAAAATATGCCACCACGCCATTTTTCATATCCAGAAGCTCTCCGATTCCCCGCCTGCCCCCTAAACAATGGCGACCAGGTCCTCGGCCCTCGTCGTCCTTGTTCCCATCCTCCTCCTCCTCGTCCTCCTCCCTTCCACCGCCGCCCACAACATCACCCGCCTCCTCGATCAGTTCCCACAGTTCTCCTTCTTCAACAGCTTGCTCAACCGCACGGGGATCGCCGCGGAGATCAACCGTAGATCTACCGTCACCGTCCTCGCCCTCGACAACGACGCCTCCGCGAGCCTCGCCGGCCTGGACCTCGACTCCACCATGAAGCACGCCCTCGCGGTCCATGTCATCCTCGACTACTACGACCCGGAGAAGTTCCACGCGCTCAAGCGGCGGACCACCCTCCTCACCACCCTTTTCCAGACCACCGGCGTAGCCGGCAACCGGATGGGGTTCCTGAACATGACCAAGCTGTCCGACGGCAGGATCGCGTTCGGGTCCGCCACGCCAGGCGCCGGGCTCGTGGCGACCTACGTCAAGTCGTTGGCCGCGAGGCCGTACAACATCTCGGTGCTTCATGTCAGCGGCGTTATCATCCCTCCGGGAATCGATGGCGCCCCCGTCGCCCCCTTCACGTCTCCCGTGATAGAGATCCCACAGCCACCGGAAGCCGCCACGCCGGGGCCGTCCGTGGAAGATACCGTGGACGACACCGTGGCCGATGCGCCAGAGCAGGACGCTCCGACCGAATCGCCATCGCTAAGCCCGGCAGCGGATGCCCCGGAGGCGGACTCGTCCCTGGCCTCGCCTACATCTACGGAGGAAGACGCTGAGGACGACGTGCCTTGGGAGACGCCGAAGAAGTCGTCGGCGGGCCGGGGGGCGGCAGCTGGCTCGACCCTTGTTCTGGCCATGGGAGCTGCACTGTGGCTTGCTCTTTGAAATGGTAATGCAGATGGAGATACGTGGACGACGGCACGACCCTGGGAACTATTTGTAAGCTGGATCTTTAGTTCCATATGTTTTGTGTAATTAAGTTACATGTAGAGGTGCTTCTGATATGAAGGTTCTCTAACGGGTGGTGAAACTATATATAAATATGCACGAAGATTGTATCGTCATGCATGGCTTAAACACATAACTCTGTAAATACATATGCATATATATTAGCATTAACGTGAGCTGAAATCTTCGCAATCTCGCGAAAAAATTATCACAATTCAGAGTTTATGAAACCCTTAAGATTTAAGAATCCGTTAATTCTACTCTGCACTCGTGATTAACAATTCACAGTCAGTATCATCATGGATATGATGCTTCTACTATTTTCCCAGAATTCAATAGTATTTTCCGAGAATTAAATCTCATTGACCTATTTGAAAATGGCTTATACGAACCGAGTTGGTTGGATGACGAATAGTCGATCTTGTAGTTTGAATTCCATCTCTCTTGAATCTGTGCTCATTCATTCCTCTTTATAAATTACTATATGAATTAAGTATTAATAATTTTCTACGTATACGCTTACATAACAAAATTTCTTATTCACGTTCTAAACTTCTGATCCTTGTAATATTGTGAGTACAATTTTAATCCCCGAGCTTATTGGGCCTCCGTAATGAGACAAAATTAAGAGTTATTTATAAAAAAATTTAAATAATAAAAAAGATAAAGTTGAATGATATTTATTTATTAATAAAATATTTAACATAAAAATTAATTGAATGAATATTTTCGTCAAAATGTATTTCCACCAACTTGTAATATTTAAAGTCACATCCCTTGTCTGCTATCTAGATTATCAATTAGGTGATAATCAAGATTATTAGAATAATTAAAATTATCGGTAATGAGTTATAGCCAAACAATATAATATGGTGGATCTTAAAAATTTTAAATAAAATAACTAATAATCTATCGAGATTATCTCATACCAAATACCTCTTAGTTATTCATTTATTTATCTCTCTCACGTTAAAAGAATAAACTAAAAAATATATTTGCTAATAATTTCCTACACGATTGTTAAAAAATGAGTTATTCACATTCTAATCCTTTTAATATTGTGAATTTATCATTCTAATGTGGATTGTTGGGCCTTCCGTAGTTATGTTCTAGGGACGGGTAGTCTAGTGGGCATCTTTTTAGTTAAATGGGGGAACTCTCTTGCATGGATTGAAGAAATACACTATAAATAAAACGGCCCAAGTGCACGTTTAGATTTTTTTTTAAACTTATAAGTGGATAAAAAAGTATTTAACTTTTTCTTTAGTTATCAGGAAGAAAATTTTAAAACTATAAGCTTTGTAGGATTTTTAGAAAGTGTGACTTTTATATATCTAAGTGTTCGATGTCTAATCTTTCTAATTCCTTGGTTTTATTTTTTCCTGTTTAATATAGCAATTTTTTGCTGCTTTCTTGTAATTTTTTCTGATGGTGATGGCTACACTGGGTAAATAGCACTAAAATTTTTGGAATTTAAGCCGTTGAGCCAGTAAAGATTCTGAAAGGGAAATTACACTTGGATCCTCCAATAATCTTTGGATCTTTGAATGATTTGATTAATAATGTGAACCAATTTTAAAACATATTCATTATATGTTTTTTTTTAAAAATTAATGTCAATAAATCAAAGTTTGTATTCGGTCAATGAATTCACAACCAATAACATTATTAAATACAATTAAATAGAACTCCCGGTACATTATATTCCTATTAGAATAGTTGCTGTAAAATTTCAGTTGAAGAACTTTACCTTTTATCACAATTTTAAATGTATATAAATATGCACAATCCTGATGAATAATACGTTTTCTTCAATCATATCTACAAACTTTTATAATATAACCAAGCGTACATTTGTTTTTTTTATACAATTCATATACAATTTCTAATTCATGGATTAACAATTTAGAGATATTAGGTCTACAACCTTTTCTTTTTTACTAGTTCATTACTCTTGTTATTTTGAGCAGAAAAAAAGAAGAATAAAGGCAAAAAAGCATAATTAAATATAACAAGGAAAATATAATTAGTTGGATAAAAAACATGATTAAAAACTGGTTTTATGACTTAACAAATAAACGAACAATGATTAAGTGAATTAATTATGATATCGTCAACTAAAGGAATATTATGACACTTTTTGACACAAAAAACTAAAATATTAATTAGCTAATAACGTTTTGATCGAGTCAAAATACCAGTGTGAGTGTTTAATAAATATTAAAAGTTCATTTAGAGGTTTTAGTACATTATAAATTGTTCCTAATAACTTATAGAGTATAACGATTTTATATTTTATTCCTATTATACCCTCATTCTTTTTAATATAAAAATTTATTTAATTTTTTAAACATCATATATTATTTTTATTTAATATATCACATCTTTAATTTTACTTAAAATCCAAACAAGTTTTTCTATTTTATGTTAATCAATATTTTTATTTAAACATTTTTTTAAAAAAATATTTTCATTCAAAATCAAATATTCTAAATTAATTATTATGGATACGATGCTTATAAGAATAAATATGAATAATTTAAATTAAATATTATATTTTTGTTATTGTATAAGTATACACTAGTTCAATCGCTATATTTACTAAATAATTTTTATCAAATTTATAAGTAAATCTTCATTGTTGTTCGCTAACCGTTATCCTCTAATTAAATTATTATTTTGGGGACGGATCCAAATAAAGAAAAGAGGGACGACTAGATTCAAACTGGTGACATTTCCCAAGGGTCATAATCATGAGATTACTAATAGACTAAGGAGAGTTTTTAGTCACAAATGACGTACAATTTTTATTTAATTATAGAGAGTCAAATGTAGTCTTTTACTTTAATTTATATTTTAATATATGTAACTAAAAAAATAAAAAAAATTTAGGAGGCAGGGCCCTTCACTCTATATGTGAGTTCGCCCATGGCTAGCCTCTGATCGAAATCGTTATCCACTAATTGAATAGTTAGCTTTGATAAATAGAGCCTATTTCTTAAAAAAAAAACTGTCTCATATATATTATAAAGACTTAACAACAAATTTCTTACTAAATAATAATTTGACTTTGTATACAAAATTCTGTTAATTTTAACTCTTACCTTCTTTATTAGTAGTGAAGCAAATTAAAAATTAGTTCCAATTTTATTGCTTGATGATGCCGCCAGATTGCGGAAGACTATTATATATAGGTAGAGTGACAGATGGCAATGATACGGATAAACAAGGAATAAAACAATCACTAAATTCTCTATGAACTTTAGAATTTTTTTCGGTAAGGAACTTTAGAATTTATCAGTGATGTCCATCTGACTAATTTTCTTGAGTTTGATAAGAAAAATAATCATTCTGCAATTTATTAAGGTCACTCTAATTGAAATTCAATGAAGGCATGATAAAAGAACTGAAGTTCAATTTGAAAAAAAAAATATTCAAAGTCTTATTATATTAATAAAGAAGAATTCTTATATTGGAACTTTAAATTAGTAATCAAACAACTTTTTTTATAACCTTAGTAATAATTCTTTTACAGAAAACTAACACTGCATAACTTGGATTAAAGTTTAGCTGTTAGTGGGTTAATCGTTTGATCGATTAAACAGTTAACAATGCTCATTTGGAACACTTTAATTCTTGCACGTTATGGAGTTAATTCTTGATTCCTCCCATTCACGAGATTTATGGGAGCCAAAATTACATCGAGTCAAATACACAAAAACGAAAAAGTTAAGCAGATAACTATGCATTTAACAGACTGAATAGGGCATTAATTCTCACCATTTGTGAGAATAAATTAAGAACATGGAGTGCGATAGATAGTCTGTCAATATCTGTGTTAAACCTGGCTTACAACTTGACATCATCATAAAATAAACATAGATTTGTAAACCTTATCCGATATATATCTATGCGCCTCCACATTGTTTCCGGCGACTGGTCTTTGCCGGAATTATTCGAATTCTCTTGGCCACACGAACAAAGTCCCTGTAATAAAATCGATAAAAAGAATATAACTTAATTAGAGACACTGCAGGGCAAGTATATGGCAAGTAGATTCGAATCCACAAGACAAACATATATATCGACTCACTTCCAGTTTAGATCACCGGCAAGGAGGAGGTCATCCTCCATGTCCTCGTAGGCCACCATGTACCCCGGCACGACGTTGGACAGGTCCAGACCCTGGCACCCGTTCTGATCCCGGCCGTCTCCGTCCTCTGGGTCCACGAGTATCCGGCGCAAAGCCCTCGCAAAGCTCTCGTAGCTGTCGTGTTTGTTCAGGTAGATCCGGTGACATATCGACCGGCCGTCCAGAACAACGGTGACCGGCGGGACGACCGTGGACGCTACATCGTCATACACGGAAGAAAGCGCTAACAGCTTCCGGTCGGCAGGAGCTAACGACGACGACCTCGACAGATTCGCACTTGAACCGGCACCGGCGCAGCCGCTGAATCGTTGGGGAAAGGGGCTGACACCCAAGTACAGGCTGCTGCCTCTCTCGTCCCAACGCCTCTTGGGCGCTCCATGGTGCAACTGGATCTCTTTCATCATCTTAATTTCGGCTCCAAGTGCCAAAGAAAGTGCGTGCACTGTGCAACTGCTGCACTGCTAATTCAGAATAAAGGATATATGCTGGATTCGTTTGCTCAGTGCCTTGAGCTATTCATGAGAACAAGATTACTAAGCCTATAGAAACATGCATACACTACTGCTATTCATGAGAACAAGATTACTAAGCCTATAGGAAACATGCATATACTACTAGAGAGAGAGAGAGAGAGAGAGAGATGATAAAAAGGATGTGCCTTGTGGTGTGGGGGGGGGGGGGGGGGGGGGGGGGGGGGGTTATATAGAGAGAGAGGCAAGGGGGGGATCAGGTGTGTAGGGGGAAAGCTTAATTAGCTGTAGGGGTGGGGGGTGGGGGGGGGGGGGGGGGGGGGGGGGGTCGCTTGAGAGTGAGAAAGGAGTACACGAGAGCTGGCTTGTGTTGGGGATGACTGCTACGCTGTGTTAGTTGTTGGGAAGTGTGGAGTAATTGGCATTTCGACCGATACCGATCATGTGTCTGTGTGTTCTTTGATCTTATAGGGATTGGAGGAAGCCCGTAAAAGAAACGTTTGTTTCCTCATAGTAATCCGTGGCGAGGGTTCGCGACAGCGCTGCGGTCGCCGAACGCCTTGCACGGTTGACTCTTTGGAGTCATTGGGGCCTCGACCCTTGAGATGTGCACACTGCATGCTGTGTCAGTTACTCTTTCTTATTCTACATCCTTAATTCTCCCGTCTTCGAGATTAATTAATGATTAATTATATATACGTGATTGTGTGGCAATACATGGTTACTGCAGGCATCAAACTTTGTCTTTGTTTGTATACTATTGACGTTTGATGGTAGCTCTGGTAAACCTAAATAATACTGAAATGCAGAATGATCAGACCACAAAGTAATTACAAAACCATGGAACCAACCTGGAGTTGTGGCTCAAGACTTTGTCGCCATTTTGCACACAACAAAAGTAAGTGCTCCACTTCTTTTTTTTTTTTTTTCTTGAAGCGTCAACTAAGTTGGCTATATGCGATAACTCGTGCAGTAGTCACAGTACACGTCTTCTTTTTCGCTGAGTTCTCAAGTCACCTCCATTGTCTCTTCTTCTTCTTCTTCCTCCTCTTCTTCTCTCATGCATATATTTAACCTTCTTTCATACGGTAGAAAACACAACATCCACCATGTGCAGAACAACTAGGCCACAGCTGGGAGGAGGACCAAGGAACAATAAATTCCAGAGAGACAGAACGAAACTATATATTTAATGCTCATGCAAGCGTCCGACGAGACGGGACCCGCACGTGCGGCACCGTCAACCAAATATGCTCTCTCGGGATTTGAGTGTGCTTTCTCTGCTGTTGCTGAAAACCTTGGCAGTACTGATTCGTTTAACAGTCGTGCTTCGAAAAGGATGCTTATTTGATGCCCCTTCACTTACAACTAGGAGTGGTCCAACGTCTCAACTTATTGTCTCCTAAAGATCAAATTTCGAATCAAGGTCATGTGATTAATTCAAGCGGTCAAACTCGAATTTTTATGGAAAATAATTGCATGTAAGTATTCTTTATTCTTTTTCTTCTAATTTAAAAATCTTTATGTTTTACTGTACATGGTTGGTCTTCCTTTGTGATGTGGGCAAAGATGTATGTCGAATATGTTTAAGAACTTCAAATTGATGACGATACATCAAACTTATTCTTGTCTGCGGAACCCAATATTCGAATGCACAATATCTTTGGTGTATATATTTGTTGAAGTCATTTAAATTTGCTAAGACAAGGACTTGTTTAGAACCAACGTAAAGGTCATCCATCTCCAACTTACTAGTTTTATCTTAGGATTGTAATAAAGAGTTAGGGACGGACATCTAAATGCTACAATCTATCAAGTGTGATAGTGAGTTTTCATTTTACGCGTCACAAGAAGATGAAATATTTGTCACATTTTTATAAGAGTGTTCACGAGTCAGGTGAACAAATCTGACCCGACCCGACCCGATCCGACCCGTTCGGATCAAGTGATCGAGTTATCCGACCATCCAAATTTTTTTTTAATTTTTTTCTTATCATTTTATATTTTATTTAATATAAAAATATTATTTAATATTATTTGAAAAACATAAAATATATTTTTAACTATTTAATATTATTTCTGTACTTAAAATGTTTTATTTTAATTTTTTTTAAAAAATTAAATCAAATATAAGTCTTAAGTTTAAATAAAAAAATAAAAAAGTCAGATCAATCGGGTAGGGTTGGTCAAATCGAGTTGGATTTTTGCAACCCGTATCGGATCGGGTCGGATCCGACCCGACCACCGATCCGAACCGATTCTGATCGAGTTGGGATCATCGGGTTCACAAGTCGACTCGACCCGGTGAACACCCCTACACTTGTATTTTGGATAAATTATATGCGTCATCTTTCAACTTTGGACGATTCATCACTCTAACTTTGGTATATTATATTATTTTCCTTTGTGACGAATTTAATCGGTCGCAAATTGTGAAAAAAGTTAATAAAAAATTAAAAATAATATATTATCAAACATATTTTAATATTTTATTAGAATTTTGGATTCTCGAGATCCGGTTACTATATAATCTTCAAATATTTTTTTCCTTCAAAATTTGGGACGAATTTTGTATCTGCATTACTTATCCGCATTACATCTCATTTTAACTTAGTCGTGTAAGAACAAAGCGTAATTCGTAAATTAAAAAAGGTCTTCAATTTCATCGGGAAAGAAAAAGTAGATTCACATCAGCACGTCGTACTATTTCTTTCTTTATTCGAAACGGAGTTGTGCACTGTGATGGAAGATGCAGCAAGCAACTATGGAGATTGCGACTTCACACGGCGATACGGACGGGTGCCAAAGATGAAAGGAACTGTTCTAGTGGGAGTTATTTCTCATGTGATTAAGGAAAGATTAGGCGATTCAAGATCCGCTGTTATCTTTTGTACAAAGGTACAGATCTCATCGAGGTAAACGATTACGAACAATATAAACACGATTCTGAAATCTGCATTACTATGAGTCGAATTGTTGGATCCAAGTGACTAATCTCATATAAGTATTTCTTATTAATTATGGCTGAGGTTTTTTTGTGGCCAGCCTCTTCTGCTATTGTCCGATTCAACTGTTATCTTAATGCTAACAAAACACTAATGATATTGTTGATAAAAGGATTCTTGAAATTTATGATTTTCGATGTTCAAATTAAGATATTCTTAGCCTTTTCAAAATTTGAAGTATTTACAGTCTACTCAGGACCAAAATTTGGACGGTCTGGATGACTCAGAAGATTGGGTAGAAATAGTATTTATGTTTTTTTTTTCTAGAAAAAGAGAAATTAGAGTTTAATTGTTGTTTTTTGTTATGTTGGAGAAGTTAATAGTTGGGCTGGAGAGGGCCAAAATAACCGAAGGCAGTAACACGGCTAGTTCTTGCCCAGCCCAATGCTGTTCACCCACCATGGGCGTGCAGAAACAAGTTGGTATAAGGCCACTCGAAGAAAAATAACACATTTGATTAAATTGTTGATGGTATGCAAAAATTGATATAAAAATCTCCCTTTTTTTCTTCAATTGTGTACATTTATCATACAAAATAAGTATTAAACACTGTATTTTAATTGGAATAAAAGATTGTGATCTTTCAAGCTTATATATGTAACACATGAAGCTTTGGAATCAGAATGCGAAGGATTCCTCCAAATCATCCACCACTTCTCTATTTAAAGAGCGACCAGGACAACAGCAGCACCCATGGCGAGGCCAAGCGACGTCGCCGTGGCAAGCGCACGAGCCGCACCTGAGTCAAGCGTGTCCGCCTCAGCCACACCTGGAGCAGGCGCGTCCGCGGCTCCTCCCTCGGGAACGGGAGCGGATGCGATGGTCGTTATCGGGCCTCCGGCCACCGGCGAGGCTGCGCGCCCCTCAGGACCTTCGGCTGGCTCGACGACGCCGCCGGACGCTGGGGCTTCCCCGGTGGTGTTCGTGGTTGTGGCGCTCGTCTCTGGGGCCTGGGTTGGTGTTGATGCGGTGGTGCTTGTCTTTGGAGCTTCCGCCGGTGCTGTCGCGGCACTGCTGGACTGGGGAGCACTGGAAGGAGTGGTCGCATCGGTCTTGGGAGCCTCCGCTGGGCTTTTCTCGTTGGTCTCTGCGGTGGATGGAGCGCTGGACTTGGGAGCCTCTGTTGTAGAGGATGGAGCGATGCTGGCCTTCGGAGCCTCTGAAGTGATGATTGCGGAGTTGGCGCTGGCCTTTGGAGCCTCCGTTGCCGAGGTATTATCGTTTGCGGCACTCGTCTTTGGTGCTTCAGCGTTTGTTCCGGCCGCTGTAGGCGCTGGCGAGGACTCGCTCTCAGCCGAGGTGGTCACCGCAGGCGTCGAATTCCCGGAGCTGGAATCCGTGATGACGGAGCTCACTTGGAGGACAGAGAGGTTGTAAGGCCTTGCAGCGACGACCTTGATCAGCTCGACGCCGGGTTTACCAAACATCATGGTCTCTTTGCCGGGTTGAGTGTAAGCAACGGGTCCAGAAATGCTGTTCAGGGTGGTGGCCGTGGTGTGGAGTCTGTCGAGTTCGTAAGGGTCGTAGTAGTCGAGGAGGATGTGCATGCCGACGGCCTTCTTGAGGGCGTAGCCGGAGAGGGAGGAGAGCGAGGAGATGGCGGAGTTGTCGACGACGAGGACGGTGACGGCGGGGCGATTGGCGATCTCATCGGAGAGCTTGGTGTCGGCGAGGTACTTGAGGAAGGTGGAATACTCGGTGTAGTCCTCGAGGATCTTAGCAATGTCGAAGGCCACGGCTGAGGAGACGAGGAGGAGGAATGGGACGACGAGGAGAAGGGATTTGGAAGCCATTTTTATTTTTATTTTTTTTTCTTTTTTTCCTTTATTCTTCTTCCCCTAAGGGCTTTATTATTCCGCGATGGAAAGGAGCCACTAGGGATAGAGAAGGGGTCCGAGAGAATGAGGACGAAGGACATGATATATAGCAGAGAACGAGAGAGAGAGAGAGAGAGAGAGAGAGAGAGAGAGAGAGAGAGAGAGAGAGAGAGAGAGAGAGAGAGAGAGAGAGAGAGAGAGAGAGAGAGAGATGTTTCCCCTCCAAATCTGCGTGGCCATGCAACTTTGGTTGGACGTCCAAGTATTAGGTATGGGAGGGCAAGGGAGGGGAATGGGAACTATTCTTTTGGATGGTTTTCAGGTGTTTGATCTCGTCAATCGCCAACAGAACGATGTGTATGTTGGAATGTTTACTAATTGGAGATCTATTGCTGCACTTCCAAATAATGGCCGAAAATAAATAATATTTATTTTGGTGACCTTCATTCTCATGTAAAAAAAAAAATATATATCACAGGGTTACTCGTAGAAAAAACTCCCCACAGTTTATAGATTAATGCTAAATAGATTAAGTGAAATTTATTGTTTTATATAGAAATAAACTCTGAATTTAAAAAAAAAAATGGATCATGTCATATCGTGTCGGACAGATGATAGCGTATATCGTATTTGACTGTGTCGATTATTGATATTATGGTCACGCGACCCTTTTTCCGTCCAAGATTTACATAAGAATATCATAATATATAATATTATGATTATTAAATATATAATAATTTTTTATATACAATACAAATACAATACATTATCAATTTTAATAGTAAAAAATAAAAAATATGTTACGTCGGATTAATGCCTATGCTCCTTCGGCCCGTATCAGTATCCCGCTGGTGCGATACGGTCTGAACTAAATAGCGTGTGGGCCTGGACCTGTGAAGTCCACCTCTAGTACACTCCAATAAGAAATGTATTTTTATTTTCAGTTTTTTTTTAAATGAGAAACGAGACCAAAGTCCAGTATGCCAATTGCTGGGCCTCGCTTCAATTTTAAATGGGCTCTTTATTGTGTACATCATGTCCTCTTTTTTTTTCCGGTGAATAATCATATTAATTTCTAATCTATAGCGTGTCTAAAGTTCAAGCCCAATAAAACGAGCGCCCAAGACATCCTATTACGTTCATAAATACTCCTTAAATTTTATTTTATTTTTCTGAGAACGACTGGTGTAGAGAGGAACCTTTATCTGTTAGATTGATTTTATATATATTTTTCTGTTAATTAAGTGATATAGTTGATCAGTAATAGTGGATTGTTAAATACTAACTATCAAGCCATTTACTTTGGAGTGTTGGAATCCGACCAGCATCCCATTAATTTGGATTCAAGACTCCAAAATTTAGTCTCAATTTAGATGTGCAACATTCTTCTTTAACCTAATTGGATTTGACATTACAACAAAAACGTAATCAAATAGAAATAATTAATCTAAAATACAACAAAAGACTTCGTAGCATATAAATTTCAAGATAACTTCAATTAGACCATGGACCATATATAAAACATAGACTCAATTTAGGGTTCAAAGACATAAAAAGTTTGTATAAAAGTTTATGACTCAAGGCCCATAAGACATACTCCATATAAGAGTTCAATGTACAACATAAGATACCTTGATTTATGAACCCGACTCCTACTTGTGCATTCTTCCTTATGAGGGTTCTCCCGTCGAGCCTAAGCCTCCTCCATATCTGTAAGGATCTGAGGTATAAAAAAAATTCTTCTGATAGAGTATGTTGAGGCACATGCATGTTGTTAATCTATGATACGAATATAATGACATATAGATAGTAACATAATAAAAACATAGAAAACATGCATGCTATGAAATACTTATGCACTTTATATGACATGTGAATAATCATCTTGACAAGATAAGACAATCATATAATATCATAAACAATATGCTAAAGTATATCGTACACTTATTTTGCTTAACTTTAACAATTTCGTTTATAACATCATATGACAATGGAATATACATTAACATCATTTTGATGCATACATCATCATCTTCATCATATTGTTCCAAGTAATTTCATTTTAGTCATATATTATGACAACATCATCTTTTCATCTTATATATTTAATTAGATATCTTCTTATCTTGATGATTGAGAAGTCTATGTTGACTTGTCGATCTTTGGCTAGCTAGATGCATGGGAATCTATTGTCCCATTGGAAATGCTACCATTTGGGGGGGGGGGGGGGGGGGGGGGGGGGTAGACTCGCTTCTTTGGGAACAATACATTTAAGCTAGCTAGTGTAGAATTAGTTCCCATCGAATGAAAACAACAAAACACCTTAATCAATTCATTTTTTAATTACTTTCATCAATACATGCAATCGATTAGCACATGTGGCAAGTTTTAACCATGCTTAAGGTTCTTCGGGCATTATAGTTCTAAGTGTAAGCAATCAACATCTTTATTAAATCAATGCATACTTTAAAACTTCTCACTGTATGGTGTAAATGGGGAAAATTTGAGTAAAAATAGGGAAAACTCGGTTGTTTCCTCGGGCACGACCGCGATACTAAGAGCATGGCTATGACCTTTAGGTACCCTCATGCTCACTACTTTGAGCACGTAACGGCCCAAGACTAAAAGAAGCATGAGCCCACTATAACATTCATGACCATGGGAGGCATGGTCGTAACACTATGCTAGCATGCATTAACATTTTCACAGTCTAAAAGTGATGGAAATGGTAGACTATAGTAGTCGTGTCATTGGAGTGGAACAGTCATGGCCCAAACATTCTAAAGAAGATAGTGAAGACATGAACATTAGAGCGGTTGTTACCATGGATGGAATTGTCTTGTCTTGATGTGAAATTCAAAGGCTGGGTATTTCCAGCCCACTATAACAGCTATTCCAAGGGATGGAACGATCATGACCAGCTTATATCCATGAGAAACTGACCTTGGAGCGGTCGTTCCTAATGGGCTCACGGCCGTGTTCCCAAGCACTGTCACATTACTAGTGCATATAATTGTAGGATTATTTTCTCAGTTCTCCTCTGAACTATGATATTTTTTTGTGTTTGCCCCTAACTTTTGAACTCATCATGAACTATGCCGCATTTTCTGCTTTAGTCCATCCGTCTAATTTTGTCACGTGACCTGCACCGAAAAGGTGGCTGACTGGGCTTTCTCATGGATCAAAGCATATCAGCTCGCCGAATTCGTCGATCGAATCGGGCGCCCCAGAACAGTCGGATCATGAAAAAAAAGCCCCTAGCTGCTTTTCCAGACCGGAGAAGGGCAACTACTGATTGTCATTATTTTTAATTTATGAAATAGCTAAAATATCCTTCTTGTATCATTAATATATTAAAAACAAAAATGGGGGCGGCATGAGATGATACGAGAAGGGTATTTTAGTTATTTCATAAATAAAAAAATGAAAATAACAAGAAAATTAACAAAGCTTGATAGATAGACCAAAGTGAAAAATACGACATACTTCAAGGGGGCGTTAAAGGGGCATTATAGTGTCATAGTTCCTGAAAGTTTGAGAAAATAACCCTTTTATTTTAGGATTTAATGTAGGAGCACCCTGCTCCCATTTTCTTAGCCCTTGGATCGTGAATCGAGGGCTGAGATTCGCGTGCATATCTCAGCCCTCTGAATCACGATCGACAGGTGAGATTCGCTTTTTTTCACATTTCTTTGACGTCGTCTGGCCTAACGCAATCCTCCACTTTTCCTCCTCGCCTTCTCTCTCCTCACACGTTGCTCGACCTGCCGACGTGTTCGCCTCCTCTCCTTCACTCCTTCACTGATGCTCGACCCACTCCGATCCCGCTCGATCTCACTGATGCTCGACCCGCTCCGATCCCGCTCGATCTCACTGATGCTCAACTGCACGAGGTCGTTCGACACTGCCGCCGCTGCTTATGCGAGGTTGTTCGCCTCCGCTGCTTGCATGAGGTCATCCACCGCTCGATCTCACCAACATCGCCTCGTGACCACTCGCCGCCACACCACTAAAAACCCCCGCGGACACTCGCCGCCGCCGCATGCGCGAGGTCGTTCGTTGCCACCGTCTGCGTGTGGTCTTTTGCCGCTTGATCTCGCCGCCGCCTCACGACCACTAGCCGCCACTGTGCAAGGTCGTTTGCCGCCGCCTCTTGCGTGAGGTCGTCCATCGCTCGATCTCGCCGACGCCACCTCACGACCACTCGCAACACTAAATTGGCTTATCAAATTTGAAGTTCTTGCAATTTTTCGAGTAGCTCCAGTTCCCATGTCCCATATCGTGGCATTTGGTAAGATCATGTAAAATAATATGAGTTTTAACAACATGAGTTTTTCTAATATGAGTGTTAACAACATGAGGTTTTCTGTAATTAGATCTTGTAGTTTCAATAAGCTTGACATTAATCAGATAGACAACTCCTCTCAACTTGTGCAAACACAGTCTAAGCACACTTCACTACAATGGACACCAAGTTGAGAAAACTTGCAAACATTGACGGTACTAATGAGAATGCAGACAAGATCTACATCAAATATGCACACGTGATATCTTCAACCCATAGTACGTCGTCGTGTTTGTGAAGCTTGTATCGGCTCAGCATATAGATGATAAATGGAAATCACACAACAAATTAGGAACAATGAAAATAAATGAGAAATAATGGAAAAGAAATCCAGAGTACATTTCATACTGTTTCGCATGAAATCCAAAATGCATTACATCCAACATATTAAATTCAAAGTACATTACATCGACAAATTAGATGTTGAATCAATTACATCCACAAATTACATTTTCCACGAGCAGCATAGCGATGTTGAGGCATCCAACAGACACTTGAGGGCTTGAGGCTGCCGGGGACGTTAAGGTGGTGAGGCTTCTTGATGCGTAAAATGATGTAGCAAAATAAAATCGCTAGCAAGTGCACTAGTCACTCAAGTAATATAAAAAATAGGAGTAAGAGTGTCGAACCTACGAGAAATATTATTAATTCAATATATGAATTTAAAAATTAATAAGAGAGGAAAAACATGGATTTTGAAAATGGGTTTTGTAATTATAAAAGAAAATAAAGAAAATAAGATAAGATAATGGTGTTGAAGTTATGCCTTAGGATGAAAATAGATCAGGATAAATATTTGAACCATAAAAGATAAATTTAATCTTCAAAAATGGATTAGAGTCTCCCTAAAGTAATTTAACATAATTAGATTGTGGTCTCCACGACTGGCATCCCTCAACCTAAGCATGCAGAACTATCTTAATTTAATAAGAATTGAGGTCTACACGACTGACATCCCATCAAATCATATTAAAATTAAGATGCATTAAATTAAATTTCCTAGACTATTAATCACTCCATAAACTAGTATAGATTAATAGACCACACAAATTTGATTCTCCACACACTAGTTACCAAATTTATGCCAATTATTAATTTCATATAAAATTAATTAAAATTAGTATAATGAATTATGAAATTAAACACTCCACAAACTGGTATAGCCTAATTAAAAAATCCAATTAACTAATATAAAAGCATTAAGCATACTTAATAATTGATTAGAACAGATTAAAATAAATAAAATAGGGTCCAAACATTTCCCTTCAATTAATAATCTCCTAAAATATAAAATCTAAAAATATGGAGTTCATCCTAGAATTGTAGAGAGATAATAACAAAATAATAATAATAATTGGAAGAATTACACCCAAAGTAAAATCAGGATCCTCCGATGTTGTCGGAGCGTCTGAATCAACCGTCTGATCAACTCTCTCTCTTGGTCGAAGTCTGCAGAGCTCACGATTCGTCGTAGAAGAAAACCTCACTTCAAAGCACCAGTTGGGACGATGGCTCTCTCCTCTATTTATAGGGTGGATGGCCTTCAATTTAATCATGGTCGTGATATCGTACGGTCGAATTTAATTTTGTGAGATAAAACTTGAGTTGATTACGGCCGATAAACTTTGTTTTCCTCTCTGAATCTCGGCCACAAAACTTTGTTTGCAACCTACGATTGGTTGATGATTACGACCGATCCTTGATTAATGATAACTTTTGTACCCCAAAGATATCAGCCGGTAAGGATAAAACTCTTTGATTTTGCGACCGATAACTTGATTAATATGGTGTTTCTCGGCCAAAAAACCTCTTGTATTGGTGTTGGAGTTATCGGGCGATAAACTTCTTTGTATTTGATTTATAGTTCTCGGGCGATACATCACATTGCATATGAATTTCGGCCGATACATTAATAATTCTTTTAATATAATCCATCGGATAATTGTGTATTCGGCCTTTCCTGCAAAATAATTATCAAATTTTAATTAATCCGTCCACAATTAAAATATTCAAAGAATTAACAATAAAAATCGATAAATCCGGAATTATGACTAAAAGTGACTAAAAATGATGCATGCCATGATCAAATTATAGAAAAAATTAATTAAAATAATAAACTAAAATATGTTATATTTTGCATGCATCAAACTCCCCCGAGCTTAAAGTCTTGCTTGTCCTTAAGAAAAAATTCAAAGCAAGGCTTAAGAAAATTCCATCATAGCGTCCACATTGTCAAGTGACTAATTTTCTCACACAATTCTTTTGTACATTTACTACTCAGCATCTCACCATTTTCATGCACTTAGCTTCATAGAGGTTCTGAATACTACACAAATTTAAACAATATCAAATTCAGCCTTATAGAAAATAAATTGTCTATCAAATAATAGCATTAATATTGAACGCATAAGTACTAATTGAGCTTAACACTTTTTTTCTCTCTCTTTTTTTTTCATTTTAAAAGTTCTAATCTTCAAGCAAGATTGCACAAGGAAGTCCATGTAATGGGATTTAGACTGATGACTCCCAAACCAGATGGCCTTAGGGCAATAGGTGATAATGCACCCATCGAGTTTACTTGTCTGAACAATCAAGGTTCTGAATGAAGAGTTCGAACTTCGCTATGATTCTGTACTCATGTGCTTCTCCATATTCCACAAGATTGTCCTTGTAGCAGATTTTCGATCGACGGATCCCAGAGCAGATGCTCTTAGGTCGCCAGACATAAACCCTTACGGATCTAATTACCCGAACACACCTTGATTCCGGATAACACTTTTGTGCCTACACATAACTTTATTCAAACTTTTTTTGTTGGCGTTTAACTAACCCTTCTTTTTATTCTCTCTTTTTTTTATAAGCTCAAAATGTACTTAATATGGTCAATAAAAAGGCTACTACTCTCAAGACTTAACAGAAAAATAAAAAAGACATGAATATGATTTTGTCGTCTAGACATTCATAATTCTACTTAGCATAGGTACATAGTCCATAAGTTTAATACTGAAATATAATTAAAACAGTAAGACAAGAGTTTGTAAGATGGTAGCAGAAATAAATGCATGCAATGATATTTTTGAGAAATTTTTCAATTTTTCAAATTTTCAATAGCAGTGATAAGAAAGAAAAGCATTCAAATTTCATCGGTTAACAACATGTCTTTAAACTTTTACTTAAAGATAATTAAAACAGTAAGACAAGAGTTTGTAAGATGGTAGCAGAAATAAATGCACGCAATGGTATTTTTGAGAAAATTTTCAATTTTTTAATTTTTTTATTTTTAGAAATACATGCAAACATAAGCAGATAAAAAGAAAAATAAGAGAAAATGCAATGCATGAAATGCAAATTCCCCCAAGCTCCAAAAAGGGAAAGTGATACATACTCAATAAAAAGGAAAAATAAAGAAATAAAAATAAAGAAAAGGAAAAAGACACAACCGGATTTACTGTCTGTGGGGTGACGATGATGGATGGTAGCCGAGATATCCTTGCCGCATATGATACTCATGGATGCGCCTCGTCATGCGAACATGCTGATTCTGAAGGAATTTGAAGTGACCCTGACGATCATTCATATTTCTAAAATCGGCTTGGATGTTGGTCAACTCTTGAGCCTATCGAAGTTGCTCTTCTTGAATAGCGTGCAACTGCCTTATCTGACGAAATTGCTCTTCCTAAAAAGCGTGGAACTCTCTTGCCTGACGAAGTTGCTCATCGTACATTGATTCCCATAAGTTTTGCATGAAAGCATAGTTAGGCTGAGGTGGCGGAGGCGGGTAGTAAGTTTGCTCTAGGGCTGAAGTGAAAGTAGGCTCTGGTGCTATATAGTGATTCCGCACAGGTTCCTGTAAAAGGACAGATACTTTCATCGGATCGCGTTTCTCATGAGTGGCCGGTATGAATGAGGAATCTGAAGAGCTCTCTTGTGCTGGAGATGGAATCAGAGAAGGCATCGGCATATAGGGTGAAAGGGCAGATGCCTCATGTCGGGAAGCTGCTGGTGATACAACCTGGAAGACTTGTGACTGTTGAAAGTACTGTTGAGCTGCCGCATAATCAGTAAAATCAAACCAGAAGAAGGCTTCATCTTGGTGTGGCTGATCAACTGGGACAGATGGTCCTGTAGGTGAGATTAATGGAGCCGCAACCTGCCTAAAAAGAAGCCAATTATTTGGATTAATTGGCATAAAAGCATCTCGATCTGAGCAAGGCGGCTCCTGATTGTGACCTTTAAAAATAAAAACTTTGATCCTGAGTTGTTGGTCTTCACGAAACCCATAGCATGAATGGTCCTACGAGTGAGGTGGGTGTTTCCTGGCACAGCTTCAAGATCATCTAAGTGAAGTTGTAAGTGCTGAGCAATAGGTGTGAGAAGGGCGCCCATATTAATGCTACTACCACGATGAGTAGTGCGGCGCTGGAATCGACGAATGATGAAGGCACCCACATTAATAGGAGTCCTGTGGAGCATGTTGTGGATGAGGTATAACTCTCCCTCTGAGACGGCACCATCATTATCACTGTGTCCACTTAAGGTGTTGGTTAGCATGTGATGGACGTAGTGCAAAATAGGATTTTGAATTGAGCTATTTTTAGTTGTGTTCCAAACCAATCGATCTTCTTCTGTTATCTATTTCCAAAAAGTTTCTACATCAAAGTCATTAGGTACAGAACGAGATCCATGATTGACAAATCCATAAATATTATTAATCTCTCCTAGAGTGAGTGTAAATGGTTGCCCATAAAGTTGAAATGAAATGCAGGGCTGATCATAATTCCTGCCATCTAAATTAAAGACCTCTAACGATTAAAGAAAATTCATAATTAGTACTTCATAAGTTGGCCACCAGGAATGCACAAAGTCAGAGAGTCCAATCTGAGAAAATAATAGATGAATATATGCAAATTATACTCCCTGAGCAATTCGATATCTGAAAATCTGGTGGCATGAATTCGAATCTCAGACATCCGTTCATATCGAGCTTGATACTCTGGCCTGGTCAAAAAATAATCTTCGGGGTAGGAAATTAATTGTGAGGACTGTGGGACCGGCTGAGCATTCGGATGTTATCGTTCGCAACGTCCTCTCCATATATTAGCAAATCCCCTCATTTTGAGTACAAAGAAAAGGTGGCGGCTCGGTGGACTTGTCGGCTCAAGTTTCGGCCGTAGAATATGTCGGTCGTAAGGAAGAATAGCGAAGAAAGCTCGGTCAATTGATGAAGTATCTCAGCCGTAATGTATGTATGGTGAGTGACGGCCGATTCGATGAAGAGCTCAAGTGCGAGGTCACCGGTCGTAAGGCAAAGAGAGGGAGTGGGTTGTAATGCTGTCGTCGATGAAATTGGCGGCTAAAGTTTTGACCGTAAGGAAAGAAAAAGCTACTTGGTGAAGAGAGCTCGGTGCTGGAGTGTCGGCCGTAAAGGGGTAAATCAATGAGGAACCTCGGCCGGAGTCGATGATCGTGGAGTTTGCGGCCGTAAGGAATGGAGGCGTGGCATTTTTGGTCGTAAGGGATAGACGGAGACGACGGTGAGACTTCGGCCATAAGGAAGAAAGGCGGCGTGGAAGTGCAGTTGTCAGAGGGCGTAAGGGACACTACTAGAAAAACGCGGATTACCGACGGTCCTAACCATCGGTAATCAGTCCGAAAACCGTTGGTAACACAATTACCGATGGTTTTTCCGTCGGAATCGATCCGTCGAAAAAACGCTCGTCGCAAACGGATTTGCGACGGTTGAAAAAAATTCGTCGAAAATATCGACGGTTCTAGCCGTCGGAAATATCGACAGTTCGAACCGCCGGGAACTTTTTCGGCGGCCAGCAGCCGGATCCGAAGCCAGGCGGCCGGATCCGGCCCGGCCTGGCGGTCGATCCGACGCCAGGCGGCCGAATCCGGCCCGCCTGGCGGCCGAATCCGGCCCGCCTGGCGGCCGATCCGGCCGCTGGAGGCCGGATCCGGTAGCCTGGCGGCCGGATCCAGCCCGCCTGACGGCCGATCCGGTAGCCTGGCGGCCGGATCCAGCCCGCCTAACGGCCGATCCGGCAGCCTGGCGGCCGGATCCAAACGGCCACGGCCGGATCCGGCCGACAGCAGAGAGAGAGATGCCGGCGCGGAGCGGGAGAGAGAGATACGCCGGCGCGGGAGAGGGTCGCCGGTGCGGGAGAGGGTCGCCGGCGTCCAGCGTGGGAGGGTCGCCGGCGTCCGGCGCGCGGGAGAGGCCGATCCGGTGCTCGCGGCCGGGAGAGGGAGAGAGGAGAGGAGGGAGAGAGAGAGGAGTGGAGGGAGGAGGGAGAGAGAAGAGGGAGGAGGGAAAATATATAAAGGAAAAAAGTGGAAAGAAAGCGGGAAAAGGAAAAAAAAAAGCGGGATAACGAAATTTTAATTACCGACGGTTTCGACCATCGAAAATGTAAATAATAAATATTTTATTTTATTTAGTTATATATAATATTTATTTTTTATTTTACCGACGGTCAAAACCGTCGGTAATTGTGACGGTTTGGACCGTCGCTAGTTATATTAATAAAATACTCTTATATATGATATTATTATACATTTACCGACGGTTACGACCTTCGGAAATTGCGGCAAATTTTGCGACGGATGGATATCCGTCGGAAATATCGACGTTCCTAATCGTCAAAAAATTAAATAATAATATAATAAATTATATAATTAATTTTTTTATTTCCGACGATCGTGACCGTCGAAAAATCTGTCAAAAAAATTAATAATAATATTAAAAATATATAATTTAATTTTTTATTTCCGACGGTCATAACCATCGGAAAAGTCATTGAAAATTGCGACGGATGGATATCCGTCGAAAATATCGACGTTCCTAATCATCGAAAAATTAAATAATAATATAATAAATTACATAATTAATTTTTTAATTTCCGACGATCATGACCGTCAAAAAATCCGTCAAAAAAATTTAATAATAATATTAAAAATATATAATTTAATTTTTTTATTTCCGATGGTCGTTACCGTCGGAAAAGTCGTCGGAAATTACGACGGATGGATATCTGTCAAAAATATCGACGTTCCTAATCATCGAAAAATTAAATAATAATATAAATTATTTCTGACGGTCATAACTGTCGAAAAATCTGTCGGAAATGGAACCGTTGAAAAATCCGTCGCAAATTGCGACGGATTTAGAACCGTCGAAAATTATCCGTCGAAAAATTGCGATTTTCTTGTAGTGGGAGACCGTAGTGTTCGGCTCTCGTTCGGGCGTAAGGGAGCAGCGGTGCTACGACCTGCAAGGATGTGGAAGGGGTAAGAATTTAAAGACGAAAGTTGGGCGTAAATTTACCTGTTCCGACGTGATGGTTAGCAGTGAAGGGTCATGTCCATTGGAATTGGGGTGCAAAAGCAACAACATGCATTTTTGTCGATTAGACTTGTGCATGCAGAGGTCAGATTCTGCTCCGGTGTTGTCTTGTCGTTCTCGTCCGTGAGGAGAAACATGGCGTAATAGTAGGTCGTCTCGCCTTGTCATGTCATGTCCGACGTCCTGCCATGGAGTTTGGCGCCCAACAGTAAAGTAGTGAACTTTTGTCGCCCGATGTGTGATCTTGAGCAAATATCGGATTTTACGCCCTGATGTCATCGTGCTGTTGGATTTTACGCCGAATAAAGCGCACCAATGTCGTAATGTGTTCTGAATAATAGTTATCCGAAATTCTCTCCTTACACAAAATAAAATATTAATGAGATGACTCCATAATTAATTAACAGATAAACTAAATTAATTAAAATGACAATCAACTAACTAATTAAATAAAATAATAAAAAAACTAGTTAACTTAATTTAAAAATTAGCAGAACAAAGAATTGGTTGTGATAAAATTGTCAAATATTTTCTGCAACAACCAACTATCAAATAAAAAGGAATTAAACGTCTCATTCAGAATGTGTGAAATATATTCAGAGGATTAAATAAGTTGTGATTAGATCTTCAATAGTACCTGCAACAACAAATTGTCAAAATAATAATAATAATAATAATAATAATAATAATAATAATAATAATAATAATAATAATAATAATGAAAATATAGATATATATATACACACAAATATAATACATGCAGATAAAGAGTCACAATTAATCATTAAAAAAATTTAACTTGTTGGCAATGATTATTTTTGTGATACAAAATGAGTCTAAAATATGAAAAATTTCAATATGAATCATTCGATTGAAATTAAATTTCAAGTAGATCAGAAAATATCATAATAAATTCTGGCCGAAATTAAACAAAAAGATATAACTTCAATGAATCCAAGAATAACAAATAACATCGAAATTTTTTAAAAAATTAATCGCAAGTTATTTGTCCAAACGTTTCAGAAAACCATCCGACAAAATTTCCAAACAATCGAGTAATCAAACCACATCCGAAAATAATTATATTTAATTTCTTAACTGTCGGATATAAAATTCGATAAGTCATCAAAATAAAATTCTATAAACGACTGGGGCCAAACCAAAACCCGAAATTAAAAATGGCAAAAAATATTAATAATGAATCATTATAGTCGAGAGAGTATTAAACCAACACTTGGGCGTAAAAATTAATCAACTCCACTCTAGGCGTAAAGAACCAAAATGAAGTCGACAACCTGATTCAATTGGCCTCAAAATAGAAAAGTATCAGGGTTTCGACCGAAGTAAAAATTGAACGAAACTTGAGAATCATGTATTACCCCAATTCTTACGGCCGAGAAGGAATAAATTCATACCGGGTGTAAATCGAACATTACCAATGAAACGTTATCCAAATGAGGCGTAAAGAATAAACCACAAATAAATTGGCCAAAACAAGGTCAAATCATTAGTGGCGTAAAACATGTCGGCCGCAAATCAAGATTAAGAAAATAGTTATCAGCAGTAAGAAAATCCAAGGTGCAAAAGTACACGAGATATCTGCAAGAGATTTATCGGCCGTAAAATCATGCATTAATCGAATTCTTAATTAATCCAATGCGACAGAGAAAAAAATCAATTCGATCATCATGGATAAAAGTGAAATTTCGGTCGTAAAACTCAGATAAAAATTACCAGTCGCAAAACATAAGGATAAAAATTTATCAGATAAACAGAATCTTTTGCGGGAGTAAATTTTATTCGAAGTTACTAAAGCCGAAACGAGGTCAAACTTATACGTCATTCAGAAGATTGGAATTTTACGACCGCAATATCATAAGTATTTCTCGGCCAATAACTAAATCAAATAGATTTAAAATCAAATAAGATGATCATTAATCACATAATAAAAGTTAAAAATTTGCGGCCGCAAAACTGAAAGTTTAGAATTATGAATCGATACATTGCGAGGCCGTAAAACCAATAAAGCCGACAAAATAAATCACGGTCGTAACACCATAAGTCGACGGTGTAATCTAAAAAATCCAATCAATGTCAGAATTTTAATTGCCGAACTTTTATCTGCAAAAAGAAAGATGTTAGATTATTTACACAAATAATAAATAATACTTATTTACATATTTTTTTTTACAAAGATCTTATTTACATAAAATTATTCACAATTTATATACATCTCCTAATAATTCATAAAAACTAGAAATCAATTAATAAAATATTCCCCGGTAACGGCGCAAAAAAACTTGATGCGTAAAATGATGTAGCAAAATAAAATCGCTAGCAAGTGCACTAGTCGCTCAAGTAATATAGAAAATAGGAGTAAGAGTGTCGAATCCACGAGGAATATTATTAATTCAATATCTAAATTTATAAATTAATAAGAGAGGAAAACATAGAATTTTGAAAATGGGTTTTGTAATTATAAAATAAAATAAAGAAAACAAGATAAGATAATTGTGTTGAAGTTAGGCCTTAGGATGAAAATAGATCAAGATAAATATTTGAATCATAAAAGATAAATTCAATATTCAAAGATGGATTAGAGCCTCCCTAAAATAATCTAACATAATTAGATTATGATCTCTATGACTGACATCCCTCAATTTAAGCATGCAGAACTATCTTAATTTAATAAGATTTGAGGTCTCCACGGTTGGCATCCCATCAAATCATATTAAAATTAAGATGCATTAAATTGAATTTCCTAAACTATTAATCACTCCACAAACTGGTATAGATTAATAGACCACACAAATTTAATTCTTCACATATTAGTTATCAAATTTATATCAATTATTACTTTCATATAAAATTAATTAAAATTACTATAATGAATTCTAAAATTAAACACTCCACGAACTGGTATAGCCTAATTCAAAAACCAATTAACTAATATAAAAGCATTAAATATAATTAATAATTGATCAGAAAATATTAAAATAAATAAAATAAGGTCCAAACATTTTCTTTCAATTAATAATCTCCTAAAATATAAAATCTAAAAACATGAAGTTCATCTTAGAATTGTAGAGAGATAATAACAAAATAATAATAATTATTGAAAGAATTACACTCAAAGTAAAATCAGGATCCTCGAATGTTGTCGAAGTGTCTGAATCAGCCATCCGATCAACTCTCTCTCTTTCTTGGTCGAAGCCTGCTTTTTTATTTTTAGGTAAATTTAAGAATTTAATAGTATATTTCATATTTAATATAAAATTAAATATTTTTATGTTAATTTTAATTTATTATATATATTTTTAAAATATAACTATATAAAAGTAGGCTTTTGAAAAAAAAAAACCAAAAAGAATTATTTCCCAAGGGTGATTTTTATTCTTCTAAATTGATTTTTTAATTTTAAAAAATTGACACAAAAACTAGCGGTTAATTTTTTGGATCAAAACCAGACCCCAACTACTCTCATCCTTACTTACAAGAAAGAATCACCATCGAAAAAATATTATTGAAATCAATAAACTTTTATATAACGTTGAAACTGCAATCCAAATAAGTTGAAGTGCTAATCCTGCGAATTAAAAGTATTACAAAACATGTCCAAAAATCAAAGCAAAATGACACTGCGTACTGACTCCAACCTGGTGCCGATTAATTAATGCGAGAAATCACACAGCGGGCGATGCATTAATTAACTGCATCCAGGAAGAGAATTATTCAATTAGTTGGGCGGTGGGCATTGCAAATGAAGCTAAATGCAGAATGTCTCATGACTTGCTGCTTTCGCCACCATAAATTAATTCTACAAAACAACAACAATGAGATACTTCGGCATTAATTAACTGCAATTCTTTTTTTTATCAATTTTCGATATTTAGAAAGTGGTGCGACTCAATTCATACGATACTAATCAAATCGAGATCATTCCGCATCAGGTAGCTGACCATGAGATCTAGAACTTGAGATCTTGCTTTCTTTTGAACACTCGACGACTTAAATTAATTCTACATTTGTGCGTGACGGATGGTTCAAAAAAGGGTCGCCCTCACCAAGATGATCAGATATTTGTTCGACAACTAATCCTTAACAGAATACAAAAGAAGTTGGAAGGTGGAATTCAAAAATCTTAACTCCTCATTCTCATGCCCGTCGACTGTGGGACTCGGAACCACAAAATGCCAATCATCCCTGATTAATCGTGTGATTTAGTAGTTAAGACAAGAGTGCAACTACGCCATTCCGGCGGGCATTCCCTTCTTACCACGTATTGCCTCGCAATACTTCAGATGCCAGTGACTGTTTTTGTGTAAACAGCCGCCTAATCTATCTCGAATCTATGGCTTCAACTTCAAATGAAAGCTTCTTCCTCTACACAAATTAAGATCCATATCCGATCCATCCTTGATTTCTTCCTAAAATTACTTCCCTATGTTTGTCTTGCTTGCATCGTCTATATTACTTCTCCCAATATATATCTATAGACACACATGGATCCCGAGAGTGCAATGCACTAAATTAGCTCTCTGACAAAGAGGAGTGTCTGTATCAACAAAATTAATTACACGCCATGAAGGGAGCAACAGCTGCATCTGATTGCAGCCTCACCTCGGCATCCTTCTCGCCGCTGCAAGGAGACGAGGTCTTCCTCAGCAAGCTCGTGTCCCGGGACGCCACGCCGGCGTGCGTCTCCTCGAGATCCTACTACAGATCCTGCGCCCACGTCCCGTTCGAGTGGGAAGCGGAACCTGGCCAGCCGAAGAATCCGACCACGGCGAACTCATCCCACCGCTTAGCCCTCCCCCGGCCATGCAGAGCGCAGGCTTAGCTCAGCGCATCCATCCCAGCGGAGCTCCGAGCACCGCCAGAAGAGACGGGAGCAGGAACAGCAACAGGCGCCGAAGGCACGCGCCGTCAAAGACCTCGAGCTTAAGTGACGGCCATTCCATGGCCTCTCAGGGTTGTCTCGTGATGAGACCGGTGAAGTTGACGTTGTTTGGAGCTACCAAGCGGAGGGAGTTCTCGCGAGCACTTCTGAACATGTTCGGTGCCTTAGGTAGCGACCTGCGTCGATCGCCGCCTTTGTTGTTGTTTTAGCTCCTTTGTTATGTTGGCATAATTTGGCTGCTCGCTCCATCAGTGAAGTAATTGCACTGGCAAAAACAGAGTAAGAACTCAGGGCTTCGTACAATAAGGTGAAGTGTTCCATGCATGGAATTGTAATTACGAAGTCCCTTGTGCGTAAATTCTCCCTAGAAATCAATGTACATAATGCAATTTTAAGAATGATTTGTGTCGGAAAAGTCTAGCCACCATGTTCTGAATAAAATTGCATACAAGTTTAAGCTAAATAAATACACGTCCGGAGACTTAGCAGTTCTGATCCACACATTGAAGCTATGATTTCTATAATTGTTCATGTAACAGATAAATTAGCCCTCAAAGAAGGGATGAGAGGGTTGCCACAACACAGTTTTTATTCCTAGGAATGAGATCAGATAGCCCACAAAGATGCCTGAATTAAACTTTAGACCCTTTTCTACAACTTCAGCCAACAAGCAACTGCGCTTTCTATGTGAATTGAAGTGGAAAACCTCCATAATCCACGGCCACAACTTATATTTAGCGCAGATGAGCATAGAAGCTGATGCTATGTGGATGTTATAAGAGGAACAGATGCACCCAAATTTGAATATAGCTCGGATTTTAATCTTGTATTCAGCATATTCAACAACAGAAGAAGAGAGGAACACAATAAAAGCGAAGCAATAAACGATGCTAACTTAGTATGTGAACTTTTACTGAGAATATTTCTTCTCGTGAAACTGAGCAGGCATCAAATGTGTAGGGAATTCGTTCTTCCGTTCAAATTTCTATCTGAATATCTATTATCCAATGAACGGAAATAAGCTTCTGGTTCTGGATTATGATGAAGAGTCAGTAGGAATGAAAGCGGATGGCATCGACCGACAAGATATTTAATCGTGTGCATATTAAAAAAGAAAATGAGACCATGGAAGTCAGCATTCAACAATCATCAAACTCGAATACGTTTTCAGGCGTTACTTCTATTGTAACGCCCCTCCTGTCACGTACTATCAGGTTCACCCCAAGAGCATTACACTATTGACCATACTATAATCTTGATCATTCAACAATTTATATATGTGGCAACAAATATAATAATAAAATAAGTACGGATTTTATTGTGAAAGATGGAAACATACTCTATTGCGAAAGAGTGGGAATATCAAAGGACACTAAACACTTAATGCAGTACACAAGGAGGTGGACAATAACAATAATATCCAATAAAATCTTGACAATGGTAACACATTTGATTACAACGAAAAAAAAACCATAATAACCTTTTGATGTAGAGATTAATTATTCAAATAATGCAATTACAAACGAAAGACATTATTGAGTGCAATGAGTCATGTGCAACAACTCTTGGGCACTGCGTTCTCCTTCACTCCTCTCTAGACAAGATTTTTACCTACAAAATTTCAATTGCAGGGGCATCGAATACCCGTGAGCGAAAACGTCCGGTACAATAAAATCATAGGTTATAAATTTAATAATCAAAACATACTTGAATCAATAACAGATAAGCAGTGACATACTTTGCTATGGACAGATAATCCCTTCTTTTCTCATCATAACTATATTTCATTCTTTATTATGTCCATGTTCTACTTTTTTCTGTAACTTTGCTTTGTCTTTACTATGTCAAACTCTTTGCTTTGCTATACATTATTTTGACATACTTTGCTATAATTTTCATGCAATACTTTGCTATGCTTTACTTCATCATGCTATACTGTACTTTATTTTTTCATACTTTATTGTACTATACTTTACTTTATCATGCTTTGCCATGTTTTACTTTATCATAATGTACTATACTTTGCTTTATCATATTGTACTATACTTTATTTTGTTAAGCTTTTCTTTACCATATTGTACTATACTTTGCTTTATTGTACTCTACGATATCATACTTCACTATAGTATACATTACTTTACCATGCTTTACTGTGCTTTACTTGACTACGCTTTAATGTACTTTACTTTACTTTACCATGAGTTGTACTACATCTTTTATATTACTATGCAGTCTTTGAAGTTCATTGTTCTATGTGAGTTCGACTTTATTAGATTGAGATGCTAAATGTGCCTTTCTGAATCTCTGAAACCAGTAAGTTCATGAAGGAAAAAGGGGCGGGTGTTAAGACCTCACCTAGTTCGGAAGGTAAGGGAAAGAATTTTTGCAATCCAGGAACAGTGGTCAATTAAGAAACATGTAGGTTCACTGTCTTCTCAGCTAGCTACCTGTCCCTCTGACACAATACAATAATCTTTGAGGAAGGAGTGTGACCTTTGCATCACCCTTCATTCGAGATACAGGTAGGAGAAGACCTGAAATCTCAAGAATAGTAGTCATTGAAGACAGTAGCTTCGTTGTCCCCTCAGCTAACTACATATCCCTCCTCTGCTTTAACTTTGTAATACCGTCACGGTGGGGTTATTAATACCCACCTCATGACGTTGGCCGTGGTGGGGCTATTAATACCTACCTATTGGCCTCTATAATCTGTACTTTGGGGTGGCACATGACAATTCTGTAGTTTCATCTTTGCTTTATTTCTCTTGTTACTCATCTGTAGATTTAGAAATTCATGAATCAGAGAAAAGGAATATAAGTCAGATCACTTTTCCTGAATGAGGAAGACCCATTACGTTCTGTACTATATTGGACATAATCTCAAATGGGCTTAATAAGTAAGACCCAACTATGGGTTTCGGGCCCAAAAGGGCATTTACGTCTTTTACAACAAAGCCCGGACCGGGTAAGTGAAATCCAGGTCGGGTAGAATAGAGCCGCTGATCGATTTCTCCTTTTCCGGCCGACTTTCGGTCATTGGATCGCGATGGTTACAATATGAAAAGTGTAATCTATAATCTCTAGGTCACTATGGAATCATTAAACAATAATATGATCAATAATTTATCGCCTATGGGGATTAAACATCTAAGGTACCTTTTTCGATCATTTTCCGTTCGCTGGCGATCTTTGCGTCGTTCTCTCTGGCACCGATCAGTCCTGACCGGCGATGGGGTGCGGCTGACCTTCGAGCACGTCGAGGAAGGGACGTTGTGCATCGGATCTCCATTGGATCGCCCCTGTTTGTCGCTCCTGTCGCTCGGTCCGCGCGCCTCGTCGGAGTAGGGGAAGAGGAACGAAGGAGGCGGTGGTGGTAGCCGTACAGGGGGGAAGTCCAGAGGGGCACGAAAGCTTCTCGTCATGCTCCTTTTATAGCTTCAGACTGGCCTGATTCGGAATGTAATTGGAGAGTGAATCGGGGAGGAAATCTCTCTCCCGATTTATTATTCATCGTTTTTTTCTTCCTTTTTATTTCAAATCTCTTTCCTTTTTTATTCCTCCCATGATTTGGATTTGATTTAGCATTTAAATTCTTTCCCTGTTTGTGTTAATTCTTGTCAGACTTTACACAATGTGTGTTCGAATTCAAATCCCTTTCTTATTTGGATCCCTCGACGCTTTAATTCTATTTATTTGATTTGAATTAAATTTCGAATTCCCTTCCTCTTCTGATCTTTCCTTCTCCTGAATTTAATTTTGCGTTTGATTTCTTTTCCATATCCGTGTTGATGAAATTTGCTAGCTATTATACATTTCGAATTTTAAATCCTTTCCCCTTTTATATTCTTCCATGTTTTGATTTTTTTGAATTCCTTCCTTAATTATAATTTACGTTTGATCCTTGATTTCCTCTCATTAATTACAATTCATTTGCAAATGTTTCCTTGTTTTTGAATTCGTTTTCTTTTTTAAAAATTGATTGATCAATTTTTTAATTGAATTCCCCTATTAATACTATTGATTTCAATTGATTTGAATTTGATTTCCTTCATTGATTCCGATTTTTTTGAAAAATTTCAAATTCTTGCCTTGATTACTAATTAGATTTTGATTTTTTTTCATTAATGACATTAAATTTCAATTTTAAATCATTTTTTCTTATATAAAATTTTTCCATACGTTACATCTATCCCATTTGGAATGCATTGCTCTGAATTCTGAATCATATGAAAAAAAAAATAAAACAAGGATCAGTTTTATAAGATTTTCAGACAAAAGGTCCTAGAAGAGGCCTATACATCGTTCCAGATAGATGATAAGACCTCGAACTGACATAAACACGTACATTTGTCTGCTTTTGACCGTAGACGATGCTCAAATTCTCACATATCTAGGACGGAAGACAGTGTTCGTACGGATCATGTTGTCTGTTTGAATCAGCATCCGCTGGCGTTTGTCAAAACTTAAAGAACTTTACTGAAACCAAACAGAGAGACCACCACCATCAGTCAGCTCAATTTCACATTCACTCCCCATAGGCCATAACACAGCTCGAACCATTTTATCAACTCAAGAATGGGCATGCATGTAAGTACACATGCTAGGATCTTTCGAGTGCATTCCGCACGCACAGTTCTTTGGAGCTCCCTCCCTTTTGCATGCCCAGAAATTTTTGCTTTTCTAGTTCAGTATATTGGATTATCACTACAATGTCAGACCGTTTGTTATTGGATAAATATTCTGATTAAAAACTCATTTCATTTGCTGAATTCGTAGACAAATTTGGCGTCATTCATTTTACTCGAAGATGTTTTGCCTCTTATATCTAGAAAGCATATGCATTGAAGAAACCATCATTAGCTTCACCCCTTTTTCTGGACCTTATCTTTTGCACCTAACGAAGTTTCAAGAGTCATGTGCCTGTGTGTCATGATTGAAGTTTGACGACATTATACACGTCCCCCAAATGTTCATTAGTACCAGACGATATATTATTATAATTTTAGGATTTTCTTCACCTCACTTTTAAGATTTAATATCATTCATAATTTTCTTTATTCATTATATGTGAACAAATTGATTGCTACCAAAAGGATATAATTGTGGCATTAAAAACTTATGAACCACAATACGCACACTAAAAAAAGTACTATACCCATACAAGTTGGTTGAGAAGTTCTTAATGTATGCCACCCATTAGTGCATTTTTGTGATCAACTGTTTCATATAAATATTGATTTCGATAAGAGAAAAGGTGATGCCTCTTAGTCCGAGAAAAAAAAAAGAGGAGAGAAAAAAATTCGAGAATAACAGTAGAAGATCGCAAAAAAATCATAGAAAAATTGGAGGAGACACATAAGATTTACTCAGGTCCATCCTTGCGATTAGGACTATGTCCTACAAAGAAGTTTCACTATATCTTTTATTTTGTTACAAACCACCGGATTATATATGAAAATTGAGCAATAAATATGTCTCTTCTAAACATGTCAAAATTCGAACAAAACAGAGAAACTCTTAATTCACACTACACGGACCGACTAAACAAAAGTTCAAACTTGTCGCCCCCGAGCCCCCCCTTTTGACAGTACGTCAGCAGCACATGTAACTGGATAATACTCAAATTTCTCTAAGCTCACATGGACGAATCCGGTGTGAGAAACAAGGAGTTCTGAAATATTCAAACTCCAGCAAGAAGAGATATCTTCCAAGTAAAAGAAGTATACAACATACAAATATGTCATAATTTATAGCACATAAAATAACTCGATGGACTTATTGTATAAATAAATTTTTATTATATAATAAATTGGTCGCCCACTCTATCTTCCATCTACTCTCCTTCCTCTCCTCCTCAAATCATTTTTTACTTTCTAAGTGGTTCTTTTTCTTCTAATCGCTAAGGATCTCTTTTTTTTTTGAAGGACATTGTTCCTTGACCATCCATCCGACGAAACTAGAATGCAAGAATGCGACTACGAATTAATCCTAAGATGAGAAGATATTAAAGTGCTTATGGTGATTTAGTTATACTCAATGATAAGTCCATATACATTAGTAATGATGCATTATTAATAAATTTATGCCATTAATAACATAAATTGGCATGATCATCTACCTCCGATTTTCTTAAAAAAACGTAAATTGTGTTACTAAGCTGGGGACACCACATGTAAATTCTAACAAATTTGATCAATTTATTGTATAATAAAATTTTTCGATTGGGTTATTATTTTATGCAGTATAGAGTAACATATAACAATACAGTATATATACTCATTCTATCCTATTAAACTTATTGTCTCTTTTCATGGTATGTAAAATTATAAATAATGAAAATAAGAATGAGGAGGGTTATTGTGATGAAATTAAGAATGAAGTGATGTTGAAATGTTAGAATGGCCGTCATTTAGAATTGAAACAAAAGAAAAAAGAAAACAAACTTAATTATACACAGTCTCATAACATTCGGGATCATTCTTTTAAAACACAACACCGTGTCGTGAAATGGATGACAAGGCAGCCTCTATTAAGCTATATAACATACGCACGTAGAGCATTGCACATGAATGAATCATCACATAAATAATATCACAAAAATCATGATAGCATATGGATATTATTGCTATATATATCTTGTAGGATCGCCATCAGCTCCTTGAGTCCAAACTCCAAACTTATCATCTCCATACCTTTGAAGACACTCCAGTGAAAAGGATAATATTATATAGAAATTAATGCATGCAACTTGTACACATCCTTAACTAGCAAGACAGTTCCGTTCCATATACATGCATATATTTATAGTCAAAACAAGCAATAGAGACAATGTGTGTATCACATGGCCGCTCGCCCTAACCCTTCCCATTGAGGACATGCATTATCATAAACAAAGCTGCCAACACAGGCCAAACCCTACAAGCAAAAGGTCATCTGCCTAACAATCTTTACTTAAGCCCTACACAAACACACTAATGAATTAAGTTTTATAATAATACTATATATGTTTACATATATATGTTAGCATCAAAGAATATATTTTCCCTAATTTTTTTTATATATATGACTCGATGTAGAGAGTTAAAATGATCACTTTCAGAGTTAGTAACTCGTACTTGATTGCTATCATAATTCAATTTAGTTCATCGAAATTCTATGCTTATCTCAATACCCTATCAGCATGTGACGTGACCCTTATTCTTCTCTTCGTTGTTATCCTAAATTAAACACCTTGAACATACTCGCCACCTTTTTCATATATATAAAAAATAATCCCACCACCCTCGCACATGATGTCCACCACCTTCCCCTTTCTTCTTCTCCTTTTGACCAGATTCCCTTCGGTCTCCGCCCCCCTCCTCCTCCTCCTCCTCGGATACTCTCCCTGCCACCACCACCGCCCGCACGTGCATGGCCGGCATGAGTCCCGGCCTCTGCCTCACGTGCTTCCGTGCGACGCGGCCCTTCCACCGTGTCCCGTGCCCCCGCCCAGCACCCCATCGTACGCCGACACGTGCGAGCGGCGCCCGACCTCGCGAGGCCTAATTTTTGTACTTAATCGAGTAAACAAACGCTAAGCTCGACTTAAAATAATGAGCCAACGTGGCGTGCCTTCGTTTTCTTTTCGTATTAAGGCGAGGGGGGTGAACGTGGGGCGACCATTCGTGTCTTTTTCACTGTTCGAGGTAATTAATTAATTACTTAATTGCTTTTAATTAATTTAACTCCCCCAGCCCGGATTGACCGCTGGTTCCCTTCACCTCCCCCGTTTGCCTTGCCGACTTCACACCGACGACCTCATCGGATTCACTCGTCTGATCGGAGCCGTCCATCGCAGGCGTGCTCCATCGGACGGTCGCTTGGATTCCAATGTGTTAAATTTTGCTGTGGGTCCGCCTTGTACAGCGGGCCGCCACGGTTTCGTTCGCTCTGTCGGACGGCCCACAAAAAGTTAAAATAAGTAGCAAAGAAATGTGACAAGAATAAATATAATATTTGTCAGAGAGCTTACGTCCGTCCGATCACTATTTTACCACAGAGATTTATTTCCCCGGGGCATTTAAAATTCCCCGGTCACATGTGGTAACAGTAGATAATTAATCGCCATTGCGGTGTTAACCTTTGGATTTTTATCCCCCCCCCGTCTCCATCGCCATGTGATCTACATCAGACGCTGTCGGACCGCGGGATCCACTTGGATCTTTTTTTACCAACCCCCAAAGGAAAGAGCGAGTGCGAAGATAAAAAAAAGGGAGTAAAAATAACATGAGATGGGGTTACATCCACACCGCTCGGTGCGGATCAGACGGCTACCTTTTCGACCGCCATCGAGGCGGGGTACGGTCACCGGAGAGGTTCGGAAGAAGCACCGCGAAAGGAAGCAGCAAGAAGAGCGGAGGTGAGACGATGCGGACGGTGAGCCTACTCCGGCGAGGGGGGACACGTGGCGGCATTCCATAGCGAGATGAGGCGGCGAGATCAAATGCATGCGATCCGCTTTAAGAGAGGGAGGGGGCGTCGTGTCCCCCCATCACCCTCTTGCTTCCTCCACTCCCTACACGACCCCATCCCGTTCCGGCGGATCTCCGATCTTAAACGATTCCGTCGTCTGGTCTCCTGTACCTTCCGGCTTCCGCTCTCGCGAAGCGGGCGGTGCCGGGGTTTTAAACCGGTTCCGAAGGGACAGCGGGTGCCGGTTATTTCTTTGCTTCGTATGCGGTCATTTAGACCGCCCTACGCGGCCCATAAGAGTTCTCCACTTGGTTCACCTTTTTTTTTAAAAAAATACTGAACGAAAAAAATAAAGCGCATCAATTGTCGTGCGGTCTTCTCCTTATTCTTCTTCTCGTTTCTTTCTTTCTTACTACACCTCTATATCTGTGTCATCCTCCTTGCCTTCTTCTTTTACCCTTCCTGCACTCTTCCTAACACACACCGAAACCTTCTAAGCTTCTCGGCATTCCCAAGATAACCAACTTGGAGCAGAACCAATGGACATGGACACTTCCCACAACTGGCTCGGATTCTCTCTCTCGCACCAGCCATGCGACCTCCTGGAAGCCTTCTCCTCTTCCCCGGCTGTTCCTTCCCACCACGATAGTATGCAGCCACCTCCCTAGTCTAGCTCTGTGCTTTCGAATCGAGCGTATCTGTTTTGTTTGGTTTATCATGTCATGAGTCCTTCCTATCAGGTCGACTAGAGGGAACGGACGAAGAAACCAACGCGGCGGCGGAGCTGGCCGCACTGGCCGGCATGGCGCCGAAGTTTGAGGACTTCCTCGGTGGCCCAGCTGGTCGCTACCACTGCGAGGATGGCAGCAGCGGCGTTGAAGGGATGTACGACTCGGATCTCAAGACCATCGCCGCCGGGTTCCTTCGCGGGCCGTCTGCCGAGCGGCAGGAGACAGAGACCTCCAAGGAACTAACGACGCCGGCGGAGTCGAAGAAGGCGGTCGACACCTTTGGGCAGCGCACCTCCATCTACCGAGGAGTCACGAGGTGAGATCGCTTTTGCTTTTAATGTAATGGACTGACAGCAGCTTGAGTTGATGCTTGAAATGATGGAAGCGTTTTTTATATTTTTTTGGGCAGGCACCGGTGGACAGGGAGGTACGAAGCTCACTTGTGGGACAACAGCTGCCGGCGAGAGGGTCAAAGCCGGAAAGGAAGACAAGGTAACACCGTGATCTATATCTACATGCTCATATAACCTTATGGAACATTATTTAGTTTCTTACGAGTATGTATATGCTAATTAATATTTTGCCTTGTTTTTGTTCACCGTGTGCGTGCTTGTTGTCCTTTCTGCTGCCCAGTCTATTTAGGTAAGAAAATCTTCATATACTTTTTTTTCTCAGACAAAAAAATATCGTATTGGATATGCATGGAATCTTACATGTTAATCGATAAATACGACAATTATTGCAGGTGGGTACGATAAGGAGGAGAAGGCCGCAAGAGCATACGATCTGGCGGCGCTAAAATACTGGGGGCCAACGACCACCACAAATTTCCCGGTAAGCTCTCAAACCTGCTGCATGCTTCTGGCTTTGCGGCTGCGTATCGATGAAGTATGACAACATGCAACTTTACCATAAAAATACGAAGAGGCGTATTCGCCGTTTTTGTACTTATACGGTGTGGGTATAATGCGTAGATATCGAACTATGAGAAGGAACTGGACGAGATGAAGAACATGACACGCCAAGAGTTCGTCGCATCCCTGAGAAGGTGACCACCAACGCTGCCACGCTGCCTCTCTCGTGAACTCGTGTTGTCATTATATCATGCATGCGTACTTTGCATGGACTCCTTTTCACGTCCTATGTATCTTAATTCTCTGTCCTTCGGCGCGGAAAATTAAATCTCCTGTTCTTTTCTGCAGGAAAAGTAGTGGGTTTTCTAGAGGAGCCTCGATCTATAGAGGTGTCACAAGGTTCGCCTTTCGATTTAACTCAATCCAAAAAAATAGATGTTCCTGGTTACCTTAGCTGTATATCATGCATTTGTGTGCTTACAACAGGCACCATCAACATGGTAGATGGCAAGCAAGGATTGGTAGAGTAGCCGGCAACAAGGACCTCTACCTTGGAACCTTCAGTATGCAATTAAACTTTGCCTGTTCACTGCACTAAAATTGCAGGCAACTTTCGTGTCTCGAAAACTAAAATCATGAAGAACATAGTTAACGGAATGGTTCGGTCTTCAGGCACACAAGAAGAAGCTGCCGAAGCGTACGACATCGCGGCGATCAAGTTCCGGGGGCTCAACGCCGTGACCAACTTCGACATAAGCCGTTACGATGTCAAGAGCATCGTCAACAGCAACCTCCCAATCGGCGGCATGTCGGGGCGCACGTCGAAGACCTCGGAGTCCTCCTCCTCCTCGTCCGAAGTTATGAGCTTGGAAGCTAAGCAACATATGGATCTCCATGGAGCATCCGTCTCTCTTGGACTTGCCAACTTCCCCGTCAAACAAGACCCCGAGTACTGGTCGTTGCTTGCGTTCCACCAACAGCAGCAGCAGCAGCAGCAGCAGCAGCTACATCATAATAACCAAAGCCCAGGGTTTGGTCTGTTCTCCTCTGGTGTCACTATGGACTTCTCTGCTGCTTCCTCTGGCGTCATCAACCAAAACAACGAAGGTAATCTTGTTTGGAACAATGGCATCTTGGAGCATCAGCATCAGCAGCAGGATCAATCACAGAGCAGCAATGGTAGTTGTTCTTCCATCCCCTATGCCACTCCCATTGCCTATGGATCAGGAGGATACAATTATGATGGTTCCAGCTCAACGGGGACGTGGGCTGCACCACCTTCTTACTATCACCAAGCTGCTAAGCCAAATGTGACTGTGTTCCAGACGCCCATCTATGGTATCGAATGATGCTACTGCTGATGGGAATCTCAGAAGACATAACATTTGCTGTCAAGGCCACTGGCTAGCAATACATGGAGTGAAAAAAGGTAAGACGGATTAGGTTATGTGATGTGAACAGACCTAACACACGCAATACACAGAGAAAAGGAATTATGGGGAACAGGGAAGAGATGACTGACAGGAGACTAACAAAGAGAGTTCAAAGTTTTGCTCATCATATGCTCAACTTTAACTTTTTTCTTTTTACCTCTTCGTTCTTTCACTGACATGATTCTGTAGTGTCATCAGTATCGTTCTAATGGAAACAAAAATGCTTTGATAGCTTTTCTTTTTATTTTCCCTTTTTCAGGTATATACCTTTGCCTTTTACCCCCTTTTTGTTTGAATGTTCATCCCATTACAAAGACTTCGTC
This sequence comes from Pontederia crassipes, assembly GCA_030549335.1. Taxonomy (NCBI): domain Eukaryota; kingdom Viridiplantae; phylum Streptophyta; class Magnoliopsida; order Commelinales; family Pontederiaceae; genus Pontederia; species Pontederia crassipes. The sequence continues at coordinate 2,973,201 of CM060185.1, read as the reverse complement.
TGATTGAAACATGCAGAAGCAACAATTCAACACTTAAATTCGTTTACCATCTAGTTTTTAACTACGCATTCGTCTCTATAGTACTGTTGCTAATTATATTAACCAAGTGATTAATTATTATCTAAAATTCAAAGTTGATGATGTACTAAATATTTTTTTAAAATAGCTAGTTTTATATATTCGAGATCGAGGTCAATGTTAATTAGGTGCTTTTATGAACATTTACTCGTCATGAATAATTTCGCAATAAGTGTTCTTAGGCACCACCTCGTTATAAGAGATTGAAATGGATTTAATTTAATTTGCCGTGCACACGTAATTTGATTTCTCACTAAACTGTTTTCCACATTTTTGGTTTCACTCTTATGTTTCTGGTGCTTCATGCATATTATAATTGTTCATGAGCATGCATTAGATACCCAACGCCGGATTAAAGGAGTGATCTTAAGAAGCACAAGACAAATTGTGAATAGATCAAAGCTTAATGTCACGTAGATTCTATCTGAATAATAAACATGGAGTTTGAACTTTGAAGCATGGTTATATTTTGTGTTTAAAATAACTATGCTTATTTTATACTCTATTAAATTCACGTTACCAATTTTTTTCATAAACAAGTCGATAATGTAACAACGTTTTGTTAGATCCTCCTAAAGTTTGACTAGGTTTTGAATTGACCGGCGTAATTTAGTTCTTGGCCATCTCGATCACTTCAGTTTTTTATTTTAATATCACTAATCTGAGCTCTTATAATAAATGTGGTCAACCGAGCATGATTCAATCCCCACACTTATAGATATTAACTACAAATGATCGTGCGAAAATTTTACGATACAAATCAAGATAAAGATCTCTCATTCCCAAAATTAAAACTTGACAACATTACGCTAATTAATCTACGACAATCTTCTTCACAATCACTTTATTCATAGGGTAAGATATTTTTTTTGTTTTCTAATTTATTTTAAGATTACTTTTAATTTTCTTGTGCGATTGTTGCCTATTTGTCCCAACATTGGTGAAAAAGTGCCATATATATGGTCCATAAATTATCAAATTGTGTTTCAAATTTGATTCAAATAAACTACGACGACCTGGCTTTCTCAAAGTTTTGATTCAAATTTGAATATCAAATTGTGGCTTGAATAATAACTTTCAAGTTTTGAAATAGTCAGGAGAAGTAACTTTTCAGACATGAATTTTGACAAAAATATTCATTTAATAAAATTTTAATTTTAATATTTTATTATTAAATAATATCATTTAAGTGCATCTCTTTTATTATTTGAATTTTTTATAAATAACTATTATTTTTTACTCATTTTATTTTATTTATATTCATTTTCTATTTTTTCTTTATTTATTTAAGATATTTCATGTAAATATTTTTTAGGGATATTTTTATATTCTCTAACTATTTTAGCCATAATTTATATTACCATGCTCGTCAAATACTATAACGTGATATTATCAATAGTTTAAGTAGTGATAATCTATTTAAATGATGATTTAAATTATTGATTAATTAAATCGGTAATGCATCAAATGTCCCTTAAAGGAATGTTCACATTCAAAGGGATCATGAAGAGATGCGTTACGATGTAAAGATTTATGTTCTTTCATTATTTATAATTAGGTACTAATAATATCGTGAGTTTGAGTATTCTATTCAATTGTATTGCAAGATTTTAAAGAGTAAAAATTATGAGCTTTTCGATTTGTTAGTTGATGAACTCTTTAAAGCTAATGATTAATTAATCATGTCTTGAAGTATCATTTTATTCCGTTTTCTCGGCTTGTTTTCCACCATATAACATGCATGCGTATATAGCTCATCTTGCCATGTTCCTTTGCTCCTGTGTTAGCGGGAAACTGCGTGATTCATGGAAAGCAGATCTCTCTCTCTCTCTCTCTCACGCTCTCATTTTTTCTATAATTAACATGCTTGATATCTTGATGCACAGGTTAATTAACAATATAGTTCCCCATGTACAAGCACAAAACTGCTGAAATTAGGGGAAATTGTTCCAATGGATTTCCTTGGTTTAATTTGGGCCAATGGATCGGAGCGGTCACAAGAACGATGATATATACCGTATAAATGTATTGTTTAGACATGAGTTGCATGTAGCTAATTGCTGCATGACTTGTGCTGTATACTTTAATCTGGATCACAACTTGCTAATTGTTATAATGCTGATCACATTAATTCTACGTATCTGGGCTCAAAATGTGCTATTGAAGAGCGCAGTTTCAAGTCCATATGCTAGTAGACATCGTATATACTATCAAAGAAGCATGAGCACCTTGGCTCCTTGGTTTCTTATATATATATATATATATATATATATATATATATATATATATATATATAGCAGTGTTTCAGAATCAAACTGGATGGTCTGATCCGATAGGTTCAATCGTGAATCATCAGTTCGGTCCGGCTTTTTATATAAAATTAGTTTTGACAAAAAAATCGATATGAAGCAGAAAAAACTACTAAAATCAGGTTGAACCGGCCATTATGATTCAATCCGATTTTTTTATTGAAAAAGAAAACCAATGGTATAAAAGGGAAACTTTCAAATGGAATTTTGAAAGATAGAAGGAAAAAAACTAATGAAAAGAAGCCTAAAATCATGGGCGATTTGAAAAATAAAAGGAAAAAAGAAAGCAAAATTGAATATTAATAAAGTTACCTCTAATAATAATAATAATAATAATAATAATAATAATAATAATAATAATAATAATCTATTAGCCATCTTGATTTGGGTAGCATTAATTTTTTGAAGGATAAAAAAGTTAAAAATAAAATAATTCCTCTCTAAAATTAAAAAGAATATAACAAATTAAGATGAAAACATTATCCTCAATGCAAGAATATTATTTATAACAAAATTTAGTTGTAAAAAATAATTAGAGGAGAAGAATTAAGAATATGTTAACTGAAAATTCACGAGTAAATTGTAATATAATTAATTAGTAATGCATCACTAGTATCATATAATTAATAAAAACATGATGATAATATATTTGTGATTATGATTTTGAATGTCTTAATTTCTAATATATAATAAATGATATTTTCATATAACTTTATTATCACTAATGGTTTATTCTTATTTATATATTATATTGTATTACTTATGATTTCTCTATTCAAAATTATTAGAAATAATATTATTTTAATATAATCCGATTCAGTCCGATGGAACTCGATCAAATCGTGACCCAATTAGTCATCCGATCCACTTATGAAAACATTGATCCCATGAGTGTATGGTGCGACCAACCACTATGAGTCGTCCGATCATCATATGCGCGCACGAATAGCTACGAAGAAGGCACCAGAACCGTTGAAGATTTCCCGGTCCAATGTTGAAGATTGCTCGTGAGGTCCCAGTCTAGCAAGTGGCAGTCGCACACACAATTATGTCTTTGATGGTCTTCACACTCTCTCCCTCTCGACCGTGAGCGCTGTCGGAAATCACCTACTATGCCTCATCCCTACACTAGGACCGGTGGTCGACCCCCTCTTGCTCTCCCACACGATCGCCGAAGGAGGTCTTGTATGTTACCTCTTTCCCTTTCGTTGACGATCGGAGCCGATCGCCAGCCTCATTTGACTAGCGCTGGCCTCCTCTTCTCACGGTGCGGCTCTCTCTCACTTGTAGGGTCGCAGCTCGTCGTCCCTCCCTCCTACTCCCAAAGATCGAGGTCAGCACTTGTGCACATCCTGATCGAAGGAGGTATATGTAACAATTAGGAGTATTCAATGGGTCGAGTCGACCCGATGAACTTGTTAAATCAAACCGACCTAGTGACTATTGGGTCGGTTCAGATTCAAGGTCGGGTCAAACCTTGACCCGGATCAAATAGATCCCGACCGGGTTTGTGTATGCATTTTGGAACCCAACCCAAACCGATTGACCCGCTCCATCATGTGATTCTTCAAAGCAGTTGAACTGGACCACTTGACCCGAACTGTTGAACCAGGCTAAGGTTGATGCGCTACACACCTTCACATTTTACACCTTCAGGAGTCTTGAATAATGAGTGATGACAAACGAACCAATTTTAATGTTTTATTTTGTTTCACTTTGATTGCCCTAATTCCTGGCTGCAAGCTGCTCCAGCTCCGCCTTCACGACGAACCTCACGTTCTCCCCGTGGTGTCTGCCCTCTCAGTTTCTCAGCCATAGGAAGTTTGTGTTTATGAACCGTATTTGAATTCTGCATTTTGATGGAAGTTGGTCTTTATGAACTTCCTTGTATCACGAGAAGTTCACTAGATGCAAAAAATTTATTGAAAAAAAATAGAATAGCATATTACATATGCAAATTCAATCTGATACCCTAATGGCCTACAGATAGAAAAAAAGACACAATTATTTTTTCCTAAAATCAAGATGAAATCCAATAACTTTATTCCTTTTGGAACTCTAATTAACACATAGCCACTATTCCTGGCTTAATTGGTGAATATAACAAGTGGACTCCTAACATCATGCTGTCCATCAGACCACGTAATTGAAGCTGAGGCAACTGAAGTCGCTCTGAGTGGTACACCAGATACTCTGACGACAAACGTCTGCTCCTCCACCTGTGTGAATGACAGAGATTGTGGCTCAACTGTCACTTTGGGCTTGGGATCAGTCGAAATCTTTACTGTGTACTTGGACTTTGGGATGCCAATGTTTGTGACCGTCCTCTTGAACGTGACCCCCGTGAAGGTCTTGCCCGGATTGACTAGCAAAGCTAGAAAAGGATAATTGAGGTCTTTGGGGTCTCCTTTTTACCCTCTGTGCAGACAATATGATTGTCACCACTGATGAGCCTAATCGTTGTTAAGTTGTGGCCTTGGTCACAGAGCATCTTTATGTAGTATGCAGTAGTGGCATCATAGACGAGGCCTAGGTCGACTGCCTTGACAGGATTAACTTGGCCAGATCCATAGGACAATTCAGCAAATCCTTCGTGCTTGGTTGGGTCCATTGTAGTAGCTACAACATGAAAGCAACAAAGAATGCTTAAAGCTTAGTTAACACGTACTTCAATTGGGCATCCTGCATTAGTGTAAATATATTGCATTTGCTAATCACCTGTTGTCATCAATGCAAACATGATCTTTGCAGGAGACCAAGTCGGGTGGAATGTCTTGACATATGCTGCAGCTCCACTTACGTGAGGGCAAGCCATGGATGTACCTGATACAATGTTGTATTTTGCTGTACGATCATCCCCTCGACTTAATCGCGCTTTCCGAGACCAAGCAGTCAAGATATCAATTCCTGGTGCACTGATATCAGGCGGGAAAGAATATATATATATATATATATATAATATAGATGAATGTATATACTCATGAGTAATATATGTTAAACCAAGCAACCAAATAAAAATACCTTTAAAATATTTGGGGTAAGGTTACTTGGGCCTCTAGATGAAAATGAAGCGACAACTAGAGCCTTGGAATCGAGGATTGCCACACTCTTGTGTATATTTGACAGTGGTTTCTGCATCGTCGTCGGTTACAAGAATCACCATTAAATTAAACAAACTATATATAGTAATTAATCCGCTTTAATATATATATATATATATATATATATATATAAAGCTGATGTATTGGGAGGTTTGACATGACAGAATTTGACTTTATCTTTTTTTTTCAAGTATTGTGAATTTTTTTACACATTTTAATTTTATGCATAATGTAACCTCTAGTTATTTGAAGATCCACTACAGGGACGATTTATTTACTAAGGAGGATGATTGAGAAGTATCGAAGTAGGAGAAGAGACTTACATATGGTTTTCATTGACTTAGAGAAGGCGTATAATCGGGTACCAAGGGATGTACTTTGGAAAGCCTTACAAAAGAAGAGAGTGAGTGTTGCCTACATTAAGGTAATACAACATATGTACGATGGGGCATTGACTAGAGTTAGGACACCCGGAGGTGAGACAAATGAATTTCCTATAGGAATTGGCCTACATCAAGGATTAGCTTTAAGCCCGTATCTATTTAACTTAGTTATCGATGCTATAATCGAGAGTATCACAGAGGAGGTACCTAAGTGCATGCTGTTTGCGGATGATATATTACTTTTAGCGGATTTAAGAGAAGAGATTAATACAAAATTGGAAATATGGAGAAATACGTTGGAGTCAAAGAATTTTCATTTAAGTAGGAATAAAACAGAATATATGCATAGCAATTTCACAAATAAATAACTTAGAGACGATTTGGAAGTTAGGCTAGGGGAGGATATAATTTCTCAAGTGACAAAGTTTAAATATTTAGGATCAATTGTAAGACAAGATGGTGAGATTGATGACGATGTTAATCATAAAATTCAAGCTGGTTGGTGTAAGTGGAGGAAAGCCACTAGAGTTCTTTGTGATAGAAAAGTACCCAATAAAGTTAAAAATTTTTTTTATCGTACTGCTATAAGACCGGCAGTGTTATATGGTAGTGAATATTGGACTATGAAGGGACAACATGAACGTAAAGTGGGGGTAGCCAAAATGAGGATGTTGAGATGGATGTGTGGTCATATGAGATTAGATAAGATTATGAATGACTATATACGTGAACGAGTCGGAGTGACTCCTATTAGTGAGAAAATTGTAGAGAATCGTTTGAGATAGTTTGGTAATGTTCAGAGAAGACCATTAGATGCACCAGTAAGAAGAGTAGATCAAATAATCTGGAGTTCGATTAAAAGAGGGAGAGGGAGGTCAAGGCGGACACTTGGCGAACTAATAGAGCAAGATCTATTGATGAATAATATACCGAAAGGTTTTGTTACTAATAGAGCGGAATGACGTCGTATGATCCATGTAGTCGACCCTACCTAGTGGGATAAGGTTTTGTTGTTGTTGTTATAACCTCTAGTTATTTAATTCATCCCTCTCTTGTAACTCCCCTCCAATTATTTAATCAATTAATAACTCTCAATAGTTTTTTACGTTTGCACTTTCTTCATGTGATTTAATGATCATGATTAAATCTCCACTCACACACTCATTAAAAAAAATTAACTCTGAAAAGTCTTTCCATTTATATTAAATCCGCTATACTCTTCATCAAATATGATGGACTCTCATTTTGGATTCATTCTAAATTTCTAATGGTTTGATACTCATTTAACTTTTTTTCCCAAATTTTTGTTAGAGTTGGTGAATACTTCAGGGCCCCTTGTTTCTCACACCGGGTTCGCCCATGTGAGCTTAGGAGAATCTGAGTATTACCCAATTAACAGTATTGCTGGCGTACGAACGAAATGGGGGGTTCCGATTGGGCTTTTGTTTAGCCGGTCTGTGTGGTTCGGATTAGGTTTTTTTATCTGTTTTGTTCGGGTTTTGAACCCGTTTGGAGAGGCTATTTATAGCTTATTTTCAGATGTAATCTGTGTGACGGCTGTAAACCTAAACGATATAGTGGAACCTCTTTGCAGGACGTAGCCCTCATCTCAAGGGTGAACCTGGGTAAATTCTTGTGTCTCCTCTATTTTTCTGCAATCTCTCTGCGATCTTCTCTCCTTGTTCTCGGATTTTCCCATCAATTTTAAGATGCTATATATGATGAACTCTTAAATTATTGAATTTATGTCGTATTTTAGCTATACCTCTCACTTTCATTCATTACTCATATATAATCCCATATTCCAAGCCCCTTTTATTTCATTGCATTTAGTCTCGTGAAAAAAATCAGATCAGGTACTTCGCTTTCAAAATATCTTTTGATCATTGTGATTTTTCTTTTATGCTGTTTTTTTTTTCTTTTTACGTGCATCCCTTCCATCATTCTCTCTCCTATTAATATTTTTCTCCCTACCATTATTACCATTCTCTCTCCTACATTCTTAATAAGTAAAGTTTCTATCTCTACATTCTTTTCTACCTCTCTACATCCATTATCACCACCAATTGAATATCATCATTCTCTCTCATTGATAATTTTCTCTCTACCATTGTTACCATTCTCTCTCCTACATTTTTTAATAAGTAACGTTTCTCCCTCTTTGCCGACCCCACATAGTGGGATAAGGCTTTATTGTTGTTGTAACGTTTCTCCCTCTGCATCCATTATCATCGCCAATTCAATACAGTATATTCTTTGGAAGATGAAAAGAACATTTAAGAATTTAAAAGGAGCAACTTGCTATCCACAACAACAGATACGTGCATCTCCTAGTGCTGCCAGGAGGCAAACCAAACTCTTCGCCCTCCAATATCACAATCCCTTCACCCTCCCTCATGTCCAGGTTCCCTAGCTCCTCGTCACCAACTACGACGTCGCTCCAGTCGAAACACTGCAGCAATGCCACCAAAGATTCCTGCGACCTGTATGTCAATTATCAATATGCGGTCCGTCGGAGGTGCCGCCATGTGGAGAGCATTGGAGGCACAACGTTTCCTTGACAATTCTTGGCTGAGCAGAATAACACAGGCTCCAAAATCAGAAAGAAACAACATCATGACAAAGTTCAATTCACATTGCAAGGTCTCCGGCTGATTTTCAACGGTGACACGAGTTCTTTTGTGTGTGAATAGAAAGAGCAGGTCAGTTTCAAGCTTATATACTCTCACTGATCTCATTTTATCTTTTTCCTAAGATTTTTTTAGAAGCTTTGATGTTTTCTTTCTTTTGCTCGACAATTTCTTTTGCAGACACTAAAGTCACAACACCACCTATTGCAATAAATGACTTATTATAGTATGCTGAGCTCTAATCTGTGTGCATTATCCGAGGAACGGCAGGAATCCATGTTTGGAGCACGCACTTCACAGAGAAAATGAAGAGATGAGGAATGGAACCTTGTAATATGGAATATCTTTTTTTTTCTATGGCCTCTCGATTAAAAGAAATACGAGTGAAGTGAATGGTCTTTGCTATTTTTTGTGCATCTAATAGGACCATTAAACTTAGCTTCCAAATAGCTAGAAATTTGTGTTTAATTATTTATTAGTTATGATGATAACTAATATTTTATTTCAGATGTATATTTTATTACTACATTATCTCTTTACCTATGCGACATATATAGGTTACTATGGGCCCGTTTGGCTTAGCTAATATAAAATAGCTGATAAGTTAAAGTGCTGATAAGTATTTTAGTGGCTGAAACTTATTTTTAAAAATAAACAGTTACACGTTTGGATAAAATTACTTATATTAATAATAACTAGTTAGTTATGATACAACTAACTGACTTATTTTTTAGAAAGAAAATAAGCACCCCTCCCCCTGCTTATTTTTTTTACTTATAAGTAGATTTGATATTTCCTTATCAGCCGTATTTTTAAGTTATCAAACGCTGAGATTTTTTTAAACTAACTTATAAGTTACTTATAAGCTTAGCCAAACAGCCCCTATGTTAGTAGTACTCCCATATTGATATATTACAGTTATTGCTTTCATTACTTATGACAACAATTAGTTTTTTTTCCTTTTGAGAAAAGAACAATATTAATATCCATTGGTTTGACTTTAATACGCTGATTTACCAAACTTCTTTCTTCTATAAAAGATTGTATCTGCATTTGCATGTCTCCTTCAGTTACTTGATTTGTTTTTTTTACACATTGCGTCTAAAATTTATTTAATGATATTTATCATCTTATGAATAGAAAATTAATCAAATGGTAAGATTAGTGCGATGGGAGAGCAATTGTTAAAGAAAGAAAGAATAATAGAATTATATATATATATATATATATATATAATTCTATGCATGAAGACCTCTTTTCTTTCACTATTTTTCTAACTTTTATGGTTTATTTCAATTTATAATTTTTATAATTAGTATCTTAATATCATTTAAATTTATTACATCACATTTCACTCATTTAATTGTCACTTGGTATTCTTATTATCCGACATGGTATCAATTATTTGCATCATTTAACATTTCATATCAATATTTCATTGATTACTTTATGTATTAAAAATGACTCTTTATGTTCCCTTAATTTTTTTATTTATAATAACAAATAATTATATATAAATTCATCCTTAATTAATGTGTATTATATTTAACATCATGAATAAATTTTCATAAATTATAAATTACCTCTTTATGTTTTACTATATGTTTTAACCCTAAAAATAATAATATATAATTTTATCTTTGTGTGTATTAATTAGATTTTTTTTCTGTGCATCAAGAGCTTTTCTCCTTTCACTATTTTTTTTTATCTTTTTAGTGATTTTTTAATTTATCATTAGAATATGAGTATCATATTAATTTACTGCATCATTTAATTCTTTGTATTGTCACTTGGTATTCTCATTATAAATATCCTATTAATTAATTGCATCGTTTAATATTTTATATCTACACTTATATTCCCATTACTAATTTATCTATAAAAATTTTAACATTAGAAATTACATATTGACTCTTCTTATTTCATATATAAATATATCCTTAATTATGTGTATTAAATTTAATATAATGATTTTGTTTCATAAGTTATAAGTTGGCTCTTTATATTTTATTATATGTTTTAATCCTAAAATTAATCATGTGTAGATGCATTTTTATGTGTATTGATATTTTGACACCATGATTAAATTTTCATGAATTATATATTGACCCTTTATATTTTATTAAATTTTGTTAGAACAAATAATCACATATACATCTATGCTTAATTAACATGTACTAAGTTTATCCATTCACAAATTAGATATTGACTCATTATGTTTCTAATAACGGAGTACATAGTATAAAAAATAATACTTGAAATTTTTCAATTAAAATAATACTTATTTTGATGTTACGAAAGTCATAATATTTTTTATAGACATCTTAAATATTTAAAATATGAGCTTAACTAATATGTCGTAATTCAAATGGTAAGATATTTATATATATTGTATGTTACAAAGGTGGTACTTATATACTATAAATCATAAATAAAAATAAATTTATGTCATTTATGTATTTAAAATTATAGGAGGTTTACTAGTTAAATAATAATACGATGCAAAATATATATGGCATGAGAACTAAGCAAGCATAAAAAAACATACTTAGTTTTACTTGTGTATGCGAACAACTTGTTGCCATTTGACGAATTCACGGCCATCGCTGGTAACGGCAATACGAACGAAGTGTCGAGACGTCTTTCATGGACGATCACTGCTCCTTCAGCCCGGTGTAGCAATGGCCATATGTAGTACGACATATCACTACATACAACGATTTTTCCTTTGGCCTCGTCATCCAAGTCAAAGCAAGTCTTGTAAAATTTTTTAAAAAAAATACGTGATTTTGATGGAATATCTGAAAAATTAAAAAATAATTAACGGAGAAAGCACTGATGACCACCCTAGCGACGACTCGTTACCCACGTAAAGAAGAGGAAATGACTCGTTTTGTGTGGGGAAGGCATTGACCGAGGCACCCTGCATCCAAAGAGCAGCCATATAATTTGTTGATCTTAGTTGACGTTGATGATTAGTATTCAGTAAACAAAGGTCGGCTGCAAGCATCCATGCACGCACGCAGGCATAGTACGTACATACCTCGATGGCGATGCCATCTCCTAAGACAACCTTGTTGACTATGCGGCGGTCGATGCTGCTGGCAGCTGCGACTATCATCCATGGCGCGGTGTTGCTTACAGTGCCCCGTGAGCTTCCGTTGTTACCGGCGGCCGTCGAAGTGAGGATGCCGTGCTTCATGGCGTGGAATGACCGATCGCTATTGGGTCCTCAAAATATTCCCTGTTGTCGGGCAAGCAGAGAGAGACCGACAGGACGTCGACGCCGTCGGCGATGGCGTCGTCGAAGGCGGCCAACACGCTCTCCATATGGCAGCCAATCGTGCACACTTTGTAGACGGCGATCCTCGCAGAAGGGACTGCGCCCCTAGCGGTGCCTTCGGCGATACCGTAGAGGCTAGCGCTCTGAACGCTTCGCCCCGCCACTGTTGATGCCGTGTGGGTGCCGTGGCCGAGGACGTCGACCGGAGTTTCGAACACGTACTCTCCGCTGTACAGCCGAGCTCCGATAATTTTGCTGTTGATCCGAGGCGATCCACATGATATATTTTAGTGATCCACATGATAAGATTATATATGATCGAGAAACAAAAATTGTGGAAAGAGTAATTAATCCTCACTTGTTGCATTTTTTCAGACCACATTGTCCTTTCCATTTAGCCGGAGGAGGTCCTAATCCGTCATCTCTGAAAGGCTCGGCTGTCTATGACCCCAATAATCAGATCGCTCTCGTTCGTCGGATGTCTAGTGACATTTTCGGGAAGTTAAGAAAATCCCATGACCTTGTTGTCTGGTACGTGAGAGGTGTTAGAGTAGGTGAATACTTCAAAATTTCTTATTTCTCACATCGAGTTCGTTCACGTGAACTTAGGGGAATCTGAGTATTACCTAATTAGCAGTGTTGCTGGTGTACGAACGAAATGGGGATTCTTTGAACTTTTATTTAGTCGGCTCGTGTGGTTCGGATTAAGTTTTTTCTCTGTTTGTTTATGTTTTAAACCTGATTTGAAGAGGCTATTAATAGCCTAATTTCTGATGTAATATGTATGGCGACTGAAAACCTAAACGATATAATGGAATCTCTTTGCAGGACGTAGCCCTCATCTTAAGGGTGAACTTAAGTAAATTTGTGTGTCTCCTCTATTTTTCTGCAATCTCTTTACAATCTTCTCTTTTTGTTCTCGACTTTTTTCATCAAGAGACTCACTGAGGAAGATGGACACGATGCCCTCCATGCCTACAAAATTAATTTTGAAAAGGAATATACCAGCAAAAATTACAGAATTTGCATGATCTGTAAATTTGCATGAAGAACATATGCACCAGCAATTTTCTTGGCCTCTTTATTCTGTTTATTTGGCTGCAAATCCATTAAAGCTTCGGGTATAACTATAGACCAAGGATTCTCTACTGGAACTGCACCGTGTATTGCGAAGAAGTATTAGTTTCTGCTATAGAGAACTTAAAACTCAAACTAAGATGAATCACTTAATATTACATTCCCTCGAGGATTCCATCCAGCATGTTGATGTGGACTGACTGAGTCAAGATTTGTCCAGAAGGCTTCTCCCCCATGTACACAATATAAACCTGATATTCATATATATGATAATCAACACATAGCAATTGACATTTCTGTGTCCCGAGTGGAAAATTGGATGTATCGATCGAGTTGTAGGCTTCTACGTAAAACTAAAATGTAATTAAAAGATTCGCTCGTTAATGACGATTAAGATTTTCATTTAAAAAAAAAAACATCCAAGTGTTTGTTCTATTTTTACCTTTCGACCTTCATTGGCAACATCTGCCGGAGCAACGAAAGCAATGGATATTGAAACGAATGCCGCGACCAATGCACACTTGATCGCCAGAGCCATGATAAGCTTAAGGAACTATGTCATAATTTAGATGACCATAATAAAGAGCGATTTCTAATCTCTTATAAGCGGTGCCTAGGCCCCTCTAATTCATAATAAATGTGATATTTAATTATGAATACTAATTAATAATATTTAGCCAGTTAGCATATGAGCGTACCATAATTGACTTACTATAATCAGTATCTCATCTAATTAATTGGTCACATCTAGTGCAAAATTTATGTTTTTTCTAACTCTTTTCTCATTAGTGCAAATCACAATTAAGTCTGAGAAATATCTTACATATTTACTATTGTTATACTTATTGAAATTAATTTTTCATTGACAGCTTTGAATAAAAGCATCATCTTACATATTTTATATTTACACTACCACTATTTTGGGCCATTGGCATTGCATAAAAAATTAAGAATTAAATAAAATATTACTTTTTCGTTTACGCTAAAAAAACATCACAATATAATTTCTCTTTAATTAGGCCTGGGTTAAAAGCGGTTCGTGTGCAATTAATATTTTGGCTTAAAAAAGCATCCGAGTTTTTTCAGATAATTTTTTTTAAAAAAAAATCATCCCATTTTTTCTTAAAAAGTCAATGGGTTAACTTTTTGGGCCTCAAAGTAATAATAATTTAAATGTCGAAATAGTGAAATTATTTCTTTCTTCGTTAATGTTGTTTTCAAGCATCCTATTTTATTTTATTTTCTCAATCATACTTTATTTTTTTAGAAAGGATTATTTTCATAAATCTCCTCTAAATTATTATAATTTTTCACATGAAACTCCAAATTATGAACTTATTTTTTATATTCTTAAACTATTACGATTTTTTCACTTTACTCCTTCCGTATACTTTTGTTATATTTTTTCGCTACTTTTACTTTTTTTCATTTATAAAAAGTCTAAATTATTCATTCCTAAAAAAACATGAAATAATAAATATAAAAAATAAAAAAATGTTAGAAGGATTAAAGTGGTAAATAAAAAAAATAGCATTTATGAAAAAGATTACCCTCCTCAAATTTTTTTCTTTTTATATTTTTTATATTTATTATTTGATGTGTTATGGTGGAAGGGGCAATTTGATCTTTTCATAAATAAAAAATCAAAAGTAATGAAAAATGTAAGACGAAAGGATTAGTTTAGGGATAAAAAAAATAAATTCATAATTTGAGGTTAGATGTGAAAAATCATGATAATTTAAGGATGGTTTATAAAAATAATCCTTTTATATCCTAAATTAAGATATCAAATTAAATACAAAATAAAAAATATAAATTATTATTGGACGGATCAGGTTTCAATAGTCTTTTTCTAAAATGTATATTTTTATATTTCATGCTAAGGGCAAAAAAAAAAAAACAAACAAACATCGAGTATTGTTGGACGGCCAGGTTTCAATACCTTTTTTTTTAAAAAATGTATATTTCATGCCATACTAAGGGAAAGTTAAAAAAAATGATAATAACTAGTTAAGATTCATTCTTATCTTTTTGGATGGAATAGTTAATTAATCTTGTGTTTATTTTTTAAATTAATTGGCTTTATGCTCATCCTCTGTCTATTGGATCTTTTATCTAAGTTCGAGGTGTATTCTCCTTCGAGTGTTTTATCTATAAAATATTAATTATTACTTTTTTCCTACGCCATCTTTAAAATAAATAAATATATTTTATTTATTTATTTATTAAATAAATAAATTTTCCTACGCCATCTTTAAGTATTTTAATACTCAACGAGTTATAAATTATGCACTCAATTAATGAGAAAATTAATAAACTAGATTAAACAAGATTTCAAGTAGTTCTTGTTTCTAGCAAGAACGTACAACTTTTTTTTGCTTTTAACTTTTAGACCTATATATATATTAAATAATAGATAATTTAGTTATATATTATGTATATATGCATATATTATACATACATATATAATTACTTATTTATTAATATATTATCATAAAATTATAAATAAAATTTTATATTTAATAATAAATAAGTATTTATTAATTATATATTATTATTTTCTTAGTATTATAACACAACAAAATTAAATAAATTCAGTTATGAAATTAATTAAATTAATTGAATAATAAATTAATATATAATTATTATATTATTGTATTATAATAGAATTTTACAATTGAAATTTACAACTTGCTTTAAAAAAATTAATACATAATCTGATTTATATTATATTAAGAGATTACTAATATATTATTTACGAATATATGTATGTATATATATAGTAATACTATATATTTAATTAATAATAAATTATAATATTTATATTTTATATAAGATTTTATTTCATTAAACAATTATTTAGTTATTTCTTTTTTATCCGAGCACTCACTTACAATTTTTTTATCTAATCCATTAGTTTTTTTAGAATAATAGGTATTTAATTTTTTGCATTCAAACACTACCTTTGGGGCCTTGTTCAATTTATTTAATAAGAACTCTGATTTGATTACTGGATATTTCATTTTAGGAAAAAATCATATTGACAAAATACACTAAAATTTGAGAGGCGGATTCATGTGAGCTGAAAAAAGGAGTCGTTATTTATTTGTGAAGAATTCAGTTCTTACACTAATCATCTATCATTAATCTTTGATTCATACATGAAAGATTAAAAACGAGAATTTTGTTTATTTCGATTCAATGCGAGCCGAAAATGTACAAGATATGATTTGACACATGTGTAAACAATTTTATCATTCATTGATATCTTATCAATTTAATTAATAAAATATTAGTTAAGGGTGACAATAACCATGGGGCTTATCCAAACTCTTAATAGAGTCGGTTATTTCATTACTATTAAAGGGGTATGAGGGGGGTCAGTAATTTTTTTTTATGCTTTTGTAGTTTTGTGCCCTCTATTCTTTCCTCTTACTCTATATCCTTTCTTGTCCTTAATAAAACAAATATTTTGAGCATATTAAATTTGACATGATTCCAACAAATTAAACTAAGAGGTTCAAGTCTTTGTCAAATATATTATTAGTTTATAATATAATTATAGTGCCCTGTATAAACTTATGCATAAATTGCCTTGTAACCACTATATGAATCGACTGTTTACGTTCAAAAAAAAAATTTTTTTTTTTGTAAAAGGAACTAGTAGACGACTAATGAAAATAAAATATATAAGAGCAACAATTAGCATGATATAGCACGTGCTTGTGTAAGATTTTTACTTGTCCACCAATGCCTGAATTCGGCATTTTGATTGAAGCTGGTGGTTCGACTTCCTTGTATCACAAAAGGTTCACTATGTGCAGAATTTTTCTAAACAGACAGAAGAGCATATAACAAATGGAAATTGGATCTGTTATCTTTCTTAATGATCTAACAATAAGAAAGTACATTTTTTTACCAAAATGAATATAAATTAATCTGATGGTTTACTTTGGCACTCTAATCCATACATTGTTATTGCTTGTGGGTCAATTGGTGAACACAACAAGTGGACTCCTAACATCATGCTGGCCATCAGACCACGTAATTGAAGCTGAGGCAACTGAAGTCGCGCCGAGCGGTCCACCAGATACTGTGACGACAAACGTCTGCTTCTCCTCCGCTTGTGTGAATGATAGAGATTGTGGCTCGACTGTCACTTTTAGTTTGGGACCGGTCGAGATCTTTGCTGTGTACTTGGACTTTGGGATGCCAACGTTGGTGACCGTCCTCTTGAACGTGACCCCCGTGAAGGTCTTGCCCGGATTGACTAGGAGAGCCATAGAAGGATAGTTGAGATCTTTAGGGTCTCCTTTCTCACCCTCTGTGCAGACAGTATGATCGTCACCACTGATGAGCCTAATCATTGTTAAGTTGTAGCCTTGGTCACAGATCAACTTTGTGTAGTCTGCAACAGTGGCATCATAAACGAGACCCGGGTCGACTGCCTTGATAGGATTAACTTGGCCAGATCCATACGACAATTCAGCAAATCCTTCGTGCTTGGCTGGGTCCATTGTAGTAGCTACAATATGAAAGCAACAAAGAAGAAAGAATGCTTAAAGCTTAACTAACACGTATTTCAATTAAACATCCTGCATTAGTTTGTATATATTGCATTTGTTAATTACCTGTTGTCATCAATGCAGACATGATCATTGCAGGAGACCATGTCGGGTGGAATGATTTCACATATGCTGCAGCTCCAGTTACGTGAGGGCAAGCCATGGATGTACCTGAGTCGATACTGTACTTTGCCCTACGAACATCCGCTGGCGATAATGTCGCCTTCTCAGACCAAGCAGCCAAGATATCAATTCCTGGTGCGCTAATATCAGGCTGCAAAGAAAACATACATAACATAGATGACTTTATATTATTCACGGGTTATAGATTTTAAACTAAGCAACAATTGATGACTATAATACCTTCAAAATATTGGGGGTAACCTTACTTGGCCCTCTAGATGAAAATGAAGCAACAACTGGAGGCCTAGAATCAAAGATTGCCTCACTCCTGTGTATACTTGCCACAGGTTTCCTGCCTCGTCGTCAGTCATAAATTAATCAAACTATATTAATCATCTTTAATTAAATAATACGATGCAAGATGTGACATGAGAGTTGAGCAAGTACAAACATACTTAGTTTTACTTGCGTACGAGAAAATTTTCTTGGCATTTGATGAATTAACTGCCGCCGCTGGTAATGGAAATAGGTATGAATTGTCGAGACCTCCGTCTGACACCATCACCGCTCCTTTGGCACGATAAGCAAGGGCCCTTACATAGTCTATTGTATCACGACCTTTACATATAACTACTTTTCCTTCAGCCTTTCCGTCCAAGTCAGCGCAACGCCTGTAAGATCACAACAACAAAAAAAATAAAATAAAATAAAACATGTGGCCGTGGTGGAATATGTAAAAAATTAAATATTAATTGATGGAGAAAACACTGGTGACTATACCTTGTTGACGACTCATTACCCAAGTAAAGAACAGGAAATGACTCCTTTTGCGTGGGGAAGGCATTGACCGAGGCACCCTGATTCAGAGAGCAGCCATATGTTGGTCTTAGTTGACGGTGTCAATTAGTAAACGAAGGTTGGTTGCACTTGCATGCATGCATGCAGGCAGGCAGGCAGGCATATACGTACCACGACGGCGGTGCCGTCTCCTAAGACAACTTCGGTGGCAATGTGGCGGTCGATGTTGCTGGCAGCTGAGACTATCATCCAAGGTGCAGTGTTAATCACAGTGCCCCGTGAGCTCCCGCTGTTACCAGCAGACGTCGAAGTGAGGATACCATGCTTCATGGCATGGAACGAGCCGATTGCTATGGGGTCGTCAAAATATTCCCGGTTGCCCTCCATGCCGAGGGAGACTGACAAGACATCGACGCCGTCGGCGATGGCATCATCGAAGGCGGCCAACATGTTCTCCGGCCAGCAGGAATCCGCGCACACTTTGTAGACGGCGATCCTCGCAGAAGGGACTGCGCCCCTGGCGGTGCCTTCGGCAATGCCGTAGAGGCTGGCGCTCTGAACGCTCTGCCCTGCTGCCGTCGACGCGATGTGGGTCCCGTGGCCAATGTCGTCAACCGGAGTTTCGGACACTTTCCCTCCGCTGTATACCCGAGCGCCGATGATTTTGCTATAGATTCGAGGCAATATTCACGTGAGATATCTTGGTGATCCACTCGTTCATGATAATCTTAATCTCTGAATAGATTACGATCCAGAAACAAAATTTTAGAAAGAGTGAATCCTTACTTGCTGCATTTTATCAGACCACAATGACCTTTCCATTTAGCTGGAGGAGGGCCCATTCCATCATCTCTGAAGGACTCGGACGTTGGATCGATGCCGCTGTCTATGACCCCAATGATCACATCGCTCTCCTTTGTCGGATTTCTAGTGACATCTTGGGGAAAATAGAGAAAATCCCACGACCTTGTTGTATGGTACGCGAGAGGCTCACTGGGGAATATGGATACGATGCCTTCCATGCCTACAAGATTAATTTTGATAAAGGACGACATGTTTACATAAACTTTCCTTCCTACAAATAAGAATTTACATAATTTGCATGAATATACATACCAGCAATTTTCATGGCTTCTCTTTCTGTTAGTTTGGCTGCAAATCCATTAAAGCTCCTGGTATAGCTATAGACCAAGGATTCTCCAGTAGAACTGCACGGTGCATTGCCAAGAAGTATTAGTACAAATTCATATATACTAGTTTTTTTTTTGAGGAAATTAAGATGAATCACTTAATTAATATTACATTCCCTCGAGGATTCCATCCAGCATGTTGATGTGGACAGACTGAGTCAAGATTTGTCCAGAAGGCTTCTCCCCCATGTACACAATATAAACCTGATATTCATATATATGATAATTAACACATAGCAATTGACATTTCTGTGTCATGCGTGGAAAATTGGATGCATCGATCGAGTTGTAGGCTTCTACGTAAAACTAAAATGTCATTAAAAGATTCGCTCGTTAATAACGATTAAGTTTTTTTTAGAAAAAAACATCTAGTATTTGTTCTATTTTACCTTCCGATCTCCATTGGCGTCAACTGCTGGTGCAAGGAAAGCAATGGATATTGAAACGAATGCCGCGACCAATGCACACTTGATCGCCAGAGCCATGATAAGTTTAAGGAACTATGTCACAATTTAGATGACCATAATAAAGAGCGATTTCTAATCTCTTATAAGCACACCCTAGGACCCTCTAATTCATAATAAATGGGTTATTGATTTAGGAATACTAATTAATAACATTTAGCCAGTTAGCATCTATAATTCATTTATAATCAGTAACATCTAATCAATTGTTCGCATTTAATGCAAAATTTATGCCTTTTTATTTTTTCCCTCATTATTGCAAAACACAATTAATTCTGAGAAATATATGTCTTCCATAAATATAATAGTAACAGTAATAATATCTCTTTAATATCCTTCATACAGAATTATTATCAAATATTACTTCACTTCTTTAACTAAAATTTTCCTTGAACAGCTTTGAATAAGAGCATCATCTTGCATATTTACTAAGCCATCATTTTTTGCCATTCGCATTGTATAAAAAAATTAAAATCTCACAATATAATTTCTCTTTAGGCCTGGGTTATAAGCGGTCGTGTGGGACTAATTGACTTTGAAAAATCATCCAAATTTTAATTTTATGTCATTTTAAAATCAATTGACTTACCCGCCTGTGCACCTCCTGCTTATTGGATCTTCGATCGAGTTTTTTTTTATCTAAATATTATTTTTTTTCCTACATCATCTTTAAATTTTCTAATAACCAACGAGTCATAAATTCTTCAGTCAATTTAAGAAATAAACGAAGGATATTAACCATTATTTTTTCTTTAGTTACTTGCATTTAATATGATAACTCATGAGAGCCATGCTTAGTTTTTTTTAGAAAAAAATATGTTCCAACGTTGATTTTTAAAATCAATTTTAACTTAGGATGCTAGTAAAAATTTATCTATTCCTAGAAAATTGACCTAAGATTACAATTGTAGACTTAATTAACAATTAGGTTGATTTAGGAACAAATAAAATCAACATTTAATATGATAACTCATGAGAGCCATGCTTAGTTTTTTTTAGAAAAAAAATATGTTCCAACGTTGATTTTTAAAATCAACTTTAACTTAGGATGCTAGTAAAAATTTATCTATTCCTAGAAAATTGACCTAAGATTACAATTGTAGACTTAATTAACAATTAGGTTGATTTAGGAACAAATAAAATCAACATTTAAATTAGAGTCCCTGACAAAACAATCTGAATTATTTCTATTAGGAAGGTACATTCTACTTCAAGTATTTTATCTATAAATATTATTTCTTCTTTTTTCTTTGCCAACTTTAAGTGTTTTAATAGCGAATGAGTCATAAATTCTGCACTCACGTAATAAGAAAACAAAAAAGAAGATCAGGAATTGTCTCTTTCTTTAATTACTTACATTTAATATGATAACCCATGAAGAGTCGTGCTTAATTTTTTAAGAACAATTATTTTTTATTGACTTTATGTTTCAATGTTAATCTTTTGAAATCACTTTTAACTAAAGGATCCCAGTAGAAATCTAACCACCCAAAAATTTTATCAAATCCTAAAAAATTGACCCAAAAACTAAGATCTTGGAGTCTAATTAATAAATAGGTTGATTTTAGGAACGCCAAATAAAACCACAATTTAAATTAGAGCTCCTAACCCAAAGAAAACTGAGTTTATTTTTTAGGAAGGTATATTATACTATTATATCATAAATATTATTTCCTTTTTCATATGCCATCTTTTAATGTTTTAACAGCCAAGGAGTCATAAATTTTGCACTCATTTAATAAGAAAATAAATAATGGATATTAAGAAATATTTTTTTCTTAATTTAGCAAATCATACTTATATGGCAAGTAAAACTTATTTTATACATTATAAACATTGTTCCTCGAAAAGGTTTTCATAAAAAAATTTGCATAACCTTATATATATCATAACTACTTTCCATTTTTTGATGTATATAACTTTCATAATTTTTGCATGAAATGTTATTATAAGTAAAAAAATAACACATAATTTTTTTTGTAATGTTGTAGATTTATCCGCTCATCTAATACTTTATCTTTAAAACCATATTTATTAGATTGCCTTCATTTCACCCATGGCTTGATTATTTTCTATAAATAATGACGCAATTTTACTTCTCAATTATTAACAAAAACAATATGCAATGAATTCTCACGACACATTAATGCTTATACTTTATCCCTTCTAAATATTGATTTATTTTTTAATATTCATATTCGTATACTATTTCACACTTAAAACAATTCAACAACATTATAATCTTTCAAACTTTGACTAGGTGTTATATTAATTTTTTATAACTTCTTAATCACAAGGTCAATTTCATATTAGAGCACTCATTTTAAACAACCAAATTGACCAAATGTTTTCAAAATGTTCTGCTAGTTTTCTTACTCTAGTAAATTTCTCCGTAAGAGGATAAGAATAAGCAATTTTTATAATTCTTTTTTCAAATAATATGATGATTCCTAAAATTGTCTCAGTAGGCAATTACTGAGCTATCTACTTTAGCTGCTTAAAATTCTAATTGTTAATATGAATGTCCAATCACATTTATTGTAATTAAGTGTTTTACTTCTAATTAAACATAATTATTTGATATCTATATTTTTTATATTTTATTCCTAATTAATTCATATATAATTTCTTTAATTTAATAAGCATTATGACTTAATCTGAATATTAATTATTCATCTACATGATTATATGGGCAAATAAATTAACTAAATATGCTAATTAAATGCATGATTATGCAAATAATGATGTTTGCGAAGGCCTCTATGTGTAGTCATCCAAAAAATTCATCGAATACTAAAAATTGACACAGAAGGCTGAAATTTAGAATCTATTGAAAATTGGATTGATTTTAGGAACAAATAGAATAACCATTTAAATTAGTCCCCTCTAACAAAAAAATATAAAGACTTTCCAAGATAAATATATTTTTTAAAATTTTAAAATATTGATTTTAGTTTTAATGTTTTTTAGTTTCATTTTTCATCTTGCACCTTCGTAGAATTGAATATTAATATTGGCTTAATTTTTGTAATCTCCTTGAAAATATCATCTTATTATAACTCAATTGGAAACGTTTGTACAAGTGGTAACTAAAGTAATTATAAATAAAGCAATTAAACTACTATAAATGCATAAACATATTTTATCATCAGTAAAAATACAAATAGTTCAGTTGTTAAACAACTTTGCTATGAAAATAAATAAAATACATCAAATGACTCTAGACTTATATGAAAGACAACATTATCATGAGCGCCATCCGGCACACATGTCACCATCCTTCCCTAAAACAACTAAACTCTAACAAGATCCAAGTCTCGGGAAAATAATTCTTCTATCACCGTATGGAAGCCGATACATAATGAATATAAAATTCAGATAAAATAAACATGTATAAATAATATTTGAAAATCATAAGTAAAAGGCCAATTTTCGATGATGAAAGGTAATAGTAACCAATAATCTATGACAATAAGATCAATGCAATGATATTAATATTAAATAATCAATTAGAATTATTATCAACAGTCAATGTCAATGATTTTTTTGTTAACAATACCATATGTTGGATTAATATTAATGATACTTTGATTTACTTTGTTGTGTTATATAATTTGATGCATTGTGGTAAGTATCTAAAATACAATACTTTGGTTTTGATTAGCATTGATGCTTTTTGGTCTAAGAATGTCTCTCTAATTAAGTTAGAAAATGTTAAGGTGCTTTCATATCCAATGATCAATAGTGGATTAGCCTAATAAGTGTCATCTTTTATAAAAGGATTACAACCTTTGGGCGGAACCATTTTTGTCATACAAATGAGAGAGCATTTGTACAATATGAACAATGAATTTAAAATATGTAGTTTCATTATCTTCTCAACTATACTACATGCCCCTTAAATACAATACAACATTCATCATAATAATATGTACACTTGATAATTCTCAAATTTTTACTATGATCTTATTAACTTATTTAACTAATTTTAAAAAAAATAATTAATATGAACAATAATAGGAAGGTTAAAAGGGTCCAACCAACATCAATCAACAATTATAAGGGTAATCCACTACAATTCGGGCCAGGAGGTTAAGAACTTGAGCTAGTTTATATGGCAACATGGGTCATGTCGAGGTTTGGTATAGATTGTGTTTCAATATTGGTGAATAGGTTTCCAATATGGTTGACACGAGTTAGATAACTAGCAACTTGGGCCAGGTTATATGATGATGTCGATTGTGTTTCATTTTAGTGAACAAATGATATAGACGATTGGCATGGGCCATGTTTTTGGCAACCCTAGTCGTGCCGCTAATTCCTCATAATCATACTCGAGTCAGATAGCCCTCAACATAAATTAGATTGGTCTGACACATGGTGTGTTAAACCACAACACAATTTATGTTTATCCCAACCTTTGGTTGTGTCTTAGTCAACTCGAGTTGGACTCTCATGTATAAAATAATGAATTTTGGTTTAATTCAATAATTACAAGTGGTTCATGTGATAATTATGATGATGTCTAAGGTTCAAGATGTGAATCAATGAAGAAGGAAAATATAATCTACTATATAGTTTATATATATTAATCATATATGGAGTTTATATATATTAATATATACGTCTTAATATCTTTGCTCTTTGTTGAATCTGTTCCCTTTTCTAACCCCCTTTGTTGAGCTTCCTGCACCTCCTTCCCTATTCGCTTATTATGGTGTTCAAACATAGTGTTAGAGAGAGAGAGAAAGTATTTGGCTCTACAAGAAATCGATGGAGGGAGGTTACGACTATTATATAGGTTTGGGAATCATGAAAAATTAAATAAAATGGTCTAATTGGGAGATTTTATCCTTGGTTCATTGAAATATAATACAGTCTGCATAAAACTCCTATGAATTCTATCTAATTAAATTAGTTAAACATGGCTAATTTTTTAACTATGGATAAAATATATAGTTTCATATCCTTTTTACTTCTCATTTTTTCTTGGTCTTATATGATTTGGATTGGTACAACTTTGATGTATTCGAATGAAACATTATTAAGTCATTAGCATGATTGAGACATAAGCAACCTATTGTGAAGTTATGAGATACCAGCAGAGAGGTTTAAAATATGTTTGAATTGTATGTGACTCAGTCAATCTCATCTTTATCCTTAAGAAAATCACTACATACCATTTATGATTGTGCAATATCATCCTGTTGGCAAGCTTTAGGAGATTTTAAATATTGTATAGGACATATATTTCGTTAGATTAATACAATCACAAACTTTCTCGATAACCTAATACGACTATCCCCATTAGCTTTTTTTGTGAGAAGGATATGTCATCGAAGCTTAGATATTTTGTGCTTGAATATTTGTGGTTCATTGATCAATTGTTAAAAGTAACATAGAGCTGATAACAAAAGTAGAATAAGTTTAGACATTTTGAGTGACCAAGGAGGTTAAAAATTTAATATATTATCAAAATTGGAAATTAAAATTTGAATGAAATAGACCTTTATAACTTGAGATGCATATTGCAAAGTAATCAAACCAATTGTTCTGTCAGCAAATATTTTGGTCTTTAAAAACTAAAAAGTGGATGTTCACGTTAATTAATTAACTAAGAAGACGACTATCAACTATTTAGCTAATGTCAGTGACGCATATTTATAGATGATGGATTATCATTTTTTTTAGGAAATTGGGCGGAGTTCACGTCGTATCTAATTGTAGTCCCCACAAACTCAATTATATTATTATGAAATATTATATTTTGATAACGATAAAAAATTATATCCATTATTATTATCATTATTATTGATTATCCAAAATATTTTTGAAATATCATTAATATAACAATAATTAAGACCATTTGATACATGGTGATATGGAAAGCTTCTAATAGACCCATTATACATACATACATGATCCTCAAGATCAGATATAGACGACATCCAATTGGATCTGATCTGAGCCGTCCGATCTAATCTGGACGGTTCTATTTCACGAAGGTGCTTAGCACATTCATTTTATTAATATTATATATATATGGAGATAAATGAATATGTGAAGCATCCCTGCTCAACAAAGTGCAAGTAGAATTTGGACCGTAAGATTAGGATTGGACAGATGAATGAAAAATCTCATGATATTTTATTTTCCTTATCTCTCTTGCGCATCCATTTGTGCCCGAAAGGATCACACCCATTCAAGAATGGAGCCAAGATAAAAAAAAGTGGGAGGGGCCAACATCATAATTCATAAATAGAAAATAATATTTATTAATAATACTAATTTTATGATACAATTATCATTTAAAAAAAGATATTAACACTTTTTAAAATTATAAAAATATTTATAAAATAAATTAATAGTAATTTTTATAGTTTCTTGGTCGATATAATAATCAAATAATAAGAAAGAAATTCATTTTTAATATTATTGTGAAACTTTTTTTTAATATCTTTGTTGCTAAAGTAAAAGGATCAGTTTTGTCCTTTTTTATTATTATTTATTTATCTAATTTCACTTTGCCATTCATTATCATTTGAAAAATCTAAATAAAAAAATCTTAAATATAAATGATCCATATTTTAAGTGTATATATATATATTTGTAAAGGACAATAAGAAAAATAACAAAGCGAGGAAAGATAGAAAAAAAGGAAAATTTTATAGTATAGCTAATAGATAAATGAATGTAAATGATCCATCTAAAGTAGCCACACACTAAGAAATAAAGGAAAGCTTTATAATAAAAATAATTAATCTGCAGCAATAAATGAGCAGAAGAGAATAAATGGATGTAAGAAAATGTATAAGTTTCAGTTTATTTTTTTATAAAATTAAAAATTTAATTCTATTCAAATTAAACTTTAATTTTGTGGGCTCTCTATTGTGGATTTGGCCCATCAGGAAATAAAAAGCATGAAGATTACCTTTTTAGGAAGGGCAACTACAACTAATACTATATACCCCCAGCCTCACTTAGCTCCGTCCTTGCACCCATTGGAGCTTTTTCGACCAATATAGGGATGGCGACCGTTAATACTAGACGAGATGAACCCGACGGTGCTAAGCGCTTTTCCGACCAATATAGGGGTGGCGACCGGTAATACTAGATGAGATGAACCCGACGGTCCTGAGTGCTTTTCCGATCAATATAGGGGCGACACGTATTCATTTATTTCATACACACACATATATATATATATATATATATATATATATATATATATATATATATATATATACCCCCATCCGCGCCCATCGGATGGGGATCCGACGGGCGCCCGCTTTCAATTTTGTTTTTTAATCCGTTTTTTATCCGAGCGAATACATTCGTGCCCTAGTTCTCCGCAAGGCTCTTCGTCTGCGCCGTTCCATCGCCATTCCTCGCCGACGTCCGTAGCCGTTCCATCGCCATTCCTCGCCGACGTCCGCAGCCGTTCCATCGCCGTCCTCGCCAAGGTCCGCCGTCCGCGCCCGGTGAATCGTCGTCCGCAGCGTAGGCCGTCTGTAGCCATTCCTCGTCGTCGGGATCTGCTTCATCGCTGCGCAGAACTGCTTCGTCGTCGTCGGGATCTGCTTCCTCGCCGGATCTCCATCCGAGCCGCAAAGATCTACTCCGTCCTCGCCAGATCTGCTTCGTCTTTGCCAGATCTGCTTCTTCCTCGTCCGATCTCCATCCGAGCCGCGAAGATCTGCTTCGTCGTCGTCTTCGTCGCCAGACACCGCCCCGCAGCGCTCCGACCCCGCCCCGCCTCCGACCGCCCCGCCGTGTTTCACCACCGCCCCGCCGCGCTCCGATCGCCCCGCCGGCAGCTGTGGACGTCGTCGAGGACGGCGATGGAACGGCTGCGGACATCGGCGAGGACGACGATGGAACGGCTGCGGACGTCGACGAGGACGGCGATGGAACGGCTGCGGACGTCGATGAGGAATGGCGATGGAACGGGCCGGACGAAGAGCCTTGCGGAGAACTAGGGCACGAATGTATTCGCTCAGATCGGAAACGGATTAAAAAAAACCAAAAAAAAGAAAACGGATTTAAAAAAACCAAAATTGAAAGCTGCGCCCGTCGGATCCCCATCCAACGGGCGCGGATGGGGGAGGGGGCCGTTAAATCCATATATATATTATGAAAAATGCAAATTTCAAACTATTTTAGGAAAAACAAAAGGAGCATGCAGAAACAAATATCATCGACCAATTGCCCAAAGCCATTAGGCAATGCTTGCATATATCATGGCATGTTGGTGGCACCACCTCTTTGGTTGCCTCTTCACATCAACCGAGAAGGACCACTACTTCGTAGGTTGTAAAGAAAGAAGAGTTCTCTTCCTACTTGGTTACGGTGCTCAATTCTCCAACTTCCATATTTGCACAAAAGTCCACTCCTCCCTTTATACATATTATATATTGTGTTATTAATATAACTTAATAACACACGATACATTACTAATGGAGAATCATCACCATTTTATGTACAAAGAAAAATGAAAAAAAAAATTCATAAAGTTAATTGTAGTTTATGAGATGGGGAAAAGATTAAACTGGACGACAGGGTAAGTGTCCTCAAACAATAAATAATAGTGATAAATACGACACCCCAAAAGAATAATAGTGATAAAAAGTTCTTGAAGGACGTGTTTCTTATGGTCATGCATGCATCCTCAACCTCTACTTCTAATTCACATGTAAAAGGAAAAAAAAAAAAGAAGAGAAGTTACTAGAGAAAGCTCTTTCACGACTGTTGACGCTTCCTCCCATATATTTAACAAAATTAATTACAAAGATGATTAAATATTAACTTAGGAAAGACAAATATTATTTTTTTATGTTTTTTTTCCACACGTAAATGCTAAATGCATAATGTCCACGAATGAATTTACTTTTTCTGACCATTTTGATATTATATAAGATATTGACTTTAAAAATGCTTTTTATCAATTTTTTTTATTGTCATTTCCTAAAAACATCATAAATTTAATTTGTTCGAGTCTAATTATAACCAATAAAATTTATGTATATATATAATGAAACTTGAGATCTGATTCACAATGAAACTTGAGATCTGATTCACGTGGAAATATGCAGCCAACGCCGTTCTTTCGTACCAAACTTTTCACGTCCATTGGTAAAAAGCAGGGGCAGCACGTTTCTCTCTCTCTCTCTCTCTCCAATTTATTTTATTTATAATAAAAATTAAAAAGGTCCGTTTCTCATTATGCACGCATCTCAAAGAAGCGATGGATCATCAGACGGAGGTCATGACTCCGTCAGCTATGGATTCCGTTCTCGGTATCATATTTTTTTTCCCATTTGCCATTAATAATAATAATATATTACTAATATAATAATTGCAATAGACATATATTAACATAAACTTTTTGGATTTTGATGGGATTATTTTGTTGTCCTGGAGGAGGCGAAAGGGGTCGAGCTCTGAGGCGTTAATGCTGAGGAGGAGCTGAGCGCCATGGATCCGTCCTTCTCCGGTGAGCTCTCCCTGTCCCTGCATGCTTTCGCGTTATTTCTTGTTGGGATACCTTTGATCTTTCGGTCGCCATTGATGCGCTGATAGACGTCGATCTCTACGGTTCGATTTGCTTTAGGGCGACTGATGATGACTTTGAGAAATTTTGTTCTTATTTGATAACATTTTGTTGTTTGGTTCAGTGAAAACCGCATTTTGATAAGTCTTTTTGTGTGGTAGTGATGGATTGTTCTGGCATTTGGTATGTTAAAGATAGGATTTTTAGGGGGTTTCTTGCTGTTACTTAGGATTGTCGTCAATAGTTATTCGTGCAATAGGAAATTGACTGCTTCCTGGAAGTCCCCGCTTACTGTCTAGGAGATTGGTATAGCTGGTTTCATGGAGATTCCGCTTACAGAAAGAAGTACGGATACTTTATTCATGTTTCCCAATTTTTCCTAGATTTATCTCCATTCATAGGATAACTTTCTGTTTCGGCTTCATTTTCTATTTTCCCTTTGGAGAGATTCTCGAAGTCTTATGGTAGTCAACGATGCTTTTCTCATGTGAAACTGAGAAGTCAAGTGCTAGGAATTGAATTATGCATGGACTCTTTAAATCAAGTCTAATGGGTGTTGGTTCACTTTATATTTTTGTTGTATATAATGTGAATGTGGTTATATTCACATTACTTCCCATGCGTGCTGCTTTCAGCCCCCTAATATTTTTTACTAATATGCTAAATGAAATTAAACACCAATATGATGTCGAATGGTGGATTCTAGTTAGTCATTTATTTATTGAACTTGTATGAATGCAAAACCATTTCGAAGCATGGTTTGCATTCTTAAAAGAATTATTGTTGATGGTCAAAGGCGTGTGAAAATCAGATTAAGATTCAAGTCTAAAGCCAAAACATGAGGTTGTAGATGGATGATCACAAAGTGCATTTTGACCTTTTTAGTCCTATATTTTTCTTTTCGTTCAAGTTCTAAATGTTGTTAATGGGTCTCCATTTTATTTCACCTTCTTATGAACTGGCAAATACAAATTTTTCATTTCCTAGAACTTTGCCAGCAAGCATAAATATTCTTCTTTTTTAGCCAAACAGTTTCTTCCCTAGTTGCAAATGTGTACGAGAAAATTCAGATGATACCTTGAAGGCGTTACATTTTAGTACTAGCAGCATAGTTTCATGTGGTTTTTACATTCTGCTTGATAGAATATTATTTGTTTTGTTTCATCAGGGTTCATCCTTGACCCATCGAAATGCCATAAGT
This sequence comes from Pontederia crassipes, assembly GCA_030549335.1. Taxonomy (NCBI): domain Eukaryota; kingdom Viridiplantae; phylum Streptophyta; class Magnoliopsida; order Commelinales; family Pontederiaceae; genus Pontederia; species Pontederia crassipes. The sequence goes on along the minus strand of CM060185.1, from coordinate 2,942,449 downwards.
TAACCATTGAAGAAAAGAGGGATCTTGTCCGTGAATTATCAAAATGGCCAGAAAGTGCTCCCGAAAAGCTTCAGAATTGGAGTCGAAAGGACCTCTTAGAGATCCTCTGTGCCGAGATAGGGAAAGAGAGGAAGTACACTGGGTTAACAAAACAGAAACTGATAGAAAATATTTTCAAAATTGTGTCTGAGAAGAAATCTGGCAAAAATGTTGAGGACTTGAATTCACCACCTGCACGGCCAGTACCTGACCATCAATCCCCATCAAAGAGGCCAAGGAAGAATGATCACCCATCTCGTCTACCTTCGATAACAAACAATCTCAGTCATGATGGGAGTGAAGCTATCAGTAACAAACGCTACTGCCAGAATCTAGCTTGCAAAGCTACTCTTAAACCAGAAGATGCATTTTGCAAGAGGTGCTCCTGTTGCATTTGTCACAAATATGATGACAACAAGGACCCCAGTCTCTGGCTGTTCTGTACCCCAGAAACTCCCTCTCAAGACAACTCTTGTGGCATGTCATGTCACCTTGAGTGTGCTCTCAAGCATGAAAGAGCTGGTATTGTGAAGACGGGAAAGTGTGCAAGATTGGATGGCAGTTATTACTGTGTATACTGTGGAAGAGTTAATGACTTACTTGGGTAATTGCTTCACAATATTAACTTTTCTCCAATTTCTTACTTTTTTTTTTGAGAGAGATCCAATTTCTTACTGAATGTGATTCCTGGTACTCATTTTCATGCAATTAACACTTCATGAATCTATTTATTCCCTTTGTAGAAAAAATCTAATAGTTTTATGATTTTATCAACATTCTTGATATTTTGTGCAGGTTCATGTAGTATTTCCAAAATAGATAGTCTATGATACCACTTGTTAACTGACCTAATAACAAACTCGGCAATGCTGAATAGCATTTTTTTCTAGTCACCCTTTTGCCCATGAAACACAAGCCTGGTAATCATGGCACAAGAAAAGTTCCTCAAGGATCGATCTGCTATGAATATTGATAGTGTGAATGAACTACTGATGTCTACCCCCACCCAGCCCTACCCCACACACACACACTAGAAAAAAAGAAATTAGTGAAGTCAATCCTTTATTCTTCAAACATGTACATCCTGTGTATTGGAGAATTGCTGCAATTCTTCCTGAATAGACTCGATTTGTACCTCACTCCCGTCTTCAATGGGGTCTGCTCTGGAGTTTCCATTGGCTATCTATTGATATCAGGTTAAAACTTTCTCTGACCTGTATGACAGATGCTGGAAAAAGCAGCTTATGATCGCAAAGGATGCACGGCGAGTCGATGTATTGTGTTATCGCATTTCTCTCAGTCATAAGCTTCTTAATTTGACTGAGAAATATAAAAAACTTCATGAGATTGTTGACATTGCAAAGAAGAAGCTCGAGACGGAGATTGCGCCTGTAAATTGCTTGCCAAACATGGGACGAGGGATTGTCAACCGACTTTCTGTTGGTGCTGATGTTCAAAGACTGTGTGCCTCTGCAATAGATTTACTAGAAACTATGCATGCTGAATCAAGTGAAGCTAAAGTCCCATGTCCTGAACCAAGTGAAGCTCAAGTTCAACGTAAGCCTCTCCAATTCTTTTTCGCTTCAGGATTTTTTAACATGCAATATTTATTTGGTATATATTTTTTATTGCAGAATCTAGCTTGGTCTCTTCCAGCTTCATCAAATTTGAAGGCATAACTCCGACATCACTTTCAATAGTGTTGGATTCATGGCGCCTTGGGATGTTATTCCAAGAGGTTGCTGGTTTCACCTTGTGGTATCGCAAAGCTGATATTGCTGAATATCCAGAAGAGCCAACCTGCACTTTATTTAAGCCAAAGGAAAGATGCCTGATAACAGATTTGATTCCTGCTACAGAATATCTGGTCAAGGTTGTTGCCCTTGGCAACACGAGGGAGCTTGGCATACAGGAAGTGAGAGTAATAACTGAAAGTGTTCCAATGGTTGGCTTAATCAATATCATTCCTGAGGTGGGTACGTTAAAAGACAGTAGCCAGAGCCCCAAAGCCAACAGCAGTGGCCTGTCAAACCCCTCAGAATGTTATGAGTCCAATAATCATGGTTCTGTGTACACTGATTTGAATAAATCTCCTGAAAGTTATTTCGATGACTATGAAAAGCCTGAAACTCTTGATTTGGAAAAATTGCCTGACCATGACAAAAAGTATGACGACAGCCAAAAGAGTGAATATGGGGGCACTGCAAGTGAAGCTGAAGTAGTTGAACCAGAAGAAGCAACAGGACACTCTGATTCTGCTGAGGAGCCAATTTCGAGAATTAACTTGGAATCCCCGAAAGATTCAACCAACTCAACAGAGAAAAATAATACATCTGAAGTGCCAAAATCTGACCATGAATCTAACACTCCTATGATGAACGCCAGGATGATCGTTCCTTTTGTGGGTCCGGATCAAACTCTTCCTGTCACCCCATCCAGGGTGGAAACTGGTAAGGAAGGAGGCTCTGGGAGAGGTGGCAAAGTGAAACTGGGCTCTACTATACCTTTGATTGGCATTATGAAGCCCGATAAGGCACCCGGGGGAAGTTCATCAAAGAAACGCTGTGAAGGGAAATTCGAGGAATTATGTGTTAAGGAGTGTTCCTTGGAAGGGGCATTCGAGTACTGTGTGAAAGTGATCAGAAAGCTAGAATGTGAGGGGCACATAGAGACCAATTTCAGGGTGAAGTTTCTAACTTGGTTCAGCTTGCGAGCTAGTCCGCAAGAAAGAAGAATTGTAGATGTTTATGTTAATGCTCTGATCGATGATCCAGCAAGCCTGGCTGGACAGTTGGTGGACACCTTTTCGGAGGCAATAAGTAGCCAAAGACCGTCACCGGTGCCGAATGGATTCTGCATGAAACTATGGCATTAAGACAAGGAGAGCCATCCTTCTTGATCAATTTGGGGCTTAATTCTTTAAATGCAAATTGTTGCATTAATTTTTAATTGAACATTTATTCACGATGCAGTCATTGCAGGACTAATCCATATAGTTGATTATTGTCAATTAGACTTTCTGTTTAAATTATACTAGTTGACTTTCATAGAATTTCTCCATATAGTCGTATTTTTAGAGTGCAGGAAGAAGAGAAGGATCACCAAAGCGAACTTTTATTCTAGTTACTCAGTCTCCTTTTTTCTTCCTTTTGCTTGTGAAAAAAAAAAAACATCAAATTCCGTCAATTTCGCACACGCGTCTGCTTTGAAGTTAACGCAACACGCCATGTGATGACATCAAGCTATGAATGTAGTAGATCACTTCAGCAGGGAAGAGTAAACTTGAAATCTAACCTTCCTCTCTATCGTATCTGTTTCGTCGTACGATCATGTTGTCATGTGCCAACTATTAGCATTGGATGTCTCTATTCAGTTGCAAATCTCCTGTAAATTCGATGTATTAATTAGTTCGAAGTTAACTTTGACTGAATTTTCAGCTCTTTGGGGACCGATACTGATTCCTGTTCCTGTTACAATAAACGATTCTAGCTGAGTGTATTCAACCATCTCAGTGCATTATTGTTGGCATGTATCTTAATCACGAAATTAAGAAATCCTGAAGCACCATGTTAAGAGTGGCCTCAAGTGCCATGTCACCTGATAGATTAAATTTCTAAGTTCTGACAAGCATATCAGCATGTACCTCTTTAGTACTTCACAAAGAAAATTCATAAAGGACTAGCACAAAGAGAACTGGATAGAAATCTCAAGGTGTCGTCCCACAGAATTGTGGGTCACAACGAAGCTGCTAATGGCGAGTCCAGAAAGAAAACTTTAAAATTGGACAAGTGCTCCATAGTTAACAAGTTTTGCTCTTTATTTGGAAAAAGGTGTCAGATGAGCGGCTAACACAACTACTAGAAGTACAAGCCTACTGGTGTCTCGTTTCTTATTTCTTTGCATCTCTTACACTATGGAAGCAGGACGAGAATTTCTTAGATGATCATGGTTTGTTGCTGGTAGGCTTTTGGATGACAAAAGACATGCACTGGCACTGATGCTTGTTGTCGAATGACAGAAGACGGATGTAAGCATTTGGATATGTATTCTTGCACTCTTCAATCTCCCTCAAGACTTGGGATGAATCTGTGCATCCAAACATCGGCAGCTTCCACAGCGTCCAATACCTCCCGTCGTAGTAACCTGGCATTCGGCTATTGGTTCTATGAACTTGTCCCACCTTCAAAAGCCCAAAAAATGCACTCAGAATTAAAGTTATTAGTAGTATACATAAGATTATGGCCTTTTAGCATACTATGAAGAAGGAGTTCATCGACATCATGCGCTTAGAAATGGCTCAGGCAGAAAAAATGAAAGTACAATAATCTAAATGGCCAGGTCAAGCCAAAAGCAAAGCATTCTGTACTCATAATTAGTTTATCAGATATTAGGTGAATGCATAGTTGCATACTGCAGAAACACCATTAGAAATACTCATAACCTGGAAGAAATTATTCCACCGATATATAGCCAACTTTGTTCTGTAAGGTCATTATGTCCTACATCTTGTAACTCCTACCACAATTTGTGATATTCACTTATATTTTACACATCGGATAGGCATCTCTAGATGCTAACTTTCCGATCCGTGCATAGAGCATAGAGTGTTTTTTATGTTCTTGAAGTTCTTCCATGCAAATAGCGTTATCACAAGAAAATTCTATGAACTGTCCAACAACTTCTCTATTGTAACAAAAATGTCATTCATCTTCCAAAACTTTGCATGCATTGTCCTCCCAATCGATTGAAGTCGATTTTTCAGTTTAATCACTTACGAGATTGTCTCATTTTTCTTCTCACTGGTACGTAATCAATAACTATGAAATATCAAGAGAGGGACGGGGAAGCTGCCATCTCCTTCTCCCCCATTATAGAGGTAAGGAAGGCAGCGACCCTTGTATCCCTCCTTCCCCAGGAGGGCAGGAACTCCTCCCCTATCATCGCACCACAAAGAGAAGGAGAGGGTTGCCGCCCATGAGATGATAGGGAGGTCCTCCCCCTATCAGCGTCAATGGAGACATTGGATTTTTTTTTCTTTCTAATTTTTTTATAAAGACAAAAAGTAGGCTCCAACCACAACCAATCAGGAGGATAATGAAAGATATTTTTTACAAACATAAGATTAGGACATAAAGAATGATCAAAGTTGGAGGACAACTCGAAAAAGTTTCAACGCATTATAACCATCAGGATAATTAGTTCTTGGCTGTCCACTGTTTCGAAAACAAATAAATTGCAGGAGGAAACACAAACTACATGAACTAAAGCATCTTATGATCGGAATTCTGAGAATTAGTTCTTGACTATCTACTCAAATAAAGCATTTTCAAGTTGAATGGTACCCAAAGCAAATCTTTCAACTAAGCAAACACATTTTCCACTTCAGTGGACGGAATTCCACATCAAACAAAGCACAATCTTGTAGAAACAGAATATTGACTACCTCATCGAACTCCAAGCAGGGGACCCATCCCTTCGATAACATGTAATCAACTTCCTTGGCAATTGACTCCTCCGTCAGGGGTGGCAGGTAAGAAAGCGCCTCATACTTCTTGTTGTTGAAGGGATTCCATGTCTATTTTCATAATAAGAAGGGCACAAGTTTCAGCAAGTGCAAGTCGGAAGTAAAACAACGACAGAAAATCCAAAACCGGCCGAAACTTATTACAGTTCCTAAAATAAAATTCTCGAGGGCATAAGAGATTCAATCCGGCCCCTCGCCTTAAAATGAAAGTCCGCAACTTCAGCAGAAAACTCAAGTGAAATCCTTCAAGAAAAACAGTCAGATCACAGCACAATACCTTCATGCAGCTAATTCTGGAACCATTTGAGACAGTTCTTGATCGCCACCCCGCTGAGCTCCTCTGTGCGAGGAGCCTCGCGGAAGTGTCGAGCTTGAGGCCGACGCAGCCTACGGGGACAGCGACGGAGGAGACGAGCCCAGCTGACATCTTTGCTCGTTTCTTAGCGAGAGAGAGAGAGAGAGAGAGAGAGAGAGAGAGAGAAGCACTAAGGTGATGGAGTTAGGAATGCAATGGAAAGAGACAAAGGGGCTCTTGTTCAGAGGTGAGCTCGTGCACGTAAAAGGGCAGCACACTTCGCTGGTTTAATTGCACGGGGCGTGATGTTAGTGGTTTTGCTGTGCAGCGGATTAATTGTTGGGCTCAGAGACAAGCTTCGATGTCATCACCATCCCCCTCCCACTACCTTCGCACTCCCCACTCTGTGTTCGTCACCATGCTCACAAATCTTGATAAACAGATTAGATCAAAAGGTTGCAGTAAAGGTTACAGCCAACAGAGTCAGCACATGCAGCGCTCAGCAATCAGCATGCTCCGCCTGGCCAATGACACACTATTAGCATCCCACTTACGTCCTTTAAAATAGTACAGCAGCGATCAGTGTCGCTGCTAAACACTATTAGATACTACATCTACATCCGATAAATAAACTTGGATCTTCTCTGGGATTTGACTGGATGGAGCGTGAGAAACGACATTCTCTCACCAGCACAAAAGTTCTGCCAGAAAAAAAAGAAGAAAAAAAAAAACCTTTCGATCGTAGAAGCAAACCGTGTTGTATCTTATTTTTTTGGGTGCTAAAGTGTTGTATCCTCCTTTTAAAACTACTAAGGGCCTATTTGGTTGATTGCTGAATATCTATGAGGGGAATAAGCTCGTTTATTCAGGTGAAGGTGGATTATATTGAATTGTGTGGAGCGATAATTTACTTCCCATTTGGTTGTAAGTTTCATGTATGCATCTCTATATTTTGCTCCGTGTTTGGAAAGTCGGATGGCACAATGAACAAAATGACCCAACTACCCTCGTCCATGCGAAACAAAAGCACGACTTTCCCCTTTCTATCTGCCTGAGCAATTGATAGACAGATTGCCCGATTTTGGTTGCCGCTCCATCGAATGTCCACACCGCAAGTACCGACCCATGTCGCGCGAAGGTGTTTGGCCCACGCTGTAGGTAACATGTTGTTCTCTTTCGCATTTTACCTCGTCACTGAGTTGGTTCCGTTGAAATGTATCGTCGGTTGTGGCCCCTTGTTACCTCTTTGTTTTGTTTGTTCATTTTCCATATACTGAATACTAATATATAGCTCTATTTTTCGTCGTCGTCATTCCGATACCATCCTTTTACATGTGGTTTTTGGTCAGGAATTTGAGACATGCCTGATGGATGTCGACGTTATGGATGCACCATGTTGTTACTGCCAACAAGTGTGCACGCTGAAAATGTCGTGGACCAGCAGCAACCTAGGTCGTCGTTTTTGGAGCTACCGAAAATTTGAGGTTGGCATTAACTTCTCCGTCGTTATCTTTATCCATCACTCTTCTCCATTGCATCATCTCTGGGTATGATGCAGGATCAAAAGCGGGCTGGTGCTTGTGCATTCTTCCGTTGGTGTGACCCCCCTCGGAATCACGCGATGCAATTATTATCGGCGGGCTTCTTCGTAAGTTAGACAGAGCAGAAGGGTGGATTCAGCGACTGCAACGCCTTCTTTTCATTAGCTTTCTTGTAGGAATGGCATCTAGTTGTGTCCTAGTGGGTTTCATGTAGTAAGCACTTGTCTTCGGATTGTATTAACGATGTGAACATGTCGGTGTTTGGTTCTATCAGTCTGGGATTGTATTAACGTTGTGAACATATTGGTGTCTGGTTCTATCTGTAATTGTAGTAACTCTTTTCCGAAGTAATTGATTTTGAGTTTCTTACGATTTTAAGCTGTGTAATCATGTTTGAAGAGACATGGCAACTTGACAAAGTTTATTTCATTGAGAGATGAAGAATTCATTGACATTTCATATTGTTGCAACCGTTTGAGAAGAGTTGATGGAATGTACACGAATTGGGGAGAATTATCATCGGTTGGCGATCGAAGATCTCCTCCTCGAAGCAAACTGCGTAGACCATAGCGAATTGATCTTGAATACGAGCAATAACATCGAAGTATGAGAGTGAGTGAGAGAGAGAGAGAGAGGTTCGAAATGGTATGATTCAGCACATGCACATAAATTGTCGACATGATTTCCTCCAATCACAAAATTACTAAACTGAAAAATAGCTTTCATGTAATACAAAGAAATTAACATGAAAAAAACTAGCATCAGAAATACATTTAATTCGCAATAGTCATGTAATATCAAACAAATGGATCCAAGATGCTCCTTTAACACAATGAAGTATGCTTCCTACAAATATTCAATCCAACATATTTTCCATGTCACAAAAATCACAACGGCGGGAATGAAGAGGAACAACATATATACTGATGGCTATTGTCACAAAGTTGCAATTACAAATCACATGTGTTCTCCGAGTAATTACACACTCAGATTATACAATTCTTTCAACCTTGAATCACACCTCCCATTCAATCATTTACGGCCAAATTTCCTACAAAAGTAAAGTCTCAACCTGAAGGTGCACCTCGACTGCCTCGATGGGCATTCCAAAGTTGCGCTGTAATGCTGCTACGTAGGAGATCACCCCTTCGACTTCCCTCACTACCCATATTGACACTTGCATTTGTCTCGTTGACATTGAGGTTATCATCGGGTTGGAGCCTTGGACCAATGAAGTAAACATCGGCTCCTTGGTAACGTTTAATGAAGTTGTGCAACACACAACATGCTAGCACTATGCGTTCCTGCGTTCCTATTGTCGAACGAAGAATGTTGAACCACAACTTCAGAATGCCAAAGGACTTCTCTACACAATTTCGAAATTGTGCATGCCGGTGATTGAACAACTCTTTTGGACTTTCATATCTCCTTTGCACATCGCGAAACTCGGACAAGTGATACTTAATACCACGGTAGGGGGCAACAAAATTTTCGAGGTTAGCATAACCGGAATCGATAAGATAAAATTTCTCTATTGCCATACAGAGAAGAAGAAATTTGTAATCACAAAAACTGAAAAGCAATAAGAAGCACAACCTATTTTCTACCATACTTTCCCGGACTACGAAATCGGCGCTCTCCACGCACCAACGTAGAACTCGCATGTTAGCAAAACCCTCCCATCCAGTGCATACATAGAAGAAAGAGTGGTCAAATGATGTCATGGCCATCACATTTTGTGAGAGGAACCCCTTGCAGTTCCTATAGCGTGGTTGATCAAGCTTGCGAACCAAGGCGGGAACACGGGTTCCGTCAACAGCACCAATTGCATCCTGATATAAATTGTGAAATGGGCATCACAATGCAAGTAGTCACCAGCGTGTACAATTAAGTGAAAGAAGTCGACTTACAGCGAAATAGGGGAAGAACTTGTCATTGTTTCGAATTCGAGGGTGGACATCTTCTTGTACGGTGGGTGAACATATAAATTCTTGTGTAAGGGAACAAATGGCACGAAGCACGTTATTGAAATGGCGCGAAATTGTCTTCCCTGAATGCTGCAAACTTTCTGTCAGGGTTCTATTTTTGACATTGTGACCAAGACAATGCAGGAACACGCTAACTGCTTGCATGTACTCACATGTTGTGTACTATATATGAGGCCCCTGGAAGTGAGTAATTCTTCTAACTTCATGAACATCTTTGGTGACATCCTAAATAGATCGTAACACCTTTGAGGGTGGCCTTTTAGTATGTCTACGATCAGTTGACGTCCTGTGAAAGGACGAGTTCTGCATGGGACTTTCTGATGCATGCAAAATATAACATATTTTAGATTATTATTTTAGTTAACTTTTCTGTAATTTGTTCATGGCATGCATCATTTTTAGTCACTTTTAATCGTAATTCCGGAATTATCAATTTTAATTATTAAATTCTCTAAATATTTTAATTGTGGATGGATTAACTAAACTTGGATAATTATTTTACAACAAAAATTAAATCCCTTCCTTACGGCCGAGATTTAAAGGGGTAAAGATAAATGGAATTTTATCTTTTGGGCGTAATGGCATGAAGATGAAGATGTTACGGCCGAGATTTGGAGGGGATAATGGCAATGAAATCATCCGTTTGGCCGATATATGAAGGTGTAAAGATAAAATTGTTTGGGCGTAAAGATAAAAGGATTTTTATCTTTTGGGAGTAATGAAAAGGAGTAAAGATAAAATAATTTCCTTACGGCCGAGATTCTAAGGGAGTAAAGATAAAAATGATTTATCTTTGGGCGTAATGATAAAAGGATTTATCTTTGGCCGAGTTTATCTTATAATTTTAAAGTCAACCGTACGATGTTACGGCCGAGATCAAATTGAAGGCCGTCCACACCCTATAAATACGTGAAGAAATCCGTCGTTTCAATTCGTGCTTTGAAGTTCAGGTTTCTTCCACGGCGAGTCGTGAGCTCTGCAGGCTACGACCAAGAGGAGAGAGGTGCGATGGCTGAAGGTTGATCGCGACCCTGATCAAGTCCGAGAGGCTGCCTGACTGTCTGCCCAATTCGAGAGCTCTACTTCTATTTTGGGTGTAATTCTTTCAATTATTATTGTTATTTTGTTATTATCTCTCCAGAATTTCTAGGATGAACTCCATGTTTTTAGGATTATTATTTTAGGAGATTATTAATTGAAAGAAAATGTTTGGACCCTATTTTATTTGCTTTAATCTTTTCTGATCAATTATTAATTGTACTTAATGCTTTTATATTAGTTAATTAAATTTCTGAATTAGGCTATACCAATTTGTGGAGTATTTAATTTTAGAATTTATTATACTAATTATAATTGATTTTATTTGGAATTAATAATTGACATAAATTTGATAATTAGTGTGTGGAGAATCAAGTTTGTGTGGTCTATTAATCTATACCAGTTTGTGGAGTGATTAATAGTTTAGAGAATTCAATTTAATGCATCTTAATTTTAATATGATTTTGGGGGTACCAGTCGTGGAGACTTCAATTCTTATTAAATTAAGATAGTTCTATATGATTAGATTGAGGGATGCCAGTCGTGGAGACTACAAATTAATCGTGTTATATTACTTTAGGGAGACTCTAATCCATCTTTAAGGATTAAATTTATCTTTTATGGTTCAAATATTTATCTTGATCTATTTTCATCCTAAGGTCTAACTTCAACACCACTATCTTATCTTTATCTTATTTTCTTTATTTTATTTCATAAAACTTCTTTCCAAAAATTCATGTTTTTCCTCTCTTATTAATTTGTAAATTCAGATATTGAATTAATAATATTCCTCGTGGGTTCGACACTCTTACTCCTATTTACTATATTACTTGAGCGACTAGTGCACTTGCTAGCAAATTTTATTGTTACAAATACAACGCATCAAGTTTTTGGCGCCGTTGCCGGGAAATATTTTATTAATTAATTTCTAATTTTTATGAATTATTAGGAGATGTAAATAAAGTGTAAATAATTCTTTATAAAATATGTATTAATTGTTTTAATTATTTTTGTGAATAAACTAACTTTTTTTTTCTTTTGCAGATAAAGGTCACGATATTTTTTTTAAAAAAATTTGTCTACTTTCGGTTTAAAATCCGACGCCGATTGAATTTTCCGAATTACACTGTCGACTTATGATTTTACGACCGAGATTTAATGTGTCGGCTTTATTAATTTTACGGCCTCGCAATGAATGATTTCTGAGTTCTAAACTTTCAATTTTTACGACCGTAATATTTTTATCCAAACATTATTTTACGTCATGGATTTGATTTCGTTGTTTTACGGCCGTAAAGAATCTTCTTAATTCACTTTCGGCCGTATTGATTCAATTGTCGACGTAAGAGTTTCATTCGACTTTATTTCGGCCGAAACCCTGTTTTGCTTTACGACTTCATCTCGACCGAGGTGACCTCATTTCATCTTAATTGACAATTTTTATCTTTACGGTCGAGATTCACCTCATCCGGATCAAATTGAATTCTCTTGTGATATGATTGATTAAGCTTGCAGACGAGAATTTAATCTTCTTTACGGCCGAGAATGATCTCATATCTTTCTGTTTACGGCCGAAAATGATCTCATGATTTTACGGCTTCGTTTCTGACCTCTAAACTTTCAATTTTGCTGTCGCAACATTGATTTCAGTGGCTTTATATTTTATATTGTTTGTTACAGGCGAGAATTGATCTCATTTTTTTTTATGGCCGAGCATTTATCTCATTTTTTTTACGGCCGAGAATGAATCCTATTTTTTTTCGGCCGTAGAACTCTTTTTAATATTGATTTGATCTTTTTCAGCTTTAATGATTATGATTTTTTTACGCCCGTAAGCTTTTAACTGACAAACTCTTATCCAATTTTACGGCCGGTATTTCACTTCATCCAGATCGAATTGAATTCTCTCTCTTGTAATATGATTGATTAAGCTTGCAGACGAGAATTTAATCTCTGATAATCCATTATCTCATGTTTTCTTTTTACGGCCGAGAATTTATCTCATGGTTTTGCGGCCGTAAAATTCCTTTTATTATTGATTTGACCTCTTTCGGCTTTAATAATTTTGAAAAATCTTTTACATCGCAAAAGTCTTTGCTTATATTTTGCGGCTGGCAAATTTAATCTGAGTTTTACGGCTGAAACTTCGCGATCGAATTGTTTTGCGGCCGATAAATTTCTGAATCCTCTTTGGACGTTGGTTAAATCTCTCGTGTTAATCATTTTGTGCCTTGGATTTTCTTCTCGGTAATCCTGTTGTGCATGTCTTTTGCGGCCGAGAATTGTTTCTTACTCTGGTTTTACGGCCGATATTTTCTGAACATTTGTTTTTACGCCATCTTACGACCTTTTAGGCCAATTTATTTGTGATTTTTTCATTCTCGGCCGTAACATTATAATAGTTTGAACTTTTGATTTGACTTTGTTTTGGCCAAAGCGATTTAGTCTGTCTCGGCCGTAATGGATCATCCGACATGGATTTTACTTTAACTCGGCCGTAATATATTTCTGAACGAATAAGTTTGATTTAATCTCATTTCGGCCGATTTATATGTGTTGATGTTTTACCTCACGTTCGACTTAATTTTCATCGATTTACGGCCGATATGAATTATCCTCTTCCTCGGCCGTAATGATTCATTTGGCGACGTTTCGTTCAATTTTTATTTCGGCCGAGATAATTCATCGCCGTGCTAATTTTTACGTCATCTTGCGATTTTATTTCGGCCATAATCCAACAAGTTTTACGCCTTCACGTTGATTAATCACTTTCGACACTGTTCTATGGTTTTTGCGGCCGAACGAGCCTCGGATTCCTAATCTAATTTCGGCCGTAAATCTATTTCTGTATTGCGGCCGATTAATCTTATTTCCCCTTTGAAAATAATTTTTGCTAATGTCTGATTATTAACTTTACGGACGCAAATTAGTTCTGATTCATTTTGTGCCATTTGTTACATCATCGTTAATTCTTCCAAGTTTTACAGCCGAACGAGTGCTTGATTTTTACGACCATCCATGTGATTTACTTTCGGTCGATATTAATGTTCGGCAGTTGAATTGGTGTTCAAGTTTTGATTTTTCCCTTATTTGATAATTTTTCTGTGAATTTTGGTGGCAGTAATTAGGTTAATTTCTCTCGGACATTAATTTTGATGACCTAATGAATTTTCGATAATAACCGAAAGACTTTTTATGTTTATCAATTTAAATCTTATTTTTTCGTGACCTATTATCTGTATTTCTTTTTTCTTGTATATATTTGTATTTTATTCTTTTATCTCTCTTACTGAAAATTAGTTGTTGCAGGACTTGAGTGAAAATCTAATCACAACTAAGTTAATCTTTTGGATAAATTTATATGGCACACATTCTGATCAGATATTAATTTTTTTTATTTTATTTAAATTTTTTTCTGACACTTGGTTGTTGCAGTGACGAATTGAATATTTAATCACAACCAACTCTCTCTATTTTTTTATTAAGTTAATTTTTTTTATTTAATTAGTTAGTTGTTTGGCATTTTAATTAATAGTTTAAGGAGTCATCTAATCGATTTTTTTTTTGTACATGGAAAGGAATTCGACTAATCATTTCTTCGGATACGTAGACCGAGCGATGCATGAATTAACACGTCGGGTTCATCTCGGACATGACAAGGCGAAAGGAAAAATCACCTTGGAATCGGCCAATCGCTGCGCTGCTTGAATTTGATGTGACCCTTCACTGCGCATCATGAGGGAAAGGTAAGTTTACGCCCATAATTGTATCTATAAATTCTTACACCTCGTGTTTGTGCAGACCAAAAGCGCCGCGCCAGTTCCTTACGGCCGAAGTTCCAAAGCTCTTACTCTTACGGCCGATCTTCATCTCTTACGGCCGAAGTTTCGAGTCTCACCGCCGATCCTTACGCCCCCTGTGCATTACGGCCGAACCTCTGTTCCATTCTGTTTCTTACGGCCGAAGTCTCCATGACTAAAAGCCCTTACGGCCGAAGTCTCAACACCGCGCACCGCCGCTCCCTTACGCCCTGTGCGTTACGGCCAAGCTTCCACCGGAGCTGACTCCTTACGCCCGAACACCATTGCCATTCCTTACGGCCGATCCTCACACCACGCTCTCTGCTTACGGCCGAGCTTCATCAACTACGGCCGAGGTTCTTCATCAACCAGCTCTTATGGCCGAGATTGCACGGCTGAGATCTTCATCAATAAAATTTTGCGACCAAGCTTTTACGGCCGAGACTCTCCATTATCGGCCGAGATCCATCAATTATCGGCCGAGATCTCCTCTCACCGACACCATTTGCGGCCATGAAGTTCATAACACTGACACCACAAGAATCTCGGCCGAGTCTCTTCAGCTTTTGCGGCCGACACCTTCATCGATATATATATTGAGGCCGAGCATCTCTCCACCGATAATAAATCCGATTGTATCTTTTCCCTTTTCTTTATTTTCATTTCTTTAGCTATTCCATATTATCTTTACTCTTTCCCTTGCTGGCTTAACACTGAGGATAGTGTCTAGTTCAAGCTTGGGGGAGTTTGCATTTCATGCATTGCATATTTCTTTCTATTTGCTTATGTTTGCATCTATTTGTAAAAAAAATCCAAAAAAAAAATTTGAAAAATTTGAAAATTTTCTAAAAAAATACCATTGCATGCATTTATTTTTGCTACCATCTTACTAACTCTTGTCTTACTGTTTTAATTATCTTTTAGTAAAAAGTTCAAAGACATATTGTTAATTGATGAAATTTAAATATTTTTCTTTCTTATCACTTGTTATTTTAGTATCAAACTTATGGACTATGTGTCTATGCTAAGTAGAATTATGAATGACTAGACGACAAAATCATATTCATGCCTTTTTATTTCTTTTAAGTCTTGATAGTAGTAGCCTTCTTATTGACCATATCAAGTACTTTTTGAGCTTATAAAAAAGGAAGGGTTAGTTAAACCCCAACAAATAATAATAATAATAAATAAAAAAAAGTTGAATAAAGTTATGTGTAGGTACAAAAGTGTTATCCGGAACCAAGGTGTGTTCGGGTAATTAGATCCGTAGGGGTTCATGTCTGGCGACCTAAGGGCAACTGCTCTGGGATCCGTCGATCGAAAACTTGCTACATGGACCATCTTGTGGAATATGGAGAAGCACAGGAGTACTGAATCATGGCTAAGTTCGAACTCTTCATTCAGAACCTTGGTTGTTCGGGCAAGTAAACTCGAGGGGTGCTTTATCACCTGGTGCCCTAAGGTTTTCTGGTCTGGGAGTCATCAGTCTAAAGCCCGCTACATGGACTTCCTTGTGCAATCCTGCTTGAAGATTAGAACTTTTAAATGATTGAAAATAAAGTTGAAAAATGAAAAGAAAAAGAAAAAGTTTTAAGCTCAATTGGTACTTATGTGTTCAATATCAATGCTATTATTTGACAGACAATTTATTTTTCTGAAAGGCTGAACTTGAGATTGTTTAAATTTGTGTAGCATTCAGAACCTCTATGAAGCTAAGTGCATGGAAAATGGTGAGATACTAAGTAGTAGGTGTGCAGAAGAACTGTATGAGAAAATTAGTCAGTTGACAATGTGGAGGTTACGATAGAACTTTCTTGAGCCTTGCTTTGAATTTTTGCTTGAGGACAAGCAAGACTTTAAGCTTGAGGGAGTTTGATGCATGCAAAATATAACATATTTTATATTATTATTTTAGTTAACTTTTCTGTAATTTGTTCATGGCATGCATCATTTTTAGTCACTTTTAATCGTAATTCCGGATTTATCAATTTTAATTATTAAATTCTCTAAATATTTTAATTGTGGATGGATTAACTAAACTTGGATAATTATTTTACAACAAAAATTAAATCCCTTCCTTACGGCCGAGATTTAAAGGGGTAAAGATAAATGGAATTTTATCTTTTGGGCGTAATGGCATGAAGATGAAGATGTTACGACCGAGATTTGGAGGGGGTAATGGCAATGAAATCATCCGTTTGGCCGATATATGAAGGTGTAAAGATAAAATTGTTTGGGCGTAAAGATAAAAGGATTTTTATCTTTTGGGAGTAATGAAAAGGAGTAAAGATAAAATAATTTCCTTACAGCCGAGACTCTAAGGGAGTAAAGATAAAAAGGATTTATCTTTGGGCGTAATGATAAAAGGATTTATCTTTGGCCGAGTTTATCTTATAATTTTAAAGTCAACCGTACGATGTTACGGCCGAGATCAAATTGAAGGCCGTCCACACCCTATAAATACGTGAAGAAATCCGTCATTTCAATTCGTGCTTTGAAGTTCAGGTTTCTTCCACGGCGAGTCGTGAGCTCTGCAGGCTACGACCAAGAGGAGAGAGGTGCGACGACTGGAGGTTGATCGCGACCCTGATCAAGTCCGAGAGACTGCCCGACTGTCTGCCCAATTCGAGAGCTCTACTTCTATTTTGGGTGTAATTCTTTCGATTATTATTGTTATTTTGTTATTATCTCTACAGAATTTCTAGGATGAACTCCATGTTTTTAGGATTATTATTTTAGGAGATTATTAATTGAAGGAAAATGTTTGGACCCTATTTTATTTGCTTTAATCTTTTCTGATCAATTATTAATTGTGCTTAATGCTTTTATATTAGTTAATTAAATTTCTGAATTAGGCTATATCAGTTTGTGGAGTGTTTAATTTTAGAATTTATTATACTAATTATAATTGATTTTATTTGGAATTAATAATTGACATAAATTTGATAATTAGTGTGTGGAGAATCAAGTTTGTGTGGTCTATTAATCTATACCAGTTTGTGGAGTGATTAATAGTTTAGAGAATTCAATTTAATGCATCTTAATTTTAATATGATTTTGGGGGTACTAGTCGTGGAGACTTCAATTCTTATTAAATTAAGATAGTTCTATATGATTAGATTGAGGGATGCCAGTCGTGGAGACCACAAATTAATCATGTTATATTACTTTAGGGAGACTCTAATCCATCTTTAAGGATTAAATTTATCTTTTATGGTTCAAATATTTATCTTGATCTATTTTCATCCTAAGGTCTAACTTCAACACCATTATCTTATCTTTATCTTATTTTCTTTATTTTATTTCATAAAACTTCTTTCCAAAAATTCATGTTTTTCCTCTCTTATTAATTTATAAATTCAGATATTGAATTAATAATATTCCTCGTGGGTTCGACACTCTTACTCCTATTTACTATATTACTTGAGCGACTAGTGCACTTGCTAGTAAATTTTATTGTTACAAATACAACGCATCACTCTCGGAATGCCTTCCCCGAACCCCACTGAAATTATCCCGCCATCCATTACAACTCTGATCACATCCTCATGGACTCTTTCCTCTTCGAGCAATAGTTGTATAATCACATGTTTACTCATTTACGCATAAGAAAGACATTTAACTTTCAAACATATAAATTGAAAATAGGAAGCAATGTGGGCAATGTGCATAATGACAAAAAAAAGAACATGACATAAGGAAATGTTCAAAACATATCTATAAGACAATAAACCTATTATACTAGAATTCAGAAACATTAGTGGTAGCAGTACAAAAGTCATAATAGGTAAATTAGTTTTGCCACAACAAGAAGAGAGACAACACAAACACAAAATATGGGTGTCACATATGACAACCCAAATGCCTCCAAGCTTCTTGAACTAGGCTATAGGTTACTTCGTTCTTCAAAAGAGGTGTCCTCAAGTACAACAAAAGTGGAACCAAAATATTAGATGCATCATATAGAAGCACTATTCAGAAGAGGACGCTCTCGCGGAATTTGAGCCTCCCGAAGGTGACGAGCGAATAGAGAATGCTCTTATGCTAGATGTTCGGCTTCTTGTTTGGGAACCAAGTACTCCTGATGCAAATGAACTTTGCAGGACAAGCTGGTGCCCACAGTAGTGGATGCAAAGGTAGTTGAAGGTAGTAATGTAGTGCTGAGACTGGTAGAATGAGTAAAGAATGCACCAAATGCGGTAGATGGAATAGATGATGACGCTGCCCTGAACATGCCACTTGGTTGGGATTTTGAGGAAGCAAGGGTGAAATTAGAAGTTGCGCACCCGAAGTAGGAAGAAGACTGCTGAGTATTATGAGCACGTTTTCTTTTGTATTCCTCTAGTTGTTCCAACAGTCATGGTTCTAACATGTCGTCTTCGCATGTCATGAAAGCCCAACAATTGCTCTCATCTTTAAAGAATTCCACCATGGCCAGCTTGAATTCTAAAGTGCAGTTGGTCACCTTTGAGCGCAATCTAGTCCAACACTCAGACCTAGAGAATGTTGTGGCTTCCTTCTCGCGTTGGACAATCTCATCAAGTAGTACAAGACGTTTTTGGCTTTGTTGTGTAATCTCAGGCATCAGTTGCAATGCTTCAAGATTATTTCTCTTACCCTTCCACGTCTTAGCATTAGGCAAATTGGATCTAACTCTCTTCTCAGTTGACGATGAAGGTGAAACACCAAAAAAGGGGTCTTCAGATGCCACGATCAATGAGGGACTATCAAACATGAAATCTGAGGCAGAGCCGAGAATTGGTTCTTCACTGCCAGTGTTAGGCAAATTAAAATCTTTCGAAGTAATGTCCACTTGGTCGGCATCATCGTCAACATCTAATTCAACATCCTCTGCAGGTAATTCAGACATGATCGAAGCATATACTCAACTGCCAGTAGCGGTGTTCTTGGCAATGATAAAAAGCATGTCATCGTAAATAGAAAATGGCTTGTCTTTAATTCGAGAGTACTCCTTGTTTGTCTAGTAGTAAGGTAAGAGTAGTTGAAATATAAATATATGACAACATCAAAATGAAGCACATATCGACAACATAGATTGCAATAATTCTTACCGCTATGACATCTTCCCACATGCTAGGTTCACCAGGGGTAGGTGTTTTTTTCTCAGCATCCCAACCCCAGCCACTGTGATTAAGTAATGTACGGTATAGATTCCACGATTTCTTCAAGTTCTTTAGCCTATTTTTCAAGTTCAACATGTCGTAATTCTTCTTGGTTGTTTCATTAAACCTAACAACTATGCGCTTCCACGTATCAGTAGAGAAGACTCCATTGTTCAAATTGCCCTCCAAGAATTCAAGTTTCATAAGCCCCACGAAAACCTCATCGAGCTCGTCATTCCAATTGGTTAGACGCTTTTTCCTGATAGAACCATCTTTGTTTCTAGAGGCTAACTCCAAATCCATCGGATAATTCCTTTGAACATAGGAGAGTTATGGTTGTATGACCAAGAAGTTAAATCATATCACGATGGGCATAGTCAGATGGGCATGAAAGCAAATTAACTTTCATATATATATATATATATATATATATATATATATATATATATATATATATACACACACATATATAAGTAACTAGTTTGCCACAAGGGTTAGAAATGGGCGTTCGGCCAATAGCATGACATTCACGTCTGGGTCAACAAATTTTTTAGTGACAATTTCCCTCTCGACACCATGCATGACATTCAATTAACTCTTGTACAAATTTTGAAAAAAAAGAAGCAATTTCGCAAGGATGTTGTGTTATGTAAGCACTTAAAAATGGGGAAGAAATAAGAATGGGAAACTGAAAACACACGTAAGAATGGGGGAAGTCACAGAAGTGTCACAAGGATTTCGGAGTACCTTTAGTGTAGTAAGATGATTCTCGCCGGATGATGTAGTGTTACTGGATTGTATCACAATGAGCTGCAAGAGGACCAAAGAGTGATGACAACATTTAGTCGTGGTGTCAATCGGAGTGGAAAAGTGTGGTACCTTGCAAGCCTCGGGGAAGGTCAGCCGCGAGTTAGGGCAACCGTAATCGACGAAATCTCCCAACGTTCTGTCGCCCAACGGAGGAGATTTGAGAACAGATATCTTGAAAGAAGCATGTTATAAGGAGAAAATACTAGTGATTACATTGGACGGAGAAGCGGCGAGCAAAGGCGACCGACTGAGGTGTTCGATGGAGAAATGAGTGCTTGCCGTGTCTATTTGTAGCGTGATAAAGGAGATACAAATGGATAACAAGTAAGAAGGGGAAAATAAAATGGTGAAGTCGAAGAAGTAGGGCATAGTCCTTCATACCTTAAAGAAGACCCTCGTCGGAAAATGGTCTGTGTCGAACGTGACGACGACCTGCACGAGGACCACAGAGTGGTGAGAAAATCCGGTCGACATCACAAACGGAGTGGAGAAGCGAGGTACCTGATGAGTGTCGGAGAAGGACCGCCGCGGGTTAGGGCAAGTGTAATTGATGGAATCTCCCACTATTCTGTGCTCGCGAAGAGATTTCAGAATAGAGAACAAGGAAGAAGCATGCTATCGGAGAAAATATCGGCGACGGAGGTGCGGCGAGCAAAGGCGGCCGACGGAGGTGTGGCGTTCGACCAAGAATGCATGTCACGTCTGTTTGCAGCGTGAGGATGAGAAAGGAGGAAGGGTTTTCCTTTCAACATCAATGAATAGTAAAAAGATAAATTTACCCAGGGCTTCAATCAGGCGATTAACTTCTATTCCGCTGGAAACGTGGAATATTGTAATCCGAAAAACATATTGCCGACAAGATTAAACATGCCTCGGAGCCTGTGTGAATGTTGTCGGCAATAATTCCTATCCCGCTAGCCGTTTGCCCGTATTCACTTGGATATCAGTTTATTCAGCAAATATTCGGCAACCAAATAGGGTTGTATGATAGAACCTGACGATGAGTTGTCCTTCTATTTTGGTCTAGATAAAGAAATCCAGTTAAGAAGCCAAAGGTGTTCAAACTGCGAAGGTACGCTTATCATAGCACAAGATGATGCGGAGTTTGTAAATTTCATCCAAGCTTAGTATACTTGTTGAAGAGTATACAGCTGCTCAAACTCTAAAGGCACCATTGAGGTTAAAAATGCATGAGGTTAAGACATATATTTCATCGGATTAGTCAAATTTTGAAGCTTGTACCTTCGACCTTTTTGTAACGTCAACTCAAAAATTTTCACGAGTTTAATTTTTTTAAAAAAATATTGTCCTTTATACTTTTTGTAAAATAAAACATGTGTTTAATTGTAATATAAGAAATATCCATGTATTCCTTTGATTAACCCAACCAAACCTCGTCTAAGGATCAACTAAGACCCTTAAAAATATCAACTAATCATGTACATCACTAGGCATTCTTCATCAACCGTGATTCTTGAAAAGTTTTGTTCCAGACAAAAATTAACTCCCTCGTGCAAAGTTTATTTTTTTTCTCAATTTGAAATGAAAGAATAATTATAGGCCTCAACTTTTGAATCTATAGAGAAGTGTTCCACATAGAGGCACCCTTCAAGGAATACGCAGCTGCTGAACTCGAAAGGACAACAACATGCAAGTCTATTTGGCTTGACCAAGCCTCAAAAAAGGCGGCAATTCGGATTACACATATAACACTTAACTCTTCGGCTGCGTTTGGCAGCGTCAGAGCTCTAGAACTTTAGTTCATAGAACTGATGATGTGATTTTTTGTTCTCTTTGGTTGTTTGGATGCAAGTTCCGATTCGAGGGAACTTGGGCCTTTGATTTGATACATTTGTTCCACCTAGTTCTGGAAGGTGTTTGGCTGTGCTTTATAGAACTTCCATCGATGTCCGAGCTGCAGATGTATCCCTGGAGAGAGGGAAAAGTTTGTCGCGTGGGATTCGAGGCACGGAGGAAGTTCCAACGTGAGAAAAAGTTCTGACGTCTCGCCAAAACTTTTTTTGTGAACATGCAAGAACAATGGGGTTTGACCGGAACCAAAGTTTCCATGGGACTCACGGAAACTTTGGTTGGTGTTTGGCAGAATTAACCTAAGTTCCATCCAATTGTTCTAATCCAAACACTGCCTTCGGAAATTATAAAATCAACCGTTTAAATGCAAATTTAAAAGTTCAAAAAAATCAATATTAAAAAATAAACTAACTATAAAAATTTTCAAAAATTTCGGCATATGACATGTACGTAACTTCGCCCATACGTCGTGTACAACATTTGATATAATTCATCTCATGCAATTTAATTGCAAAACTTAAATCATTACAGACAATTATAGAAGCATTTCTGACAATTCATAATAGAAACTAAGTGAAACTCAAGTCAAAATCAGTGAGTCACAAGTTCACTTTCAAACTAAAATTATGAGCCAGATGCTCGTAAATCATATAACATGAGTATCCATCGATTTACATATAAATATAACGACTCTAGAGTCATTCAAAACATTCTTCGAATTAATAATTCATATAGGAAACGAATAAAATACAAAGATAACCAAATCAATAATCATGCCTCTTACACATGATCAATTCCTAACCTCCTTATATTTCTTATTTTATGCCAAGCAAGCAAACATCATCAAACACTGATATTCATACCACTCATCAATAGAGTTGCCTCTTCACCCACCCCATTCATGTCACTATAATCGTCGTGTTACTATATCGCCACAAAATTTTGAACCACTCATCGTGTCACTATATCGGCCAAGAGCTTGTTTCTTTTCTTTGACCATCCCATCCTTCATGTCACTATATCATCATAGGATTAGGATGATTGTTAGAACGCAGAGCAAATCGGACCCCAACCGATCTACCTAGAGTTGATCAATCCTTCGAAGTGAAAACACTCCGTCTTATGTGGGTTTTACATGTAATGCATATGATGCATGTATGAAAATTCAAAGTGGAGGTTTAGAGCTTGAAGCCATCATAGTGAAACATTTTTTTTCAAGCCAAATCTTTACTTCCCATGTACAAGAGGAACTTTTATCATAATCAATAAACTTTCAGAATTCATTATGAAACATCACGGGTCATATGATGGCACACATATGAAGCATACAAATATGACGATGCATGAAGGAAACTATAACGAAAATCTGCCCCACATCGGATGAAATAATGTCGTCACTTTGAAAAGTTAAGTAATTCATATCATTTCAGAAAAGTTTACCTCAAATTTATCAAGTTCCAAATTTTCTCCTTGTCCGAATCCAATCAAGAGTAAACACAACCTATCACATTCATTATACCGATTGAGTTCTTAATCATCATTATCAGTCATATAACTATAATATTATTGAAACCTCTATCTTATTTTCCTTAGCATCTCAAGTATGTTATTATACAATAATGGTAATAGTTAGAAATAAAACTAATAATTCTTCCACCTAAGTACACATCAACCATTTTTAATTGACTAGTTAATATTATAAATTATAACTCATCAATTACTATTAGTGGTAGTTCCCCACAATTTTTATAAATCATGTCTTACTATGCTTTCGCTAAAACACTTACGAAAAGAAAGTGAAGGCTTCGTCAACTTACCTAATCAAATCACCAACAAACAATGACTATCGCTCTCCGATTATCAACACCATATAAACGTATAAACTATTTACATATTAATTAGTTATAAATAATAAATCATTAATAGGCATGAGAACGTGAAAAGTACTCTTTAATGTCATAAATATCATTAATTAATAATCGTAAATCATAATTGACTCTTAACTTATAAATCATTATTTTATATCCTACTAATCTTTGTCGCTCTAACTTCTCTCTCCACTAATGCAAGAACTTTTGTCTTTCCTTCTAATGAAAGATTTTTTATATAAATAATAAATCATTAATAAACATGAGAAGGTGAAAAGTCAAATAAACATTTACTTGATTGTTCATACAATAGAATATTACTTCATTTATATTCATTATTTAACCTCTTTGATTTCTATAAGTTCATGCTGCCACTATTCGCCATGGAATTAAAATGTCAAACCCCCACCCCTCTTCCCTCTTGTGTTGTGCTTCTTCCATTAATACTCTGTCCAAGGAGTCATAAAATGAATTTCTTTGTAGAACCAGGGTGGAACCGTACCATTGTTTCACCCGGTTCCGTCAAACACCCTTTCGAAATCAGAATCCGGAGCGAGAACCAATCGGGTGAAGCCGGGGTCACGTGACCCTGGTTGCACCTTTCCCGATTCCACCTTTGTAGTGGAACCAAGAGTTGTTTCTCTTTTTTCTTTGGGTAACGTGATAGTTTCCTTTTTTCTTTTTCTTTTCTCTCGCACCATATCTTTCATAAAATAAATTAATTAATAAACATAAAATAATTTTAATAAGGAATTAATATAATAGTAATTATTATTTCATTAAAAATGTTAACATTTCATTAAATATAATTATTTTTAAAAATGATTTTTTATATTTAAATAATATATTTTTTAACAAAATTTTTCCCATAAAATTTTATTTTAATTAATAACAAAATTATACTTTATAATTATAATAATCATTTTAATTCAAAACTCACCAAAAATTCATCCATCACATCTAATTTTCCTATCAGATCAACCACCTTATTCCTTATAATCAAATTACACTCCAACCAAATACAACCCTAATTAATTCGTTTCCACCCTTTACATCGGCGGACCTACATGGTCTTCTATGGGGTCAATTGACCCCATAAATTTTGATAATATTTATTCTCATCTATATGACCATATACTAAAAATTATTAGACATACAAATTAAATAAATTATCACCTTCGAAATTGCACCAAAATACAATTTTGTAAATAATTTTGCATATCCCCACCTCAAGTAGATAATCAATTCATATGGGAATTTTTGTTTATTTTTATAATGCGTCTCTTTAAAAAATCATTTATCTATTTTTATACAAGAAAAAAATTGCTGAAAAGAAGTATTGGATCATAAAACTATTGTGCATTAACATATTCTTCTAGCCTATTTATGTCCATTAGACTCATTAACTTATATTTTTAGAAATTCGTCATTATTTTTAGGAAAAAAATTCAAACCTATGAATTTATTAATGCTAACTTCAAGAGTTCATAATCTTTGAATCCTTACAACATCCTTTAACTGATTAGATAATTAAACAAAAATAATAATTTATAAGCACGTGAAATAAAATTCTTTAACCGATACCATATTTCATTTTAGATGATTTGATTATTGAATACAAATAAATAGTTCATTGATTTTTAAACTTTTTTATAACTCATACTTAGGGATGGCAACCGCCGCTGTTCGAGGCGGGGGACACCACCCCCGCCTCGACCCCGACAACCCGCCCCCGACCTCGCCCCGAATCTCCGGTTCGGGGGAAATTTTAACCCCCGCCCCGATCCCCGCGGGGCCCCGAATCCCCGCGGAGGGGGGCGGCGAAAGAACGGCGGCGAAAAGGGGCGAGAGAGCACGGCGGCGGGCAAGAGCGCGATGGAGGCGGGGCGAGAGAGCGGCCGCGGCGGGCGAGAGCACGGCCGCGGCGGGCAAGGGCACGGCGGCGTCGGGCGAGAGCACGGCGGTGGGGGCGAGAGCGGCGGCGGTCGAGAGCAGCGGCGGGTCAAGAGACCGGCGGAGGGGGTGAGAGAGAGCCGGCGGGTGCGAGAGAGCGGCAGATCCGTGCCGATCTGGCCGTATCCGCGTCGGATGCAGCCAATCTCGGAGGCGGACGAAGAAGAAGAAGAGAGAGAGGAGGAGGATCTCGGATGCGGCTGATCTCGAATGCGACCGATCTCTTCTTTGATGACCGGCGAAAAGGGGCGAGAGAGCACGGCGGCGGGCAAGAGCGCGGTGGAGGCGGGGCGAGAGAGCGGCCGCGGCGGGCGAGAGCACGGCCGCGGCGGGCGAGAGCACGGCCGCGGCGGGCGAGGGCACGACGGCGGCGGGCAAGAGCATGGCGGTGGGGGCGAGAGCGGCGGCGGTCGAGAGCGGCGGCAGGTCAAGAGACCGGCGGAGGGGGTGAGAGAGAGCCGGATCCGTGCGGATCTGGCCGGATCCGAAGAAGAGAGAGAGGAGGGGGCGAGAGCACGGCCGCGGCGGGCGAGGGCACGACGGCGGCGGGCGAGAGCACGGTGGTGGGGGCGAGAGCGGCGGCAGGTCAAGAGACCGGCGGAGGGGGTGAGAGAGAGTCGGATCTGGCCGGATCCGTGCGGATCTGGCCGGATCTGAAGAAGAGAGAGAGAGAGGAGGGGGCGATTGCGCGGACGAAGAAGAGAGGAAGAGAGAGAGAGAGGAGGGGGCGACTGCGCGGACGAAGAAGAGAGAGAGAGAGGAGGGGGGCGACTGCGCGGACGAAGAAGAGAGGAAGAGAGAGAGAAAGGAGGGGGCGACTGCGCGGACGAAGAAGAGAGAGAGAGGAGGGGGCGACTGCGCGGACGAAGAAGAGAGGAAGAGAGAGAGAGAGGAGGGGGCGACTGCGCGGACGAAGAAGAGAGAGAGGAGGGGGCGACTGCGCGGACGAAGAAGAGAGGAAGAGAGAGAGAGAGGAGGGGGCGACTGCGCGGACGAAGAAGAGAGGAAGAGAGAGAGAGAGAGAGGAGTGCTGCGGTCGAGGTCATTGAAAGAAAAAAAAAAAGAGAGGAGGGATGCATTATCGAGGAATCGGAGCCCCGACGGGGCGGGGGGAACTACCCCCGCCCCGATCCCACGGGGAAAAATTTCCCGAAGATGGGGCCCGAATGGGGAATCCTCGCGGGCCCCGCGGGGGTGGGGAATATTGCCCCCCCTACTCATACTCATTATATTTTAAAGCATTACTTTTAGATGTTTTATATTTTTATATTATTATAAAAATTAAATAGTTATAATTTATACCCATATGCGGTAGGGTCCTGGGTCCGCCCCTGACCCTTTAAGATAGTCAGTGAATGAGACAAAACTTGAGAGTGAGACATGGAAGCCATTTGTCGAGAAGCAGACAAAATATAATTAGGCGACGAAGGTGAATCTACATCACCAACCAAGGAGATGTAGGAGGCTTCATCGTCATCATTGCACGAGGTGGAGATGAAGAAGGCACTAAGATTGTCGAGATCATAGAGAAAATCGTTGGTTTCACGAGCACTTCACTAGCTACGATGGCTACTGACACACCAACGACAAGCAAAAGTCTCCAGACAAATAAGGAAGAAAAAAGGTAACATCGGAAAAGGAAGCGTGCTCATATGGGGCCTGATTGGTAGAAGAATTAATCAAGAACAAATGTATTTGTTCTAGCTTTTCAACCAAACACAAGAATAGTGAGAGGAGGTATGAATAAATGTTGTCGGCAGCTTCGAAAATTGAAAAAGCAAGAACAACAGGTTCTTGCCTTCTCAGAAACAAATTGGTGGGATCAATATTTTGCAAGAACAAATCTCTTCAGACACAATTCAAGAACAAAATAATTCATCTACCAAATAGGCCGCTACTAGCCATGAATAGTATGACACCACTATTTTCATATTCTTTTAGGCTCAAGACTTCAAGCTCGAGCAAGTCAACATCAAAATAATATTTTTAGTCAATTTAAATATTCCAAAATATAAACTTAGTTAACAGTTTGCCTTAATTCAAAATTGTGAGACATTAACAAATTTATTATATATTACAAAAATAGTACCTATGATTTATAAAACATAATAAATTCCGTCTATATTTTATAGCCGGTCTCAAGTCCGGATAAAGGAGAAGGATTGTGTTAGGCCCCGACAGCCGGCATAAAATTCTGTCGAATCTTATGAACATGGATCAACGAATATATTGTGTGAGCAAGATCTATTGATGAATAATATACCGAAAGATTTGGTTACTAATAGAGCGAAATAGCGTCGTATGATCCATATAGCCGACCCCATCTAATGGGATATAGCTTTGTTGTTGTTGATTTATAAAACATAATAAAATTTAAATTATCTTTTAAAATATATTTAATTTGGGCGAAGCGCAAAGTGTGTTACCTAGTTAATATATATGCAAGTCCAAAACCCGTGCCATATTAAAAGACCACCTCAGAATTGATAGAGCATAAAAGCAAAGTTAGCTCACAGACCAATGGATCTAACCCGAGTCGTCTTCAACCAATGTCACCTACACGCATGGAATAAAAGTCAGCTAAATGATTTTCCAGTGATATCTACTTGGAGCTTAGGGTGCGTTTGCATTTGGTACGTTCTATGTCAGCATTTGAAAATGTGTTATATAAAAATGTATTTTATAATATTAAATTTCAGAGGCAATTGAATTTGTCAAATGAGTAATCTCACATTTCAAATTTTTATCTCACATTCCAATGACTCTTTTTTCTACTATAAATTTTGAACTCAAATCGTAATTATATTTTATGTCCTGAAATGTTATTTCAAGTTATCTATTTCTTGAAATGCTAGGATTTCAACCAAACGCACACTTATACTAATGGAGAATAAAAGGTGTTGTCCATTCCCATCCCAGACAAACTATATTTGTGAGTACAATTTACGAATACGAAATTGATTTTTTTTTTTTTTTGAGAGAAAGGATGACACCACCAGGTTCCACATCTGAATACGATTGATAAATTACATCAAGAAAAGAAAGGAGAATGTCATTGCCTTCTCCACATCTGAATCCATATCCAAATTCAGAAAGGCAATAACACTAAAGGTTAACACAGCTCCTAAGCTGACAAGAAAAAAAAAAGCTCATAATAGTGAAGACACACACCCCCTCTGCATCAATATTCCAAAAGTCACGGTAACACAAAGGCTTAACACAGATCCTAACATGGACAGAAAGAAATAGCTCAATACATTGAGCAAACAATCCCTTTCCTCCCTTGAGAGAGATACTGGTGCTCTTGCTATGCTGAATATGAAGAAAATAAATTTTTTTAACGAAGAGAGGTCTAGGATTCTGATATCAGGCACTCCAGCAAAATATCTTCATAATGTGAAGATAGGAGAAAAAAAACAATATATGACATGAAATTGACAAGAAAACAGTAGATCCAAGTATCCAGCCTAATTTATATAAAGCTAAGGGGCATGTCATCAAGCCCATTTTCCCGAGACCTTGAAGAAAGTTAGAGCACGTATATTGATGATTCAGCTGTTCCTCGTGATATAAGACTGACAAAAGAGAGCCTCTCAAATTCCTTACCCGAAATGCCACATGGTTCTGCACAACAGGGGCTGGAACAAGAAGTACAGCTGTTAGCATCCTATCTTCAAATACAAACAACACACAACATCTGCTTTGGTGCTCACCAAATTATAAGAAGAACCAGCTAACTGACATGTTCAGTACAGTCATCCTGGCATACCCATAGGCTGTGTTTGGATTGAGGATTTTAAGTTCTCGTAAGTTCTTGAGAACTAATCGATTTGATAAAAAAGTTTGGATTGGTGTTTGTTGAAAAAGTGTAATGATGAAAATTTAAAAAGTTGATTCGATAGATAAATTTTAGTAAGTATTTGGATAAAAAAAAGTATTATTTATTTATTTATTTTATTAAATATTTTAAATATTATTAATATTATAATTTAAGTACATCTTAAGATCCAAATATAATATAATTTTTTTGAATAGTTTAATTAATAAAATATTTATAATTAGAAAATTAAATAGAAGAAAAAAATTTAAGATAAACTAATTAATAACTAAAACATGAAATATAAAAAATAATTTAACATCATATTTATATAAAATAATTATATAATTATAACTTATTTTGAATACCATAATTAATAATTATACTAATATCATACTAGTTAATTTTTATTATGATATATTATAAGTAAAATAAATAAAAATATTTATGTCAACATTTAAACAAGAAAATATATATTTTCATAATAAATAATAATGGAAATTTTTATTTTATTATAACACAAAGTAAATTGTAATAAATAATAAATGTACTTTTTGTTATTATACCTAAATAAATTATAAATTTATGATAATGTATAAATAATAAATAAATATAATATATAAGAATATAATATATATAATGATATTATTAAAATAATAAGTTATAGGTCTAAAAGTAGCTCCACCTACTTTTGGAGCTACTTTTAGACCTATGAAAAAAAAATATGATTGTTCTTGCAATTAGCAAGAACTTGTTCAAGTTCTTGCTAATTGCAAGAACTTATGGTGGGAACTTTTTGCCAAAAGTTGCCGTACCTCACGTGAAGTTCCCGTCGTATAAGGCGTTTGGCAGAACAAAGGGTTGTTCTATCCTTCGTTATGCAACCAAACGCAGCCATAGAGAAGAATAGATGAAACAAGTACCACCTTGACACTATCGTCCTATGACTGTTCTGACTGATACCTAAGACAAGTTTCGAATGTTATCCATGATAGATTGATAGTAGAAGCCCTTTTTTGCACCACCACATGGTAGGAACCACTTACTGTCGAGATTCCAGGCCTCCTCAGACAAATTTCAAACCAACAACATGAAAATAGTTCTTCTGAAAAAAAAATAACATGAAAATAGTGCTCCAGCAGCTACAGCTTATGGAGTAAACAATGAGATATGGAAAATTACTGTCAATTGGTAAACTAACTAGACAATTCAGCAGAAAGTGATTGTTTGATCATAACGCAAATGATACATTGAAACTACTGCATGAAACTAATGTCAATGAGCATCTAG
Organism: Pontederia crassipes; assembly: GCA_030549335.1. NCBI lineage: Eukaryota > Viridiplantae > Streptophyta > Magnoliopsida > Commelinales > Pontederiaceae > Pontederia > Pontederia crassipes. Next base: position 2,911,551 of record CM060185.1, on the reverse strand, counting down.
ACATTGTGGATGATTTTACATAAGTAGATTGCCCAAGCCAGAAAGTTACACTTCTAATAAAAAGATAATTTGAAGTGAAGTGCTGAAATGCAGCGACCTTAAATTAGGATCTAAAATGGTTATGCCATGCCAAATATCATAATTACTATATGTCAAATTAGTCAACAACAACAACAACAACAACAAAGCCTTATCCCACTAAGTGGGGTCGGCTACATGGATCATACGACGTCATTCCGCATTCGTTGATCCATGTTCATAAGATTCGACAGGATTTTATATTGGCTGTCGGGGCCTAACACAACCCTCCTCCTTTATCCGGGCTTGGGACCGGCTATAAAATATAGGCGGAGTTATATGTAAAATTAGTCGAATCATGAAAATATTTTCTTCGCATGAAGCAAGTTAAACAATGATTAAACATTTCCTGCATCTAGTCCATCAAAGCAGCATTTCAAGCCGTCACCCCTTATCCATGTTAACAAGAAAACATTAACTAAGATTCTCCTCAAATTATCACCATTTCAGTTAATGACAAATTCAGCAGCTAATACTGTGACCTTCTACTTTTTAAAAAAAAATACTGCTGCATTCTACTGGTTTCAAATATCTCGATCAAGTAAAATGTCTATAAATGGAGTATTCCTATTTTGTATCATGCCTACTCTAATGTGGTTCACCCAAATAAGCAAATGGGACTAAAATGGCTATATTTGAACTTAGAGATTGTAGAAAAGAAAAATTGTTTCAACGGTCACACAACAAATCATTGTGATATATTCTTCCATTATCCAGTGTTGATAAGCATTATATCATTCAATGACTAAAAATTGACAAAGACATCACATCACTTTCTAGATACTAAAAATAAAGGCCTTTAAGGAATCATCAAAGTGGGATTAAGGTCCAACAATCGAATCTTCCAGCATGTGCAGGGAAATATGTACATACAGAAGCCTCAAAAGTTAGGTAGAAGTGAAGCTAGCTTCACATCAGGAACAAGGTTTTTAATATCCATCTATCTTATGGTTTGACACAAATAAACCCTTTGCAATTTAGTTCATAAGATTTTTGTATGATCATTAATAAAAACTCATAATCCTCTTATGATCTTAATTAAGATATCAATCTTGACAACCTTGATAGAGTACTATTTGCACTCTGGCTACAACCATAGTCGTCTATAAGTCTTAAGTAGTATAGATACATCAGGATTATTCAAATAAAGAAATTTAATAGCGTCAATGGGTTAGCTACGGCATGAAGTGGCCATCCTGTAACATTTATCAATTCAACCGACAGCCGGAACAACTCATGTATGATGTAACAAGTAAACAAGAAATGAATTGGAACTTTCACATGTATAAAAAAAATGGGCAAGAAAACCTCATGTTTCAGGAACCTGAGAAGATGAAGTTAGCGGTTGTGCTCATGTATGATGAAGTTAGCTGGCGTTTGGTGACGGCGCGCACCCCACTGACGTTCGCACCCGGCACAGGCTTCCCCTTGGTAGAATCGAATCCCATCGGGATGCCCATCAGCTTCATCGTCTCCAGCTCTTCAGGGTCCGTGTCCGTTGCGCCGCGCCCCGCTGTCAGCAGCCATAGCACCGTCTCCAGCAGCAGCATTCTTCTTCTGTCTCTCCTTGACCGCGCCGTTCCCTGTCGCCGTCAACCTCGCGGTATCGTTCCCGATCTCGGTCACGTTCACGGTTGCAGTCTCAGTTTCAGTCTCGGCGGTGTCGCTCCCGGAGGCGATCGCGGTCCCGGTCCAGGTCGCGAGGCTTCTCTCTCGCTTCGCCGTTCCGACATGTTTCCACAGCGCGTTTGAGCAAAATGCGAAGACAGAAATCAAGAATGGAAGGTGAACTGTCCGATGGTCCAGAAGAATAATGCTAAACGAAACTGGGCCGTCAATAGCCCATTAATTTTGTAGAGAAGGCTCAAGGGTCTCTCAATTGGACTGATCCTGTTGGCAAAATGAAATTCTCGGCCCATTAGTATATTCGTGCAGTTTTCCTTCCCCATTGATTTGTTCCATCTTAAGATATAATTTACAATAATTTTTCCATCGTCAATTTGATAACTATGTTTGTATTAAATTACTAGTTAAGGATACGTATAAAATCCGCCGTACTCATGATCAAATTTAGAATCTGTTCATTAAATTAATCCGGCAACAATGCAAAATGAATATTGTATAAGGGCAAAAAAAACAATTAATGATAAAACAAAATAATTTCCTCAGAATTATTGATATTATGATCAATTTAGATATGAAATTTTTGTTTATATCATATGCGACATCCTAGAGATTTACAAATAAATAAAATAATATTTTTTTTTATTTTGTTTTGAATTTTTAAAAGATAAAGTGATAATATAATAAATGAAAGAAAAATAAGAGAACCGACGAGGAGATAAAGAAAATTGCAGGAATCTTATTAGATGTAGTAGGTTGGCAAGAAAGTCAGCCGCCCAGTTAGCATCACGGTGCAGTGCCTAACTTCCCAAGCCAAAAAATGAGAGAGCATCTATAATATCATTTACAAAAGAGCAATGATATATCCTCCTAATTATCTCACAATGGCACATATAGTAAATTAATCAACTTTTAAAGGTATTTTAAAAATGTGAGTATTAGGAAGATTATTAGGCTAAAATTTTAGGAGGATGTATCATTTTTCTTTACAAAAAGAGTAATCTTTCGTGGGCAACGGCTCTTGACAGAAACGATATCAATAAGAACTTGTGAATATGTTTCCAAAATACCTATTTGATGTCCCCACAACACACATCGATGAAGGCCAGCTAGGAGCCCAATCGCTTCCAACTCTAGCAATCATGCCAGAGTGCCCCTGCATCAATATAAATGCCATGAGTAAATATTAGCACATATCCTGCTCCCACTTCCTCGTCGCGAGTTAAGCTTAACCCAAAGCGAAGGAGAGGACTCCACTTTATCTGAGGTGGATCGGTTGGGGAGGAGGGGGAGGGGAGCTTCAGAGAGATGGTGTTGAATATATTCGTTAAAGCTTGTCAGAACGAAAGAAAATGTCATTATGTGTATTCCAAATACAATAGAAGGATAGGAGAGACTTAATTTTATTTTTAAACTCGAATCTAAGTGACTTACCTTAAAAAATCCAAGAACCATTGGACTATGAGTTGAAGAGCTCAAAATTAAAGTTAAGTGTAGATTGAGCAAGGGTCCATAACTGAAAAAAAAGGGCAAGAGAAAAAAATGTGGCAAGAAAATTTAGGGAAGTTGTTGCATAGACAATGGGTAGGAGTAATAGACGTATTAAACCGAGATAAAAAAATTCAAAGTAAGGAGTTTATGATGTGATAATTTTCGTAAGAATATATGAATCCTACTCCAAAAGCACTGTCCAAATTTCATGATGACAAAGTATGATTGTTTAAAAAATAGTAGACCCACCATTTGCATACCCATATGGGTCTTGTTGGAATAGTGCCCTTTTGGGCACATGGGCCACACGCAGACACGTCATAATGCGTTCTACCTAATTTGTCGCCTAAGTCTCTCTATTCTATAAAAGGGGATATAGGTTCCAAACATACTTTCACATAGGTTCGTCAAGAGTACTTGTGATATGGCAAAGAGATCCGTTCCCCTAAGGTTCGGTTCCCGGTCTCGAGGTGCAAGTGCGTTCGTCAAAAGTTCGTGGGAAAGCCCCAACGATCCGCTTCCGCTGCAAGAGATATTTTGTAACCTCTAGAATTTATATATATTATATATTCAAACATTGGTATCAAAGCTTTTTTAGATTTTTTTTGAACTCGTGATTGCGCCGAAAAAAAAATATTCGTTATTATTTATGATCTGCGCACCTCGATTGTATGACCACAACTAAGGGACAAAGTAGAGTTTGTCATCACAAATATATTATGGATGAACCTAGACCATAATATATTTTTCGGATTTATTTTAATATTTTTGGTGAAATTTTTGGAATTTTTTTCTACATACGTTGCAGCAAAAAAATAGAAAAAAAAGAGAAAACTATTCCAAGCAGGCCCACGACCCACTGGAAGGCCCAGTTTGTTTGCACACAAAAGAGTTGATAATTGGGTTGGCTGAGAAGTCCAATAACCAGTTTTTTTTTCTTATTTTTGCTAGAATTTTAAAATAACCCGAAAATGTCTATCATAAAATCTCGAAAAATTAGGAAAATTTTATTTTTTTTCCTTAGATATTTTTCTATAATATTTCATGCAATTTAGTGTTATTAAAACAAAATCATTTGTTGATTTAGAGCATTAAATTAAATTATTAGATTTGCATATCAATATCAAATATTACCTAATAAATGTATTATCATGCATGAAATAAATATTTTTCATTTATGTATGTCATAAAGATATTTATTTCTATGATTAAAATTTTGACTGAGTTAAAATTAAAATTGGTATGTCCAATCTCATTAAGCATGATAATTTGTCTATAATTTCAAATTGATTAAATTAAAATTAATTCCTTTTGTGAGAATTAATTAAGTTGGCAATATTAATTTTTGGCTTTGTGCTGAAATACATGTTTCATGCAAGCCTATAATAAAATAATTAGTTGCTCTAATTATACAAACTATAGGTAATTAAAGAATACATTAAACATGGGTGGTTCTTTTGTACGACTAAGGCATCTTGAAATTCAAATATTATAACAATAACCAATGTCTTTCTGTTGAGTGGTGCATGACCCGAAATGCATGTCTAGAAAAGTTTCGAGGAACTGGCCTGGTGCATAGTCAACGCAGTCTTCAGAAATACGGTTGATGTGTGACAGTGGGAGCACAATTTTTTTCTAATATGATGTCGAGGCGAAGAATAGTGCGCGATTATTTAATTGGCACCCCTCAGGGAAGAGCTCCCGTTGCACTAGTTCTGATTGTCCTGGTCATATTAGAAATAATTTGGTGCACCATACCAAGTGAATTTTGATGATTTTGAATTATAAGTTGATTCAAAATGCATAGAGTAGAAAATTTGAATTATGTATTGATTCAAAATTCAAAAACATTTAGATTAATTTTGTCGCATTGTTAAAATAATATATGATAATATTTCTTGGAGATTGTGCGAGATGAGTGGGAGTCTAACAACCTCTCGATGCCACTACTTCATGAATATCGTTATTTCATTTTTTTACATTGTTTTGCGGACAAAATTGCAACATGTATAACATTGATTTCTCATTTTTTTGTGACCAAACTAGATCATGGATTTCAAAACAATAATTAATTATCTAAACAATAATGAGAAGCTCAATGGCGACAATTATGATATTTAACACCGCAAGGTCCAATATCTTCTAGAAGAACAAGAGGTCTTGAAGACCATTAATCATGTTGTCAAACCTGCACCTATACATAATGCCCAATGCTAGAGGGACATGGAGGCCTATCAGGTTTGGACAAAAAAGAATCGTATTGCTCGCATTACTTTGCTGAATAATTTACTCTTGTGAGAATTCGAAGTCTATAAGACAGCATTCAAAATGTGGACGACGCTCCGCAATAAGTATGGGATCACCACGACCACCAAGCGCCGGATGCTCACGGTCAAGTTTGACTCTTATCGGAAGCGACCAAATCTACGATGAAGTAGCATATCCAAAAGATGTCTAACATGATCCGTGAACTCAAAAGTGTGGCACAAGTGATCGATGACGAGCAACAAGTGCAAGCTCTGATCCGCTCTCTTTCAAAAAGTTGAGAACACATGTGTTGTAATTTGATGCACAACGAATGTGTCAAAACTTTTGACCAAGCTGCTCGCCACATTCAAATGGAGGATGAGGCTCTTCAAACCATGAATCAATCCTCTGAAGTATTAGTCGCTGACAATGGTGGACAAAGAGCTGGTTCCCAATCCAAGAGAAAAATGTCATATAAGTTGCAACCAAATAAAAAGAGCGAAAATGTTGGACAGAAGAAAGCCCAAGGCCACCAGCGCAAACATGAAAAATTACAACAATTTGGTCGGGTCGGGTCGGGTCAAGGACATTTTGACGGCCAAACCCGACCCAACCCGACCCGGTTCAGGTCGGGTCGGGTGGTTGGGTTACCCGACACCCAATTTTCTTTTTTTAAAAATTTTTTATTACTGATTTATATTTATTTAATATAAAAAATATTTTATTTTAAGGCATAAAATAAGTTTTCTAACAATTTAAATATTATTTCTGTATTTAAAGTATTTTATTTTAAATTTTAAATTTTTTTAAAGTAAATATAGGCCTAAGTTTAAATAAAAAGGAATAAAATAATCGGGTCATCGGGTCGGGTCGGGTCAATTCGGGTTGAAAAAATCCAACCCGTACATGACCCGAGGTCGGGTCATGTACGGGTCGGGTCGGGTCATCGGGTTCGCGGGTCGACCCGATCCGCTGAACACCCCTAAGTAGGTTGGCAAGAAAGTCAGCTGCCCAGTTAGCATCACATCGCACTGCCTAACTTCCCAAGCCAAAAAATGAGTGTAAATAGTAATCTTCCATGGGCAACGGCTCTCGGCAGAACGATATCACAAGAACTTATGAATATGTTTCCAAAATACCTATATGATGTCCCCACGACACACATCGACGAAGGCCAGCTAGGAGACCAATCGCTTCCAACTCTAGCGCCAAAAGATTATCATGCTAGAGTGCCCCTGCATCAATAAAAGTGCCATGAGTAGATATTAGCAGATATCCTGCTCCCACTTCCTCGTTGGTTTCGATAAAGAAGTCGCGAGTTAAGCTTAATCCAAAGCGAAGGAGAGGATTCCACTTTATCCGAGGTGGATCGGTTGGGGAGGAGGGGGAGGGGAGCTTTAGAGGGATGGTGTTGAATATATTCATTAAAGTTTGTCAGTGTTTTCTCTTATATTTGGGTAAATTACACGATTGATCCTTCAACTTTGAGTCATTTTTAAATCGGTCCACAATTTTAATTTGTAATTCGTCCATCATCTTCGATTTTCTTACACGATTAGTCCCCTGATCGGTGATAGTGGATTTCTCGATTACCTTACATATGTGATCGTCTTTTTATCTCATCCATGTCATTTAAGTCATCCACGTCAAATTCTTTCCCCATTAAAATATATTAAAAAATAAAAAAATGGTGGGGCCGGCACGAGGGGGCCACACCTCCCTTTGCGAATCTCGTGCGCCAGCGAGATTGGCCCCCCTTTGCAAATCTTGTGTGCCGACCCGTAAACAAACCCAAGGTCGGGTCGAGTTCGGATTGGGTCGGGTCATCGGGTTCGCGGGTCGACCCGATCCGCTGAACACCCCTAAGTAGGTTGGCAAGAAAGTCAGCTGCCCAGTTAGCATCACGTCGCACTGCCTAACTTCCCAAGCCAAAAAATGAGTGTAAATAGTAATCTTCCATGGGCAACGGCTCTCGGCAGAACGATATCATAAGAACTTGTGAATATGTTTCCAAAATACTTATATGATGTCCCCATGACACACATCGTCGAAGGCCAGCTAGGAGACCAATCGCTTCCAACTCTAGCGCCAAAAGATTATCATGCCAGAGTGCCCCTGCATCAATAAAAGTGCCATGAGTAGATATTAGCAGATATCCTACTCCCACTTCCTCGTTGGTTTCAATAAAGAAGTCGCGAGTTAAGCTTAATCCAAAGCGAATGAGAGGATTCCACTTTATCCGAGGTGGATCGATTGGGGAGGAGGGGGAGAGGAGCTTTAGAGGGATGGTGTTGAATATATTCATTAAAGTTTGTCAGTGTTTTCTCTTATATTTGGGTAAATTACACGATTGATCCTTCAACTTTGAGTCATTTTTAAATCGGTTCGCAATTTTAATTTGTAATTCGTCCATCATCTTCGATTTTCTTACACGATTAGTCCCCTGATCGGTGATAGTGAATTTCTCGGTTACCTTACATATGTGATCGTCTTTCTGTCTCATCCATGTCATTTAAGTCGTCCACATCAAATTCTTTCTCCATTAAAATATATTAAAAAATAAAAAATGGTGGGGCCGGCACGAGGGGGCCACGCCCCCCTTTGCGAATCTCGTGCGCCGGCGAGATTCGCAGAGGGGGCAGTGCCCCCTTCTCTCGCTTCCGAGCTAGTGGCACCACGACGACCATCGGCACCTGGTGCTTTTGTATCGCCTTTAGCATCGTCACGATGTCAAACTTGGGCATCGCTGCCCCAGCCCTCAGGGCGCACGGCAGGACACAGTTCAACGTGAATATATGGAACAGGGGAAGCACACAGAGGGCAACATCATCGGGCTTCAGGTAGAGGTTCGGGTTCTTGCCATCCACTTGCTGGGCCACACCCGATATCAGGCTCTTGTGCATCAAGACCATGCCTTTGGGCAGCCCCGTCTTCCCCGACGAGAAGGGGACTGTGATGGGGTTGTCCGGCGCTATGGTCACCTCAGGCATCGCCGGCTCGTCCGTCGTCAGTAGGTCGGAGAAGCTCATGCAGTCCGCCGCCGAGAGAGGGGGGCATCCCACCCACCCACCCCCCTCTTCTCCCTCATGCGCCGACAAGAGAGGGGGCGGCAAGATTCGCAGAGGGGGGGGGGGGCCGCCGCCCCGCCCCCCTCGTTCTCCCTCACCGTGCGTGAGGGAGAAGGGGGGGTGGCGGCGCTGCCCCCTCTCTCGCTGGCGCATGGCGAGAGAGGGGTCCCCTCGGGCCAACCATTTTTTTAATTTTATAATATATTTTAATGGGAAAAAGATCTGACATGGACGACTTAAATGACATGGATGAGAGAGACTTAATTTTATTTTTAAACTCGAATCAAGGGACTTACCTTCAAAAATCCAAGAACCATTGGACCATGAGTTGAAGAGCTCAAAATTAAAGTTAAGTGTAGATTGAGCAAGGGTCCGTAACTAGGTAAAAAAGGGCAAGAGAAAAAAACGTGGCAAGAAAATTCAAGGAAGTTGTTGCATAGACGATGGGTAGGAGTAATAGACGTATTAAACCGAGATAAAAAAATCCAAAATAAGGAGTTTATGATGTGCTATTTTTCATAAGAATATATGAATCTTGGGGGTATTCGAAGGTTCCATATCCTGCTCCAAAAGCACCGTCCAAATTTCAAGGATGACAAAGTACCATTGTTTAAAAATAGTAGACTGACTTGGCATTTGCATACCCATATGGGTTCGAAGCCCACACCCATTTGTCATCACATGCCCGAGTAAGAATGTAAATAGATAAGTCATGCCCCACCAAAGAATCGTCAAAAAGATCATGCACAAGTTGCAGATTCTAAGAGCCATCAGAAACCAAATTTGAAACATTATTCAAATAAAAAAATAGAATTAACATTTATAAAAATAGACATACATGCTAACGAAACGTTAAACAATGGTCATTAAGAATACTAGTGTGATAATCATTGTCCTAAAGTATACCTAAATAATACGCCAACTCTAAGCAGGAGTGGCACCACGTGCAGGGATATCATATTTTTGGATAATTAGATTGACCCATGGACAGTTATATTGATTTAGTATGTCTAATATTCGTTTAGTTAGCATGGCCGACTAGATAAGGTGTAGTTTCCTAATACCTAGCTCACCCATGCCTCTAGGGGCTTGGATGGTATCTCAGCTAATGAAGTCGGCCCCTTGTCGACCCCTCTTCTTCCAAAAGAAAGTGCATGCAAGCCTCTCCAAATACCGTGGTACCAGAGATAAAGGTTGAACTTAAGGAATAGATAAGCATAGATGATAGAACTGAGTTGATCAAGATTGTCTTACCTGCCTAATTAAGGATCCTATGCTTCCACTAGAGATATGGACAGAGGCATGATCTATGATCTTGGATCGGTGGGATGTGGGTACAAATTTATAAAGTATAGGCCCGCCAAGATACAAAAACAAGAGTTAGCCCTAAGGACGAGCTGATCCAGGATCACAAGCTTCTTGCGACTGTTCATCTTGAGAAGGAAATAGACCTCTGATATATGGACATTTACTCTCTGATTGGTAAGGAACTTTTATAGTTGTAGAAGGTTATCGAGGTGCTTATAGGATTTATTTTGGTAGCAAAGATGTAGATGAGAAGGTCATCCGCATAAAGAAGATAACTAAAGGAAGAACCATTTAAGATGAGAGACTTCATGCTACACATGCTAATTAACTTGCCAACTTAACAAAGACGAGAAAACCTGAAAAAATAGAATGAATAGGTAAGAGAATATGGGCCGTCTTGTCTAATACCTTCTCTACTAGTGATGTATGGGGCGTCCTTTTCTTCTTTTGCCTCCTTTCTCAAGGGTGCATTGAGGCAAGGAGAAATTGGGACTTCCCTAGTAAGAAGAAATGGCCATGTTATAAAAAACAGAATAAAAATAATAATTTAAGTAAATTTATTTTATTAGGATTAATGGTCATTAAGTTTCAAACACCATGTCATTAATCTTTATAATTAAGGAATGGTAGACATCACAATATTATAAATATTCATAATTTGGAAAAAAAAATTCTGAGTTGTTTAATGATCTAGAAATGATTACATAATAAAGAAGGTGTTTAGAAAATAGTCAATTATTCTTTCCATACTTACATCATAATATTTCGTGTCCGACAAAGTTCAAAATATATTTTTTGACAGTCTCTAATGTCTTTTTAAAAGTTTTTTTTCTAGATAAAGGAGAATTAGAATGCATAATTATTGCATGAGATCTCCCCAATACAAGGGGAAGGGATATCTAACTAAGAACAGAAGTCTCTATTTTTTAACGGTTTCTATTTTTTCGTTTGTTGTATAAAATATAAAGGATCTTGGTTTATGCTGTTTATGAGCGAAGGTAATTCTAATGAAGCACTTTTAGTTTAAAAAATCAGATGAAAATTTTTAGTTAAAAAATATCCTGAAGTCATTTAGAAAAAAAGGCTCAACTCAAAATTTTTAAAATATCAAACAAGAGAAAAAAAACTTTAGATCATCAAAAAATATTATATCAATTAAACTAATGATACAAGTAAATCAATATGAAGAAAATGAGACTCTTTGGTTAGATGGAATTTTTCTTCTCCTTCCATTTTAAATTCTTGATATTCTAAAAACAATATTAAATAAAAATAAAAATATCCATTCTAATACAATTTGTAAAGAGAATAAGGGGATTGAGCAAAAGGTGGTCATGATCACAACGTACAGGCTGCTCGATCAATGTCGATGATGCAGTTGCACAGTTCTCACGGTTGATGTGCACTTATTATGCGTACCTGTGTACTGTCCAATACACAACAGATTTGTTTCAACTGTCGTAGTCGACATCATATCGTTCACGGGTGACCTTTTTCGTATCCAACGGCCATCATAATTTGAACCACACTTACGAGGTGTTTACAATTTTATAATTCAAATTTCTAACTCTACCTATAATTGGGAGAGATCTCTCCTAATTTAAGTAAAAAATTTGAATTCGAATTTTTATAAATATACTTTTTTTATTAAGAGTCTCATTTGGGACATATATTTCAATTTTAAATTTTGAACCGAAAAATCAATCAAACGACTTTTTTTTGGGTCCGATCTTTTTGTCTCACGGTTGCAATTTACACTGCTACCACTACGGTTACTATTTGTAGTGCTAGATGCATGCAGTTGCACCAACAAATGCCAGTATTTATTCTTGGGCCGCGTTTGGTTTGGGAATATCATTCGCTAAATGTTTCTATCAAGTGATCTTTCGCGAGAATATTTGACGAAATATTTTCGCGAAAAGTTCTTGTCTTCGACAAGAACATTGAATATTTTTACCGAAGGCAAGAACATTTATTTTTTTTTCAACTTCAGCCGCAATATTTGACTTTTTTTTAATTTCATTTATTTTTTAATTATTTTATAATGTATGTATATATAATTTATAATATATTAATACATCATTAGGGACATTCTAAAATAATTTATTAAATGTTATTAATTAAAAACTATAAAATAATTAGTTCTAATAATTAATAAATATTTTATTAATTAAACTATTCAATTATTTTTAAAAAAATATATTATATTTGGATCTTAAAATGTACGTAAATTTTAATATTAATAATATTTAAAATATTTAATCAAAATAAATAAAAATAATATTAATAATATAATGATTTACGTAAATTATAATATTAATAATATCTTCTTATTTACTATAATTTTATACCTCATAAAATAATAAATTATATTCTTAGTTCTTACTTTTTATCCAAATACCCACTAAAACTTATCCATCACATCAACTTTTTAAATCCCCATCATTACACTTTTTCATCCAAACATAAATCCAAACTTTTCTATCACATCAATTAGTTCTCCAGAATAAAAGTTCTCTCAATATTCTCGTACCAAACGCAGCCTTGGAGAAATCACATAAAAAGTTCAAACTTTGTTATTTATTATAATGGTATAAATTTCTATATTTGTATTAATAAAAAAAAGAAAAAAACATGACTTTGACATCTTTTTAGCACTGGTTGACATTATTAACGATTTCATAAGCGAATAATGATTTAACTAACAGATAGCGAATAGCGAATGATGACTAATGATTAGAGATTATAACAAATAAGTGTTTGTTAAACTTAATAGTAAAATTAGCTGATGAATATAAAATGATATAATTAGAATAAATTATTTAATTAAGTACTATACAAATTCTATTATAATATAATAAATTAAATATTTATATCTTAATTAAATAAAATAAATTTCATAACTAATTTTTTTGTTAAAATATATAGAAATTTATATTTACAATAAATTTTATATAGTGGATCCATAATATAAAAATATTAATTGTGGAATTAGTTTTTATTCATTGTTAACATATCAATAATTAATTTGTAATTAATGAAGTATGAATATAAAAAGTATAATTATAAATGATTATAAAATAAAAATGAAAAAAATAATAAGATAAGTTAGAAAGTAATAATATATTTGAATAAGGGTAAAATTGAAAAAAGTTTATAAAATGTTAACCTCTAATCGCTAAACGCTAGAAGAAATAAATTTTTAATATTTTTGTATGAAACATTAATAACTACTTATTAATATTTGAATCGTTAAACGCTACTTAAAACACTAATTTAGATGTCACCAAGGAGAGCCATAATATTTGATTGGACTCCAAAGCACTTTTTGGTTGTTAAACAACTTTAAGGCTGCGTTTGGCACGGGAACATTGAGAGAACTTTTGTTCTCGAGAACTAATTGATGTGATAGAAAAGTTTGGGTTGGTGTTTGGATGAAAAAGTGTAACGACGAGGATTTGATATGATGGATAAGTTATAGTGGGTGTTTGGATAAAAGTAAGAATTAAGAATATAATTTATTATTTTATGAGGTATAAAATTATAGTAAATAAGAATATATTATTAATATTATAATTTACGTAAATCATTATATTATTAATATTATTTTTATTTATTCAGATTAAATATTTTAAATATTATTAATATTATAATTTACGTATATTTTAAGATCCAAATATAATATATTTTTTAAAAAATAATTGAATAGTTTAATTAATAAAATATTTATTAATTATTAGAACTATTTATTTTATAGTTTTTAATTAATAACATTTAATAAATTATTTTATAAGATCCCTAATAATGTATTAATATATTATAAACTATATATACATACATTACAAAATAATTAAAAAAATAGATGAAATAAAAAAAGTCAAAGATTGCGGCGTTGAAAAAAAAAACAAATGTTCCATGTTCTTGCCGAAGACAAGAACTTTCCGCGAAAACATTTCGCCAAATATTCCTGTGGAAGTCACGTGACGCAGGCTGCGTTTGGGAACATTTCGCGATATTCTCGCGAAATGTTCTCATCCAAACCCAGCCTAAAGGAAAACGTAATATATTTGAGAACAATAATGATTAGTAGTTACCCACACAAAATAACAATCTTTTTTTTCGTGCAATTAGATGGACGTTATAATTTATAACGTTTTTTTTAATTATCGGGGATGCAATTTTAATTTCGAGTTGGTTTTAAACGAGATGAAATTGAAGTTTGCTTCTAATAAAATAATAGGAATAATAGTTAATAAAATCATCCATTTTGAAAAAAATAAAAATAACAGGAATATTTAATTTTCAATACGGTGTAATAGGATCATACCATTGGACTGTCTCCGTCATGTTCTTTTCTTTATTCTTCTGATTTATTTTAACGAATCCGACATAGGAATCGAAATCATGCTCCAATAAAAAAACACACTCATATCTCCATTTCACACAAATATCTTTTTTTCTTCTGAGAACAGCTGTCCAGCATGATTTGGACATTCAAACTCTCTCATCAATGATCCAGAATTATATTACACTTTTATTTTCAATCCTGTTATTTAAATTTTGTTTCCTTATTAAAATAGCCCTCTGATCAAGTAGTTTATGATGTAAAAGCATCATTACTTTGAGATGCTTACAATTAAATTCTTCAATATTTATTAAATTTCTTAATTCACATACAAAACTACGGGAACCAAGTTCGTTCAATCAATCAATAAAAAATAAATCACTTAAACATGATATTAGAAAATTAACATATCGCTTATTTTTTTAAATCGATAAGAAAACTTTTATAATTTCATCTTATATACTAGATAATTTGGTTCATTAATTTGTGATGAAAAGAAAAGTTATATAAGTCGTGTGCATATAAATGAATAAAACAATGAGAGAGTTTCAAAACTAATTATTCGAATCTAATGTATCACTCTTTATATTTGCAAACAAATATCTATAATGTGTCGTTCAAGTCTAAGATATCGAGCTATGTATTTGCGACAATTAAGTGATCCACAATTGTCGAGCAATAAGTGTCAACTAATGGACCCAATAGAACCCTCTCTAATTCGTTTGTCTTCCCGGACCCAATTCCAACTCGAGCTCTATATACCATATAAAAATAAATGGCCCCCCTACTAGTGACGAATCACGCATGCCACTTCGTGTGTCATCGTCCATTTGGACTCAAATGTGGAGGCAGGGAGGCAAGGAAAGGAACACCACCACCCCCATCCTCTAATTGGGTCCTTTGATCAATTGGGAAATTGACTCATCCTTTAAGTATTATTTTTTTATTATCAATCATATGTTTCAAAATTAATGTCATAATTCAATCCTCACATATTAATGGTTATACACATTGTCCACATATTAAAAATCGATCATCATCGAACCTAACCAATCGATAAAGTCGCCCCACATTGTGTGTATAATAATGACATACCGTTAAATTTGATGTGCTAACCAATTTTTCTAAAAGCTTAAGCCGTTAGAAAAAATAACATCATTTATTTTATATTCTTAACACTCCTCACGTGTGAGCTGCTGATAACTTTAGTCTAGTCCAAGCTCAAAGAAACTAAGGGAGGAAATTACTTTAATAGCATGTTAAATTTGATGTGCTAATCAATTTTCTAAAAACTTAAGTCGTTAAGAAGAGCAACATCATTAATTTTATATTTTTAAGATATACTAAAAACTTTCTATGCAAGGAGGAGCACACTTACTCAAACCCTTGTTGATACTCATCCTCTAAGTTTGAGCTCCTGCTATGTATCATAAACACTTCACAACTTTGGTCCCCTTAGGCCACTCACTAATCATGGCTGAGACTTGCCCCTACTCCTATATAGCTGCCAATCCTCAATTATTTTATTTATTTATATTTGATATTGATAAGTTCAAGCACAGGCTTATCGAATTTGTTTTTTAATAATCGCGTTAAATGGGATAATATTCTCCTGCCCAAAAAAAATCTGCTGAGAATTTGTTTTATTCAGAAATAACATTAAAATAATTAAATTTAAGAGTGCGCAGAGATTTTAATCAATAAACTATGCATATAATCTCTGGTGTGCAAGGGTAGGTATCACTTCTTCTAGAATATAGTGGCAACAGGAAAGAAAATATATGTCATTAAATATGTAAGGTACATATGATTTTTGTGATTTTTTTTTTTATTTTACATGTATATTCACAGCATCATGTATTTTTTGAAGGGGTGCTTAGATCACGAAGGATAACATCTCTTATATATATATAGCACCTGGGTGCGTCAGTTATATGAATCGTCGATACGTAATTGAATGATTGAGATGTGATTAACATCTCTTTATATCATTATAGGATTCGGAGGTATATTAAATTTATTAAGAAAAGATGGGGACTAAAAAAAAATTTCCTCCTAACAGTTAATAATATTTTTACCCACCCCCAAAAAATAATATATGAAACAAAGGTTCTTTTAATTTTTACGTTTAAACAAAAGAAAAACGTCTAATTAAATAATTAAGGGAATAAATGGGGAAAAGGTGATTGAATTAAAAGAGCCTACAAATGGGCTATTTCATCACCTTCTCGACGCCCAAATTAAAACAGTAGAAGAGAAAGCGACCCTGACCCTGTTATTTAACTTCTCACGTCAAAGCTGCTCGCTCTCCTCTCCTCTCCTCTCCTCTCCTCTCCTCTGTGAACTCATATATCTTGTCAAATGTCCTCATAAATGCCATCTTCGCATCCCTTAACGAAGCAATCCACCAATCCCCCCACCCTTGCGCTCCCTGCTGCGCGTCCAGCTTTTGTGAGCCGTTTCTGGAGCTGTCAATTAATGCTCCAGCACCTTCCCCCCTTCTCTGAAGAAGAAGAAGAAGAAGAAGAAGAAGAAAGAAGAAGATACCATGAAGTTCAAACAAGCTTCTTCTCTGCTGTGCCGCGGCGTGGGAACAAGAATGCCGCTGCTGCGTCTCGGGCTTGGAAGCCTCAGGCGGCTTCCCTCCATTGGGAGGAGGAAAAAGACGAGCGCAGAGGAGGACGCGCCCTCCGCTCACGAGGTTAAACAAGTGGAGCCTCCGCTCGACGTGAAGCCGCCTCCGAAACCTACTTGGCGATGCTTCTCTTACGAGGAGATCAGCAAAGCGACTGATGGATTCCATCAAGGTCGGTTCTTTTTTAGCCTCACCGCACTGTTTGATTGCTTAGCGTTGCGAAAAAGGATAATTTTTTTTTCTGTCTACGATTCTGGACGCGCGTTTGGTCCGAGCAGATAACCAGGTGGGCAGAGGGGGATACGCGGAGGTGTACAGGGGAGTGCTCGAGAGCGGGCAGGCGATCGCGGTGAAGAGGCTGACGAGGGCCGCCACAGGCGAGCTGAGGGAGAAAGACTTCCTGACGGAGCTCGGCACGATCGGTCATGTGGACCACCCCAACGTCTGTGCTTTGCTCGGTTGCTGCGTCGACCGGGAGCTCCATTTGATCTTTGAGTTCTCTCCGCGCGGCTCGGTCTCGTTCAACCTCCACGGTAACGCAGCATGAGCGCCAGAGTTTTCTTTACCATTCTCGTTTCAGATTATAAGCATTTTGCCGGACTTGACACCGCGCTCTGCGATGTTACAGATGAGAACTCGCCACCAATGTCGTGGAAGCGAAGATACGGCATTGCTTTGGGCACTGCACGCGGCCTTCATTACCTGCACAAGGGATGCCGGAGAAGGATCATCCACAGAGACATCAAGGCTTCCAACATACTCCTTGACGCAAACTTCGAGCCTCAGGTAGTGCAAGAAACCCTGTTTAGCAAGGAAATTCTAGTTTTTGAGCATTTGAAGATTAAACAAATGAGCTCAATATTGCTTCTCAGATATCAGATTTTGGTCTGGCAAAATGGCTTCCTACAGAGTGGAGCCACCGCGCAGTCGGGCCAATTGAAGGCACTTTTGGGTACTCACTTTGCTACTGATCAGTTGAAGCGTCTGAAAATTCTGATTGTACTTCTGAATTTTCCATGATCTTTTACGCAGTTGCTTAGCGCCAGAATACTTCACGCATGGACTCGTTGATGAAAAGACTGATGTCTTTGCCTTTGGTGTGTTCCTCCTCGAGATCGTATCAGGAAGGAAACCAGTAGACGGTTCTCACATCAGCCTGCTTAGCTGGGTATAATATGAGCTAAACCTGACGCAATCCTATGCACACTTCCGTGATTCATCATTCATCTTTGTCGTGTTTACTTTGGTCTGTTACATTCCTGAAATCTTTGCAGGTTAAGCCTTATCTAAATGAAGGTACGATACAGAAGTTAGTGGATATGCGATTAGGAGAAGATTACGACACAGAGCAGCTCAAAAGGCTCGTTTTTGCTGCCTCTCTCTGCATCAGAGCAGCAGCGACATGGCGTCCTTCCATGACTGAGGTATGTTAAGTTTCTCCCAGTGCTTCACATTATTGATAGCTGCACAGTCATCTGGTAAAGTTTGATAAAAAAAAAAACATTGTGCTCATTAAGAACAACATAAGAGTAAAGATAATGCTCTCAGAAATGAAATCTGGTAACAAGTTATTAGAAGATAACTTAACCAGACTATATGATCTGTTTCTAAAATGACAGAACATTATGTGGCTGGATGGAGCATTGACATTTAGCTTGCGATCGAGCAGCAAAACTTCCAAAAGTCACTCATGTCTTTATCTGTGATCAGTACTATACAGCAAATCAGCCATGGAAGTTTCGCCATGAATCAATCTCATTGCTTTTTCCTATGGCAAACCTCCCGTTGTCTTCTTCCAGCTAGAAATCGAAATCGTCATTATCAAGTCATCGAGTCCATGATTCAAGTCTGCAGGTAGCTCCAAATATCTTTTGGCCATATCACGATTACTGACACCGAGTCCTTTGCGTGATTCTTTGCCGACTGAGTGAGAGGCTTGCATGCTACGACCTGCAAGGCCGCAACTATCCGATTAAATAAAGAGGATCTAAAATTACTGGGATGATGGTCTATTAGACATCTGTAGATCAACAGTTTAGTTTTAATGGCTTCAAGCTACCACATAGATACTAATCGAGCTTAAATGGCCGTAAACCAAAAGCATAGGAAATAAAAAAATGTTTCTGATACGTAATTGCAGACAAAAAAAGATGTACAAGGATGAATGGTAGGTGGTGTTGCTGGTCGCAGGTTACTTACCTAGAAAGAATTAATAGTGAAAAGATTCTGATTTCTGAACACTGACCAGAAGGTTATTTTCTACTGCATGGAGCCCTTGCCCCTTGGATACTATGTACGACTACTTCAGTTTTACGTCACCCTCTTTGGAGTCACGGGTTGTTCATGGGAGGCGGTAGCTTTGACTGCCCACAGATCTTGTCTGTTTAAATCTGAAGCCATAAGATTCAGAACATGCCAACACAATGCATTACCAACCCTGTTCATAATAGTTTATTAACCCCGTGCTGTTATGCTAACCCAGACATCAATTAATATAATCAAATCTTGATGGCAGGTCTTGGAAGTATTAGAGGGTGGCGAGATCTCACAGGATCGATGGAAGATGCCCGAGGAGGAAGTGGAAGAAGAGTTCTGGGGCTTAGACTATCTAGACGACCACGATAATGAATCAGATACTCCCTCCACACTGTCTTCAACATCCAGCTCTCAGTTATAAGTTCCGAATACAATTTGTGAGCTTTGTAAGGATGTATATACTGTAGAATATTGAGGCTGCAATGTTGATGATATATTATCATCTTGTAGTTTGTATGTGTAACATACGATTCAGTGTTGTCCGTCAAGTCCAACGTTTTGCAGTTAATAGTTGAAAGCCAGACGATTAGTTGGGATTAGTGCAAACAAACGATGGTGCAATTTGAAGAGATAAGGCAGGTTCTGGCCTTCTGTTTGCAGCACGCCCCGCTGCTACTGCAGCAATGCAGCAATGCAGCAACACGGACATGGTTGGAAGTTTCTGATGTAACTTGTCTACTGAGGACCACGTTGCTATATATGAAGAATCTTGTGATCCTGTCTGCGAACATAATGGGCATGCCTTTCTTTTTCCATTCCTTTTTTTGTTTGGTACAAAAGTGTGCATGAGTAACTTCAAGTGATGGTGCTCGGCTTTGCCACACCTAAGAAGCTTTTATAGGCAAAATGAGGATTACTCTCATTCCAAACGAATAATAAGGGAGAAAACAAGCAATCTTCAAATTATTCTCCAAGTGAGAAAAACTTTAACCCAAAAACCTGAAAGTTTACTGTTGTCGCAAACTCAAGACGGCAATTGGATCATTTGCTTTACTACTTCAACACTGTCAGCTTCTGCAATCCACGAATTCTTCGTCATAGATAAGTAATGTTGCTCCGACAAGTGTACACCAGAAAAAAGATGCTCTGATAATTGAGTGCAATAGGTTCGGAGAGAGGTACAAGTTTAATTTTGTCAATTGAGTAGGCACCATTGTGCAAGTAATTGTTAATGATGTACACACACACCCGTATATTTCATAAAGAGGAAATATGATTGCACTGTCTTCACTGAAGAAGATAAAAAAGGAAAATTGATTGCAATGTCCAGTAACTTTGGATCTCGAAGCCTGTCATAGGACCACTCATCTGATGAGAATCCTAAGAATCACCTCGTTAGCACCAAAAGAAGAAGAAGAAGAAAAAAAAAATACGAGTCCTCATTTCTGTTAAACCTTGGCCAACAACGATATCTAATTATATGCACCTTTCCACTCCTAAATCAGGCACGTTAACCATTTCAGCCAAGATTGATACTACTTGGCTCCTTGCTTTAAACTCAGGTTTGCTGCATATCACCAACATTCCATGCACACAAGACATGATAATGAGTGAGAGAAAGGGAATTGTCATGTCCGATCAGTGTCTTCTTTTTTCGGTTGCCACCCTAGTGTTTCTAAAGCGGCGGCAATCATCCAACTTAGTTGACGCTAAGAGTTATACGCACTGGTCATGGGTTGAAATTTTAACCCATCATCGAGGCCGATTATTCTGAAATCGCTCTGGACAAAAGCTCCTAGCTGAAACTTTCTACATCTATAAAGATTCGAATTCGAAACATTTGCTTAAGCGACGAAGAACTGCTATCCACTCCACCCAACTCCTTTTGGTAGTGTCTTCCGTGAGTCGCAAACTCACATTTATGTCTTTTTTTAGGAGATTTGTAAGCTTTCTTTCTCTCTCAAGTCCAAAGTCAACCTATTACCAAGACTTGGTGGACTCCTTAATGTGCGATCCTTGTTAAAGAGCACTGACAAGAGACAACAGAATTGTCAAACATGTCATAAAGAGAAAGAAAGTTTCCTAATTAGCAAAATTAGGTGTTGAAGTGCCTGATTTAACTGCAAATGCGTCCCTAACGTGATTAGAATTCAGACATCAGATACCAACTGATAGGGAGCCAGTGCATAGAGTTCACAAGTGATGCTATCTATTTATTTCAATGGCGTATGAAGACTGCACACACTCAAACTTAAATGCTCGGTTACCAGGACAAGATGCATGTACACAACTAAGACATTGAAGATTGAAGTATGTGAGATGTAAAAGGGGACACTATTACCTAAAGTTTTTTGAACCACAAGTAGTTCAGATTTCAGAATAAGAAGAAACTATCACCAATGTTATTACAAAGATTTTATTTTGGTTCCCCGGAAAGTTAAAACAGCTCATTGATTTGAAATTGGTTTGAGGAAAAACAAAAAGAAATTAAAGGAAAAAATGGAGGTATCCCTTCAAAGAGTATCCATTTATATATCAATTTGACTCTTTTTTATTTAATAATTTGATAAATAAAAAGAGGAGGAGGAGGAGGAGGGGGGGGGGGGGGGGGGGGGGGGGGGGGGGGGGGGGGGGGGGAGATGGTGGTGGGGGGGGACACGATAGTTAAAGGGACTCGGCAATTAAATTCAAAAGTAAAAGAGCCATTTTAATCCAGTAGAAAATTGGGAAGCTAGTAAAGAAAATGAAAACCTAAAACCAATTCTATCTAAATATAGAAAAAGTAAAACTTTTTGAAGAAGAAAAGAACCTAGGATGGTTTTTAAAAAAGAAAATAACCACTAAAAACTGATAAAAAAAACTTGCCTAATAAAAATTACATAAAATATTTTTTTATTTATTTTACATTTTTAATGTGGGAAATTATACAACAACAACAACAACAAAGCCTTATCCCACTAGGTGGGGTCGGAAATTATATTCTCATAATGTGGGAAATTATATTCTCAACATTTAAATTATTCCAATAAATTAGATTTTTTAAAGCCCAAAACCATTTTAAATAAAAAGCATAGGTAAATAAAATTATGTAATATAGATTCGTTCTATATTTTTAAAATAGTTTTCAACATACATATTATTCAATTAAAATTTAAAAGTTATGTATATATATATATATATATATATATATATATATATATATATATATATATTGTATGTATGTATCTTATAGATTATGATGTTAAAATGCAGAAATTTAATTGTAGTGAACTTATAACTAATATGTTCCAAAGATTTAAAATAATGAAAATGTAGAAAAAGAAAGGTCCCGATAACTTGGATGACTCTTAAGGGGACGTTTTCCTACAAATAATTTTTTTAGATTATTGATAATCTAAAGTTAAATTACTTGAACCCATCATATTATTTTGTTTATTCTGTTTTAATTTGTAGGTAATCTGGATTGCAGATTGCTTATGAAGTGACAATCCACATTAACTAAGAGAGGTGTCCATTCATATTGTCACCAAAATAATAATATATTTTTATTTTCTTTCCATTCCTGCCCTTTCCAATCTTAGACAAATAAAATATAAAAATAAGATTATTTCTCCAAATCATCCCTAAACTATTACGATTTACCACATCTAACCTCAATTATGAACTTATTTTTTAATTATTCCGTCGACTTCTGTCAACTTTTTTGTTATAAGATTTTTCTCATTTATGAAAAGTAAAAAATACTCCTCGAAATTGCAAAGGTCGCAATGATAACATAAAGTTGAAGAGATGGATATTTTTAACTTTTCATAAATGGAAAAAAATGAAGATAACGAAAAAGTTGGCAGAAGTCGACAGAATGATTAAATTGAAAAAATCACAATAGTTTAGGAGTCCAAAAAAATAAGTCCGTAGTTTAGAGTTAGACGTGGAAAATCGTGATAATTTAGAGATGGTTTATAGAAATAACCCATAAAATAATAAAAATTCATATAAAACAACAAATAATAATATTACCATCATTATTTTCATAATTAATAATATTAATTTATTCAAAATTTATTTTATTATTGTTATTCACATGGATTGCATATTATTTTAAATATTATATATATTCATTTACCATTATTTTATTATTTTTAATTATATTTACTTAATTTTATTATTTTTATTTGAGTTTTTAGTTGGATTATATAATATTTAACTTAATATTAGTGATAAAGAGTATTTAGTAAAAATTGTATAGTGTCGTTTAAATTACTAAAAAGATTGCTCGTACATAATAAATATGATAATGCACATTGTTAGTAATTTAATAGGTGACAATCTATCTATTACACAACGCAAATTATTAGATAATATGAAAAGATAATGCAGTAAGCGCTCTCTAGTTCCCAACATTCAAAATTATTTATATTTGAGCTGACACCATGAAGCAGAATCTTTTAAGATTAGATTTTTGTTCCTTCCATATCTTCCCTTTTGTCTCATCTCATTTAATAACCACAATAAAAGCATGTTAGTGTGTTATTTTGAATAAATTTCACTAAATGTTCTTCAATTTAACATTTTCCAACATTATCCTTAAATTTTACTTTGTAATAAGGCCATCTTCCATATTTTAACTTTATTTCACCAATTAGCTTTTTAACCTATGATTGACACTTTCCCGATCGTGCTATGGCGTCTATACGGTGATTTTCTCTCTCCTCCGCGCAAGCAATCGTGTGATTATTAAAAAATAAAAAAGAGCTGCGTAGGGACCTCGCCGAAGGTCATTGGAGAGGGGTGTCCCTTTTCCCCGCGCTACTGGCACAAGGAAGGGTTGCGACCTCCGACGAGGTCACCGGAAGTCATCGTAGACGGGTGCCTTTGCTTGCGCCGATCGAGTGCAAGGAAAAAGAGGAGCCTTTTGCGACTGCACTCATCACCGCAGGCGCGACGTGATGTCCACACAACGATTTTTCTCTCCTCCACGTAGACATTTGTCCGACGTGACATCATTAAAAATAGGACAGCTTTAGAAAAGGGAGGACGTGTCACGAGGCATTTTCCCGTGACAAGAAGCACAAAGTCTCGCGACACCAGTGCCGCTCAACTTATAGCTCTCGGTCGCTCAGTGTCGAAACCATGGAACACATGCAGCCATTCAGCGTCGAAACCATGGAACACATGCAGCTGTCCCGCACTGTGTAATATTGCGGAGTACCAAGTTATTCGCATTTAGGGCATTTATCTTGTAAGGCCATCCTTATGAATGGTCAAGTATGTGTCTTTCTCGTAAGGTACGTGTTTTACATCTTCAATATGTAATAAGACTCCTATACCTACGGTACACTGGGAGGAGTTCACTAGTGCCTTCCGAGACCCAATTGTATGTTATGTTTCATCATAAGTTAATACAAGTAAGCTTTCCTTTAATTTTAGTGTCATGGCCTTGAGCGTGGGGTGGCAACTCACATGGTGTCCCTTCGTGATGTCCCATGGTCCTTTCGTCGCCCCTTCGAACTTTAAGCGCCCAAGCACCCGCATTAGTGCCGCAACGCGCTAATGTCACGAACCTATGACGAGTAGTCTAATAATTTAGTCATGTTCGTGATTGAATGCCTATAAGAGTGACTTTCGCTATAGTCGTCTCGACCATAACGCTTTCGCTGAAAACTCAAAATAGGTTTGGCTAGGTGCCTATCCACCTAGTCGCCGCATGTGGTCTAGTGTCCGAGAATGACCCTGTGACAAGTGGTATCAGAGCAGTTCTTTCTGCTCGGATTACCCAGCGATGATGACTCGCTTGTATCGTCGCGACGTGCCCTGGTGCAGGAGAAATGCTTCCGCTAAAAAACTACATTACGCTCAGGTGCACTGGTATCATGGTCTTTGATCATGGACGTCAACGAGAAATACATGGCAAGCTTCCTCGTCGCACGTCCAGTCGTGCCCCGTGACAAGTTCCTCATACACCCGTGTCATGTCAAGGAACGTTCGTCATGCATTATGATGGCGGATTGATCGCTCAGCCTAATTGGGACGGTCGTGCGTTGCTCACTCGAGTAGATCAACCACCCCAGGTATACAGTCAAGGATCTTGAAGTGTCGCGCTGCGTCAAGAGTGGCCATATGCTCCGCATGATGGCCTTGCGCTACCCATACCAAGAGGTCGCTTACACAAACGTTGTGTAACTCTGTGGACACATGTCACATTCAGGGACTGTCGGTCATGCACTATGATGACGACCTGGCGCTGTTCGGTATTATGTGACGTCGCATCGCATGCCCAATCATGCAACGTGAAATGCACAACCGCTTCACGGGAGAAGTTGGCTTAAGGACAAGCATCAAGGTTCAGGGTTCCTATCGGCCAAGGAATATCATCCTCTCAGCTAAGAAGAAGCAATCATAAGCATCATGTCATGGTGCAGTCTTGCTCACCATGCCAAGATGACTTTCATAGATGGAAACAAAGCGTTGATTACTTGCAAACACTTGGGGACGAGCTGTCAGCCTTGACTGCCTTCGTCAAGGACGCCCCGCAAGCGGCGTAATGTCACCCATCAAGGAGAGGGACGAATCTAATACATGCCAACGCAAATCGACGCCTCAACTCAGCGATCGATTTGGCAAATGGTCTGAGCGTCGAGCATCGATGAACCTTGACATGCTGCTGTCAAGCGTTCCGTCGCCAATCGAAGGAAGGAGTGCCCTTTCCTCTCGGCCAATGTCTAGAGCAATCGAAGCGGCCTCCAATGATCAAAATCCACAATATTTCGAAGAGCACACTAACGATGTCGTCTCTTTGAATGAAGATGGAGGTAAAGTTGGGAGTTCGTGCCACGAGTTCACCAACAGCAATCCGTTTACCCAAGCGAAGCGTCTTCACGAGCATCCCCATGGTTCGGTGAAGGCTCGAAATGGCTAGGGTCAAGCCGCCCGGTGGACGAATATGTCAAAGGTGCATGGTCTAGAATGACAGGCACAGTGGCATTACTTCGTCCGAAGTGTGGATGGAGGAGTATCAAAAGTGTATCCTCTCATGAACGAGCACATTGGTATCTCCCCGTCCATACCCGAAGGTGTTGTCGAAGCTTCAAAGAGGTCCCAGGATCAGAAGAAGGCATATCCCAAGAACCATGTGAGATGTGACAAATTCATGATGGCGTTGCCATCACGACAATGTAGAATATGGCAAACATGTATCCCATTAGGATGTGGGATAAAGGTAGGAGGCAGTTCATCAATCAAGCAAGCCCTGACAAGTCGGGACTGGAGGTCAAGGTCATTTGTTCAGCATCGACCAGATGGACATGTTGAAGGAGGAGGTGAAAGGTATCACTGAGCTCCGCCTGCAACGTTCCTAGAAGGATGAAGACCTAACATTGGTGTTCTTCAAGCAGAGGGGTTAGAAGCCTTAGACTATGAGGGAGTTGGAACGACATGATCGACCAACTTCCGCTCGCTAGCCGTCGCTATCAAGCCATTCGTGCCAAGACAAGTGCCATGCTGCCAAAACTCTTGGGGGCAAGGGCAATGGTGGAAGGGGAGAGAGACACTCAATCGCAAGGGAGGAGACCTCCCATCAAAGCAAAAGCAAAGCCCATCAAAGTAGGAGAAGTGAGTCGAACCACAGGCGCATGTAGGGACATATCTAAGAACCTTGTTCCGCTTCCAACCGTCGAGTTATCAAATGATCGCCAAGGATGATCGGTCCCATGCTTTACACTCGATGGATGAAGGACTCAACGTTGCAACCACCTGCAACATAGAGGCATCAAGTTGAACCACAAAAGAACGTGGGGAGACTCTTGTTGCTTACCATGGCGATTTGGAACAGACAAGGTATGGAGTGTAATATCAAAGAACCTTGTCTTGTCTCCATACCGTCAAAACGTTAAGTGATCGCCAAGGGTAAGGTGGTCCTGCGCTCTTCATTCGGCGGAAGGATTGAAGACTCTACATCGCAACTACTTGCGAAGTAGAGACATGGAATCGAGCTCACATAGAGATCTGAAGCATCCCGAAGCACTCGTGAGAAAACTCCTGTCGCTCATCATAGCGACCCGAAGCACCCGAAACAAACAAGTTGCAAATGTTCGCATCGGAGAGCTTGTGCTGTTTCAAATTGTTGAAATTCCAAACGACCATCGAGGGTGAGATGGTCCCATACCTTGCATTCGACAGAGGAAAGGCCTTATGTCGCAGTCACTTGCAACATGAGGACATCGAGTCAAGTCACGCAGGTCGAATGACAAGACTCATCACCGTGTTCTGTACGATCCTGGAGCAACTATCACTGAGCTTCCCGAAGGCATACAAGAGTTGTTTCACCCCAAAGAAGTCAAATCAAACAAGTTGACGCTGCACAAGTCGAAGAGAAGTGAAGTCAACAGAAACTTGATGGACGGATAGTTACTTGATGAAGTCAGACCGCACATGACGGACTCCACTGACGCTGCACAAGTGATGACCCCGAATTGGACGAAGGATCAGTAAGCGAAGCAGGTCTGAGGGAGGAGTCCTCAGTGAGACCCCAAGGAGCGGGCATTCTTGGCACTGCGTGATGCTGGTGAAGTAGAAGTCAAGACAAAGAAGATGAAATTGGACGAGATAAGCGAAGTCAAGACGGAAGGCTAATTGATGAAACAAAATAAAAGATGAAGGATAATTTTATTACAAAATATGATAACGCTGAAAAAGTGTTCAAAGTTGAAGGATATTTGATGACATTTAACTGTGTTTTTTTTAATTATAGAGGAAGATCCCAAAAACATGGGACATTTTCTTACTTAATATATTAACTTAATATATTTTCTTACATAATAAAACAAAATAATTTTAAAGTGACAACAGGAATTAATATTTGTAAAGTGTCCTCAATAAATATATCCACGCGCCAGTTCTTCAATGAGATATTTACAGAAACGACTGACCAATATTAACTGAAATTGACCATTAACCAGATGTAATGCTCCAAGGCATGGAGGATTAAGTCCATGTTAGTACTCCCGGATTCGAGCTTTAGAATCATGTGATAAGAAAATCGATTTCGAATTAATCGGACAGACCAATGTTGTAAAACACAATCGGATGGTCCAGATTGTCTAACGGGACAGGTTAGTTGGATCGTATTGAACCGAATGATTGGATCGGATCGAACCAAATGATCAGACCGGAAAATATAAATTAATAAAAAAATAAAATAGGTTAAGGTGACCATTGCACTATTATTAATATGTAATATATTATTTAGCAAATATATATATATAATATTCATATCAAATAATATAATAAAGTAAACATTAATTGAATCAATCAAATATTTTCTAAATAAAAAATCTCATGAAATAATTATAAAAAATAAAAATATCGATGAAATATTACATACATGATAAAGGAGAATGTTGAAATATAAATCTCAAGTCAAGATATAAATAAAAAACATTTCTAAAAATTTTAATATTTTTTATATATTTTACTTTTTTATATTTTACACGGGTGATCGATCAAACTCATCGAGTCGATCCAATTGAACATGAATTTTAACCGAATCAAAGTGGAGCGAATTTTGACTTATCCACGAATTATTTTAATGCGCCGGCCGACTGTTGCAAATTATTTTAATGCGCCGGCGAGTCTTGCAACACTCGGACAGACGAGCCGCCACAAAAAAGAAAGGCTTGGTTTCAATAACTTTTCCCCCAACGTATAAAGTCCAAGCTCATAGCAACTGAAAAAACACCTTTGTCCGGCATCGAAAAAATGTAATGCTTCCTAGAAGTCGAGAATCATGTACTCAAGGAACATGTTCCTGAAGGTACAAGTAAGACGGAAAAAAAATGCAAACCTAAAGTACCTTTGTTGAAAAGAGAATAACTTTTTTAGCGCTTAAAGCAATCCTAAGTTCTAACAAAAAAGTCACCATGGACATCTCCCATATATGAGAAAGGTTTCAACATGTTACAATTTTTTTTTTCAAATGGGGTATAATATTTTGATATACGTATGACAATGTAAACAGCCATTGATCATGAGATAACAAAGACAGCATTACCGGTCCTGAACGTGCTTCACTTAACACATTACAAGACCATCAAGCTATTACGATTTCCCAGCAAAGCATTACACTTTTAACATATTTAGCTAACATTGCTTCTAATCATCACATATTAGCAAATATATCACATTTAATTTAGGGGAACGGATGGAAAACAAGTCATCTGCAATTTTATATATTCACAGGTAAATGTCTAACTGGCAAATCCATGGCGAAGACAAATGATATTGAGACAAAACAAGATGACGAATGCCCCAATATGGAAATGAAACCAGCTGCCACAGGTACTGTGATCAGAAAACGTAGAAACGAGATCTGCGCCTCCCATATCTGCCCAAATTGCACAACAGAATATTTAAAAAACTCAAATGATTTACATAGAAACCTAGGCAGGGCGAGGGAAGAAAATATAAATTAAAAGAAGATAATAATGTCTGCATATAATTCTCATACTTAGGGTTTGATATACCATGTTACACAGTTTAAGCCATTTGAACTTCAAACACAAACCATTCCTACACCTAGGAGGCACAGAGAAACCATGGAGATCATTATTTCTACCTGTAGTGGCTTGGAATCACAATGGATGCACCAGCAATTCCTGATCGTGCAAGCTCATCATCTGTTTCAACAAATCTGTATTCTCTTATATCTACAGACCGTACAGAGCTCTCTCCTACATGTGAACCATCAGAACTTGATCTATTACTGTCTCTTCCACTCCGTCTAGATCTCCATCTATTTCTTGAACCCCTAAAGATAGGGAATACCTTACAAGATATACAAGAAGACCACCACTTGCTCCGACTACGTTGAAAACCTTCATATCCATCCCCAGTCTCACCATCGCCGTATTCAATTACGTAGTCACCTAAAACTACGCCATGTGGTACTTCTGCATGTATTGTGCTCAACACATCTATGATCTCTGAAGATTGCTGGAAATTATCCCAATCAAGCTGGCGTGCAGGGTCTATTTCTGAAGGTCGTGAATGAGGATGTTTTAGCTGAGCATGCTTCTGAAGCTCAGCAAAGTTCCCAACAAAAGAGCAAATTTTTTCTTCACAGTTCCGTTTTTTCATGTTCCAGTAGGAACGTGCTTCATTGACAACAACCCACCCAGTGACATCTCCTCTGCAGAGAGGGCAGGCTGGCCGGTTGCTGGTGTTTGAGGTAATATCTTGAATGAATTCCATGGAATCCCCAAATGAAGTAGATTTGACTTTAACAGGGACTCCATAAGCACTTCTAAAACGCTCTAAACAGTTGGAGTGAGTCTGATCTGTATCACACATAAATGGCCTGCATCCCTTGTTATATGAGGAACATTGGAGTAGGACACCATTGTGAGGGAAATCCAAACATATCGGACATATCACATTTTCCAAATCACAATCAAGTTGTGGACCCTCTGAATTCAAAGATTCCGGACTCGACTTGAAGCCCATCTTTTTTGAGATGAAGGATGCCATTAATAGCCCTTTTACACAAACGTCATAGCTACTCAAATGATTTCTCAAAGCATGACATGGTCTGCAAAGACAACAAACATGAAAAGTTACATTCATGTAATTGCAATCATACAATCAAGGAATCAGTATTCTGAACCGCTGGAACAAGGCCAAAAAGATGAAAAAAAAAACACAATTCAAGGATTAAAATTAATTAAACATAATATATATCAAGGACTCAAGTAGCAATGATATGCTAATAGCATCACAATCAACCTTTCAATTTGAATAGAAAATGATATTCAGTTCAGAACCTAGCATTATAGTTCTCGCCCTAATGCCAGAGATACTTGATTATATCCAGAGACCCGGGTGTTAAGATATCTAATGCCTGAGAGCACTAATTGTAGAAATGTAGTGAAGCTTTATTTGAGATATAAGTATGGCGAAGTTTATGCCTAAATTTCCTCGCAAAACCAACAAAGCTCAATGAAGCTTCTCTCCAAAAAAAAAGCTCAATGAAGCAGGATATAAGGAAGCTTATGATATGGTCAAGCTTTAAAAAATTGACCAAGGTGGATGTACAAAGATGTTATGTTTGTAGTTATCCTAACCAAAATTATCCTAGCTGGTCCTATCTTTGGTCACAACCAGGACAGTAAGATTCATTGACTTGCAATATCATCAACCAATATAGACAAATAGTCTGAGCGTCGACAAAAGCATTTCTTCTTAATTTACAATACTTTTAAACAAGGTTATGATCTGTTATATTAACAGCGCAATTTCCAGTGGAAAAAGCTCCAGTGGAAAAAGCACATAATAGTGAAACAGTATTATACAAAGTGCAAACAACAAAACATTTCTCTTTCGTTGTGGAGGGGACAGTGAAGTCAAGATTGGGTGAAAGAAAAAAGTCAAGACACCCAAGAAAGCAAACTTTGAATACATTTGATAATTCAATAGGACCAAGAAAGCCTATTGTATTTAAATCTGGAAGGAAGGACAATAACAGTGATCCATGCGTCCTTCAGCTCTGAGAGTGGGCATATAATCATAAACTTACCTTGACTTTCAGGGGAAAGACTGCTTTCAGGCCACAAAGTTGACAACAACTTAAAAATTAGACCAAGGTTTGGCGCCTTGTTTCATAGAAAATGCTTATAGGCGCCATAAGCCTTTTTTTTATCAACTAGATGCACCAAAAGAAAAACTAAAAGCTATAGAACTTACTATCCGTTTGAGGCATATTCTCAAATTTACTTGTAAATTCAAATTTGATCCATTTAATGTTCTTGTATTTCATTAACTAAAACAGTGTGTTATTATTACCAAAATTCCAGAAGAGCAAATGTTAAATTGGGATAGATCTAGATGCACAAGATATAAATGCGTCAGGACATAAGCTAAACAATATGGATTGCCGTCATAGTCTAACTATGAACTTCAATGTTGAAACCTCAATAGCCAAATGAACTAAAAAGTACAATACTTTTTACCAATCGACACCTATTAGAGAGCTACAATCCCATGAAGTAAAATATCACTAAAAACTTGCAGAAAAGGAATTTTAACCAATTGACAAACCACAATAATTGAATCGTAATACTACACAGACAGATACGATCAACACCAGCAAAAAAAGAATCACAAACAAGATTAATGATTCAAGTGTTTCTCCAAAAAACTCACATGCTGGGTGGAGGAAAACATTGTTTATCTAATAGACTTCAGTTTATGGATAAATTCTAAATACAAGCATGCTTTCAACAAGGAAGTTCTAAAGTTGATTATTAGGATAGTTCCCACTTGAAAGTCAAACTCGTCTCAACCAGCAAAGACACGAATTCTAAATTTAACGCTAAAGCTACTTCTTAAGTTATCCACATAAATTAAGCGCCCCAAATGCGATGAAATGAACAAGCCATTAAACTTAGAAACCATTAATGAAGACAGTTATAAACGAGTCATATTTTCTTACTTTTTCCATATATATTCGTTGATCCATGTTCATAAGATTCGACAGGATTTTATGCTGGCTGTCGGGGCCTAACACAACCATCCTCCTTTATCCGGGCTTGGGACCGGCTATAAAATATATTTTCTTACTTTTTCCATAATGAATTATAAATTAATCTTAATCCCAATTTACATGTCATTCTCATAAATTAAGCATCCTAAATCTAATGAGATGCACACACAATTAAACCAGGAAAATATTAATGACGGCACAGTTTTAAACGTGCCATATTTTCTTCAAAATAATTTTCTTGAATGAGTTATGGATTAATTTCAAACCCAATTTACATTTCATACCACAAGAATTCCAAACTCAAAAATAGTTTCAACCTAATGAATATTTTCAACTCTATCAAAGTGTGATCACATGTCATTTTTTACAATACATTTCTCCTTAAAGTGGTGAGATCATCCCTGTACTCCTAACAAGTGTCTATAAAGGTTCCTCTATCTGAAATCTAGTTCAATTTTCAACAGTTCGGACACAGCAAAGTGCTAATGTTCCTATACAAGTTGGCAAGTTAATCATGAACTGTTGCATGTCATATATATAGGCATGCAATAAGTGAAACTTAAGCAACAAAGTTCTACATCAGAAACATTATCTTTTAAGTAATATGATGAATTTTTTATCTTAAATTAACAATATAATACAACTTGTAACATTCTACTTACATTAATAGGAACGTTGGAATAAGTATTATATGATTCCAATTAATCCTCTACCCTTCAATATTCATCTTGTTAAGCTCATGTAGTTTCCCCTCTTGAATTTCTCCTTGCAAATGCACGCTGCACGACCCTCTCCCTTTTCAACAGTGATAACTGCTACTAGCGTGGCTCATAAGTTCCAATTTGTAAGAAGCCTATCAAGCAACATCATTTAGCAGACAAATATTTGATACTACCGTAGAAACAATCAGATAAGAGACCCAAAAAAAAGGTCAAATCTGGACAGGACACAGCACATATGCGAATCGAATTCATCTCACACGTTGACGACAATAATTTGACCATTTTAATCGAGGAAAGATGTAATTTTGGGGCCAAAAACAAGGAAGAATCCGCACGATCTCGATGAAATCCGATCACAATAAAATCAACAACTTAAGAGAACAGCAAACTGGCGGATAACAAACACAAGAACAGAAACTTGTCCAACCAAAAACGGACGAGAACTAAGATCAGGCGGAACCAAAAACAAAAACCAATCGAACGCGGAAATCGAATACGCACCTTTTCGGAGGACCACTGGGAGTGGATTCAGTCGCGGACGAAGTGGAAATACCTGAACCCTAGATCGCCCTTGTGGCGTGCGCAAAGGGGGAAACTGCGGGAGTCGACATGAGGTGGAACTCCGAGAGCGAACGAGAGAAAATGGAGAAAGGAAAAGGAACTAATTCTTTTTTGTTTTCCAAAAATGTTGTTTATATATTAAATGTGTTTCTATTAATACGGAAAAATAGATATTATAGATTTGATTTGAGATTCCGAATTTAATTATCGCGATCCGTTATATTTTAAAATTCAAATTAATAACTTGTGAAATCAGCTAACTCAAATTAATTAATTAATTAATTTAAAATACAAAAAAATTGGGCTGTGGAAAAGAGAGACGTCTATTTTTTGCCAATACATGGAGGCCCACCACCGCCCCCTCTCTCTTTATTTTGGTGGGAAATTTTTCCTTGTATTTTCTTACTTTATATCGAGTTTTGATTTGACCAGAAAAAAAGGTATGGTTGACTTTGTCTAAGTCACGCCAGAGACGTGCCACACACAGAATGTTGCATGAAGGCCAAAAAACAGAGAACAAAATGTACATGCTTCTAAATGCCGGAAATAAATTAATGAAATGACTAAATATCCTTAATCATTAATAACGTGATGATAATTTATTTTAATAAATACAGTTTGTCAAATAATAATAATAATTTTAGTATTAATTCTGGCGTCCAAAAATCTGTCAAAGATGAGCCCTTGAACAAACTAGTGGTTATGCGAAATAAAACAATTTTCATAATAAAATCCGATAAATGAATAATAATAATAATAATAATAATAATAATAATAATAATAATAATAAAATGAAATGTTCGCCATCTCATTTAAACCTTTCTGCTTCAAGTTAAACAGACCGTTTGAACAAGATAACAATATGATCAAATAGAATATATGTCAAATAGCATATTAATCATATATAATAACATGAATAATTTTAATAATTTAATGATTCTCTTTTTTTTATCTTCCAAGTGTTATCTCACTAAGAATAATTAACTATTATTGTTGTTACGATCTCCGTACTTCATTAATGTTTCCCATCATTCCTCTTGGATTTCTCATCCACTTAACGACTTTTATCTCTTCCTTCATTATTATTTTTATTATCACGTCCATCCCTTTGTTAACATTTCTTAACTTTTCAACATTCTTTTTTTTTTAAAGAAGATATCGCTAATTTCATTAAGAAAAAGAATCATGGTACAAAAGCTGGTCGAGTTTCGGAGGAAGGGAGTCCTCCCAAAAATTATCGCAAGTGATTATGCGACTACACATGCTAAATGATCTTCCGGCAAGTTGAGGCTGCGCGGATAGTAGACAATAGATGTAGGAGCAAAAGGCGGAGTAGCCCAAATGTCAATAATGATAGTTGGAATCTGCCAAGGGCAGTGGCAGGTATGGTTAATGATTTTAACAAACGTATCAGAGTTTGAACGGATCTGAATATGAGTGATCCTACGATTAGTGCAACGCTGAATTTCGAGCAGCAGTCCACGAGCCTTAGTTTTGCAGTCAGAGAGATGGCGAGAATCACTTACAAAAATAAAAAGATCTTCTATTAGTGCGAAGAAGGTATTCAATATCGCCTATCCCAAAAACTCAGGAAAAAGAACCATCGGTGTTGAGAACAACCCAATGGTGAGGTGAGAGCTCCCATCGGACTCGTGGAGGATCTTGAGGGCGAAGTTGTTGTGCCTCAGGGGCGCGGGTCTCAAAATAGTCTTGAAAACTAGCCAGGACCTTCTATCATACCGCGTCCATAGTTGCATGCCGAACTTGGAAGTAAATATTTTACGCAGATTCCAAATCCCCAAAAGGAAAAGACAGAAGGGATAAGAAGTAGCATTTAGAGGAAAAATCCAAGTCCGCACCCTCTGTAGCCCAAATGCCACAAGGGTGAGAATTGAAAGATAATACTCATGTGGTACTGGAAATTGGACCATTGGGTGATATGGCATTCAAAAAATAGGTGTACAATGATTTCAAGAGCAAGGCCGCACAAGGGCACGAGGGGTTGATTGTAATATCCCTAATTTAATCATGCATGATTAGATGTATAAATGTGATATTATATTATGTTGTTAATAATTATTATGAATGTGGTGTTAACACTTATACTTCAATGTTAACTGTTGGAGTTCGAAAGCGATAGAAATTTACATAAGACATTAAAATGTAATTTCTAGAAAAGTAAAAATTTAGAAAATTAAAGCTCCGATAATTATTCATATATATGAAAGAATTCTAAAAGTATTTTTTTAAACAATTTTTAGGATGTGCGTGAGTTATGTAAAATATAAACACAAAATCGAAAAATTTGTGAAATCGTAATTTTTATTTTTCGAACAAAAATTTAGATTTCGATTACTTAATTATTTATTTTTATAAATATTTTATTTGAATCCAAATGAGGAGTAGTTCGTTATTTACATGTAATGTCTTAAGTAAATAAATTTACTTAAATGACCTTAGATGTAAATAAGTCAAATATCAAGGACAATTTGGTCCCCCATTTTGACTGTCCTAGTAAGTCAATTTTCTCTTTACACATCATCCTTCACCTTCTACCTTTTACCACCTCGCCTTTTCACCATCCTTAGCTGAAAGCTAAACAAAAAAGAAAATCTTACTACATCTTGAAGAAACTTGGAGGAAGAGAAGGGGAATTAGAGTTAAGCACTTAAGCTTGTGGTAAGTTCATAATTAATTATTCTTTTATTTCAGTTGCCTAAATACCTAATTAGGGTTTCCCTGAACTTCTCTCATCTCTTTGATTTTTGGATCTTAGCTAATCATGGGACAAATCTCTCATGCATAAGATTAATTCTATCCATGTTCAATTAGTTCTCGAATATTTAGTTACATATTTACATATCTTAGAGTGGTCCAACAAATATGAAATTTATTCTAATTGATCCCCTCTGAGTCTTCGTTGAGATTTGAAATCAAGTTAATTAGATGTCTATAGAGGAAGTTATATTCTCTTCTTTAAGGTGCTATCATTCTATCTGTCAAAATTATTATTCGATTTTCTAAATTATGTATTAAATCCAATAACTCATTGAATTATTTGATAATTTAGGGTCCTATAGATAATGATGTTAGGTTTCATTGAAAATTGGAATCACTAAAAAATTATATATGTAGGGAAAGTTATAAATGTTTTACTGAGTCTTACTCAGTCTATCAAGATGAAACATATGATATATTATGCTAGTATTTGTTAAATTCGTTGTGCTCAGTACAAATAGATATAAATTCAAGAAATTTTATAAGTTGCATCGTATGAAGTCTACATTTATATAAAATTTAAAGTACCTAAATATTACATGTTTCTTATTTTATATAAATAGTAAAATTAAGGTCACTCACTCTGTCAAAACACAAAAATATCCTAGAAGTTAGGCTGAATATTGATTTTTTTTGTGAACAAACCACAATGAAATAAGTTCTGGAACTTTACAGATTAATATATTAGTAATAAGGAAGTAAGCAAAATTGGAATGAACAAATTTAGTTATCAATTCAAACATATATGAATGTTCTTTTATTATGTATGCAATATGTCTTAATAGTATGTCAATTCTTGTGATAAATAGCTACTTAAGTTATAAGAGTAAATACTTAAATGTCATGTACCTTTGCAATTAATTATGTTTTATGTGTGATAGGCTTGAGTATTTCTTATTATTATTTTTATAGGAGTAGAAGAGTAAAGTAGTGAAAAAGGAAAGGAAAACTTTTTGTTAGTCCTTATAAGTGAGTTGGTTTCTCCTACTTTATGTATTCACCTCTTTTGAATTCAGTGTGTCATTTTGTATGAAAAGTATGTTGAAATGATTGATTAATTGATGATGCAATTGAAATACATATGTGGTATGTTATGGATTGACTATATGAAATGCAATTCTATTTCATTTAAATGAGTGTTCGATAAGATTCATCTTCTGATATTTAAGCTATGAGATATGACATACATCTACATATATGATAGTTAGAACTAAGTGTTACATCGTTAATCATGATGGGAGCCACCTCTAGAATTTAATATATCATTTTATTCTTCAAAAATGGGATGAGATATACTGGAGTTAAGTGCCATGCAAAGTTAAGTACTACATCGTGAGTAGTCTCAATGGGGGCCACCTTTAGAATCCGTAGGGGCCACCTCTAGAATTCACCTATCGCTATATGATATGTTCTCTGAAAGGGATGAGATAGAATGGGGCTAAGTTCTATATCACTTATTACAATGGGAGTCACTTCTAGAATTCACCTCCGACTACTGATCAGTTGGTGATCCGTGTATCCACATGAAAATATTGCGTTTCGCATTCATCCATTTGAGATTTGTTGTATGATTGTAAATGTGAAGTGAATGTTATGTAGCTTCTGTATGATTATAAAAGTTGTTGTTATGTATGTCATTAGATATGTCATACTATCCATTGTCTCTTCGAATTTATTAGATAATAATACATAAGTTATCAATTTACTGAGCTATTATTTACTCATAGTGTTGTTGTACATTTTTTCAAATGAACTTTTGGAATCGCGAAAGACTAGCCTTGGTAGGGTGTGGATCATTTTTGCTACAAAGGTATCAAGAAGTCATGTGCCCCACCGCGCGTACTAAATAGACGACTTATAACTCTCATATCCCTCTATTGGGATATATCCTTTTATTGGGATATTGAGAGAGTTTGATATGTGCTATCTAAAAAAATTAATTTTGTATCTTATAATATGTAAATCTTTCATGACTATGTAGTTGTATAAATCCTAGAATTGTTATATACTCTGGAAGATCAATATAAATTGTGTGATTTGATTCTCTATGTTATCATTTTCATGTGTTATCTAGAAGGACTATGCACAATTTTCATAATTTTATTTTCATAATTTTCATAATCAGTCGCGAGCTCTGATTTAAATTAAGATTTAAATCAGGATCGTGACATTAATATTATTATAAAAAGGAGGATGGTATCTAAGGTGAGAAGTCGAAGATGAAAGAGTTTCCACAGAAAAATATAAATTTTAGGAGGTATTGAAATCTGCCGTAACATTCTCCACGGCAACTTAACAGGATGGTGCAACGGTAAAGAGCGACAATAGACAAATTTATAGACCGAGCTCACATTTGCACATTCATGGATATCCGTCATCTAAACTCACGCGTCAGCATTGGCGTCATCTGAAATGCAAATGCGATTTATTAAACCTCTAAATCTTCATAAGAGACTACTTATACAAAACATAAAAAACATACAATAGATAAAAAAACATATAGTATATATTAAAAATTCAAATTAATCATCTCATCTGTTATAACTAAACATGCTATTAGAGACGATATAGATTAATCATATGATAATAATTTTTAATCTTTATCCGGTTACTTATTGACAATTATGATAAGAATAAAAAAAATCATAACAGATGGAATATCTTTAAGAGATGGGGATATTACATATTGTGGTCACTTTCATAGAACCAGATGTCATGTTCCTCCCCAAGTTTTTATGTAATTTGATGAGAACCCAATCAGGAGATCGGTACACATGTTCTTTTTTTTTATTATTGGTTTAAGCAAAGCGTACGGGTTCACACATCATGGAGAAAAGTGGTGCTCAAATATTCTAAACCTCAATTATATACCAACTGACCATGACAATAACAAATGTAACTTGTGCCGGAAAAAAGATGAATCGGATACGATGGTTCATGGTGTCGAGAATTCTGATTGGCTTCCTTCATATTACAAAAAGCGAGGGATGAGCTCACGGCATCACATCAATCTGATTAATTGGTATGGAATTGATTGGCCAAACAGGACTCACGTTCATCATGAAGTCATCTTGTGCTGAAAAAGATTATTTATGCGAAACCATGAAATAAACTAAATTAATAGGGGCCACAAATTATTTTGTATTTGTACATGTTTAATATTATTCTTCTATTACCAAAAAATGATGTACTTACTTCTGAGATCATAGCTTATGCCTAGAAAATTACATAGATAAAAATATAATTTATTCTCCACTAACATTTTTCCTTTTTTCGGAAAGAAGTCGATAGTAAGAATGCAAAACTAAAAAAATTAGAGGAGATAAAATTGCAAAGAAAATAGCAACTGCTACTTTTGAAATTCTAGTTACTTCTAAAACTTGTTTCAATGTTGCTACTTTAATAATTCTAAAATCAGTTTAGTTCCTTAGTCTAGACTGCGTGACATGTATAACATATGAATGAACATAATACTTTTTCTCAACATAGAAATATCATGCCTTGTTTGTTTGAGATGCCCATGTAGAGGATATCGTTATCTCGTGCACGCCACAATTATTGAAAGTGTAAATTCACAAGATGTCCAGATCTATATCCAATAAATTCTATCTTACAATAAATCGTCACAAAGTAGTTTCTAATAATCGAAGCATCAGAGTTAAAATAATAAATAAACAAAGCAAAATCATCCACACCATCCTATTAGTTCACTCACATTTAAATATAACTCGTGTAGTTTAATAATGCCATCATATTATTATTCAATAAATAACTTAAATCCACATTCAAAAAAGAACTTAAATACTGATATTAATTAACGCCCATTGAACATAAAGCGAGTCACACTCACTTTACGTGCCGTCTTAAGGCAATTAATACAAGATTCAGAACAGAAGTTATATAACCCACAGCTTTCCAAGTCAAAATTTTGAATATGCTCAAGAAATATTTAATATGGGACATTCTTCGGAAGATTCCTGATGACGTTACTCTTCATGCCCATCTTTGATCTCATGGTTTCGACTCCATGACGGTTCATTTCCCTAAGAACCTTCAACCGAACCATCTGCTCTTTCGATTGCACAGTAGCCAAGCCCATGCTCCTGTACCTGAGTTTTTAGATTACTGTCAAAACTGTTCTACGATGATAACAATGATGGATATAATTTGGAAGGGGAATGACATCCCAATAAAATAACAAAGTTTTAATAATCCTCATGTGCAGCAATAATGATCAGAAATCAAAAGATTCAACAGCCAGTCCTATTTTGTTAAAATATGATCTCATCTAGAAACAGAAATATCCTATGCATTGTCTCCTCAAAAAAAAAAAAATCCTATGCATTGTCTTACGAGGACTGCAATAATGTCAAAGGCCGACACCTGCAGTGTGATTACTGCTAGCGTTGTCTTGGTTCAATGATGTACTTGTGATGGGATGAACAAAGCTTACAAAAATAACACAAGATTCAAAGGAAAATTTAACCTTACACGACAGTTGAAAAAGGAATCACAGAAAACGGAGATAAGAGAGCAAAGCTAGCATAGCGTATTTTTTAGCAGCACATAAAGTAACAATAAAAATGCATTTGTAGGTGCAATATAAATGTTTGGATGAAGTTTTATACTTTCCTCTGGCATCTTTGTAGGTATAATATAAATGCCAACTATAAGAAATATTCTTATAAGCAATTGTCTCAATAAAAAATGAATAAACTAAGCAGTTATCAAAAGATATATTCTTCTATGATTTGCATTAAGATAAAAGATCTAGGCCCCATTAAGATGTTCAATAAAAAATCTTACAGGGAGGAACAAGCTAAATCCAATAGTTACTAGCAAAGGAGAAAAGGTGCAGATACCTTGAAGCCAATGAAACAGCTAGCGCAATGTCCCTCGCAGGCGATGGCCGAGGCTTTTGACGATAATAACGCAGATATTCGCGAGATCCAAGAGTTCGAACTTGTATTCCATTCTCAGATTTGTGTGTTATGATAAGCTCTGAACCACCACTTCCAAGTTCCACATTGTTAGTCATATCGTCTGATGCCACCAGCTGTTTACCATCAACATCAACATAACTATTGGGAAAAGGAAAAAGAAAGCTATCAGTCACAAAAGTAATAAATCCAAAAAGCAAATTAACATACTATAAATTCAGTAAGGATATGCTGAGTCAGACACATTCTCATTTAATCAGCCTAGCCTTACAAGGCTCTTATATCTTGGGAGACAGCAATTGACTTCATACATTACCTGGTGCTGTGTTAAGCCTAATATAAAAAAGTACAAAAGCAATCCCTTGGAAGTTTTCTTTTGCCTGTCCCTCCCTTCTCATTTATTATTAATTTACGAAAGTAAAGAAAATAATATTCAATTATCTCACGAAAAACTAGTTTCTATAACTATGGTACTCAATAAAACAAACTTCTTGCATATAACATAATTAATCGACAATGGTGCTGGAACCATCAACCAAAGAAATGAAATACTTGGAACCAAAGAAATGAGATTAAAAATGAAACCCCCATGGTACGAATGAATATTAATAGGAAAAGGTAATAGCTGGAGTGAAAAGGGCAAATTAAAAGATCTAAGTGAGATAAAGTTTCTTCACAAAAGATTTGAACAAACACCTCTTAAAACACAAACCTGCTGCTGTAATCATAAAACTCTTCCAAATCCACATCCTCTTCATCATCCCCGTCTCCATAACGTAATTTGCAATGACCTTTTGCTATCATATGTTTCCTTACAGCATCTAAACTTTGGAAAGGATGACATCTATCATTGCAGAATAAGCACATAAAATCCCTTTTCACCTAGTAGATGAAAGAAAAAGCTTATCAATTGATGAAAATCAAAATCACAATCAAAGATGCAAATGTTTAGAAAGAGTGATGACCTTCAGACCAACATATGTAAGAAGGCCATTGGGGTCCTTTAGGTACTCGATATCAGGTATGAAAAACCCATGTTGCTTGTGCATGTGGACCATGCAGCTTTCAATGTTATTATGTTTTAGATCACAAACAAAACAAGAAGATGGATCCAGCTGTTCAACTTCATCAATATCATCCATCTCATCAACTAAACTTGAATTCCGTTCATCAGCAACATGAAACTTTGACAATGATTCAGATGCCAAAACCAACTCTTCATCAGAATTAACCTCAACCCACTGATCGTCACTTTCTTCATCTTCATCATCCTCACCTTCTATAACAGCCGGAGACTTGCTAAACGTTGCAGGTTTACCTGATATCCGATTTGTAAGTGGTTTTACAATCATTATTCCAGCAGCTGAAGGATCCTGACCCTGAGACGCTTTTAGAACATGAGCTCGTGAATTAAGATGTTGGGCATGTGCCTTTTCACTCTTGTACTCTTTTCCACAAAGTGCACAACCATACAACATCGCTGTTGCTCCTGAGTTGCCCCGCTCTGCTAGAGCAGATTGCCGAGTCTGAAATAATTCTTCGGTCACTCCTGGGACTCCCGCAACCTGATGAAAATAAGAAAGACATAAGAATATCTATACAAATTATAAATACTAAAATATGAGAAGAATAAAGTGTCACCACTAACAAAATATCTTTTTTCAGAAGAACTAACAAAATATTTAATGATTCACAGTTCCTGAATGTAGTCATGAGTACATAGACACATGTCATTGAAAGGTACTCAAATGTGTAACGGTTTTAGAATGACAAGTACGTAAGAGCCTGCAGTAGGTGATTTCCTTCGGGCTAATTCTGATAAATTAGATGATTTTTAGGTCCTTTATGAATATGACATTGTATTCTAAATGGTACCCTAGAAATTTGGACAAGCATAGGAACCCCACTCCAAATAGAATTTATTTATCAAACTATGACATGTATGCCTTGAGCCTGACAGTGTCCTAGCAATTTGCCCAAGCCTACATGTGTTCGTAAATCTTTTGCAAGTGAGAAAATTTGTCAAAAGAGAAAAAGGTGCAACTTGTTTATTTATCATTCTCTACATTTCTAAACTGGGCATAGAGGTCATAACTCAGATAAAATTCTAACTAAAAAACATGAACCATATATGCTAGTTACGATATCAAATTAAGAAATAATAGAACCAACAGACTCGAAGAGGAAGCCTGGAAGAATGCCAGAAAACATCAAACAACTTTTAAAGTTAGATAAGACAAAAATATCGAAATTTTCTTCTAGGGAAAAAATATCTCAACTTGCATAGCACCCACGCCAAAAAAAAAAATCCATGCCGAGGTAGAATCCTTCAGCAACAAAAAGATTAAAGGAAACTTTTTGAAAGATCGAAGGAAACGTAACATGCAGTCATGCTTGCAGACATTCAAGCAGCCGATTGTTCATCGTCGACAACACATATCAATAGTTAGCGCATGATACAGGGAAACAAAAAGCCACAAACTACACAAATGATAGGCAAGAAGAGAGGCAGCAAAATAATATCTAACAGTTAATAATGAAAACAAATGAATTCTCATCAGAAAAATTCAAACGAAGTCAAATAGATCACAACGTAGTCTGGCAACCCTAACCAATTATAAGCAAACCCAAACACCAAAATTTCGCGAGCAAAAAAAGTGAATTAATCATGAACCGGACCCCAAGACGGATCCCTAACCCTAGAGACGAGGCGTCGTATCGAGTCATCACCTTGCGCTTGAGGTTGTAGCGATGCCATTCGGAACGATAGTGGAGCTTCTGCTGCGCGTCGTCGTCGAACTCCTTGTTGCAGGCGTTGCAAGTAAGCACCGGCATGGCGATCCAGCTGAGGCTTTTCGTCGAATATCTAAGCGGCAGAGAGGGGCGATTGAGGAGAAAGGCGGGCCGTCACCGACCCATCTAATATATATGTTGATGAAGCGGAGGAGAGGCGAAAGGATACAAAAGAATGCAAAAGAAGGGCGTCCGCCGTTTCCCACAGGCGTGCGTGCTCACGTGCGGAATATGTCGCACGCAAAATTACTACGACACGAGGCAACCGCCCAAATTGGGCCTCAAATGGGTTGGCTCCAGAGGCCCATAAACGAACACCACAACTCAAATGGGTTGGCTCCAGAGGCTCTCCATTTTTCTTCATTTCCTGTGAAGGAAAGGAAAAAGG
This sequence comes from Pontederia crassipes, assembly GCA_030549335.1. Taxonomy (NCBI): domain Eukaryota; kingdom Viridiplantae; phylum Streptophyta; class Magnoliopsida; order Commelinales; family Pontederiaceae; genus Pontederia; species Pontederia crassipes. The sequence goes on along the minus strand of CM060185.1, from coordinate 2,866,787 downwards.
AGAAGAAATAACCCACCAGCTAATTAAGAAAGTTTCATGCTTTTTCTACCTTTTTTTTTCTGGCTTGTTTGATTAGGGTGAAAGGAGAAGAATAGATGGAAAGGGAAAAAAGATAAATTGTTTTTTTTTGAATTTAAGTTGAACTCTTCTTTTTTTTTTCTCCATCTTCCTTCAACATTTCATTATTTTTAATCTCAAATCAAACTGTAAAAAGGAAAAGGAAGGAAAGGTATATTGAGCATTTATTTAAATCTTTAATCATATAAGTTTACATATAAAAAATAAAAACGTATAAATAAAATTATTATTTAACATTCATTCTCTTTTAATTATGTGAACCAAACAAACCTTCTCTTCCTCCTAAGGAAGTTTCAATAAAACAGATCTAAGAATAGTATATACTATTAAATATGTAGTACAACTTAGGTAGTACGCATATAAGTTAGTATAAGTAAATTTTACAATAAAATCTTTTTTCACAGGGTCAAATTAGAATGTGTGAAATTATTAGTTGAGTTTATACAAACTCGATTTGCTATTTTAGAATAAGTGTGTAAAATTAAATGTAATGAGAATGAAAAAATAATTACATTTGTTTCTCCACAGACAAATACGGAAGAGATGGATGTTCGTTGTCCCTACTGTCATTTCTTGGTGATAAATGACCTGCTTAAAGGAGTATTATTTTGATACAATATAAGATCCATTGCTTGTAAAATTATGTTGCTTTATTGAAAAAATAATCTTAATGTGCAGTTGGTAATGGAAATTGTTGTTTTAATACTACCCATAATTAACATCTTGTTTAATGCTTAGAGTGGTATGTTTTGGTGCTCCAAGTATGGTTTGAAGCCCTTCTTCGATTATTTTTTCTTCTATCATTTCAAGCTACACCTCTTTTCTTTTATTATCACAAGATAAGTGTCAAAATATAAAAAGATCAACCTGATTTATATTATTTAGTTATGCAATTTTATAAAATTATATATTTTTTCTACTTAATTTTATTTTAATATTTCCATAAATTTTAGCAAACAAAGCTCATTGAGTTTTTTTTATTGTTTATGTTATAATTTACTTTTCATCTTGAATCATTAAGATTAAATTATTATCCCGTTTCAAATATATCAACTTCTAATTAAATCAAATGATATATTTATTATCTTATTTAATTATGTTGTTTTGTACTTTTGTTCTATATTTATATCTGTATTACTTATGAAATATTAAATTTATGCATGTAAGGATAGGAATAATATTAACTTTATTATAGAATTTATGAAAAAAGTATTTAATAATAAAGGAATAACATAAATATATGTTCATATTATTTAAGAATTTTTAGCCAATAAACATTATATAAACTATCTGATTAATATAATATATATGAATTTGTTGGATGATGCACACAAAATCCAACATATTATTAGTCATGCAATTAATCTTATTTCGATTCATTTTCTTATTATATGCATCATTTTATGAGATTATTTTCTTTAATTTTATAAAAATAAGAATCTGTTTGAATATTGTGTTTTTATTATCGATGAAACAAGAAAAAATGAATTACGAAGTTATTAGAGAAAATCTTACTTAAATCGAAATTAAAATAGAACCAGAAAATGAAAAAAGTTGTTGAGGATTGAAATTTCACTATCACGAGGGCCATGAACACTCTATCACGGGTCATTAAAATGCACTTTTTCAATCCGAAAAGCTGATCGAGGCACAATTGTGAGAAGAATTTCAAGACACGTGAAAATCATAATATTTTTGCGAGTTGATCATTTGTAAGGGCAATGAAAAGTTTGTCACAACGTGAAAAATCTATTTCTAATTCAATTCAAACACTGTTTAGGTCGTGAAAATGTTGTAAACACCTGTGACAAAGGCTGAATTTGACTTTTGGATGACTTTTTAAAAGGGAGGGGGTGAGGTTGCAGGGAGGGGGGTGATCCCCACCTTCCCTGTGCTCGCACGAGGGGGGCGACCACCCCACCCCCCTGCGCCGCACCGACGAGCACAGGGAAGGTGTTGGGGGGGCTTCCCTTGCACGAGGGGTGGGGGGAGGGTCGCCCCCCTCCCTGCTGATGGGAAAATTCGAGAACAAGGAGAGAAGATCGTAGAGAGATTGCAGAAAAATAGAGGAGACATACGAATTTACTCAGGTTCACCCTTGAGATGAGGGCTACGTCCTGCAAAGAAGTTCCACTATATCGTTTAGGTTTACAGCCGCCACAACAAATTACATCAGAAATTAGGCTATTAATAGCCTCTCCAAACTGGGTTTAAAACCCAAACAAACAGAGAAAAAACCTAATCCGAACCACACGGGCCGACTAAACAAAAGCCCAAAACTCGAGCGGGACCGCCGTCGGGGGGCGAGGCCCCCCGAACCCCCCCTTTCGTTCGTACGCCAGCAATACTGTTAATTGGGTAATACTCAGATTCCCCTAAACTCACGTGGGCGAAGCCGGTGTGAGAAATAAGGGGTCCTGAAGTATTCACCAACTCTAACACATGCGACCTCCGACGAGGTCGTAGGGAGGGGGGCAAGTACCTCATGCCCCTGCGCGCAGGGAAAGGAGGGAGAGGGGGGGGGTTGCCCCCCTCCCTGCGACCTCCGGCCTCGCCGGAGGTTGGGGTCGGGGCGACCCCCCTCGCTCGCTGCTCTAGTGGTATTTTTTATTTTTTAATATTACCACAAAATTGTAACGTGAATGTGGAGAGGAGAGAGTCGCCACATCAGCACTATGATTGGGAAACTGCCGATAATAGGTAAGGAGCGCATCGGGTAAAATAAGTTAAAAGATGGAGGGCATTCGTGTTACAAAGTGAAGTTGGAGGGCATCGCTGTGCAAACATCAAAATTGGAGGGCATTTGGTGTAATTTATCCGAGGATGTTAGAGCCCGCAACCAAAACTTTAAAGCCAGGAATGAAGGACAATCTCTAAAGGATGGTGAAGAAGAATTCTGCACAGTAAACTCAGGCGAGGATTGATTGCAATTCAACACATCATTTCTAAAGAGTACTTCTTGTTTTACTTAAGTTGGGAATATATTTTATACTTTAATAATCAATCTATTTTATCTTTATAATATGGATGATTTAGTTTAGTCTTAATTTTTTAGTTTTTTCTAGAAAATTATTATTATTAAGGAAAACTTATGAACCTTCTTAGTGCTTGTTTATAAATTGTTTAAATTTTAATAACATGATTATTATGTTTAAGGATTTTCATTAGTTTTATTTGAATTATTAGTTGATTATTAATTGGGTAATGTGATCAATTTATTAATTTGTAATTTTATGTTAAAACAATCTATGTCATGATATAATAGAATCGGGCTGAGTATTAAATCATGTGGTCTGCCAAATTGAACCAGGTGAGCGATTTTATAACATAGGAATCACGACTTAAAATATTCTAATCTGAGTAGGATTGAGAATAGAGTCGAGTGGACTATTCTCATTAAGAAAAGTTGGTCTACTTGGTTTAAGAGATCATACTTTAGGTGCTCCTAATCCATCTAAAAATTGAACCTAATTATCGTTGATTTCAATCACTACAGAAGCTAAACAAATTTGTTCTCAACCATCTTAACACGTCATAAGGACTCTAAACATCAGTTGTAACGCCCCGAAAATACACTTGAAATCACCGTCGAATTCTCTTTCAACGCGTGTTCGGATGTGCTCCCGAAATGCTATGACAACTTTTAATTTGACTTTGACTAACTCACGAGTAGTCAACAAAAAGAATACTTAATTGCAAAAACAAATTTAATTAAAGACATAAAATCTTAATGCAGAAATAAAATGTCATAATTCAAATTGATACAAATCTAAGGATCTTGTTTTGAGCATAACAACATTTATTCAAAATAGAAAAGACACTTGGAATTAGACTAGGACATTTCTCTTCATGTGCAAGAAATCTTGTCATGAATATCACCATCCAACAAATCATCATACCTCTATTCTTGCATCCTTGTAGGATTCGGTACATGAGAGAAATTCGTCCGATGAGTATTACTCAGTATGTAACGTCCAAAATAAAAATAAACATTCGTATGCATTAATTCATAACCATAACATTATAAAAAAAACATTCTTTCCATAGAAGGCATAAACAACATAATCAAAATCATATATTTCCCTTATATTTTCATTCATAGCATATGAACATATCATACATCATCGTCATTTATTTCTCTTATACTTTCGTATTCTTTAACTTTCATCATTCTCTCTTTAACTTGTACCTTAGAAATTATATATATCGAATTTCTTATTATCTTGAAGAGCTCTTCATGCTTTTAGGGTACATCATGACATTTCATGCATCACCTCATTTGTGGCTGTACACACCACAACAGGCTCCTATCATGGAGCAAGAATCCAAGGATTCTAATTTATTGCACAGGGTGGAGAGTCCCGTACAAATTGTGAGTTGCCATCATAGACTTGTAGTTTCACTATTTTGTTTTCAGTGACAAACTATCCATCCTTATCTTTAACTTTCGTTCTCCCATATCAATCCATGAGATGATGACCCTCTTTTTACAACTTTTATCTTGATTAGACTAGCATGTCTATCTTTGTTTTTTCATCTTTTGTCTTTATGATAATTGAAGAATAAGGTAATAAACAAACAAATAGAAGCATGCATCACACTTATTAATAGTAATACAATATAGAACATATACATAAATTAATCATACATAACTCAAAAACAAATATCAACACAAGCATAATTAATTTATCTCATACAACCCTTGGAAATCTCAGATAGTAAATAAAAAACAATCCACCGAAAATATCGATAGTAGCATACGATTGCATAATAAAGAGGATAACCACTTAACAAAAGGGATATCAATCTAGTCATAAATACTAACATAATAAACGATGTAACAAGGCTCGGTACTTAACGTACTTTAAGCGACACAAATTACATGTGCGCATACCAAGCAATTTAGCAGATAATAGGTGAATTCATATATTTAGTCCTAATCACATGTAGCACATTAGGACAGAAATAATGATCATTGACACTAATATATACACGTGATTTCTATGGTATGTTAGGAGAAGATATTAAGATCGCCTCGTTCATTAATGGGCACAAATTAACTTGTTAATAAGTAAATAAAGAAGGTGACACCACCCACCTGCATGGAGCGATGATGCGATCGAGATTCGACTCTATCCATGGTGATTTGATGATAATGTCATAACTTGGAAACAAATAATAGTTTAAATCCATGCACGTTGGCCACACAAGATTCAACAATGGACTACATGATTATAATTAAGAGAGACAAAAGTAGAGCAAGGAAAAATGTATTATGCACTTAGTTCTATGACATAGTGATGGCCTTTGATAAGTTTGACCAGACCATGATGACCTCAAAGTAATAAGCATATAACCAGGCCATCAGTACATGCTTTTTTTTGTTATGAAGTAATCGTGTAGAACATGCATGACATTCTTACAGGTAAATCAAAGTTCTTACAAATAAATCGAGGGGTTGCACATTCACTTAATTCATTCTTTAAATTACAAGTAACACTTCAATCTAATTAATTCATTTATACATTACTTGATCAGAACCACTAATATGCCTTAGATATACTATGAGCTCTATACATTTCCTAAATATATAACACATAATCATTAAAATGCCAAGACAATGCATTTGCATGCGTGAACAGTGCCTATTAAAACTATCAAAGAACTCTCGAACAACCACATAAGTAATCACGTAAACACGTATACAAACATATGAGTCTAGTCTTTTAGCATTCATAGTAATCATTTATTTTTATCTATATCTTGACCAAGAGTAATCAACATTAAATAATATATTTACTGTCTATATATATGTGTGTGTGTGTATACACACAAATGATCATAATAAGGTTGGGGTTTCGTCAACTCAAATCAATCATTATTATACTAATCGAAAGTGTCGAAGATGCAATCATGGATTCGCCTATTAATAAGTACTAGAGAATAAAACATGAGATGTAAATCTGTATGGACTATAATGGCTTTTAAAAATCCAATTCGAATATCTTCGTCCGAGAAAGGAAGGGATAATGGATCCCCATTATCAGAATTGGATCAAAGTGGGAATTAAATGATATCTTCACATATCTCTGTGGTATATTGTGCATGAGTATATAAAGGGTAACAATATGTTGTAATAGATGACATGTTCATAACAACATATCAAATGTAAGAACTTATCAACAAATTATGACAACATATTCTAACAGTCTCCTAACAACAAACTATAACAACATATCCTAACAATCCCCCGCAAACTCAGCCAGCGGAGAGATGGAGCTTGAGTTTGTCTTGCAAAAACTAAAATCGAGAACCATTGATGGGCTTTGTGAGAATGTTTACGATGTTGTCTTTCGAGAAAATGAAACAAACAAGTAAGCGTCAATTAGTGACCTCATCACAAACAAAGTGAAAATCCACTTCAATATACTTTGTGCGAGCATGAAAAACGGGATTAGCTAAGAGATAGGTTGCACCCAGATTATCACACCACAATATCAGGGAAGAAGAGATAGGAAAGCCATGTTCATGAAGGAGTGTGCGCAACCAGATTATTTCTGCAGTAGCATTCACCAGAGCCTTGTATTCTGATTCAGTGGATGATCTAGAAATCATCTGTTGCTTCTCAGCTATCCAAGAGAGAAGATTATTGTCGAGATAACCATCCATAGACTTGCGATCATAATGGCACCCAACCCAGTCAACATAAAAAAGGCATGTAGAGTAAGAGAAGAAGAAGGAGAGATAACAAAGCCGATGCAATTGGTATGTCGAAGATAGCGAATAATGCTGACTGCGAAAGACAAATCAGGACGAGTAATAATTAAATATTGGAGAGCACCCACTACTTGCCGATATAACAAAGGATCAAAAAAGGCCTTTGTCGATGTGAGCTTTGAACCAATTGTCAAAGGAGAAATAACTGGTTTACAATGTTACATGCCTGCACGATGACGTAAATCAGCAATGTATTTATACTGAGATAAAAGAAGACCATCACGATGCGGCATAACCTCTATGCCAAGAAAGTAATGTAGATGCCCCAAATCTTTTTAAGCAAACAATTTTGTCAATCAGAGAGGGATCAGAATCGGTCACCAAGAGATCATCAACGTACACCAACATAAACAAAGTGTGATTAGATTGCTGAAAAATGAATAAAGAAGAGTCTGCAACAGAAGCAACAAAATCAAATTCTAATAGTGCAGAATATAAAGTATGAAACCATGCACATGGAGCTTGTTTCAAGCCATAAATTGACTTTCGAAGATGACACACATAATCTGGATGTACTTCATCATGAAAGCCTGGTGGTTGAGACATATAAACAGTCTCTTGAAGCCATATAAAAAAGCATTGGTAACATCCATTTGATGAGTATGCCAGCCAAGAGAGACAACAAGAGATAATATAGTCTTAATGGTTGTTGGCTTGATGATAGGATTGAACGTATCAGTGAAGTCCATCCCACCCCTGGTTGTTGATGAAAGCCATTCGTGACTAAACGAGCTTTATAGCGATCAATAATGCCATCATATTTGTACTTCATGCGAAACACTCATTTGCATCCAAGAACATTCATGTTCGACTGTCGAGAAACAAGCGTCCAAGTTCCATTGGCAAGCAAGGCATTTAATTCTAACACCATGGCTTCACTCCGGTGATGATGAGCCAAGGATGCACCACAGAGGTAAGAGAAGGAGAGGATGGAGGAGAAAGAAAGAATGGAAAAGTGGTTTCATCAAATATATCATGATAGACATAGTAAACTCGACCGGTAGCGGGATCCAAACATGATAACCATGATGAGAAGGACATCCCAAGAAAATACACTGAATCGAATCAAAAGAAAATTTGTGGCAATTATATGGTCGAAGGAAGGGAAACACAACACAACAAAAACATGCAAAAACTCATACTTCGGAGATGTGACAAATAGAGTTTGGAAGGGAGAGACATTATTAAGTACCATCGTCGGCAATCGATTAATAAGATATGTTGTTGCTTTAGCCGCAAAATGCGAAAACTTGTGAGAGTGTACAAGTAATGTTAAAGTTGTTTCAACAACGTGACGAATTTTACGCTCAATAGCACCATTTTGTTCATGTGTATGAGGACAACTTAAACGATGATGAATACCACAAGATAGAAAAAGGGGTTTGAGAGCTAAAAATCCTCCTCCATTATCAGAATGAAAAGTTTTGATTTTGCGATTAAATTGACATTCAACAAGACATTGGAAAATGGGAAACACAGAGCGAATTTCACTTTTATTGGACAAAGGAAATAACCATACAAATCACGAAAAATAATCTAAAATTAAGAGAAAATAATGATTTGTCCAGAGGATGAAAGCAGTGGTGTCGGACCCTATACATCTGCATATATGAGATCAAGTGGTGAAGTGCTCCGAGAATGTGAGACTGGTAGATGAAGTCGAGAAACCTTGCCGAGACAACATGCATCACAAAAGATAGATGATATAGAAGATAAGCCAGGAAGACAATGGACAACAGCAGCTTGACGTAGAATTTCTGAAGATGAATGATCAAGACGTTGTGCCACAAATTGGTATAAGTAGAGCTATTGAGGAAGACCTGAGGAGAAGATTGTGGACGAGCAGAAGCATGGAGACTATAGAGACTATCTTTATGAGGCCCTTGAAGAAGTATGTGATAGGTTCGTCGATCCTTAACAAAAAAACAAGTAGGATGAAATTCAAAATAGTAAGAATTATCAATGACAATGAGAAACAAACAACAAGGACTTAGAAACAAAGGGAACATACAAAATATTATTGAGATTGAAAACTTTAGTAGAAGTAGGAAGAACCCCATGTCCTGTGTGATGAATCGGCAAACACATACCATTGCCAACTTGCAAGTTGTCGGTGCCCGTGTAGCTTGAAGCCGATTGAAGAGCATGAATGTCCAATGTGACATGATGTGTCACACCTATATCAGGGTTCCACTCTTGGTAAGCACTTAGAGCAAGCACTGATGGAGTGGAGAAGGAGGTTGGTACAGTTGTAGCATAAGTAGAGGTAGGAGGAGCAACAAGCGTAGAGGTGCTTTGTGGCATAGATGTCATGTGAGAAAAAAAGATAGGATGACGAAATTGGCATTTATAGGGATTGTGACCATGACGTCCACAAATTGGACAAGGATCACGATGAGGAGCAGGAGTACGTCCATACCCACAACATTGAGATCGTCCACCCCGTCCAGTAGAATAATTAGAACATCCTGAAGATGTAGCATGAACATAATTAGTTGTCGATTGAAATGAAGCATCAACAGAAGGAAGCAAGGATGCTAGACGAATTTCATGACTCAATAGAATATTACGAAGATCTGAAAACACAACAAGTTCAATATGAGAAGATAATGATGCCACAATATCATGAAAATCATGCCCCAAGTTGTTGAAAATAATTGCATTGAAAGCAGGAGTGGAGAGGGGATGTCGTGCTGTAGCCAACTCATCAGCCAAGTATTTCGCCTCATGAATATAAGCGGAGATTGAGAAAGCACCCTTCTTGAGATTATATAACTGCATAGTAAGCTGGAGAAGACATGTGTGAGAAGGTGCACTAAACACCTTGTGAAGAGAATGGCATACATCATAAGAAGTTTCAAGGCCCACGACATGAGGAAGAACCTCCTCAGAGAGAGAAGCGACCAACCAACTAAGGAGGAGATGATCGTTACGAATCCAATCAACATAGGCTAGATTGGGAAGAGGCAACTGCATCGTGCTCACAGTGGACGAAGGAGACGTTGTTGATCCTGCATTGGTGAGCGGTGGACATGAAAATTGCCGGTGATGAAACCTTCAAGCCCAAAGCTCTTGAGAAGAGGAAGAAATTGAGTCTTCCAAAGAAGATAGTTGGTAGGCTTTAATTTGATAGTCAAGGAATGATTAACATGATTAAAAGATGGCAATGCCGGAGAGGGAATTGAATCCACCGTGGAGTTCATCATAGTGGAGGATGAAGATGATGTCATGAGAGAGAAACAAAAGGAATGTACTAGTGGCGCTCTAATATCATATCAGAATTGGATCAAAGTGGAAATTAAATGATATCTTCACATATCTATGAGGTATATTGTACAAGAGTATATAAAGGGCAACAATATGTTGCAACAGATGATGTCCATAACAACATATCAAATGTAATCTTGTTGAGAACTTATCAACAAATTATAACAACATATTCTAACAGTCCCCTAATAATAGATTATAACAACATATCCTAACACCCATTACATACTATTTTGATGATTCTTTTTTCCTCGTGTTCTTTGTCATGTATCTTCTCCTTCATTTCTTTCTCTTGTACGTCATCTACTTGTTTCTCCTCTATATCTTATTGCAAATTCTCAACCGGAGTGGAGAGATGGGAGAAGTGAAGAGAGTGAGAAGATTAATATTGGAGGGATTTAACTATTGTGGGGGCTAGTGGCGACAGAAAAGGCATGAGGGGGTGTGGCATGAGAAGCGCTCCTCCCTCATGACCCATTCTCATTTTTTTACGTGATGTCACATCTGTAGATCAATTTTCATAACAAAATGGGACAAGACCCATTCTCAAAATAACTTGCATCATACTCCAAACAGCTAAGGACAAGGCTAATGTTGATTGATAATTTGTACAAGATTTGTGGAGTTTGATTTTAGCCACACATGTGCGGAGATCCAACTAAGTACACTTCTAGATGTCACACATAAAAATGAACTTTTGAATGGGCCATTCAGCCCGACACATCGCCGGTCCTCCCAAAAGTCATGCCAGCCTAGCTCAGGACGAATACAGCCTTCGAGTCAGGTCCATGTTCGGCACAGCACAGCCTGGGCTTGGGCATGGGCATGGGCATGGACATGGGGAACACAAATCTGGCCCGACACAATATAACACACCTTTTTTCCAATTTCCACGCACCAGCATGGACATCATTGATGACCAGCTGAGTCACTAGATGGCGTTAACACAGTCCGTGTGAAGAAGACGACGATCGAAATGATATGACAATTGACGGTAAGACATCCGAGACCGCCACATGCCATGAAAACACACTCTGTGCGGAGTAAACACGAACCACATGGTCCACACTGAATAGTGTTTGATCCTTTCAAACATTAACATGGTCTGCACTGAAGGCGCATGATCCCTGTTGCTTATTTAAACAAAATTATTGCCGCGAGTTTATGATGTGACAACACGATCACATGCGCGGTCAAAGAGAACAACACGAGTCATGTTCTACCGTTATTGGCGATTTTCTTCATTTATTTCCTTATAAAACTCGCCCCACCCCCCTTCATTTCCTTTAGGAAAACTCTCATCTCACACCATCTCTCAAAGTCTCAAGTCTCAATACTCTTTATGACACACTCTCATTACTCTCAAATTAAGTCTCTTTGTATCTCAAATCTCAATTCAATCAAAATAATCTCATTCTTAAATATAATTGCATATATAATATATTATTTATTTGAATAGCATTTTGATTTTTGAATTATAAATATTAAAAATTAATTACATTTACAATGGACTTGTATCATCTACATGGTGATTATTCTGGTTATTCACCTTATGGATCACCAACATATCCATATGGTACACCATATGCCACTAATAGTTGTAGTGATTCTATTCAGGTGATTCATGAAAACTATGACGCCATCTAACCAACTACTCAACTACAACTACCTAGGTTAATTATCTTGCCATTTATAATCTTAAATTACTTCAAGTTTTGCAGGTCCCAAAAGAGATGGTGCAATAGTGACACCCACATATTCGTCAAGCCGCACAAGATGAGGTAATAGGTAAAAAAGAAGACCGACAAAATTAACTAATGAAGTTTTAAATTATTTTGAATAAAAATAGAGATAAAAATTATCCAAAAAAACTATTTGTAAAATTTGCAAAACTTGGTATGATGCTGCCTCTTCTTTGTGCACGAGTAGTTTAAAATCAGCACTTAGAACCACATCATATAATAACTATGGAATAATTTTTATGAGTCCATTTATCATAATAAACACAATTAGTTGCGCTTGATCGCGGCACTATCGAGAGCTCTTTATTTGCCTTTACACCAAAAAATATGTATGAAGGTTTAGCAAAGATATGTTATACATGCAAAAATGGCATATATATTTGTTAAAGATTCATATTATCAACAAAATTACGTACAATATGTCTTTAATCAAAATTATGAGTATGAAAATATAATAAATGACTTTTGTAAGATTTATGATGCAAAATTTGGTGTAAGAGCGAGCATCTTCATCATGTCTATTAGTAGCCCCAAAACCTTCTAATAATAAATCAATGTATGACGTCTATTAGGGGGGCACATCAAGAAGTTTGGATGAAAGTTCATCAAGTTCAATTGTCCCTTCGTGTACTGAACAGTAAGATTATTTGTCACGTCCAAATGAATATAATAGTGATATCGATGTCTTGAGTTGGTGAAGATTGATCGTACATATCTAATTTTCTCTACCTTAATTCGAGACCTTTTAATTGTTTCGCTGTCTGCAGTGGCATCATAACAATATTTTTTACACGTTTAGGATATTGGGCGAGAAAAGAAACAGAATGAACTATAAGTCGATAGAGCTTTGTGTATTACTAAAATATTAGTTTGATGTCAATGATCGGACACAAAGTCAAAATTTCATATTACTATACAATTCTTCATGAAATATTTATCGTAGAGTTATAATTTTAATTCTTTGTACATTTTCATTTTTTGTTATTTTATAATAATAAATAGCAACAAAATTCCCTCCTATTGATGTAGGCTAAAATAATTGAACAATGTAAATCTCGATGTCCATTACTACTTTTAATATATATGAAAATATAATAAATGACTTTTATAACAAGATTGTCAAAATCGATCTCCGACATAAAATCAGAAGAGGGTGATAAGATCGACATAAAAGATAATATATATTTCACTATAAATATGCTGCACTCAAATTTTAAACTACAAACTCGAAGTCATATTTTTATCGATTTTTAAGCCAATTTGTATTAACACATAATATAAATAAATAAAATATATTAAACTTCTTTTAAATTAATTATTATGATGATGAATCTATTTTTATTAATATTTAAATTATTATATTAATTATATAAGATCTGATAAGATTGTAAGATCATGTCATCAAAAGTAAGACCCTATTAACATTTTACACATAAGATTTTTAATATAATATCGAGACCGCGAGATGTTTAAATCGAGATTTTAATAAACTTAATTTATAACACAGATATCGAGCTGGCTAATGGGTACTGGTCTGATGGCACAAAATGCTTCCCGAGTTCAAAATATAAAAAAAGTGATCTGATCGTTATAAATTAGTTATGTTGTGAGACTGGAAAATACTTGCAGTATCCTACAATCTAATTAGTCGGTATCTCATAATTATTGTTCACTCCCTGCACTCAGCAAATAAATGTTTCCCGAAAGTTATTTGTAAGTTATTGTTCGATATGAAAATATTTTTCATCGATTATATTATTTCCAAGAAAAGAAAATCTTAAGTTTTATTTCTTGAAAAGCGTTCTTTCTTGATTTTTTTTCTGATTTTTTTTCTTTTGAAAGAATAATGTCCAATCAAGAAGAACTCAATTCTGAGTATGCAACCTGATGTTCAATATCAATTCAGTCAACAAACGACATGAAGAAAGAGTATACAAAACTAATACTCATTGAAGTTTGAGACTTAGATTGAGTTTGGAGTTAAACTATGAATTTTTGGAGTTGGAATTCCTCACGAAGTACTGTTCCAACCCTCCCTTATATCAATTTCATGTTGATAAGAAACAAAGATTGACATGAGTAAACACCATTCATTCATTGGCATCATGGGTTCAACCACGCATATGGCTTATCAAACAACTCATATAAACGTTAATCAGCTACCATCTTTTAGAAGCTCTGGACGTTAAAAGATTTCAAGTGAAGTTTAATTGTTCATTATGTATCGGATCAAGCATATTATGTACATGCAAATAGGGCGGCACACTTCACATTCGTAACATAAAAAAAAAAAGTAAACTTTTTTTATATTCGATGAATCATCTCTCTTTGTGATCAATAAAAATTAAACATCATATATATGTGGGTGTGGAGTATTAGAATACATACAAGTTACCTTTTTTTATGCAGCATGCACACACAGATAACATATGACTCGCGATATGATCAATTTTGAAATATGATTTTCATATTTATTATGAGTTGTGCACGGTGCATACAAAGTATTTTTTTTATGCACTTAAAAAGAAGAACAAAGTATGTGGGTGTGGAGTATTAGAATACATACAAGTTACCTTTTTTTATGCAGCATGCACACACAGATAACATATGACTCGCGATATGATCAATTTTGAAATATGATTTTCATATTTATTATGAGTTGTGCACGGTGCATACAAAGTATTTTTTTTATGCACTTAAAAAGAAGAACAAAGATATGCTGAGAATTGTATATTGCATTAACATGGTCCATATGGTTCTCGATGTGTTAAGATAAAATAATAATAATAATAATAATGCATGCAGTTGCTTTACTAATTAAGGCGCCGTTGCTGTGGAAGATTCAACCCTTCGGAATGAATCTGCAGTAAAGACATGCATCTGCAGACAACAATACCTTCCTGGAGCTTTCTTCTTGACGTCGACGATGTTAATTGAATTCCTAGGCGTTGCCAAAGTCGACACTTTCATGTTTTCTTCTTTCTGTGTGATTAAGGAGAGCAACCTAGGCCTGTTAATCAAAAGGTGCCAAGGAGAGACGAGACAACACATACTCATCATTTACAGCCATTAATTCGCTTCAAGGTAGTCCACTTACAGCATGCAGCTGCTTCTAGTTCACTGAATCCCTTGATGAACAACATGCATCAACTAGTTCAGAATCAATGCAGAGGGCGTATATATGTAGTTTTGTGCTTATTAATTATCGGGCAACACAAGGCGGCCTTTAGCTATGATGAAATTTTTTCGCCCTTTAGCTTCATCATTTCATGCACAAGTCGCACAGAACAAAAGGATTTTGATATATTTACATATCATATATCCTACAAGAAGTAAATGACAAATCGCATTGGGGGTGAAGAGAAAAAGATAATATTCATATTAGAGAATTATTTGTTCCTTTTTAATGAAATAAAAATATACTAATTTAGTGAAATGAAAAATATAACATTTGAAGGAATTAATCATTCTACCTCACTCCTTTCATTTTCCCATATTACATCTCCTCTATTCAAAATCTACAATCCAAACAAATCCGACGTCTTCATCTAATTTAATTTAATATTTTCTTCAGAAAATGTCTTTCCCGCTCGCAAATATTAATATCTTTGTTTGGTAAAAAAATATGTTTTAAGATTATCTTGACATGTGAACTTTAACGGATAAATTAAGAGTTATACACGAAATATAAAGATATTAAAGACGAGACTGTAAATTAGTAACTTACAAACGAAGAAATTTCGAATTTAATTTTTGCTCGCATATATTTTCTCTTCTTTTTTTTTTTGTTGTTGTTTGAGAGGGGGGAGCCAAGTTTTTTCCTTTTTTTTTCCAGTTCCCGTCCGAGGGTCAAGAAAGTCTCCCCATAAACAATGACAAATGGTCATGGACAATTCCATATGAAAAGGATTGCACACCCCTGCTGTGTTTCTTTGGCCACTTGACAAATCAAAAGCTGCTCCAGTTGACAATTCTCCAATTTCTGAGGCAATGAAAGGTGGTAGTACAGCTGACATGTGTGCTCGCTTTTGTGTAGACTGCAATCTTGTTGGCTTTTTCCGCGGTCTAAATGAGACAACCATGGGAATCCTCCACCTGCTGCTTTTGTTCTCTCTCTCTCACACACACACGCAAAGCTATTAGCTTAGATATATTTGACCAGAAAAAGCGAAAAGTGCAAAAGGCGGTAAGTAGAAAAGTGGAGCTTTTGGAAGCTAGATTTCAGCAGTTCCATGAATGATCAATCTGTAAGTAGAGGTGGGGAGGAAGAAAGGAAAAGGTAAAAGGAAGTCTTCAGAAGGCTTAATTTTGCATGGATTTGTTGTTAAATTTACTGAACCGAATCGTTTTTCCTTTCTGATATTGAGATTTTCTTTGAGGCAACTTGCTGGTAGCTAGGGATTTTTAGCATTCTGACTAGTTACATGCAAAGCTATTAGTTGTATGGTCGTCATATTTATCAAGGAAATGCTTTTACAGTGCCATGCTATCTGAAAAATCCATCTACTTTGTGTTGTCCAGGAATATGCAATATACCCAAATATTTCCAATATGCATGACCCTTTTACCTCCTTCTCTAGGATGTAAGGTTGGGCTATTGAAACAAATACCCAAAAGGAACAGAGATATAAGAGCAGTGTGGAAGAACTAATCATCTGTCTCTTCAAGGTCCATTACCATTAAATCGACAGAGATGTCAATCTCTTCTGGGGTTGTTGCAGCAATAATCGGTAAGCAGACACTGCAACTCTCACTCTTAGCCAATTAGCTAATGGTGCTTTTCTTAGCTTCTTATAAGTTAAACTGTGGGTTTTGCAGCAACAATTGTCGTTGTTGGTGTAGTTATAATTGTGATTGCAATACTGATCATGCGTTGGCTCCAAAGAACCAGAATACAATCAGTTCATTCACAGAACAATGAAAAGATAACAAATTCTGCTATGAGTTCAGATGCAAAGATTGAGATGGAACCCATTCAAGTATTCCTCAACGACATCCTTAAAGAGAAGCCCTTGAGTTTTACCCCTGAGAATCTGATAGATTACACTCAGAACTACTCGTTCAAATTGGGTTCTGGTGGTTTCGGAGTGGTCTACAAAGGAGAACTCCCTAATGGATTGCAAATAGCTGTCAAGGTCCTCAAAAGAACCTCAAGTAAGAAAGCCAAGGAGCAATTCATGGCAGAAATCGCGACAATAGGTAGAACTTATCACAGAAACTTGGTCAGGCTCTACGGTTTCTGCTTTAGTGAATCATTGAAAGCTTTAGTATATGAATATATGGAAAAGGGATCACTGGACAATTACCTGTTTGGTGAGAGTGGAATGGAATGGGCTAAGTTACATGAGATCACCATCGGCACAGCCAAGGGTATCAGATACTTACATGAGGAGTGCCAGAACATAATAATCCATTATGATATCAAGCCCGCAAATATTCTCCTCACACCCAATTTCACCCCCAAGGTTGCTGATTTTGGATTGGCATGCTTCTGTGACAGAGAGGATTCTAGTCATAGTAGCCAAGGTGTCAGGGGCACACCTGGCTACGCTGCACCAGAACTGTGGATGGATGCTCCTGTGACTTGCAAATGTGATGTTTACAGCTTCGGCATGCTTCTACTTGAGGTGCTTGGCAGGAGAAAGAATCTTGAATTCATGCAGACTGAGAGCCAGGAATGGTTCCCTAGATGGGTTTGGCAAAAGTTTGAACAAGGAGAATTAGAGAGCATCATATCACTCTGTGGAATCGACGAGAAAGACAGAGACAAGGCACAGAGGATGTGTCAAGTGGCACTTTGGTGCATCCAGTACGATCAAGATGCAAGGCCTTCTATGACCGGTGTCGTAAGGATGTTGGAGGGAGAACAAGAAATTGTTCCTCCAGTAAACCCATTTCTGTACATGAACCCGGATCTGAACTATGGGAACTCAACATCACGCAGTGGAATCACAACATTTTCAGCTTAGCATCGAGAGTTCATGATGGTGTCACTCTTTTAAGAGACGGACACTATATACAAATATATGAATCATATTAAAAGTCCTTGTATGCAAATACTTTAAACATTATTCATAGACTTTGGGGCTTATTTCTTCTTTCTTTGGCCTGATTTTATACATGCATTACAAAAGGAACTATCATTTTCATATATATATATATATATATAAAATGAGCCCCAAAGAAAATCACTTATGGAGCAGTTTCTTCCTCAGGGGATTCTTGTGTATATATATACATGTATCAGACTGGCTCAACTATTCTGCTAGACTTCACAGTTATTTATAATCATGCTGCTTTCATGCATCAGACTGGCTCAACTACTTGATGAAGTTCCTGCAGAATCTGGTCTCTTGGTAACATTTTTTGGATTACATATAAGTAACCTTTTTTATGCAGCATGCACACACATATAACATATGACTCGCGATATGATCAATTTTTAAAGGGTTTAAGGAACCTACAGAGCAATAAAAATACGTATAGATGCAGAGCAATATGGGCCGTTCATTTTTGTATCCATGGATGGCGCGCAAGGTTGCTCTCTTTTCCTTCTGTAAGTTCTCTCTCTTGGTGAAATTATAGACGGCCATTACTCTTCGATTGGCACTACTCTTTCTCTCTACATTGAATTTGCAAAAGCAAGTCATCTCCTTCTTCTCGCCGTGGACCATCCCATAGCTCTCTCCAATCCTGCCTCATCTCCTTCTGCTCTTAAATTTCCCATGTTGCCCTCTTGGAGATCTCATTAACCCTCGGTCATGCGGAAGTTTGATGGTACTGGTGGCGCAGGCCGATTCGGACAGATAGAGACTGTGAAGGAAGGAGACATCGGTCAGAAGACTTCGCTTCCTTTGTCACGCACAACAGAAGAGGAGCTGGCAGCGATGGTGAAAGGATGCAAGAACTCTAAGTGCTCTCTCCTGCCACTGTGACGGGGTGAGAAGGATGGAGAAGAGGAAAAGTAATTGTATGTGAGAATTGATGGATTGTGGCCATAGATGATTAGATGGACGATCACGATGGTGCTCCGCATGTATGCTTATTTTTTACGCTCCGTAGGTTCCTTTTACCCATTTTTAAATATGATTTTCATATTTATTATGAGTTGTGCACGGTGCATACAAAGTATTTTTTATGCACTTAAAAAGAAGAACAAAGATATGCTGAGAATTGCATATTGCATTAACATGGTCCATGTTAAATAATGCTTTGAATCCTACTTTAATTGAAAATCTGGTTGGATCCAAAGAAGTAATAGAGAGACTTCGAGAGATGCTTGGACGAGAAGTGTAAGGTCGGAAGGATTCCTACTTCTAGTAGGAATAGGAATCGGTCGATTTTCGATGTCGAGAAGGATATGGCGGATTCTTGGAGGGCCGAGCTCCCTTCTGGACCGAAGAGCACTTGGATATGAAGTCTGGACGTGGAGGAAGACTTGAAGACAGTAGGGACGCCTGGAGGAGTCCCAGTCCGAGTGGGACTCGGACTGGACAGCCAGGGCGCGCCTGGGCGTGGCGGGCGCCAGGTGGGCGCCCGGCCCAATTTGATTCCAGGAAGGAATTCAAGTTGGCCGAGATCTTCAAGGGTCTTCAGGAAGTCAGATTTCTACTCCTAGTCCAAGGAGGTTTTTCTAGAGAAGGGACTTACATGCCTAGTAGGATTAGGTCCTTAAGTTAGAGTAGGAGTTATTTCTCCAATGCCCTATAAAAGGACTTGTAATCAAGGCTTGTAAGACCATCCTGGACAATCTTGGATCAATCTGATCCTTGTAATCATCATTATTCCATAACAAAGAGTCGCCGTCGTTTTTCCTCTTCGTGTTCTTCTGTATTTCGTGTGATCCCTCTCTCCTTCTTTTCGTAACAAACTGGTATCAGAGCGAGACTTCATCATCGATCCTCTGTCAGGCGTAGAGATGGCATCGCACAACGTCAACGTCGAGAAATTTATAGGACGAAATAGTTTCAATCTCCGGCAGATCAAGATGCGGGCACTTTTGAAACAATAGGGAGTATGGGCGCCGCTCGCGAACGTGTCGAAGAACAAACCGAAGGGAGACTCGAAGGGCAAAGAAAATGAGTCCAACCTCGCAAGTTTGACGGCACAAGAAGAGAAGGCGCACTCTATGATCCTGTTGTGTCTGGCGGACGAGGTGATTATCGAAGTCGCTGATCAAGAAACGGCGATCGGTCTGTGGTCGAAACTTGAGAGTCTCTACATGACCAAGTCTCTGACCAACAAGTTGTTGTTGAAGCAACGTCTGTTCACCCTCCGCATGCAAGAAGGTACCCCTCTGAAAGATCATCTTGATCAGATAAGACTCTGTTGATGGAATTACGAAATATAGATGTGAAGATTGAGGATGAAGATGCTGCCCTACTTCTGTTGGTGTCTCTTCCTCTGTCGTACGAAAATTTCGTACAAATCTGTTATCATTGGAAGAGACACGATTACTCTGGAAGAAGTAAGATCGAGTTTACAAACTCGTGAACTTCGTCATAGGGTGTCTGACAAGGCTGTGAAAAATCAAAACAGGGATTGGCGGCGGCAGAGAGTGTTAGATATCTGATTGTAGGATTCAATTCAAGGTGGAGATTTGTTAAATAATACTTTGAATCCTACTTTAATTGGAAATCTGTTTGGATCCAAAGAAGTAATAGAGAGACTTCGAGATATGCTTGGACGAGAAGTGCAAGGTCGGAAGGATTCCTACTTCTAGTAGGAATAGGAATCGGTCGGTTTTCGATGTCGAGAAGGATATGGCGGATTCTTGGAGGGCTGAGCTCCCTTCTGGACCGAAGAGCACTTGGATATGAAGTCTGGACGTGGAGGAAGACTTGAAGACAGTAGGGACGCCTGGAGGAGTCCCAGTCCGAGTGGGACTCGGACTGGACAGCCAGGGCGCGCCTGGGCGTGGCGGGCGCCAGGTGGGCGCCCGACCCAATTTGATTCCAGGAAGGAATTCAAGTTGGCCGAGATCTTCAAGGGTCTTCAGGAAGTCAGATTTCTACTCCTAGTCCAAGGAGGTTTTTCTAGAGAAGGGACTTACATGCCTAGTAGGATTAGGTCCTTAAGTTAGAGTAGGAGTTGTTTCTCCAAGGCCCTATAAAAGGACTTGTAATCAAGGCTTGTAAGACCATCCTGGACAATCTTGGATCATCTTGTAATCCTCTTCTGTTTCTTCCATCTAATACAATTCTGCGTCGTCTTAAATTTCTCGAGTTTTCTCGCGATGCGTAATTTCTCTCGTGTAGAAATCGTAACAGTCCATATGGTTCTCGATGTGTTAGGATAAAATAATATATAATAATAATGCATGCAGTTGCTTTACTAATTAAGGCGGCGACAGCCGCCGTTGCTGTGGAAGATTCAACCCGGTCCCGGAATGAATAAAGACATGCATTTGGAGACAATAATACCTTCCTGGAGCTTTCTTCTTGACGTCGACGATGTTAATTGAATTCCGAGGCGTTGCCAAAGTTGACAATTTCATGTTTTCTTCTTCTGTGTGATTAAGGAGAGCAGCCTGTTAATCAAAAGGTGCCAAGGAGAGACGAGATAACACATACTCATCATCTACAGCCATTCGCTTCAAGGTAGCCACTTACAGCATGTAGTAATTTACTTGTGTTTGGGCGTTGGCATTAATTTGAAGCTTTGTGACATCTGGAATTGCTGAAACAGCACTGAGCAAGCTAGTTAGTAAGTTTCTCTCTCCTTCCTATTGGGGTTTCTTAAATATCAACTGCTAAACGCTATTGGGATCTCTATGTCTGGAATTTACGTGTTCGTTGCACGGTCTCTTAGTGTTATTAAGCTGTTAGTAAGTTTTCTCTCAGCTTCCTATAACAAGATTGTTTCCCTAAGCTCTGGCATAGAAGTTGAGGTTCACAAAATTGCAGGCACACGAGAACTCTATTTCACTTTGTTCAGAGATAAGAGCAAGTATGAAGGGCCTGTTATCTTTGCATAGTGCTCAAAGCTGAATAGAGTTTTACTTTTTTTCAGTGAAAAAGGAAGTAATGATCACTTCAGTGTAAAGATAACATGTCCGAATCTGATAGAAAGCACATGAATGTTTGTTCTGAATCTTTCCTGCTAATTCACAAAGTTTGGGCGGAATTCATCTGGAAAACATAAAGATGGCATCTTTTTTTTTTTCGGTAGTGAATTCGTCTAAGCTTATAAGAAACTTCCACAGATATGTCAAGCCCTCCTGATGGGAGTCCCTCTTCATCAAGCTCTGATGGAAAAACGACTTGGACCGATGCTTTGGTTGCAGTTGGTAAGTACTTGTCTCTCAAACCTCTTTCCTATCAATCATAATCTTCCCGTCAGCAAGCAAATACTCACATAACCAATGTATCAATTTCACAGTGGCGATAGTCGTGATTGGGATCGTAATAATCGTGGTGGTATTAGCGATCATAAGATGCAAGAAAAAAGCGAGGAGAACAGCAGCTCGCTCATTGCCGCAGGAAACCAGTAACGCTACAAGTCCATTGACCTCTGTTGTGCTGAGCAGCGAGAGAAGGATTGAACTAGAACCCATTGAGGAATTCCTCAACAAAGTACTGCAAGAAAAACCGACGAGGTTTACCTCTGAACAACTACGAGAATTCACAAAAGACTTCAGCCAGAAACTGGGATCAGGCGGCTTTGGAAAAGTCTATAAAGGGTGGTTCCCTAATGGCGCGCCGGTGGCCGTGAAGGTCCTCCACGAAAGTATAGACAAAGAGGTTGATGAACAGTTCATGGCAGAGGTTGGAACTATTGGCAGAACCAACCACATCAATTTGGTCAAGCTATACGGATTTTGTTTTGATGCTTCAGTAAAAGCACTGGTATATGAGTTCATGGAGAATGGATCGCTTGACAAGTACTTGTTCGAAGGGACGCAGCAGATCGAATGGGCAAAGCTGTACGAGATCGCACTGGGAACGGCACGAGGAATCAGATACCTGCACGAGGAGTGCGTGCAGAAGATTGTGCATTACGACATAAAGCCCGCGAACGTTCTTCTCACCGCCGACTTCTTACCCAAAGTTGCTGATTTTGGATTGGCAAAGTACCGTGACAGAGGAAGAAGCTACGCCACCCTCACGGGCGGCCGCGGAACGCCCGGCTACGCGGCGCCGGAGATGTGGATGCCAATGCCGGTGACCAACAAGTGCGACGTGTACAGCTTCGGCATGCTCCTGTTTGAGATCTTAGGAAGGAAGAGGAACCTTGATCTGACGAGAACCGAGAGCGAGCAATGGTTCCCGATCTGGGTGTGGCGCAAGTACGAAGAGAGTGAGATGGAGACTGTAATTTCGCACTGTGGCATCGAGAACAAGGACATGGCGAAGGCAGAGCGGATGTGTCAAGTGGCGTTCTGGTGCGTGCAGAAACAACCGGAAGCGAGGCCTTCGATGAGCAGGGTTTTGAGGATGCTCGAGGAAGAAGAGGAAGTAGCGCCTCCTGTGAACCCATTTCAGCACCTGGTCTCACCCCCTGCAAGCTCGTATTCGTCGACTGGACGCGCGACGGATTCGAGCAGTGAAATGTCTGCACAGAAGAATGATAGCACTGATGTAGGGAGCTCGTCATCATTGGGTCCGATCAACTGATGCACTCGACGCAACGTCAATGAACGAACGTAGACTACATGCATTGCATGCATGCTTGTCTTTCAGCTTGGACATTGTTTGAAATTATATCGTTCGTTGTTATTTTTTATTTCTTTACCAACCAACTCATGATCCATGAATAAAACTAAAAGTAACTTGACATTTCATAGCTGCCAGATTACTTATGTCCACATTTGCTCCCCAGTAACCAAGAATTAGTTCATTGGTGACATTGCAATTAGGTTTTAGCCACTCTGATCAAACTGTTTAGCTTTTCTTTGGAGACTGACTTACTGAGCAGGAAATAATATTTATCAAAGCCCCACTGATGTGAACGACTTAAACAGGTCAGCAATCCGTTTCGGTTTGATGCTAAAACAGAATGGTATTCCAATCGGTATAACAGTAAAAGATAAAAGAGAATTGGTTAACCCAAGCTTCAGAATATATGTCATACTGGGAGTTTAAAAAAATATGATACTTGTGTAGCTAGCTTTATGGTTTGTTTGGTAAATAACTAAAGGGATGGAGTGAGGTGACGGGATGAGTGATGGATGGGGTGGTGTGATGTGACATTAAAAATGATAATAAAGTATATAAGATGTGGGGTGGAATAATGAAAGTTTTATTTATATAAAAATTATTTTTATCCTTCATTATATACTTAAAATATTTATAATCATTAATTAGGAGTGAGCGGGACGATCTGATCGCCATCGTCTGCACCAATCCGAACTTTCTGAATTTTTCCCGACCCGATGGATAATTGAATTAGGAGCGAATCTCATTTCTTTGACATCCGACCGGATCGGATCAGGACCGAATTCGAATTTTACGTCTCAACTCGATTAAATATATTATATTAGTATTAAATTATTTTAAATAATGTATTTATATTTATTTTGAATAAAATTTTAAATTTACTAAAAAGTTTTATTTAATAAAAAATGATAGATAAATATGTATTCATATTAAAAAATATATATAATATATCAATGAATGAGAGAGAGAAAGAGAGAGGTTGTTTAATTTGATAAGAAGAGAAATAATTTAATTTGGTAATAAAAAAAGGAAAGATATTAATTTAATCTAAATTAATATATTCCTTCTCAAATAAAAAATGTAATGTTTGAAAGAACTAAATATGTAGTAACTAATTTCATTCCCTTATATGGGATGGACTGCATTAGAAAAGTAATGCTCTGTGTTCTTATGAAATAAGGATTCAAATGTATGTCAGCATAAAGCAAAAAGGCTTTCATTTTTAGGAGCACATTTCGGACGACATCCTAAGAACACAGATGCACTTCCAGGAAGACATCCCTAGAATTTAAAGCCTGCTCAGAGTGCTTGACTCTCGCAGAAGCAAGAAAGAAAAGATTTAACAGAACGTATATTAATTGACCTCTCTACACTGACTAACGAATGGTGTCACTGTTATTAAACGGGCAGCCCTTGGTTCTATATAAAGCTACATAATATCATTGTTCCTGAAAATCAGAATATCTTGATCCTAGCAAGCTGCACATCATCTTAGGCAAGCACACTGCGAGAAAAGAAGTGCAAACAATCAGCATTGAGCCAGAGAAAGTTAAATGGAGATAATGCTACATCTTACCATTGATTTATCAGACAGCTAGTCCTTTGTTAACAAGCTGCCTCTGCTTAGCACCAGCCTTAGCATCTTCTATTTCCTGCAAGTGCAAATTTTCAGAAATTCAATTGGCATTCTGAAGTTACAAAGGCAAACTGTTCTGTACACAAATCCAGCATCTTGAAATAATAAAATGTAATATCAGAAAAGATCTTTAATCTGGTAAAAAAAGGTTGGTGATATACCATCCAAGAAATGAAGTGCAAAAATGTGGATGACATTAGTATTTCTTGTTAGTCATGCCAGAACTCATAAATTTACTTGTAATTATAAAAGAGAAGCCGTGTAATAGTTCATAAAACCACCAGTAACAATTTCAGATTCCAGGAAATCCCAAGACTAGCATGAAGCCTACTTGTGCTCATGGCACTACAACAACAACAACAAAGCCTTATCCCACTAGGTGGGGTCGGCTACATGGATCATACGACGCCTCGTTGATCCATGTTCATGAGATTC
The DNA here is from genome assembly GCA_030549335.1 of Pontederia crassipes. Lineage (NCBI taxonomy): Eukaryota > Viridiplantae > Streptophyta > Magnoliopsida > Commelinales > Pontederiaceae > Pontederia > Pontederia crassipes. The sequence continues at coordinate 2,841,195 of CM060185.1, read as the reverse complement.
GACAGAATTTTACGCTGGCTGTCGGGGCCTAACACAACACTCCCCCTTTATCCGGGCTTGGGACCGGCTATAAAACATAGGCGGAGTTCTTGTGCTCATGGCACTACGCAAAAAAAAAAAATTATGTTCAGTTGAAGGTCCAGTTACTTAAACAAGAAGAATATCACACAAATATCCAGACAGAAAACAACTTTATCTGCCTGTACTTAACTACATGATTGTAACCACAAGGAAAATGAACAAATGATCTGAGGCTGACCCAACCTTGACATCACATAATGAACTATATTTAGCAATTTCTTATGCATCATTTAAGCCCAGAAATTTCAATAGAAACCCTAAGCCCGAAATATGTAACGGAACAACTTTAGTAAGTCTGTTTGAGACTAAAGGATCCATAATTTCTGTAGAATGTAGGCATGAAACAAACTTGTCAGGGGCAAAGAAGACTAATAAATCATAGAAGCCTAATATTTTATACAACAGAATGAAGCCTGAATAATGGACTACTATGATAATTTAAAAAACAAGCAGCGGATCAGAAGCAAGTCCCATAATTATCAGAGAGAAAGATGCAATATAAGTTGATCTTCCACTTTGATCAGTTTATCCCTTCATCGGGTACATGATTGTATACACATTAATCCCAGACGCATCAAAACTGACTTCCTGCTAGAAGAAAGATTCATAAAACTGTAAGAAAAACTCTCCCAAGGACAATTCAGGCCCAATATTCAATGCGTATAGTTCAATACTTTACATGCAAGCCAAACAAGACAATAAAAAAAATTAAAACAGAATACATTGTAGAACATCACACTAAAACGACATGCCACAATGGAAGGAATTCGCTGACCTTTCCATGAATCTCGTAATAATCATCAATTGCCCACTGGTACTTCGACTGGTTCAATCCAAACCACTCTGCCACATACTCGTCCAAACTCGAATGAGCTGCAAAATCAAGGCATCGCCAACAAAAACCACAGAAATTAAACCTCCAAAAATTAGGATTCAAGAAAAAGAAGCTTAAAAAGTTACCATCTTGGACTCTGGCAATGGCGTCCCAGAAGAAACCAAACAATGATCCGGAATCCTTTGCCCCTGACTTCTCGAACTGCTGCGGCGGAACTTGAATCCGCGGAGAAGCCTGCACAGGGGGTGTCTTTGACACCTCGGCCGGAGGCGGCGAAGGAGGGGCTTTCACCGGCAAAGGAGACGCCTTTGGGGGGCTAACAGAGGCCCCATCCGGAGACACTACGGTGTCAAAGGTTTTGGGGGTCGCCGGCGGCGGCGTGATGAAAACCGTGTACCTTCCGGCCTTGCCGATCACCGGCGGCGGTGTCGCCTCTCGCGGCCACACGGCGGCCATGGGAGAGAGAATGTGGGAGATCGAGGCAGCCTAACGGCGTTTGAGGTCGAGGCAGGGAGGGGAAGAGGGACGAGTGGAGCTTGCGGTGGAGATGGTGGGATGAGGACAGAGGAGGAAGTCGGCATTGGTGAGGAATGGAAGCTTTTGTACCGCATCCGATGCGCCTTTTTCTTGTTTTCTTTTATCTCTTTATTTCAATCTTTGTGCCACGAGAAAGAGAGAAGGAACTTTTTTTATTATTTATTGTCGTCGTCTTCTGTTTTTTTTAACCCTCAGAAAGTGGTTACTTTTCGGAGGCCACCAGCCTCCAATGTTACGATAATAGCAGAAATGCCACTGAAGTTGTTGATGGCACACACTTGAAATTTTTATCTCGACCAGAGGGGTTTTGCGGGAATTCCGGAATGGAATTACAAGACATCTAGATAAGATTATAAGTATTTGAATTTCGCAAGTAAAAAAATGTGACTACGGTTTGATCGCAACACAATCTCTCCCTTTTTTTTTCCTTTTTATAAAATCAGTTCGTCATATAAGATTAGATATGATATGACGAAAGATGGAACTACTCTGAGACCAAACTTACTGTCAAGGTGAAATAAGTTGACGCTTTGATCCAGTCTTCAAGGCGCCTTGCCTCTTTAGGTCGCAACGAGTAGTATACTACTTCGTTAAGATGAGCACTGAGATGAATAATACCTAATGGAGGTCCATGAAGCACATGGCCACTTCCATTCCGACTGCTGCAGAGAACAAGGTTCAAACATTTTGTCCCCACAGCCCTGTTTCCCACGGAATCTTCGATCTAATCTCGAGAATTTTATTCACTTGGTTCATGTCATGGCAGTCTCAAAGGTGAGGCAAATAGTTTTTTTTTTACATGCTCTTTTTTTCGATTACATGCTCTTTGAGATGCGCTCCAACTTTCGAACACTATTTTGTTTGTGACTAAAAACCAGGTAATGAACAGCTGTACACATGCCTCGCATATAGGACAAAAGTGGAGACTAGAAAAGAGACGATTAATAGGCTACAATATTAAAGGTGGTGGATCCATCATGAACCGCGTGATGAGGCTTACATGGAATAGTCATATGAAATCAATCACATTTACTGAAAGGCATGTTGAAGCTCATGCCAACCTGGTGAATGGGACGGAGATCACTCGTGTGATGCATAAAGTTTCTGCAGTTTGCAAAAGATGTGGGGGCAGTAGAAAAAGGAATTGTCATCATTGCCTCATGACAGCGGTTATAACTGAATTATATTTCCAAGATGTGGTAATCATTTTATCAACTATATAATTTTTTAAAGTAATATTTTCATGCATGTAGACGACTCCAAGCAGAGGGAAAATCGTTACCAAGGCAGTCTCCCCTTGACGAATGACTTGCGATCTTAATGATGTTTGGAGGAAGACTCGATAATGTAAGGGGATACATGCAATTCATTCTTTAATGACATTTTATCAAAATGAAAACCAAATTAAAATAACGATATGAAATTGATGTGTTGCGACTTCTCAGTTATCTTCAATGGCAGTGAAAGAGACTTATAATTCATAATTATTTCACAGGGGAACACACCATTGTAACGCGTTCCTTACAAACATAATCATAAATACATACATTAAAAAATGTTAGCATATTTAGAAAAAAATTAATGCACCTCGTTCATAAGAAAATATATTACAACAATGTAAGTGAAGAAAAAGGTAGAAATGCATAGGAAATTGTGAAAAAAAACAATACCACATGGGGTAGTTGTGAAAATTCAATACCGTATCTGCAACAATACAAGTGACGAAAAGGTAGGAATGCATAGGTAAATTGCCAAAAAACAAAAGCCTAAATGCACATACACTTTAGATAGCACCACAAGCACACTGGGGGATTATATTAGTCCTGTGATGTATATAAGGCCAGTCCAGAATTATATTGCCATCTAATAATTGAATCCCTCGGTACCAGCATTGAGTCACACATTTGGCCTGAAGTAACACTGCTGCCCAATTTTCATGACAAGAAATAAAACGTCTATTTGCTCCCATGACAAATCAGCGAGTTAATGGGGAATTAACCAGCAAATTAATAAGATCCCAACACTACACGAAAGGAAGATTGATGAAGAAATGTCATAAGGACATAGCACATCTGTACAGTCCTCTATCATTACAACAAGGATTAGATGAAACGTGGAAAGTAAAGCGGCAAAATGCAAACGTTATCTAGTTCATTATGAACGCATAGTAACATCAAACACATGATGCACAAGTATGAGCTTTGCCCCATAATAGATGAGAATTTCAATGTAAACAGGCTAGACCTAATATCTAATCAGGACTACCTTTTGTTCCAACATTATGTATAGATCCATAAGCAAACATGACAGAAGAATTCAAGCTGGTCAACATTTAAAAGAAATTGTAACACTTACTCAATTCAATTCAATGAACTCGCCAATGAAAGTTCATGCAACTCGCTTAACATCCATTCTTCACCTGTTTGACCCCCAAGTACTATTGCTCGTGTGCCACCTACAACACATGTACTATGGCCCCACGCAAATCGAGGTGGACGACCAGGCACGTTCAGTATTCTCCACGTTGGTTTTTCTTCTGTGGGGTCCAGCAGATAAAGCTGGGAAGCTGAATGAAGGCCGGCAACAGATCCACCAAATATTAAGATTCTGCCTCCCGGAAGACTAACAGCAACATGATCAAGGCGTGGTGGTGGTCCAATTCCAGCAGGATTCCCAGCACCAGGCATTCCACTCCCTGTAATACATCTCCAGCAAGGCTCCTCTTCACTGAGATCCATGGTGAACACATCACTGGACCTTAACCGAAGAGGACCACTCTTAGCAAGACCACCAAACATCAAGATTTTGCGGCCATCATACACTGAAAGAGAGTGGCCCAACCTAGATGGTGGTGTCCATGATGCTGGTATCTCTCTCCACACAGGCTTTTCCATTGTTACATCCAACAGATAAGTGTCGCTCAAAAGAACACCTGAGTCGGCGCATCCTCCAGAAACCACTAGCTTCGTGCCATCAAGAGTGCAAGAACTGTGCCATGACCTGGGCAAGGGAGGTGCAAGTCCAGAGATCTCACGCCATGCTGGATGCTGAGCATCTAAGTCAAGTATGAAGACATCATTCAGCAGGCCCTGCCTACCACAGCCACCAAAAACAACCAACCAGGACCCGTTTAAGCAAGAAAGTGTATGCCCCCATCTGCCAGGAGGAGCTGAAGCCACATTAACATGCCTCCACTCAGGATTACTAGAATTCAGATCTAAGACAAAGGTATCATTCATTGGTTGCATATTAACACCTTCTCCACCAAAAAGAACAACACGGTTCCCAACTGCACAGGCACTAAAATTGCAACGAGATGGCTCCACTGCACCTCCGACTGTCAATTTCCTCCAAGCAACTGCCTCAAGGGTGGTTAATTCCCTAGCAAGTCTACCCCACCCAAGTTTTTTAGCTCCAGGCACAGTCTCCAATGCACGTGTAGTTTCTCGGCCCCATGCGTTTTGACATACCATTCTCCAAAGTTCCTCATTCTTTGAAAGACAATAAAATCTCTTGCATACAGAGCCCACTGATGCAATATCTCTTGGAGACAATCTTGAAAGGATTTTCTGACATATCACTTCATCACTCAGTTGCAACATGCAACAAAATTCACGACAGATATTTCCATGTGCAGCTGGAATGGGTCGGTATGTGATCTCAGCCATAAAACGATCAGAAGGTTTTGCAGAATCCTTCACCACAGAAGTAGACAGAGGTCCTACATCGATATTTGTGTCACTGAAGAACTGAATGCCCATAACATGGGTTATGGTATCATCATCTCCATAAATTGGTGTCAGTTGAAGCCTGTTCATCATTGGCGAACCATCTTTTCTGAAATTTAATAAATCACCTTGGAACTCATTGCCCTCCTCAAGACAACTCCGTATCTCAGCAATTACCGTGGCATCCACTAATGGATGTCTCCTTTGAGCAAATGGTCCTCTGCACTGTAAGAATCGACTGAAAGAAAATGTAAAAGAAGAATGAATACACAGCAGACGGTTACTTTGACAACATTAATACAAATGTGCATCCTCAAATTGCTAGACAATTTTCCATTTCTCGATGAATAATTTTTTTTTTTTGAGAGAGAAATCTCGATGAATAATTAAATACCATCATGTCTTGGATAAAAACAGTTCTCATAGTAGACCAATATTTCTTCTCAGGGATGTATTGAGGCAGTTATAACAAAAATCTTGTATAAATAGATGCATAACAGAGTACTGTAATAGTACATTATTATTTTAGTGTATGTTTGGATAGAGGAGGGGAAAGGAAGAGAGGGTCAACCTCAATTTGGGAGGGTATGGAGGTTAACTTTTAATCCAAAAGATTTCTAATCCAAACAAGATTATTCTTTTCATTACCCTCTTTTTCCCCTCAATCCAAACACACCCCTAAGAAAAAGAATACACATTACGGTACATGTATCAAGGGAGTTGATTTTGTCCCATAAATAAATTACTGCTAATGCAAAATGCCAGAAACAAAATGATTAAAGAAGCCCACCGACATGTAAGGAAGCAAATCTTACCCTTACACTGCTTAGCATTTACAACAGTTATGCCATGTCAATTTACAACCATTCTATCTCATTTTGATTGTGCTTTAGATTCACTTCCCTAAAACTTTATATTCACTTTAAATTAGCGAATTTCAAGATTAAGAAGGGTAGGTAATGACTGATTCAACATAATATGACATGAAAAACTTTAAAAGTGCATAAATCTTAAACGTAAAGCTTAACGATGATGCATAAATCATAAATATAAATACAAAATTGTTAAAAGTGCAGTACAGAGAATAAGTTGCACAGTATGCTTAATGAACTAGTGTCCTATAAGAGCAAGGTGGATTGAAGAATTGAAGCAATTTACAAAGAAATCACAGAAGAAATATTATGGATAGTGTCAAAATGGTTACTACATTACCATTTTTGAGTAAAAACTACATTAGGTATCTGACAAAGGAAACCTTGTAGGGATGCATCAGTGCACCTTTGAATCGTATTCAAAATACAGTTGAATATTTTTTTGAGGGGAAAAAGGATGATTAACCAGAATGTTAATCATCCAAAAAAAACTATATCAGGTATCTGACAAAGGAAACCTTGTATGGATGGATCAGTGCACCTTTGAATCGTATTCAAAGTACAGTTGATTTTTTTTTTTTGAGGGGAAAAAGGATGATTAACCAAAATGTTAATCATCCAAAAAAAATACGGTTGAATATGTGTCATAAGACAATTATTGTGACCATCGAGATGCAAATCAACAAGAAAGTACTTATATTTGCCTCGAAAGAATACTATTAAATGAAACGAATTATATAAAACATCAAAAGTTTAACAACATCTAACTCACATAATTATCACATAAAAAACCACTACACAAACTTAAAGAAAAGTTTTCCCCTGTCATCTTTTCTAAAGTGGTATCAAATGTACCAACATACAGTAAAGAAAATAAACAATTAAAACCCAGCTCATCCTGGGAGTTTTTTTTTTTTTTTTTTTGAGGGGTCCAGGTTGCATTTTATGTGAAGGTTATAAAGTTCCAAACTAAAAACAAGTATACAACTCCATATACAAAGAAGAATCACTTTAAATTAAAAAAATCTCTCAGAAAAAACATCGAGCAACAATATAAGGGGGAAGAAGAAATTCAAGAGAAATACATGGGTAGACAAGGAAGAAGTGCAGCATCTAAGTAAAGCCAAAGGAAAATTAAGTCATAGCTCACCAAATGGAATCAACTCATAGTCCATACAGCAAATACTTGTGCAAAATGAACACTCTAGTGATGGCTGCATGTTTAGCAGGGAAAGAGGTTACACCAAAAACATCTTATCTAAGCGGCTAAGCTGATGAAGGATTGGACAAATATGTAAGGTTTTTTTCTATTCCCTAGTAAATTGTTTAAGTATAATGTGACCTTTTTAAATAAAACCAGATTAACGCGACCTTTACCCTCAAAAAAAAACATTTAAGTCAAAACTCTCTGCCCACCAATGCCCCTTCATCCCTTTTTTGCAATATGTTGGACCGAGGTAGAACACTATTCTGAAGCATACAATACACTGGTTATGTTGGACCGATGTAAAAAACCATCATGAAGCATACAATACACCGGTAGAGGATGCATAACCAAAAAGAGTATCTGGAAAAAAACTGTAGCAAGAAATAATGGAACACCAAATAGGTTATCTTGAGAAACTGTTTGTTAAAACCACTTTTTCTCTATGAGAGGTCATCTAAATTAGTAGATTTGATAATGGCACAAAATGTTTCTGTCATGGTGTGATCTATAAGGTCAATTCTGAATCTTGGAAGCTAACAGCCTATCCAAAGATTATGTATTTGCTTATTAATCAAGGCTTTCTGTATGTCGTTCCCATGTGTGCTTCATCTGAGGCCTCAAACTTTTCAATCATTCACTCATCTAGGATGAAGCATCCACCCTTTCAGCCTAGAATCTCTAGATGCCATATATATTCTCCCTAGTATTAAACATAGACAGTTGCCACCCAGATATGAACTTGCCAAGTAATTTAAGAAACATCTATACAACAGGAGGGATGAAGACTTGTTGGGTTGACGATCTAAAGGCTGCTCATCTCATCTGCTATCTGAATCACGCAATGTTTGTGTAGTGTCCCATCAGAGTGTCAATCAGCATTTAAATTTTATTTGTGCACTCCTAGTTCAGCTTTAAAGATCAAAGCAACCTCATAAAATTAAAACCATTAAACATTGTCACTGAGTTTTGTCATGCAAGTTTTAACAGGAAAAGGGAAAGAAACATAAACATCAATCAAGCATTCTGAGTCCCCAACAATCATTCACATATGGTACAATCAAAGTCATATAGACAAACAATTATCCAGTGATGTTTACTGCAACCAGCAAAAGAGAACCAAAAAAATAATAATGCGTAGCATGAATGTTATAGGAAAATGGTTGTTGAGACGTCATTTTTATCCAGGACGCGATAAGATCACGTTGGCCCAAAAGATCGGTGGAGATGAGCATAGATCCTACCAATTATTGTTTGAGGTAAGAAAGGATGAGTGTCAATTGTGACACCATCCATGTATATACTACTATTTCAAGGATAAATGTACAAGCAAAAATGCTAAATCCTCCTAAAAGTTTAGCTTAAAAATCCCCCTAATACTCACATTCTTAATTTGTCCAAAAAAGTTGATAAAATTACACTTAATGCCATTGTGAGTGAATTAGGAGGATTAATCCTCCTAATTTAGGAGGATATAGCATCTCCCATGTACAAGTGTAGGCTCTAAAATGAGAGCATCAAAAGGTGTGAGAGGTGACAAACAGAGTCCCCATTCCCGTTTAAGAAAAGAAATATGATGGACCATGTTCTCAATATAACATCTCTCTCCCCAAAAATAGTGTGGTTATGTTGAATCCAAATGGCCTGCCAAAAAAATCGCCACTTTAAGCCACGAGCCACGCCAGCTCCTACATCAAAAGTCCTCCATCCCAGAGAGATGGACGCCCACGAGACGCATCCGCCGCCATACCTCCTGAGCCATCGTGCACTCGGAAGAACAAGCGTGACGTCCTCCTCTGCATCACATAGGACACAAGATATGTTGGTGCCAGGTGTCCACCTCGTTCTATAAACATCGGTAATAACTCCCAAGTAAAGGTCTTAACTTTGAGGGGCACGTGTGATCTCCACATAATGGAGCGAGCCATTCGTGGAGAGCCAGGAGCTCGGAGAAGCCCTGATCAGTAAGTGGAGAGATGAAAAGGGGTTCCCAGGATCTGCTACCCTGATCAAACCATGCCTCTGTCACTGTTTTATTTGGAGATGCAGCAAGGGCCCAAATCTTGGGAAAAGCCATTGACAAGGAGCCTCCAGGTAGCCACTCATGCTGCCGGAATGAGAAAGCCTCACCAAAACCAGGAGATGCCACCATGAGCGGCTGCACCAATGGGATAGTGCTGCAATACTACGCCAAAAGGGTGAAGCTCTGTGTGGCAAAACGGGTCGGGACTCCTGCCATAACATGTAACGAAGACTACGCCACAAGCCTCGAGGCCCATGATCCACCCAACCCACTAGGCCAGTAGCGCCTGATTGATGCAACGAAGGTCGCGGACGCCCAAGCCCCCCTTCTCTATGGGGAGAAAGACGCTCTGCCATGCAACAAGATGTACGTCTGTCTATCTGTCTGAGCCTCCCCTTTGCAGAAGAACCTACTCCATAAAGAGTACAATCGCCACTCCGTCAGTGCAAGCATATGAAGGATAAACATGCAGTAGATTGGGAGGGACAATAGGACTGATCGAAGTAGAACAAGGAAGCCACCATACGATAATAATCTCGAGCTCTCTATGCTACATCCTCTCAATAACTGAGATCTACCCTCAAAATCCAATATTGTGGCCAAAGAGGGGAAGGCCGAGATAGGAGATCCACAAGGAGCCGTTCAAGCGCGAAGTTCACTTGCACATCGTGTGGCATCCTCTACTACCATGCCAAAAGGAATGGAGGATTTGGCATGGTCAATCTAAGGCTAGATGTGGACCCGAACAACTACACACGATAGTTACTCGTCTGGCCTCGTGGTCGGTACCCTCGATGAAGAAGAGTATATCACCCGAATACTGAAGGAGGGGACTAGGCTCCCCCACAAACCCATGAAGAAGTCGATCGCACAAGCAGGTTGTGTATGTCTAGCAAGTGCATCAATGGCCAAAACAAACAACATGGGCGATTACCCAACCGCCTATATCATCCCATTGATTAGGACCGAGAATGATGCAGCACTTTATCCAAGTAATCCACAACGGTGGAAAACCTCGTACCTGCAAGGTGTACTAAAGAAAAGGTCATGAGACCGTGTCATATGCTTTGGATAAATTGACCTTCCATCATGTCGCCTCCAACTCTAAAGCCATGTTGAAAACTGTTGTTGATATTTTGAAATGACCATGAATGAAAGCCGACTGCTCTGAGCGGATTATGTCTGGCACGAGCCGATTCGCCAAAACCCTAGCCACTAGAAGGTCAATGGCGTTCGATATAGCGATCGAGAAATCCTCCACTCATTCCGCTAGTGTGCGCTTGGGAAGCATGAAGAGGAAGAACCGGTTAAAGCGCTCGAATCCCTAGTTCCTACTGGCAAACTCCGTGACAACCGCCATCACATCCACTTGCACCACCTGCCATGACTATGATCCTACCAATTTTGTTTTACCTAAGATAGACATGACTGGATGTTCCTATACATCATGAAGGCAAGCCCTAATTTCTTCTCCCTTTTGCCTACTTGCTTACCGCCATCATAGCCCTACTGTTGCTGCCGTCTCTCTTTATCTATCTCTCTCAACACACACATGCAGCTCCCTGTTCGTGAGCAGGGAAAGCAAAGGCCTCCCTGTCCGCTAGCAGTGCCTTCCTGAGCACACAAATGCCCACCTTGCTTGCACAGCCATTTTTTACAAGCTCTATTTCTTTTACAGTAGTTTCTTTTTTATTTATGCAGTGGTGTTTAGCAAGTGTTATATTATTTTGTATTTAATTGATAATTATTAATGTGTTTGTTTAGGAATATGTAGCTCGTACTTTTATAAATATCATGCATTTATGGCAATTAGACGCCACATTTTGTTCTTTATATATTGTAAGTTTGTTCTTTATATATTGTAAGTTATGATCCGACTGCGGGTATTGTCTTTGGCCTCACGGACGCCACGGCGGCGTCGGGGACGAGCATGATATGTGCGCCGGTTGAGAAAATTTGTGCCACAGAGGTGGCTGGTGATCTTGTGCCAGCCGTCAAACCTGATTTCACTCCGGTGTGCGACCCGGACATCTTTGACCTGGTGGCTCAAGCTTGTGGTGTCAGGCGTAAGCGTGTCCGCAATCCAATCTGTCATGAGCCAGGTGCCGCCCAAATGTAGGGGCGAATCTGGTTTCGCGATCTTTGCTCAGTGCGCACTGATTGTTTGTGTGCGGAGTTGTGAAATCATTTTTGGTTTTGAGTAGTGTGTTGTTGACTTTTTACTTCGTGATCATGTGCCACTACTGGCGTCTCTATCAAATTTATTGTAATCCTTATTATTATTAGTAATGAAACTCTTGGATGACTATTCTCTTGCTAGTCATCCTTTCTTGTTTCAAAAAAAAAAAGTTTGATACATTTGCTTACCAAATATATTTATATTTTGAACAAAAATCTGGTAGAATTTCGCATTCTGTGTTATATCCTCACAATTATGTGTTTTCTCGAATCTTTCATGCATCCATTTTGCAAGTTTGACAACATTAGATAGCATGCGCACACAAGGAAATCATACAAGACCTCCAAAACCATGAAAGACATCAAAACAAGAAACAAACAATGTGAAAAGTGATATTCAAAGAATGTGAAGACATAACTCTACCATTCTAAAGCGTTCAACGTTTCATCTGATTTATTTTGTTATGGATACAACTGTATCACTAGGGAAACACTCGATAGGAATGATTACAAATAGAAATGATAATAAACTGATGAAACATTTACCAAGGATCATCTCATGCAAACAATACCAAAAGTAAATTTCTATGCAATCAAATCTCAATTATCCATAACTGATCAAAGTGCAAACTTAAAGCAGACACCAATAGTTGCAATTTCAAAGTCATCAAGGACATTTCTACATTTTTTTTTTGGAGAAGGGAAAGGATGACCACCAGTTTGGTTGTCATCCAGAGAAAGGACATTTCTACATGTCAACACCATCATAATGCAACGTATAATGTCATCAATCAAAAGCCATTATAATCATGCAAAAAGTTAATAACTTAATTTTTCAAATTAACTAAGCATTGGATTGGAACATCATCACCTTTTTGCATGATACTTATCCAGAATCTTTTAAAACCATATGTCTATACAACACATAAATATCTTGCTAAATTTCATTGCAATTTTAATACCTAGAGAAGATAAATGTTAAGCTTAAAACAGATGACAAGTTCCCTCAAGATGTTATACAACATTTTTAGCTAGCTGTTCTTTACCAGTTTTATGTTTTGCACTGCCTTAATTGGTGCAAATTAGTGGCAGCGCTCCAGTAACTTATTGCTGGTAAAAAAATGAATCACTTGCAAAGTTCACAACAGGCTTTGGGTCTACTATAATGTATATAACATATATATAATAAAAACGTCACCAGGAATACATTAATGGCACATATATATTCCATCGATAAAATGGACCATTCTTATATTTGCTCATTTACCATACGGTCCAAAGGATTAAACATGTATTCCAGTGTTCTTGATTTAAAAATTAAGCTCAAGTAGTTGTACAATTCTAATTCAAACCGTTGTGGTTGTTCTTTGATATGAGAATGCTCTAAACCGCAACACAAAAACACAAACCCATCAATTTGGTTCATCTTCCTGTGTTATTTTAAAGCTTTAAGGTCGGTTCAAACATATGTCAACCAAATAATATCGTAGTTCATTCATTCCACAATGAACAAAAGAAGTTATCATCCAGAATATTTTTAGAACAGGTTTAAGCATGAGGAAATTGATAATCTTCGTATCTCTTCGACGACATTTGAGAAAATTATTTATTATGCAAGCAATAAGGAAAAGTATCGTTTGGCGAAAAGGGAGGCTAAGAAGGCAGTTAGTGATGCTCGTGCTAAAGCATATGAGGGGTTTTATAAGGAGTTAGGGACAAAGGCTGGTGAACAAAGGATTTATAAGATTGCAAGGAATAAAGAGAAGGAGTCGAGAGATTTGGATCAAGTAAGATGCATAAAAAATGAAGTTGACAAGGTTTTAGTTACTGAAGAAGATATTAAGAACAGATGGGAAGAGTATTTCTATAAGCTATTTAATGATGAATGCGAAGGTTCCCGTTGTGATTTGAAGGACTTGACAGTTAGCGAATGTGAGCTTAATAGGTCATTTTATCGTAGAATTAGAGTCTCGGAGGTTAGCGAAGCTCTTAAGAAAATGGAGAATGGTAAAGCCGTTGGACCGGATGGTATACCGATTGAAGTTTGGAAATGTTTAGGAGAAAAAGGTGTGTTGTGGTTATGTAAACTATTTAATGAGATTTTACGGTCGAAAAAGATGCCTGATGATTGGAGATTAAGTACATTAGTTCTTATTTACAAAATTAAAGGGGATATTCAGAATTGTGCAAATTATAGAGGGATTAAACTTATGAGTCACACAATGAAATTATGGGAAAAAGTGATTGAGCATAGATTGAGAATGGAGACTAGTATTTCTGAGAGACAATTTGGGTTCATGCCAGGAAGATCCACTACAGAGGCGATTTATTTACTAAGGGGGATGATGGAGAAGTATCGAAGTAGGAGAAGAGACTTACATATGGCTTTCATTGACTTAGAGAAGGCGTATGATCGGGTACCAAGAGATGTACTTTGGAATGCCTTGCAAAAGAAGAGGGTGAGTGTTGCCTACATTAAGGTAATACAAGATATGTACGATGGGGCATTGACTAGGGTTAGGACACCCGAAGGTGAGACAAATGAATTTCCTATAGAAATTGGCCTACATCAAGGATCAGCTTTAAGCCCGTATCTATTTAACTTAGTTATCGATGCTATAACCGAGAGTATCACAGAGGAGGTACCTAAGTGCATGCTATTTGCGGATGATATAGTACTTTTAATGGATTCAAGAGAAGAGATTAATACAAAATTGGAAATATGGAGAAATACGTTGGAGTCAAAGGGTTTTCGTTTAAGTAGGAATAAAACAGAATATATGCATAGCAATTTCACAAATAAACAACTTAGAGACGATTTGAAAGTTAGGCTAGGGAGGATATAATTCCTCAAGTGACAAAGTTTAAATATTTAGGATCAATTGTAAGACAAGATGGTGAGATTGATGACGATGTTAATCATAGAATTCAAGCTGGTTGGTGTAAGTGGAGGAAAGCCACTGGAGTTCTTTGTGATAGAAAAGTACCCAATAAAGTTATAGGAAAATTCTATCGTACTGCTATAAGGCCAGCAGTGTTATATGGTAGTGAATGTTGGACTATGAAGGGACAACATGAACGTAAAGTGGGGGTAGCCGAAATGAGGATGTTGAGATGGATGTGTGGTCATACAAGATTAGATAAGATTAGGAATGACCATATACGTGAACGAGTCGGAGTGGCTCCTATTAGTGAGAAAATGGTAGAGAATCGTTTGAGATGGTTTGGTCATGTTCAGAGAAGACCATTAGATGCGCCAGTAAGAAGAGTAGATCAAATAATCTGGAGTCCGATTAAAAGAGGGAGAGGGAGGCCAAGACGGACACGGCGAACTAATAGAGCAAGATCTATTGGTGAATAATATACCGAAATGTTTGATTACTAATAGAGCGGAATGGCGTCGTATGATCCATGTAGCCGACCCCACCTAGTGGGATAAGGCTTTGTTGTTGTTGTATTTATTATGCAAGCAAAAAAGGAAAATGATAATCTAACACACGAAACAACAAGATCTATGCCAAAATAGGGCAGCTAACAAATAACCCCTATATAGAAACCAACATTTGAGTGTTGAGATGATTCCATTACATCGACTACCAGGGTACAGTTGTAGAGTAGCATAAGGTATATGTCAATAGACGTGATCCTTTAAGAGATTTTCCATATACTATCTCTCAGATAGGAGATATATTTGATGAATCCAATTACTTATATCTATATAGGGTCATTTATTGGTGATCCCTGGTTTCTTAAGTTACTCAAATAAGTTGAGAAAACTGTAAAAATCATGCCCCATGAGAAAAGTAACTTCCAGCAGATATCAAAATTGAGCTACACAAGCTATTAATTTCGGACAAGATTTTCACTTACCAGTTTCGTCCGAGCACCTCCTCGGCGCGATATCCGGTGGCCTCCTCGAAGCCTCTGTTGACGTAGATCATCGGGAAGTCTGGCTCCAGAGCATCCGTGACCACCATCCCGCACGAGGAGGCGGACCGGAGCATGCGTTCGACGGCGAACGAGAACGCCCCGCCGCCATCGCCCAGCAGGAACCCCTCCTCCCTCTCTTCCTCCCCCTCCTCCTCGCCTCCGCTCGGCCCTTCCGAGTCGCTGTCCCACTCCATCTCCCTCGTTGACCCGTACGAAGATCCGGTCACCCCATCTCCGCCGCGCGCAGCAACGGCGAACGGCGGCGAGCGGCGGACAACGGCTCCGGTCGTGGTTGGGGAAATCGAAATCGCCGGGGGGAAGGATTCGATCTCGAGCTCGGAATCGCTCTAGGGTTCGTCGACTGACTCGAGGGTCGCCTTTTCTTGCGGAAGGTATCCAAATGGGGTAATGGGGTAATAGGAGTACTAGTCGAAGCGCAGGTGGGAGAAGAAGACGCTAACGAATGGTTGGAGTGGAGGATGGGTGGAATTTAGCGGTCACAAAACCGCCCTCGGCAGCCCGACCCGGCCGGATGCACCAAAAATTAGCGATCCCGTCGTATGAGCGCGCGTACGTGGTTCTGTGCTATGGTGAGGATCGGCCGTTGATCGGTCATTATTTTTGTCAGTCTACGGTGGATGATTGAGTTCGCATATTTTCTGTCTGCGGATCTGGTGGTGTGTGAGATAGGAAGAGTGGTTGGGTGAAGTAGTAAACGGGACGGAGTTTGATCAGGGCTCGGTTCTCATGGCCCCCCGACGTGTTCATGTGACGTGTCCGGTGTGATTTCACCGTTTTTGGCCGGGTGTAATATTCGCGTGCATAATTTTTACTGTGGTGTAATATCCGAGTGCATTAATGACTTACAAGAAGCCAAATGTAATTGAATTTAACGGAGTAGGTTATATCATAAGCGATTTTTATATTTGAGTCTATTCTTTATAATCTGTAAATATCGTTAGCTGAAAATTGTACCCTTGACTTGCAAAATTTTAGCTCGAGCCAAATATATATATATATATATATAACCGTTGTATCGTGATTCGACAGTTTACAAATAAGTATCATTAAAGATGTATACAAATAAATACTTATTTATGAATCGTCAAATCACGATTCAACGATGATCCATATATATGCGTCATATTTTTTCTCACACAATCCTTATCACTTTTTATTTAAGCTGCGAATTGATCGGGGGTTTTAATATAAGAAAATATTATATATATGAGATTAATGAAAGTGTAACCCCTCTTGGGTGAAACCTGGTGCAGCACCTTAATTTGAACCGTCCGATTTAGATCAAGGGTCAGATCATTTTATAATTTTTTATATATCTACTCTCACGCTCTCTCTCTCTCTTCTATGTGATCAACGGTAGTCGGTAGCAGGACGACGGTTGTCGACAATAGGACAACGGTTGTCGACAATAGGACGACGGCGGTCGGCGGCGGGATGGCGGGGGAAGAGAGGGGCGGCCACCGCGGACGGTAGGGGAAGAGATGGGCGACGCAGGGTGGGCGCGGATCGACAGGGAAGAGAGGGCGGGCGGCATGGATCAACGGGGAAGAAAGGAGGTTCAGCTTGACGATGGGGATGGATCTAAATCTACAAGAAGTAAAGATGTAAAGGACACTAACATATTCACATAAGTAGGCTTGAAATTAAAGGGAATACAAAACACCATCTGCCCGCACCTTTGTATTAACACCATTATCTATATGCTTCTTGAGCCCGTGTTTGATTTCTCTCTCAACTTGTAGAATCATCTTCCATGTTTATAAACTTGGATTCATTCGAGGGGTGTAATCATTCATACTTATTGAGTACCAATTTTGTCCAAGGAGTATCCTCCTCATTTAACACCCTAAGCACTTTTTTAGCTAGCAATGCAGTTTGTGTCTATTTCACATTTCTTATACCCAGCCCTCCACATTTTTTATGCATCTAAACCACATTCTAGCTAAGCAGGTGCATCCCCCTCCTTCCATCCTCTTTTGATCATAAAATGTCTCTCGATAATCTCTCCAATGATTCCAAGATCCCCCAAATATATGTGACCCCAAGTGTGTAATTAGGAAGCGAGCTAAAGACGAACTTAATCAACATTGTCTTACCTGCCATATTCAAACATTTCATTTCCCATCCTGAAAATTTTCTAGATATGTATTTATACGATATCAAAGTGCCCAAATAACTTGGGTGGAAGGTACTTCGTAGGATTAACTTCTTGATTTGTAAGAATAGGGTAAATTACACCAAATGCCCTCCAACTTTAATGTTTGCTCAGCGATATCCTCCAACTTCACTTTGTAATACAAATGTCATTCATCTTTTAACGTATTTCACCTAATGCCCTCTTTACTTGGGATAGACGATTTTCCGATTTTTCGTCGACGTGGGGCCTACGTGACCATCTCCTCTCTCCTCCATGCAAATAATCATCTGACGTGACATGCTCCGACCTGGCACATAAAATTACACCAATGCCCTCCAACTTTAAGGTTGGCTCAGCAATACCCTCCAATTTTACTTTGTAATACAAATGTGCTTTATCTTTTAACACGTTTCATCTGATGCCCTCTTTATATGAGACAGTCAATTTTTCAATTTTTTGCCGACGTGGCGTCCACGTGATCATCTCCTCTCTTATCCATGCAAATAGTCGTCCAACGTGACACCACATATTAAACCGTCTTACTTATCGTAAGTTGACTCACTCACTATTAAATTATTTTCTTATTTCCCTCTTTGTCATCGTTCGCGTGAAACCTCCTTCGCCGTTCACAATCCTTCGGCGATCACTCTCCTTTCTCGTTCGCCTCCTTCATCGTTCACCTTTTGCGTTCGTCGGCCGTCATCTTTGTCCAAATTGATGTAATTTTATGTGCATTTGATGAGCAAACTTTAAAGTTGAATGACATTTGATGTAATTTTATATTGCACGTAGGAGCATGTCATGTCGAACGACTATTTGCTTGAGGTGAGACGAGGTGGCCACATGGACGCCACATCAATGAAAAATCGAGAAACCGTCGCATCAGGTGAAACGTGTTAAAAGATAAAGAACATTTGTATTACAAAGTAAAGTTGGAGAGTATCGTTGAGTCAACCTTAAAGTTGAAGGGCATTGGTGTAATTTTATGTGCCACGTCGGAGCATGTCACGTCAGATGACTATTTGCGTGGAGGAGAGAGAAGATGGTCACGTGGACGTCACGTCAACGAAAAACTGAAAAATCGGCTATCCCAGATAAAAAGGGCATCGGGTAAAACGCTTAAAAGATGAAGGACGTTTGTGTTACAAAATAAAGTTTGACTTAAAGTTGAAAGGCATTTGGTGTAATTTACCCTGTAAAAATACTATATATCTTTATTATCCTTTTAATTTTTTCTGCAATTCTTTACATTGGCGGCCCCCATAAAAAGGGTGCCAATGGTACAAGGAATCATAGATATAGAAGATAGTACTTGGGTTATAAGTATAAAAAATATATGGAGACAAGGGATGGCCTTGTGTGATACCTTTATGAGTCATAAACAAGTCAAAGTGGTATTCATTCACAATAGATGAGAATCTAGACGATTTTACACGACATTCGCCACCCAATGAAAATGGGGGAAATTTCATAATAGTTAGCACCTTATGTATAGAATTCCAGGCCACTTCGTCATATCCCCAGGCCAATATAGTTATAATTGATTGCATTTTTTTATATTTAAGAGACAATGGCTTTTTTCCAGGCTTTAATAAGAGGATTTCATCGTGATCTCATTTTGAATTTAATTTGCCAACAAGTTGAATCATGTTTGTGCACATAGTATTGGGAATAAGATATTTTATAACTATAATTGGAAAAACAAACATTTTACTTATATTTTTTCACATCCATCGTATTACACACTTCCCCTTTTTCATGATACCAGGAAAAATGTAGTTTAACATGAAAAATAGGGCGTTCTCCTATGTTTAATTTTTTTTCCCCATTACAAGGGAGGATCATAAACATAATATAAAGAAATATATGTTAAAACAAAAATAAATACGAAACTGTATTGGTAAAATAAAGAAATTAACACACCAATTGAGAAATGTGACATTATATTATTTTTTTGTGCAACTCGCATCACCATCACCATCATCATCATCATCATCATCATCATTATTATTATTATTATTATTAATGCGTGAAAAGAAAACAGGATTGTCTGATTCCATAATTTATCAAATGTGTTTGACAGTGAGGTCAGAGGTGCCACGTGAGCGCAGTTAAAGCTCACACGAATTGAGCTTTTGGGGGCAAAAATATCTGCAGGCTGCTCAGAGTGCCCCGTCCGTATATAGTAAGATGCCATAACGACTTTTGTCCACTGGCCGAAGTGCCACAAAGGGGCAAGGGCGACCTATCTTTTGCGGCTAGGGTCTAATCATCCTCACGCTCCCAAACCAACACTGTCATAATTGATCATTAATATTATGTCAGAGCTAATAATTTCGAAATTAATATTTAATTATGAAAAACTCAAATCAGGTTGATCCAGTAAATCAGATCAAACCCAATTTTTATTTTTTTAAGAAATAATTAATATGAAATTACTTTATTAGGGGCTATGGAAATTCGAAGTTATCAAAAGTGAGTTTGCAATGAAATTCAAAATTTCTGAAAGATATTAGTTTCATTTTACTTATTTTTTAAGAAAAAAAGTAAAAGGAGAGATATTAGTTGGAAGAAATGAATAAAAATGAAAATATATTGTTAACAGTATAAGAACATAAAAGAGATAAAGATGGAAGGAGAAAAAAATATATAATTATGATTTTAGATTGAAAACAAATTTAGACGATTCTATTAGTGATAATATATAACAAAAAGTACTATTTAAACTAACATCTAGTAACAAATAATAATTAATAAATCGATTTAATCATATTTATATTAATTTCTATATTATATTATTCTCAAATAATTATAAATAATATTATCATATAAAAATCTAATTGAACCCACTAAAATCCGATTAAACCGGTATAATCTTGACTGGGTTGACTTGTCATTCTAATATAAATAATAATTAAAATAATTCAAAGAAAAATCATCAAAATATTCAAACTATATTGTAGATTTTAACCACATATTATTATAAATAAAAAATTAATACAATTAAAACTTTAAACCTTATTACGTCCGGTTGAGACCAAGGGATCCATAATTTCTGTAGAAAACAAACTTGTCAGGGGTAAAGAAAACAGATAAATCATAGAAGCTTAATATTTTATACAACAGAACGAGGGCTGAATAATGGATGACTTATGATAATTAAGCAAACAAGCGGTGGATCAGAAGCAAGTCCCATATCAGAGAGAAATATGCAATATAAGTTGATTTTCCACTTTGATCAGTCTATCCCTGCATTGGATGCATAATTGCATACACATTAATCCCAGACGCATCAAAAATGACTTCGTGCTAGATGAAAGATCAATAAAACTGTAAAGAAAAACTCCCCCAAGTTCAATTCAGTTCCAACCTTCAAATGCGTATAGTTCAATACTTTACAGGCCAAACAAGACAAGAAACAAATTAAAATAATAACATGAAATTGAAAGAAGCTATTGCGCCTCTTTTATCATGAAAAAAAACGAATATTTTTATATCATGCATTCATTGGGTTCATACCATATGTTTCTAAAAAGTTTTTTTATTCAAGTTGTAGATTTGTTGCAACTTTTCAGCTATCTTCAATGGCAGTGGAAGAAACTAATAATTCATACTCGTTTCACAGGAGAACATACCATTATAACGTGCTCCTTCAAATATAATCATAAATACCTACATCAATGATAGCATATTGGGAGGAAAATTTTAATGCACCTCGGTTCTAGGAAAAACATATTACAACAGTATAAGTCAACACAAAGTAGAAATGCATAGACAAATTATAAAAAAAGGGCCAATTTTACTGAACACTTAGATGATACCATAAGCACATTGGGTAATTATAAAAGTTCAATGCCATATTTGCAACAATGCAAGTGAAGAAAAGGTTGACATGCATAGGCAAATTGTCAAAAAAAAAAACAATAGCCTAAATGTACTACACTTTACATAACACCGTATGCACAATGGGGAATTATAAAGTCCGGAACAAGTATATCGGGCCAGTCCAGATTCATATTGCCATCTCATTATTTTTATTTATTTTTTATTTTTGAAACAATGCCATCTCATTCTTAACTCCCTTGGTACCAGCATTGAGACACACAATTGGCCTGAAGTAAGACTGCTGCCCAATTTTATGCCAAGAAATAAAATGTCTACTATGCTCCCATGACAAAGCAAAGAGTTAATGGGGCATTAAGACAGCATATAGATAAAAACCAAAACTACAGGAAAGGATGACTAAAGAAGAAACAACAAACGAAAGAACACATCTGTACAGTCAGTTCTCTCCTCTCATTACAACAAGAATTAGATGAAATGAAAGTAAAGAGGCAAAATGCAGAAGTTGCCTAGTTCATTATGAATTGGTAGTAACATCAAACACATGATGCACAAAGTATGAGCTTTGCCCCACAATGGATGAGAAATTCAATCTAAACAGGCTAGACTTAATATCTAATCAGGACCACCTTTTGTTCCAACATTATGTAACCATAAGCAAACATGATAGAAGAATTCATGCGGGTCCACATTTAAAAGACATTGTAACACTTACTCGACTAATTCAATGAACTCGCCAATGAAAGTTCATGCAACTCGCTTAACATCCATTCTTCTCCTGTTTGGCCCCCAAGTACTATCGCCCGTGTGCCTCCTACAACACATGTACTATGGCCCCATGCAAATCGAGGTGGACGACCAGGCACATTCAGTATTCTCCAAGTTGGTTTTTCTTCTGTGGGATCCAGCAGATAAAGCTGGGAAGCTGAATGAAGGCCGGCAACAGATCCACCAAATATTAAGATTCTGCCTCCCGGAAGACTAACAGCAACATGATCAAGGCGTGGTGGTGGTCCAATTCCAGCAGGATTCCCAGCACCAGGCATTCCACTCCCTGTAATACATCTCCAGCAAGGCTCCTCTTCACTGAGATCCATGGTGAACACATCACTAGACCTTAACCGAAGAGGACCACTCTTAGCAAGACCACCAAACATCAAGATTTTGCGGCCATCATACACTGAAAGTGAGTGGCCAAACCTAGACGGTGGTGTCCATGAAGCTGGTATCTCTCTCCACACAGGCTTCTCCATTGTGACATCCAACAGATAAGTGTCGCTCAAGAGAACACCTGAGTCGGCACATCCTCCAGAAACCACTAGCTTCGTGCCATCAAGAGTGCAAGAACTGTGCCATGACCTGGGCAAGGGAGGTGCAAGTCCAGAGATCTCACGCCATGCTGGATGCTGAGCATCTAAGTCCAGTATGAAGACGTCATTCAGCAGACCCTGCCTACCACAGCCACCAAAAACAACCAACCAGGACCCGTTTAAGCAAGAAAGCGTATGACCCCATCTGCCAGGAGGAGCTGAAGCCACATTAACATGCCTCCACTCAGGATTACTAGAATTCAGATCTAAGACAAAGGTATCATTCATTGGTTGCATATTAACACCTTCTCCGCCAAAAAGAACAACACGGTTCCCAACTGCACAGGCACTAAAATTGCAACGAGATGGCTCCACTGCACCTCCGACTGTCAATTTCCTCCAAGCAACTGCCTCAAGGGTGGTTAATTCCCTAGCAAGTCTACCCCATCCAAGTTTTTTAGCTCCAGGCACGGTCTCTAATGCACGTGTAGTTTCTCGGCCCCATGCGTTTTGACATACCATTCTCCAAAGATCCTCATTCTTTGAAAGACAATAAAATCTCTTGCATACAGAGCCCACTGATGCAATATCTCTTGGAGACAATCTTGAAAGTATTTTCTGACATATCACTTCATCACTCAGTTGCAACATGCAACAAAATTCTCGACAGATATGTCCATGTGCAGCTGGAATGGGTCGGTATGTGATCTCAGCCATAAAACGATCAGAAGGTTTTGCAGAATCCTTCACCAGAGAAGTAAACAGAGGTCCTACATCGATATTTGTGTGATTAAAGAACTGAATGCCCATAACATGGGTTATGGTATCATCATCTCCGTATATTGGTGTCAGTTGAAGCCTGTTCATCATTGGCGAACCATCCTTTCTGAAATTTAATAAATCACCTTGGAACTCATTGCCCTCCTCAAGACAACTCCGTATCTCAGCAATTACAGTGGCATCCACTAATGGATGTCTCCTTTGAGCAAATGGTCCTCTGCACTGTAAGAATCGACTGAAAGAAAATGTAAAAGAAGAATGAATACACAGCACACAGTTACTTTGACAGCAGTAATACAAATGTGCATTCTCAAATTACTATACATGAGAAACTTAAACGTGCATGGATCATAAATGTAAAGCTTAACTATGATGCATATATCATAAATATAAAAAATCTAAAATTGCTAAAAGTGCAATACAGAAAATAAGTTGCACAGTATGTTTAATCAATTATTGCCGTCATCGAGATGCAAGTCAACAAGAAAGTACATATATTGCCCTCAAAGGAATACTATTAAATTAAAATGAATTATATAAAACAATGAAAGTCTAACTACTTCTAACTCACATGATTATGTTTTTTTAGGGGAACTAACTCACATGATTATCAACAACAACAACAAATCCTTATCCCACTAGGTGGGGTCGGCTACATGGATCATACGACACCTTCGTTGATCCATGTTCATAAGATTCGACAGGATTTTATGCTGGCTGTCGGGGCCTAACACAACCCTCCTCCTTTATCCGGGCTTGGGACCGGCTATAAAATATAGGCGGAGTTAAGGATAAACTAGCAATCATACATATGAAATGGAAAGTAAAAGTAAACAACAGATAAAGAAAAAACAAATAACAGATAATAGTAGACTCTCAAAAGTACCTATTCTGCATTAAGCTCAGGGCTAAACTTTCCCTTGGAGTTGTAGTTTTCACTGATAACAAGCTTGAAGGAATACTCGGGAAGCGGTAGACAGTCTTTAAGGATTTCAAACTTAATCTGAGCAGGAAAACCACTTAAAAAACCCTATACAAGGTGAGAAAAATAAAGTAGAGTTTTCCCCTGTTATCTCACAAGGATCAAAAGTTTGACATAAAGTAGAGTTTTCCCCTGTTATCTTCTCTAGAGTGGTATCAAGTGTACCAACATTCAGTGAGAAAAATAAACAACCAAAACCGAATGTTATCAGCTCATCCTGGGAGCGTTTTATGTGAAGATTATAAAGTTCCACACTAAAAACAACTCTTTATGCAAAGAAGAATCATTTTAAATAAAAGCAAAAAACTTAGAGCAAAAAGACAAGGAGGAATAAGAAATTGACGAGAAATACATGTGTAGACAAGGAAGAACTGCAGCATCTAAGTAAAGCCATAGGAAAATTAAGTCATAGCTCACCAAATGGAATCAACTTATAGCCCAGACAACAGAGACTTATGTAAAAAAGAAAAAAAAAAACACTAGTCAAACATCTCTGCCCACTAAGACCTTCTTCTTTCTTTTAGCCTTATGTTGGACCGAAGTAAAAGACTATTCTGAAGCATACAATACAATGGCTTAGAGGATGCATAACCAAAAAAACTATGTTTTTCCTTCTAAAGGATCTGAAAAAAAAAATCTGTAGCAAGAAAGAACGGCACAAAATGTTTCTCTGGCATGGTGTGATCTAGATCTAGAAGGTTGAATCCAAATCTTGGAAGCTAACAGCCTATTTAAAGATTCCAAATGTAGGTCTCATGTGTGCTTTATCTGAGGCCTCAAACTTTTCAATCATTCACTCATCTAGGATGAAGCATCCACCCTTTCAGTCTAGAATCCCTAGATGTCATCTATATTCTCCCTAGTATTAAACATACACAGTGTCTATCCAGAAATGAACTTGCCAAATAATTAAAGAAACATCTAAGAGGGATCAAGACTTTCTGGGTTAAAGATCAAAAGTCTGCTTTCCACATCTGATATCTGAATCACATAATGTTTGGGTAGTGTCCCATCAGAGTGTCTATCAGCATTGACATTTTAATTGTGCACTCCTATTCCAGCATAAAAGATCAAATGCAACCTCACAAAATTAAAATCATTAAACATTGTCACTGAGTATTGTTATGCAAGTTTGAAAAGGAAAAGAGAAAGAAACATAAACATCAATCATACATTCTGAGTTCCCAGCAACCATTACTTATGGTGCTACCAAAATCATACGGACAAACAATTACAGGAAAAGAGAGATGATGTTTACTGCAACAATCAAAAGAGAAAAAAGTAAAGGAGGCATCAACATTACAGGAAAAAAATGGGTGAGACGTCTTTTTTGACAAGGACGCGATAGGGTCACTTACTGGCCCAGAAGATCAGTGGAGATAAGCAGAGATCCTACCAATTTTGTTTTACCAGAGAGTGTCACACAACTGGAAGTTCCTATACATTATGAAGCCAAGCCCTAATCTCTTCTCCCTTTGCCACCCTAGTTGTCTGCCGCCACACTAGCCTTACTGTCACTGCCGCCTCTCTATCTCTCTCAACACATACATGCAGCTCCCTGTTAGTTAGCAGGGAGAGCAAAGGCCTCCCAGTCTGCTAGCAGAGGGAGGCAAGTGCCCCCCTAGAGCACACAAATGTCCAACTTTCTTGCACAACCATTCTAACAAGCTCTATTTCTTTTGCGGTATTTTTTTTGTTTACTTGGTGGTTCCGAGAAAGTGTTACATTATTTCTGTATTTAATTCATAATTAGTAATGTGTTCTTTTAGGAATATGCAACTGTTATTTTTATAACTATCATGACTTATGTCAATTGGACACTGAATTTTGTTCTTTATATATTGTAGGTCGATAAACTCCGCCTATATTTTATAGCCGGTCCCAAGCCCGGATAAAGGAGGAGGGTTGTGTTAGGCCCCGACAGCCAGCATAAAATCCTGTCGAATCTTATGAACATGGATCAACGAATATACTAATAGAGCGGAATGGCGTCGTATGATCCATGTAGCCGACCCCACCTAGTGGGATAAGGCTTTGTTGTTGTTGTTGATATATTGTAGGTCGATACATTTTCTTACCAAATATAAATATGTTTTGAATAAAAATCTGAATCGGCCATTCTGTTTTGTTTTATACCCTCACGATTATGTGTCTTCTCGATCCTTCCACGTATCACCATTTTGCAAGTTTGACAACATTAGATAGCATGTGCATATAAGGAAATCATTCAAGAAATTCAAAACCATGAAAGACCAACATCATAAAATTACAGGTCAACACCAAAACAAGAAACAAAGAATATGAAAAGTGATATTCAAAGATATTGAAGACACAACTCAACGATTCCAAAATGTTTAACGTCTCATCCGATTTATCTTGTTATGGCTAAAACTGCATCACTAGGGGAACATATATTCTGTAGATAAAATGGGCCATGCTAATATTTGCTAAAAAAAATATCTCATTTACCATATAGCCCAAAGGTTTAAACATGTACTACGGTGCTCTCACTTTGTTGTATCTCTAATTCTAGCCATAGTGGTTGTTCTTTGATATGGGAATGCTCTAAAGCCAAAACACAAACAAAGCAGGCATGCATCAATTTGTATCATCTTCTTGTGTTAGTTTAAAGTTTAAGGTCGGTTCCAACATCTGCGAATAATATCCTAGTGAATTAATTCCACAATGAAGAGAAAAAGTTATCATCCAGAATATTTTTGAATGACTCGTATAGAACAGGTTTAAGCATGACGCAATTGATATCTTCGGTAGCCAAAACAAGGCTCAGTGTTGACACTCTCCAAAACAACATTTGAGAAAATTATTTATTATGCAAGAAAAAAAAGTTAAGGATATCTAACACACGAAACAACAATATCCATATCAAAACGAGGCAGCTAACAAAGAACCCATATACAGAAACCAACATTTGAACGTTGAGATGATGCCACGGCATTGGCCATCAGGGTACAGTTTTAGAGTAGCATAAGATATACGTCAATAGAAGTTATGAGATTTTACATATACTATCTCTCTGATAGTAGATATATTTGACAAATCCAATTACTTTTGCCAATATAGGTTCATTTGTTGGTGATTCCTAGTTTCTTAAGTCAGCAAACTCCAAACTGTAAATATAGACCAATGGTCGAATTCAAATAAGTTAAAAAAAAATGTAAAAATTATACCTCATGAGAAAAAGTAACTGCCAACAGATATCATTATTGAGCTACACAAGCTATGATTTCCCACAAGATTTTCACTTACCAGTTTCGTCCGAGCACCTCCTCTGCGCGATACCCGGTGGCCTCCTCAAAGCCTCTGTTGACGTAGATGATCGGGAAGTCCGGTTCCAGCGCATCCGTAACTACCATCCCGCACGAAGAGGCGGACCGGAGCATGCGTTCGATGGCGAACGAGAACGCCCCGCCGCCATCGCCCAGCAGGAATCCCCCCTCCTCTTCCTCCTCCTCCCCCTCGCCTCCGCTCGGCCCTTCCGAGTCGCTGTCCCACTCCATCTCCCTCGCCGACCCGTACGAAGATCCGATCACCCCATCTCCGCCGCGCGCAGCAACGGCGAACGGTGGCGAGAGGCGGACAACGGCGCCGGTCGTGGTTGGGGAAATCGAAATCGCCGGGGGGAAGGATTCGATCTCGAGCTCGGAATCGCTCTAGGGTTCGTCGACTGCCTCGAGGGTTAGTTTTTTTCTTACAGAAGGTATCCAAATGGGGCAAGAGTAGTACCCGTCGCGTGATGAGTCGAAGCGCAAGGGGAAGCAGAAGGCGCTAACGAATGGATGGAGTGGAGGATCAAGGATGGGTGGAATTTAGCGGTCACAAAACCGCCCTCGAGAACCCGACCCGGCGGGATGCACCAAAAATTAGCGATCCCGTCATATGAGTGCGCATACGTGGTTCCGTGCTACGGTGAGGATCCGCCGTTGATCTGTTATATTTTTGTCGGTCGGCGGATGAGTGATTTCGCATATTTCCTGTGTGCGGACCCACTGGTGTGGAGATAGAATGAGTCGTTGGGTGTAGTAGTAAACGGGACGGCGTTTGATTAGGACTCGGTCCCTGCGGCCCCCGACGTGTCCGTGTGGACTGTGGACGGGGGCGTAAGTAATGACTTACGGAAAGCCAAGTGTAACTATAAGTTAACGGAGTCGAAAATTGTGCTCGACAACTCAAATTAAAAGTTTTTTTATATATATGAACAGACGATAGAAATTGATAAATCATCTGAATTTGAATCATCAAAGAATTTACGGCTAGAAATTTAAAGTATTTTTAATAAAAAAAATTAGAAAAACCGTCCATTATACATTCTTATATTAGTATTACTACTCAATTTGTCATACGTTTTCTCATGGTTCCCTTTATGTTTGCAATGTATCCAATATAGTTTTAACTCGTTTGCATAAGATAAAGGCTTCAATATGAGGATTTCGTCGTACCTCTCCTTTTGAATTTAACTTGCCAGCTAATCGAAACATGTTAATAGTTTGTGCACGTAGTATTGAAAATAAGATATTTTATAACTATATTTGGGAAAACAAACATTTTGTTTAGATTTTTTATATATCCATCGTATTAAACGCTTTCTGTTTTCATGATAGTGGGAAAAACAGTTTAACATGAAAAAAAATTTCTCTTCCCATATTATTAATTGGTTTCCATTATAAAGGAGGATCATAAACATAATATAAAGAAATATATGACAAAACAAAAAAAAAACGAAACTCTATTGGTAAAATAAATTAATTAATACATCAATTGAAAAATGTGAAGTTATATTTTTTTTCCTTCAATTTTGATAGTTGTTCATCTTGCGTTATTTTTTTCTACGTAGAAAAAAAATAGTATCTTTTTTTGTGAATAACTGGCGTATTAAACTGAGTGACCAAATCGATCGTTGTACAAAATCTTATGCATACCCCGCGGGAGGTTTACATCCCAAAAGATATTATTAGAGGTGGATTTGACCAATTTTACAATATAATCTGCGACCTGATTATATGTCCTAGGATAATGTATACATTTTGTATGCTAAAAAAGTGACAAAAATGATGAATTTCCTTCATCGCTTAGGAGAGCACCATAAGCCTCAGCTTAAAGAACAGTTGTGACCTAATAATTAGATATACATGTAGAGACGAAGGAAATTCAATGTATATTATTTATCAATGTGCTTGATAGTTCACATGAGCGCAATTAGCTCACACATATTGAACTCTTGGGCAAAAATCTGGGCACATTGCTCAAAGCGGCTCGTGCATATATGGTAAGATGCTATAACGACTTTTTGTCCACTTGCGAGTCACGTATCTTTGCGACAGGTTGAGGTCTGACAACGAGGGCGCTCCCAAACTAACATTGGCCTCGTTTGGATTCGAGTTTTGCGATCGAAAAATATATTATTCCGTGAAATATTACAAAAGGATATTAATGAGGGTAGTTTGGTTCACTGATAAATATTGAAATAATTTGATATTCTTTAAAATATAATCAAACACGATATATATAAGGATAAATTGATAAAAATTGATTTTCGACAAAAAAAATGCCTACGATCTTACTTTTTACTCATCCAAATACGATGGTGAAATATCACATAATCTTTTGTTATCCTTTCGAATAAACTTAATCGCTGAAATATATATTCCTATGAACCCTATTCACGATTCAAATGGCACCAGATTGTTACAATTGATTAATAAAATTATATCACAAAGTCTAGAGAAATTAATAGTTTCAAATAGGTGTCCTTAAGACCACTTTTTATATTGTAATGCCACTCCTTTAGAGGCACCCTTTATATTTATTAAATGTTACTTTATGATGTTGATAACCGCATAAGTAATTTGCTTTACAATGTCGTTAGGACTAATTCTTTTCCATGATATTCAAACTGCATAAGTAATTTATTGTTAATTGTTATAGTTTCAAAATAATTTAATAATTAATAGTATTTGTTGTTTATCTGGACAAATCTTTATGGAAATTGTTTTAGAGTTAATGATAAGTTGTAGATATATTTTATATGTAACCAAAATGTAAATGGTTCCTAAATGAAATTAAAATAAGTCATTTAATAAACTATTGTTTGATAAATTTGTATCCGATGTTGAATCTAAACTTTTTAAAACAATCTCATCGAATAATGAATATAATAGAATTATTAAATATCATTATTTTTAAATACACAACAATGAATCAAATAAAAAAGTCTTAATTGTCTCAAATAGAAAAATTATATTGAGACTCGTATGTTTATTTACGATATTGGAAGTCAGATTTTCCTAATGATACAAAATATATATAGAACTAGTTTTTAGCCAAATAAAATATATAATATTATTAATCAAATATAATTTAAAGAAAAAAAAACTATTCTCAAGGGATCGACTTGTTATGGTGTTTCATCTTCTCTTATAGCCTTTCTACTCTAATAAAGTAATAAATATAATAATTTATAAAGGATTAGATTATGATATTGGATAATAAAAGGTATAATCAGGGGCGGACCTAGGACCCGAAGTACAATTGGTGCAAATTATAATTATTTTAATACTTTATAATAATATAACAAAACTAAATATAAGTAATTAAAAGTGACTAAATAAGTGGTTACAAGTCATATAAATAAAAAAATCTAAAATAACTAATTATTATTCTTTCAATCTAGCTAATTATATCATCGAAAATGAAATATAGCCATTTGGTTCCATGTACTTGTAAATTATTATTTCAATAAAATAGCTAACAATGATGTAAGATCATTTTAAAATTGTTTACAGTGATTTATTTTAAAAGTTAATCAAATAACATAAAGAAGAAGTATTTTTTATATACATGATTATGTTGGAAAATAATAAAATTGATTATGCAAAGATATTTTTATAAAAAATTTAAGGAAATCTAGGTGGATTCAAAATTTTAACTTATAGTTAATTAATATTAGCATATTGTATAACTATTTAAATACCTAATAATATACATAACCTAAAAATTATGGGGTCAATTGAACCCATACTTGACCATGTAGGTCCGACCATGCGGTATAATAGTCTGAATGTGTGGCAATAATATATGAGGCGTGACATCAAGGGAACCTTTAAAATTGATAATTAGTTTGATGCTAATAACATCAAGATAATTTGAAACATTATTGATATAATTAATCAATAGTTTAAATTAATATTAAAATAAATTATCACTGTAATTTTTCCATGAAAGGGTATAAAGAAAGACTAGGCGGACATATAAATTAAAAACTATTTATTCCAAAAAAGAAAGAACAGCAGACAATGAGATCAAAATAATGAATGAGAAATCGAGTTCGGGTTCGAATTCCATAGAATTAGATTTTTACGAATATAATATCCAAACCCTTATTTATTACCTCATCAGAACTTTTATTTTTTATTTTTATATTTTTAAATATAAAAATATATTGTATTATTCAGAAATCCCATTGATTACTCCTTTCTTCTTGCTTCGTCCGCGTAAGAGTTAATATTAGGGAAGAATGGTAGAGATTATGAATCAATCAATAAATACATTCAATTCTTCAAAAACATTATTAAGAACTGGTAATAAGCACAAAACCATCCATTCTGGTTCTACATTTGTTCGAATAAAATGTTCTCATAGTAGCGGCGAGCGAAATGGGAGCAGCCTAAACCGTGAAAACGGGGGCCCTCTTTACCATTATGTACAAATAGATTTCTATATTTTGGACCTTAGCTCCATGGAATCACCACTTAGCGGGGTTACTAGGACTTGGGTCTCTTTCTTGGGCAGGACACCAAATTCATGTATCTTTACCGATGAGTCGATCCGCCTGCACTTCTTGCTTTTACTGCTATATCGGGAGTATGGTATCTAATAGGGATAGATTCGAATATAGTATAGAATTAGAATAGAACTAATAAAGCTAATAAAAAATCTTCTTTTTATAAAGCAAATCGACTTCGATTCTTGAATGATCTAAATCACTTCTGATTCTATTGTAACAAAAGATTCCCCTAAGCTGCGCCCAGCCACGTCTTTACCCCTATCCCATTTTTTGCGAGAAACCTAGGGAGTGATAAACGGCTTGATTGGGATGTCCTCAGTTCTGACATGTGTTTTGGGAAAAGTAACATGAAATTCTGAAATTTTAGGTGTATTTAAATTACAAGTAATATCATATTGCAATGTTTGACAAATAAATATAATATAAATAATAATTAAAATATCAAGAAAAACATCCAAATACTAAAAAAATATTGTATATTTTAGTCAAATATTATTATAAATAAATAAAGAAA
The DNA here is from genome assembly GCA_030549335.1 of Pontederia crassipes. NCBI lineage: Eukaryota > Viridiplantae > Streptophyta > Magnoliopsida > Commelinales > Pontederiaceae > Pontederia > Pontederia crassipes. The sequence continues at coordinate 2,808,419 of CM060185.1, read as the reverse complement.
TAAATAAAATGAATATAAAAAAATAACATAAAAAATTCATGAGAATGATTCAAAAAATAAAGTTGAATGATAATATTTATTAATAAAATTTCAAAAAATTAAATGGATATTTTTTCAAAGTGCATTTCACACTATTATAATATGAAACAAATACTTATGTCTGCTCTAAATTATCAATGAAATTTGTGACGAATATATGCTTTGTAAGTTGCCTTCTTAATTTGTGACGAAAAAAAAATGAAATTTATGCATCTAATCCATTGACAATTAATAAACACAATATAAAAGTTAATCTTATTCATCCACAAAATATTTTATATTTATGATATAAGTCTAGATATCAAATTTTTAAAAAGGTGGATTGATGTTAACATTTTTTTAAAGAATAGCTAGAGTCAAACTTTAACAAACTTAATTATAAGTATAATAGAAAAGAAATTCTTATAATATGTATGTCATGTTTCTTAGATTCACGTACATAGATTAAATTAAAATTTAAAAGAAATATTTGATAATTTGTATCGAACTAGAATATATTTTACGAGACTCGTATTTAATACCTAGGACAATGAAATAATTTATCCTATTTTCCAATTCATAGCTTTTTCCTTTCACAAGTGATTCTTCCATTAGGACTGACGATGATTTCCCCTCACATCAATTTCACTAATTGAGTAAGATATACAAGTTTTACTATGCACTTTATTTTTAATTTACTTCACTTTTCAAAAGGCAAATAATTTATGTTTTGCCTACCTACCACTTACACATATATCCACATATATATTTCTCTCCATTAAAAGGCATCTGGCATATCCAAGATTATGACATCAAATATTAATATTATTAGTGACATTACTCAAACAAATATGCAATGGAATATAGAGGCGCATGTGATGAGATTGTAGGGGATCCCTAAACGAAAAAAAATCGAGCAACATATATTAACTCGAGATGATTTTACAAGATGAAAAATAAATTACTGATACTTTTTATTTGTATTATGTTTTATATTATTCTTGTAATATTATATTCTTATTTTTTCATTAGCCTACGTAAAAAGTCTTCCATATAATACATGTAAAACTACAATTATATATATATATATATATATATTGCCTCTATATTTATATAATTACTTGTAATCTTATTTGATTACAGTATCTATTGAAATTTTTTTATGATGTACTAATATTGCCGTATTGGGTACAAAGTCAACTACATAGTACATGCGCAAAATATAATTAGCTATTAGTATGTCTTGCCCTTTCAATTTTATATTTTATAATTAAGTACAAACATGTTTGTCATTGGAGTATTATTTAATTGAAGAGGCATTAACATTTTAAAATGATCATCAATAATATTTTCTGAGTATATATATGTAACCATGTGCTTCATATAGTTTTACATTTTTATTATGACATTGAAGTTGTTTTACTTTGCTTATAGTAAGTAGTAACTTTTGGATGATCACATTACATATGTTAAGTGAACAAATATTGTTTTAATTTGCTAAAAGTCTATTGTCACTTTTGGATAACCACATGATATATTTAAGTGAATATATGAATATTAACTGACTTGAAATAAACATTTGTAGTGGATTAATAATTCAATATAGGATAATAATATATTGTGTTTGGCTTTAGTGCTTTTCTTCCATAAATAAAGATGACAAAGCATGCAGTATTATAATCATAGCTAAAAAACCTCCAATGTCATTACTCATGATTGAAAGATGAGTTAAAATCTATATGTAGATGCTACTTTTTATTTTTATTTATTCTCATTTTACAAGAGGCCTATTTAAGCAACAATTGGAAATTTTTTAATTCGTTCATTCAAAGCAAAAATAAGAATGAACTATACTTATTTCAAAATGAAGACCTTTATGGTAGGATCAAACAATAGTTATTTCAAAATTTCTAAATACGAATTTAAATTAATTTTTACTCAAAGGACAACTACTATTAAAACACATGATTTAACATTTTGAATGAATATATTTTTATTTATGTCCTTATATGGAGGTGATCAATCAAGTCGACATCAATGAGAATGAATTATTTGATGAGAAATTATTATTATAATATTTCATATTTGAGCTTTTTGTTTTATGATAATTATTGAACTTTCTAAATAATTTATTAAATTGTAGATGTCATTGGAGAAATTGTATGTGAGAGTGATATGTCAGAGTGATGTTCAAGAGCACAACACGAATAATTAGATTAATGTTTCCATGAATTTAGAACTTCAATATCAAGAGTGAGTGTTAACTATGATCAAATGACTCATCACGTTATTTTTATTATCTTTTGATTTTCTTACATTGAATTATATAAACATGATGAATATGATCTCTGCTACTTTTGAGAAGAATTTGTGAACCATATTCTATCTCACCTCAATACATCATCTAATAAACTCGTTATAGTTAATTATGCGTAAAGGCGAAAAGTTCATGTGCTTGCAAATGTCGACATTGAAATATATACATGTTAATATAGAGTGCAAATTTTTCACAAATAGATTGTCGGTTTCCTAGTTGACTATGTTGGTGCGCTTCGTAAAAGTTTGATTTATTATATGAATTAATAGTTTCAATTCTTTTAACAATGAGTTAATGCATATTACATAATGTGAATAGACATTATTATATTAATTAATATTTTTAATTCTTTCAACGATGAGTGAATGCATATTGCTTAATATGAATAGAATTGTCTCTAAGAGCATCAATCAAATTTCCATTTCATATAACTATTTTGTATGTGTTATCTTTCGGAATAATTGAAGTTAGACTTATCAAATAATTGGTTCTGTGCCTCCAAGTATTTTTTCTTTTGCAAAAAAATTCAATATTTTTTAAGCGATATTATAAATGCATTTTTTTAGAAAGAGAATTTTTAGATTGTCATAATCATGATTGATTTAGGTCTTAAAAAATATTTAAAACTAATCAAATTACTTCTTTTGAATATTTATTTCATTGAAATAGATAATAGTCAACTCCTTTTGGTTGGAAGGGACAGAGCTCTACATTATAGCTGAAGACAAGAGAGTGTGTCCACAGATTTTTTTCTCAAGCTAAAAATAAATTATGCTGTCATATTTTTAACTACATTAACATAATTTATAACAACCATGCATTCCACGGATTCTTAGACTAGTTAAAATTAATATGAATTCATTCAATTTTATAATTAAATATATGATATAGTACTATAATGATCAAATTAGAGTTAAAAATAATAAACTATATAAAAAATATTATATAAATAATAAAAATTGATGGCTTATGAATTAATTATAGAAATAAAAATTTATGAATAAAAATGGCTCCACAGTTCCTTATTATTTTTTTCGGATGAAATTTTAATTTTAATGAGTTGATTTTATTATATTAAAAAATCGTTAAATGATATTTGATTTTCGATTATTTTTTTAAAAATCGGATATGTTTATCGAGTTCTTACACCAGATTCCCTGATTTACATAATACAACAAGCCGACAAATTAATCCATGCATCGTTGCGAGACAGGGGGAAAAAAAAACTTTGTCCACTTACGCATCCTTTTTCCACGTCATTTCGCCCGTTTCCTCTGTCACGCGATGTGTCCAACGTTGCTGCCCAATGTCATGACCAACTAATCCCCGAGTCCGCTGGTTAACAATGGTGCGCTCGAGTTAGGACCCGGCGTTCCTTTTTGTCCCCGCTCGTCTCTCTTTCCCCTCTATCTTTCTCCCCCTCACAATTCCCACCCCCACCCACCCAACAGACAAAATTTGGTCCGACAAATTAATTCTACGCCCTCCCTCCAATTCCTCTCTCTCACGCACACATCCGCCATGGCGCCCCTCTTTAGGTCTTTCCGGACGCCGGCGACTGAGGACGCCGGCGGATCCGGCGGCAAGCTCCTCCGCAAGTGGCGTCGGGAGCCGTCGGCGTCCCCCTACGTTCGCCCTAAGAGCTCGTCGCCGTCCACGCCCGCTCCATCGCCGCCGCTTCTCCTCCCCGCCCCTGCGCCTCCGACCGGGAGCCGGTTCCTAGGTCTCATCTCCGGGGCCGGCAAGCTGATCTCCTCCGTGTTCCGCTCCGACGAGAGCTCGTCCCCCTCTACTTCTTCGTCGGCCTCTGGCTACTCCTCGGAGGAAGAAGACATTGGTCACTGTTCGGGTGAGTTTGTGGTTCTTCTTTCTTTCTTTTTCGCTTGACCCCGAGCTGATGTTTGCTCAATTTTCTTATTATTTTGCCAGTCCTTTTTGTACTGCTACTAGATGGTTAAATTACGTAAGAAGATTACTGAAATTTCTCTACTCGGGAAATTCAGGAAATTGTGTTCGTAGTTCATCACTTGTCTTATGTGCGGTTCATGGCTGATACTAGAAAAGGGAGGAGAAGGATCTGGTGGTGGCAAATAATAAGTCAGCCGCAGCTAATATTTGAAACTTAGGAACTTTTGATTTTAGTTCACAATAATTTGCAGAACGCTCACTTTACTGTGTCAAATAACAGTGTGAAATTGATGGCGAGCTCACGTGAACTGTGGATGTATAGATTGACATATATCAGATTATGCTTTGACATGGCCTGGACTGCTGCTTGTTCATTCGTTACTTTCTTTTGGTTTCTTTAAACCTGATTCAAAACATTGAGTGACTATGACATTAGATGTTCTATTTTTGTTTAGTGGTAAGATTGCCAGTTCTCTCCTTTTTTTTTTTGAGGAGGTGATTGCCAGAGTTAAGGTTATATATTGGGTGTTCAGAAGAATCTATTTCAATGAATTTTACTATAGACTCCTTTTTGGGAGTAATATTAAAATAGAAGATGAGAAAAATATGAACAAAGTATAAATGGTTTTGCTATAAGGTCGGTTTGTATCGCAATAATTATAATGCTGATATTTTGCATTTTAAAGAGTTAATATATTAGATGAAGCAAAAAGTATTGGTATCTCATTTCAATGTGTTTCCAATTACATTACTCTAGAATCTGAATCTCAATATGTAACAGTCCATACTCCAGAGCTATAAAGATGCACAGAATCTGCTTTTCATGATACACAACCTGTAATTCATTTCCTTTATTTTTCCCTGAGAGTGGCCAGTGATTTGTCTTGATAGGACCTGGTTGATTCTTCCTGGTCCCAACATAACCTATACTATGTCTGCTCTATTTACGCTGCACTTTTTTTTTTTGAATGGTTACCCTGTCAAAGAGTTGTGCAACCTACCTTTCTATTGCTTTTGGTTCCTGTGTTGGTCGTGTTGATGCCTGGCAACAACAAAGGTCGGGGAGGTACCTCTAACAGTATTTTGTTCAAACTATGGCTAACTTTTCCCTATCTTTACTTTTTTTTCAGATGAAAAGGAGGACAACGATGTGTCTAATCAAATTCAGCACTTATACCAAGTAAACTTATACCCTTGGTTCTATTGCTATTTTTGGCAAGTCAACTTAAAGCCTGCGCTAGTTTCTTTTTCACATCATTTTGTTTTTGACATGTTATGTAATGAGTCTAATGCTTCTAGGTTGGACTGTAGTAACATGCCTTTATAATGTTTCATTTTTGGGGAGAAGGATGTGATAATGTGGAAAGTTCTTGGATTTTGTTCTGATAGAAATCGTCTTTTACATTTCAATCTCCACGTAGAAAAAAAAAGATAAAATACAAAGTTGAAACTGATAATAAATCGACAACATCAAAGAGCCGTAAATTTCAGCAACGGTCATTCAACCTAGGTGGTATTATCAACATGGACACCCAACTTCACTTTGAAGATTCCTTATTTGCCTCCCCTCCTTTACCATTAACCTCCTATTCTAAGTGCCACGGCAACATGTCCACCACAACCGTCATATAAGTCTTCTTTCAGTCTCACTACCTTCTCTTCCGTCAGTGCCACTATCTACCATCTCTGCACTTTTTTTTACCACTATCATTGTAAATTGCCCCCTCCATTCCAGTACAAAAGTTGGCTCTCTCCAAATCAATTCTACCATCATTCATCCTCTCTTTCTCATCCATCATCATTATACATCTTTTATCCAGAACTGAAGTGGTGGTAGAAATGATAATTTTGGTGGTAATGGAAGGAGGGTTAGTTGAATAGCTTTTGATAATGATGACAGAGGAAGGGGAGAGATGCAGACGTTTTAGTGACAGTGTAATGTTGGGTATCATGGTGAGGGAAAGGACAATAGAAGAAAAAATGTGGCATTTCCTAAAGATGCCAATTTTTGAAGTTGTTTAAGTTTTGGCAGATATATATTATCTTTGTAACTTTCACAGGGTGTTTATGGAACTTCAGGTTTCAAATTGGGCTACGTATGAAACAAGCCCTAATCAGATTCAAGTTTATACCCTTGTAAAATAGTTCCACAGAGTAAAGTCACCTGAAGCTCTTCAGTTTCTGGTTTATCAGCTGTAACAAAATGTTTTCCCTTTGATTGTGTATTCCCAGGGAGAAAAGACACCAGAGTTACTGAACTACGAAGAGAGATCTAAAGCAATCATTCTGATGAGCGAGTCCAAACTTGTGATTGAGCAGTTGCTCATGCAGGAAACTTTCACGAGGTAGTTTATAATTTTTACTTTAACTTAACTGCCAACGCTTTTTTCCAATTCTCTTTTAATAGATCATACCATCCTCATTGCTCCAACTCAGGTTGGTATGCTCACAAAAGGAGACCCATGTATTAACTGTTTTCACGAATAAAACCACTGTGCCATCTTGTTCCCCAATTATAGAAATCCATACTGTTTCTTCTGCTACTGGGAATGTATGGTGGTTTTCATGGCTGATCTATAGTAACCATGATCTTGGCTCACATAAGAATGGTTTTGTGCTGTTGTATGATAATTTCTAAGAAAACAAATAAGTTGTCTCAGATCAGATGAAATTAACAACTTCAATGTGTGTACTGGTGCCACATTCACATATGACATATGCAACAATTTTATGTATTTGAGAAAGGTAAAACAAGGTATATGTTAGGAGAAATATCGTAGTGGATAGAAGAACTTGTTTCAGAGTCTTGTTAGCCTCAGAGCAGATTATGAGCAATTAGTGAATGGTTGGTCACATTAGTTTCTCTCTGGCATTTGATTCTAGAATGGTTGTTGCGAGTATGTGTATATCTACATATCATATTGCAGTCTGTAGTTTATTCCTTTGCGCTATAGTTATTAATTGGAGATGCATATTCTACTTTAGGGACGAATTCATCAGATTGACAAAGTTAATGCAATCACGGGTTCTATCTTCCCCAGCTTCAGAAATGGGTCAGAAGAGAGCAGAAAACGAAATGCTGAGAAATGATGACAGTGCTATTGCCCCCTCCACAGGGTGGGAACCACTGAGCCAGAGGAGGGAACTTGCTGAAACATTTCCATGTTGCCATAGTAATCTGAATGCTCTTTCTCCTAGCTTTCATTCTCCCTTAGCTTGCACACCTGGGGCCGACAGTGCTGCAGTTATGGAGGCAAGGAAATGGCTGGATGAAAGAAAGTTAGCATCAAACTCCAATTCCAACATTGTTTGTGGACCTTGTGTTTTAAACACAGATATGCTTAATTCTGTAAGACTATTTATCATTTTTCTTCATTCATATGATTTTGTAGTCTAACTTCATCGAAGCAAGAAGTGTTTTCTGTTGTGTTATGCTTGTACATATATTTGTGTTGTTACCGTCAAAACCAGTGAGGTCTGCATGGCAAGCTTGAATATTAATTTCACAATAAATCAGTTGACACACCGTCAATTGGCACACCATCAACTGCATGTGGATGTTGAGTATCTTATGTATTTAGGGCCGAGCATGAATAACTTTTAAAAAGAATCATGGATTTTACCATTGCTTTAGAAAATCTGAATTGTTGTGACACAGGTAAATGAAGTCAGATTAGTGCTTTAGGCTAGTTGCAAAGTCTTGATTCTTTTTGTCAGAAATGTATTATAATTTTGTCTTATGCCTCTGACATGTTAGAGTAATTAAACAACAACAACAACAACAACAAAGCCTTATCCCACTAGGTGGGGTCGGCTACATGGATCATACGACGCCATATTCGTTGATCCATGTTCATAAGATTCGACAGGATTTTATGCTGGCTGTCGGGGCCTAACACAACCCTCCTCTTTTATCCGGGCTTGGGACCGGCTATAAAATATAGGCGGAGTTGTTAGAGTAATTAAACATGCTCAAATATAGGCGTTCATGTGAATGTCTTGCAAGTTCATTTTTATGGATAAACCTTAGTTTACTTGCTTGCATGTTATAGGTTCATGTGTTTTTTATGACTTCAATGCCCCAAGTACAACTCTCGTAATGTTTAACAAAGAAGATATTCTACATAAAACTTCTGAAAGGAGAGCTTAATAGGAGACACGTAGAATTTTATATGATTATCTTATGTAACTGAAGGCAAATTTGTATTTGTGAAGGATACTACACTTGAAGGACATAAGTGACACTGACATTCGACAGCTAACTAGGTAACTTGGGTTGGCTCCAGCTTGTAACATTAAGAGATAATTCGTCATAATCACGAAATATGACCAAGTTCATATTTCCTAATGAATTTGACACGTCATTTCTCAAATGTCCTCCAGACGCATGCTGCTTTGTATAGCTAGTATGAACTGCATATGATTGTTATGGACAATACAGTTTGACTGTTAACGACGTTATGTAATGAGACCTAATACATTACAAAGTGAAGCTTGATTACAAACAAGAAACCTAGCTAAGATTTAAGAAGACGTGATTGCGTGTCATACATGTATATTGAATAGATTAGAGGTATTTTGTTTTATGCAACAGATTAACTTGCTCCATCTTCCGCAGGATCTCTTTGATGAGGTTGGCTCACCAGTGAACTTGGCAAAATCGTACATGAGATCCTTACCTCCGTGGCAGTCTCCATCTCTGGGTAGAAATTATCTTAACACTCCGCCATCAAGGAAGACAAATCTTTTCAAGGATGGAAACACCAATGAAAGTGGCAGTAATTCTTTGCCTTCATTCAAGGTAGGTGTAATACATTTTATTTTGGTGCATAAATAAATTCATCTCTTTCATGCACAAAGAAGCAGTTCCTTGAGTTTTGGGCTTTTGTTTCATGTTGGGGTCTTCACAAAAATAAATCGACTAACTTTTGTAGACAGGCTGTTAAAAGCTAGTTTCATAGTGTAGCTGCAATGTTTGTGTCTTTTGTATTATACAATTTGAGATGCTTCTTTCCTTCAGGTTTTCAAACGGAAATATCTTTCCAGCATATCAATGGACAGTCCAGTTGAAACTCGCAGGGTACGTATGAGATCAACTGAGAATGTACCCGAGAGTCCAAAGCTGAAAGGAACTGATTCAGACATGTTTGGAAAAGAGACATTGAAGGCTTCATCATCTAATGACCAGATATTAGGAAAAGTTCTAGGAACTTATCATGATTCAAGCGTGGCAAAAGCTGCAAAAACATCGAATGCATCTGAAAATTTAAATTTAGAGTGTGTTGAAGATCAACATTCAATTGAAACCTTCAAATTGTCTAATGAAAAAATTGTCAGCGCTAGCCCTCCGACAACAGATAAAGATAACTCAACTAGGTTAGCTTCAGAGCCTGCGGCAATAGCAGTAGAATTATCTTGTCAAACTGTGTTGCCAGTTGTCGAGTCATTAGAACCTACTCATGCTAAGATAGAGACTGCAGCCAAATTGGATGTTGAAAAGGTAATCCCGGTTTTGTTTTGTCTTCTTATGCTCATGATCTTATTCAGTTGATGCTTATGATTAACTATGCATATGCAAGATCTAATTTTAGTGACCTATTCCAAACTTTTATTATCAGTTGGATGCAATAGAGCCTTCCAATTCAGAGCAGTGCTGTACTGTTATAAATGGTTGTCATGAATCTGTTGGTTTTGATTCTTGCTCAGTGAAACATGGTGGTAACTTCTCATTTTCAAAGTGATTATTTCTTGGAACTTTAGCATTGCCACAAAAACCACTAATGGAATATCATATGAAGTTTGACATTTCGTTGCTTTAACTCAGGTAAGCCCTTACATAAAACGGAAGCAGAAACAGCGGATGGGAGCAATTTTATAAAACAGAGGTTTGTCATGCAATGCTGGCGGAAATTACTTTAGCTCCTTTTGTGTTGTTTATTTAGAATTCCAGAGTTTGTACTCCTTGCTTCAATGATAAGAGTATAGTCTCCTTGGTTCTTTTGCATTTCTCAGGTTCTTGCTTTTCTTTAGTTGCTAATTCATGCATTTATTGAGTCTCTATGTATTTCTGCTTTGTTTCTGTTGAAGGGTTTATATTTTCCTTGTGTCCATTTCACTATTTACAAATGATATACTTCTGATTGTTCCTAATCTCATCAAATTTGCTACAACTTGTGTTGATATTAGGACTTCCTGTAGTTCATGTATGCTCAATTTCTACAGCTTCACCGCAATTTTTTTTTCAGAAGTCAAATTTGATTAATCAAATCCTGAAAAATAAATCTAATGCCATGAATGTAGAAAGCTGATCATTGGTTTGCACGAGGCCCACTTTGAGAGTGTGAGGCTTTACTTCATTTATTTACTTCATTCTAATTGATATTGTTTTTTGGTATAGTTCTGCTGCTGATGTTCAAGCTTCTAATATTCACACAGTTGGAGAGGTTGCTGGCACGTTAGAGGCAAAAGACACTGCAGAGTTAAGTCTAAATTCAGGTAAACTTCTTTACTTCTATACTCATTATTGAAGTTCATGGTGTATTTCTTGTACAATGTAATTCCGTCGAGTTCTGTCTATATGAATGGATACTCAAGAATCTATGATTTAAAATTCGATGCAGAAGATCATAGTGGCGTTGTGTTATTGATGATAAATAGTTAACCTTGAGTAGTCAAAGGATGTTTGTAGAATATTGACTTGTATATTTGACGAGAAAGCATTGGTGTTTGCAGTTGATGTGGTCGGAGTAGGAAACAACTCTATCAAACTATCTGATGATTCCCCCCAGCCCACAATGATTATCAATAATTGACTAGAATAAATTAATTCCATGCCATTTCAGTTATAAAATAGAGGAATGTTATCCTTGTGGAAAGATTGGAATAAGGGAAGAGAGCGAAGAAAATGAAAGAATTTTGAGAAGCCAGTTGAAGTAAAAATCTAATGTGTTTCTAGACGCCTTTTTAAAATCATTTTCCAGGGAGAATGTAGTCTATATTCAGGAAGAATTGCATTGATTCTCCTGTCAAATGGCTTATCAGATTTTCTTGATGTTAGGGTTAAAGAAAACGCAATGGATGTTCAAATCTTGTGTTTAATGAATCCTTTAAATGGAGAAAGCTTTTATGTTCCAAGTGTAAGGTATATTAATTTTTTAGGATTAACTGAATACTAATCCGCCTATGTTTTATAGCCGGTCCCAAGCCCGGATAAAGGAGGAGGGTTGTGTTAGGCCCCGACAGCCAGCGTAAAATCCTGTCGAATCTTATGAACATGGATCAACGAATAGCGGAATGGCGTCGTATGATCCATGTAGCCGACCCCACCTAGTGGGATAAGGCTTTGTTGTTGTTGTTGTTGTAGGGTTAAAGATCAATCATGAAAAATGATGTTGCCAGGGGAATGAACAATTTTATAGTAGATGCTCTGGGAGGCTGTAATTTCACCACTTGTCGTTAGTGTTTTAGCTCCAAAGTTCGAATTAACTTTGGGAGTTGGGTTTCTGACTGCAAGCTACATAAGATGGATATATACACAGTTTAGCCATTTATTGAATATATATGCTGCATCTTACAGGTATAAACCCACGTGCCGATGATCCTCTCTTAAAGGATGAAGCAAATGGAACAGTAAACAAACCTTCCACAAATGGGTACACTCATGAAGATATCTTTTTTTTTTTACTTGGCACGAGCAATTCTCTCAAATTTATTTGACCATTGTCTTGCTCTTGTTTAGTTCATCTGCAGAGTCGAACACAAATTCCCAACTTGAATCAGATGACAAGGACAAACCGGGATATTCTGGCAATGGCGAGACGACTGGGGGCTTAGGTGATGAACCAAACGAGGTTCTAACTGAGGCTATTGGGGACAAACCTGTTCATGAGACTGACACTACTAGAGGCAAATCCGAAAATGGTACAAAGATGAAGTCAATTGAACGAGTGCTAACTGCAGAACCTCCTTCTGGTGCAACCCGCTATGGGCGAAAGGCAATAGTTAGGATGAAAAGAGGAAGGGGGCGAGGAGGTAAAACTACAGGCCGTTAGAAAACTGGTTGTTGTGCACAGTGTGAAGATTACTAGGTTTAGTATGTGTTGTACACAGGATGTATTGTGAAGATTACTAGGTTTTAGCTTACAATTGATTCACATGCGTTACTAATTTGGGCGAAAAATGTGTTGCATGCCCAATGTTGGTTTTGTGTCAAAGCTTCTAATTATCACAGGGTCTCCTTCTATGGTCACACTGGACTGTATCATTTGATGGTATCACACAACATAAAGCCTAACCCTATGTACTTCGCACGTCTATTTCCAATTTTCTTGCGTGTAAGGACATGATTTCAAGGCTAAAAAATTAGCTCCTGTTATACCCCTGGATTTTGACAATAATACTAATGCACGAAGGCACCGTCCATTGTTAAACTTCTTCAGGATACAAAATTTCTAAAACTGAGAAGTTGGCATGCATTTGAGAGAGAGAGAGAGAGATGGAAGTTCAGAAAATGGAAAATTGATTCGTGATCTGAAGTCTTTTATTTTTACTGCCATCGTCGGATTCATCGCAATTGGCGTTTGTACAGTAAGGTGGTGCCAAGTTGAGTAAAATATCTTGTTTGAATTGAGGTGAATAGAGTTATTCCTACTGAGCGAGAATATATATATTCCATTAAATGATTGAAGAAAAGAATATCTAAATAACTTTTAAATGATTTTAGAAAATATTAATTTAATCATATTTTAAACTAGGTTTGAGATTATTCTTAAAATAATTGATTGTTCATCAAATTATTCATCTACCAAACACAGTCGAAACTATTTTTTTCCAGAAACTGTAAAATTGTCACCCAATACAATTGATTATTTAATATTTCGAAAATAGTTTTTGTAGCTATTCTCTATACAGATTCACACAATTACATTGACAAAACCACGTTGACATTGTCCTTCAGAAACATGAGAATCGCCCATTTTCGTTCCTAACCTAAAGAAAGATGTGTTAATTCTAAATCCAAGAACTGTTATAACTGATAATGGCATTATTAGTTAACACTCGGCACTAAGTTTTGATGTAAAATAATGTGTGTAAATCCTTTCGAGAGTCTACATCCTCTTTATTCTCAATTTTGGTGACAACGTTGCCAGTTAAGAAGAAGAGAAGGGAGCATAAGGTTTTCCCAAGTGTCAAATATCCTTTTCTATAGTTCTGATGCAATTGAAAAATGTATCACATAAATGTTTCCTGTCACCTCAAAAAAAAAAAAAACACAAAAAAACAAAACAAAAGACTGAAAGTTATGTAATCATGATGGTCAAAGGGACTTGGGAAGCCTGCCATAGTAACTTGACTAAGTAACTAAAACATAATAATGGATATTAATGTAACAGAAAAAAAAAACTAATTCAGAAGGATCTAAGTTTTCTAAGTGGTCTCCACTATTACCATTATGCCTCAGCTTTTTACTACCAAGAAAAAGGTTTCGTCAGTGGCGTTCGACCCAATAGGTCGGAAGTTTCTTGTTCAACACACCTTCAAGATTCAACCATGGGTTCTGGGCCAGATGTGTCTGTACGGTTTGGACGATTTCGAATAGGCTGGCGAACAGAGTTGAACAGTGCGTCTTTGATGACCTGTGTAAATGTTTGAAAGAACAGGAGTTAGAACCAGTATTTACCAGTCGGGCAAAGAAAAGATGCAATTACCTGAGACATGAGTCCATGCACCTGTTCCACCGTTATCTTGGAGCTATCACGAGTTATCTTTGCCAGCTGAGACTCTTCCGGCTGTGAATAAAAAGAACTATGATCCTTAGCAGAAGCAGATGATTGCCACTATTTTTCACCAAGTAAATGAAAAATAACACAAATTTCAAATCTGACATTGAACTCTAGATTTTGATAGAATCAAATTGTTCTGCGAAAATAGCGGTCAAAAGGAATTTATGTACACGTTGAAGTTCAATAAATGACAGTTGACCAAAATAATATGACTTCAAGTAATGAAAGTCTGGGGTTATGATAGCATGAATATCTCACTAGTCCAGAAAGTGTCTGAATGAGAATTTAAGACTATTTTAAGTCTGGAATGAAGAAGTCATTCTACCATGCTGAGAAGGGATTACATGAAGCATAAATAATGTAAATGACTAAGAATAAGCCTGTATGAAGCAGGTATAAGTCTAAGTCAAACCTAAGGTTTATATACGTATCCAAAAAGTTCACTTGCATCTGGCCACATGAATTCCACATACAGCAATCTCATCACTATTGTCTATATGTTCCTGCATATTTCAATCTGCGACTCTATAATATGGATATCAAGGCCATCAACAAAGAGATTCAGATATGACCAAGAAAAAACCATGCTCACACAATAAATTAATATAACATTACATATATACAGGAAAATGGTCATGATATTAAAGTAATGAGAGGCACGTGAAGGAAAAGGAATCCAAATTGCATCTTGAATGAACTTATTATATGGCAGGAGATGTCAAAGTTCCATTTCTGACAACGGAACATAAAAATTCCAGAATGGAAGGTTCAATTTTCCAGTCTAGTATTGGTAGAAGTGGAAAGATGCTTGTTGATTTGATAACAACTGAAATTTTAATTAATGCATTAGTATTCAAAGTCACACAGCGATAACAAATTAAATAACTTTTGCCAGCAATAGGGGATTACATACAGAACTAGGCCTAGTATTAGGATGCAGACAATTTATATGCAATGAACTTGTAAAAAGCTTAAATGCAAGAGCTCTAACCTCCTTCTTTCTCTGTGAGGATAGAAGGTAGGAACTAAACCGTGCATGCGTTATCTGGCTATCAGCCTGCTCAACCTTTTCCGCTACAATAAAAACAAAGTTACGGTCACATCAGCTAAAGGGACAGTTAAGTAATGCATTCAAAAGTCAGGCATTGTTAAATAAAAGGGCATGTAACAGCAAATGTAAATATATTTGTCATATCCTGTTATATTTGGCAATTTCACAACTTTTCACACATCTGGACACAATAACACAACTTACCCAAATCTGAAATCTGTCCAGCAACATAGTCTCGATTACCCAGTAGAGGAGATGAGGACAGTGTGTTTACCCAGTACTTATTCCATAGCAGATCCAAGAGGTGTGAATCGAGGGAGGATTTGAAATATGTTACATCCAATGAATAATACTGGAGCCAATAGAGTGACACAAAAACATGCTTAGGAAACTACATGAAAACACAAAAAATGGAAGATAGGAATGCATTAGTCTTGTGAACCTGTTTGCAGTGAACCCCAAAATCCTCAATCTTATTTAATGGAATAGTTTGATACTCTGACACAGGTTCGTCAGGCGGCTTGTAGCCTTCAGGGTATGTCCTAAATGCACCAATCTCCACCTTCCCAGCTGAGACAGTCCTTGTGGGATCAATCACAACAGCAAGGAAAGGTTCTTGAAACTTCTGATTGAGCATTTGTGTTGATACATCAATTCCTGAGAGCCAGCAGCCATAACCAGGATGTGAATGGTACCACCCAATTACATTCTCCAACCTCCCAGCCTGTTTCATTTTGAAACAATATAGTTTGAATTAGCAAGAACTTTGTTGTTGTTGTATAAGGCTTTGTTTAAATTAGCCGAGCCCACCTAGTGAGATAAGGCTTTGTTGTTGTTGTTGTATAGTTTGAATTAGCAAGCATTCAATATCTTGTTCACTATAATAGCATGTGTCAAACACTAAAGTCCAATTGTAAAATCCAAAAAGAGGCCAACAACATTCCAAGACTTGGAAAACCACCTTTAACTACAGGCACTGCCATGATGGAGTTCATGCAAATTACTCAAACTTTCAATAATGCTATGTGCCTAGAGAGCTCCAAGTTTGATTCTCGCTAGTGGGAACTTTTGTGCTTCTTTATTTCTTGTTTTTTTTTTATTTCATGAATAGGTCCCGTCCATTAAACCTATCTTGTAACCAAAAAAGAAGTGCATGCCTATTGGTATAGGTACAACAACAACAACAAAGCCTTATCTCACTAGGTGGGGTCGGCTACATGGATCATACGACGTCATTCCGCTCTATTAGTACATAATCTTGGTAAAGATAATGAAACTAAAATATATAGCTTAGCTAAAAAAAGAAATAATCTTCTGCTGTGATGTACATAATAAAAACATTCTCATGGCGTGGCATTGTATGTCCTATGCATAATGAGTTTTTAGCTTCCCACATAACATATGTGATATCCCATGCTAAGTAATCTGCAGTGATATACATAATAAAGACACATTCACAATAATAGTCTGCCCAAAATTAAATGAAAACATTTCACTGTATGGAAATCCTAAGCATAAATTAATCTTTAGTTTCCCACCAAACATATGAGCTATCCGATGCTAAGTAACAAGAATTCAGTCTTCTGTAGCGGGGTATTTTCACAGAGACAACTTCGTGCATTAGTTCTCCTAAAAAAAACTTCGTGCATTAGTGTAGAGAACATACATTACATTAGTCCAACATGCTGTCCTTGGAGGCACAATTCATTCTTTTATTTTTTTGAGACAGCAAAGGATAATTGCAAGATGTGCAATCCTCCACTTGAATCAATGAGCAATTATGCCACATAGTGAATAAAATAAGTTCACACTATAAATATAACCTCTTCACCAGTTGCATCGCCATATTATGCACCAAAGAAACAACATTTTCAATGTAGCAATTGTCTCCTCTAAAAATCCACTCATCTTGCCAAAATCAAAATGATCACAAAAATGCAAAATGCACCACATAATGCCATCTGGATACATATGTCTGGATGGTCTAATTGTTCCTTTAGCTGTATGGATCACAATTTATTCTTATATATTGGGTAACTATTCTATTAGTCATATCTTGTATGTGAGTAATAATAGTTTAATGACGTGAAAAAAAGTTATACAACATAATTCAAGCTTCTTCCCTCCAAAATTTAACATCCATAGAAAGCAGAAGTTTGTTAAGAGGAAATATCAGTTATTCCACACTTTTTCACATGTGCACACAATAACCCATGTTTGATTGAGAAAATTATTTTTCTCACTTCTGATGATAAATGGATTTGAGACCCCGATTTACAAAGTACAACCAATGCAATGTCAGTGCACAATTTGTTACATCTTCATTTACTGAATAGAGTATTACAAGGCATGGCTGGAAATGTATGTGGAGCATTCATATTTTCCTAAATTTCACATTTTTTAGTGGATATTTCAGCATAGAACACTTCAAATTTAGATAAGGTCTTAAATTTATCATGCTTTCCTTTGTGTAATGTCAAATTGGAAACATTATCTTATTTATCTTTTAGATGTTCTCGTGTATGTAAGTCTGTCAAATTCAAGTCTCTTAAGAGAATCCATGTAAATATGGTCAAGCATCCATAATTTTTTTTCAGGGAAATCCATAAAATTGAAACAGAGTGTCATATCGAAAACTTGTTGTAAGTATGTACATGTCAAATTTAATAATAATAATAATAATAATAATAATAATAATAATAACAAATTTAATGTACAAATCAATATAGCATAAATCTCTATTTATGGCGACATATATCTCAAAATGGTAGGAAAAAGAAATATTTTATAAGGATAGATCGAATAATATTCTATTGTCAAAATTAATCTTTTTTCAATATTAATAATCAATAGAAACCATAATTTCATATTATACAAATCATGATCAACTTGATTAATAATCAACCTCTCACGTCCCAACCAAATTCGCCGATTGCACAAGGCCCTTCTACTACATCTGACGAATGAATTGACTTTGATGAGTTAATGTGCGAATTCAAGGAATCCATGCCAAACTATGACTTCACTCCAATTTAATACATTGTTGGGGCACAAACTTGTAAACTTGGACTAGTTTACAAGTTAGTGAGAGAATTTGACAGCTTGGATTTTCAGTTTAGATAATGATTGGGAGTAGTGCACGAATAATATTGCCACGCAGGCTGTGGAGTTATGTAACATATGGTCGTGCGAGTAGTGGTGGAGGAATTCAACATTCAATTATTAAGAACAGATGGGAAGAGTATTTCTATAAGCTATTTAATGATGGATGTGAAGGTTCTCATTGTGATTTGGAGGACTTGACAGTTAGCGAATGTGAGCTTAATATGTCATTTTATCGTAGAATTAGAGTCTCGGAGGTTAGCGAAGCTCTTAAGAAAATGAAGAATGGTAAAGCCGTTGGACCGGATGGTATACCGATTGAAGTTTGGAAATGTTTAGGAGAAAAAAGGTGTGTTGTGGTTATGTAAACTATTTAATGAGATTTTACGGTCGAAAAAGATGCATGATGATTGGAGATTAAGTACATTAGTTCCTATTTACAAAAATAAAAGGGATATTCAGAATTGTGCAAATTATAGAGGGATTAAACTTATGAGTCACACAATGAAATTATGGAAAAAAGTGATTGAGCATAGATTGAGAATGGAGACTAGTATTTCTGAGAGACAATTTGGGTTCATGCCAGGAAGATCCACTACAGAGGCGATTTCTTTACTAAGGGGGATGATGGAGAAGTATCGAAGTAGGAGAAGAGACTTATATATGACTTTCATTGACTTAGAGAAGGCGTATGATCGGGTACCAAGGGATGTACTTTGGAAAGCCTTGCAAAAGAAGAGGGTGAGTGTTGCCTACATTAAGGTAATACAAGATATGTACGATGGAGCATTGATTAGGGTTAGGACACCCGGAGGTGAGACAAATGAATTTCCTATAGGAATTGACCTACATCAAGGATCAACTTTAAGCCCGTATCTATTTAACTTAGTTATCGATGCTATAACCGAGAGTATCACAGAGGAGGTACCTAAGTGCATGCTATTTGCGGATGATATAGTACTTTTAGCGGATTCAAGAGAAGAGATTAATACAAAATTGGAAATATGGAGAAATACGTTGGAGTCAAAGGGTTTTCGTTTAAGTAGGAATAAAACAGAATATATGCATAGCAATTTCACAAATAAACAACTTAGAGACGATTTGAAAGTTAAGCTAGGGGAGGATATAATTCCTCAAGTGACAAAGTTTAAATATTTAGGATCAATTGTAAGACAAGATGGTGAGATTGATGACGATGTTAATCATAGAATTCAAGCTGGTTGGTGTAAGTGGAGGAAAGCCACTGGAGTTCTTTGTGATAGAAAAGTACCCAATAAAGATAAAGGAAAATTCTATCGTACTGCTATAAGACCGGCAGTGTTATATGGTAGTGAATGTTGAGCTATGAAGAGACAACATGAACGTAAAGTGGGGGTAGCCGAAATGAGGATGTTGAGATGAATGTGTGGTCATACAAGATTAGATAAGATTAGGAATGACCATATAGTGAACGAGTCGAAGTGGCTCCTATTAGTGAGAAAATGGTAGAGAATCGTTTGAGATGGTTTGGTCGTGTTCAGAGAAGACCATTAGATGCGCCAGTAAGAAGAGTAGATCAAATAATCTGGAGTCCGATTAAAAGAGGGAGAGGGAGGCCAAGGCGGACACTTGGCGAACTAATAGAGCAAAATCTATTGGTGAATAATATACCGAAAGGTTTGTTACTAATAGAGCGGAATGGCGTCGTATGATCCATGTAGCCGACCCCACCTAGTGGGATAAGGCTTTGTTGTTGTTGTTTGATGTAACCTCTTTTTATTATTAATAAATCTGGATGTCTACCAAAATTTTAGTCATCCTTTCTGCTCTCAAAAGAGAGAGAGAGAGAGAGAATAGGAGAATGGCCAGAGATTTGTGAGAGCAAGGATTTGGATAGAACTTCATAGACATATTTACTTTTCATCATCGATAACAACTTATGATTTTTGAAAAAAATACACAAAATAAATGTTGGTGGACGACATGACCCAAACTCATGTAATTGGTGCAAAATCTTCCCATGGAGGAAGATCCTCATCTTCTCCTTTCTGGGTAAAGTAGGATCCTTCTCCATCTAGGTGGATTGCCGTCAATTTCTGATTCTTCTTTCACATCAACAGGACAAGATGCAGAATTTGCTGCCAGAAATTTTGATAGAGGTTTTACTTGTATAGGAGTGGTGGCTAAGAGCCTAAGAGATTCTCGCCAGTTTTGAAATAAGAAGCTTATAATTAAGTTTGTGCCAGTTACAAGGGGATAGCATGATCCAACTTTTGATTTGTGAAACATAATGTAAATGGGAGGTGAACAATGTCGTTTGTGGTTGTTTGGTGTCACATTTCTCCAATGTTGATTATCTATTTGTTCGACTATAAAAGGAGCTCAATAACCTAATGATAAAAAAATGCACATAAGTTCTAGGGATAATCAAATTCAAGACCTCTTAATCTACAAGTCGAGAGGTCATTATGATTACATAGATATATTTTGAGAAGCTAGTAAACTTGTTGATCTTTTCGAGATATGGGTGGTCTGAAATCGTGATGCTTTCTGCGAAGAAACCCCGCCAGGTCCTCCATTTGTTGCATTTGCTCAAGTCTTATGCCTCGACTGTTAGAGGATGCTTATTACGCTTTTCAGCAAAAAGAAAATCTACGCTATATTAAAAAATTTCTCCTTTCACGCGCTTACGATTTACTTATTCAGATAAACAGTGAGAAAATCAAGGGCTGTTTCTAGATACAATAGAGCAATTACAATTAGCACTAATTGAGGATCGATGAAAGGTTGATACCTGCTTGTTGGTCTGAGAGTAATCGACCATGTACTCGTAGGCGTCTGCCTGGGCATTGACACGGGTCTCGGTGCCCTCGACGGGGAGGGCGAAGGCGTCCATGACGACGAAGGCGTCTCCCACGGTCTTTCCCTGCATCAGGCCCATCACCTCGATCGTGCCGCCGGCGCGTGCGTGCACGACCATCTTGAGCAACGCAAGCGCCGAGATCTTCACCCGCCGGAAGTGGTTGGGGTCCTGCGCCCACGGCTTCTCCTGCTGGGACTTCGCCTGCGCTGCATCATCGTAGTAGTAGATGGCGTCGGCCTCGGAGCCACCAGCGTCCGCCGTCACGATGTTGTTTTCGAGCTCCCAGCTCTTTCGAGCCACGGAAGAATCCATGTCTTTCGTGACTTTGTCTCTCCAACACTCCTCTATTATTCTCCGCTTCCGAGAACAATGGCCACAAACCCTAGCAGGGTAGAGAGTGGCAAATTCGATGGCGTTGCGGGGGTTTAAACGGAATTTCGATCAGTGTTTTTGGTAAATCTAGCGAGAAAAATAATTAGCACACCGACGCTATTAACTTTTGGGATATTTACATCTTAACATACCTATTATGATTCTATTTTTTTTCTTATTCCTTGCAATAAGATAATATAATGATAACTGTTGAACAAATGATAAGCAATAAATGCTCGTAATATTGTAATTGAAAAATTATTTCATATATATATATATATAATGATACAAATTATTATATGAAAGCAAACATATTTTTTAGAGGAATTCTAGATTCATTGTCCATGTAGTTGAATATTGTACCATATATGTTCATATTGTGTTTTTTTCTTTAATAAATGTATGCATCATCGTGACAGTCAAAAGTCATCCCGACAAAAAAATTGTTAAGTAGTCTGACTTGTTCCAAATTGTCAACGACATAGAGCATCTCTTCAGTAACATTGCTATCAATATTGTACATGCTATTATCAAATCATGAATAAAAGAAATTAAGTATAAAATAGCATATTATCAAGCAAATCTAATCATCATGCCACTAATCATGGATAAAACTAAATGAAAATAGAAATATAACAATTATACCTGTGTGTACCGCTTGCCAACAATTATTAATATTCATATCAGTGATTGAAGAAGTCATGACATTAGTTGTACAAGTTTTACAAACAAATTGTTTCAACAACAATTAGAGAAAGAATTGACGACAAGAAATTGCGACAAGAGAGAGAATTCAATGATAGGGAGAGAAAAAAATAGTTAAGCAATGTCTACATAGTTATAGTTCAATTGCTCACCGATGAATATCACTACAACAATGTCTAGTGTCCCCAATCAATTGTAGAAAACATATAGTGACCTCCTTTACATATCTTTCTAGAGCAAGATTAACAATTTATAGAAAGGCAAAAAATTGAGTACCTTGTAGTTTTTAGTAATCCAAGTTCTTAGCATTTATGGACAAATGTAAGATATGTATTATCTTCAAAATAAAAAAAATAAACTCAAAATTCTTCACCTCAGGAACTGGGGGAAAAAATTGGACGAATAGTGCAAAAAAGGAAATGCAAAAGGCAAATCACCTTGTGGTGCTGGTGATTGGTGACAATTGGAAACCATGATCGACGACAATTGGAATCCAGAGTAGGAGACAGAACTTCCCTAGAACAGACTGTTGACCGACAAAAGAAATCAGCAATCAATGAAAAAAATCAACTATAGCGAGCTGAAATCATCAATAGGGTGACAAGGAATCACCTAGCAAGAACCGTGCTGCGAGCAAGTCATTTTACCCTTCATCGCCAACAATGCCTTTTGTCCCTCTCGTCGGAGACCACCATCAACGCCTTTTGCCCTTCGTCGGATGTGACCTATTCGCCGAAGATCGTGGCAGAGGAGGCACACGAGCATGTCATTTTGCCCTATGCCGGAGACTGCCAACCCTTCGCTGGATATGAACTATACGTCGGAGATCGTGCCACAAGGATTCGCCCAACGCAGTACGAATCGTGGAAGAAAGGGAGAGTTGATGTCCTACTCGTCAAACACAGTAAAGATCATGACTCTCCGATTTAGATCGACACGAACTTCTCAGATTAACACTGTAAAATATAACGCCCATCAACACAACATATTCCTTTTACCCATTTGTTGTGCATTATGTATACAAACACATAAAATATATACATAAAGTATGAGTGAGTGAGTGCTAGAAACTATAATATTATTCTCATATAATGATAAGTTAATGACTTTCGTCTTATTATAATATCGGACTCGACAAATGTATTGAATGTTTTGAACCTGCGATTTTTGAAATAGTTCCTGATTTTTATTTATTTTACTTTCACACTAAAATGGGTAAAAGCCTCCTATTGTCCTACCTATCTTTCTAATATTGTCTCATCAGATCGAACCATTGAGAATAGTGCACAGATCAAGGCCTAAGATCACATTAGACCTAACCGGTTCAGACCAATTCACTACATTAGGAGCAAAAAGATTTTGATTAAAAAATATCACATAGTACGGCCCTGATGACCTTGCTACCTTGCGCACAGCAACCCCTAGATGGACCTCATGATGAGTGACTTCCAACTCGCCGACATTGGTTTCCTCATCGTCGTGGAGGCGCACGATCTTGCCCCTGCCGACCCTCCCTTAAGACCTCATGATCGGTGTTCCTATTCTATGTTCTAGCCAGCCAAACATGCTAGGCCGAGCCACTTGAAGTCATGACGACGAGATTCCTGTAACAACGACGATGAGACCCTTGCGATGGTGATGAGGGAGTGAGATGGCTCCTGCGACAATGAGGCTCATGCGACAATGACGAGGGAGTGATGATGAGGCTCTTACGGCGACGACGTGGCTTTCTACTCTAGCAAAGGTCATTTGTGCATGGCAAGGCTCTTGCGGTGACGACGATGAGGCTTGTGCAGTGGCGACGAGGAATGAGGTGGGGACTTTGGCAGCGATGAGATTTGGATCTGATAAGAGAGTTGGGAGGATAGGTAAAAGGCTCCTACCCACTTTGAGTGGGTGAGAGCTCCATTAAATCCTTAAATGTTTTCACTATGTAACTTCGCTTCCTTTGTGTCTTAGTTAAACTTCTTTCATATCATTTTTAAAGTTATAGACCATATTATTTTAATGCATATTTTTAGATTTTTAAGTGATAATTAATGGTACACATATTGATCAACAAAAAATCGACTGTGGATGAAATGAAAATTTTTATAGTTCAGAATTATTTCACAGTCAGTGAGATTTGTTTTAGGATTTAATGTGGGTGCTCCCAAGTTATTTGGGAGCATTCTGCTACTAATGTTTTTGGACAGTTAGATTGATCTTCAATGGCTGGATCTCAACTGGCGCGGTTTATTTCCACAAGGCGTGCAGTTCAACTTGATTCCAGTTTAGAGCGCGCGGTTCAGCTTGATGCATGGTTGGGAGTCCTAACATTGCCTGCGATCTCCTTCCATGCGAATGATGTTTTTGCCCTAACGCCGCGCGGGGACGAAGCCTTGCTGCGATCTGGCCCTAACGCTCTCGCTCTAGCTTTACGAATCGCGGAGGCGAAGGCACTAGTGATCGTATCACGAAGAATTGCTCCCCTTTTGCTCCTGGTCTGGTCGTCTTCACCGGCTTTGCTCGGAGGGTGCTGATCCGGATGCACGGCGCAGACGAAGCACGATCAAGGGGCAGGACAGCATGGCGCCGACGAAGCTCGATCGAAGGGTGGCAACACGATTTGCAATCGTAGAAGGGCGTCGAGGTCTAGGGTGGAGTACCTGCTATGATCGAATCGCGGCGGCACGGTGCGATGGTAGCACGGCGGTCGATCGAATCGTGGTGGGGCGACATTGATGGAGAATCGATAGGGCAGTAAAAAAATAAAATCGGAAGTAAACCGTCCTAAAAGAAAAAAAAGTAAACCGACCCGGTGGAAGTAAACCACGCTTATAAGATCCAACCGATGAAGATCAATCTAACGGCCTAAAAACGTCGGTAGCAGGGCACCCCACTAAATCCTTTGTTTCATGTAGTAATTGCAAACACCATGTGTTACATGCAACAACCTGGTCGCAAATGAATTAAGTTATTTAGGACGATTCCTGCTGACTAATTAAATAAATGTGAAATATGTGATCAAGAGAAGCATTTTGTACTAGAAATTAAAATCCAAACCCTTTATATTCGTTTTCTAGTTATCGATTTCTCGTTTTTTGGCGCTTTTAAAATGGATTGTCGGCATGCTCGTGGTCAGCATATAAGACAATAATTATGTACTAAAAAATATTATTCAAAATAAATATGTACAAAAAAAGGTGAAAAAAATGAGTCGATGAGATAATGTCGTGGATTTGGGCGTGTCCATAGTTTGCGGTTCAATCAATAAAAAAAACATGCATCTAATTTGTGTTGTAGGCATCTGCGACAAATTAAGCAACAACTAAACACTCCATGTGGTAGGAGAACATCACATGGGACCCCCCACTTATCCGCTTCTTTGCAACTAATTATTTTTATATCAAATTCCTAATAACACTTTATTAATTTAGAATCGAAGTAAAGAAAAAAAAAATCTTACTAAATTGACAATTACGAGAATAAAATTTGGATCAATTATGCTAATCAAATTTATTAATTTTTTTTTTCATCTAAATTTGTTCTGGGTAACTTTAACCATCATGTAAATGCTATTTATCTGTACCTTTTAATCAGTTAAATGCGACTGTAAAGTAATAAAGCAGTTTAGGATTATGATCAACGGTCATTTTCTTTTGAACATTGATTGATTTCATAAATCATAATGATAATTTCAATATTGGGGTCACCAACCAAGAAATGAGTTAACCCACTTGATCACTAGGATGCGTTTTTCTTATTTTTCAATAAAGTTATTTGGAACTAGTTTGACACAATGCTAAAAAATGCACTATAATCTATCCTAAAATAAGTTATAGCCATCTTATCCACAAATTTAAGATGCTAAGAAGATACTTATATTGCTTTATTAAATTACTAAAATTGTTTTGCCTATTGAAATAAAGAACATTAGACTTCTATAATTTCTATTAATGTAGTTGCTTAGGAAGACGCGTGTAATTTATTAATCGTAATCTGTTTTTTTTCCATGAGTTTGATCATGACGGAAAGAAAAGCAGAGAAAATAATTATAATTGAACTTAGAAATTTTCTTTGTTTATTAATGTGTAAAAAAGACAACAAATTGGAATCTTTCTTTCCAAATACTTGAGTAAAAGAAATACACTAATAGGTTTAAGGGTGCTCACGGATCGAGTCAAATCCAATCCGATCCAACCGTCCGATTTTGATCGAGTTGGATCGAGTCAATCTTTTTTGAGTAGTTGGATCGGGTTATCAGACAATCATTTTTTTTATTTTTTCTTACTTTTCTATTAATTAATATAAAAATATTATATACTATTTATTTTAAAAACATAATGTGTTAAATATTTAAATATTATTTTACACATTTAAAATATTTTATTTTAATAGTTTTTATTTTTTATATAAAATATAATCTGAAAACTAAAAAAATAAAAATTCGAGTGGATCGTGTCGGGTCATCTGATTCGTGAGTAGACCCGACCGTTGAACACCCTTAAATTGGTTGACCAACTTATTATATAAAGAAATTTTATCATACAACAAGACTAATTGTAACATACACAGTATACTCAATGCCCTCTAGACACTCACATAATTAATTCTCAGGGTTCTTTCTCTATCTATTTAGTTCGCAAAGGAAGTGTTTGGACTTGTAAAAAAAAAAATCATGATGCACGTAAAAGGATGTTTGTTCTTCTTATACAAATAGTTTCTGAAAATTAACTGAGGTGTATACAATGTAATCTTAGTCATGTCCTTGGAAGTTTAATATTTTGCACATTAAATTTGAAGAAACAAGAAAATGAGCATGCTTCAACATTTCAGATCTTTTTTACTCAAAATTGTTAGTATTTTGGTTCAATATCTTATAGTTTCATTTTGAACTACATATAAAATTGTAGTATATTCAGGGGCCTTTTTTTTTTCATAGTCACTGACTTCAGTGTTCAAAATTTAACCCTCACATATTTATTGTTGAAACGCCTAAATTTTAACAATTGCAGTGTCATATTTTAACAAGTGAGGAGGAAAGAGTTTCTCTCTCCCCAGAGAATAACTGCATGCACTTGTTGGTAGGCGGATGTGGAAGCATAGGAAAGGCAAGTGGGGGCACCACTCCAGAATACAAACACACACATAAACACATGCTCTGAAGTCTGAACTGGGCATATATTGAACTGTTCAACTTGCTGGAGAACAAATATAACACTCTGTTTTGCAAAGGCGGTGGCTTCTTTTCGCTTGAAAGCAGGATTTGAAGGTTGAACTGATCCAATAACAGACGATGAAACAGACAAAAGAAACGAATGATGACACCATGAGCAGCAAGCATCTCATACTCGGTACTCCTGCTGTATGATTAGACATCCTAATACGATCACTAAGACCAAGGGCAGCAAACCAGAGCAGCCTCCTTTTGGTCTCTCTCTATATACATTACATATTCTCATCATATAATAGAAGAAGAATAACAAGAACAAATGGATGAGGCGGCAGCTTGCATTAGTTGCAGATTAATCAGGACGCAGAAGAGGAAGATATCTCGACGGAGCCATAGTATATGAGCTCCTCAATCATCTCCTCGATGTACCCGTCGTCGACCATGCAGTTGGCCTCCTCTTCGAGCATTGACACTGTGTTCGCCGTCTTGACCTCCTCCTGCGAGGCCAAACAGCACTTCTCCAGCTTCGCCATGAGCGTCGGCGACAGCACCGGAGCAGAGTAGGAGGCGCTCGGATCGAAGGGGAAGTTGGTCCTCGCCTTGGGCCCGCACATGAGCCGCGCGGCCTCGTCGTACGCCCTCGCCGCGTCCTCGGCGGTCTCGAAGGTGCCGAGCCAAATCCTCGTCTTCCTGGAACCAAGAACGAAACAGAACGCAATATCAGCCAAAACTCCTCTTGCTAGCTACAACATAGAATGCAGTGCTCCAAGTTTGGATCCTTACAAGATGGGGTGCCTGATCTCCGAGACCCAGGAGCCCCAGTGCCTTTGCCTCACTCCTCTGTATCTCTGTTGCAGCTTCGGCATGTTTGAAAGAAGAAAGATAAAGCCTTTAAGAAGCTTGAAAGAGTTCGCAAAGAACAGTGTGAGCAGTTGGAGTTCGGGAGGGGCCTTCCTGCTCTTTATATATATGTGTGTGCGACTTAGCCTTGTCTCTACAGTGCAGTAATAAGACTATAATGATGATAATAGTAACACTAAAGGCCCGTAGAAAGGTCCATGTCTCTCTTTCTCTCTCTCTCACATCTTTTGGCAATACTATCATAGATTAATAGATCGGAATAAAGTTAGAAGAACATGAGCAGATGCTTATTACTAATATAGAAAACCAAGGTAGGTTGGTCCACGCCCATGATAAGAAGATATTAGCCATGTTATGTGACCTAACATATCGAGATGGTACCACATGCCGACTGGTAGAGGGGGCATGGAATCGATTTCATGGGGGATCGCTGTCGTCTCATCTGCATGCGCTCTGGTCGGCGTGCAGCGGCGTCGACGCCCGTCGCTCGGCCATGGCCCGCCGACCAGGAACGAGCTGGTGGGTCATCAAGCCCCCTTCATGCAATGCATGCATGCATTTATGCATCATCGTCTAGCTGCAACCCGAACAACGTTTCTTTCTTTCTTTCTGTTATATTGTGAGGTCTGTCTTCCGTGTTAGTTAAACCATGGAAAGGGGAGATGTGCTGTTTTGTTTTTTTTTTCTTTCTCAGTCTAATAATCACAGCCATCTTTAAGACAATATATTAGTTGATCTCTACGATGAGTCGACTAATATGTGAATTACGTTTTTTAATATCGCGCGGGTTGAATATCCTTCGATACAATAATATAAAAAAATGTTTTCTTAATGATGACACAATTATTTTCATTTTTTTTCTGACATTGGAGCATCAATCTCATATACATGAGCATGTCATTCTAACACAATGCTTTGTCATGGAGCTAACTAAATCCTTGGGAACATCCAACCGAAGGTAACAAAAAGGGGAGAGGGGGCCATTCATGGTTCTCTTGGATGCTTGAGAGTTGGGACTGGAGTTAATAACTCGGAATTAGCAGGCAGATATGTGATGTGACAGAGGAGGAGGAGGAGGAGGAGGAGGAAGCAGAGGAGGGAAGAGGGGATGGTCCGAGCAGAGTCACATGGAACCGTTTCTAGTGGCACATGAAGTGGCCGCCTCCAAGTTCCTTTTAAAGCATTATTAAGATGGCTCACGAAGGAACAAGAGCCCAAAGTGTTGGGGTGTGGCCCGTGTGGGGCATGGCCGCATGGGCCCTCTGTGTTGTGTTGCTCTGTTAGGTTATGGTGGTTTGGCACGTGCCGACTTATTGTCGTAACCGGTAAAAATTTGCAAGCCATAATTTATGACGCCCATTACATGAAAGAACACTTGTTCAGTTTAACTAGATTCACCTTTATCCGAGAACAAGGGAGCAGCGCAGTGACGTACAACATCGTTCGAGGATCGTCACGAATTTAAATTTCACCAATTAAGCGTATATATATTTTTTATTTTCTTACATTAGATCTCCGAACATGGAGGAAGGTTGTGTTAGGCCTCGACAGCCAGCATAAAATTCTGTCGAATCTTATGAACATGGATCAACAAATATGCAAAATGACATTGTATGATCCATGTAGCCGATCCCACCTAGTGGAATAAGGCTTTGTTGTTGTTGTAGATCTCCGAACGCCGTTATGTATCGAAAAAAAGATTCACCTTTATCTTTTAGAAGAGGGACAAAATTATTAAATTAGAAGGTTCAAAAGATGATTACGATGACACCTCTCCTACTTAATATATAATTTAGATAGGTCTTCTCTTTACAAATAATAGCAATTTGATTACCATTATATATAAGTATTCATCAGTCTTAGAATAATATGATTGCCGTTCTATTTTATTCCGCCAAACATAGGGGCAATACATAGATTGAAAAAAAAAATTTACGACATAAATAATTGTTTGCCAAATTACTCTATTCCAAACTCTACACTTAAGAAATTAATATTTTTTTAAAGTTAGTAAACCTTCTTTTTTTATAAACAATATGTCTAGGGAGCCAAATCTAGCACCTAAAAGTAAAGTCAATTGCTCGGGTTGAAAATAAAATTTTAAAATATTAATTCTGTCTTTTTTTAGCAGCGTTTGATAAACTAATACAAACTAAAAAAAATCCTCTCCTTTGTGTTTTTTTTTTCAAAACTAGTCCTTGAAAAGGAATTAGACGAATATCACACGACTTAGGATTTTACCCGGTTACGTAATGAAAGACTCGTCACATTGCTATGATGGATGTAACTGAGTTATGGGGTGAGGGATATGATTTTATTCTACATTCTAACTATTTTTATTTTTGCATTGGTTGTGTTAAGAATATAAAATTAATAATATTATTTAATAGTTTAAATTTTAAAAAAAAATAATTAGCATATCAAATTTACACATGATATTAGAATTAAAGGTTCCGAGTTGGGATCGAACAAAGTTATTAATAATTCAAATGTGAGAAAAAATGTTAAAGAATATAAAATTAATCATATTTTTCTTGTTAACAATTTTTTAAAAAAATAATTAGCACATTAAACTTAGTAGTTGCTAACTACGTATCAAAGTATACGCTGCAAGCGAAAGCGTGGGCAATACTTATGGACCTTGAGGCTTGTGCATCACGTGGTATTACTCATAGCAGAATTTGGTCGAACTTTTTTTTTTTTTGCAAAAAGGTGAATCGGATTAACTGGAATGGTCACCATACAAAAAAATCGAGGATTCTCGGAGGGGGAACCTCGTTCCAATCAACTTGTGATTTTCTACCCATAAAAGCATAAAAGCTAAGGAATCAGCCTCAACGTTTGCTGTCTGATTAATATGCATACAACTGAAATACGTAAAGGAAACAGAAAAATTCCTGATGTGGCTGATCAAGTTCTGGAGTAGCCAATTCTTCATAGTGATATCGTTGATAAGATCCACCGCATAACGACAATTGGACTTCAGCATAACGGCTGGAATGCCCACGCGCTTGCAGTATATCAACTCCTGAAGCATAGCCCAGCATTGACTTGAGAACCAAGTCAAAGAGCCTACGAATAGCATCTGCACATATGAATTTTGTGTTAGCAAACCTAATGATATAGCCTGTCCCCCTCTGACCTTCGAACGCCCCACAAATGAGGCGTCTGTTTGCAAAGTGAAACAGATTGAAGGCGGAAGCTCCGAGCACCCCAAAGGATGAGGTGCCGAGGAGGTTCCCTCAAGAGTGGATGTAAAGAACTCATGGTAGCTCGCCACGATTTGGGACCAGACCGTCGTAGCGGTTGTCATGGTTGAGTTAAATAGCATATCGTTACGGCAATTCAAGATCCCCCATAAGGTTAAAGCAAAAAGTTTACAAAAATAATTGCTAAGTTCAGAAGAGAGGTTAGCCTCATAAATCCAATCACCCTGAATCCAAGAATTGAAATGAGTAAAAGAATGTTGAAATCAGTTTTAAATAGCTGCTACAGAGTGTTAACAAAAGAGCATTAAAAAAATAGGTGCGCAATAGATTCATCAGCCGAATGACAAAGAGGACACAAAGCAGAAACAGCTGGATTAAAAGCAGAGAGCATAAGGTTAGTGGGGAGTCTCTTATGCGCAAATTTTCATAAAAGATTTGAACTTCCGGGGATCTGGATACTCCAAATAACTTTCCAACCTGACCATCCAGTATACGGTGGCGGCACCAGGGGCATGCTAATAAAGTTTTAGACAAATTTGCAAGTGGGAATGTTAGACTTGTCTGGCGCCTAAATCCACTTATCCTCGTCGGGAGTAGCAGGCAGAAGCATAGATAAAATTTTACTCAACAAGCACGGTGCAAAATAGTCGTTAATTAAAGGGACATTCCATGCAGAGTTCAGCATAAGATCAGCAACAGAAAGAGATGAGATAGGAGAGAAAACATTGACATACGTTGGCATAAAGAAAATAGGAACGTTAAAAATCCAGGGGTCATTATATGCATGGGTATTAACCCCATTACCAATATGCTTTCTGATACCTAGCTTAATCACATCAAGAGTTTGAAGAATAAGGCGCCACGATCTAGCAGGATTAGAATATAGGAATGCAGTACTAAACCAGGGGTGAGGAACACCATATTTGCTAATAGCAAAAGTAGTCGGGAGAGATTATGAATGATTTAAAATGGAGAATAGCCTCTTACTAACCAAAGCAAACTGAAGAAGATGGAAGTTTTTTATACCCAGACCACCTCTTGATTTACTGATCTGGAAAGTACACCAATTTAAGAGGTGAAGACTTTGGACTATGATGAAGAGGATCACAAGAAAGCTCTAGACAACTTTTTTTAAGAAGAAGATATAGCCAGAAGAAAGCTGCACTAAGCCCAAATTATAAGATGGAATTGAACTAAGCGTAGATTTTATGAGAACAACTTTGCCAGCTTGATTCAGAGTTTTCATTTTCCAACCAACAAGTCTGTCATGAAGCCTAGAGGTAATGTGTCCCATAGTAGCATTGGTAATGCGCCTATAAGAAATGGGAGTACCAAAATATGTAAAGGGATAAGAACTAGAAGCAATTCCCAGAATAGTTCTAATCCTAAATTTTTTGATAACGTTGATTCTCGGAGGAAAGTAAAGAGCAGATTTATCCAAATTTATCTTCTGATTAGTCAAGTCATAGTACTAATTAAACAATCTGAGTAAATTCTTGCAAGTAACAGTGGTAGCAGCAACACAGATCAGGAGATCATCATCATAGGCTAAGTGACTTAAAGTTGTGGTACCAAATTTGAAAGGTGTGATTTTATGTAGAAGAATCTGTTGGTCTAGGAGAGAGGAGAAGATTTGTGAGACTAGAATGAAAAGGTAAGGGAAAAGAGGATCCCCTTGCCTAAGTCCCTTGTAGCTATTGAAATAAGGAGTAAAAGTACCATTAATATAATAGGAGAATTTGGGAGATGATATACAAGCCATAATCCAAGCGATAAAGGTTAGAGGAAAATTCATGATTGTGAGGATAGTCTCAACTGTATACCAAGAAACTCTATCAAAAACCTTCTCCATGTCAGCCTTGAGAATAATGAATTTCTTCCTAACCCCTAGAGATTCAATGAACAATTTCCTGAGTAAGAAAAAAGATTATCCTGAATAGATCGATCATTTACAAAAGCAACTTGAGATTTATCAATTAATGAGGGCAAGGTTGATTTGAGTCTATTAACTAGGATTTTAGCAATGACTCTGTACGTGATGTTGCACAGAGAAATAGGTCTAGTCTTTGATCAAAATAGGATTTTGCTTCTTGGGAATGAAGATAATAGCAGTATCATTAGCACCCAGGGGTAGCTGATTAGTATGAAAGAAAAATTATATTTCTTGGATAACCGAGGACCCAACAATATCCCAGTAGTTACAATAAAATTCACTTGTAAACCCACTAGCCTAGGGACTTTCCTTGGGCCAAGCAAAAAAAGATTTTATAAATTTCCTCAGATGAAATAGGGGAGGTGAGGAGCGAGGTCAAAGAGTTGTCAAGGGAAGGCAAGGGGGGCCAGGCATCTAAAGGAGGAGGAGGTTGGTTGTCGCGAGAATAAAGACGAGAGTAGTGAGGCATGAAAGATTCCTGGATATGCTTATCAGATGAGTGAGTGTTCATGTTATCATCCTGAATGGAAGTAATCTTATTTCTTCTATGCCTGACAATGGTACTAAGGTGAAAGAATCTTGTGTTTTTATCACCATCCTTAATCCAACTAGACCTAGATTTAGACCACCACTTGAGGCTGATTTGTCTTAGAAGGACAATTTGATGGTTATATTTAGCTCGAAGAGAACTAAGTTCAAGGTCAGACAACTCATGTTTCCCGTTTTTCAACTCAATGGTAGAGATGTCATGTTTTATCATTTGAACTCTATTCTCTAATTTCCCATGGTCAATTTTATTCCACTTAGATGTGAGAATCTTTATCTTGTCAAGAGGATTGTGTATGGATTCATTGTCGGATCTATTAGCCCAGACCTGGTCAACAATTTGCCTGGGAGTGACAAAAAATGTTCATATCTAGAAGGCTTGGATTTGTTAGAAGAACAATTTGTCGAGAACAATATTGGAGAATGATCAGATGTACCCCTAGTAAGAGATTTAAGAGGTAAATTTGG
Organism: Pontederia crassipes; assembly: GCA_030549335.1. Lineage (NCBI taxonomy): Eukaryota > Viridiplantae > Streptophyta > Magnoliopsida > Commelinales > Pontederiaceae > Pontederia > Pontederia crassipes. The sequence continues at coordinate 2,774,150 of CM060185.1, read as the reverse complement.
AAATTTTGTTAACCAGTGATGATTAGTTAGGGCCCTGTCTAAATGGCATAGGATTCTAGCATTAGCTTTCCTATTATTACACCAAGTAAATTGATTGCCCGAGAGAGGAAGGTCAAAAAGCCCTTGGGTTTGGATTAAGTCATTAAAAGATCTAACAGATTTAGAAAGTCTAAAAGACATACCCCCGCTTATCTTGGGGAGAGGAAATGGTGTTTAAGTCCCCAATGATAAGTCAGGGAATATGATCAAAATTAAAACTCGCAAAATCATTCTACAAAGAAGAACGAACAACAAATAAATTACTAGCATAGATGTCCGAAAGCAAAAAGGAAAAGTCATACAATGTAATAACCACATTAATATATTGCGAGGTAGAGTTGACCATAAAGACCCTAGATTCATTTATTTCCAAGCAACAACGATACCACCAGAGGCTCCAGCGCTGTCCTATGAGCAAGAAGACCAAGAAGTACCTAATCTCCTAACAATCGTATCAGACTTTTTACCTGCAGTATGCGTTTCTAGCAGAATTAAAATGTCTGGTTTGTACACAGAGAGAAGATCACGCAGCCGATCCCTAGTCTTGCTACGCATGGCACCACGACAGTTCCATGCCAGCACAGATATCATTATGTATCATGAGGAAGGGAAGAGGAGGCATGAGCATCACCCTGCAAGACAAAAGAGAGAGAGTCCTTAGAGGAGTTAGAAGACATGCGCAACTTACCTTTCTTCTTACGCCCGCTCCGACCTCGATCGAGATCAGGAGGAGGAGGAGAGAAGCGAGCGGCCGGCTTCCGCGCACGACGGGAATCCAGGGGAGGCTCCATGATAATCTCTTCAGCTTCCTCCTTAGTGTCATCCTCTGAAAGACTGACAGAAGGACGAGTAGGGGATTGAAAACACTGGAGCACTTGCCTATTACAAGGGGAGCGGAGGAAGAAGCCCCATTCCTGGATTTAGGGGAGGAGGCAGAAGCCCTAACAAATGAGGGGAGATCGGGAGAAATATGAACATGTGAGGGGGATGTACGATCGGAGGTGATAGGGGCATCACACGAGGAAAGAGAGGGAGTGGTGAGTGCACATGGAGAACTCACCTGAAGGTAGAGTTCTAGAGATGTCTCACGAGGCTCACGTGATGGAGCAGGATCATGAGGAGAAGAGAAGATATCGATCGTAGGACAGATCTGACGATGCAGGATCCCCTCACAGCTTAGGGCATCCGAACGGTGCACATCTGGTTCAGGGATGTGCTGAGATGGTTGTCCCCTCCGGTCCGCCGCAGTCGCTTCCACCGTCACAGGCGGGTTTCAGCATGGCCACCAGCAGGAGTCGCCGATGCGGGCATCCGGCGTCTGGGTGGGAAAAAGCGCAGCCACTGCAGTATAGGAGAGGGCCATCCACACTCGTCGGCCGGATCTCATCCGAGGAGAGCCGATCTGGACACGAATCCAAGTGATGACTAGGGCGGCCACAATTAAAATAGAAGTAGGGAAGGTTTTCGTATGTTACCCGTTGGAAGAAGCGGGATCCGTCCGGCAGCCGGATCCAAGTGCCCTGCTTCACCGGAGCGGCCAGATCTAGCTCCATACATACCCTAGCATAGCGTAGTTTCTCACCGGAAGCAGTGAATGTGTCGATCTTGAGAGTTTGACCGAAGACGGATGCGATCCGACGAATGGTATCCATGCCACTAAGCTCGTAGGAGAGGCCCGACAGTTGGATCCAAACCGACGAGGTGGAGATCTGCTCATCAAATGGACGGAAGAACGCCCTAGCCTGCGACAGATGAAGAATACAATCATTAAAATTCCATGGGTTCAAAGTGAGTACCTTAAGCCGATCTGCCTCGCCCCTGGAGGAGAAGAGATAATAGCTGTTGTCGATGTCCGCAATACGTAAGGGATCAGTGAGATCCCATAGAGAAGACAACTCCGTCACCAACGAGGATTCCGGCAGAGAGTTGTTGATGAGACGCCTCATTAGACATAGCTTTGGATTTGCCGACCATTGGGCGATTTGAGATGACCACCTCATCCTTTGTGGCCGCTTGGATCGCGAGAAGATGCTGTCGAGGGATCTGAGGGAGAGGCGCCTCTTTCTGGCGCCGATCGCGAACCACATCCGCCCAGTGCTTAACACCAAGAACAGGAGGTTGAGAAGGGAGAGCAGGGAGATGAGGCCGAGTGAGAGACGGAAAAGCACCAGCCAGAGTTGGGAGAAGGGGAGGAAGAGGGTTTAGAGGAGGGGGAGAGCGGAGCGAGGGGGGGGGGGGGGGGGGGGGGCGTGGGGCGGAGGGTCTGGGGGTTGGGGAGCGGGGGGAGAAACTTCGAGAGCCATCTTGGTCCGGCCAAGATGCACTGCACAGTCTGAAGTGTAAACTAATATGTAACTTTGAATTTGCTTGAACTCAAACTCTCTTGTATGTATCATCACACAAATGTGTCTGCCTCTGGGGACTGTACCATTGTTGGTGATATTTGAGACATCGATTATGGTTGCTTTATGTCCTAGGACACTAAATATAGTCGTTGATCATTTGACATATTTTTACCGTAAAAAATGATGTATCAAGGTTGTTAAGTTTGAAATTTTTACCTAAGTTTATTTTAGAGAAGGTAAAATCATATCGTAGATTCGATATGCAAATACGTAGAATTTAAATATAATATAAATTTAATTATAATAATTTATAAAATCATATCAAATATAGTTATAAATATTTTAAAAAATTATAATAGCATGAATAATTAATAAGATAAAATTTACAAATTATAAACTCACCTAAACTTTCAATTTTATATATTATAAGCTTACAATGTTCTACGTAATATGATTTTATTAAAAAAAATTTTAGATGAAACATTCACATTTTTTAATATTCTAACTATTATTACTATCTCAACCATACCGTTCTAAATATTTGAATATTATAAATATGTCTATTCAACATATTTTTTTAATTTTAAGTATTATGATTTAAAGAATGAAATAACAAAACCATTATTAAGAATGAATAATAATATACCACTTAATATGATTTCATATTATTAAAATCAATCTTTTTTATCATATCTGAATTTATTGTATAACACATTTTTAAAATAATATATTATATAATTGTGAAAAAATGTACATCAAATAATAACTGAAACAAAAAAAATAAACAAAAGAACAGCAAAATGTTGTTGAAACTGAGTTTAAAGAATGAAATAACAAAAATATTATTAGGAATTGAATAATAATATGCCACTTACTATGATGTAAATAATATATTATAAATTTGTGAAAATGTACATCAAATACTAACTGAAACACAAAATAAACAAAAGAACAACAAAAGGTTGGTGAAACCGAGTTTCAAATCAACCACCTAAGGCCTATTGTCGCCGCTAGTCAGAATACACATTTAAGAGACTTTGTTCTAAATTCATTAATTTTGTAGTTGACGCGTGCCAATGAACTTCTTCATCCGATTTTACCTTAATTTACGAGTTCAAACTGAGTTAACCCATTTTTCATCTTAGATACGTATAAAATCGGATTTTAAGGCGATTTTGACAACCTTGTGATCTATATTTTTGAGATGGTAGCTCTCCATATTTTGTACAACCACTTTTCGGTGTCGTCTGGTTCATGAATAACTTTTCATGATAGAAGAGTTTATTTTGTTAGATTAATATTTGTTTAAAACATTATCTCTGCAAAATGTTCTATTCATGAATTTAAAAACTTTTTTAATGACAAGTTTGCCCTGTTTGAAACTCCTATTCCGCATTTTATTAAAAGGTGCCGATATAGAGGGCGACGGACCAGCCACGTGCATTCATGCTGGAATGAAGATGGTGAAAAAGGAGCTCGACAAACACAGACACTGCTTGCCTTCTTGCTGAACTCCTCTCTCTCTCTCTCTCTCTCTCCTCTCTCTCTCTCGATGCAATGCATGATGTGGCCATTTCTACGAGAACGTCCCTGTCAAGAGAGGAACAGAACAACGACAAACACAGACACTTCTTGCCTTCTTGCTGAACTCCTCTCTCCCTCTCTCTCTCTCTCTCTTTCTCTTCTCTCTCTCTCTCTCGATGCAATGCGTGATATGCTGCTTGCCTCTCTCTCTCTCGATGCAATGCATGATGTGGCCATTTCTACGAGAACGTCCCTGTCAAGAGAGGAACAGAACAACGACAAACACAGACACTGCTTGCCTTCTTGCTGAACTCCTCTCTCTCTCTCGATGCAATGCATGATATGCTGCTTGCCTCTCTCTCTCTCTCTCTCTATGCAATGCATGATGTGGCCATTTCTACGAGAACGTCCCTGTCAAGAGAGGAACAGAACGTGACGATTGGATCGGTAATTTGCGTATACACACACATACATATATATATATATATATATATATATATATATATGTATGGGCACAACTAATAATTATTTGTTATTTAATTATGATAATTATTTATTTTTAATAATTACCAAAACTATTTTCTTAGAAATTAATTATGATAGTTTTTTAAAACATTTTTTAGCATGTCATGTGGCATATATTTTATCCTTTTTGTTTTCTTAAAAAAAGTTAACTAAATTAACATCTTTTTAAAGTTAACGTATATATAGTTTCTAATCATACATATAACATGCCTTTCCTTTTATATGAAAAAAAAACCAAATTGATTTAATGTAGCCAAAACTTCTACTGATACATATATATTGAATTTACATAATAAGTTATTGATTATTATATTTCTATTTTAGAAAATATGAAAATTATAAAAAGAATTTAAAAATGGAGCATGTACCATATACTACTTCCCCTTTTCCGATTTCCTAATTTAATTCGACTTAAACTCTTACTTTATTCAAATTAAATTAGTTATATATATATTTAAATAATTTTCAGATATACCTATATTAATATTTTATTAGGGTATGCATGTCCTTTTATATTTCTTAAAAAGTGTTTTCATTATTTGATCTAACCAAAATTTCTACTTATTCTCAAAATAAATTTGCCTAAAAAAATACTTTTTGAGTGTAAAAAATATGTAGTCAAAGTAAACAAATAAACAGTCTATGTTTTAATTTTTTTAATGTTCAATAGAAAGTTCCAATTATTCAATCGAATAAGTTTACATGTCGTAGGATTACCACTAATTTAATTTTGATAATAATTTGGATATTGGGTTTGTTACTTTAAATAAGCACCAAATTTTCATAGGTCAAAATAAAGTTAAAAAGATATTTCTTTATTTAATCTAGCTAAAATCTTTTATTTATTTTGAAAAACAGTGTCCTAGTTCTATTTGGAAGGTTTTGAAACTGATGAGTCCCACCTTTAGTCAAATTATGTTTACCTTTTTAGATTTAATCTTTTTGTATTATTTTTAAATATAAAAATTTATCACCTATTGACATTTGTAAAAAATAATACGCTTTCTTTATTAATCAAACAGAAAATCCAACTACCAATGTATTTCAAATTTTTTTTTGAAATTTGAATAAAAAATAACATTTTTACTTATTCAAACAACTCCTCATAGTTTAGTTAAAATTTAATTAAAAATTTAAACTTAATATTTTTTAAATTTAATTTTGTTATAATATTAAAATTACAAAATATACTTAATTAAATTAAATATTTTTATATCTTGCTTATATGATAAATAGATAGCTAGTTTTTAAGATTTTCTAATTCATATTAATTATAAATCATAATTAACAAAGAATTATGTATACGATAACTCTAGGAGACGAAACCAAGGTATGAACTCTGAGTTTCAATTAATATATTGTAATTACAAACACAATTTGAATATTTATTTTCTATTTTCCTTGATAGAAGTCAGGATTAAAATAAGGATTGCACATAAACTCTAGGACTTAGTATTAGTTTTCATGTATGAAATGACATGAAAAACATATATATATATATATATATTATGTATGAATGTATAGTTAATATTTAATATATGATTATGACATGAATTCTAAGGCCTTGTTTGATTGATGAATAATTATTACAGGATGATGGCACTTATTCCAGCATATTAATGAATTTTTTTTAAAGGTTGAGTTGAGAATAACAATATTTTAGCTTTTTGAAACAACAACAAAGAAGATACTATTTATAAGGCTAACTTTTTAAAATGACAATTTTGTCCTTTTACTTTTAGGATGAATATCTAACTTGTATGGCGGAATAAAGGAGAATAAATGCTTATTCTTAGGATAGAGTCTCATTAATATGTTGATTTTTCATATGATCAGATACCTTCAAAATAATGACTTAGATCATGAGATGATTATTATTTATTTATTTATTTATTTATTATTATTATTATTAGACGCTTACAATATTGTTCTGGGATTCTTTTGGGCCCATTACAATGGTCGGAAATTTGGTGTAGATTTGTAGGGTAGTACACTTTTTAAAAGCCCAAGCCCAAATAGTATCGAGTTGACCCTCATTCTTTTTTAATTATTTTCTGGTAAAACGTCATTTTCTATTTTTTTTCCCAAAAAGACATATAGCACTAATTAATGCGAGCATTTTAACCGTGTGTACATTTTATTACAATCATTTCAAAAATTAATTTTACGATTTGAAGTACTGGTTTTTAAAGGCTATTGAAGGTATTGGTTCGAATTTTATATTCGTATTTATTATTTTGAAATTTGTATAGCGGCGGATGATTATTCTATTCGTATTTTTAATATTTATTATGGTAAGATCGAAATAAAAATACTATTAATACAAAGAAGCAACATTTTTTTTTCAAGAGAGGACATGTTAAGTGTTAGCTTGCTTTTTTAATTGTCCATGGAAAACATGTTTAACTGTTAAATTTTATTATTTTTTATTATTTATCTTAAGATTTCATCATAACTAAGTTTCTTCCGATGATGTTACAATTTAGTTTACAAATATTTTTACGTACGATCCTTCTACCACATCATAAGTGTATTCCATCACAAATGCACTTTCATGATCAACTTGTGATAATTTACATCCGTCACTGATTTTTTGAACCACAAATTGTGTTGTGACGAATTATTTTCATTACAAAGATAATTGTGACGACTAAGATTGTCATAAAATAAAAAAAATTTGTCACAAAAATTTGATAAAATAATTAATAAAATGAGTATTCCGTCGCAAAAGTTCTAATTAGAATTCTCTTATTAAAAATCTTTCTCTTAATAAACTTTGACTACTCGCATGTTAGGCCTATATGTAGTGTAGTCAATGCATGGGTAGTATATATATAGGGGGCTCATTATTCTTCAATGTTTAGGGGTAATCAGAGATCCATCAACAAGTGTAAAAGGGAGAAAGGTGCTGAGTATTGCAGCAAGCAAAAATGAAATCATGGAGCATTAAATTTGCCGTCGAGGCAACGCAACGCTTTCTTGCACCCCCAACAATGCCAACAGAGGTATGGACCAAGAAATAATGCCTAGGAAAGTTGAAATTTCACCTCTATTATAACTTGCCCCGCAGAAAAATTAGAATGTGGAAAGATACAAGCGAATCCAAATATCGGTCTCAATATGGTAGCATCGTTCTTTGTAACGATCACGATCGATAAGTTCATCAGTCCATACAATTGTCCATGGTCAACCGTTTCACGGAAATGACCAAGGCACATTCTTGAGTTAGGAGTATTAAATCTATTTTGCATGGACTAATAGAAAATGTTAAAGTAAAAGTGTATATATATATATATATAGTAATGATGATTTTAGGATTTGTTATTGAGAGACCTCACTAAAAAGAATAATGTTGTGTGTAGTTCAGGTTTTGAAAACATCCAAGAAATAAAAAAGAATAATAGCCATTTGAAGGTCGGATAATTCGGTTGGTCCCCTTGAATTCGGAACTGCATGTCTACATCTTTTCATCAATTTTCAAACAGCTAACTACGAGGCACACGCAACATGTTTTGACCGATGCCCCCCGCCCTCCAAAAGTTATTTTCCATGATTTTTTTTCTCTTGACAATAAACCTCAAATTTTTAATCAACTAAGCCAGTTTGAATTATTAGCAACCTCAGTTGAATGTTCCATTCAGACGTCCACTCATCAAATTTCACCGGTCATTTTAATCCAACAAAAATATTATATATATATATTACTCTAAACAAATTTAAATTTGCGACGAATTCTATTAACGATATATATAATTCGTCGCAAATTCTATTAACTTTGTGATATAAACAGTTCGAAAAGTGCTCGCAAAATAATTTTCGATGACTACACTAATTTTAAAAAATTACGATGGATACAACCGTCGAAAAAGTGTTATTCGAAAGTTTCAATGATTGACTTCTAACGAAAGTTCCGATGGATGCCACACATTTCAAAACTTTCGACGGTCATATAATATATTTTGTAATGAATTTGATGCTAGAATGGCCATCCATTTAAGAATATATTTTATAATAATAATATTATTATTATATAATAATATAAGATATTTTATAATGAATGGATGTCCATTCGTCAAAACTTCTTACAACTTAGGCTTGTAAAAATTTTCATATTACAATATTAATACAACATTTTATTGTATACTAATATTGTACCGCCCCCAAATCAGACCCATCACGTGGCAGAGTATGCTTCGAGGTCATTCTTACGTGTACATCATATTGACCAAAAGGAAGGCTTTGATTGGTCAACTCAACATCAAATAATAGCGGAATACTAAGCATCATATGATAATGCTAAAAAAAATATAACATCATAATATGTGGAAGACTAATAAATAAAAATTATATTTGTTCAGAAGAACCAATACATCAATCTAATACCATGGAAAAAGAAATCTATAACATAAAGTTAAAGGATTCAAAACACTCATGAGCAGCTACCACAAGTTCGATCGATCACCGTTGGCCACTTGGTTCTGCATATATGAAATTGCAGGAGAGAAATCTCCCTATGAGTTTTGCAACTCAGTATGGAAATAAAATAAAGACAATTATAAAATCATGTTACTAGACAAGAATCATAAGAACATCATGGTATAAGGATGAAATAGACATAATCATGATATAAGTAGGAATAATCATTTAATGTAGCATATGAATAGAATATCAATATAATCATGAGAAAATCATCATGCATAAAAGGTGACAAAAGACAATCATCATAAGAAAGTTTCATTGTTCATTTGCTTTCATCTTTTTAATCATTTTATTATGCATCTTTAACTTATCATGATGTATATTTCAACCCATGGATAGGCCTACTTCAACTCGCCATCATCTTTATAATTGATAATGTCAGCCTATAACTAAACGTAGTTAGCCCATAACTGGTCATCGTCAATCTATTATCACAAGAGCTCTCCATTTAATATTTTTTATCTTTTATATTGAAATTTTAAATTTATCTTTATTAGAACTTAAATCAAGACTACACAAATAGGATCATGAAGAGTAAATTAGAGACATAAACAATATAATTATCATTATGACTTAGATCGAAATTGAACATGTGAATAAGGGGACAAAGAATCATAAAAAATCATCATCATATTATCGGAATCCGGGCGGAGTATAAACATAACTCGAGTCGAGTTCATAGGAATCAATCGGGAAAGTTTGGGCATAATTTGGGTTGGGTTCAGGACATACCCAGTACGGGTTATGTACTTCTGCAAATCGAGTGGCGTCGCACCTGAAATCGCATTGTCGAGGAATAACTCGGGCTGGGTCATCATCAATTTCGGCGAACTCAGTCCGGGCATGGTCCTACCCGGGCCAGGTTACAGTGAACCCGGACCAAGTTCTATTACGCGGAAACTACGTGAAGATGCAAGAGGTTTTCCAACGATTGTCGGGGTCATGCATAATCTTATATCAATGGACTACGGCTAGAATTTAACCAAAACATAATTCAAGTGTAAGATCAAGATTCTATAATGAATTTACCTTAATTTCATATCTTGAAAGTTTCTGTCCGAGAAACTATTACGTTAATATTTTTCTTCTTCTTCTTCTTCCTCTTTCTACTCTCGTTCCAGGCGTCCGTTCATCGTCGTTCTCGTCCGTAGTTCTCCTGTGTGGGTGGTAGCCATCAAGTGTAAGAATGATGCCAAAATAGGGCACGAAAGATAGGGCACACATAGAGAGTTTAAATGGGTTGAGGTTCGATCTTTGCCTTATATTCATGGGGGAGGAAAGTTGAAACTGAATCGAACTGTAAAAATTTGATTTTTGTTCTTGTTTTATCTCTTCCTATTTGGTTTCAATATTTTCTTCTTATTTTTTTTTTCTTTAATTGTCCTCCTGGGCATTACAAATATAACATATTTTATAATAATTTTGATATTTGACAACTGAAATCGTTGAAACTTTCGTCGGGGTCTCTGAAAATTTTAATAATAAACATTAATACTAACATCATAATTTTATTATATAATAATATACTATTTTATGATAAATTTAAATTCTAACTAGTTGAGAGAATTTTATATCGGAAATATGCCGTCGAAAATTCCGCATTATCTTAATACTGTAGAATGTGAAAATTTTTACTATTCACGTCAGAACTCATCTAATGTGAAACTAAGCTCCTGAATGAAACATCTCTCGGATGCTATTAATTAATAAAAAAAAGTTATCCCTCATCTCCTCAGATACATCACCTACCAAACATTGATTAGGGACTTCATAATTAATCTCCGGATCATGTGAAAGCCATGTGAAAACTAATTAATTAATTGACGTCAGTTGGAAATAATACACTCCGCTGCATGCATTGAATGCCATGTGAGACATCTCAATTGAGGCCTACCAAACCAATTCATATTATAATTTATTCAATAAATCTTTACGATTTCATGTTTCTTTTCTTCTTCTTTGTTTTTTTATTTCCTTCCAAATTTTCTTTCTCTTTTATACGTAATGGAAACTTGCTTAGATTAGTCCACCAATGATCAGTGTCATAATTGAACCCAAAAATTATTTTATTTAAATTTATATATAATAGTGAATGATCAGCTACCTGCTACCAGAAATTGGACAATTGTTTATCCTCCACACATGGCTTCTTACGTCTCTACTAATTAACATTTTTTTCCTATTATTTGTTACTGTTACTATGTAATTTTTTTTTCTAAGTAAAAGTCCGCGGAAACATTTGAATGGAATTATAAGGCCCCCACAATTGAATGATAAATAATACAATATGCACACGCATCGATCGAATCAAAAGTAATAACTACATATCATGCATGCCCTCGTTAATCAACTAGGGAGCAAGAAAAAAAAAAACCCCTTCAATCAAAGTGAAAGCACATTAAATTTAGTCTAAGTTGAGCGTCTCTTCAACTAGCACACGTCTCGTGTAGATAATTGGACCTTTTGATGAATTAGGTTTATTGACGGCAACACTTCCCCATGCATGTAAATGCATATATTTAAAGAGAAAAAAATGACATTTAATGACATATATATGGCTCACTCACTCAACATGATCGATCATACGTGACATATGCTACGATTGACACAATAATATTATTTACCACTTATGGAGTTATGTGCTCGATCGGTCGCAATCTGATCATGTTTGTTCTTTTAATATATTTTCAACTCATGCAACATAATTCTTGGTTGATGTAAAATAGATAGGGAACCCTAGAGCAATTAATATGTTCATAAAGAATTGGTCAAGCCATGTCTTGATATAATTAGTGCCTATGTTTTGAGTTTAACATTCACTTAATTAAGCAAATTCGAGCTGATATTAGTCAATATCACTTTTTTCGTCTTGCACTTTTAAAATGTGAACTTGTGACGTTTAATTATTTACTACGCACCGCAGGCGCCCGCGGGCGTGGTCTTCTTTGTGGTCACGAACAGTTGGCGTCATATGTTTTGGACTATAAAGTAGGATGTGGAGAGAAGAAGGGGAGAGGAAAGGAATTCAAAATTGTATTAAATAACATTTTTTTATATTACCAAACCCATAAAATGATCAAATTAATATTTAATGAGTAAACTAGTTACTTTTTTTTAAAATTCTTTGAATTTAAGCTGAGTTTATTAAATTTAATCTCAATTATATTATTATCATCCGTTGCATGTTGATCGTAGAAAATTTAAAAATATATTACTTCAACTCATATATAATATTTATATGAAGCACTGAATTGATTTATTGTACATGATACTATTCATCAAAATCATATTTATATGATGGGTCTATCGATTTGCAATATATTACAATGTATAAGTAAATAGTATACTATATATATATATATATATATATATATATATATATATATATATATATATATATATGAACTTTAGATATTTCTTAAATGAAAACAGGGGCATAGAAATTCAGAAAAGAAAATAGCCCCTCTTATTTATTTATTTAGCGAAGTGCAAAGTGCATGTTGGCCCCTGCATGATTCACTAATAAAATCCTACATGCATGCACTCGCTGCCTTCCTGTCTTCTTCCCAATGGAGCCGGGGAGTTTGATATCTAACTGCCTTCTGTTTTTGTTCTCGTTAGTTGACCCTAAAAAATCCACTATATATATATATATTATATGTACCATTAATAATATTAATATATTATATTCTATATATGTAGAATTAAGGAGCGGTTGAAAGGTCACATTCCATCTGTATTCGCCATCGATCGCAATCCTTTTTTTGTTTCTTATTTTTATAGTTTGGCCACCAATCCTTTGAAAGCTGTTCAACTCTACATAAAATCATAAACAAAAGCGAATTATTTGCCTCTTGCATGCACCTCTCCCTATATATGTATATATAAAGATTGAAAAAAACGTCACCATATTTGTTTGTTTTCAATTATGACGTGACATCTCAATATTGAATATACAAGGGGACAATATCAAAGGATTCTATCTCTATTTTAATTATTATTTTGTGTTGGCTCATGTTACCATGTAGCTCATGAGATGTTTATGATCATCTTCGACATAAATTTTCTAAAATATTATTGAGAAAGAAATTGCATCTATGCAGCTTTTGGACAGAGACATAGCTCTTCTAATTAATTGTAAAAGCAATTTCTTTTAAACAATTTGACCTTCTAGTTGGAGGGTTTCTAATTAATCCAAAAGAAGAAGCAAAAAAATGCTTTCGCTGTGTTCGGTTGTCCATCACATGCTTCTTGGACTTTTCTTACACATTGGTTTCCACGCAAAATTAACAAACTTATTAACATTATGAAACTGAATTATTCGTTATTTAAGGAGCATCGAACTTATGAACAAAGTTAACATCGAGAAAAAAAATGACAGAATATGATAATAAATGAAGATAATAATAAAGATTCATGAATGAAGATAAAAAAACATAATGCTAAGCATTGTTTTGTTTCAAACTCGTGCACTGACTTAATATAACAAAAAAATAGAGAATAGGGAATGAATGCTATGGAATTTTATTTTCATGTATGAAGAATTTTAAAGACATTATGTTAAACACTGATTAATGAGGTGATTAATTATTTCATGTATAGTTTGTTAAGAATATAAAATTATTAATTTTATTCTTCCTAACGGTTTAATATTTTAGAAAAATTAGTTAGCATATTAAATTTAACATGATCAGAGTTCAAGAGTTTGAATTTCATTAAGCTCTTATTAAATTTTTTTTTTCTTTTGTTATTTACGTGATGAATTAGATTAGACCAAAATTATCAATGACTCAAATGTAAAAAAAATGTTAAAAATATAAAATTATTAATATTATTCTTCTTAACATTTTAAACTTTTAAGAAAATTCATCGGCATGTTAAATTGAAGAAGCCATTGGCACGTGACTTGCGTAGGCACGTGATTTGTTCCTTGGATTTGCCAATTGGTACAAATTTACATTCCAAATCGGAGGAGGGGCAACGTCTTGCCTCTTGCGTCAACGTTCACAAGGTTAATATACGTATGTTTAATTTAATTGACAATTTTGACGTCAACAACATTTAGCTACTTTATTGCTTATATATATATATATATACTACTAGAAAAACGTGGATTATCGACGGTCCGAACCGTCGGTAATCAGCCCGAAAATCATCGGTAACGCAATTACCGACGATTTTTCAGTCGGAATCGATCCATCGAAAGCTCGTCGCAAACGGATTTACGACGGTTGAAAAAATTCGTCGAAAATATCGACGGTTCTGGCCGTCGGAACAGTCCCCGGCTCGAAATTTTTCGACGGTTGCAACTGCCGGAAAAGTCCCCAGCGGTTCGAACCGTCAATATTTCTGACGGTTGCAACCGCCGGAAAAGGCCGGCGGTCCGAACTGTCGAAATTTCCGACGGTTGCAATCGCCGAAAAAGGCCGGCGGTCCGAGCCGTCGAAATTTCCGACGGTTGCAACCGCCGGAAAAGGCCAGCGGTTCGAACCGTCGCAACTTTTCGACGGTCGCAACTGTCGAAACTTTGGATGGGTGACGCAACCGTCGCAAATAATTTTTTAAATATAAAAAAATAGCGGCCGGATCTGGCGGTCGGATCCGGGCGCTGGAGGCCGGAACCGGCCCGCCTGGCAGCCGATCCGGCCGGCCGCTGGAGGCCGATCCGACCGTCTGGCAGCCGATCCGGCCCCTGGAGGCCGGAACCGGCCGCCTGGCGGCCGATCCGACAGCCTGGCGGCCGATCCGGCCGCCTGGCTGCTGGGGGCCGGATCGAACGGCCACGGCCGGATCCGGCCGACAGCAGAGAGAGATGCCGGCGTGGAGCGGGAGAGAGGGAGATACGCTGGCGCGGGAGAGGGTCGCCGGTGCGGGAGAGGGTCGCCGGCGTCTAGCATGGGAGGGTCGCCGGCGTCCGGCGCGCGGAAGAGGCCGATCCGGTGCTCGCGACCGGGAGAGGGAGAGAGGAGAGGAGGGAGAGAGAGAGGAGTGGAGGGAGGAGGGAGAGATAAGAGGGAGGAGGGAAAATATATAAAGGAAAAAAGTGGAAAGAAAGCGGAAAAAGGGAAAAAAAAGCGGGATAACGAAATTTTAATTACCGACGGTTTCGGCCGTCGAAAACATAAATATTAAATATTTTTTATTTTATTTAGTTATATATAATATTTATTTTTTATTTTACCGACGGTCGCAATTATCGGTAATCTTTACCGACGATCAAAACCGTCGGTAATTGCGACGGTTTGGACCGTCACTAGTTATTTAAATAAAATATTCTTATATATGATATTATTATACATTTACCGACGGTTACGACATTCGGAAATTGCGGCGGAGTTTGCGACGGATGGATATCCGTCGGAAATATCGACGCTCCTAATCGTCAAAAAATTAAATAATAATATAATAAATTATATAATTAATTTTTTATTTTCGACGGTCGTGACCGTCGGAAAATCCGTAAAAAACATTTAATAATAATATTAAAAATATATAATTTAATTTTTTTATTTCCGACGGTCGTAACCGTCGGAAAAGTTGTCGGAAATTACGACGGATGGATATCCGTCGAAAATATCGACGTTCCTAAGCGTCGAAAAAATTAAATAATAATATAATAAATTATATAATTAATTTTTTAATTTCCGACGGTCGTGACAGTCGAAAAATCCATCGAAAAAATTTAATAATAATATTAAAAATATATAATTTAATTTTTTTTATTTCCGACGATCCTAACCGTCGGAAAAGTCGTCTGAAATTACGACGGATGGATATCCGTCGAAAATATCGACGTTCCTAATCGTCGAAAAATTAAATAATAATATAAATTATTTCCGACGGACATAACCGTCGAAAACGGAACCGTCGAAAAATCCGTCACAAATTGCGACGGATTTAGAACCGTCAAAAATTATCCTTCGAAAAATCGCGATTTTCTTGTAGTGATACTTCTTTCTTTTACATATTAAATCGTCTCATCTGACAAGATATCGAATTCGACTTTTATTGATAATTTGATAGGATCGGAAGCTGTTCATCTTAGTCGAAGTTGACAACCCAAAAATAATATTAATATTAATATTAAATTGTACGACGTGAGGAGAAGAATATAGACAACTTTACATTACTTTTCTGACGTTGAATTTAAAAGGGTTGTGGATTTTAGATTAGGGCAACAATCCAAAGGACAGGCGTGAAGAGTAAAGAGTTGCATGTGGTCTCCTTTATTTATCTTTTATTTTTTGTTTTGTTGCGAAATTTCGGTATTTACTATTTAGAAATTTGACTATGTTTAGGAAAATTGAAGATAGAAAGTGCTAATGGATTGATCATTTTTTTGTACATATTTCTTTAGGAATATCATCTGAGTGACTTCTTCGGAGATTCAAAGTACTTGACAGATTAAGTCATTTTTTGTCTATTTAAGTTTCAATCAATGTAATAAGAATGCCTTCGGGGACGTCACTTGGTTTATTCTAGTCAATCATTCCTTCTATTTTATTCAAATTTTGTATATGGAAAAAAGTGGAAAACAAGGAGAGAATAATTATTTATCTTCCATCAATTAATATGGTAGACGAAAAGAACAAAAAAGGAAGAAACAGATAAAATTATTTGTCTTCAATTAATATTAATATCGAAATATAATAAAATAAAACCCCCAAAAAGTTCAATAAGATTTTAACTTTTTGAATAAAATATCATATGACTGGTTAAGAGTGTGTTTTTCGTGGATCGCTCTTTTCTTAACTTGTGAAATTATGAAACCATGTTAATTATTCATTCGTATTATCGAAATCAAGAATCTCATGAGGTGCGGCGTCATCAAAGGAAAGGATTTTAGAGAGGTTTAATAGGCAATAATAATTTTAACTCTCCTTAGAATTTCTAATTACGTAACATGCACCTTAATTGATTGTGCCTCTGAGTTCATGTAAGATCCATTTGGATTTGATGAACGAGTTATTTCATCTTTTTAAGTTAGTTCAGATGCATCTTCTAAAAGTTGACCCGGTGATAAGGTCCATTTCCGAGATTTCAATATATTTCTTCTTTGTTTAATATTTTTCTATTGCCATTATTTGATCGTATAATGTGTCATTCATTTTGAAAAAATATCTTTTGTACGTCATATTTCAAAATTTATAAGATATATTTAAACGAGAACAAGCAAGTCACCTTTATTATATTATATACATCAATCAAGAAGTTTTCTTAATAATCTAAATAAGAAGCAATTTTATCTTGGCTCTCACTGTCTTATCTTTTTTTTTTAAAAGGAAGTATCCCGAATTCCATTAATCAGAGAAAGGATACAAAAATCTGAGGATACCCGGAGGTGGATCACCCTCCCAAGAAAGATCGTTGTTTGATCTCTACTAAAATTTGCTAACGTATCAGCCTCAACATTACATAAACGATTGACATGATTACATTTAAAGTTAATGAAGTTTGAAATTAGAGCTCATATGTCTCGAATGATGTTCTGGATGCGCCAATGACAAGGAGTTTTCCTGTTAATGATTGAGGCTGCCGAAGAGGAGTCTGTTTCAAGAATAAGATTCCCGATTCCATATCGCACACAATGCTTTAGTCCGCACAGGATAGCCCATACCTCGGCATGCAAAGCTGAATGAAAGAATCCAGGTCCAACGCCTGCACAAAGGAAACCAGCATTAGAAGTTCTAACCAGGTAGCCTACTCCCTCCTCCCCATTGCTCAAAAGAGAGCCATCCGTGTTCAATTTGAACCAGGAATGGGGTGGAGGCTCTCAGCGTACCAGAGACTGATTTGCTAGGGAAGTCCCCTCAGAGATGGGTGTTTGTAACTCATAATATGAGGTCAAAACCCGCGACCAGACCTCGGCAGCGGTTGCCTGTCTGGAATTGAAGTGAGCATCATTCCTCATTTTTCAAATACCCCACAAGGTTAAGGCAAATAAGATTTGCAGACTGGACATAGAAGCACGACCAGGAAGGCCATTTCCTTTCAGAATCCAATCACCCACCCTCCAATTGGTACCATGCTTAAAGGTATAATTAGTTTTACTCTGGAATATATCCCACACACGAAATGTCACCACACAATCAAAGAATAGATGAGCATTTGTCTCAATCTCAATGTCACATAGAGTACACTTAGGATTAATGGAAGAGTTGAACCTAATAAGCATATGTTTAGTAGGCAGCCTGTTGTGGGCAAGCTTCCAAAAAAAACTTGAATTTTCGGGGGGATATTGATGCTCCAAATTTTTTTCCATCCAGGCCATCCAGGCTGCCTCGGTGGCACAGGAGGCATACATATAAAGTTGTACACAGACTTGGTAGATGGAATCCCAGATTGCTCTGGGTCCATACCCATGTATCATCATTGGGGAAAACATGTAATATAATAGCAGTTATCTTTTCTATTAAGCAAGGTGCAAAGCAATTCATTAGCATATCAATATTCCAGGAACCATGCAACATAAGATTAGCAGTCATACAAGTAGCCAGAGGAGAGTAAACATTTACATATGTAGGCAAATAATTTAAAGGAATGTTAAATACCCACGGATCATAGTATGCATGAGTAGTAAGACCATTACTAATATGTTTTCTCAATCCAAGCTTAATATTATCCATAGTTTGTACAATTTGTTTCCAACTCCAAGCTTGGTGATCAGAGGTAGATCCATGCTGAATAGTGTCTTGCCATGGGTGAGGAAATTTGTATTTTTGGGTGACAAGAGAAGTGTACAGATCTTGAGAATTGTTTAAGATGGGTATATCTTTGACTCCTTCGAACTTTCGCATGGGAAGGGCAATAATGTTAACTACATCACGCATGTTATATATAAGAATACGTGAAGCGGCATCTGTTTAGTACTGTGCGAAGGATTTTGAACCGTGCGATCACGATCCAATCATAGAGAATGAGGCATTTAATTTTGGAACCCTTCATATGCGATCGGGCAGACCAACAAAAATATTGCAATATTTTTATTTCATTCTTCTGCTCGAATTATTTCCTTCGCCCCCTCTCAATCTTATGCAGGGAGCTTAGGGGCAGATCCTTCTTCTCCGGCGAGCGTAGGGGTGGCGAGTGATGATTCCAAGCATTGGACTGATGATCGATGGTTCCATGTGCTGGCATTCATCTCATGAGAAGCCGTGGATGAGTCGAAGAGATGATGATATGCAACTGTCGGCCACGCCATCTTTATTAGGGGAAGGATGGTACTCACCGATGAAGGGGAAGAGAGAGAGAGAGAGGTCGACATCAGTTGTCACGCGCAACAGCCGGTCGCCACCCCTATGCTCACCAGAGAAGAAGGCAAAGTGAAGCCGTCAGTTGCCGCACCTGCCCTCGGAGAAGAATGAGCAGACATGTGGAGCCGTTGGTTGCTATCCTTGTGCTCGCTTGAGAAGGAGAACTAGAGCCACGGATTGCCAATTGAGAGTATGAGATAGATTGATATATAGAGGAGTAAATTACGCCAAATGCTCTCTAATTTTGACGTTTACTTAGTGATATCCTCTAACTTTACTTTTTAATACGAATGTCCTTCATCTTATAATTTATTTCACGAAATACCTTTTTGACCGGAAATACCAATTTCTTGATCATTCGGCTGACGTGGCATTTATTTTTTTAAAAATAATATATCAAATATTAAAATAATATTAACAAATAAAAAAGTTTCCCTTTCCTTTCCCTCCGGCGCTCGCCGGAGGAAGCAAAGGGAAGGTGGGCTGGTGTAGAGAAAAAGTGTGTGTGTGGTGGGGAGTGGGGGGGGGGGGGGGTTCCTATGCGCATGCCAGCTCAGAAAAAGGGTGGGGGGTCCTCGCCCCCTATGCGTCCTCCAGCGACTCGCCGGAGGGACTCGCCCCCCTTGGGGTCCTTCAACGAGCGCCAAAAGTTGGGGGTGGAGGTGGGTGGGTGGGGGAGGGGCGATGCCTTTTTTCTTATTATAAATTTTTTATTATTTAATCATGTCACATAAGAGAAAGAAATGTCACATCGGGCGGCTTCTTGCGTGGAGGAGAGAGGAAATAGCCGCGTGGATGCTATGCCGACGGGGCAATCGAGGAACGCGCCATGGCCGGTTAAAAGGACATTCCGTGCAATGAGTTAAATGATGGAGGATATTTGTGTTACAAACTAAAGTTGGAGGGGTAGCATTGGGAAGATGCCTTGAAGGGATTTAGCGTAATTTATCCATACATACATACATATATATATATATATATATATATATACATATATATATATATATATATATATATATATATATATATATATGTGGAAAAAATAAGCGTGTGAAGCGCCTTCCGCGTGAAAAGGCTTTAGACGTATTTATGTTTATTTTTTGACATTTTTCTTCATTGATAGTTTAGAGGGTCACTGGGGATAACAAATATATGGTTCAAATTATTAACAATAATTTTTTAAAATCATTTTTGAATTTTGTCAAACTTCTGCACATTATTATCCGACATAATGAATATAAGTATTTTATATAACTTCTAATCTTATAAAACTATTTTTTTTATAATGAATGATAATTTAAGCTAGGGATGGCACCCGCCGCTGTTCGGGGTGGGGAACACTACCCCCGCCCCGACCCCGTCCCTAATCCCCGGTTCGGGGGAAATTTTATCCCCCGCCCTGATCTTCGCGGGCCCCGAATCCCCGTGGGGAACCCAATTTCTTGAATTTTTTATTAAATAATGTGAGTAATTAAAAAAATTACAAAAAAATCACAAATAAAGAAAAATTTGTCTGCACAGTGCCCTTTGCGCACAGTGCGCAGAGGTGACTCACCTCGCGCACTGCGCGCAGAGGCGAAATCGCCTCTGCGCGCGGCTAAAGGGGTGGCAAAAGGAGCGGCGGCGACGACGAAAGGAGCGAAATCGGCCGAAAGGGGCGGCGGCGAAATCGCCTCTGCGTAGACGATTTTGGCCGCCGCCCCTTTCGCCCATGATGACGCTGCCGCCCCTTTAGGTCGCCGCCCACGACGACGACCACGGCGATCCCCTCGACGATGACCTGCCCTCGACGACGACACCCTTGACCACGATGACGCCGCCGCCCCTTTTGGCCGCCGCCCATGACGACCACACGACGACGACCACGGCGACCCCCTCGACGACGACCCGCCCTCGACGACGACGACCTGCCCTCGACGATGTTGGAAGCTAGCGGTCGGCGGCTGGCGGTTTTGGCCTTTCAGCGGCGCTGGCGGCCGACTGGGTCGTGACGTCGTGTAGGGTTTGAGATTTGAGAGAAAAGGGAGAAAGAAGAGGGTTGTTAGGGTTTAATGTTATATATATATATATATATATATATATATATATGTAAAATGGACGGTTCATATGTAATCTAATAAATATAATTATAATAATTATTAATTATAAATAATTTATCGGAGATTCGGAGCCCTGACGAGGCCCCGATCCCCGATCGAGGGGGCGGGGGCAGTTTGGCCCCCATCCCCGCCCTCGCGAGGAAAAAATCCCCGAATGGGGAATCCCCGCGGGGGGTGGGAATATTACCACCCCTAATTTAAGCTATTAGTAAAGAAAGAAATCGAAAAAAATAAACATAAGTACGTCTAAAGCCGCAAGACGCTTTACACACTCATTAATATATATATATATATGATTAAGTAGGGTGCAATCAAAAAAATCAATTGTAAGTTGCAACCAATTAATCCAAGCCGTTGGATTGCCCTTTATACTATATAGAGAGAGAGGTAATAAAATATTGTTATATTTTCGTCCATCCGTCTGATCGGATATGAAGGGATCATATCAAGCGCCTCATTCTCGATCGTTGGATCACGTTTGGATGGTCTAAATTCCGCTTGACATGGTGTTGAACATATACCACTTCATATATTCATTTATCCCTATATATATAATGCCAATTGGCACATCCCAATATACTAAATTAAATTAATTAACATATCTACGTCATAAGTTTCCGATTTTAAAAATAAAAAGCACTTGATGTCTATATCATCAGGAAAGCTACTGAATTAGATAGAGCAATCAACTATTAGTCAATGTCATTAGATTTGGGGCTCTCGTGAGAATTTAACACGATAACTTGATACATAAATTAGAGAAAATTATATTATGTGGATAATGAAGGCTCATAATTCAACAAGCGTGCTTTTATACATTTTTATATAATATCTTACAAATTATTGACTTTAGGAGACCCGTTGATGATTGACCCAATAAAATGAAAATAGGAATAAATGAAAGTATTACTAACAAAATATAACATTTGTTCCCTTAATTTTATATGTTTATTTTCCACATCCGAAATATACTCCTGGCTTAGTTTAATTGGAATTTTTGGACCACACTAGTATACTACTCTCACCATATATATTAACTAAAAATATCTAGTTTTTTTTAAAAAGAAAGGTTTTTTAGTTCATGAGTTTTTACTCGTAATATTTAGTATTTACAAAAAATGGCGTCATCTATTGACCCTCTCCTTCACATATCACAAGAACAATACGCAGTATTTACAATAAGTATTTTAAGTGTTTTTTCTCATTTTTTTTAGAATTTCACATTTTAATACGAGTTTTTTTCTTGAAATGAGGGCGTATTGGAGACATGCACAATACTTTTGAACTAATTGAGTATTACGTCAATTTTTTTCCTGTCGATGGATAATTTTACTTTACCGTGTTTAATAAAAATTTTGAAAACTTAAAAAAAACTACCTAAAAGACTTAAAATTTTGTAAAATATTTTATTGGATGATATGAACTTTAATTACTTTATTTAAAAAGTTACTTTTATTTTAAGTTGTAATTTATTTTTTTAAAATGTAACTTATATTGTTATAAGGTACTTTTTTACATTTTTTTAAACAGGATCCTAACACTTGTTTGATAAAGCGAATAAGCGTAGGGCGAAAGAGTATTAGAACAATATGCATTTATTTTCACTTTATTTTTTTTATCAGAACAATAATAGTTTAGGATATAAATTATCCTCATTTTTTTATTCTACAATTATTAATGTAAAGCTAATATATCTGTAAAACTGATGATTGATCACAAAAAAAATGAGAACAAGCCTAAAGGACATGAGACTTTTGTGAGCCAGCATTAGTTGAATTGCTGAAAATAGATTGACCTAAAGTAACCCGAGAAGCTCTTTGAACAAGTTAAATTGCCTTTTGCCCCAAACATGTATATAATTGATCTGCATCCAATTTATTTAATTCACTTCAAAACATCAAAGATCTGCTGAAAGAAAAGGTTCCATAATTGTTCATATAATTAAACAAGAACGTGCGTTTGCCAGTCAATAATTGACATCTAACACTTGTAATTAAGGATAGAAGAAGAATAAGCTGAGACCACCACACCAAGAGGAAGAATGTCTTCACCATATTGCATGGTTGTGTGCTCAATTTTCTATCCTAGTCTTGCACAAACCCTTCTACATGGATGGGGTTGGAAAAAAAAATAAGTGTGACTTTTTCATAAATATCCTTGCAATTTGATCCATGTATGCATGTTCTGACAATTCATCATAAGAGACTGCTGATTGAGAAGATTATATTTGATTATGTATCAGCTCAAAGCACTTGCCTTCCATATCTTCCATCCTTCACATGTGGAAAATGATGACATTAATTGATTAAAAGAACTTTATATTCTAACTAGTTTTTTTTTCTTAGTAAATATGCTTCTAGCATTTGACCTCTCCAATATAACCTCGTTCGAATTGCTGCAGCACCGGTTGCACCTGCACTTGCACTACACCACCTGGGCATCAGTTATTGATTCAAACATACATATATGATCTTGCACTGCCCGGAGACCTCAAGGAGTTTCAGCTCTGCAAGATTTTTCTGATATCAAATTGGAGTTCAGGAAAGAGAAAGAGAGAGGAGAGAGGAGAGAGGAGAGAGTGTGTGTGTGTGAGGGCTTGAGGGGTGGCAATAATGGTATTGTTTAAGACTTTAAGCATTATCTTTAGAAAATTCCAGCTTCAGAATACGTTGACCAGCCAGCTAAAGGATGCAACCGGTGGAGACATCAACTGTTCACATATATATCCAGCTGTTTAGTTTAATTTTGTCCTATTTTTTCTATTGCTGAGAAAATGGAATACTGGATATTTTTATATATATTTATATATACACATATATATGTATATATACATATATAGGTGTATCATATTGAGACAATTAAAAACCACCAATTATGGAAACCCGAGGCATCGTTTCTGTGAAAGAAATGAATAGAATCAAAACTAAACCGCCTCCGGTTCAGATCCCAAACCCTCAGGCTAAGCCACCAACTACAAGCTAGGAGCAAAATGTGAGATGGCACATGCCATTAAAATAAATATTATCATTTATCATGGAAACATTTATTGTAAAAATTTGCTAAGTTCAGAATGTTCAAATCTCAACAAGAGGGTCCAAAAATAAAAAAAAGTTCAAATTATCACTAATTAAGGTATATTAGCTATAGTTTTAAATATAAAAAAATTAAATAATAATTAGTTCATTCAGTGGAGCACTAGTGAAGTGTTAATATATTAAATCTCAAAGTAGTTTTTTTTTTCAAAAACAATGAACTAAAAAGTCCTACCTTGTATCCATTATTATTATTTTTTTGAATGAATATCAAACTTTAAGAGACAAATGCAATTTCATTCGAGAAAGTTACCGTATTATTTTAATTTTACAATTTTATTATGCGGCAAGGTTTTAATGGCAATTAATCAATTTAAGAAGTATGTCCTTCTATTGTAAAATAAGAGGCTAATTCAGATTTATACATTCCATTTATTTCATGTGCAATCATGCTTTTTTGTATCTTCTATGCATAAATATTATTATGTATACTATAGTTTTTTTTTTCTTTTCATCAGGTGATGCAACTAAAATTGATTGTATTACTAGGTGGACGAGCATGAATTGAATGGATGCATATCTTGATAGCACAACAAAACAACTACAAGTACAACTTAATAAATAAATTATGCAAAGATTTTGTACTGTTGTAAAAGCTTACATCTGAAACATAAAAAAAGGATCAACATATATATAATGAGCAAACTCATTCTAAATGAAATCTTTGACAGAAGCATGACGGTATTTAAATGAGAAGAAAAACTCACAGTGAACGAACTCATATAATTAATATGAACGCACCATATCTACGACTCTACGTCGTTGCAAGATCACGATTTTTTTGGAATTATGTATGTTTTATAATCGTCTTCGTTAGATTTCATCGCACCCTAATTAAAGAATGAATTACATTCCCGGAATTGAATATAGAGAGAAGATGGTTCTATTCCCCACAGTAAGAAAAATCACATTAATTGGAACCCTAATTTTTATAGACAAAGGAATTATTGTTGGTGCAATATGTGATCGGGAACAAAATTAATAATTGTATTTTTTACCAAGTGTCTACCGTTGATTATATATATATATATATAAATAAATAAATAAATAAAGCATTTGACGTAGAAGGAATATTGAGCATTCATTTTATTTATTATATTAATAAAATAAATATATATAAATTTAAAGTATGCTTCAAATAATAAATGCGATCAAGATCGAGATCATCGAATTATTTGATGATCACGATCAAATTATTTTAACAAATATGATTAATTCAACAAGTATAATTTATTTGGCCATAGATTTATTTATTTTATTATCAGATAATTTTAATAAATATATATTACTTCATCTAAGAAGTATATGATTAATTTAATAATAAATTATAATTATAAAATTATTTAAATAATAAAAAATAAGTGTTCTAAATCGAGGTGTAGAATAAGGTGCTCCATCTCTATAGTTATAACATGCTAATCATTAAAATAGGAAAAAAAAACATATTTTATACTTTTATCTGTTCTTCACTTCCACATGTGGACATTCTTAATTATTAAAAGAGCAAATAAGTTTTAATATGATAACCGCCGAAAAAAATTTCGAATTCGAAATGCTCTCCTAAAACATCTTTATACGATATTTGCATTAAAAAAAAAGTAAAACAAAAAAGGCACGAGAGATTATATGAATTTTAATTTCTGTTAACAGAGATGACATTTTTATTTTAGATATATTTTTATTTTTATTCTGAACCTCCAACCAATCATAAGCGTCCACGGTATGAGAAGTCAAAACGACGCTGTTGGTCGCACGCTGAGTTTTGCGGCCGTCAAAAGGCATGCCGGCGCAAACCGACACGTCACCGGTAAGAGACCGGGGACAGAGGAGGGAGGAATCCGGCGAAAGATATGGACCCGACCGGCGGGGCCCGCCAAGTTGGGCGAGTAGGGCAGGGCAGTAGAGGGGGAGGTGGGTTTCGCGGGGGGGGTATCAGCATCACTTATATATTAAAAAGGGGTGTCGATTCCTTCACACCACGTTCCGCTGTGAACTGAGTAGAACGAGCAAGGCAGAGCAGGAGGAGGAGGAAAGAAATGATGGTTCTTGTGTTGGATCTCTAGTTGACAGAGGAGTGTTTTTTTGTTCTTGTTCTTGTCTGGTTTGAGTAGATTTTGATCCGGGGCACTTGGTGGCGTGGAGGAGATGGGGACTGAAAACAAAGGTATCAGCTTGGAGGAGATTAAGAACGAGACCGTTGATTTGGTAAGTGACTCTGCTTGTTTGGTTTGCCTTTCTCTCTCCTTGTTCATGGTCTCACCACTGGACGTTACTGCTTCTTTCCTTTCTCCTGAGTCTTTTCTTAGTTTTTTTTGTTTGAAGTGTTTTATTCCCTTCCTCGTTGTGTTTGTTTTCTTCAGTAAGTAGTAGCAGAGGCTTTACTGAGCAAACGCTTCTTGTTCTTCTTCTTTTCCTCCTTTTGGAGCAAGTTGAACGTAGTTTCAGTAGAGTCCATTCTGTTGATGATTGGCGACATCATGTATAGTTGTTCAAGGTTCCAAGCTCAGATAAGAAAGCTGGATGTTTGCTAAAAGAAGTTTTTTCATGTTGAGACTTCTTTTTGTTGTTAGAGTTTCATATTTTTCTCATCGTGCAGCTGTTTAAGAGCTCTTATAACGACATAAAAAAAAGAAGAAAAAAAAACTAGAAGATTCTTCATCTTTCTGTCATCTAATTACTGTCAGCTTGAATTCTCCAGCACATGATTCATGGGATTAAATTAATCATGGCAACCAAGAAAAAGATTCGTCTTGAATCTAAAAGGAATCAATTAACCACCTTCAAATTTAGTGTGTTTTCTCTTTGAAGTCTTAGCATTTTGCATGTACTTCTGACGTGCTTCCGCTGTTCCTTTCGATCACTATGATAGGTGAGATGCCCATTTCAAGGGTTGTCATACACAAGTTTCGAGTTCCTTCACCACAGTACACTTGATTTTTTTTTCTCCCTTCTTCCTTCTGAAAGTTCTACAGTGGTATTAAATTTAAGCTGCAACTAAGAAGTTGCGGCTGTTGTGGGCCAAAACCTAGGTTGTGTATCAGGATTGGATGGGGTGGATGTCTGTGAACTTGTCTGTCCCCTTTTGGATGGTAGTTAAGACTTAGGAGTTTTAGATAGTGGTGGGGTTCTGAGCTAGCTTTCAGCTTCCTGCTTCCATTTTTTTTTGGCTTAGTTAGGCAAATTGTTATCCAAAGAGAAGGTGGTGGGGCATCATGCTTGCCTATTCCAGATTGGCAGCTTGCAGGTTGTTTGATTCAAACATTCAGTCCCTGGTTGGGAACTGGTTTCTTTTATGCTTTGGAGTGCTAGTAATTTCTACTGCTATCAGACTATTTGCCAGGAAGTTTCAGAGAAACTAATCATTGAAGTGCTAATTCTATCAGGTGTATAATTCCTAAGTTATTATCCTCAAGACACTGGACATCACTTTTTGTTACAACTTGATCTTTGATATCAATCTGAAATTAACATGGTCATTCAGTAATTTTAATATAAATATCTGTAATAATTATGAATCTAGACACCATTAGTAGTTGTGGTGGAACGTTAGAGACAGCATTGATGCTGAACTCTGCTATGTTTTGTTATGACAGGAAAGGATTCCGATAGAGGAAGTGTTTCTGCAGCTGAAATGTACCAAAGAAGGTTTGTCGACCGAGGAGGGACAGACTCGTCTGCAAATCTTCGGGCCCAACAAGCTCGAAGAGAAGAAGGTACAACTACGTGAAGTCGTAGTTCGTCACTTCGTCTCTTCTTATTTCGAATTCTTCGAAAGATTCATTTTTTAACATTTTTTTTCACTTAACGATGCTAACAGGAGAGCAAGTTCCTCAAGTTCCTGGGGTTCATGTGGAACCCTCTGTCATGGGTCATGGAGATGGCTGCTATCATGGCCATTGCCCTGGCCAATGGCGAAGGAAAGCCCCCGGACTGGGAAGACTTTGTCGGAATCATTGTGCTGTTGGTCATAAACTCCACCATTTCGTTCATCGAAGAGAACAACGCAGGCAACGCTGCTGCAGCTCTTATGGCGCGTTTAGCTCCAAAGACAAAGGTAAGAAGCTTAATAATGAACTAAACTTGTGCTTGGTAAGAATCCGAAGGGTGAGCAAAGACGTCTCTTTATTCAAGTGAAAACTTCACAATTTATATTTGATTGATTCACTCATCTTATTGTTGCGCTTTGTGTTTCTTGTATTAGGTGCTCAGAGATGGAACCTGGAATGAGCAGGATGCTGCCATTCTCGTTCCAGGAGATATTATCAGTATCAAACTGGGAGATATCATTCCTGCTGACGCGCGTCTTCTTGACGGGGATCCTTTGAGGATTGATCAATCTGCTCTCACTGGTGAATCCCTTCCTGTAACGAAGAATCCTGGAGACGAGGTGTTCTCCGGTTCTACTTGCAAGCAGGGTGAGATTGAGGCGGTGGTCATTGCCACCGGCGTGCACACCTTCTTCGGAAAGGCAGCTCACTTGGTCGACAGCACAAACCAAGTGGGGCATTTCCAGAAGGTCTTGACGGCCATTGGTAACTTCTGTATCTGCTCAATTGCTATCGGGATCATCATCGAGATCATAGTCATGTACCCGATCCAGCACAGGAAATACAGGGATGGCATTGACAATTTGCTGGTCCTTTTGAT
This sequence comes from Pontederia crassipes, assembly GCA_030549335.1. NCBI lineage: Eukaryota > Viridiplantae > Streptophyta > Magnoliopsida > Commelinales > Pontederiaceae > Pontederia > Pontederia crassipes. The sequence continues at coordinate 2,745,147 of CM060185.1, read as the reverse complement.
TGGAGGAATTCCGATTGCTATGCCCACAGTGTTGTCTGTGACCATGGCCATTGGTTCTCATAGACTCTCCCAACAAGGTGCTATCACCAAGAGGATGACTGCGATTGAGGAAATGGCTGGAATGGACGTCCTTTGCAGTGACAAGACCGGGACACTAACTTTGAACAAGCTGAGCGTCGACAAGAACCTCGTTGAGGTGTTTACCAAGGGCGTTGACAAGGAACATGTGGTGTTGTTAGCTGCTAGAGCATCCAGGGTAGAGAACCAGGATGCTATTGATGCTTGTATGGTTGGAATGCTTGCAGATCCAAAGGAGGTAAAAATCTTCAACCTATTAGTCTTAAACTTGCACATTGGTATTTGTGATTGCAAATTATGATCCGTGCCATGATTCATAGGCAAGAGCTGGTATCAGGGAGGTGCATTTCTTACCTTTCAATCCTGTGGATAAGAGAACAGCTCTCACGTATATTGATGCTGATGGCAGATGGCATCGCGTGAGTAAGGGTGCTCCTGAACAGGTAATGTTTCATTTTTGCTTTCTTCCAATGGATTGAAAAGTCTAGTTTCTGATCATTAATCTTTTGACCTTCCTGAACAGATTATGAACCTCTGCAACTGCAAGGAAGATGTGAGGAAGAGGGTTCACTCAGTAATTGACAAGTTTGCTGAACGAGGGCTTCGTTCATTAGCTGTAGGAAGACAGGTATGGCATCTTGAACACGCAGACTACTTGTCAGAGTCAGAAACATTGTTTTCCATTTAACATGTTTGTCCTTTCTCTTTTTGCAGGAAGTTCCTGAGAAATCAAAGGAGAGTGAAGGAGCGCCATGGCAGTTTGTTGGACTGCTTCCTATCTTTGATCCACCCAGGCACGATAGTGCTGAAACCATTCGAAGGGCGCTGCATCTTGGTGTCAATGTTAAAATGATTACTGGTACTTATTCTTTTATCTCAATCCCTAAAATTCTAAATGCACTGTTTCATCTTTGTAACATATGGCTTGATGTTACTCTTCAGGTGACCAGCTTGCCATAGCCAAGGAGACAGGTCGCAGGCTTGGAATGGGAACCAACATGTATCCTTCCTCTTCATTACTTGGTCAGGATAAGGACGAAGCCATTGCTTCCCTTCCTGTGGAAGAATTGATTGAGAAAGCTGATGGGTTTGCTGGAGTATTCCCTGGTTGGTTTGATTTCTATACATTGAAAAGTAATTTGCAATATATACTATTGTGGATTGATTTTGTGATATCTGGTTTTTGTACAGAGCATAAATATGAAATTGTGAAGAAGCTGCAGGCGAGAAAGCACATTGTTGGCATGACAGGAGATGGTGTAAATGACGCGCCCGCTCTGAAGAAAGCTGATATTGGAATTGCTGTTGCTGATGCCACAGATGCCGCAAGAAGTGCTTCTGATATTGTTCTTACCGAACCTGGTCTTAGTGTCATTATCAGTGCTGTTCTTACCAGCAGAGCCATCTTCCAGCGGATGAAGAACTATACAGTATGCTTAATCAATCAATACAGTATGATCAATTTTCTAGTGTTTTGCTGAGTTTCTTCGTATGTTAATTTCAGTCGTTTTTTGTCAAAATGGCAGATATATGCTGTTTCAATCACCATTCGTATTGTGGTAAGTAGTAGATATTTAATAAACACACATCTTATGTCAGAGCTTTTTAAACTCAGTGATCAGTAGATTTTGGTCTGAGTTACATATTTCTCTTTGCAGCTTGGATTTATGCTTATTGCATTGATATGGAAATTTGACTTCTCTCCCTTCATGGTTTTGATCATTGCCATACTCAATGATGGTAAGTGCCTATAAATTAGAAGTTATTCTTAACTTCTATCATATCATATATTGATCACTGTAACTTAATTCACAATATCAACGTTCTTCTTGCTTTTGACTGCAGGTACAATCATGACAATCTCCAAAGATCGCGTGAAGCCATCACCTTTACCAGACAGTTGGAAACTAAAGGAGATTTTTGCAACTGGCATTGTGTTAGGAACTTATTTGGCAATTATGACTGTTATATTCTTCTGGTTGATGAAGGAGACCAACTTCTTTTCGGTAGGATTTCTTCCTCGTCCTCGAGTTGCTGCTATTCCCATTCAGCGAACAAGTCAGTTGATCATACCCCTTGATAATTTTCAGGATAAATTCAGTGTTCGATCACTGAGGAACAGTGACCATGAGATGATGGCTGCTCTGTATCTTCAAGTCAGTATCGTGAGCCAGGCCCTCATTTTTGTTACTAGATCTCGTAGTTGGTGCTTCATGGAGCGCCCTGGGCTTCTGTTGGTCACCGCTTTCGTCATTGCACAGCTTGTAAGTCTCTAAAAATCAATCTTTGTGTTCTCCCCTGTGCATCACTTCATAAAGTAGTTAATTGGTCATCACACTGAGTCCATCCGGCAGGGATTAGTATGCTTCCTTGGTCCATGCGTATGCCTGCATGTATTGCAACATTTAGTTTGTATCAAGCATGGTAGTGATGTGATGACAGCCATGGCTAAATAGGCATTTCGCTGTTCCAGGTTGCGACTCTGATAGCAGTCTACGCCAACTGGAGCTTTGCACACATAAAAGGCTGCGGATGGGGCTGGGCAGGAGTCATTTGGTTGTACAGCCTCGTTTTCTTCCTCCCGCTTGACTTGTTCAAGTTTGCCATCCGCTACATTCTGAGTGGAAAGGCTTGGGATAACCTGTTTGAGAAGAAGGTGCAACATCTCTTCATGAACTCCAATTCAGAGAAGAAGAAAAAAAAAACATTCCCTGCAAGTTTTGCCCCCCCTTTTTTTTTCTTCTTACACCTATTGATCTGCAACTTTTATATTGCAGACCGCCTTCACCACGAAGAAAGACTTCGGTAGAGAGGAAAGAGAAGCTCAATGGGCTGTTGCACAGAGAACTCTTCATGGCCTTCAGCCTCCTGCCGACAGTGCCACAACCATCATACCTGAAAAGGGAAGCTACCGCGAGCTTTCAGAAATCGCAGAGCAGGCCAAACGACGTGCAGAAATTGCAAGGTGCGTGACTGCCATATCACTTATTCGATCTTGCCCTCTTAGTCATCTGTTTCTAGTCACACAGGGAAATGCGGCAGCGATACCCGCTTGAAACTTGCACTCCCATTCCATACTGTTCACAGCTGATTCAGTTTTCATCGATTGAAACTAGTGGAATCAGACTACTACGTAACCCTTCTGTACTGATCTCTGGTGGTTTGTTTCAGGCTAAGAGAGCTGCACACATTGAAGGGTCATGTGGAATCTGTGGTCAAACTGAAGGGGCTCGACATTGACACCATCCAGCAGCATTACACAGTGTAGAGAGACCTCCCCTGGCTTCGCTTCAGAAGCATCGACTGGCTAGCTGGCTCGATGGAGGCGGGGGAAGAGGAGGAGCTTATTTATGGCTATGGGAGTGAACGAGGGAAGAAAAAAAAAATCTCTGTATGTAATGTAGCGAGTGAAAAAAAGATGTCGTCTTTAAGGCCTTCTCTCTTCTTGCCTTTCTCACTTCTGTACTTGTTTGTGTTTGGCCTCCATTCCCTTCTCAACTCAGAGCTATGAGAATGGGAGATGAAAATAAGGCAGATATGTTTTGTACCGCTGACCTCTTTATCCACCGCCAAATAGAGAATGGGAAGAATTAACATTCTACTGTATTTTTCTTCTCTATTTCCTTTTCTTTCTTTTTTAAATAACCTCCGCACTTGATCAAAGTTTCAAATTTGAATTTATGTGAATGTAAAAAAATTATGTTAAAAGTATACGATCCTGACGCGATCTTATCAAATTAGTTGCATCCAATATGTGGCCAATACGTGTTGGAAGCCATCACATTCGTTAGCTGCATCGACTCTTGTTCATCTTCGGCTCGATCAACAAGTGTTTATGGTGTTTATCTACAGAATCACTGCTTTACTTCTTGTAGCAGTATCATTAGCTTATAAATCGTTTTATTCTCTTTGTAAAAGGTTAGAATTAGTATAAATAGAAGATGCGTGAGTTGTGATAGGGGATCTGCTGTAATACTTTTTCACTTGAATCAAAACACCACAGCTTTTTCTTTTCTCCTTCTTTCTCTGTTTTCTTCTTCCTCTGCATTTCACCTGCTTTCTTCTCCTCCTGCTCCGGCCAGTGAACGACATCTTGAGCTCAACATCCATTTCTTAACAATACGCACTTCGAGGTATTGATGGCTATAAAAAAATTACTTTGAGTTCTCTAATATCTAACAAAAAATTACTAAACCTTTGCTATTTTTTTTGTAAAAAAGAAAGCCTACTTAGTACAAAAAAATAAAAAAATGAAAATGAAACAAACAGAACAATAGTGAAGAAGGTGAGTTAATGCACTATACTCTCATTTCTAGAACCTTTACTAATTTAGTTATGTTGTATAAATCCCTTTTGGACAATAATTTTGTAGAATTCAATAGTTGCTAGTACTTTTTAGCTTATTGGATATGCATGTTCCATATTGAATGTGATTTATAACTCTAAGTCATTGAGTTGAGTACTAACAATTTGAAGCTAAAGATATATTCTTCTTCGTTATAAAAGCCAACATAGTTATTGTAACGTCCTCAAAATGCATCACACCACGTGGCCGAATACACCCCGGGGACGTTACGAGACATGACTTAGGTGGCAATATTTTGACCGAAATATGATTTTGACTGGTCAACATAGTAGAGGCATAATTGTGAAAGGAAAAATAGCTGTTATTTGATTAAAAAGAGATATAATAGAAAATGAGTGCGGAAGTCTTAACAAGATAACATAACTGAGTCTCAAATAATATAAACAAAAGAGTTTGCATAACATAAATACAACTCGATGAAAATAGCAAGGAAGCTGAAGAGACTTGATTTCATGTGCAAAAATCACCACAAGCTCGATTTGTCGCCTGCGCCATCATCTTTTTACTGGGACATGTTATTACCTGTGACGTTGAATACCCGGGGAGGTGAACCTCCCTGTGAGCTTTGACACCCAGTACATAATAGTCATATGACATATTGATGTATGCAAAATAAAATATATTTTAGATTATTATTTTAATTAATTTTTTTGTAATTTGATCATGGCATGTATCGTTTTTAGTCACTTTTAGTCATAATTCAGGATTTATCAATTTTAATTATTAATTTTCTGAATATTTTAATTGTGGATGGATTAATTAAATTATGATTATTATTTTGCAGGAAAGGCCGACTACACAATTATCCGAAGAATTATTAAATTATCGGCCGAAATTCAGACTTCAATGTGATGTATCGGCCGAGATTCAGAAACTCTTTTATCGTTTTGGCCGAGATTAGGATAGAAGATTCAACGTTTTGGCCGAGATTTGAAGGGAGTAAAGATAAAATATTTTATCTTTTTGGACGTAATAGCAAGGAAACCTATTGTTTTGGCCGAGATTCCAAGAAGGTGTAAAGATAAAAGAATCTTCATTTTGGCCGAGATTTGAAGGGGGTAAAGATAAGAACTCATCGTTTTGGCCGAGATTTGAAGGGGGTAAAGATAAAAAGATGTTATCTTTTTGGGCGTAATGGCAAGGAAATCTCCGTTTTGGCCGAGATTTGAAGGGGGTAAAGATAAGAACTCATCATTTTGGTCGAGATTTGAAGGGGGTAAAGATAAGAAGCCTATCGTTTTGGGTGTAATAGGTAAAAGAACTCATCGTTTTGGGAGTAAAGATAAGAATTGTTTATCGTTTTGGCCGAGATTCCAAGAAGGGGTAAAGATAAAAAGAGTTTATCCTTTTGGGCATAAGGATTAAAACAACATATCATTTTTGGCTGAGACAAATATTGGCCGTACGATGTACGCTCGTGATCACTCGTCACCTATAAGTACATGAAGAAGTCATCGTTCCAAGGTGTGCTTTGAAGTTCATGTTTTCTTCTACGTTGAGTCATGATCATCTGCGGGCTTCGACCAAGAGGAGAGAGGTGCAACAGCTGAAAGTCCGAGAGGCTGCCAAATTCGAGATCTTTATTTTGATTGTAATTCTTCCAATTTTTATGATTTGTATTTTATTATCTCTCCAAAATTTTTAGGATGAACTCCATGTTTTTAGGATTATTATTTTAGGAGATTATTAATTGAAGGGGAAATGTTTGGACCCTATTTTATTTATTTTAATTTTTTTGATCAATTATTAATTATGCTTAATGCTTTTATATTAGTTAATTGGATTTCTAAATTAGGCTATACCAGTTTGTGGAGTGTTTAATTTCAGAATTCATTTTACTAATTTTAATTGATTTTATTTGAAATTAATAATTGACATAAATTTGATAACTAGTGTGTGGAGAATCAAATTTATGTGGTCTGTTAATCTATACCAGTTTGTGGAGTGATTAATAGTCTAGGGAATCTAATTTACTGCATCTTAATTTTAATATGATTTTGAGGGTACCAGCCGTGGAGACTTCAATTCTTATTAAATTAAGATAGTTCTATATGATTAAATTGAGGGATGTCAGTTGTGGAGACCACAAGCTAATCATGTTAGATTATTTTAGGGAGACTCTAATCCATCTTTAAAGATTAAATTTATCTTTTATGGTTCAAATATTTATCCTGATCTATTTTCATCCTAAGGTCTGACTTCAACACTATTATCTTATTTTCTTTATTGTTTAAAACTCATTTTCAAATTCCATGTTTTCTCTCTCTTATTAATTTATGAATTCAGATATTGAATTAATAATATTCCTCGTGGGTTCGACACTCTTACTCTTATTCTCTATATTACTTGAGCGACTAGTGCACTTGCTAGCGATTTTATTTTGCTACAACATTTTACGCATCAAGTTTTTAGCGCCGTTGCCGGGAAATATTTTATTAATTAATTTCTTACTTTTATGAATTATTAGGAGATGTAAATAAATTGTAAATAATTTTCTGTAAATATGTACTATTTATTTTAATTATTTTTATTTCTGTGAATAATTTAATATTTTTTCCTTTTGCAGATAAAGGTCATGACATTGTGTTGACTTTCGGCTTAAATTCTGACGCGATTTTTTTTAGATTACGTGGACTCGTAGTTTTACGATCGAGATTTATTTTGTCGGCTTCACTGGTTTTACGACCTCACAATATCGAGTTTTAATCTTTTATTTTACGGCCGTAATGTTTATCCGAACGTTGTTTTACGCCATGAGTAGTACAATCTTGATTTGACCTTGTTTCGGCCGATTTATATGGTTTAAATTTTTATGCTCTATTAGAATCAGTTTCGATTTTCATTCTCGGTCGTAATGTTTTAATTGCCTAAATTTTGTTTTACGCCATGATTTGATTTTGTTTTGGCCAAAGTGGTTTAGTCTATTTCGACCGTAAAGAATCGACTTAATTCAGTTTCGGCCGTAATGACTCATTATTAATATCTTCGCTATTTTAATCTCTGACTTACGGCCGATATGAATTGTACTCCTTCTCGGCCGTAAAGATTCATTTGTCGACATTTCGTTCGATTTTTTTTATTTCAGCCGAAACCCTCTTCTATTTTATGGACAAAGGTTGTCGACGTAATGACATATTCCTTTTTGGCCGTAATGTTTATTTGTTGCTTGGATTCGTATTTCAATTTCCTGATACAATTCTTGAATAGTTTTCTATTTTACGACCGAGACTTGAATAGTTTTCTATTTTACGTCCCATTGAATCAAGTTTTCGACTTCGATTCTTTACGCCAGGAGTCAATTTAATTCTCTTTCGACCGAGATAATTCATCGTCGTATTAATCTTTACGCCATCTTGCGAATTTGTTTTGGTCATAATCCAACAAGTTTTACGCCTTCACGTTGATTAATCCCTTTCGACACTGTTTCATGATTTTTATGGCCGAACGAGACTCGGGTTATTCTATTTCTCAACTAATTTAATTTCGACCGAGATTGTTCATTAACCTCAATGAAACTATTTTTGCTAATTATTGTTTTTGCGATCGTAATGTTGAGATATGGTTAAGTTTTATGGCCAAACGAGGGCATGATTTTTACGATTATCTATTTGATTTACTTTCGGTCGAGTTTTTTGGCATTTGAATTGGTTTGAAGAGCGTTTGGCGTTTGACGGCCGTAATTAGGTTTCTGATAAATTGCTCTCGGAAATTAATTTTAATGATGAATTTTTAACTCTATAAGCCCAAAAGACTTTTATCGATGTAAATCTTATTTTTTCGTGACCTATTATCTATATTTCTTTTTATTTATTTATTATATATATTTTTATCTTTATTTTATTTTACTGACAATTGGTTGTTGTACGTACTACTAAAAATTTGATCACAACCAATCCTGGAATCTTCTGATAAGCGAACAAGGAGTTCAAATCCAATTTTGGAATTTGATCTTGAAATTGAAAGAACTTCTCGTCGATTAAGAAGAAATATCAGAAAAATGGCTGAACAAGCACACAACAATCAGAGACTGGAGCAACAAAATGAACTAGTTCCGCCACATAATAATCGGTAAGAAGATGAAGCAGAGCTTTCAATGAGAGAGTATGTTTCGGCTAGATACAGTGACCGAGAATCATGCATCGTGCTGCCGGATATTAACGCAAATAATTTTGGATATATCCTGCAATCGTGAGGATGTTACAAGCATCCCAATTTGGAGGAGGATTTCATGAAGACCCTCATGATCACCTTGACAAATTTCTTACTACTCTGAGCACCTTTAGAAATAATAATATTTCTACCGAAGTTATTCGTCTTTTATTATTTCCACAATCTTTACGTGACAAAGCTTCTACTTGGTTTAAAACTTTGCCTGCAGGATCAATTCACTCATAGTTGGAGCTGGTAGAAAAATTTGTTGAAAAATATTGCCCACCACAAAAAGCAGGCAAATATCGAAGGGAGCTGAGGGCATTTGTTCAAGATGATAACGAGACGTTATATGAAGCCTGGGAACGATATAAGAAACTGCTGGCCAAAGTTCCTGACAATAGAATTCCAAAGTGACAAGTGATGGAAGATTTCTACCATGGGTTGCGAGCTGCAGATCAAGATAAGCTCGATCAATCAGCAGGAGAGACAGTGCTGGGATCTAAACGCCCTAGTGAGATTCAGGATATAATTGAAGTTGTAGCCCTCAAGTCAAGTCAGAAAGGAGACCATCTCGCCGAACTCAGGATGTACATGTTGCACAAGGAATACAATCTTCGGAAATAGTGGCTCAGCTGGAGTTACTTAATTAAAATTCGAGCAGATGATGCCACTAATGGGAAATTCGAGCAATTATAGCCCTACATGTAACACTTCATATTCAAATCAAATTGAAAATGATAACTTTATTTTCAATCCATTTTTCAGGATCAATGATTATGGTTGGAGACACAATCCAAAGTTCGCCTATAATCAGAATCAATGCCAACCTTCTGGTTCATCAAAAGATTATATACTGAAAAGGAAACCTGATGCTCCCCAATATCCATCATCAAATCACATGCAGTAGATGATGGCACAGATCATAGACACCATGCAAGCATTGCAAAAGAATATGGAATCTAGAGCCACGAGTTATTATGCATCAATTCGAAATTTGAAAAGACAACTAGGCCAGATGGTGGCACAACTGACTGGACGTACACCGGGCTCTCTCCCAAGCAACACAGAGAAAAATCCAAGGGGAGAAGAGCAAAATAGGCCTTGATCTTCATCAGGACTAAGTCAAGCTGACGATATAAATCAGAACTATTTCTACCTTTTTCTTTAAATTTTAATTATTTGGTTATGTAGAATTAGTTTAGTTTTAGTGATAGTTTTATTTTAGCATTTTATTTTATTTTTTATGGAGCCATCTAATTAATTTATGTGCGAGGGGAGAACTTCGAAACGTCGGACATGACAAGGCGAGACGACCTCGTCATTGCAACATTTACCACATGTCCCTCCTTACGGTCGAGACTCTCAATTATCGGCCGAGATCTTCAGAGATTGCGGCCTAAGCTTCTCCTTGAATACTGATCGAGAGCCATCAATTATCGGCCGAGAAACCATCAACCACTACAATCTCGGCCGAGATAGTCATCCACACCACCTTACGGCCAAAGTTTCCCGCTGTCTCTGCTGCCTTTACGGTCAAAGTGCCACGCCTTCTACTCCTTACGGCCGAGGTTCATCATCCGATTTCTTCCTTACGGTCGAAGTGCCTCCGCCCTTTCCTCCTTACAGGCGCCGTCTCCGCCGCTACCTTACGCCCAAAGTGCCACGCCCCTGTTCTTTACCGGTCGGAGTTCCTCACAACTCTCATCCTTATGGCTGAGACTTCAGCTGACCACCGATTTCGAGATCTTTATCAAATTACGACCGACACTCTGACATATATATTGCGGCCGAGACCTTACAACTATTGAGGTCGAGTACTTCACCACCCCATCGACGATAAATCCAGTTGTATCTTTTCTCTCTTACTTATTTCTTTAGTTTTTCCATTTTATTTGTATCTCTCTACCTTGCTGGGTTAACACTGAGGACAGTGTCTGGTTCAAGCTTGGGGAGTTTGCATTTCATGCATTGCATGTTTCTTTCTTTTTATCTACTTATATTTGCATGTATATTAAAAAAAGTGAAAAATTTCTCAAAAATACCATTGCATGCATTTATTTTTGCCGCCATCTTACAAACTCTTGTCTTACTGTCTTGATTATCTTTAAGTAAAAGTTCAAAGACATGTCGTTAATTGACAAAATTTGAATGCTTTTCTTTCTTATCACTTGCTATTTTAGTATCAAACTTATGGTCTATGTGTCTATGCTAAATAGAATTATGAATGACTAGACGACATAATCATATTCATGCCTTTTTATTTATTTCTTTCAAGTTTTGATAGTAGTAGCCTTTGTATTGACCATATTAAGTACTCCTTGAGCTTAAAAAATGTGAAAAAATAGTGAAAAAAGGGAATAAAGTTATGTGTAAGTACAAAAGTGTTATCTGGAACCAAAGTGTGTTCGGATAATTAGATCCGTAAGAGTTTATGTCTGACGACCTAAGGACAACTGCTCTGGAATCCGTCGATCGAAAGCCTGCTACAAGGACCATCTTGTGGAATATGGAGAAGTACATGAGTACTGAATCATGGCTAAGTTCGAACTCTTTATTCAGAACCTTGGTTGTTTGGGCAAGTAAACTCGAGGGGTGCATTATCACCTGTTGCCCTAAGGCCATCTGGTCTGGGTGTCATCAGTTCAAAGCCCGCTACATGAACTTCCATGTGCAATCCTGCTTGAATATTAGAACTTTTAAAATGATTGAAAATAAAAGTGAAAAAAAAGTTTTAAACTCAATTAGTACTTATGTGTTCAATATTAATGCTATTATTTGACAAACAATTTATTTTTTTACAAGGCTAAATTTGAGATTGTTTAAATTTGTGTAGCATTCAGAACCTCTATGAAGCTAAGTACATGGAAAGTGGTGAGATACTGAGTAGTAGGCGTGCAGAAAAATTGTGTGAGAAAATTAGTCAGTTGATAATATGGAAGTTATGATGGAACCCTTGTTCTTGAGCTTTATTTTGAATTTTTGCTTGAGGACAAGCAAGACTTTAAGCTTGGGAAAGTTTGATGCATGCAAAATACAACATATTTTAGATTATTATTTTAATTAATTTTTCTGTAATTTGATCATGGCATGCATCGTTTTTAGTCACTTTTAGTCATAATTCCGAATTTATCAATTTTAATTATTAATTTTTTGAATATTTTAATTGTGGATGGATTAATTAAATTATTATTATTATTTGCAGGAAAGGCCGACTACACAATTATCCGAAGGATTATTAAATTATTGGCCAGAATTCAGACTGCAATGTGATGTATCGGCCGAGATTCAAAAACTCTTTTATCGTTTTGGCCGAGATTAGGATAGAAGATTCAATGTTTTGGCCGAGATTTGAAGGGAGTAAAGATAAAAGATTTTATCTTTTTGGGCATAATGGCAAGGAAACCTATTGTTTTGGTCGAGATTCCAAGAAGGTGTAAAGATAAAAGAATCTTCATTTTGGCCGAAATTTGAAGGGGGTAAAGATAAGAACTCATCGTCTTGGCCGAGATTTGAAGGGGGTAAAGATAAAAAAGATGTTATCTTTTTGGGCGTAATGGCAAGGAAATCTCCGTTTTGGCCGAGATTTGAAGGGGATAAAGATAAGAACTCATCGTTTTGACCGAGATTTGAAGGGGGTAAAGATAAAAAGATGTTATCTTTTTGGGTGTAATGGCAAGGAAATCTTCGTTTTGGTCGAGATTTGAAGGGGGTAAAGATAAAACCTCATCGTTTTGGCCGAGATTTGAAGGGGGTAAAGATAAAAAGCCTATCGTTTTGGGCGTAATAAGTAAAAGAACTCATCGTTTTGGGACTAAAGATAAGAATTGTTTATCGTTTTGGCTGAGATTCCAAGAAGGGATAAAGTTAAAAAGAGTTTATCCTTTTGGACGTAAGGATTAAAACAACATATCATTTTTGGCCGAGACAAATATTGGTCGTACGATGTATGCTCGTGATCACCCGTCCGCACCTATAAGTACATGAAGAAGCCGTCGTTCCAAGGTGTGCTTTGAAGTTCAGGTTTTCTTCTATGTTGAGTCGTGAGCATCTGCAGGCTTCGACCAAGAGGAGAGAGATGCAACGACTAGAAGTCCGAGAGGCTGCCCGACTGTCTGTCAGATTCGAGATCTCTATTTTGGGTGTAATTCTTCCAATTTTTATGATTTGTATTTTATTATCTCTCCAAAATTTCTAGGATGAACTCCATGTTTTTAGGATTATTATTTTAGGAGATTATTAATTGAAGGGGAAATATTTGGACCCTATTTTATTTGTTTTAATCTTTTCTGATCAATTATTAATTATGCTTAATACTTTTATATTAGTTAATTGGATTTTTGAATTAGGCTATACCAGTTTGTGGAGTGTTTAATTTCAGAATTCATTTTACTAATTTTAATTGATTTTATTTGAAATTAATAATTGACATAAATTTGATAACTAGTGTGTGGAGAATCAAATTTATGTGGTCTGTTAATCTATACCAGTTTGTGGAGTGATTAATAGTGTAGGGAATCCAATTTACTGCATCTTAATTTTAATATGATTTTGAGGGTACTAGCCGTTGAGACTTCAATTCTTATTAAATTAAGATAGTTCTATATGATTAGATTGAGGGATGTCATTCGTAGAGACCACAAGCTAATCATGTTAGATTACTTTAGGGAGACTCTAATCCATCTTTAAAGATTAAATTTATCTTTTATGGTTCAAATATTTATCCTGATCTATTTTCATCCTATGGCCTAACTTCAACACCATTATCTTATTTTATCTTATTTTCTTTATTTTTTAAAACTCATTTTCAAATTCCATGTTTTTCTCTCTCTCTTATTAATTTATAAATTCAGATATTGAATTAATAATATTCCTCGTGGGTTCGACACTCTTACTCATATTCTCTATATTACTTGAGCGACTAGTGCACTTACTAGCGATTTTATTTTGCTACAACATTTTACGCATCACATATAAACAGTAATGACATCATAGTAGTCGCTAGCTCGACTGACTCTTTCAGATTTTGCAATTTACTTGATAAAGTCTTGGACCTGATAGTGGTGTTTAATCCTTGAGCAAATTGATCTGCCCTCTGCTTCTCACTCATGCGCATGGTATAATATTTTTCCAGTTTTATGAACTTGAAATGGTATTCAGCAACAATCATCTTCCCCTGACTAAGCTGTAGAAACTCCCGTTGTTTTTTAATGCGATCATACTCTGGGAAATAGTTGCCTCAAACACCTCATAAAAGCTATTTCAAGGAATCATGTTCTGATTTCCAAACTGAGTTGCTTTGGTACTTCTCCACCAATCAAGGGCTTCACCAGTCAGACGATTAGTGGCGTACAAGACCTTTCTGTCCTCAGCATAATGCAACGCGAGGAAAGTTTCCATCATACTTATGATCCACCTCTCCGCCTTATCGAAATCACCTGTGCCGTCGAATTATGACGGATGCAACCTCAAGAATTCTTGTAAGGTGTCCTGTGGTGGTGCTGGCATGACCTACACAATCGGGGGCCGCATCGGCCAAGGCTGTGTCGGTCAAGGCTGTATCGGCCAAGGCTGTCATAGTGGAGGCTGCACCGGCAAGAACCGCATCTGTGGAGGATAGACTGATGGAGGCTGCATCGGTGGAGGCTGTCCAAACTCAACTTCATTTTGATTCATCCCTTCTTGTCCAACATCGATTACTTTATCACGACGAGGTCGACCACGACCTCTACTAATGGTAGTGCGTCATGGAGGCATCTACAATATTGCACATCATGGAAACACTTAATAAAACATTTAAATCATAAAAACATAACTTTCTTACTTGATTTAGCATCGATTGGCACGGCGACTACTCGTGGCTCTTTGCACATGGATTACATACTTGAAATTTCAAAACATAAGTATGACTTTAGGCTCTGATACCTAACTGTAACGCCCCCAAAATGCACCCCATCACGTGACCGAATACACCCCAGGGATGTTACGAGACATGACTTATGTGGCAATATTTTGACCGAAATATGACTTTGACTGGTCAACATAGTAGAGGCATAATTGCGGAAGATAAAATAGCTATTATTTGATTAAAAAGAGATATAATAGAAAATGAGTGCGGAAATCTTAACAAGATAACATAACCGAGTCTCAAATAATATAAATAAAAGAGTTTGCATAAGATAAATACAACTCGATGAAAATAGCAAGGAAGTCAAAGAGACTCGATTTCATGTGCAAAGATCACCACAAGCTCGATTTATCGCCTGTATCATCATCTTTTTACTGGGAGATGTTATTACCTGTGACATTGAATACTCAGAGGAGGTGAACCTCCCTGTGAGCTTTGACGCCCAGTACATAATAGTCATATGACATATAAGCAGTAATGACATCATAAATGATAGAGTCATGTAATCATAATTGGTGCGATAACATCATGATCAAGAGGCATAGAATGGCATAATAGATATGATAATATGATAAGTATAACAAGAAGGATAACATAATCATCTTTAAATTCATGGCATAGTCGATCATAAAATTTAGAATCATCATCATAAAAGATCATAATATCATTGGGCATTGCTCATCATCATAATCATAGTCATCTTTTCATCTTCATTATGTTACACTTATTTTGGAGTATCTTTCAACTCTCTTTAACATAGGCCGGCGGAGTATCTTTCGACTCCCTTTTGATCACGATGAAGTATCTCAACGCCAAATATGTGCAGGTGGAGTATCTTTCGACTCCTTTTTGGTCAGGTTGACCGTCATCAACAAAATATAAGAAGAGCTCTTCCATTTACATTTTTTTCGTCTTTTATCTTTTTATTTTATAATTGGATCAAATGTTATAAATAGCAAAATATAAAAATATTTGAATTGAGATAAAAAGATCATGGTATGATAAGATTAGGCATGTAAAGAGATAATAACAGGAGTGCAATTGTGATGTGACACAATAGTGAGATGGATAAATAATTAAGGAAGCAATTAATTAAAATCCTGAACGGATAAATCGCAAGATCATATAACATGAGATTGCTACTACAGTGTCACGTTGCACCTTAGCCATAGTTCAATACACGTGAAGATCATGCATGAGTACACATCATGGCTGATTGTGACATATAAACAAGATTGATGCATTTAAAGAATCTGTCATATGAGTGCATTTTTACACCCTTGAAATGTGATTAACATGTGATTAAAGCCATAGCAGGCATGAAGAGAAAATTAATTGGCTTTGCACCCAAGATGCACACAACGACATTTTCTTTCTTTTCACATGTGCATATGACCTTGGCATTTTAATGCATAGATACGGTCAGGATATTAATAAGAATACTCCTATGTATTCATGAAAATTTTCAAGCAAAGTGTTATACAGGTCTTAAACTTTTAGAATGATAATCGGCAAGATTATAGAAATAAAAAGAAATGATCAGGGAACCCACAACTATCAGACAGTGTGTAGATAATCCATGTTCGAATAGTTATTACTCAAAACTATATCTAAATGATGGTGAATCGATCGACAGACGAATTGACGACAACCATGAATCATTCATGAGAGAACAAATACAATCCATGATCGCATATTGACAAAGAACTTTTACACAGACATGAGTAAATCATTAAGTCTCGATTTGGAAAATAAATACAACTAACACATGTGCGCGATCTAGAATTGTTCGGTCTTTAAAATCACGATATATCAAACGAGAGATATTCGCATATCTATAGGAGTTCTTTTCGTACCTTTGCAGGGAGAACTGATGTCACTGTCGGCGGCCTCCACGTCTTCTTCGACCATGACGTTTTCTTCCTTCAGGCCTTTCTTCCTCTCTTGCTGCAGTACACGAATGAGCAACCAAAAATCCCTTCGTCCAAATCTGATGTAGTTGCAATTATAGGGGAGCAGTGGGCAATTACACGAATGGGTCAATCCCTTTATTTATTTATTTATTTATTATTTTTAATGGTTAGATATTACATTATAAACCCCTTAAATTAAATTCCTCCTCGAATTATGTATAATATGGTAGGGCTTACCAAATAATTTGGAAAATTGTTGACGCATTTCTGACTCGAGTACCCAAGTCACTTCATCTCCTTGATGATGACTCCATGCGACTTTAACGAGTGGCACATCTTTATTCTTATGACGCTGGACTTTAAATTCTAGGATTCTCAATTGCTGCTCTTCATAAGTCAGATCTTCTTTAAAATTTGGCTCCTCATATCTGATAATGTTTGCCTCATCATGTTTACACTTTCGAAGCATAGATACATGAAAAACATTATGCACTCTTCCATATGAAGGAGGTAGTGCTAATCTGCATGCTGCCTCTCCGACTAATTTCAGCACTTCAAACGGACCCACATATTTCGGACTGAGCTTGCTCTTCTTACTGAATCTCATAACTCCTTTCGTCGGGGAGACTTTTAATAGTACCTGGTCACCTGCTCGAAAAATCTACTCCCGTCGACCCTTATCTGCATAGGTCTTCTGACGAGTCTGTGCTGCTTTCATTCTCTGTTGTATT
The DNA here is from genome assembly GCA_030549335.1 of Pontederia crassipes. Taxonomy (NCBI): domain Eukaryota; kingdom Viridiplantae; phylum Streptophyta; class Magnoliopsida; order Commelinales; family Pontederiaceae; genus Pontederia; species Pontederia crassipes. The sequence goes on along the minus strand of CM060185.1, from coordinate 2,728,002 downwards.
AACTCCACCTTCTTGGCATATTCCTCAGTCTCTTTTAATTCTTTTGCACTAAGGAACTTTCGTTCACCAACCTCATACATTTACCGATGGTCAAGATCGTCGAAAATATCGACGTTCCTAATCGTCGAAAAATAAAATAATAATATAATAAATTATATAATTTATTATTTTTATTTTCTTCATCATAAATTACGACAGATGGTTAATCGTCGGAAATATTGACGTTCCTAATTATCGAAAAATATAATTATAATATAACAAATTTCATTTTCGTCGATTACAATCGTCGGAAACTCCGTCGAAAATTGCGACGGATGGATATCCGTCGGAAATATCGACGTTCCTAATCGTCGAAAAATAAAATAAAATTACATAATTTATTATTTTCATTGCCGACGATTGTAACCGTCGGAAATATTTTCGTCGTAAAATCCGTCGCAAATTACGACGGATTTTTATCCATCGGAAATTGTCCATCGAAAAATGACAATTTTCTTGCAGTGGTAGATAGAGTTACAAAAATTACAGTACTATGATTATTTGAGAGAAAAAACAAGGTGTTTGAATGCACTTCTAAATATTTATAAAATTCAAATATTTAAATTATAATGTCAAATAAAAAATAGTTAATATAGCAAGTGATTAAAAATATTATTTAAGAAAAATAATTTATATTAAAATAATGTTATTCAAATGATAATAATGGGTAGTACAAAGTCATAGGAGTAATAAAGGTCACTCGCAAGACTACGAAAAATAATTGCAGGAAAAATGAAGTAAAAAAAATAAAATGAAAAAAAAAATCTTGCATGAAAAACACAGGAGATCCATTCACGAAATGGAAAAGAAAACGTTGACAAAAGAAAACAAATAGAGAATATTAACTTCTAGTTTTCTTATTCCTTACCGTTGAAACTATTCAAATTGGATCTTTCAGATTGACAACAATTTTACATTCGAAATTTGCCAATAGTTTTTGAGAAATAAGTACACTTACCAAAATCTAATAACCTATTCAAAGTTCTCCACAGAAAATTTTAATAATTTCTTTATGTTGTTTTTCATCACAACTCACATTGTTTATAGATTTGTATATTGTTTCAAATAACAATGTCATTATTATACATAACATAATATATTTCCTTCCACTTATTTTTCCATTATGAAATTCATTATTGTAAAAATTGATCATATTAATTATAAGGGGAGAGTGATTCCGTTTGGATCATTTGGATCGTATTATTTTTCAGATTGATTTTTTTAAATAAAAACCACCTATGAACCATTTAGAAAAAAATAATTTTTTACCGGTCAATTTTTTTAGATAAATTTTTTTTAATCCTACTTTAATTACATTTGAAAATATAATAAATTAAAATTAATATAAACATATTTAATTTTATAAATAAATATATGATATAATACTCAAACTATCAAAATAAAGTTTCATAATATGTGTGGAAAAACATTAAATTATATAAAAAATATTATACCAATAATAAAAAAAATGATAACTTATAAATTAATTATATAGATAAAAACGTACTCCACTGTTCTTATGATATCCTAATTTGAGTGAGTCGATTTCATTCTATTAAAAAATCATCTTGAATCGTATTCAGATTTTTAATTTTTATTTTTCTCATCGATTTTTTTGGATCAGATAAGTTTATTGGGTTGGTCGAATTTTTCTTCCACCTGTAATTAATTATATCTGAAAATTCTGCCAAGCAATTTTTCTATGGGATGAATGTTCTTCACATGATTTGTCTTCTTTATGCATCCAATTAGCATGGAGGTCCCAAAACCATAAATTCTACGAACAATTTTTCTATGGATTGAATATTCTTTTCTTTATGCATCCAATTAGCATGGACACCCCAAAACCATCAGACCATTTTGTATGTAAGAAGCTAATTTAAAGGAGACTAATGCATGTAAAAGATCATGGGATTGCCATAATTGGAGAAACAAATGCATGGATGGACTAGGGGAATATAATTTGATGATCAACACAAAAAATAATATTAAAATGTGAATGATAAAGCTATATCATATTCCCTTTCTTAAAAACCTAGGAACTAACACTCTTTACTCAATTGCTCTTTTTTGCTTCAAAAATTGGCCAATTGAATAGGGATCAAGTATTGCTTCAATATTTTGGCATGTATATACAAAATATGTTTGTTAAAAATTTCACACATTATGAACCTAATTGAAATAAATAATTATCCAAATTTTTATTCAATTAATTTTTATAATTTTAAAAAAAAATGTGCATTAACTAACGATGATTGACTCAACCAGTTAGCGGAGTTAGACTCTGTTTGAGAAAGTTAGTAATTCGGTTAGAGGATAACGATTCGACTAGAGAATAGTGATTTGATTAGAGAATAAGGATTAATTATATGTGAATAATGATTTATTTATAAATTTAATAAAAGTTGTTTGATAAACATAACAGCTAAACTAGTGTATACTTTATACAACGACAAGAATGAATATAAGAATATAATTATGATAAGTATTATACATATCATGTTCATAATAATTAATTTATAAAATTTTATTTTAAATACTAATTTGTTTAAGAAATTATATTTAAATAAAATATTAATTATTTCAAAATAAAAAATTATTTGGATTGTAAATAAAATTAAATATGTGATATATTGAAATAAGAATAATATATGATGTTTAATGATTAAATAAGAAACTTCTTTTAAAAGAAACAAGGTCACAAAAAAGAATAAAATATGAAATTATTATCTCTATACTCTATAAATTAGTGGGAAGAACTGATAGCATTGTATTCAAATTTTCAAATGCTACTTTAACAAAATATTACCACACACTTATATTAATGTTATTCGCTGCTCCGGCATAAAAAAAAAATTGTGCATTATTTTCGTCGTATTTTCATTAAACCACCATAAGCTTTACGTACCGGACCACCCCCTCTAACCCAACACAAAAATCTTTCACATGGTGCAACCGGGCGTCGTAAGCCAACCGAACCCCGCGGTCGCATCGCGTGCGATCTCCTTCCCGTTTCCCGCTCTTTCTCCTCTGATCCCACTCCCCGCCCTCGACGCCCTCCTTGTCGCCGCCCTCGACGCCGCCGCCGGCCTCCGCCACCTGAAGTCCGCCCACGCCGTCCTCGTCCGCCTCGATCTCCACTGCCGGAGCTTCCTCGTCACCAAGCTCCTCCGGCGCCTCTCCTACCACCGCGTCCCTCTGCGCCCCTACCCGCTTCTGCTTTTCTCGCTCGTTCCCCGTCCAAACCCCTTCCTATGGAACGCTCTCGTGCGCTACTCTGTCCTCGCGCTCGACTCCGGCGATCGGGATCATCACCCGCTCCGCTTCTACTCCCTCATGCGCCGCCAGTGGCCGCCCGCTCCTCCCCTCTCCTTCACGTTCACCACTCTCCTAAAAGCCGCTGCCGCCGAACGCTCCCTCGTGAACGGCGTCCAGGTGCACGCGCAGGCGGTATCTGCTGGCGGCTTCGACGATGACCATTTTGTTCAGAACACTCTCATCTCAATGTATGTGGAGTGCGATGACCTGGTCGCCGCTCGCAAGGTGTTCGATTTTATGTCCTTCCGGGATGTCATCTCCTGGACTTCCTTGATAGTCGCGTATGCAAAACTCGGCGACATGGGCACAGCTGAGGGGCTGTTCGAGAAATTACCAGTCAGAGACACTGTGGCTTGGACGGCGTTGGTCACCGGCTATGCACAGAACTCTAGGCCCAAAGAGGCATTGACAGCGTTCACCAGGATGCGAGAATCGGGCATTACAATTGATGAGGTGACTTTGGTTGGCGCCATTTCTGCGTGCGCTCAGTTAGGTGTCACGGGGTATGCTGGCTGGATACGTGAGATTGTAGATTCAAATGGTTATTTACAGAATGTGGTCGTGGGCTCCGGAATGGTGGATATGTATGCCAAATGTGGTCTTATTGATGAGGCTCAGAAGGTGTTTGCCGAGATGGCAGAACGGAATATTTACACTTACAGTGCGATGATTGCTGGATTTGCTGCCCATGGCAGTGCTAATAAGGCACTTGATTTGTTCAAGGAGATGGTGGAGGTAGCAAAGTTGCAGCCAAACCATGTTACTTTCATTGGAGTACTTACAGCATGTACCCATGGTGGGATGGTTGAAGAAGGTCGATTCTACTTTGGACAAATGAAGGATACATATGGGATTGATCCTTCTCTTGATCATTATGCATGTATGGTCGATTTGTTGGGTCGTGCAGGACTTGTCGAAGAGGCGCTCGAGCTTGTTAAGTCCATGCATCTAAAGCCACATGCTGGTGTGTGGGGTGCTTTACTAGGTGCTTCTCGGATACATGGAAAAATTGAGATAGCCAAGATTGCTGCACATAATCTATTTGAACTGGAACCTGATGGAATCGGCAACTACGTGTTGCTATCTAATACATTTGCATCTGCTGGGATGTGGGTTGAGGTGTCAAAGGTCAGGAAGTTGATGCGAACAAAGGGGTTGCGCAAGAATCCATCTGCAAGCTGGGTGGAGACCAAAGATGGTGTAGTCCATGAGTTCTTTGCAAGTGATTGTTTGCATCCAAGAACAAAGGAGATAAAGGCAGCACTAGATGAGTTGATTCAGAATTTGAAGTTAGAAGGGTATGTCCCCATACTGCATTCAGTTGTTCATCAAGTAAGTGAGGATGAGAAGGAAAGGTTGTTGATGGGTCACAGTGAGAAGCTAGCCCTGGCATTTGGTCTCCTTACAACTAGCGTTGGAGACACTATTAGGATAGTGAAGAACGTGAGGATATGTGAGGACTGTCATCTTGTGATGTGTCTTGCTTCAAGAGTTGAGTGTAGGAAGATTGTTGTGAGAGATAACATGAGGTTCCACCATTTCATAGAAGGGAACTGCTCCTGTGGTGGATTTTGGTGACATAGAATGATAAGCTTCCCCTTTCACAAAAAAAAGGAATGATAATCTCCCTTGAAAACGCCTAATTGTTTTTTAATGTGAGCTCACAAAAGCCATGCAAATGAACATTTTTCAAGAGGTATGGCCAGTGGGTAAAGGGAATTCGAGTTTACCTTATTACTTCATTTGTGCTAATTCTGAACTTAGATGTATTCTTGCTACCTAGAATTTTCTAAACTTCGGAAAAGTTTCGTTGCTGACAGTGAATTTAATAGGCCCACAATTCTTTTTGACCAAGTGTTTAGTTCTAGCTTCCTGTCATGTATATTCAAGCATGTTGAACCAATTATGCACTCTATGATGATCATAGTTACTCTCATTCCGGCCATGTTGATGCATAATATGCACACAAGTAATGTACCTTAGTGGATTTCGTGTTTCTTATTCAATCATCATATCTGCAACATCCTCCGGCTAGAGTGTATTTCAGCATTTCAGTTTCAGAGGACAATTTTTAATCATTTGATCCGATGTAATCTAGATGTACATATTATGCTTGAAGTAGTCCTTTGTGAGGCTAAGACCAACTATTTTCTGTTTGCAAGGTACGTGATGTTTGTAATCTCTCTTGTTCATGCGTGCTTAATGTCTTACCCTTTCAATTTGCTTGATTACGTACCTGACGTCTCTTTCCAGCTGTCTTACCGGCCTAAATTATATTCAAACGCGTGATTATGTTCATGATATCTCATGTATTTCCCCATGTCCAACAAAATCAGCACTCCTAAAAGTGCAGCTATCAATGCCATGTCTTTGTTGTCATAGAAGTTGAACTGCACGACCAGATGCACTTTACTTTTGCGCCTCATAAACAAATTGGCCACAAAATGATGCCAACTAGTTCGACACGAAAACCATCCATTTAATCGCAACTTTGAAATTTCTCAAACGTTGCGAACTACCCGAACCGCAAGATGGTTACTGCTCAACGTAATGACTTGTACAACATGCTCCGTGAAGTGTGACTTTCCATAGAGTTAAATGGACTGGAAGGACAATATGTCCCCACTGTTCAAGCTGAAAATTCCAGGTGTATCGGATCAAGTTCTCGTCTACAATTCCAACATATTCGAGTTGTGAAAAAAACAAAAACCTTCTTTGCGATTTTAGTTAAAAGGAAAAAAAACTCAGCCATCTTCCATTTCCGAATCTTACCGAAGGAATGTAGGAACTGAGGAACTCTTGCTTTCGTGGTCATGACTCATGTTGTCTCCCTTTTTATTACAAAATACGAATACTAGTAGCTCCTCTTATTGGATCACTGTATATAATGCGAAGACATGGCGGTCATGTCACTTTGACCAGCCGACCTCAAAAAAGGCCGTTTCACCACGTCGGACACTCGGACGTACGCAAAGCCTCTGGGTCGTCCCTGACAGGCATGCCATATGCCCTCTGCAAGAGTCGTGGTCACTAATAAAATCTTCTTAATTTTTCTTGACTTCGCGGAGATATTCCGGCCGTCTGCAGCAGCTTTGTCATGTCCATGGCAAGGAGGGAGAGGGAGGGTATTCTTTAGCATATTCATTGATGCACTGATCTACTTACATCACTCATTTCATGGTCTCCTCATTATTGAAGAATCAGTTTAGTGTCAGTGGACAAATTTTCAAAGAACACTATTATCAGTGTTCCTTTTTTTTTCTAGCACAATCCCACTGTTCCTCAGTTCTGTGGCACGTTTCTGAAAAGAAGAAAGAAAAAAAAAGAAAACAGAACTGGGACATTAACAAAAAAGTATTTTTACATAGAAAGAAAAGAAATATGTAAAAGCAAGCAATTACACTCTCGATCGTGGTGGTAATTGATGACCTAACTTTTGCTTAGGGTTCATGGTTATATATACGTCTAGAAGGCGGGAAATCGAATGACGAATCCACAATCCACATCCCAGCTGCGAGAAGGATTTAGATCATCGCACATTTGCACCCAATCTTTTGTACGTACAGAATGCTCATGAAGGAAGGTGGTTTACGTCCAAACCCCAACCACCGAAAGCGTTGCACCTTCCTTTAACAACGAGTTAAGCTACTGAAGGTCTTCTCCTGTTAGCACCTGTCATTTCGTTCTCTCTCCTTTAGCATAGTTTCACTTTGCTTTAGCCACCAAATAGTAAGCCCATTTGTGTTCTTAATTTCTTATCACACTAAAGCGAAGTTAGTTGTAAGAGTTGTCTGATCTCAAATAGGAAGGATTCTTCTACTTCCACTGTCATATCTTTCTGGAGAACCATCAAATTAAGCCACAGGATCGTTCGAAGTTCCTTCTGATGAGGAGGATGGCCGGCATGGTGTCTGATCCTGATCCAACTGAGTTGTATGCCCATTCGACGATGCACTTTGGCATGGCAGGAGGCAGCCAAAGCAAAGAGGAAGCTTGGAGTGTGCAGACGCATATGAATGCTCAAGTCTCCATCCCCGGCATCACTCTTCCAAATGCCACCCGTAGCACTCAGCATGACCTCCAGTTTTGCCCGCTTCAAGACTGTTTGCCTCCTTTCCCACCCATGAACAGCCTTCACCTGCACTCCACATCCGTCACGGGGTACAACAGCGGCGACATGATCCACCAGCCGCCGGAAGAGATGGCCGATTATGGCAGCCTTCATATTGGGCTCAGCCTCACGCAGCAGACGTACTACTCGTCAGCGGATACTGCAGCAAGCTTCAACCACATGCTATGGCGATCGAGGTTCGGCTACCTCTTAGGCCACCAGCCGCCTCGCTGCCAGGCCGACGGGTGCAAGACCGATCTCTCCGATGCCAAACATTACCACCGCAGGCACAAGGTATGCGAATTCCACTCCAAAGCCAGCGTCGTCGTCGTTGGCGGCGGGCAGCAGCAAAGGTTCTGCCAACAGTGCAGTAGGTGCGTACTTTTGGTTTAAATTTGAACAAATTTGATTTGAATATTCCATGTTTGACACCTAGTTCTTGCACTATTTTTTCTGTTTACTCTCATAACTTATTATTATCGAAAAAAGATCATCTGCTATAAATTTAGATGACTACTGCAAGTACGAATTATGGTGCAAAGGGAGCTCATTCCATCTTGTAATCTTCTATTCTCTTTTATATTTTGAGTAAAAATAAATCGGCATACAAATTGGTGCATGTTGGTGAGTGAAAATTGATTGCCGCCTGCCAGGATTCTGAAAAAGTGAGACAAAAAACACAGAGAAATCAGTGCGAAGAGACCTTCTGTCTTCCTGCTGTAGTATTCTTTTTTCAAAAAAAAAAAAAATCGCTGCAGCATTCCAATACACCCATCACACTTTAGTTTAGTTCTCATTATTATTCCACTTTTTTACGGACAACTCCGTAATCAGTGATGAATAATGAAAAATTAGAAGAGTCCCCTAATTAAAACTAATAATTGAAAAATTAGAAGAGTCCCCTAAAACTCTGTAATTGTGCTGATCTTTATAGTGGATTGAAGCGACCGTTTATGTTCTTTTTTGTGTGTTTCCCATGCCTTGTAAACTGATGCACCATTTGTTTCCGGACAGTTTTGGTTATTTTTATCGCATGGCCGGGATGGCATTCGAGACTTCAATTTTTCTCCCAATCTCTTTATATTAATGAGAAGATAAATATGGTTTAGTCTTTACAGTACAACAAGTGTGCTTTATGATTTGCATGTTACTCGCATATGGTACTGTATTGGGCCAAATCTACTATGAACTAATTGCATTGCAGTACTCTTATCTTCGTTTACAACCAAAGTGTGTAAACTTTCTTAATTATGGTACGTACATGCATGTGATAATGGATTTCTGGCTCACTTTGTCTTTCCTAAATGTTGGTCAGATTCCATTCGCTTGACGAGTTCGACGATGCCAAGAAGAGCTGCCGGAAGCGCCTTGCTGACCACAATCGCCGTCGGAGAAAGCTGCAACCGCCGTCATTGAGTTCCACTACCGATCCCCAAGCCCGCTCCAAGACAGCACTTAAGAAAAAAGCAGCTCCCCGAGATATCAATGGAACAAGTAATATCTTTCCGAATTATATGTCTCCCTTACTGCATGCTGTGATCATATATAGTCCAAGCATTTGAAGTTTTATTTCTCATAATGTAGTAATGGATACTACTACTGCGTTTGCAGCAACAAGAATGCGTAAAATTGGATCCGACAACAGTACTTTGAGTAAGATGGATAAGAGTAGCACCAAGGCAAGCAGTTCCAAGGTTGGGTCAGGTCTGTCTTTGGGGACAGTTGGAGAGCAGGAGAAGCCATGGATGAGCAGTATCCATAACCAGTTCAATCACGAAGAACTGCTTCTTGATACCCGAGAGGACTCGGGGCGCCTGCAGCTCCAGCAACAGTTCTCTCCTTTCTCGCACAGCGCTTATCATGGCGCTTTCCAGTCCGTCAGAGGAGGGCCTGATATGAGCTATCAGCAGCAAAGCAGCCTCCTCCACAATGGGCAACTCATGTTTGGGTTGGACTTCATTTGAACTCCACACCATCTCTCGAAACAGTGTCCGCGGATGACCCAGAAATATTTTATGCCATCTTATGTTAGTTTCCATTTCAAAGTGTACCTCTATATCACTTGTTGTGGAGGTAACGGGAGTCTGAAACAGTAAGCAGTTTAGTTTATCAATGGCTGTGCATTCTATTTTTCTATTTTCTATTGCTTTGTTCCTTAGGTAGAAGAAGGCTGTGCACTCTTCCAGCAGTTCATATTTACTTGTAGTTTGGTATGTGAATTTATTGCAGACTTGAAGTGGTGCAATTTTATGTTCCCATTTCCTATTTTTTACTAGTTTTGCTTCCAGTACAAATTAAACAAATGGAGAAACTTAATATATACATATAACTGTGCAACTCCTGTTGTGAGTTAACAATCTTTAAGGATTCCATGAGCAAGGAAAGCAGGGAAGGTAATTAATGAGATGGACTGACATTTGCCCAGATGTTGATTCCAGACCTTTTGAATTAACAATGACTTTACAAATGTAATGATACTCTAAACACTCACCATTCAGCACAAGCATCCACATGAAACAACTGGAAGGAAGAAAATTCCAATGGGGGTCTGGCAGAAAACTTGTTCATTTATGGAGAAAGTTCCCAAGTTCATCACCCTTGCCAGCTGCCAATTAGGCCACAGCAAAGGCCTCCATTGACCGATCAGCTCAGCTGATTTGCCTACTGTTACCCATGTCTGGCGCTAAACGCAATCTGAAATATGCAACAATATTAGATGTACAGCAAAAAGTTTGTCGAATTCTTGGAGACAAATAAATGTCCCGGCGAGAGTCACGTGCCTGGGAGTGATGGGTGTCAACTTCCAACAAGAATTTTTTTTGCATTCACAAGACTCAAACTAGAGATTATATCCATGAATTTGGTCGCCAATAAAGTTTGATCGACTTGGATCCAAAGTTTCGCAGCGCCTCGCATATGCTCACGGGTAGCTCGTAAACCCAACGCTGGTTCTTGTTTGCCAAGCACTCCTCGTCAACCTCTTGGACGTTGTCGGTCGACGTTCGGTGAAAACTCGCCTTTGCTCCGTGCATATATCTCGACCTCTTGTTGCTACGACTACCTCCTTTTTTTTAGACCTGATGCGGGCTTGGCCAATGCAAGTGACCTTTGGTGAGGAAGGCTCGGAGGATTCAAAGGCAGGGCCTTTTCGCCCCATCCCCCTCTCCCTCCCAGCGCCAGCCGACAACGCCGAATGGAGAGGGAGAGGGGGATGACAACTTTTTTATTTTTTACATTGGCCGAAATTATTTTTCCAGTCATCGAAGTGAAGTTACGTGTGAGTGAATCCAGATGGACCAAAAAATGCTGAAAGGAGAACGAACTCCAGCGACGATCCTGATTCCAGCAAGATTTAAACTTCTCTTTTGTTCATGCCTTATTCAACTCTATGTCAGGTGAAGCCTTTGGGCACCGTCTTCTCTGGTGAAAAAAACTGCTGGAGGAGACTTGTTGCTTCCATTGCAAAGACGAGAATTGTTGCTTGGTATCATTCTTGATGTTGCTGCCGTCCTTTTTGTGTTCCACATCCTAAGCTCAGTGTCAACTCTGTGTCAGCCTCGTCCCCCGGGCATGAACGGGTGCGGTCTGCCTTACTCCTTTCTTTCAGTTGTTTCCCAAATATGTAACCACTGGATATGGTCATAGTATGCCCTTCTGCAGGCTGTTCGAGATCAAAGTTTCCGTGCCCTGAACTTGGGCCTGCCACTGCCATGAATTGGTGCAGGGAACTTGGATTCCGGTTCATTTGGTCTGTGGATTGGTTGGCGTTACTGGCATGAGATGAGTAGCTGGTTTCAGAGGTTGATGCGCTGCCCCAATGTCTAGCCATTGCATCAGTTAATGCTGCTGGTGTTGCACTCCTGTGATGTTGGAGCTTAGCTTCCTTGTTCTTAAGCTCAGCCATAAGCATCTTCTGTACTCTGTATACACGATGCAGTTCACTTACCTACAATATCCATACCACATGCGAATTAGGATATAACGATAACCGCACAAGGCAGACATGCAAAAGCACCATGATGAAGCACTTTTTAATTCTTTTGTCATGGGACATCTATTGCATGATTGAGGTGTGTGATATCAATGATAATTCAGAAACAAATGTTATCATCAAGCCAAGCCATGCCTTGGATTGCTCATTACTGAAAGGAGTACAGGTGGAGTTCTATGATTCTACCTGATGTCGAAAAGTTTCTTCATGACTCAATATTGCGTTCCTAACAGAATCTCTGCTGTAGCTGTTAAGAAATCTGTCCATGGATTCCAGATGGTTTATGCCCCACAGGAGGCCTGCCTCAAGTATGTTCTTGAATTGGACACTAGAGTCTGAAGCCTTCAATCCTACAGTTGGCACAGCATCGTTGTTCTTCTTTGGCAAGTCGGTGAATAGGTTGCAAGTGCCACGAGATTCTGTTCCCATCCCTGAAACCACCAGAATACAGGGTGTCACTAATTGCCTCAGACAAACCAGAGAATTATTCACCCTCTTTCACCTGAGGGACGAGAAAGGATGAACTAAACATAAGATTCCAATTGAGCAAGTGAACCTGAATGTTTCAACCTGACCTTCTCAGTGAATGGAGACCAACAAAACAAACCATAAACAAATCGAATTACAAGAGAAACACAGTAATGGAAGAGGGGTATGAACTCATCTGTTGATCTTTTATGCCTTCCATTCATATGTAGGCATATAGCTGTGAAATACTTTGCTTAAGAGATCAACTAATTGATAGAGCTAAAATAAACATCACTCTTTCTTCAGAAACTTAAATAGGATATGCAAATACAAGATGAATGCGACAACAGTTTCAATGTTGCACTTCTTAACTCCCATAGCATCAATAGGTAAAGAGACAACCTGCCTCTTCAACATTTTCTTAGTAACAATTGACTGGAAATAGTAGTTTTAAACAATGTAAACCAAATTCAGCCTAAAACAATCTCTTTTTGAAAAGAAGATGAGTAATATAAAACGGCTCAACAGTAGATATACATCATCAGAACTATCATGCAAACAGTGGATCAACTGGCACTCTGCCAGTATCAAAAGAAGAAAAGAAGATGGACAAAGAAACGATGGATCAACAAGACTCCAGAATAACAGTAGAGGAATTTCGAGAAGAACATGTGGAGTTTTACTAGTCACCTGCTGCAGACTCCGGCGCCACTGTCTATCAAACATTTATCTTCCTCGCTACATGCCCTGCTTCCTTCCATCTACTATTCCCATAGTGGTAGTCAAATCACTGTCAGAATTCTCCTGATTCCTGATCAGCTCTCAGGCTCATTTCTTCGTATCTATCCAGAGGCCCAATCATTAGAGATTTGCACAGCAAGGATGGGATGAGAGATTTGGAGACTAGGAAGATAGTGCAGGTTCTTTCCCGGACATAGAGAAATCTAGTAATTTGCTCGGAAAGATTTAGAAATGATGCCCAAAAATAATACAAGCTTGACAGGCTGTGCCGAAGGAGAGGTCAAGGAGAAAAAGGTGGTCAAGCTTATATGGTGAAATCAGATATGGTAGGAGTGTATTATATGCACTGAGAGGATCAAAAGAGTTCTCAGATCAGAACAACTCATAAGAAAACAAATCTCACTCCTCTACGTAAGCCATGTAAGCATGTGAACAAAATATTCCAGACAGCTCTTAGCCTCTTGCAGGACATGAAAGATACCAATATGTCATGGTGGGCTTATGCTCTTTTCTTGCCCCCCCCCCCCCCTCTCTCTCTCTCTCTCTCTCTCTATAGACTCAAATCAACTTCTTTTTTCTTATTACATTTGTTTCAGTTTCTTACTCTTTCTATCCTTCTGGACATATAAATGTGGTCATGCATTCGACCATTCATCCATTGACATCTAGTGGGTCTCCATCTTTTAAATCTGGACTACAATTGTGTAATCAAGTAATCAACATTAGTGGCGGTTAATGGCAGCCTAGAAATGTCATTCGAGTAAAAGGGCTATGCATCTCCAAGCATTTCCACATATACAACGGTGAGGCGACCAGAAATGTTCCGAGATAAGATCGAGGGGAAGACAACAAAGTTTACAGGGAGAGACAAGGCACAAGGAACAGGAATTCCCCTACGTCAAAACGCTTGACCTTTTCAGCTACATAATCCACTGCTAAAACCAATCATTGATGCCACTGGGAACCCCATAAACTTGCGTGTTCGAGCTTCTTTCTCAACAAAACAAAGAATTTTTCAAGCTTCCCGCAGCTATAGCCTGTAGATAGAAGTGGAAGTTGGCCACCTCTCCAAAGTCATCAACTTTCTGCAGCATCTTGAAACCCCAAGATTTCACCTTGCAGTTAAAAACTTAAAGTTCAAATTTCTTCACCATGAGCAAACACGCCTAATAGGCCAAAACTAGACGGAGTAGAAAGGGGAAGGCAAAGCGCATGAGCATCCAATTAGAAAGCAAAGTAGAACAGAGAAAGAAGAGGGCAAACGACCAATAGATACCATCACTTTCATCCAAAAGCCGACATACCAAAGCGCATCTGTCGTCCAAGTATTGGAACTCACTCTGAATTGGAGGGAAAAGAAAAAAAAATCCGAAATCTTTTGAGTTCTCAACCAGAGAAGGTGCTGCCACCAGCAGGAGAGAGAGCAAAGTAGCAAACAACTGGTTCACATGCACCATTGAGGACGGGGGGGTCCTATTTTAATGGTGTGCACCAATTCCCCCCTCCTTTGCTCTCCCATGTTGCACAGAGCCCCCACCGGCTCCTGCACACCGCCACCTGCTCGTCCTGTTCTGCTGTTTCTCCTCGTCCAGGAGTGAAATTTTCTTCCAGTTTCTCTGAGCATGAGATCTGACGGCATTTATTTCATGGTAACATGGGAGGCAGAATCTTTGTCTGTGAGGAGGTGGTGGTGGTGCTGCTGCTGCACCGACTGCAGCCAGGGAAATGGAAAGAAGGACGTGAGGGGGGAGCATTGGATACTGCTTCCCCTTCCCTCGGAGATTGCTGTCTAGTACCACTGCCGGATTCTGTTTGTAGTACTCGGAACTGGAAATTTTTATCTTCTCCTGAGGGGAGAAAATTTTCAACTCTTAAACAGTGGAACCTGGAGCTAATGAACTCAATTCTTGTTCTCTCTCTGCATAAAAAATGTCATATTAGATGCATCAATAGAAGGGTTTAGCAAAATGGTTCCCTGGTACTCGATCGATCTCATGATGACATTAATAAAAGCTTGCATAATCCTACGATATGATATGTGCAAACGAATTGTGGCATGTCCAGAAGAACAATATTGGAGATTAATATTATACGTGTTTTCGTCTTATTGCTTGTTCTCTTGGCTTCCTGTTCACTCGTCAATATGCGCTGAAGCAGACAAACGTGTCGTATCGAAATGGAATAATTATGATATATGGAATTATTATTATGGAGTTAATTGGTGGAACAGATGAAGAAAAGAATTGGGGGAAGACAGAGAGAGCACGCAATGCATATTGAAATCTTAACCATTAATTGGTCGAATTATTATTAAATTACTAAAATTAACTTGTAAAGTATCTAACGTAGTTCATCTACCTCTCGTCATCCTCGGTCGCTTGTTTAGAAATTAGAACTCAGCATTCAAGACAAGATATTTCAATGGAAAGCACTTTATAATTTTACTCCTCTGTTTACGCCTATTAAGGGAAAATATATATTTTTAATATAAACTTGAATAAAATTTGAACTTAAGATCTATTAAATTATATGTATTAAACAATTATTCTAAATGTTTAAGTCGATAGGAAAAAAACTAAAATCTTTATATTTATAATTTAAACAAAAAATATGAAAAAAATAACTTTAATTCAAATGTAAAGTTGATATAAACAAATTAGTTAACTTGACAGTGCACTTGAAGGCTATTCATTCTAATCCGCTTATTATATAATTATGGCAAAGTGGGAGCGGCGTATTATTAGGCAATATTATTTCTTAAAAAAATATACAACCTATTCTATTTTTTTATAATATAAAGTTACACTGATAGGACAAATAAGTAATTTAGCAGGAGCATCCTTTGTGGGGGCGAACGGGGTGCAAAGGACGTGACGGACTTTTTTGGCTTAGGACACAAAACAAAACGGGAATTGTTGGAATAAACGGGACGGACAAAAGGGTGGGAATTTGTATCACCACCTCCCGTCACCATCACCCGCCATAGAGCCGCCGTTACGGAAACCAATCAAAGCTCGACAAATTTCTCCTACTATTCCAACGAGTGAAATATATAAAAATTAATGTACCTTAAAAAAATCTTTTTTTAAAAAAATTGAGCACATTCAAATAAATAATGCACTTAAATAATAAAATTAAAATCGTTAATGAGTGAATAACTATTCAGACGTGATCAACCTTCCTCTAAGACAAAAGGTATTCTGAAAATATATTAATCTCATATATATATATATATATATATATATTGTTGACGTTAACAATTATATATTATTGTTGACGTGCATTTCTCACGGATTAAAATTTCTAATTTATTGTCGAGTTCAAATCACAATTTTTTAAGTGCACTAAGAAAAAAACTGAATTATTTTAGAAATTCAATCCTCCAATTATATATACGAATAATAATAAAATAGTGATTTTATTCATTTCAAACATGTGCAAAATGATCTTAATCTCTTTCTTTATTTTTTTGTATATTCTGTTATTTATAATCTAAAAGGTTCATTGCAGTTTGTATATATTTTTATTGTATTAAATTTGTTCCTTCCTGTAAATTGTGAACCGTAGATCTTACTCCGATGAAAATTAGGTGCCAGCAAAATGTCGTTAATTAAATTAGTAAATTTGCATTTTCAGGGATAAAAAAAAATATTTATACGTTACATAAATACAATAAAAATGGAAGCCTAACACGACAAAAGAGCTGACGCAGCTCCCACAAGCGATAAGGGAACAGTGTCCCATCCTTGGCGAGCTCTGTGGTTGTGGGACCGACCACCAATTCAATCATTAAATATTTTTATTTTTCTAATATTAATATTATTTTTCTAATATTCTAATTAATATTAATTAATAGAATATTAGCATTACTGCATACGGAAAGACTAAGACTATTTATAAAATTTATGTTTTAAGAATTATACCATAAATTTATGTTATTTTTATTCGAAGTGTATTTATACTCTATAATTTTGTAGTAATCGGAAGCATAAAAATTTACAAATATTTAGAATTCGAGCCGGCATGAAGCAACCAAATAGAGATTTCTAAATGAGAAAACTTCTTGAAGTGGCGCTACATTTTCTATCTTGAAATCGGAAGATGGTAGCAATTAATTTTGTGGGACTGTATAATAAAAGTTTACTCCGAAACATTGTACGTAGATACCAAACGTGTCTACTTGTGGTGGCATGGCATCTCCTTGTGTGATAAATTGACACAATGCGTGCGTGCGAAATCAAACTTTTATTAAATTACATGTTGAGAGAGAGAGAGAGGAATAAATTGCATCACCTCCTATGTATAAATGATATGACATGAAGGGTACCCCTTATCTTGCTAAAGACAATGCATGTGTATGAGTGTATCTATGACACACCATCCCCTTGACCAACCAATTAATATTTTAATTGGTCGCCAATAAATATTTTTTTTGTGCTCGAGACGATTATCCGATGATTGATAATGCAACCTACTTGCATGATCTATTTGGTAATGTCAGTTGATTAATTCAAGTATTCACTGTAATAATTTAATTGGTAATCGAGGTAACCAATTGGTACTAATTAGCTTTTGTAAGGTGGCTAAAATAGATATTTAGTGAAATAATTAAGAGTGCAATTGATAAATATACACGATATAAAAAAAGAATTCGAAGTGATAATTATACTAAATCAATTTTGAAATCAAGTTTAAGATTGTAGAGCAATGAGTTTTTTTCGATTAAGAGTTAACTTTATTGTTTTCAGTGTTCATTTTGTATAGTGAAAAAAATATTAGAATTATAGAAGATCAATCTCATCACATTTACTCATTTTTTTCCTTATTGTAAAGAAATGCTTATTCTTTGTTATTATATTTTCTGTAATTCGAAATATAGAAGCCTGAATAAAATTCCAATTGATCCTTTTTTTTAAACTCAACATCAGGATGAAGAACTTTTTCATATACAAAATTCTTCAACGCTACGAGAAAAAAATGCTTTTTATAGACTAAAAAAATAATTATCTATTGCTAATGGCGGAGCCAGAACTAATTTGCAGTGGGTTCACCAATTGCTAGATAATAAAATATTTTTAAAAATTATATCTTTCAAAATATTATTCTATGCTTCTAAATTCATTTTTATTTTAGCAAAATAAAAAATAACCAGAATCTCTAATCCAAATTCTATATATAAATTTTTTATAACTAATTAAATTAATTAATTAAACTAAAAATTATAAATAGCATTTTTAAAAATTAATGTGTATACAATAAGTCATATCTCATTAGAAACTTTGATGATAACCAAGCAATCTCATATTAGATAACTATAATAAAAACTAATGATGTTTTAATATAACAAAATGTGATGTTTCAATAGACTATTGCAATGTCTCTCACACACATCGACAATGACTTCTACCCACCTTTAATTCCTGAGTCATGAGTAGAAAAATGCATTAATCTTATTTTGTCCTTTTTATTAGTAGAATGGTGCAAATTTTTCCACGATATGCACTTTTGTTTTGTATGTTTTTTTTTATGTCATCCCGATTTATAGTTATTAAGATCTGATTAATTCGAAGTTTAGAAAAATAAAATAGTAATAATTTATTCCTGTATGGAAGTCAAGAACCCTCAATAATTTTGCTTTGTATGTTTCCATTCCTCGACCTGTTAAAAGTCCATGTACATATCGGAAATTAAGAAGAGCTCTAAATATGCTGAAAATGACGATTAACCAACTTGATTCCGAATGTTGAATTGTCTACAGAATTTTGATTGTAGGCATTTATTATTGGTGTTTTTTAAAATCTCTTATTCCTTCATTTTGCTGTATAATATCGAGGATGTTACATACGTACATATTACATATTTGTATAGCATATTCATATCAAAACATGAATATATTATATGTTTATATGCTGCAGTATAATGTACTAAATAACATGTCAGATCGATCTATTCATATAAACCAGTTTTTGATTAACAATTAAACAATAAGATCAACTTATTATAGTGCATATGGTATATTCTGCATCTCATATCCATATATATAATTACACTTGGGCGATCTCGATTTGTTCCAATTTAACTATAATAACTTTTTAAAAAATCAAAATATAATAATAAATTTTTTAATGATATGAAATAAATGTAATAACTAGCAAGCAAGGTATGATATAATAATATAATATAATGAATATTTAAAAACATAAAATTCTAGTTAATGTAAATGATATTTTTATATAATATAAATTATAATATATATTAATATAATACATAGGATCGGGTCGAGACACATTCCAATCTTTTATGACTTGGATTCGATCCCAGTCGAGTCTCAAAATGTGATACCTGACCCCCAATTATATACCGAATCGGGATACAAATCGAAATTTTTGGATCAGTGTATGATTGGGATGTCCCAATTCGCACATACTCCTAATTTAAGAAGCCCTTAGTTAAACGCAGTGCACCATAAGAACCGCCCGGTGCATATAAACATGAGTCATGAGTCGAACAGTAAAAATTTTTACAAGAATCTATATCAGATGTGCTCTATATCTTTTTAGAGTAATTTGGACATTATATGATCCTTAAATTTTAAGTCAAATATCTATCTGTATTCATTTTTTTTTTGTTGCACAATTAGTTCTTCAATTTTAATTATTTTTGCACATTTTATTTTCTTACTGCTTATATATACACACATATATGCATCTAAGAGTATTTTTCCATATATTTCATTTCTATCTAATGAGAAACCTCATATTTTACGTTTTTCTTGGGTGCACTAGAAGAACGCTTTTTTCTTTTTGCTGAAAAATAGGGTTTAGAGGAATTCAAAATTGGGGTCAAAATACTTGTTTTTTTATAAAAAAATAACAAAATAGGTTATAAAACTGAATTGTTTTTTTCTAACAAAAGGTTTTAATAATATTATTTTTTGTTAACAAAGATATTTTTCCTTAGGAAAGATTTATTTTTTTCACTATAAAATAAGGTGAAAGGGTCTATTTGACTTAGCTTATAATTAAAGAAACACCGATAAATTATTGTGCCAATAAGTATTTTGAATCTTGAAATTGATTTTAAATTATAAGGGGCTGTATATGTTTTGATAACTTAGTCGATAATAATAAGTTGTGCCATATTTGATAATAAAATGCTCGATAATTTTGTTTTATAATCACAAGATACAAAATGACCTTTAAATTTATAAATATGAGTTTGATATTAAGAGGGTATAAATAAGTAAATATTGTTATACATATTATAAAAAATAAAAAATTTGAGAATTATAATAGTAGGTGTGCTGCTTCAAAAAAAGTAACTTATCAAATAAACAAATATAAATTGAATTCCCACGTTGGTAAATTATTTATCCATGTAAAGAAGTAGGCCCTATGGTTCTACACTTATAATTCTCGATATTCAGGATTATTAATATTTAACTAATTAATTCGAGATTGAGATAAAGAAAGTAACGGAGCTAGACTCAAATATTTGGAGGGGCCAACATATGAATAATTCTATACGTACTCAGTCGATTTTTTTTTTCTTTTCATGTATAAAATACTTTTGGTTACTAATAGAGGGAGAGGGAGATGGAGAGGGAGAGGGAGGCTAAGGCGGACACTTGACGAACTAATAGAGCAAGATCTATTGGTGAATAATATACCGAAAGGTTTGGTTACTAATAGAGCGGAATGACATCGTATGATCCATGTAGCTGACCCCACCTAGTGGGATAAGGCTTTGTTGTTGTTGTTGTTGTATAAAATACTTTTGTTTTTTTTTCCTGCAACCTGGCAACCAGCTGTGTTAAGAATTGTTGGTACATATGTAGGAATATTGATATAAAGAGATGATATATTAATAAGAAACGATATGTGCAGGAAAAACACACAGAGGACAGAGGGGTAGCTTGCCCCCCTCTATGCACGAGTGGGAGGGTGCCCTCCCTCCCTCTCTTGCCTTCGAGAGCCAAGGTGAGAGAGGGAGGGCATGCGATCGGTCGGTCGTCGTGGCGTCGCTTCTCTCATATGCATGCAGTTAGTTGTCGAAGTTGTCTTCAAAGGATTTTGGAGAGAGAGAAAGAGATGAGGAAGAAAAGGAGATGACATCGAGCATGAGAAGAAAAATGGGTTACATAAATTTAAGATTTGGATTTATTGTGATATTTATATAAAAGATTGAGTGGTTGAGATTTAATAATTTTAATTTTTAATTAATTATGTATAAAAAAATTTGAAAGCGAAAATTTGAGGTACTGTGGGGCGGATAATAATCTCCGCTCCGATCTCCGAGAGAAGACTCGGGAGCATTATGTCCCTCATCCCGTTCTTGTGAAGTCGGGCCCATACCAAAATTCTCTATGACCCGTCTGGAACTAGAGATATTGTCATCCCTATAACCATCCTACCATGCGGCCACGTAAATATTTGTCTCCTACCGTTTCATATTTAATTAGGTCGGGGACGACAATGATTGAACGAGGAACGAGCACATGGCGGATCAGATCACAAGAACTAATACAATCTTCTTCCCATGTATATATTGCCAAATTCTCTACAGTACTTTGAATTGATCCTATCAACTCAAGCAAGCAAATCTAGGGACGGAGGCATCTTTTCTACGTACACAATTGGAACATATATAAATAAATAATATATATATGCATTATATCGTGTTATAATATGCATACATACATATGAGTAAACAATGTTAATTTGCTTCATGCATGAAATGGATAATATCCCAACTTGTAGCGATTCTTATTGGCATAAACATGCACATACGGTAAATTGGTAAATTAAAGCCACTGCTACCATATGTTTGGCAGCATATATATATATATATATATATATATATATATATATATATATATATATAGAGAGAGAGAGAGAGAGAGAGAGAGAGAGAGAGAGAGAGATGGCCATGCATCTTGTTGATTTCTTGGTGGCCGAATGAATCCTTGCAATTAATGGATTGACTCGTCAACGACCCAAGAGTTAATTTTGCATGTACGATTCGATCCACCCTTCCTTCCATTAAGCAACAAAAGTTTGAGACGCTACAATTCATATCTGTTGGAGCCACTCAACTAATATTATTGCCCTCATCTAATTAATTTTCTTGTTCATTAATTTAGACTGTCGACCACGTTGGTCTTCGTTAATTCTTCACGGTTTCATTACATGCAAATTTAGACCCAAAAATGTGGAAACGAGCCCTTCACGTAGATCATCTTTACCATTTTTGCATCATGAAAAACATAGATAATATATATAATTGGGCTGAAGGCTCAAGCCATAAATTCATAAAATTAATTAATATACTCAATAAATTTAATTACAAATATTGAATATATTTTAAAATGAAATTCTGTTGATTATAATTACTAATATTATTAGTAATTATGTTAATGAACAATAATATAATATAAATAGCATTTAACAATATATCATTATTGGTCATGCGAAAAATCCCATCTCATTGCTTATTTTATTTGTGTAAAATATAAAAAATGATATATATGAATAGTCTCTTTGGGGTCCATTTGATTGGGAGTGAAAGGAAGGTAAAATGAAAAAGGAAAAGGAGAACATATTCCCCTCCTTTGGTTGATTTTAATATGGTTTTCTCGTTCCCCTCCAATATCTCACTTTTATTTCCTCTTCAATTCTAAATGAAAAGGATGAGAAATAAAATAAATATTTTTCATGATGCCAATAAGAAATAAAATAATTAAAATAAATATATTTAGTCCTATAAACTTAACTTATAAGATTGAGAAATAAAATATTTAATATTCATTCTCTTATCTTTTCATTATTCATGTCATTCAAATAATATTAATTATTTTCATTCATTCTCTTCGCATCTTTTTCCTTCCTTTCCCCTTAATGTCTTTTGAATCAATAGGAGTGTTCATCGAATTGAATCGAGTCAGGTCAGACCTGACTTAATCCGACCATATCTGAATAGTGGTCTAGTTGGGTACTAGTTGGGATTTCCTAACCCGAGTCGACAAGACCTGATATTTTATTTTTTTCTTTTTAAGTAAATTTAAGCCTATATTTGATTTAAAAATATTTCAAAATTTGAGATAAAATAGTCCAAATGTGAAAATAATATATAAATATATATAATAAATATTAATATTAATATATAATATTTTATTTTTTGTGATTTAAAATAAATATTAATTAATATTTTATATTAACAAATGTAAAAAAAGTAAGAAAAAAAATATAAAAAATGGTGGTCAGATGACCTAATCACCTGACTCAAGGGTCGGATATGGCCTCACAAAACTCTTTAATCCAACGGGTCAAATTTATTCACGGGTTGATTCCAACTCAACTCGTAAACACCCCTATGAACTAAATAGATCCTTAAGCAATTGATAATCTACAATTATAATTTATAAATTAAAATAAAATAATGTGATGAGTCTAAATAATTTTAAACTAATATGAAAGATTGCATATAAAAACAAGAGATTACATCTCCAAAGTTGTTGAAGAGGTAAAAAAGGATTTAATGGGGTGCTCCCAACTTCAGTTGGGAGCACCCTGCTCCCAAGTTTTGAGCCGTTGGATCCATCATCGATGGATGAACTCGCACGAGATTTCTCAATCGTTCGATCTGTGCGAGATAGCTAAGATGCACTGCCTTTTTCTCCCGAATCTCCCACGTCTCTGCCCTAAATCCCCTTTTTCTAGGGTAATTACACCGAATGCCTTCCAACTTTACTTTATAACACGAATGCCCTCCTCCATCTTTGTAACACGAGCCCCCTCCCCCCTCTTTTGATGTTCGCTGGAGGTTGCAGAGGGGGGCGAGCCCCCCTTCTTTGTTCGCCGCCAGAGCGGGAGCTCGCAGGGGTCGCCTCCCTCCGGTGGGGGCACGCGTAGGCCCCCCTCCCCCTCTGTTGCTGACGTGGTTTTTTTTGTTATTTTAATTATTTTTTAAATATTGCCACGTCGCTGCATGTTAACGTGGAGAGGAGAGAGTCTGTGCCACATCAGCTTCGTGACCCGGGTAACCGTCGATTGTAGGTAAGGAGGGCATCAGGTGAAATGAGTTAAAAGATGGAGGACATTCGTGTTACAAAGTGAAGTTGAAGGGCATCACTGAACAAACATCAAAGTTGGAGGGCATTCGGTGTAATTTACCCCCTTTTTCTACACTCGGCATTTCTTTCTTCAATGATGTCGAGCGAACTTCGTTGCTTCCACCATGCTCCTCGTTGCCGCCACGTTCGTCGTCGCCCATCCTGAGCCCTCCTCCTTTCCTCTTCTCTCTCTGTACGTCGCCGCACTTTGACCTTCGTTGCTTCCGCTTCCACTTTTGCGAGACCTACCGTCGCCTCTACTTTTGTGCCAATTCGAGTCATCACTGACCAGATCTGAGCATGAGGGGGCCAGATCCAACCGTCGCCGACCTCCGTATGTAGTTCTAGCTGAAAGCATTTCCTAAATTTTCCTTTTATGCATACAGATTGCTGGATTCTACAGGCGCTTGCACTCTGAGGTTGCAACTCCCTTGTGGATTCTACAAACGCCAAGCAGAAGATTGCTGGATGTGATTTGTATGGTATGAAGGAGATCGACCATTCTGTAATAGAGAAAAAAATTGTAACTAATCATATAGTATATCATTTGCAACTCGGAATTACGACAACTCGAAATCCAAATTGCGAAATTCGGCAAGAAGTTACAACTCGAAACTACTATCGAAATTTGGCAAGCAACCATACAACACTGAGTGTTCCTGAGCGGTGACGAGGGACCGTGAGGCGGTGGTGGCGGGTAAGGTCGCAATGGTTCCTGGGCAGCGGCGGTGGCAAGGGATTGCGAGGCCGCGGCAGTGGCGAGGGATCGCGAGGCCGCGGCGGTGGCGAGGAATCGCGAGGCCGCGGCGGTGGCGAGGGATCGCGAGATGGCGGCAATGGATTGAGAGGCGGTGGCAAAGGGTCGCAAAAGGTTCCTGGGCTGTGGCGAGGGACCGTGAGGCATCCTAGCGATGTTGAAGCCTCCAACGGAAACTTGAGGACTTGAGTCCACCGGGGACGTTGAGGCGGCGAGGCTTCTCGATCATGCGAGGGTCAGCGGCATACGGCAGCGTGCGAGGGTGTGTGGGGTCGGTGCGTGGCAGTGGTGCGGGGTACGTGCGAGGTCGACGAGGGTGCGATAGGGGTTGGCATGCGGCGGTGGTGCAGGGTCACGATAGGTGTCGGCGAGCGGCGGCGGTCGTCGGGTCATGGAGGTTGGCGATGGAGCTTGATGGGGTCGGGAGGTCGGCAGTGTCGTAGCGGAGGTCGGCAGGTAGGTTGCAACAGAGGCCGGTGGGGAGGTTGGCGATGGTTGGACCTGGCTTGCTCACGTGCAGATCTGGTCGTTGCGGGAGTCGTGGCTAGGTCGGCGATGGTTAGATCGGCACAGAGGAGAAGAAGCGACGGATGTCAAAGCGCGGTGGCGTGTGGAGAGAACGCGTAGGCGGTGGAGGCGAATGACCTCGCGCAGGCAGCGATGACGGTGAACGGCCTCGTGCAGTCGAGTGTGGACGAGGAAGCGAAGGAGAGGAGCGAACGTATTGGTGAGTCGGACGTCACAAGAGGAGAGAGAAGGCCAAGAAGAAAATGGAGGATACATTAGGGCTCACGAAAGGAAGGTGAAAAAAAAAACAAATCTCACCTGTCGATCGTGAATCGAAGAGTTGAGATACGCGCACGAGTCTCAGTCATCAATTCACGATCGAAGGGGTGATAAAATGGGAGGAGGGCCGGAGCACCCCACTAAATCCGGTAAAAAAATATCTATTACTACCGAAGTAATAGTTTGTCTGCGTTGGTTTAGTTACCTAATTAATCGTGCGGTCAGGAATCGTTTAATGTGTGCTACTCCGAGACCACATGAAAAAGGGCAGCAATTATTAATGGCCAGAATTTTACACCTTGAAGCATGCATGATCTGTCTTTGATGTCTACTTTGTCACACACATCAGGTTTTATATATTAATGTTTAATGTCAAAGGATAGAGATATTTAATTATACAGACAAGTGACGAAGGAATTAATTAAGCTGATAACGTCATGCATGCATGTACGTGTCTGTAGATTAATGAGTCAATGACTATATATATATACACTAAGAAAGCGTTTACTACGTTACCCTTTCATATTACTTAACAATTTTATTGTCTAATAGAAAGATTGGCACCTATTAAATTAGCATTACTATATACAAATAACATTTTCAACAATTTAAATAATACTATATGACTTGTACTAAGTACTCTTTATCATTAATATTAAGCTAAATATTATATAATCTAACTAAAAACTCAAATAAAATTAATAAATTAAATAAATATAATTATAAATATTTTATATCTTTTTTAAATGAAAAATAATGGTAGTGCATACAATATTTAAAATAATAACTAAATAATAATATGCAATTCATATGAATTGCAATAATAAATGACTTTAAAATAAATTAATATAATTATTATGATAGTAATAATATTATTTATTATTGTTATAGGAATTTTTATATTATTTTTATCTTTTATTTGTCTAAGATTGAAAAGTGCAGGAATAAAAAGAAAATAAAAATATATTACAATTTCAATGACAATCTAGATGGACACCATAGGCAATCAATGTAGATTACCACTTGGTAGGCAATATGTATTGCTATGCAATCTATATTACCCATAAATTAAAATAAAGTAAAGGCAATGTTATGAACCCAAATAATTTAACTTTATATTACCAGTAATCTAAACAGTAGGGAAACACTCCCTAAGTTTAGAGAACATCTAAACATTATAAGACCCATATATGTTATCTTTACTTGGTTATTTTATAGGTGCCAGCCTGTTCTATAAGAGATTATTAGCGTTTAACTAATTTGGAATTAGAAAAATAGAACGGTAATAATTTATTTTTCAATTAAAATGATGAATTCGAACTCGAAACACTCCAATCGCTTAAAACTCAACTCTCTACCAATTAAGCGAATTAACTTTAATTCTCTTTGCGGTTAATTTGAATATATACACTGTTGTGATCGTCAAGGCACATCAATTTCCTTCATGCTAGTGATGCAACCTGATTTGGCAATTGGCATGCACGTGAGAGACAATGAAATGTTGGAGGTGGATTGGGGGCGAGGTCAAATGCCAAATTTTATCTCCCTTTTTTTTTCCTTCTCATCTTGTCACCACCTCATTGGATCTTCAAAAAAAAAATGTCAATAAATAAGACGCCCAATGACAATGACGTAATTTTTATTGCATTTTAGAATAAATACCCAATTTTGGAATGCATCTTTATTTACATTTTTTTTTCCAATTATTAAGCGGGCTGAATAAATTGGGCCTATGGGCTGAGATCCTCTAGCTTCTGCTATGAACCTTCTGCCTTCGCAGCTCATATTTCAATTATCAAATTAAATTAATGACGCAAAAATGATATAATAACGTATTAAAAATTATACAAACTATTTTGATTTAGAAGCATTAGAGGGAATAATCTTTGTCATGAACAAGAGGGAATTGATTGTTAATTTTGCTTGATATCCACAACCAATTTATCAGAGGATGACCAAGATATTTTATATTGATGATTAAGATGTACCACTAGAGGGTTGGCTCATATCATGCGTATGAAGATGATCAAAGTAAGTAGAGTATAATTTTATGTATGCTTCAAGCTGGGCTTTGCCGCAAGACTATTGGATGCTTTCACAACTGATTCAATGAATGCTAGCCTTGTGGATGCTACTAATGATATAGATTTTTGTCTTGAATCTCAGGGTTTAAATCCTACAGATGTTTGATGACATTGTGACATTTACTTTGGATGACTTGGATTTTGTCTGTAAGTAGTCAGTCATATGCATTGTATTGCATGTAATAGTGTGCCAGAGAACTTTCCTTTTTGTATTCGTCTAGTTTTGATTTCATTGATTTTGGATTTGATGTGTAGTTAGTCTTATGGACATCATAAGTTTGTTATAAGTGATAGTTTAACTCGACATTTTAGTCGCACGAGAATTTTAATTTTTATTTCAATACTGAACCATTTCTAGTGCACTGCTTCTAGTTTAGTTGTTTTTTTTTATATAAATGGTTGATGATAATAGTTCTTTCATGAACTGCTTACTCTGTAGCTCATTTCTTTTATGAATTGCTGTCCTTTTATGACAAAAACAAATCTTTCAGTGGGTGTGGTATCTGATGCTGAATTTTTCTTTTATCATTTACATTACATTTGCTGAGCAAATGTCCTTATTCTCTGAATAAACATTAATTTGAATGTGGTGCACACATCTAGTTGTTATTTAACATACAGGTATATGGAGAAAATTCCAATGATATAGAGAATTCCAATCTTTAACATACAGATATATAGAGTATAACGCCCCCAAATCGATCAACGCCACGTGATGAGGATCTCTCCGAAGGCGCTACGAAAATACCATATAGCTTGACTAAAACTTGACCAAATCTCAATAAAAATGATGACATGTCAATAATAGGAATAAAAAGGAAAGATAGAAATATCATAAAGCGAAAGTCTCAAAGTGTTACAAAGTTAATGATAGTCATAATATCTAAATTACATCAATGCTCATAATGCGGAAAATAAAAATAAAGATAACTAGGTCCTCTGTCAGTTCATGTACTTTAACATTGCTCGAGCTGGTCGCTGCACACGATCTCAACACAATCACTGACCTGGCCTTATAGGAAGTCCTCCCGTAAACTATACAGCCTAGTGGGAATTCATAAAGTACTCAATACATAACAACAAATAGCAATAGCCAGAATCAGTAATCATGGATAACAAGATCAAGTAGTGAGCATATGATCATTTGATTAGAGATATCGATGGATAAAAGAGATAGAGATCATGAGTCAATTTTATAATCATGAAAGATTTCAGAGATCATACTAGATCAATAATCATACTTCATTCATTATGTTCATGTTACTTGTCCATACTCTTTGTACTCTTACTTTCTCTTAGCATTAGATGTCTTTGGGTGTCTTTAACTGTGGGGGATTTACGCCGAGCGACCGATACAGCCTTGTGCAGCCAATGAGTGATCAAGCCATGGCTAAAGGAGTGACCCTCCATGATAAGCACTTGGCATAAGCTGACCACCACTCCCACTACCATTTTCATCTTTCATGCTTAATCACTTTATCACTTATCATTCTTGCACATAATAAGGAGATTGGATCTTTGGACAGATCAATGGAAGATCAATGATTCAGTCACATAACATTTCAGTCAGTAAGGAGTAGCACAACACAATCATAAAAAGAATCAAGATCAAATCAGCAATCAATATGCATTCTGGTTAGTGTTCGATCGACCGGCCCTCACTGGTCGGTCGACCGATTTTCAAACACCGATCGATCGATATCTCTGGATCGGTCGATCGGTTGGTCTTAATGCAATACAGTGGATAAGTCATAAGCACCGATCGACCGATATCTTTGGATCGATCGACCAATAACACTTAGTCTGGAAAGGAGCTTCGATCGGCCGACCGATACAAGGCTCGGAAGAAATGATCGGTCGACCGGTCTCTATCGATCGATCGACCGATTTGCACATCATCGGTCATCGGTCGACCGGTCCTGATGAAAATAGAATCAGGCAGAATCATATAAATAGCGATTTTCAATCTAAAAATGAAATCAATGCATACTATCAATCATTTAAGCATGGAAGATTAATACAGAACACATCTATAGTCATGATAATCACAAAACATGAATCAAACACAAAAAACACAATCATATCATTCCCTTTTCATTCCTTCTCATCAATCAAGAACACATTTCATAATAAGAACCCTAATTCTATGCTATTGCTAATCATGTTATGCAGAGAAATTTCGGATTCACCCACCTTCTTCCGTGATTGATCCTAGCTTGAACATTTTCGATCACCGATAATCACTTCTCCTTATTGTTCTCCACCTAAGAAGCATTCCAATGGGGAGAAAAAGTGATGGATGAACTTAGAAATCAAAGGATGCAGAAATGGAGATGAACCTTGATGAAAACCTTGCTGGAATATCCCTTTCTCTTTGCTGGATGGCTTGCCTTAGGGAGGAAGAGAGAGAAGTGAGGGAGAAGAAATGGTGGCTAGGGTGTGCTTAAGGCACTAATACCTTTATGTATGATAGCTTTAGGGCCTAATAAGCAAATTGGGCTCAATAATGGGTTTGGGTAAATGGGTTTTACAATTTGGTTTCATTTTCTATTTATTTATTTTTATTTTTTTAAATTAAGCCGGGTATTACATTATTATCCCTTTAAAAAAAATCCGTCCTCAAATTTTGCACTAAGTAGAGATCTTACCGAATAGGTGTGGGAACTCCTGACGCATCTCTGACTCGAGTTTCCATGTGGGCTCATCGCCGTGATGAAAACGCCAGACTACTCTGACCATAGGCACATCTCTATTCTTCTGACGTTGTACTTTCCGTTCCACTATATGCGTCCATTTTCGGACTTGCGTACTCCGAGACCGTTCTGTTCTTAAGCATGAAAACATGAAATACATTATGCACTCGCCCATAATAAGGCGGCAAGGCTAGTATACATGCTGCTTCACCTACCAACTCCAGCACCTCAAAGGGTCCCACATACCGAGGGTTGAACTTCCCTCGCTTACTGAACCTCATAGCTCCTTTCATAGGAGACACCTTCAGTAGAACCTGATCACCGGCTTGAAAGATCTGCTCACGTCTGCCATTATCAGCATAACTCTTCTGCCTGCCTTGAGCTGTCTTCATCCTCTGCTTGATCAGCTACACTTTCTCAGCATACTATACTGCCTCCTTCACATCTTCCTTGCTCATGATCTTCTCTTCACCTACTTCACCCCAATGAACGAGTAAACGACAAGGTCGGCCATATAAAGCCTCAAAGGACGCCATACCGATACTAGAATGATAGCTGTTATTATAAACAAATTCGATCAGATGAATATGCTCATCCCAGCTGCCATGCCAATCTAGTGCACAAGCTAGCAACATATCCTCTAATGTCTGAATAGTCCTCTCAGACTGCCCATCGATCTGAGGGTGGAAAACAGTGCTGAAATTCAACCTTGTGTCAAATGCTTCCTGCATGCTCTTTCAGAATATGGCAGTGAATCTGAGATCTCGATCAGAAACAATCGATGCTGAAATACCATGTAGTCTAATCACCTCCCTAACATACAAGTTCAATAGACTCTCTACCGACTGCTTCCACCGGATTGGGATGAAGTGTGCCGCCTTCGTGAATTTGTCTACTACCACCCATACAGCATCATGACCCTTCTTGGATTTGGGCAAATTGGATACAAAATTCATAGTGATATTATCCTACTTTCACTGTGGGATATCTAAAGGCTTCAGTTTCCCATATAGCCTCTGATGCTCAATCTTCACCCGCTGGCACGCCAGACATCTAGACACATACTTCGCTATCTCCCTCTTCATGTCAGACCACCAATAGTTACGCTGTACATCCTTGTACATCTTAGTGCTACCAGGATGGATGATAAATTCAAACTTATGGCACTCATCCATCACTTTCCATCTGATGGTAGCATATGTGGGAACCCATAACCTGTCCCTGTACCAAATTCCACCATCTGATGATATCTAGAAATCCTTGGGTTCATTCTGACATCTCTTCAACCCCTTCTGGTACTCCGGGTCCGCCTTTTGAGCAGCTATAACCCTGTCAATTATGCTAAATCTCATTTGATGCATCATCCATATCGCTCCATTACTGCCCAGTCTGGGATACTACTGATCTAACTCTTGTAACATCTCGTACTCCCGTACTCTGATGTAAGCTAGTGAACCTTCTCATCTCTTGCTAAGTGCATCCGCTACTGAATTTGCTTTACCAGGGTGGTAATTAATAGCAAATTCATAATCCTTCAAGAGCTCCAACCAACGGCGCTGCCTCATGTTAAGGTCTTTCTGATAAAAAAATATATTTGAGACTCTTATGATTTGTGAAGATCTCAATAGTCTCCCCATAAGATAATGCATCCAGATCTTCAAAGCAAAAATTTTAGCAACTAGCTCCAGATCATGAGTGGTGTAGTTAACCTCGTGCTTCTTCAACTGGCGCGAAGCATAGGCCACCACTTTATCATGCTGCATGAGTACACACCCTAAGCTTGTCCCGCATGCATCACTGTATACTATATATCCTCCGCTGTCCGTCGGGATGGTGAGGACAGGTGCTGATGTTAGGCGATCCTTCAATGTCTGAAAGCTCTGTTCACACTTATCAGACCAGATAAACTTCTCAGCTTTCTTCATGGGGTTCGTGAGTGGTATTGCGATTTTGGAGAAGTCTCTGATGAACCTCATGTAATAACCTGCCAATCCTAGAAAATTGCGGATCTCGGATGCATTTTTCGACCTTGCCCAATTAGTCACTGCTTCTACCTTTGCGGGGTCTACTGAAATGCCCTTCTTAGATATTATGTGACCAAGAAACATTATCTCCTTCAGCCAAAACTCACATTTTGAGAGTTTGTCGTACAACTTGTGTTGGCGCAGAGTCTCCAACACTATCCTGCTCCCGATGCTGCTCTAGGTTGGACGAGTAGATCAGGATGTCTTCCACGAACACTATGACGAACTGATGCAGGTAGGGCCTGAAGGTCATATTCATCATATCCATAAACGATGTAGGAGCGTTCGTCAGTCCAAATGGCGTTACTAAAAACTCATAATGACCATACCTAGACCGAAAGGCTGTCTTCGGTATGTCCTCCTCAGCGACCCTCAACTGATGATAGCCACTCCACAGATCGATCTTGGAGAATACTGATGCCTTGGAAAACTGATCGAAGAGATCATCGATGTGGGGCAAAGGATATTTATTTTTCACCGTCACCTTATTAAGCATCCTATAATCAATGCAAAGGCGCATTGAACCATCCTTCTTTTTCACAAACAGCACAGGTGCTCCCCACGGCGAGACACTTGGTTGAATTCTAACAATTTCTAAATCTGCTTCTTCAACTCCTGCATCTCGACAGGTGCCATGCGATACGATGCCTTGGAGATGGGTGTGGTGCCAGGTAGAAATTCAATCTTGAAGTCTATCTCCCGCCTTGGTGGTAATCCTGAAGTATCTTTAGGGAAAACATTTAGAAACTCCTGCACTACACGAGACACTTGGCTGAATGAAGCATTTGTCTAACAATTTTTAAATCTGCTTCTTCAACTCCTGCATCTCGGCAGGTGCCATGCGATACGATGCCTTGGAGATGGGTGCAGTGCCAGGTAGAAGTTCAATCTTGAAGTCTATCTCCCACCTTGGTGGTAATTCTGAAGTATCTTCAGGGAAAACATCTAGAAACTCCCGCACTACATCTATTTGTTGTAGTGCGGTGGCTGGTGCATCGGTCTTCACCACACTTGCCAAGTAGACACAACATCCCTTCTGGATCATCTTTTGAGCTCTCATATAGCTGAGACAATCACCTTTTTGCTTTCCGATGGAGTACCCCTGATGACTGCCTTTGGCTTGTCCTGTGCACCTATTATGATATTCTTCTGCTTGCAGTGTAGAGCTGCATCATGATAAAAAAGTCAATCCATCCTTAGGATGACATCATAGTCTATCATCGGGATGGCATTAAGATCTGCAGAAAAAATTTTCTTCTCCACAGTGACAAGTACATTCGGGATGTATCTAGCCGTGTGAAGATCTCCCATGGGAGTGGTCACCCTCATGGCATGAGGCATCTGCTGCAAAGATAAGCTAAGAGCTTGGGCACACGACTCTGAAATAAACGAGTGCGTTGCCCCTTAATCAAACAAGATAATAGCAGAAACAACAGCAATAGGAAGGGTACCTCTGATAAGTTATCATTCTGGGCAGCATTTACCTCCATGTGATGCACCCTGCCCTGGACCACGGGGTTTGCGCCTCCGGTGCCCCAGTTATCATGACCTCTCCTAGCAGGCTGGGGGCAGTTTCGGGCAAAATGTCCGAACTGTCCGCACTGGAGGCACGCACCAGTCCTTATGCGGCATTTCCTGTCATGATATCGCTCGTAAAGTGGACAAAGAGGCCTCCGTGGAACTACTGGTGCTGGTGGCTGAGGCTGACGAGGAGGAGGTGGCAGTTGTCTCAACGGCTATCACATGGAATGTGAGTTAATTACCATGCTTAACACATTTTTAATTAATATTTTGAAATCTCTATACCTGATGCTGTGCTGGAGCTGGGCGCTGCTGGGGTGGAGCATAGTGTGGGGTCTTCCTCTGGTAATAAAGCCTATAGCGACGATCGCGACGATCGTCCCTCCTGAATGGTCGACGATCTTCGGTCCAAAATCGTTGTGGCTCCGCTGGCTTGACTGGTGCTCTTGCCTTGCGCTCCGCCTGGTCCTTCTCCATGCGGGTAGCCAGTCTCATTGCCTTCTCCAAAATGTCACAGTCCCCAGATAGGATCCACAAATGACATCGGACAGTACTGCTCCAGGGTGACGAATTGAGTGTGGTATTCCACCACAATCATAGTGCCCTGCACAAGCTCCAGAAATTCCTCATGTTTACTGACCCGCTCGTGCTCAGGGGTGTAGCGGTTAGCAAACACCTGCTTAAACTCTACCCATGGTATCTCCTCTTCCTCCGGCCCTCGAAATCTGGTGGCTCTCATGGTCTTCCATCATCCCATGGCAGTGTCAATAATCATGTGCATAGCATACAACACTTTTCGTGCTTCAGCACATTGCATCAACTTCAATATGTGATCCAATGTCTCTATCCATTGCTCTGCCCTAAAGAAATTCGCCTTGCCCTCGAACTGTGGCGGATGAAGTCTCAGGAATGCCTCAATAGTATCCTCGGGATCCTTTTGTAGAGGTTCTCGTGTGCGACGTCTAGTCACAAGCTGGCTGCCTCCAATTTGACTGCCCTCCAGTGGGTCAGTCTCATCGACGTACTCCTCCTGTACTTGCCCCTTCGCGCTGCGGCCTCGTTCACGGCCGCGGGTGGGTGTGCGGCCTCGACCACGGCTCCGCCCCCGGCCTCGCTGGACTAAGATCTGTGAATTAGTGATTGGGCCCTCTAGGCCCTCTGGCGCTTAAAGAGCAATACGGGCCGATCCGACCTCGCGCTCCTGGATCCTCTCTAATCGCCTCGACATCCTTATCCTTTAATTATGAAAGAACAATACATTCAAAACCAATACCATATAATGAACATGAATTTGACTTACAATCCTCTTTTGGTGGAGAGTGTGACGACAGCTCAGCGATAGCACATGAACCTTTCTTATACCATACTATACAATAAGACATCAAAAGAGTCCAAACAACGGCTTTGATACCATAAATGTAACGCCCCCAAATCGACCAACGCCACGTGGCGAGGATCTCTCTGAAGGCGCTACGAAAATAACATAAAGCTTGACTAAAACTTGACCAAATCTCAATAAAAACGATGACATGTCAATAATAGGAATAAAAAGGAAAGATAGAAATATCATAAAGCGAAAGTATCAAAGTGTTACAAAGTCCATGATAGTCATAATATCTGAATTACATCAATGCTCATAATGCGGAAAATAAAAATAAAGATAACTATGCCCTCTGTCAGTTCATGTACTTTAACATCGCTCGAGCTGGTCGCTGCACACGATCTCAACACCATCACTGACCTGGCCTTATAGAAATCAAACACATGGGAGGAGGTCCTCCTGTAATCTATACAGCCTAGTGGGGATCCATAAAGTACTCAATACATAACAACAAATAGCAATAGCCAGAATCAGTAATCATGGATAACAAGATCAAGTAGTGAGCATATGATCATTTGATTAGAGATATCGATGGATAAAAGAGATAGAGATCATGAGTCAATTTTATAATCATGAAAGATTTCAGAGATCATGCTGGATCAATAATCATACTTCATTCATCATGTTCATGTTACTTGTCCATACTCTTTGTACTCTTACTTTCTCTTAGCATTAGATGTCTTTGGGTGTCTTTAACTGTGGGGGATTTACGCCGAGCGACCGATACAGCCTTGTGCAGCCAATGAGTGATCAAGCCATGGCTAAAGGAGCGACCCTCCATGATAAGCACTTGGCATAAGCTGACCACCACTCCCACTACCATTTTCATCTTTCATGCTGAATCACTTGTCATTCTTGCACATAATAAGGATATTAGATCTTTGGACAGATCAATAGAAGATTAAGGATTCAGTCACATAACATTTCAGTCAGTAAGGAGTAACACAACACAATCATAAAAAAAATCAAGATCAAATCAGCAATCAATATGCATTCTAGTTAGGGTTCGATCGACCGGTCCTCACTGGTCGGTCAATCGATTTTCAAGCACCGGTCGATCGATATCTCTGGATCGATCGATCGATAACACTTAGTCTGGAAAGGAGCTTCGATCGACCGACCGATACAAGGCTCGGAAGAAATGATCGGTCAACCGGTCTCTATCGATCGGTCGACGGATTTGCACATCACCGGTCGACCGATATTCAGGATCGGTCGACCGGTCCTGATGAAAACAGAATCGGGCAGAATCATATAAACAACGATTTTTAATCCAGAAATGCAATCAATGTATACTATCAATCATCTAAGTATGGAAGACTAATACAGAACACATCTATAGTCATGATAATCATAAAACATGAATCAAACACAAGAAACACAATCGTATCATTCCCTTTTCATTCCTTCTCATCAATCAAGAACACATTTCATAATAAGAACCCTAATTCTATGCTATTGCTAATCATGTTATGTGGAGAAATTTCGAATTCACCCACCTTCTTCCGTGATTGATCCTAGCTTGAACATTTTCGATCACCGATAATCATTTCTCCTTATTGTTCTCCACCTAAGAAGCATTCCAATGGGGAGAGAAAGTGAGGGATGGACTTAGAAATCAAAGGATGCAGAAATGGAGATGAAACTTGATGAAAACCTTGCTGGAACACCTCTTTTTCTTTGCTGGATGGCTTGTCTTAGGGAGGAAGAGAGAGAAGTGATGGAGAAGAAATGATGAGTAGAGTGTACTTAAGGCACTAATGTCTTTATATAGGGTAGCTTTATGACCTAATAAGCTAATTGGGCTCAATAGTGGGTTTGGGTAAATGAGTTTTACAATTTGCTTTCATTTTCTATTTATATATTTTTATTTTTAGTTTTTTAATTAAGCCGGGTATTACATAGAGAATTCCAAAATTTCATGCAGTCGAAAAACTTATCGAATGTCTCTTTAATACATACCGGTAAAGGAATAACAAAAGTTGCCAACTTGATCAGCACATGAATCTAGAATCTATCATAAAAATTTGTCACTGTAAGCACAGACATGGCATGAGATGACATTGATGAAAAAGATTTAAAAAGGAAAAAAATGGTGATTTCTAACAATAAATTGGTGATGAGTATGAGCAACTAGCTCATATAGACATATTACATATAGTCATATGCCCCAAACATACAAAGTGTTCATCTTTATGATAAATTAGATATGCAAGCTTATAGTGTCACAAGATTCCCAAAAAAAAAAAACTGCTACGATCGTCAAACTTTCCAGCATCCTAATGCCAACAACAGGTCATTGTCTGAACTCATCATCCAATATTTCTCATGACGCATGCACCACCTGACATGGAAAAGGTGCACGGGCTCGCAATTTCTTCATCACCTGGTGGATCTCCTTCACTTTCTCCACCTCTTTATTCCGTGCCAGAAACCCTTCCAGCACCCGGCAAGCCCTTTCAGATGGAACTCTTCCTCTGTCCACCACCTGCCTGAAGCTGCCGTAGGCATCGAGTACCTTTCCTCTGCAACAAAGACCTATTACAAGGAGATCCAGGGCATGCCGATGAGGGCAGCAACCCTTCTCTACCAAATAATTCCATAGCTCCAGACCCAAGTCAGCTCTTCCACTCTCGCAGAATATCTTCATGAGCAGCATCACTGTCCTAGTCCTGGGAACAAAGTTGCTATCCACCATCCTGCTGTAGAGCTTCCAAAACCCTCCCAAGTCCTCGTGCTTCTTCAACCCACAAAAGAGTGTATTGTAGCTCACGTCGTCCAGCTCGAATTCATTCTTCGCCATCTCGTCGACAACCTCCATCGCGCCATTGAAATCTCCAACCCTCACGAACGCTCCCATCAAAGCATTGTAAGCTCCTCTATCGGGACACAAGCCTCCGTCGCGCATTTCCTCGAACAGGCTACGGGCACGTTGTGGGTTCTTTGCGATGCCCGCCCCATGTATCAAAGTGGTCATGGTTTTCACCGTCGGCGAGAAATTCTTCTTTCTCATTTCATTCAAGAGATCCAAGGCGTCGGAATGTCGCATCTTTTTGCAGTAAGCGTCCATCCTGATGCAGTAGGTCACGGCGTCCGGTTCGAAACCTCGTGCCGTCATCTCATGGTAGAAAAGGTCGAAGGCGAGGAGGTCTCCGGACTCCTTGAACCCCAGCAGAAGGGTGTTCAGAATCCGGGAATTGGGCGGGAACCGGGAGTGAAGCCTCCGGAAGACGGCGCGGGCCTCCCCCACCCGTCCACGGGCGCAATAGGCTCTCAGGAGGGCATTGAACTCGTCGGGGCCAAAGGACAGGCCCCCAGCAGCCCATGCCCGCTCGGCGCGGTCGAAGGCCGCGAGGGTCTCGTCGAAAGACCGGAACTTTGCGAAGCGAGAGAGCAGAACGGCGAGGGACTTGGCCGTGAGAAGGTGCGGTTGGCGGCGGGCAACGTCCTCGACGAGCTCGAAGGCGGAGTCGAAGAGGCGTGCGCGGGTGAGGATGTGGAGGGTGGTGGCGAAGGCGGACGGAGACGGAGGAGGAGATGGGCCGTGGAAGGACAGGCGGAAGAGTTGGGCGGCTTTGGAGGCGGCGGAGTGTGCCGCGAAGAGGCGGAGGAGGAGGGAATCAAGAAGAGGAGAGGAAAGGAATGCGGCGGGGAGAGCGCCCCGCGGGATGGGCAAAGGATGGTCGTCGACGAGCTTGGCGACGTCGTCAACGTTAATATCTCCGGCGGCGGCGGGGGCGGCCGCGATAGACAATGGTCGGGAGAGAGGATAAAAGGTCGGAGCTTTGAGCCTTCCAGAGAGGTGCATTTGTTAGATTTCACCAGAAGGGTATCCAAAAATTTCATAACACTGCGCATATATTGAACCGGTACGTATATCACACATTCACACTTCAGATTAACAAGTGGACCGGTTTGGGCGGCGGTCAAATGATGGACCGGATTGAGCCATTAAATTAGTCCAACCCGTTAAATTTTGAACTTAAACTTATTTTTTCACAAAAAAAGCAATTATGATAGACGATTATTTATTATTTTTTAAAAAGATAACAGTGAATCTATCATGTAAAAACAATTATGTTAGACGCTTATTATGTAAAATGAGTTGTAATTTTAACCAAAATTTAGAATTTGACGCTTTTTTTTCTGCACTGTATAAGAAAGGAAATGATAATGATTGCTAAATACTTAGATCTAATTCTTGGTCGTGGGCGGGTGTTACAATTTGTAAATGATAGTACTATAGAGATTATGGAAATGTTAGCAAATTGTTACGCACTTCCGCAAAAGATTTTTTTAACGCGTTTTTTGGCAACATTAAAATTAACGTTTTAAATAGTGTTAATTTATTGAATAAATAATAAAATAAGTAAAATTTAGTGTTTCATATAAAAATTATTTTTATTAGCATTTAGTGATTTATAATTTTTTACAATTATACCTTATTCAAATGTATTATTTATTTCTTAACTTATCTTATTATTATTTTTTATTGGCATTTAACTATATTTTTCTATATTCGTACTTAATTAATTATAAATTATTTATTGTTAACAATGAATAAAAATTAATTTAATAATTGATATTTCATATCATGTATGTACTATATAAAATTTATTTGTCAATAAAATTTTCTGTATATTTTAATGAAAAACTTTAGCTATGAGATTGGGGATGTAGATAATTTATCGTTAATTTTATTAAATACTTATAATCGCTAATCATTATTTCTACTTAAATCGTTATCCGCAGTCAAATCAATATTCACTTATCAAATTATTAAGAATGTCAATAAGAGCTTAAATAACTCCGCCTATATTTTATAGACGGTCCTAAGCCCGGATAAAGAAGGAGGGTTGTGTTAGGCCCCGACAGCCAGCATAAAATCATGTCAAATCTTATGAACATGGATCAACGAATAATGACGTCGTATGATCCATGTAGCCGACCCCACTTAGTGGGATAAGGCTTTGTTGTTGTTGTTGTTATTGTTGTCAATAAGAGCTTAAATAGATTAACTGATTTTTCATCAAGCAATGCTTCTTCACATACCCAAGAAAAAAAAAGACTAGAAGAATGATACAACTTAACATGCATAAATTGCTTAAGAAATCACGTTTGCAAAAAGGCCCACTAAGTTTTTTTTTCTTATTTCATAGCTTTAGCAGACGATTTATTTTCTGACTTCATGAATATTTTCGCATCACACAAACAATAAATTATGTTTACCCGATCATTTTATTTCCTTAAAAAAAGGAATACCCTCATCAAAACGATGGACCGAGAGAAAAACTCCATAAAACAAAAACAAAACTTTTATGTTCTTTTACTCCCATATTGTTAATTGATATTTGGTGGTGTCAAAAACCACTTGATGGATATATTAAGAAAATATTTTTCTTCAACTAATAAATTAATGATTTTTAAAATCAATATATGGCTGTTAATTTTTTTACTAAAACGATATCAAAATCACATAATATAACATTCATATAAAACCAATCGTAGACACATGGCTCAAAAATAAAAAATAATAATATAATTGATAGTGCAATGGCACAAATGGAGCTTCCTCCGGTGGCGTCCACATCAATACAAAAAGAACTCGTGTCGTGATGACCCGATCCGGCAATAAAGATGACGGCAAAACATAAAAAATATCTCTTTCAGACTTTCACGTTCAATTTATTAATTATTAATACCGTGACTATATCTAATTATTTATATCTTATTCAACCTGATTTGCGAATAATATTTTTTTAGGTTCCCCGTCGTCCTTGACCTATACAAAAATCCACGAACGTCATGTCACGGTACATGTCTATATTAATTGTATTTGAAGAAATAAAATGCATAACTATTAAGTTGAACACCTTGCCCTTAATAAAGAGATGCAATTAAATAAGGGTGTATAATAGTTTCATATACGAAGAATCACTTGATTTTTTTGTTATTTTTCGTTGATTATAATTGAAAAATAAATAGAAAAAATGACGCAACCGGCTATAAATGATTTTACGTGTCCTGTGTTTTAATGTTTCCCCGGCGAATATTGTTGGCAGGAGCGTGTGGGCCCCAACTATCCATTTGCCCGGGTTGCAACTTTGGGTCCGGTAGCGTGGTTCCTACATCGGTTTCGGATTCCAAGCTTCACGAGATAAGCGACTGGTGAATTAATTTATTCGTACATCACATCGAGATCACGAGTTCGAACTTTACAAACGAAACATATATACTTTTTTATTTTTTATTTTTTTCATTAAATCTCTTGCATAATATATTTTCATTTATCACATATGATATGACATATTATTAATGTAGATTAGAAGACTAGTCAATTTTCCAATTGAGCGTTATTTAATCTCTATTTCGATTACGATACATAATATATAATCTTTACTATCAAGATTCAAACTATAATTTATTTTAATATGATCCACTTTTTCTTATTTCAATATTGTAACTACTTTCACTTAATCTTAGATATCCACAGTCCACCAATATAATTTTTCCTGTTAGTTTCTTGTTACAAATATTTATAATTATACCCTTATTTAATTTTCAAAAATGCAAAAAAAGTCAAATGGGCCGTCATGAGAATATGAGATGGAGGAGGGGGTTACTTTCACTTCTTACTTTTGTTTTGAGTTACATATTAAATTGTAAAATGGGTAAAATGGAAACTTCGTTTATTTTATTTTATTTTATTTCCATTTTTTGTTTGACAAGCCGGCCTACGGTGAGATGAGGTTAAAATAATGCGCAGCGCACAGAAGTAGAACTTAGAAATACGAGTTAAAATGACTTCGTACCGCCATTTTTAACGGTACTTGGAGTCGCGTCACCGCCGGCGGATGGGACCCATCCTCGCTCTCATTCCTATTACTCAAAGTCTCGACCCTTCAATCGATTGACCGTCCACGATTGAGTTACTTTTTAATCGTCTCATCTCCGATCGAAATCTCGAGCGCTGCGCAGGCGCTCAAGGAGTTGGGGTTCCTAAAGTTCATCGGAGGCGGGTGATGGAGATGGAGAAGAAGTCTTTCGAGCTCTGCAAGGGCGTCAATGGCCTCGAGAAAGTGGTTCTCCGAGAGGTCCGGGGGAGCTCCGCCGAGGTGCCGCTCGTCTTCCCCTTAAACCTCAGTTCGTCCATTTAGATTTGCTTTGTGTGCTGCCGATCTCGTGCTTGTGGTTGTTTCCCGTGCACCTGCTAGGAATTCGTGACTAAGCTGTTTGATTTTTTAGGTGGATCTGATTCACGGCTCTTTGATCTGATCATTTCGATTTTTTAGATGGATACGACTCGCGATCTGCTCCCAATTTTGCTCTTCTTTTTTTTTACCATTTTTTTTGTCAATATTCCATGTTGCTTCCAAAAAACTTCACTTATTTTAGTAAATCTGTTAATTCATAATGATCTCTTTATTCCCTTATTTTTACTGGTTGTCTTTCGGAATCATTCGATGGTGAATCAAACACGGAGGGTGTATAAACAAATGCATGCGAGACAAAATTCGGGTGTCATGTTTCTTGACAGCGCCCCTAAAGAGTTGCAGAAATATTGTCATTAATAAAGATTATTGGATTGATGCGAACTGATTATAGAAGCAATATTGTCACTAATAAACACGGTTCAGGATCAAAACTCAAAACTGATGAAGTGGTCCGCCCTGGAATTCTGATACAGATTTCAGCCCGGAATAGAGATTTTAAAAAATTCATCTGTGTGTGTTGTTGGAAAGAGGCTCATAAGGTTTGTTGTTTGTAGCCTGGGGTACTTATTGAATATTCCTTAGTTTACCGTCCTGTATTATCTATGTGTTAGATTCTTGGCGTGAAGTCCAAACATGTACTTTTAGTTCCTTTAACATGATCATTTAAAATGGAATAAAGAAAAACTTTTCTACATAACAGAAAAAAAATGTGTCTCAAATTTCTCTGGGGCTAAGCATTGGATGATGATTCTGAATTATCATGAAAACCGAACCAACTTCTATCATTGTAAAACAACACAGTTTTTGATATTACAACAAGATCACTAAGTGATCATTGAGAATATCAAAGAGATGAAAGGGCTCTAAATTAAGCATAAGAAGAATAGGACTGTGAGTCATAATTACGTGGAAATCCAGCATAAACTACTGAAATTAAGAATAAGTGCATACTAGCACTTGAGTTTCTTAACTCCACTCTAAGTTATAGCAATAAGGAAAGCCACTACCTCCTTTGGGCTTCCCCTGTGCGAAAGTTAAAATCTTCGAGGGAGATTTTCTTATTGTTTAGTTGCTCATAATAGCTTTCTTTATCACCCAAAAGTGGTCCTCTCAGTTCAAACGTTTTTTTCTATCTTGCTTCTTCTTTACTTTCATGTAGCTGTATTGCAGTACCTAGTTCTTTCTCCTAGTAGTTGTTCTGTTTCTCTGACATATTTTCATATCTCAACATGGATTGCAGCTTTATTTGTATGGTGGTCAAGTGACATCTTGGAAAAATGACTTCTTAGAGGAGTTGCTTTTCCTCAGTAGTAAGGTATCATATTTGTTTCTAACACTTGAGTTGATTTTTTAGTTTTTCTTAGAATATTGTGCAGATATTTTCTTTTCAAAGATCGATGCAAATCTTTCATGAACATTTAGATTGGACAACTGTTCAACATGTTGTGAAACAATTTCATTGTCAGATATAAATTAATGGCCTTGAGTGTTTTTTTTCTAATGCAAATGGCATCAAGTTCTGTGAACTACCTCAAGATAGTTTGGCCCATACATTGAATAGAAATGATTTTACATGTGTCTTAGCCGATGTTTCATTCTCATGGTACATATCTTCGGACCCGCTATTAAGAAATAAATTATCTAAAGGTTACTTATATGGCTCTTCAAAAAAAGAGGTACTTGGGTGGCTAATGTAGAACCATACCAATTATGCTAGATATCTTACCCTAAGGAAGCCTATTTCCTATTTTCCCTTGAACCTAATAACTTCACTTGTACACAACAATAACAACAACAACAACAAAACCTTATCCCACTAGGTGGGGTCGGCTACATGGATCATACGACGTCATTCCGCTCATATTCGTTGATCCATGTTCATGAGATTCGACAGGGTTTTACGCTGGCTAATGAAATTAAGAGATAACATGAACCATATGGAAATTAAATTGATGAACAGCCATAAACATAGCA
This sequence comes from Pontederia crassipes, assembly GCA_030549335.1. Lineage (NCBI taxonomy): Eukaryota > Viridiplantae > Streptophyta > Magnoliopsida > Commelinales > Pontederiaceae > Pontederia > Pontederia crassipes. The sequence goes on along the minus strand of CM060185.1, from coordinate 2,683,790 downwards.
GAACCTAAGAAGTGATAAGTAGATAGCATGCTAACAATTACTTCAAATAAAGAAGGATCTCCTCCTCATAGAATAAATGAAAAGCAAATTGAATTATTTCTGAACACGTTTTGAGAGTATGAATAACCCTTAAATTTTGTTGATAAGATATTGATATATTGGTGCATTTACTAGGTTAATTCGTCACAAAGTTCCTCAATAACCAGAATATCATTTGAAGTCATGAGTAGAAAACAAAGAAGATGGAAGATTAAAAAAAGAAAAAAAATGCAACTTTTAACGTGGTTCAGGATGCTAGAACAAATTTACATGCATGCCTCTTCTCCTTCTATAATTGGAGAAAGGATTCTTACGTAGAAAACATTAGCCACAAATTAGGGCCATCTGCACAGAGTAATATTGCTCCAGTCTTGTTATAATAGTTGGATCCAATAGTCTAGTTACAATAATTGGACCGATCTCAACCTGTACAACAAGCATGGGTGAACTAATTTATGCACTTCCTTCTATTATATTCTCAGATCTTATGTTCTTTGAACAGGCAGTCATTTGTTTTTTATTCTCGAATTATACAAGAGGTCTCTTTCCATAGTTTCATGATACTAATGAATGTGATTATCAAACAAACAAGCATGCAACCATGGCATGTGCTGAGTTTGAAATATCCTGCCTAATTTCTGGAAAAAAATGAAAATGGTGCGGACATCCTCGATATTAGAACTTACTCTTTCTGTTTTTTCTTAAATTTTTGGGGTAAAAATAAGAGAAATGTTTATTTATTGTGCTTCATTGTCTAATGAAATTAAGCTGGCAAATGAGGTAATCCTCGTTTTTTTCAGAAGAATCCTCAAACTTAAGATAAAATAAACACACATGTGGTAATCACTGACTATGATGATCATGGATTGCCCAACACTTATGGTCTTTTGCATTCACTACTTTTTTTCAGTGAGTTTTTTTTTCTTGCATTCATACTCTTCTACTGAACTTCTTTTTTTCAGATGTCACATAAATTGCACTATGTATAAAGTGGCTGGATGATCAAATAGGCTGTTCAGGTGTCGCATGCAACCTTGAAAATCCGACTTCAGTCTTAGTTTGGTTTTCTAGTGTCTAAATAATTTAGGTGGAAAATAGGTGTCTCAGTTTATCAATATGTGGAACCCAAGTATCAATTGGATAACTTGTGCAGTAGTATTTGCTTATGGAACTGCATGCTTTTGAAATGCTTTATGCAGGAATCATAACGACTAAAATCTAATTACCTGTTATTTTAACTATGAGGGGCCACAAACACATTCAGTGGACATGACAAAACTCAAATGTTAATCTTTTAGTTCATTTGTTGGACTGATTTTTGTTTCATTATTGAATCATCTTATTGTATATTTCTTTGTACCACTTCCATCCAGTAAAGATGCAATCTGCTATTTAACATGCCTACCTTTCTAGTTGTAGCAAACATTAAGTCAGTTCCACTTTAAGCATTTGACACTTGACAGTCCAAAATGATGTTATTCAATACCAATTTTTTTGTTACAAAAGACATTTCACTCATGTTTTTTTCCTGTTCTGATCTCTTTCCTTTAGGCTGTTTTCATGCCTCCGAAAGCTATACGTGGTGGCATTCCAATATGCTTTCCTCAAGTAAGATGCCCTTTATTGTTCTTTCCTATGTTCTGTATTACTAGGTTCAATCATCATTTTCATCTAAGTTATCTATGCAAGACAGTTCGGTAGCCATGGAACTCTTGATCAGCACGGGTTTGTTAGAAACAGGCTTTGGAGCATTGACAAAGGCCCCAATTTTCCAATTCCAAGCACAAGCAATGCTTTTGTTGATTTAATCTATACACCAAGTGAGGAAGATCTCAAGATATGGCCTCACAAGTAATACTTTATTCTTTTTAAAGAAAAGTAGTACTTTCTTAATGCTCATCTAGTCATGTTTCCTTCAAATTGATGTATGATCGCTTCCAGAGCATTTGCATAAACTTTTATGATCTGATTCTAATGACATGTAAGTTATTACAAGCATTGCAGTAACTTATTTACCTCTTGTTATTTTCAGGTATGAATTCCGCCTTAGGGTTGCTCTTGGACCTGGAGGAGATCTGATGCTGACATCACGTGTAACAAACACTGACACAAAGCCATTCTCCTTTACAATTGCATTCCACACCTATTTCTCTGTTTCTGATATCAGGTTTGTTTCTTCCAAAGCTGTTGGAACAGTTTGTGTTACCTATATTATTTTTCTTGTTCTGTTGTACCAGTGTATGTAAACAATGAATGCTGCTATGGTGAAATTTTCTCCTCATTAAGTTAGTTGCCATTTCATTCTTAAAAAAAAGTTTAGTGGCCATTTCTCTCTGATAATATAATAGTTCGAAGTTCAAACTATAAAGAGATGTTCTTATTTATTTTCGGAGATGTTCTGGTTCTCTACATATGGATAGTTTGTTTAATTTTTTCCTGTTCACAAGCTAGGTATTCCTGCTGAAATTGTGAATACTATGCTTTGCAAATGCCTTAAAACACTGATACCTCCTCAATGTTTCAGTGAAGTACGTGTGGAAGGGTTAGAGACCCTTGATTACTTTGACAACTTAAAAGAAAAACAACGTTTCACGGAACAAGGAGATGCACTGACTTTTGAATCCGAAGTAAGTATTCTTAGATGCGCATACCTGAGAATAACAAGTTGTAAAAAAAATTCAAAATACTAGTAGGTTCCATTAAAAAAAATATCAGTAGGTTGATGAAATATTTTGATTGTTGCTATTCAGTTCTGTGGTCTATACTTATGTAGGTTGATAAAATATATCTTAGTACTCCAACGAAAATTGCCATTCTGGACCATGAAAAGAAACGAACCTTTGTTTTGCGTAAAGATGGGCTCCCAGATGCAGGTAAGTTCCATTGAGTATTAGTAATTTTTCTTACTCCAACTCTTTGGATTGCTTACCAGCCATTTTATGTTGTGCCATGTAACTGAGTACTAGAAGATATATCCATTCTATTGTTCAAACTTCAAACTTATTTTCTCATTTCTCATCAGTTGTGTGGAACCCCTGGGAGAAGAAAGCCAAGGCAATGGCAGATTTTGGAGACGACGAATACAAGCATATGCTTTGTGTAGAAGCTGCAGCTGTTGAGAAACCCATAACTCTGAAGCCAAATGAGTTATGGACAGGGAGGTTGGAGTTGTCTGAAGTTCCCTCTAGTTATCGCAGTGGGCAGCTTGATCCTCAAAGGGTTCTCACGGCTGAAATACGATGAAGTTTCTGGCCATTTCATTAACAAGTAAGCATTTATCTTCCTGGTGACGCTTTCCCAACAAATTCTTGCTTAGATGGTGCAGTCAACCATGGTAGGGTGTTGATTTTGTGTAAGATCAAAGATGAAGAGGTATACTTTTCGAGATAATTCATTTATCTGTAAAATTAACAGAACTAGGCACTAGAAATGTAAGATGCTCTTCTCTCAACAAAGAAAAAGAAGGAGTAGGTGACATTTGATCTTTTAATTGATGTATCAAATTCTTTCTTAAAGAAGCCTTCATAAATCATAACTGCTGAAGCAAATATTGCAAAACATTTTGCAGCAGCTTAGGTCTTCACAATGCTAATGCTATTACATTGCATCTGCTTAAATGAGTCAAATTTTCACCAGATTATTTGCATCTTTTAATTGATGTATCAAATTCCTTCTTAAAGAAGCCTTCATAAATCATAACTGCTGAAGCAAATATTGCAAAACCTTTTGCAGCAGCTTAGGTCTTCACAATGCTAATGCTATTACATTGCACCTGCTTAAAGAGTCAATTTTTCACCAGATTATGTGCATGTTGTCTTACTCTGAAACTATCTAGCGACTACATTTGTTGACCAAAAGTAGTTACTCTTTTTATTCCACAGATAGGACATGCAGATGGATGATCAAATGCATGTCTTTTTTGCTACTGTTTTTCTTCACTGTCATAATATGGCATAACTGGGATGCATTAGTTTGATGATTTTGTTTTCTTTGTTTCATGATATGGGAACTGATATTTGTTTCACAATGCTTCTTTATTCAAATCCTATTAGCAAATTGCAAGATTGACATTATTTACCTTACCATTTTGCATTGTAGGCACACTGTTTTTGCCGTTGGTGTTTGTTATTGGCAGGTAAATATCAGATATCCTTTGGTTCCTACTTACTTTTTTTTATAAAAAGGTGGGTTCGGAGACTCCGTGAAAATTGTGTTGTTTGGATTTCCTTTGAAATTTGCCATGCAAAAAAGAGAAAAAAAAGCTCGAGTCTAAGTGTAGAGCATTAATAAGGTTGAGTTACAATTGTTTCATATATGTAAATTTGCAAATTTTTCTTTGCCGTGCAAGGGTGTAAACCTTTTTCAAATGTTGCTGTGGGCCAACTTTATTTTCGCCCCATGTTGTAACTCGGATATGAAAATACAAATTTCTTAAGCAATAATGTGGATTGTTTATGTAACTTTCATGCATTTGTGGATCTTACTTGCCTTGTTAAACTTTCTTTGACGACATTGATTGAATCTGCATCTAATGCTTCAAGTTGTTCACCTCGTAAGCAATTGGCCTATGTTTTTACTGCCTTGTCGAGTATAAAGCACCATGGAGTTTGATGCCATTCCAAGTTAATCTAAATTGTAGAAATTTGGGTTCCAACAGTTACCTTGTCCAGCATCTCTCTAATAGTTAGTGCCATTTCACTTGAATGAAGGAAAGCTTCCCACTAAAAAGTAGCAGCAAAATATTCTATAAATGCAGACTTTTCTTTGAAAATAAAATACAAAAAGGTAAACTTCTCATGGAGTACCACTCAAAATTAATCGAGTTCTTTGATCCTTTCATTTTGATCAGTTCCTGAACTTGTATTCGGAGTGCTGCGTGTCCTTTAGATCCACATTTTGTCATCCAGTATATCACGCTGACGTGACATGTTTTCCAATTTCCCCGTACTGCCGTACATATCCAGAACATACCCTGGTCGAGTTTTGAGATTTTGACATTCTGAGCCCAAAGGAAGAGGATAAAAATGAAAGGAGAGAAGGAAAAGTGAGGTAATGGAGAAAAAAATGTTTAATCTTATTTGAATAAGGAGAAAAGAGAGAAAATAATTGTAGTAAAAATTTTAAATATACAATTTACCTTTTTAAAACTAATAAAATTGAGGACAAATGAGTAAAGTTATGTTAAATTTTTTCTCAGTTACGCTCTATTTCAAGGTTGAAAAAATTGGTTGAGAATGAAGATATAAATTTTCCTCTTTTTTCTTTATTATAATTTGTTAGGAAAAAATTTCCTTCCTTTCCTTTAACCACCATCTTTACCTTCAATTCTAAGAGTATGTTTGGTTGAGGGTGAAAGGAACAGTAAGAAGGGGAAAGGGAAACGAGAAGAATTCATTCTCATCGTTTGGTTGAGTTTAAATTGGAGGAGAATGAAGGAGAAAGTATCATATTTTTCTTTTATTCCTTTCTAATATTTCATTTTTCTTTAACCTTCAAATCCAAGTGAAAATGAGAGGAAAGATATATTTAGTATCTATTTTCATTTTTGACCAAATAAATTAAACTTATAATTAACTATATGTGTAAATGATAAAATTGTCTAAATAAATTGATTACTTTACATTCATTCTCTTTTCTTCCCTTTAATAATATCAACCAAATAAGATATATTCATCTTCATCCTCCTCCCATCATTTTTATTGACATTCGTTCTCTACATTCCCCTTCATCATTCCTCTTCTCACTCTTTATGAATTTTGTACCCTAAAGCTATTCACTAGTCAGATTTGACTCACCTAGTCTATCAATTTCAGTTGGATTGGGTTGGGTAAGATGAGTTTGGGTCGATTTGGTTCGGATCGATGGATCACCACCGGTTAGGACTCAAGCGGTATCGGCGGAGCGACGGGGTTCTAGAGGTTATCAACGGGGAGAGGCGGCACGGGCACGGCCCTGGAGCGCTTATTGTGCGCCTTCCCAAGGACGGAGGGAGAGGAGTAAGTAAAAGAGCCGACAATCATGATGCCAAATCCGACGGCGGAATGGGTGCCGGAGATGAGTGAGAGCTTGTTGAGGTCTTCACTTGAGAAGGACTCGTCAACGAAGTTTGATAGCCACTGCCCACTCGAGCTCCGCAAGCTCGTCATACTGCAATGTCTAGAAAAATATAAGCATTCATGAAATGGAAATTTATCCTATGGAGAAAGCAATTGAAAATTTATGGCTAAAATGAAACTGATAACTTGATCGTCCTCGCATAGTCGCATTTGTTTTTCTTGAGTGCTATCTCGTCTTCGCTCGTGGTGGTGATCGGTGGCTCCAGTGATGCGGAGATCATCGACGAACCTGGAGGCACTGCTCTCACTCTTCGCCGGCACTGCCCCTTGAAGGCCTTATTCGCTCTTTGTGTCCTCTACGCTGCCCTCGTCCTCCTCTACGAGATCCCCTTCCTCTCCTCTATTGGGAGAATGCCCGATGCTTTCGGGGGAGCCGGCGGTAGGGGATTCGTCGGCGTCGTCCGCCTTCGCCTCAACATCGAGGAGGAACACTTCACGTCAGCAATGAGGCGAGTAGGGCACGACGTTTCACGAGGAGCAGAGGTGGCGATGAGATGAATTTCGGGTACGCAGTCTCGTTCGCTTCCAATGGGTTTGATTCGGGTATACAGTTCGGGTCGTGTTCACTTGGTTAAAATTTTATTTGACTCGACACTGATTGAATTTCAGTCGATTTGGATCGAATTCGACTCAATGATGAATCCAAACCGACCCAATTGATCGGTACTTTTATGGTCAAATGAAAAGTAAAAGAAAAAAATACATTATATTTCAAGATAAAGATACCCCACTATATTAGCACAATATAAATGTGCTGTATTCTCCTTTTTATCTGTTATGTATAAATATAATATATTATTTTCATCACCCCCAACTTATATTATCGCATATCATATAATAAACTAAAATTTATCTCGTGTATAATGTACGGCGCGTACCATGCCTCGCAGTTCTTTACTATAAATAAATAGTCGAAGTCAAAGCTATTCAAAACAGCATAATTAAATAGAAAAAAAATGAGGAATAAAGGGAGGATTTAAAGCAAGGCCGGATCACAAATGCATCTCGCAGCAGCGAGTGAGCAGTGGTCTTATATGGTCAGGTCAGCCCTTGGTACAAACATGAAACAACAACCACACGCACCACCCCCAAATTCCAATCATATGATGCTGCTACCAACCAACCAAGCCATTGGCTAAGCCCAAATTATACACCATCCACTGCAACGCCTGATACCTTGGCAAAAATTGTTCATTCTCTCGGTCCTTTCCTAACTTGGCAATTTGTTATAATAATAATAATTAATAATAGATATGAAAAGTCTGATTATAATATATTTATTTATATATATCATATATGTACAACACACTCCTGAATAAATGAACACATATTTAACAAAATAATAAATTAACAAATTTAACGAGCGAGATCGTTGGCTTCGATCAATTCCCAATTCAACGCGAAAGCAAGCAAGCAAAGCAAAAGCAGAGCAAGCGCGATAAAGAACAAAAGAACATACAAGAGAACAACGTGCGCGCGCGCGAGCGAGAAAGAGAGAGCAAACGCGATAGAGGTCGAATTCGGAGCTCCGGTCGCCGCCGGCGATGCGCTTGAGAACGTCGACCCGAAGCCGGCAATATCCCGCGACCCGAGCTCGGAACAGGTTAGTTCAACCCGTCTCTTTATCTCTTTCCTCGTTACTTTTTTTGCTGTTGTTTGATTGATTCCTTGAGCTCGTCATTTCTCCATTGCCATTCTTCTTCTTCTTCTACTTCTACTTCGTTTGCTTGGCTTGCTTGCTGCGTGATCTGTCTGGAGTGAGATTCGAATTGGGATCCGCCTTGGTCGACTGTGGATTCACGGATCATAGTGGGGCCGCAGTAGATCCCGTGTGCTGCCTTTGCGGATTTGGGCAGCACAATGAGAGCTTCGTCGAGTCGGCTTATGTGCCTCCCAATGGTGTACTGATTTTGGTCGTTTTCTTATCCTTTAGGGTTTCTCGATCTTCGTTGCTGAGAATTCCCGCATCAAGTCACAGTCTTTCGAGGGTTTCCAGCTTATCCCACCGTGGAGCGTGTTCCTGACATCGGGCCTACTTTAGGGTTTTACAGCTTGGAAGATGAGATTACCGGCTGCATTGATCGACCGGAGAAGTTGGGAAGGGTGTATAGTTCGAATGTTCTGTCGGAAAAGATTTAAGCCCTAATCTTCGGTGGGGATAATACTTTGACAGCAGCAGCGTTGAAAATAAAAAAGATTTATTTTGAATCTCTTCCGGTGGTCAAAATTGTATGGATACTGTTCATTGAGGGATGATGCCGCCAGCTCAGTCACAGCCGCCATCTGCATCAGCGCATAATTCTCGGATCAACCTTGGGGAGTTGAAGTCACAATTAGTGAAGAAAATTGGTGCCGAACGAGCCAAGCGCTATTTCAGTTATTTGCATGGTTTACTGTCGCATAAATTGAGCAAGCCTGATTTCAGTAAACTCTGCCTTGCAACGATTGGACATGAGAATCTTGCCTTGCATAACCAGCTTATCTGTTCAATCCTTCGAAATGCCTATCAGGCCAAAAGTCCACCTCAACTTGATTGTGATAAAGGAGTTCCCAGACCCGGAGTTGTTGCATTGAAGAACTCCTCGGAGTTGGGAGATGGGTTCAAATCTTGGCAGGACCCTGCACCACCGCTCCCTATTTGGTCGAATGGTGATACCTTGCCACTGTCACCTTGTAAGTTCAGGGATGGTACTTGGAACCAGAAGATCAGGGATCACCCAAGCTCTGCGCGACCAAAAATGGATGTTTCTTCTGATCCGTATTCAGCTATGTATAAAGGAGTTGTTTCTAGGGAGAATGGGGATTTTGACTTGTATGATCTGAAGAGAACGGTGCAGTATCAGCAAGGACAGCCTGCTGAGCAGCCTGCAAAAAAATCACGTGTGGAGAAATCATCATCATATGACCAGGGTTCTGCACATATCAAGAATCTCGTCAAAGTAATTGCTGTGGAAGATAGTGAAGACGTGGAACAACACTCTCATATAGACTCCCTTCGAGGTCCTCTTCGGGCTCCTCTTGGCATTCCCTTCTGTTCTGCAAGCACTGGTGGAGCAAGAAGGTCCAAAGTTCTGGGAGATAGTGTTAGCAGCAGTAGTGCTTCTGATTGTAGGGAACTATGCCACACCGAGGTATTGAAGAAAAGAATAGAACACTTAGCAGAAGGGCAGGGCTTGTCAGGGGTTACAATGGATTGTGCCAATTTATTGAATATTGGACTGGATGTTTATTTGAAGTGGTTGATTAAGTCATGTGTGGAGTTAAGAGGAGCAAGGACAGATCACAGATCATTAAATCAGCGGGCTTTGGAGTCATATCCCTATGGGATGTCTAGTGGAGTACGGATCAAAAACAAAATTCAAGTGCAAAACAGTGGTGAACAATTAGATGGAACACTACAAGCAATAAGTAGTAGCATAATTACTATACACGATTTCAAGGTAGCAATGGAGCTAAATCCGCAGCAGCTTGGAGAAGATTGGCCGTTGTTACTTGAGAAAGTATGCATCCGTTCATTTGAAGAATAGGCTATATCCAGGTCAAGTTTACTTAAACACCAGCTTAACCAGACTCAAGACATCACGCTGATCTAATTGGAGTGTGGCTGCTCAAGCTCAACTTACACAAAGGGTTTCTTTGGGACAAGCAGAAGCATTCCCTAAGTTCCCTACTAAATAGCACACGGAAACAGGAAAAGCATTCTTTGAGCAACAGCCTCTTCAAAATAAAGGAGCCATCTCCTCTTAACTCACTTTTGTACAGTTGCCATCCATGAGGAGGCATGTTTACCACCCTAGATGTCTGGATACGAATGTGATTCACATTATGGAAGACTTTGAAGACAGTTTTGGAAGATCATCATTGTGTAGTTTATACACCTATCTCTGTATGTCAGAGGTGTCGGTGTATGTATTAGCCGTTGGATAATTGTTTGGTCAGTTAAGCTATAACATATTTTGAGCCACGAATCTCAGAATCTTCTCTTATATCACTTTTCTTCCTGATTATATGACAGTTATAGATCCTGGTCTCCAGTAGTTCCGTAAGTTTACTACTCCATTTTCTTCATACCGTTGTTATTTATATCAATATTTAGAATTTCTGAAGAAATGTGACCATTTGTCGATCAGTGTTCTTGCCCTATTATTTATTTGTCCTTATGGGTGTTATTGTCTCCCTAGATTATCAGCATATCTGATTTAATTGATGTAATTACATCAGCTGCTATGCCAAGTTGCTAACAATAGTGACTAGAAAAGTGCAAAGTGCTTTGAGGATAACAACTTAGTTGATTCTCTTCATTTGACATTCGTAGTGCAAAATCTAAACCAGATTAGGTGCACATCAGTGTGTCCAAACCTCAGGAGTGTATGTAATGATGATATATTATGTACTCCTGTTAGCAAATTTCTCTTGATCTATGTAACATGCACGCCCTTCCTCTCTATTAGAAAAATTACAGATTTTGGTGGAGAGGAATTTAGTAGCTTGTTTAAGCACTGTCCTTCATTTTTTAGAATAAGATTATTGACTTTGATGATAAAATAAAGAACATTTCTTTACAGGAAGGGCTTTGCCTTTATAGATTTCCTCTTGACTGCCTGTGATAAAGGAGAATGTTATGGTACTGGAACATTGTATTTTCAGAAGCACGAAACACTGGCTAACTGAACCATGATTGATTTTGCCAGTTTCGCAGTAAAATTACAATGTTTGTAAGATAATCTCATCATAGTGGAATCATTAGTCATTGGGGAGGCAAGCAGAATTCTGCATTTATGGTCTTTCATCTCGACTAGGACATGTTTCCTATTGTTTGTGGGCCAGCAATTGATTCGTCAAGTTTTTATAATACAATGTGAACCAAGCACATTGGAAAATTTTGTGCAATGAGGAGAATGCAAGACAAACCTACTCCGACTTCTGCAATCGTCTTCATGGGTTTTCATTCTTTTCAGCCAGGTGCTCAACTCCTCTTCTTTTAGAGGATTTGCACTTTGTATTATAGGCTTTAATTTTCCTCATTATAATTAAGTTGGCTCATCTAATGGACTTATTCCTGGACAATGACAGTGACTCGCGAAGGATCTATGTGATATATTGTACTGTCTTCTCATGTCCTTTTTATGTCTTTGAAAATCCTCCATGTCATACACCATCACACTCGAATGTTTTATTTTCTTTGTTAAAATTGGATGTCCAAAGCCCTTTAAAACTTTTGACTGATTCAGTTCGATGATTAGAATGAGTTATAGTATGTTTTTTGCTAAGGGCGGTTGGTTTCAAAGGCTAAGTAAATTTGATGGTTATGTAAGGTTGGAGACACTATGTATGGCGAGCATGAGAAAAGAAGAAAAAAAACATGAAAATGACAAAATTGCCTTCCTAGATTTACATAACTCTCTTGTTGGCATGAAGTGCTTTCACTGTTATTTGTTTTTCCTCTTTTGATTGGTAAAAATACTTGTTGAACATGCATTTCGGTGATACGTCCAACTCTAATTATTTGTATGGTAACCTCCTTTGGGCTAAGCATATGAAGCCTATATGATTGGCGAGGTATGAGATCGCTGTAAAAGCAAAAACTTGTTACCCAAGAATTTAAATAGTTCTCTACGCGATCTACGAAGTGTCTAACCAGAAAACATTAAATATGCAACCAAAAAAAATGTGCTGCATATATATAATGCACAGATGAACATCACGGTCCTAGCTGCATATTTCTTGTTATATTTGTTAGATGCAATGGGAATGCAAACAATTTTGCTTGGGAATGTCCATGAACCTAATCAATTTCCCTTTCAGAGGATCATTCATTGAAAGGTTCCCAAAAATGTTATTCACATGGTACTACAACAGAGATGAGGTATCTTCATCTGTTTATTCCACAGGAAGTTGGGGTCCTATTTACAGAGGGAAGGAATAAAACTATTTTGTCTGGGATGACAAAGCAGATGACTTGCAGATTGGACACCAGTTCTTCTGCCGAAGCCACTGTTGAATGCAAGAAACGTGGTACTGGTGCTCACATGGTATCTTGCCCATTTCATCCCCATCAACGTACTCCTCCTAGACGAGAAATAACATCATATTATTCTCAGTTAAGAGTACAAAATTTTGGAAGTGCAGCCACATTCCAACGAATGTGCATGGGAACAAAATTTACAATTATTCTTAAATAATCATAAAGTGGTAAAATACAGCAACTGAAAACCAAAAATGCAACTTCATTTTAAAGGGCTCATAGCTTTTTTTTTTTGGTGGCAGATGGCACAACAGGAGTAATCACTGCTTGCTAAGTTTCAGATGATATTTTAGACCAATTGTTTACACCTTTGGCATAAGGATCAGAAGACATTTCTGAACATTTGAAAGAAACGGTAAATCATGAAGATAAACTGGCCCCAAAACTAGACCCAGAATATAATTATGAATTTATAGCATATAGGTAAAAGTATACTACCTGGCATATGCTACATTTTATGTCATCTTCCTTGTAAATGTCGCCTCCAGGTATGAAGGACACAGGCGCATATTTGCTTTTCTTGACACATTTCAGCAATTGCTCTTCTGAAAGTGCTGTGCTAACAGTACCTATTTTCTCCTCGAGGGCTAATAATTCCTGTCCAGCAAAGATCAGGTTTATGAGCTAGAGACAGACACAGTGAACAAAGCTTGTGTCAACAGCATAATAAAAAGATCACAGTATCTGATTGAGAATGATATGCATACCACAGAATTATTCAAAAATAGATATAACAATCTAGACATCTATATAACAAGGATCACACCACATATTAATTAGAAGACCAAGCAGAAATGACTCAAATCACAATATCTGGTTCTAACATTCTGCGTATTTATGTCATTGAATAAACCTGACATACAACAACAAACAACAACAACAACAAAGTCTTATCCCACTAGGTGGGGTCGGCTACATGGATCATACGACGCTATTCGTTGATCCATGTTCATAAGATTCGACATGATTTTATGCTGGCTGTCGGGGCCTAACACAATCCTCCTCCTTTATCCGGGCTTGGGACCGGCTATAAAATATAGGCGGAGTTTGAATAAACCTGACATAACGGAGAAAAAAATATTGGCATCTTGTGGAAACCGTCTTGGGCGTCACACAAAGAAAGTTTAGTATTAATATTTGCACTCTTAATTGCAATGCAATTTCTGAGAGGACCAATTAATAATAAGTGAGTACACTTTAGCAAAACTTAACAAGAAGAGGTGGCCAAGAATATGATCTATAAGTTTGTATGAAATTGCACGTAAAAGGAATACCTCGTAGGACATATTATCTATATCCATTCGCATATCTCTATGTCGGTCATGGAAGCTAATCCCGCTTATGAACAAACTTGTCTCTAGCATCAACAATTGCTGCAGGATTATAAACTCTCCAAAATTCAGAGCACTCAAATGGAAAGCTCTAATGCAAAAAAGATATATAAAAATTAATTACCTCATATGTCAACTCCTCATCTTGTTCAATCCGCTCAAGAGCTCTTAGTACCTGTCGTATACATGAAAGCCATGTTTAAACTTCTGTGCTCTCAAGATTAAGTGTTACAATATGCGAAATTCGTTACGTAGAAATTGAAACGGTACTCTCATTCTGGAATCTGGATGTTAAAGATCAAAGCAGCTATAAATTAGGTAATCATTCCAGAAAAATAGTTTAGATAAAGACCTCTGCAATTCCCTGTGCATTGAAGCGACGATAACGATCTTGAACTTCAAATGAACCATCAACAATTTGTGTACTGCGATTTTCAAGATCAAATGCTGTTCTTCTTGAAGACAAAAGATTTGGATCAGCTTGTTCAAATGAATCATGAAAACTGTGTGGAAACTCCATGGTGAATGAACCTGATGAATTTTCAGGGCTTGTTTCTAGGCTTGAAAACAGAGTTTGCTGTAGTTGGGGAATCATCATAGGTTCATGTATAGGAACAGTGCTATTACTTCCCTGCCTGGATAGTCTTTCAATCTCTCGGTTATAAGCTCTCTGAGTTCGAACTGATACTGAATTATCCCTTGTTGAAGGGCAGTTTCTGTTCCTTTGTGGATCCTGTTGTCGCCTTGCAGTTTCTGTAATGGTCAAACTCCTGGATGAAGAGCCAGCATGTGGCGAAACACCACCCGCCGATGCACTTGGAGCTTTACCTTTTGCAGTATAACTTTTTCCTCCAAATGGTCTCTTTATTACCGTGTCAATTTTCTTGCCACGGGCAAAATCAGAGGACGAACAACCTGAAGGAACAATATCTGTTATTGATGTACAACCTAGATTTTTAAGGCCATACTTCTGTGTCCTAGTACCAGTAACTTGTGAAACAGGCCTTGTAGCATGACTTGAGTTTCTATGCGCAATTGGTGAATGACGAATAAAGGAACTTGAAACTATACTATGATTCTCCAAAAGCTTTCCATTGGTCTGTTTATGAGATTTTGAGCTTGAAGCAGAGTTGCAGCGAACAGATGACTCGGTGATTCCAGTGGAGATCTCTTGAAGAAATGCAGATCCAATGCCCACTATGGTTGTAGGGATGGGCTCAGGATCTTCTTTCCCCTCTAATTGACTAACAGAATTTAAATCCTCTAAATTAGTAGGCCATCTATCATCATCCATATCTTCAATAGCTCCCTGCCCATTGTTACTCCCAGAAAATGCTGGCTGCCTAGGAAATTCTTGGTTCTGACTTCCATGAAAAGACGTCCTACAACTGGTAGGACCAGGAAATGATCTTGAAGAGCTTCCAGTTATTGCCTTGGTACTCATGGACCTTGTGGCTCTTATATACTTGGTCTTCTCTCGTTCACCAACTTGGGGACCTGTCTTTGAGTTGTGCTTTGTGCTACATCCCAGCCTGTTGCAGTTCTGAATGCTTCTGTCCCCATGATTTTGTTCTCTGAAAATGATGTTGGATCCTCGTTTAGAAACACTATGTCCTCCAGAAGGCTTCTTATGCAGATATTCATCCATGCTCAAATGAAGATGTGAAAAACAAAACAAGCTTGAGGTTTGAAGTAGGGATGTTCACCAGTTCTGCAGTGAGGTTCAAAATGTGAACATAATTAATATTATCAATTGAAATATATTGTCAGATCAGATGAAATTCCAGAAATCTAGTTAATAAGAATGTGAAAACATTCGTTTTAAGCATGGTACTAAAAGAGCGTGTTGAAATCACATAATAGATTCATACACGACAATAACGTCAACAAATCAATGTGAGGAATTTTTTTTTTCAGATTACAAAACATACAATCAATCAATTAAAGTCATTTTTTCCTGTTGAATCGCACATTCCTTCACTACACAACCATAGCATAAAACACACAACAAAGAAGACACATCAAAAGGTTTCAAAGCAGCATTGCATATGAGCTCTCTGCATTCCACGATAGTCCACATTTATATTTCACCAGGATTACTTACCTTCACAGCAATTAACCTTTCTTGCTGCCAGCATGCTAGCCAACTTATTTCAGTAAAATGGGTCAACTTATTATATATCCTACTTCATTTGTATTTTGGAACCCTACTTCATTCATGAGAAACCTCGAATTGCTCTTTGCCTAGTTTTCTTCAACACGTCAGGTAACACATTTGAGAAAACTTTATTATCTGTGGTTTTCATGAATATCTCCTTGTCACTTAGAACAAAGTTATGAGTTGCGGATTAGGCAACCAAGTAATAAGAATTATCTGACATAGGAATCATAAAAACCTTGGAATTCACCAAGTAACCAAACTCTTAGATGCTTTTGACATTAACTGAAAAGAGCCACAATTCATTCCATAGAGAAAATTTAACAAGACATGTTAAAACAAGGATCAGAGATATGAAGAAGGAAAAATGGAATAGATTGCACATAAACAAACACACCACAAAGGGGGGAGAAGGAAGAAAAAAATTCTTAATTTCCAGACTTGAACTTTCTGTTCGTGTTAGGGACAAAGAATCCGCAACCTGAACTCATAAGATACAAACAAAACCTCAGCAACAGTAGGCTCGTGAGAGATACAAAACAAAGTCTAGAATTTGGCCGAAGAACAAGGTCATAGAAAAGCATATGAAAGCCATCCATCATTTTTAACAGTAGAGCACAATCATTCATAATGAAACAACAAACAGCAAAATTGTCAAGGAAACCTACCGAGCTAATTCGATTCAAATGAACATGATAACAAAGAGAACGAACGTACCAACGAACCCACAGATACACTTAATCGTTCAAAAAACCATCATTTCTTTTCATTCGGAACGCAAAGGCAAAAAGAAGGCAATCCAGAAAGGATCACCAAAAAAAGCTCCCATTTTTAGCAGAACTCTGAGACGTCCCAAACCAAAAGATCACCCAAAAAAAAAACATAATCCATGCTTAAAATAGCGATCTGACCCTCGGAATTCCGTATTCCTAGCCATAAAGATCGGACCTTTCCAGCAAAAACCCCGACATTGAAGCCAGAAACGATCAGAAACCGATCGAATTAAAGCCAAAAGAATATTTTTTCCCCATTCGTTCTCGTACCTCCAAAGGTTGGCGGAGTATTCGACGCACGAGAAGGAAGGAGGGGGCGGACTCCCGAAGCGATCGCTAAACGCGCCGAACGGGATCCGATGCCTGATTTTTATCGAGTGTATTGAACTCGTGGCAGCAGCCAAACCGGAACGAGAGGGCCGCCGCTCGATCTACGTCAAGATGCGTAGACTGGAGGAGGTGGAAAGAGAGAGAGAGGGAGAGAGAGAGAGAGGAATGCGTTTGTTGGCCCACGTCAAGAGAGGAGAAGGCGAGGAGGAGGAAGCCAACAACAAAACCACCGGCCGCCACCAAAAAGAATTCTTCCAGTCTGCTGCTCCTCTATTTAATGCCCCTCATCTCATCTAATCTGTCTGTAATGGCCAAAATAGTTCAGAAAAAAAGCATTAACTTTTCCAACTCTCCCATTCATCCCATCTTTATCTTGGAAGGAAAAATCAAATAATAAAATTGTGAAGGATTTGGTTTTCTGAGCATGAAAAAAAAATTTGCCAGGCGTTTCTCTTCCCTGTTTATTGCATCTTATACAAAGTGTGCATTAAAGTTCGACTGATTTGTCAGAACTGTGGGTTTGATTGGGGGGGACAAGGAACCGAATGGATGGCGATTGAAATCACGGGGATTGGATGGAAACAGAATAGAATAATGATCCTAATCAGATTTCTTCGGGCAAATGAATTGTATTCGGCAAAAACCAAGAAAAGTGGTCAACATAAATATTACAACTTTTTTGTGATTCAAAGTTCAAAGAATGTTGAGTTATACCAACCAACACTTTTTTTTAAAAACTAAAAATCAAGAGTTCGAATTCTGAGTGGAATAATTTATTTTCAACTTTTTTTTATGTGCTAAATTAAATATGCAGTATCATGTAATAATTTGTACAGCTGCGAAAATGAGAATTATATATACATATAACACCCCAGAAAACAAAAGATATTTGTTGCCTGTAATAAATTATATATATATATGATATTGAGTAATAAAGATTGACATAATCACATAAACATGCACAACTCTAGATAAGTTCACCAATCGTATGATCATCAAGCTAAATGCATGCATAATTCACTTATTAAAACTACTTGTAATGTCGATAATAGTGTGACATATGTAGGTCAAAATGTAATTTATCAAACATCAATTCTAAATAAATATAACTATAATCTGCAATATACACATTTTAACGATCATATTAGATGTGTATACAGTTATACACAAACACATCATACGATCACATTTTAAAATGAATGATTGACATCGAAGCATTATTTCACCAAATGAGTGTTACTCAATCATTAAACTTATATATATATATATTTTGTTAGCTAGGCAAGATGGAATATATATATATAATAAATATTCATCATATTTTTTTTGTGTTGCACGTTTACAAAACAAATATAAATTTGCAATTTGACAGAAATCTCAAAATGACCAAATACGCGTGCAATTCATAAATAATTACGATGAAACTCGCATTATATGCGTTACTATTCATAAAGATACAACACTATGATGTACATATTTATATTTTAAACGATGTGTATGGAAATCGATATGCTATTCTATTTTAAACTACATATATATATGTATATATATGTAACATCATTTGACGTGGAAGGAACATAAAGCACTAATTTTACTTATTATATTAATAAAATAATTATATATTAATTTATTTTATTAGTTAATGAGTAAAATTGATAAAGATCAAGATCATCCGATGATCGCGATCAAAATATTTTGACAAATGGAATTACTTATAATACAACTTAATTCAATAAATATATATTATTTCATCTAAAAAGTATATGATTAATTTAATTCTAATTTGTAATGATTAAATTATAAAAATAAACATTCTATACTAAGATGTAGAGCACATGAATGTGTATTGCCAACTTCATTGTATTCTTTTTACTATGTTATTGTTTACAACAAACAGGTATCCAATGTATTCATCAGAGCATCGTATTCAATTTTGAACCCTATAATTTCTCCACTAAATTCCATTTATATCAATTAAAGTAACTACATTTAGTAGAAGGTTTTTCCCCCAGTTAAGATATCAAACAATTTAATGCAGCACTTTTTAGTGGGACTCAAGATATATCATATATATGTAAGATATGGAATCAATCATATGCCGGTATGACAGCTTATATGAGGCTGCAAATTTTGCTGCCTGTCTCAAGGCGAAATCAATTCATTATATTTTATTGCATTCAAATGAAACCATATTTGTAGGCTTGTAGTTAAACGTTTAAGTTTGATAGGCCCAAAATACGTAAAATAATTAAATATATTTGATATAACTCGCACATATATATTGAACTATCATATGTGCACGGCTAAGCATGCATACTTTATTTGTGATATTTACTAGGGTTATTTTCATTAACCTCTAAACTATCGAGATTTTTCATATTTAACCCCAAATTACGAACTTATTTTTTTGTATTCCTAAACTATCATGATTTTTTCAGTTTAGTCCTTCCGTTTAATTCTGTTACTTTTGATTTTTCCCATTTATGAATAGATTAAATTACTCCTCCCTTCATAGCACATCAAATAATAAAATATAAAAAAAATCGAGGGGAAGATAATATAGTCTTTTTTATAAATGACAACTTTTTTACCACTTTAATCCTTCCAACAAATTTTTAATTTTTTATATTTGTTATTTCATATATTTTATAGAGTGAGGAGTAATTTAATCTTTTTATAAATGAAAAAAATAAAAAAACGAAATATATAACAGAAATGGACGAGAGGACTAAAGTAAAAAAGTCATGATAGTTTAGGAATAAAAAAAAATAAGTTCATAGTTTAAAGTTAGATGTAAAAAATCGTGATACGTTAGAAAATATTTATGAAAATAACTCTATTTACTATGGCACAATCTACCTATAAAAAAAAATACACCCCTCTAACTTCGAATAAAAGAAGATGCCACGTAAAGGAAAGGTGATGGAGGCATGTTGGTGATCGAGCTCGAACACCTATCTGACTCGTTTGGTGTTGGCAATTTAAAATTGAGTCACCGTGCAATTTTTTTTCAATGCTAAGTTTAATAAAGGCATATGTAAATAATTTGTGAAGCGTCAAAGTGCCTCAAAGTGTAGTTTATTGGTCCGTTTATGCAGTCGATGTCAATTATTGTTCTTATTCATGTTTCACACGACGTTGAATCATTGTCTTCCGAAGCCACCTTGCCCCTTTTTTTTATTATTCTACTTCCATTTGGTGCATGCGTTCTAAGAACATTCTTCCATTACCAGTCATGTGAGACATGCGAATAAATTAAAAAAAAAATTGCAAGTAGTTTGGATGTAATCGTTTTATAATAAAAGTATCTTGGATAGAAAGATAAAGCAATAGGCATAAGTCTGCAAGATTTAGGTATAACAGTTTTTTATTGGACCAATAGTGGTTTGGAAGAACAAGTTACAAGTTTTTAGGTCAACCATCTTTGTTATTCAATAAGTTCCAACATCCAATAGCATTCTGCCAATATATTTACCACCACAGCTTGCAACGTTTGTATACAATATTGAGACGTACTTATACCTATATTTATTTATCAGCATAACTAGTGTGTTAAAGAAAAGTTATCAAATGGTATGATATTTATGAAAAATATGGGTTCAACCTTAAGGTTTTTTTTAGTAATGAGACAGTTTGTTATATATGAACCCAATCTATCATTGTGATATGTATTATTTCCAGAGTAGATAAGTAAGAAAAGTGAAATTAATTTTATCTCGAAAAGAAATCAAATTGTTAGATAGAACAATGATATATACATACATACATACAATATATATATATATATATATATATATATATATATATATATATATATAAAAGAAAAAGAGCATGTATCCTACTAATAGCATGCTGCATCATGTCATTAATTCCCATAGTAAGACGGGTCTAAAATTTTGCCTAAACAATTAGCAAGACTCCGATCAAACCTTAACATAGAATATGTACTTAATTATCCAGCTTCATTAGCCATTAAAATGGATTAATTCAGGATGATTATAATGGATGTAGGGTTAGATATGATTGGTAATCATATTGGACTCGTAATTAAAAGTGTATTTGTTAATAATTAATTACATCAAACTATTCTTTCATTCATTAACTTTTATATATATATTTTTTAGTCTACAATCCACCACCTTTTGGAATGTCCCCTCCATGCCTCATCCTTCATATGTGTTATGTTTATCCTTTGCTTCTTTAGAGCCTTTACTACGGAATTAAGGCATCTCTTGGTGGTAGGGCAGCCATCTTTTTCTTACACTTGAAAATGGATTGCTTAAAAGCTATAACAAACATCTTAAAAATAATAATGATAAGCTTCAATTGCAGTGCAATGTAGAAATTTCCATGAGTGGACCGCTTGAAAAGCTATCGATATACATAGAACAATAATGGCGATGGTTGTAGAGTGGATCTATGGAAAAGAACTAATCAAAATCGCTAGCACAAGTTGAGCTTATATATCTCACAATTCAATGGGTAGATTGATAATTTTACACTTTAATTAAATTAAGGGGGCACTAAATAGAACTATAACAAGTCGATTGATCTATATCGTACATGCTATTATTCATCAAAATCGTGTTTATATGATAAGTATATATTACAACATATAAGCATGCATGCAGTATACTCAATTTTCTCTTAAATTAAATTGTATGTTACTTTTTCATCTTTTTTCCTAGTTTATTAATGATGTGCTCAAAAAAGGTCATGGCCGTGAGCTAGAGCTACTGTGACCATGGATTTCTAAAAACATCTCTCTTAATCTTTTCATTTACTTATATATTTTTTTCTACTTTCTAATTGGATTCTACTTAATCACCCAAAATTTCACTGCATGAAAACTCTTAGGCATCTTTTGATAAGAGGATTAACATAAGAACAAGGGTGTTGTTCTTGTTTTTCAACCAAACCAAATAGTATCGAAATAGGAATAATCGGGGAGACATGATTTTAAAATGTCAGTTGCTTTGGAAATTAAAAAAAAAGTAATAATATCGTGTTCTCCCTTCTGCAAGGAAGAACAATTTTTTTTTATTTGTTCTGACATAAATTTGAAACACCAAAACTAAGGATGACAAGATCTTCATCTTTGATTTACTAATTTTTATCTAGTTGGTCTTAATTTAGCTTAAGAAACATCTAAAAATTCTATTTTTTAGGAACACAAATATGATGTTCAAAAGCCTCTAGACTCGATCGGACTCTGACTAATTAAGTTCGAGATTATGAACTGACTCGAAAAGTTGATAATAAAATCTAAGCAAATTCCCTTATTAATTAGTTGGTTAAACTAATCAACTATATATTGCTTCAATCGTAATAATTTCAATCCGTAATAATAGTATAGAAAAAAACAAAGAGCTTTTTGGGGTGTGACAAGACAAGTCACGTCCCAACCAACTTGAACTCATCATGGCCTTGATGCCGTCGCTAAGTAGGCCGTGGTGCATGATGTGGTGGATCAGTTATGATAAGCTCAAACGTTCCGGCCACCACCATCATGAACCGTCACTTTATTTCCGTCCCCTGCATCGTGCCATACAAAAGTAAACAAATCAGTTTGATAATGACATGCAAATGTAACAAGTACATTTTGAACTCGCTTTTATTAATAGTCCAATTTTTTTAATAATAATAATAATAATAATAATAATAATAATAATAATAATAATAATAATAATAATAATAATAATAATAACACTTATTTTTTTTAACTCCCTCGACTATAACTTTTTTTCATGTCTAACCATAAATTATAAATTTATAAATTTTAGTCCCTAAACTTACTCAAATTTGACATTATACTCTTCTGTTAAATTTTAACTAAATTTAATTATGAAATAGTCTTTTTATCCTTATGTTCATATTACAATAAAAATATTTTAAAAATAATCAATAATAATAAAAGTACTAATTGATAATAATAGTTTTTTTATACAATGCTATATTTATGTTGATGCTTTTTTAATATTTTTTCATGTTAAAAAAGGGTAAAAATGACATTTCACAGTTATTAGAAAAAGTAACTTAACAAACTTTAGATTAAATTTAAGGACTTTAAGTGTCAAATTTAGATAAGTTTGAAAATTAAATTTGTGTAAATTTATAATTTAGGATTATATGTGAAAAATGTTATAATTTTAATGGAAATATCCCTAATAATAATATGCATGCCTTCTTTGGACCTTTATGGTTCCAAATGTCATGTTTGAACACATCCACAGCCCAATATGGTTGAAAATATGCGCTAGGCCTCGTTGGAGTAATGCCCATTGAAATACAAAAATAAAAAAAGATACAAGGCCCATAGAAGCTTTTCTCTTAAAGAGGCCAGACCTTATAAATGCAGCGAACGAGGGCCCAAGGGCCCAATTTTGCCGTTTCGCACTGATCCACATGAATTCAACCGAACTAAAAAAAATTGAAATATCCAACGACATGATTGATTAAAAAATTATTAATATTAATGATTATTCAAATAGCTTAGTCAGGTACTAACTAGTATTCATGCTTATTTATTTAAATATTACATTTAATTTATTTCAAAAGCTATTTATTGTCACCAGTGTTATATTTTATATTTATGCTCGAGATCATTGACAAGTCCAACCTCACTGAATTGGATCCGAAACCTTTTGAATCTCAGTCCGATCCGAAATAGAATCCGGATTTAACGCGAGCCACTAAAGTTGACTGCAAAAAGATCCAAATGCGTTGGATTCATTCAACCCCAGAGTACGGACCCGGGAATAAAAAGGACAATGTCATCATTTCGGTTCATTCCAGATTTCGCACTTCTTTCGCGACCCGACCAGAAAGGAAAAAAAACCCTCTCTCTCTCTCTCTCTCTCTCTCTCTCTCTCTCTCTCTCTCTCTCTCTCTCTCTCTCTCTCTCTCTCTCTCTCTCTCTCTCTCTCTCTCTCTATATATATATATATATATATATATATCTTTTCTTCATCTCTGTTTAGGATCCATAAATTTCGCATTTGCAAACGCTATTATATACGCACGCATGCAATCAGATATATACGATATGCACATAGATTGATGATTGATTGATTAATCACACACCAAAACTGTAAACTGTTCAGTAATTACATCTCCATCGCCGGCCCGTCCGCTGCATGCAATGCCCGCCGCCGCCGCCGATTCTGTCAACAGCATGCAGCCATGCCGCGCGGGCGCTCACCACCGGCGATGCTTCTTCTTAGTCGACGGCCTCGCCAACTCCACGCCCGAACTCTGCAGCATCTCCCACATCACCTGCACGTCCTCGTACCCGCAAGTCTGCACCTCGTCGCAGAGCTTAACCAGTATGGCGCCGCCGCCCCCTGCAGCGCACATGTAATGCAATCGCATTGCAGCACAAAATCGAATCAACGACGAGTACTGGGATATCAACGAGCAGAAAGGAGGGGCGACGGGGATCGCCAGTTGGGGAGCGCGCGTGAACTCACCGGCGGGGCCGTCTAGTTTCCTGGCCCTGACTCTGGACGCCATCGCCACCAGGGCTCGCTTCAGCGGCACCACCATCCGCTGCCACCACTCCATCCGATCGAGGTCGGTCCCACACTGCACTAGTCGCAACCCCCTGCTGCTGGAACTCTATATTTCCGGCGATCACCGGCGCCGAGATGCTGCTTGGGAAGTGGATGTTGGACGCCTGGAAGAAGGTGGTGGTGCTGGTGGCGGATGCCTAAAATACTCCGCGGTGGGAGGGAGGCGCCACCTAGCGGTGGTAGAGTCGCCGAGGGCGCAACACGTTGCCTCGTCTCCCGTGCCACACCTCTGCTTTCTATCTCCTAATTATTTTATTTTATTTTATTACTAACGTTTTCTGATCACTTATCGTCTGTAGTAATTACATTAAATTAAATAAAATGATAAAATAAAGGGTTTTTCTATCCGGTTACCAGGTTGCCAGCATCCTTACTCTCGTGACGAGCGACGCGGACACGTGGAGGTGGGATCTCATCTTCTTCTTTCTTCGGGGTTGCGAACTCGACGGACACGAGGCGGGTGAGAAGTGAACAGCGTGACTCATTGTTTTATTCGTGGGGGGAAATAATTATAATACCTGGATTTTTGCCACGTGATTATGCGGTCAACGACGAGTCGGAACATGGCGCGGGGACGGTGTATTCACCGTCCATTTATCATCCAACGGCGAAAAAGTGAATCATCGTCCATTTATCATCCAAAGGCCAAAAAGTGAATCATCGTCCCCTTTATCATCCAAAGGCCAAAAAGTGAATCGGAAAGTAAAGGGCAAAATGGTTGCCATGCAATTTGAATGTTGTATAAACGACTGGGCTCCTCTATTAGGCCCATATAAGAGCGAAAGAGGACGTGGTGGAACACAGTTCGAATGCTCTTGGGTGTCTTTTTTTCCAATGGAAAATACAATGCCAAAATAAGTTTGATATTTTTTTCTCTCACTATTTTATAAAATATTTATCAAACAAAGTGTTGAAACTTGTTTCAAAACTTCTCAAAATTCTGGACAAAGGTTTTTTTTTTCTATGGTTCGTTTTTCCCATGAACTGAATCTAATTGAAAAAAAAAATGTAGTAAATCTCAGTACGCAGGATTGCTCAAAACATCGAAATGTAAATCTTCTTATGTTAAATTGAAACTTGAAAGCGAATCATATTTACACAAACTGATAAAAAAAATACTGCAAACCATTCTTGCCTTCGTCTTTTACGTGCAAAGACCAATATCCATTACAAAGGAAGGATAAATGATCAAGAAAAATGGTGAAGCAACTTGAAACTTATGTTCAAGCATTGATTGCTGGCTTCTTTTGTTGACTTCTTTTGGCGCGCTGCTCCCCTCGGTTTGACCGTCTAGCTCTTGCAACGATATGACGGTCTCGAATGCGCCGGCCAAAGCCAACGCCTTGCTCTTCTTCCCCTCGAGTAATTTGCTCCTGGCCTCTTCTAGCAGCTCATTGTTCTTGGCCCGCGTCGTTCTTTCGTCCCCTGCGCCACCTCAGGCTTCTTGTACGTCATCACTCTCACCACCGTCTTCTCACTTGCCCTCTCGATTATATCCTTCTCCGGATACGCCGAGGCGATTAGCTGGGCAGCGACAACGGTCTTTGCCAATGTGGCTGTTAGCGGTAGGCTTGAAAGCAGCAGAGAAAGAAAATTATCAAGAATTTTGTCGTACCCTATTCTCTGCAACATTTTCTAGTTTCATATTAATAAAAACAAACTCCTAAAATAAACTACGAACATGAACATGATTTCAACTATTAGTTATTGAAGAATCGGTCTTAACAAACTACCAAACCAACAAACTACAAAACAAATAGTCTTAACAAACTACCTAACCAACCAACTACAAAACAAATATTCCTTAGATATTGCATGGGATTATTTGCTAACATATCACTCCCTAATCCCGTTGCAACTCTACTACTCCTAGCTGTTGTCGAAACTCAACAAACTTGACTCGTCCTAGTGCCTTAGTCAGTATATCCGCTAGCTGATTGTTGGTGTCAACATGATGAATATCCACCTTCTCTTCATCAACATATTGACGTACAAAATAATATCGTGTGTCAATATGCTTGCTTCTCTCATGATGTACTGAGTTTTTGCTGAGTGCAATAGCTGTTTTGTTGTCGACCAGTAGCTTTACCTGTGATGCTTCTTTTCCTGTTAATTCACTGAGGACACGACTGAGCCATATGCCTTGACATGCTGCTGCTGCACTTGCTATATACTTCACCTCACATGAGGAAAGTGCAACCACTTTCTTCTTTTGTGACATCCAGCTAATCAAAGTCGAGCCCAAAAAGAAAACAAATCCACTGGTGCTTTTCCTGTCATCAATGTCTCCGACATGATCACTGTCGCTGAAACCACCAACTTAGGCTCAACAATTTGCGATTCACTATACCGACAACCATAGTTGACAGTCCCTGCCAAATACCAAAAAAATTGCTTCACGGCTGCCAAGTGCTTGGTTGTAGGAGCCTCCATGTACTGCTCACAATCCCCACTAAATAAGCTAGATCAAGCCGCGTATTGATGAGATAACGCAGACTTCCAACCATGCTGCGATATCTTGTTGCATCCACAGGCTCACCTTCTTCCTTCTTACTGAGCTTAAGTCTATTCTCCATTGGGGTGTGACACGAATTACATTCGGCCATCCCTGCATTCTCTAATAATTTATTAGCAAATGCACTTTGACATATGGTAATGTCACCTTTCTTTTGGCAGACTTCAACTCCTAAGTAGTAGCTCAGCAGGCCAAGATCACTCATGTTGAACTTCTCTTTCATTTCAGCCTTGAATGCTTCAATGTTCGTTGATCGGCCCGGTGATGATGAGATCATCAACATACACACCGACCAACAAGTAATTTTGCCCCGACCCACGTCTGTATACAGCATGCTCTATTGGATTCTTCATGAATCCTAACCCAAACAGCTCCTTGTCAAGCTTGGCATTCCAAGCTCGTGGTGCTTGCCGCAATCCATATAGCGCCTTCTTTAACTTCAACACTTGCTGTCGATAAAGCTAGGAGGCTGCTGCACATACACCTCTTCCTCCAAATCTCCATTCAAGAAAGTGGACTTCACGTCCATATGATGTACCTGCCAGCCACCATGTGTAGCTAGTGTGAGCAGCAGCCGCACAGTCTCCATTCGCGCCACTGGTGCGAATACTTCCTCGAAATCTACACCTTGACGTTGTGCATACCACTTGGCATGAGACGAGCTTTATTTTTTACAATATTTCCCGCCGAATCCTTCTTGACTTTGAAGACCCACTTCAAACCTATCGCCTTGTGTCCTGGTGGGAGCGCAACAAGCTCCCATGTCTTGTTGTCTTGGATAGATTCCATTTCTGCCTCCATTGCTTTGCGCCACACGTCTTCCTCCAATGCATCTTCAACACTTGAAGGTTCCTCAGCTGCAAGTAAACACATGCCGCTATAGTCATATGCGGTGATTTCTTCGGTGGTGTCAAGCAAGTTCTGCAGCGTCCGATATCGCTGCGATACTCCCTCGGAGTCATAGGCACCATCCGTCGGTGGTGTCGTGAACCTGATTGCTGGTGTTGTAGTTGTTGGTGTTGATGGATATTGTGGCTGTGACGGAACATCATCTACATGTGTTTCTGCTTCCTTGACTATGGTGAAGTACTCGACATCAAACGAGGTTGATGGGGCAGCTTCACCATTCTTATCGCTCCAGTCCCACGCACGGTGTTCCTCGAACACCACATCACGTGTGACATGCACCTTCTTCGTCACTGGATCGTACACCCTGTAGCCTTTGATTCCTGATTCGTACCCAAGAAACACCATGGGCACGGATCTGTCTGTGAGCTTGCTGATGCCGGGCCCGATGCGCTTGACGTGGGCGACGCACCCGAATGTCCAAAGATGCTGGACATTAGGCCTCCGGTTGCACCAGGCCTCATATGGTGTCTTCCCCTCCAAACCTCTGGTTGGTGCATAGTTGAGAATCTAGACGGTTGTCAACACCGCCTCGCCCCAGAAATAGGCCGGTATGTTCTTGCTCTTCAGGAGGCAGCGCGCCATCTCGATGACGGTGCGATTTCGGCACTCCACGACACCATTTTGCTGTAGCGAGTATGGCATGGTGATGAAGTGCTTGATGCCGTGCTCATCGCAATAGGCTTGGAACTCCAGCGAATTGAATTTGCCTCCCCGATCAGATCGGAATGCCTTGAGCTTCCCACCTTGCTTCGTCTTGGCCAATGCCTTCACGCGTTTGAATGCCTTGAAGGCTTCGTCTTTTGTTGCGAGCAGCTCTACCCACATGTAACGGGAGTAATCATCCACTATAAGCATAAAATAGCTCTTACCACTTATGGTGCTTGGCCTGATCTGGCCGCAAAGATCGATGTGGAACAGATCCAGGCTTCGCTCGCCACGATGTGCTGCTGCAATGCACACCCATCACAGAATTCTTCCAACCTCTCAATCAGAGGAAGACCTTCCACCATATGCTTCAATCCTAGCTCTCGGAGAGCTCGAAAATTCAAATGACCATAGCGTGCATGCCACAGCCATGCACGGTCATTGATCTTTGCCACCAGACACACTGGGGCTGCAATGTGGATCTTCAGCAAGTACAGGCAATTGTGGGTGCGTGGTGCACGGACTAGTAGTGTATGTTCACTATCGAACACACTACAAAATCCATCTTCCAGCTCGACTTTGCACCCCCTTTCTTCCAACTGCCCAAGGCTCACGATATTGCTTTTTAATTTTGGTATGTAATACACCCCAGTGAGTACCTTGTGGCCATGATTCTCGTCTGCATCACCACTGATCCGAGGCCGCAGATCTCGACGACGGACCCATCTCCAAAGTGTACAGATCTGCACACACTCTGATTGAGTGAGGCGAGTGCGGATCTACACCCCGTCATGTGATTACTTGTGCCAGTGTCGAGCACCCACATGTCATCATCACGGTCCGCCGAATGCACCTTGTTCTCGTTAAGGTGCACAACATGCATCATTGTGTGCTCCTCAGTGGTCGCCGTAGCCATCAGCAATGCTGGATGCGAAACCTAGTCCTCCATCCTCGCAACATGAGCCTCCTCCTTGCGATCACGCCGTGGCTTCCTGCACTCCTTCGCCCAGTGTCCATATATGCCACAATTGTGACATTTGCCTCGACGGTGCGACTTGCCATCGGTGGTTGACTTCACTACGGTATCACGACCATCAGGTCGCGCTCTGCCCTTTGCCTTCCCTTGGACCGCCTTGTCGCTGCTCGATGATGACTCTGACTAGGGCTTCTTCTTGTGCTTGGACAACCAGTCCTCCTCAGCAAGAAGGAGACACCCAGCCTTGTCGATAATTGTGTCGGTGTCGAAATGATCCTCCGCTGCACGTAGTCGCCCCACCAACTCCTCAACTGAGATCGTCTTAAGATCAAGCAATGTCTCGATCGAAAGACCGATATGTGGCACAACGCGCAGGATCTTCTTGACGACACACACTTCCTCCATCGTCTCACCAAGGGCCCAAGCCCTACGATGCACATGGCAAAATCATCGACAGACTCGCCATCTTTGAAGCTGACGTTCTCAAACTCCTTCAGCAGCCTCTGGGCGTTGGCCTCTTGCACATGAGCGACACCCATGCGCATCACCCGTATTACCTCCCAAGCCTCTTTTGCTGTCTTCTTCACTGCAAGAGTCGACCGCATCTCAGCCGACACCACTCGAAGAAGAGCGGCTAAGTTTATCACTCTCGATCGCCTCCCACAGCCCTTGAGCTTCAAGATTCACCTGCATCACTAGTCCCCACTCATGATAGTTGGACCGCGTTAGCTCGGGATAGACGATGGATGAAACAACTTCCTTCACGATGCGCTCTACCACCACTCCTCGTGTGGAACTTTCTGCTCCCTTGCTTTCCATCGCAATCTTCTAGAATATTCACAAACGAGGCTCTGATACCAAATGTTAGCGCTAGGCTTGAAAGCAGTAGAGAGGAATAGCAGAGAAAGAAAACTATCAAGGATTTTGTCGTAGCCTATTCTCTACAACATTTTCTGGTTTCATATTAATAGAAACAAACTCAAACAAACTATGAACATGGACACGATTTCAGCCATTAGTTGCTGAAGAATCGATCTTAACAAACTACCAAACCAACCAACTACGAAACAAATAGTCTTAACAAACTACCTAACCAACTAACTACAAAACAAATATTCCTTAGATATTGCACGTGATTATTTGCTAACAGTGGCGATGTCTCTTTTGATTCTTCTGCATCAGCTACTTGCTTATTCTCAGTCCTGTGTGATTCTTCTGTCGACTCCTTCAGAGTTTCAACACCTTGTTTCTCGCGGGAGCACTCCTTGGAGTTCCTGACGGTGTCGTCGACTCCATGCTCTTTGCTTCCATCATTGTCGCTTCCTCTGTCATTCAGTGCTGGCTCAAGTTCTTGTTCGAAAATCTTCGCTTAGTGATGATCTGATTGTTCGGGCAAGAACTCCATCCCGATCAACTGCTTCTGAAACACCTTTTTTAGGTGTTTCTTTTGGATTGCCGGATCCGTACGTGGTCCTTCGGTGCTGAGATACTGACTGAGTCGTTCTCTTCGACGTGAGTTGCCGGCTCCTCCTCGAGCTCTACGAATTGATGAGGTACGAAAATGTGTTGCTCGGACGTGCCCTGTGCTTTGGTGTCTGATGATGCTTCCTGCGCTCTTGGCCCTCAAGATGGGCGTTAGCCATTCCGCTCCTCGTGGGCTTCGCTGTTTTAGCACCTGCTTTTGGCTTTGAGGAGATGCCTGCCCTAAGCAAGGAAGGTATGATGAAGGTTTAAATTGCAGCGATGAAGATAGAGGTTTCTGATCACTCGGTTTCTTAGTGGCCGGATGCCGTCAATTTGGAGCAGCGCTGGCGCTGGAAGGCTGTTGATTCTTTGTTGTACATTCTGGAGATGGTGCCGGAGGGACTGTTCAAAGACCTACGCTGCGTCGATCGAGTGGTCCCTCGCTCAGTGGAGCTGGGGAGTGATGACTTGGGTGATCGCTAGCCGTCGAGACTATCTACGCTTTGAGCCGACGAGGTGGTGCCTGACAACTTAGCCTGCGCTCAGGACCTTCCTCTCTTTTAAGGTTTGCATTGGATCTTGTGGTAGTCATTTGTTAGCCTGATGGATGGCTCGCGACCTCCCTGGGCGAGGGCGAGGCCTTCCTCCCACGCGTCGGCGGCCCACGGGAGCCCCTTATTATTTTTTATTTTTTCTTTAATGCGTTGGTAAATGATTAGCAAGTACGATTTTCCACGTTGAATGTTCATATGTGTGTAAGAAAAAGAGGCACCACCGTCTGGATGCTAAGTACTCAATAAATTGAGAAATGAACTACAATGTCTTATTACAAATTGAGGGAAATGAACTACAATATCTTATTACAAATTAAAGTTGAAAAGTAACGTTGAAAAAATGTTCAAGTTTAAGAGTATTTGGTGAAATTTATCCCTTCTTGAACAAATGTAAGTAATCTATGTCAAATGTAATGAAATAGTTATTTATTATTTTTTATAAGCAGATTTTTCTTTAACTAAGTGATTTCTTTATCAAATCTTTTTCTTTTCAACTAAGTTGTTTTCTTACCCAATAATTTTTCTTGACCCAATCAGTGAACAAATATCAAATGATATTTAATAAAAAAATACAATCAGTACACATGATAATTCAAAATTTGTGACTTTTGATTGATTAACTGAATTATACATATCTTTATAGTTTTTTTAACAATCACCTTATCATGTATATAGGCAAATATGATCCATTAATCATAAAATAATCAATAGGATAAAATTCATGAGAAAATCATAAGAACTCAAATTAGGTTTTTTGAAATCCAGACCAAGTAATACTATACTTTTTACATAACACTATGTCAATCAGAGTTTTACAACGTTGGCGTGAAGAGTTGGACTACATCTTGCTCTTTTGTATAGATAAATTAGGTAAGATGAACAAGTACATTGTTGGTTCCACATGTAGGTAGCAAATTGATGAAGGATGATTGGATAATAAATGAAATATAATTTCTTGAGCAAAATGGTGTAAAATAGGAAATTGTTGTAACAATTGATCTTTGTTCACTAAATTGACAATCTCATACTTTAGTTAGCTATGTGTATTTTGCATTCACTAAATTGATCTTTGAATTCAAATTCTCGCTAGTTCTTGACTTTGTAACATGAATGCTCTACATTTTTTAACTCGATTCACCGATGCTCTCCTTACCTGAAATCGGCCGTCTCCCGATTGCCCCATCGAGGTGGCGTTCACAAGGTCATTCTCTCTCTCCTCCATGCATGTAGTCGTTCGGCATGGCAACTTAGCCTTCTCTCTCCTTCTTGTGATCTCCTCTCTCTCCCTCCCCTCGACCTCCGACGCCGATTGCGTCACTCGTGCGAGCTCGCAGGGGGCCTGCGAGCTCCGCGTCTCGCCCTAGTTCGAAGGGGACCATGCGAGCTCCGTAAAAAATGTTCGTTAGAACTACTGTCAGTCCAGTTCGTCGGAAGTACCGACGAGAATAAACGGACTCAACCGTCGATAATTAAATAAAATACGACACAATAGGTAATATGTTTAATATAATATTATTTATATTTGGTCAGGAAAGTGGGCATAATGCCAAACCGAGCATTATGCCACTTTAGACAGGAAAGCCATCCCAGATCTTCAATGTCCGCTCCCACGAGCCTCCACGCCCTTGGTGCATGTCGGGGGCGCGCCATGGCCGAGCACGAGCGTGGAGCGCCCATCCCGCCATGCGCCCCGACATCCCGCCTAAAGTGAGGGGTGACACATGAGCCAAGCTATGGCAAACTTTCTCTGTCACCCACTCTCTCTCTTACTCGACTCCGGTGACTCATCGGTGACCGGTGATGACTGTCCTGACCTCCCTCTCTCTCCCTCTCCCTCCCCTCATTCTTGACTCCGATCGCCCTCTCCCTCTCCCCCTCACTCCATCTTTGCACGTGGACGAATCTGGCTACCTACGGTCGATCAGGTTGCGTGCGCCGAATCTGACCGTCATGCGTCCGATCGGCTTAAGATTTGTATCAAGGATTTCTTTTCATGTTATAATGTATGAGAATATATAGACTTAAGGTTTGTATGGACAATTTTTTTTATTGATATTATAGCCGTCAAAATTTAAATGTGTTGAGCGACAATATAAGTACAATTTCATATATGAGTGATTTGTATGCGGATATTTCAATTCATTATATGCATAATTGTAGTAGTGAATCATAATCAAATATTTGATATCTAATTATATATGAGGAT
This sequence comes from Pontederia crassipes, assembly GCA_030549335.1. Taxonomy (NCBI): domain Eukaryota; kingdom Viridiplantae; phylum Streptophyta; class Magnoliopsida; order Commelinales; family Pontederiaceae; genus Pontederia; species Pontederia crassipes. Next base: position 2,650,178 of record CM060185.1, on the reverse strand, counting down.
TAGACATTACACGACATCAACAAAGAGTTGATTCTTTATGTATTAATAAAGTTTTCTAAACATGAATCATATAAAAGAATTATATTAATAATATATATAATAAAGTGGGTTTTAAAAATATATAATTGGTATGCATAAATATTATAATTATTTAAAATAATTTAATATAAAAATAAATTGAATCAAAACAATCGAGTCATCTCGATTAAATTGAGACAACTTGCTATTAGATTTGGCTAAACCAAAACCAAGTTCATTGTCTAAAATCCTAGCTAAAATAAAATTTGTTTGATGTCGAGATGGAGATGGCTCTATCCCCAACTGATGAATGTTTGTGTGAACTATTGATTTATTGAAGTTGTCTATCAACTTAGTCTTCATTATCAGAATTTAAGTATATCGTTCTGATAATTCATTAGAATTATTCACTTAAAATTGGACTATGTCCTCGGGCGACAGCGGGTCTCTTTGTTGTGAAATAGTAATGATTATAAGGATGTAAAATAATCTAGTTGTCATAAAATTTATATAAGGAACTCCAATACAAAATAGAAAATAGAAACTCTAAAACTGTCTACATTTCGAGAGCTCCGCCCTCGAACTCCCGCAAGGGATCTGTAATACCCGGCCATTTTTATTCCTCTATTTAAAATTTAAACACAAAAGTCAGAATTTAAAAAAAAGAGTATGGGACGAGAGAATCGGTCTCACGACCCTTCCTCTCACCCCACTCTTTCCCCTATGACTCTCTCGTGAGAGAGTGCTGGCAGGGGGTATAAGGGAGGGAGTAAGGTGGACTCCCTCCCCCTTTCTCCATAGCCGCACCCCTCGCCTCCTCTTCTTCTTCGTCTGCTCTTTTTGACGAAACACGATGAGCGGACAAACAACGAGAATCAGGACGACCGGCGAACCTCCGACGAATCAAAAGAAAAGGTAACGTAGAAGTACAAAATCCATAGATGAAGAAATGTAGATCATTTGTCACGCGTTTTGAATTCATTATGACTTAGAGAATCATAGAAACACCTTTCATAGTGTATGCAACGGGGATCCAATGCTTTTATTTTCGGGCGAAGATGTTCGAATTGATTTTTAAAATTCATTACGTCTACATCAAGTCCGAACCATATTATATTCCATGTTTTTACTACCCAACCGCATTATTGCATCTTAGATCACTTTGAATTTATAAGGTATGATAATTAATTACACGTGGATTATTCTCGATTAGGATTTAGGTAAAGCTCGTACTAGATTATAGATATTAAATTATATTTTATCTTGCTTAGTCGATATGTTATTTGTTGTATCCGAATTATGCCTTAGGCGGTCTTGTCATCTATGCATTAATATATGTTGTGATTTTAATAAGGATGTAATGCTAATTACTTATAATTAATAGTTGTTACTCATACGCCGAACAATGCATCCTACGGCATGTTAATTAATTTTTATTCATGATTTGACTCTCGCTGTTATACCCTTATAATGTATATTTAAGTTCATGACCACATATTGGGGACAACATTACATATGTAAATTTATTTGTTCCAGTATATAATTCCGATTAAGTCAACACGAAGTCATGATTACATGTATGATTCTATATTAGGATATTTATCTGCTTTCGTATTAGATTATAAAAATATATTTAGGCATTGTCTATTTTGATAGCCTCGAATAGGACTCGTTATTATATTATAAGCAGTAAGTACAACACTTACTACTTTGTTTAGTAAAATAGATAATTCGTTATAGAACAACTGAATAGGAGTACATAAAAATGAGCTTGGCATTAGTTTTGATTTATTTATATGAGGAAATAATTGCATCAGTCATTATGCCCATAAATTGATGATAGCATAATCCTAAAATGAGCCATAGGTTATGCATGCGTCCAGAGAGAGGGAAAAATCATGAACTTTAAAGTGAAATGACCAAAATACCTTTGAGGGGCCAGAGCAGCTATAATGGATATTAAACCTTCGACTGACCACTGTAGGTCATGTCCAATCCAGTGAAATAAGTAACTGATCTTGCGTCCGCAGGAAGGGGACCAAACTTTACTCCTTCTCTGAATCATGATTTCGAACCCCACACTTGTAAAAAAAATAAGTAAAGCAAAGAGAAATGAATAGGATAGCTATGTATTGTTCATGGTAAAGGTCAAAACATTGTACAGTGGAGGGGCAGGTAGCTGCACTGAGGAGATAGTGTACCTACTGGTTTAATTATCACTACTCCTGAACCACAGGCCCTCTCCCACCTGTGCTCCGAATAAGGGTGATGCATTGAACACACTCTTCCCCCACGGGGGCATATATGCATTACATTGTTATGCCAGAGAAACAAGTAGCTTAGCTGAGGAGACGGTGAACCTACAGGTCCGTAACAACCACTATTCTTAGGATGCAAGTCCTCTCCTACCTGCATTCCGAAAAGGTTATGTCGAGCGTACACCTTCCCTTTTATGGGCACCCTGGCAACATTCAGATACCTCTAACTTCCCAACTAATCAAAGTTGAGCTTACATAGGATAACAAACATTAAGGATCTTATAATAATGTAAAAGACGTAGTCCCACACAGAGCATAACAAAATATAGTAATAGATAACAGAGCAAGGTAATGGACAACAGAACATGACAATGGATAACAGGGCATGGTAATGGATAATAGAATATGATAATGGATAGCAGAGTATGGTATTGGATCATAGAGCATGGTATTGTATAAAGCATTATTAAAGTAAAGAATAAAGTAATTGATCATTGATTATCATTTCATCGTTTATAACGCTATGTGTACTGAGCGTTAGCTCACGGGCATTTCATGCCCCTGCTTTGGGATTTTGTATGTGAGAACTCTACTTAGGGAGGAAGTGAATAATGCAGAGCTCGAGGATGACGGCACATGACTTGCAACATAACCACAGCTTTCCGCCATTTATATTCTGCATTTGAATTATTTGATGTTGTATATATGAAATACTTGAATTTCCCTTTTAGCCTTGCTTTTGTTGATATTATCAGAACTATTCGAACTATCCATGTTTTCCTTTATTTCTTTTGAATTATCTCATATCATGTGACATCTGTTGATTCACGATGATGTCTCTTCCGCATTTTCATGTCATTATTATTTTTCCTATCATTTCTATTGCCACATGGGTCATTTGTTGACCAGTCAAAGTCAAGTAGTCATAGGCAGTGGTAGCGCCCCTTGGTTAGTCTGACTGCCAGCGTGGTAGGAGGGTTGATTTTGGGGGTGTTACAGTTTGGTATCAGAGCCTAAGTTCTTGACTTCCATTGTTTATAGTAGAGTACAGGCCAGTGTCATTGTTATTTATAGCAGAGTATGAGTCATTACATCGTCCTCATTATCCATTGGTCTCATAGTCAGAGTAAAGTCATGTGCAAGCCTCCGGAGCAACTGCGATTTCACTCCTCAAGTAAGTACTAGATGGATTATTTTATATTAAGATAACTTGCTTTTATAGATGTCGCCCTGCCGCATAACCTCTAAAGTAGTATGTGACAAAAACATAGTATTTTGTGTGACGGAATCCATTATGCACAAGAGCAGGTACAAGTTAGAGCACAGGGCTGTAGACGTGGCCGTGGCAGCCCGACTCCACCACCGCCAGCCCCCGAAATACAGGAGCCATTTGATTTAGAGAGCGTCGAGAGCAACTCCCCAGTGATGTCTTTTTCATCATCTGAGAGGCCTGAAGAAAGTGAACCACATAGAGAAGTGCAAAGCCGGGAACAGGATGATGCAGATTCATGCTCGGACAACTCGATAAGTCAGATAGACCCAGAGCCATATTACAGTTACTACGATCAAGATGGGCATTTCGAAGAGGAATGCCCTAATCATGCTAAGCGCGGAAGGGTCTCCAAGGATGAACCAGGAAAGACTTCCCGACGCGATGAGTAGCATGAGATTTAGGACACTTTAGACACTTAGTTTGTTTTCCTTTCTTTGAAATAAGACTTCACTATGATGGGTTTATCATCGTGTGAAGCACATTTGTTCATTTGTTTAGCAAATGCAATAAAGAAATGAAAGTTATTTAGATTTAAAGAACAATTTCCATTATAACTTATCACCAATCGTGTTGTCTCTCAGAGATCCTTCCTTCAAGCAATATGCAGCAACCAATTGATGAGGTCGAGGACCGTAACGATGAAGGGGCCCAGAATTCTCCATCTCAATTGGGACATCAGGAACGAAAACCTCCTCCCTCGTGCACCATCCAAGAATTTTGGAGGTTGAAGCTGCCTACCTATAGCGGCGAAGGAGACATAGACGTGGCCGAACAATGGATCGATACTATGGAAGACAAATTCGAACTCCTAGACTGCCCGGAACACAAACAAGTGATCTTTGCTGCAAACACCCTCACCAAGGATGTTAAGGATTTGTGGAAGGTGACCAAGGTGACTGAATTTGCGGGCGTTAGGGTGATACCATGGGCTGACTTCCGACGACTGTTCAAAGTCCGCTTCTTTCCCGCCTATCAGATGAGAATGAAGCAACAAGAATTCCTAAATTTGAGTCAGGGGACAATGACTGTGTCCCAGTACTACACCAAGTATGTTCATCTCCTGAAGTATTCCAAGCTGAATATGGACGAACAAGAGAAGACCAATCGTTTTGTCGATGGTCTGAACCCGAGTATGAGAGGGCAAACACGGCCGGGAAATTGCAAATTTCTATATGAGGCAGCCCAGCTGGCCATTCTAACAGAAAAGGACCATCAAGAACTACAACGCGCCAGAAGAGGGCAACAAGAAGTGGGACAGGGGTCCCATCTACAGCAGTTCAGGAGGAACAATCATCACCAACAGCGGGACCAGCGACGGGATAACCATCCCCGATCGTACCCTGCCCCACATTAACCCGAGCGGCTCTGTCATGAGCAACAATCCCGACCACCTCTACCATCACCTCGTCAGCCTCAGCAAGCTCCAGCGCAACAACAACCCCAGTAGAGACAACCCCAATAGCCGGTAAGGCGACCAGCACAACAAAGGCCTCAACAACCCAGGGCTCCTTAGGCACAACCAGTGCAAGGTGAGAAGGTCCTGTGTAACACTTATGGTAGGACTCATGCTGGAGTATGCCGCATGAATACCTGCACATGCTATTATTGTGGCGTGATGGGCCACTTTTCTTGGGACTGTCCACAGCGCAAGTCTCTAGTGCAAGGGAGACTCTTCAACCTGGAAGAGGATACTCAGCAGAATGACGCTAACGTCATTTGAGGTACGCTCTGTATTGCCAAGCTACCTACTATCGTTTTATTCGATTCTGGAGCCACTCATTCTTTTATATCAGAAGAGTGTGCTATAACCTTGGGGTTACCTGCTATGAACCTAGAACCTAGCATGACTATTCTTACCCCACAAGGAACAGTACGGACTACTAGATACTTAAATGAGGTATCAGTAGAAATTGATAAAAAGAACTTTCCTGCTAACATGATCATAATACTCATGAGGAATTATGATGTCATACTGGGTATGGACTGGCTAGCTCAACACGATGCTACCATCATGTGCAAGCAAAAGAAAGTGGTGATAGGAACAAATGTAAAAGAGAAAATCACAGTTAGAGGTATACACCGGAAAGAACCCAAGGTCATAATGTCAGCAATGAAGGCTCAGAAATTGTTTAAGCAAGGTTGCAAAGGATTTCTAGCAAGCGTGACAAAGGTGAAAGCTCCTACCAAAATCCCACAAGACATCGACGTCGTGAAGGAATTTTCGGACGTGTTCCCTGAGGATGTCAGTGGTCTACCACCGAAAAGAGACATTGACTTCCATATCGAACTAGTACCAGGCACAACTCCAATCTCTAAGGCTCCGTACTGCATGGCCCCTGTAGAGATGAAATAGCTGAAGACTCAGATTCAAGAGCTATTGGATAAGGGCTTCATCAGGTCTAGTGTCTCACCATGGGGTGCTCCGGTCCTTTTCGTCAAGAAGAAGGACGGATCAATGATGTTGTGCATAGATTACCGGATGCTCAACAAGGTCACGGTAAAGTGATGCGTATTATTTGTAACAATAAAATTTGCTAGCAAATGCACTAGTCGCTCAAGTAATATAGTAAAAAGAAGTAAGAGTGTCGAACCCACGAGGAATATTATTAATTCAATATCTGAATCTTTAAATTAATAAGAGAGGAACAACATGGATTTTGAAAATGAGTTTTATAAAATAAAATAAAGAAAATAAAATAAAGATAAGATATTGGTGTTGAAGTTAGGTCTTAGGATGAAAATAGATCAGGATAAATATTTGAACCATGAAAGATAAATTTAATCTTTAAAGATGGATTAGAGTCTCCCTAAAGTAATCTAACATGATTAACTTATGGTCTCCATGACTGGCATCCCTCAATCTAATCATATAGAACTACCTTAATTTAATAAGAATTGAAGTCTCCACGACTGGTACCCCCAAAATCATATTAAAATTAAGATGCATTAAATTGAATTCTCTAGACTATTAATCACTCCACAAACTGGTATAGATTAATAGACCACACAAACTTGATTCTCCACACACTAGTTATCAAATTTATGTCAATTATTAATTCCAAATAAAATCAATTATAATTAGTATAATAAATTCTGAAATTAAACACTCCACAAACTGGTATAGCCTAATTCAGAAATTTAATTAACTAACATAAAAGCATTAAGCACAATTAATAATTGATCAGAAAAAATTAAAGCAAATAAAATAGGGTCCAAACATTTCCCTTCAATTAATAATCTCCTAAAATAATAATCCTAAAAAACATGGAGTTCATCCTAGAAATTTCGGAGAGATAAGAAAATACAAATCATAAAAATTGAAATAATTACACCCAAAATAGAGATATCGAATCTGACAAACAGTCGGGCAGCCTTTCGGACTTGATTAAGGTCGCGATCAACCTCCAACCGTCACACCTCTCTCCTCTTGGTCGTAGCCTGCAGAGCTCACGACTCGCCGTGGAAGAAACCTAAACTTCAGAGCACCTCTTGGAATGACAGATTCTTCACGTATTTATAGGGTGCGGACGGCCTTCAATTTGATCTCGGCCGTAACATCGTACGGTTGACTTTAAAATTATAAGATAAATTCGGCCAAAGATAAATCCTTTTATCATTACGCCCAAAGATAAATCTTTCTTATCTTTACTCCCTTTGAATCTCGGCCGTAAGGAAAGAACTAAATCTTTACTCCCAAAGTGATAAAATTCCTTTTACTCCCTCCAAATCTCGGCCGTAAGGAAGAAATTTAAATCTTGCTACGCCCAAATAATTTTATCTTTACACCTTCATATATCGGTCAAACGGATGATTTCATTGTCATTACCCCTTCCAAATTTCGGCCGTAAGGAACTCTTTTATCTTTACACCTTTCGAATCTCGCCCAAAACGGCTTGGGTGTAAAGCCAAATCTCGGCCGTAATGGTAAATTCTTCGGAATTTCGGCCGATACGGCACAATCCATCTAAATCTCAATTTTTCCTGCAAAATAATTATCAAAATTTAGTTAATCCATCCACAATTAAAATATTCAGAGAATTAATAATTAAAATTAATAAATCCGGAATTACGATTAAAAGTAACTAAAAATGATGCATGCCATGAACAAATTACAGAAAAATTAACTAAAATAATAATCTAAAATATGTTATATTTTGCATGCATCAAACTCCCCCAAGCTTAAAGTCTTGCTTGTCCTCAAGCAAAAATTCAAGGCAAGGCTCAAGAAAGTTCCATCATAGCCTCCACATTGTCAACTGACTAATTTTCTCACACAATTATTCTGCACACCTACTACTAAGCATCTTATCATTTTCCATGCACTTAGCTTCATAGAGGTTCTGAATGCTACACAAATTTAAACAATCTCAAATTCATCCTTGCAGAAAAATAAATTGTCTGTCAAATAATAGTATTAATATTGAACACATAAGTACTAATTGAGCTTAAAACTTTTTCTTTTTCTTTTCATTTTTCAACTTTATTTTCAATCATTTAAAAGTTCTAATCTTCAAGCAGGATTGCACAAGGAAGTCCATGTAGCGGGCTTTGGACTAGACCAGATGACCTTAGGGCACCAGGTGATAAAGCACCCCTCGAGTTTACTTGCCCGAACAACCAAGGTTCTGAATGAAGAGTTCGAACTTTAGCCATGATTCAGTACTCATGTGCTTCTCCATATTCCACAAGATGGTCCATGTAGCAGGTTTTCGATCGACGGATCCCAGAGCAGTTGCCCTTAGGTCGCTAGGCATGAACCCCTACCGATCTAATTACCCGAACACATCTTAGTTCCGGATAACACTTTTGTACCTACACATAACTTTATTCAATCCTTTTTTTTGTTGGGGTTTAACTAACCCTTCTTTTTTTATAAGCTCAAAAAGTACTTGATATAGTCAATAAGAAGGCTACTACTATCAAGACTTAAAAAGAAATAAAAAGGCATGAATATGATTTTATCGTCTAGTCATTCATAATTCTACTTAGCATAGGCACACAGTCCATAAGTCTGATACTAAAATAGTAAGTGATAAGAAAGAAAAGCATTCAAATTTCATCAGTTAACGACATGTCTTTGAACTTCTACTAAAAGATAATTAAAACAGTAAGACAAGAGTTTGTAAGATGGTAGCAAAAATAAACGCATGCAATGGTATTTTTTTTTGAAAATTTTCAAAATTTTCAATTTTTTTGGATTTTTTTTACAACTAGATGCAAACATAAGCAAATAAAAAGAAAGAAACATGCAATGCATGAAATGCAAACTCCCCCAAGCTTGAACTAGACACTGTCCTCAGTGTTGAGCCAGCAAGGGAAAGTGATACATACTCAATAAAAAGGAAAATTAAAGAAACGAAAATAAAGAAAAGGGAAAAGACACAACCGGATTTACTGTCTGCGGGGTGGCAATGGTGGATGGTAGCCGAGATTTCCTTGGCGCATATGATACTCATGGATGCGCCTCGTCATGTGCGCATGTTGATTCTGAAGGGATTCGAAGCGACCCTGACGATCATCCATATTTCTAAAATTGGCTCGAATGTTGGTCAACTCTTGTGCTTGTCGAAGTTGCTCTTCCTGAATAGCGTGCAACTGCCCTGACTGACGAAGTTGTTCTTCTTGAAAAGTGTGAAACTCCCCTGCTTGACGAAGTTGTTCATCATACATTGATTCCCATAAGTTTTGCATGGAAGCATAGTCAGGCTGAGGTGGCGGAGGTGGATAATAAGTCTGCTCTGGAGCTGAAGTAAAAGTGGGCTCCGGTGCTATATAGCGATTCTGCACAGGTTCTTGTAAAGGGGCAGATACTTCCACGAATCGCGTTCCTCATAAGGAGTAGAAGGTATGAACGAGGAATCAGAAGAGCTCTCTTGTGCTGGAGATGGAATCGGAGAAGGCACCGGCATATAAGGTGAATGGACGGATGTGACATATTGGGAAGCTGCCGGTGATGCAGCCTGGAATCCTTGTTGCTGTTGAAGGTAGGGTTGGACTGCCGCATAATCAGTAGAATCAAACCAGGAGAAAGGTTCATCCTGGTGTAGCTGTCCGACAGAGGTAGATGGTCCTCTTGATGGTGGCCTTTAAAAATAAAAACTTTGATCCCTGAGTTGTTGGTTTTCATGAGACCCATAGCCTGAATGGTCCTACGAGTGAGGTGAGTGTTTCCTGGCACAGCTTCAAGATCATCCAAGTCTAGTTGTAGGTGTTGAGCGATAGGTGTGAGAATGGCACCCATATTAATGCTACCGCCACGATGAGTAGTGCGACGCTGGAATCGACGAATGAGGAAGGCACCCACATTAACAGGAGTTATGTGAAGCATGCTGTGGATGCGATATAACTCTCCCTCTGAGATGGCACCATCATTATCACTGCGTCCACTTATGGTGTTGCTTAGCATGCGATGGACGTAGCGCAGAACAGGATTCTGAATTGAGCTATCTTTAGCAGTGTTCCAAACCAATCAGTCTTCTTCTGTTATCTGTTTCCAAAAAGTTTCAGCATCAAAGTTAGCAGGTACAGAAAGAGATCCATGGTTGGGAAATCCATAGATATTATTAATCTCTCCTAGAGTGAGAGTAAATGACCGTCCATAAAGCTGGAATGAAATGCGGGGCTGATCATAGTTCCTGCCATCTAAATTAAAGACTTCCAGAGATGAGAGGAATTCCATAATGAGTACTTCATAAGTTGGCCACCAAGAATGCACAAAGTCAGATAGTCCAATTTGAGAAAATAATAGATGAATATCTGCAAGTAAATTATACTCCCTCAGCAATTCAGTATCTGAAAATCTGGTGGCATGAATTCGAATCTCACACATCCGTTCATATCGAGCTTGATACTCCGGCTTAGTCCAATAATAATCTCCGGGGTAGGAGATTAATTGTGAGGGCTGTGGGGCCGGCTGAGCATTTGGATGTCGTCGTTCGTGACGTCCCCTCCATATATTAGCAAATCGCCTCATCTTGATCTGGACAAAAATAAACAAAGAAAAGGTACCGGCTCGGTGGAAGCGGCTGAGGTTTCGACCGTAGTATTCGATGAAGAGCTGAAGGTCGGAGGTGACTCGGCCGTAAGGGACCGGTTGACGAAGAACTTCGGCCGTAAGGAATTGGTTGATGAAGAACTTTGGCCGTAAGAAGTTGGAGGCGTGACTCAGAACTTCGGCCGTAAGAGTAGATGAACCTGTAGATTTCGGCCGTAACGAATGGCGGTGTGGCACTGATGTTCGGCCGCAGAGGCTCGGCCGTAAGGAGAAAAACTCGGCCGTAATAAGTCAGCTCCAGTGGAAACTCGGCCGTAATAAGTGAAGCTCGGCCGGAGATTGGAGTTTGGTCGTAAAAGAAGGCGTGGCACTTTTGGGCGTAAGGATCAGCCGTAAGGATCGGCGTAATGGTGTTGAGACTTCGGCCGTAAAGGCTTGGCCGTAATGCACAGAGGTTGGAACTTCGGCCGTAATTGATAGATGAAAGGGCGAGGCGGTGATTGATCTGCATAACATACGAGAGGGGGTAAGATTTTATAGATGAATTTTCGGGCGTAATATGACCTGTTCCCACGTGATGACGCAGTGAAAAGTCAAATCCGAGCTTGACGATTTCCAAGGCACGTCCGTGGTCTCCCTGTCATATCCATGTGACAGCTCGGCCGTAATGCAAGGGTGGCAGGGCATAATAGCCTCGTCTTGTCTTTTCTTCGGTCAGGTGGCGGCCGGTGTGGCATCTCGGCCGTAATAGAAACGGTGGGTGGCAGGGCGTAACAGCTGCCCTTGTCCGGTCATGTTGAGCTTCGGCCATAATGAGAACAGGTCGCAGGGCATAACGAGGGTGGCAGTCCATTGGAATCTTTACGGCGTGGTCATCGAGGTGATTCTCGACCGTAATGAGGAAAGGTGGGGCGTAATCTTTTTTTTTTTCTTTTGGGCCCATGATATGTCTTGTCGCGTGGAGGCAATCAATTTTTGGAGTTTACGCCCATGCTTGGAGTTGACGCCCCTGAGTTTACCTCCGAAGTCCTCTCCTTACACACATTAAATATTAATTAAATTAAATGACTCCATAATAAAATAAATGTCTAATTAAAATTAAAAATAAAACTATCACCCAAACTAAGATATTAATTAACAACTAATTAGACTAATCTAAAAAAATAAAAAAAAATAAAAAAAGGATAGAAATAGTTCTGATTTATAGTCGTCAGCTTGACTTAATTCTGATGAAAATTTCACACATCATAGAGAGTGATCATAGAAAGGTTATGATAATAAGTGCCACCATGATAAAGTTTCAATCTATGTCCATTCACTTTGAGTTTTTATTTTTTGTCTAATGATTCAATATCAAAAGTTCCATAGGGTGAACAATTAATTATAACATAAGGTCCGGTCCATCTTAATTTAAGTTTTCCAGGAAATAGTCTGAGTTTGCTATTATAAAGAAGTACTTGTTGACCAGGTAAAAATTTTTTATGTTTAATGTGCATGTCATGTAAATTTTTTGTGCGTTCTTTATATAGCTTGCTGTTTTCATATGCATAGTGTCTAAATTCATCAAGCTCATTTAATTGTAATAGCCTTTCAGATTGTGATGATTTTAGATTCATATTTAAAAATTTTGTTGCCCAATAAGCCCTGTGTTCTAGTTCTACAGGAAGGTGACATGCTTTTCCAAAAACTAATTTATAAGGAGAAGTACCTATGGGTGTTTTAAAAGCAGTCCTATATGCCCAGAGTGCATCATCTAATTTCAAAGACCAATCTTTCCTAGATGAATTTACAGTTTTCTCTAGAATCTTTTTTATCTCTCTATTTGAAATTTCCACTTGTCCACAAGATTGGGCATGATATGGTGTACTCAAAAAATGTTTGACTCCAAATCTATTAAGAAGAGTTGACATTATTTTATTACAGAAATGTGTTCCATTGTCACTTATGATAGTCCTAGGTGTTCCAAATCGAGTAAAAATATTTTTTCTTAGAAAGTTGGCAACTACCTTGGCCTCATTTGTTGGTGTGGCTACAGCTTCTACCCATTTGGAAACATAATCAACCGCCACTAAGATGTATTGGTTGTTAAAGAATTTAGGGAATGGTCCCATAAAGTCAATGCCCCAAACATCAAAAATATCACACTGTAAAATATTTGTGAGAGGCATTTCATCTCGACGAGAAATATTACCTGTCCTTTGACATTTGTCACAATACTTACAGTACCTTAGCCGCTGTTCGATTGGGTCCAAAGTGACCTCCAGCTTGTCCATTGTGGCAATGACTTAGGATATTATCAATCTCATCTTCGTGAACACATCTTTGAACTATTTGATCTGCACATAATCGAAAAAGGTAAGGATCTTTCCAGTGATAATTCTTGACATCAGATAAGAATTTTCTTTTTTGATGAGTGGTCATGCCCTTTGGAATGTAATGTCCTGCAAGGTAGTTAGCAAAATCAGCGAACCATGGTGTAGTGTCAGAAAATTGAAAAATTGTAGAGATAGAAAACAGTTTCTCGTCTGGGAATTCTTCAAGTATGTCTGTGACTTCTCTTGGAGATGGCTCCAAACGAGATAGGTGATCAGCTAATAAGTTTTCAGTTCCTTTTTTGTCTTTTACTTCCACATCGAACTCTTGCAAAATTAGTATCCATCGGATTAGTCTAGGCTTGGCATCTTGTTTGCTCATCAAGTGCTTGATGGCTACATGATCTGTGTAGACAATAATTTTTGAACAAATTAGATATGATCTAAACTTGTCAAAAGCAAAAATAACAGCAAGAAACTCCTTCTCTATTGTTGTATAATTTAGTTGGGCAGCATTCAATGTTCGGCTTGCATAATATATAACATGAAATGTTTTATGTTTTCTTTGCCCTAAAACAGCTCCTACGACACCATCACTCGCATCGCACATCAACTCGAATGGTAAAGACCAGTCTGGTGCTACAACAACAGGGGCAGAAATTAGCATTTCTTTTAACAAATTAAAGGCAGCAAGACATTCTGAATCAAAATCAAATTTTGTGTCCTTAGCAAGAAGATTAGTTAAGGGTTTAGCCATTTTTGAAAAATCTTTGATAAAACGGCGATAAAATCCTGCGTGCCCAAGGAAGCTTCGAATGCCCTTCACATTGGTTGGAGGAGGCAGATTTGCAATAACATCTATCTTTGCCTTATCCACTTCCATTCCTTTTTCTGAGATTTTGTGGCCAAGAACTATACCCTCCTTAACCATGAAGTGACATTTCTCCCAGTTAAGGACCAAATTCGTTTCTTCACATCTCTGCAAAACTAGAGATAAGTTATCCAAACAGTTATTAAAAGAGCTACCAAAAAGTGTAAAATCATCCATGAAAACTTCGAGTATCTTCTCATTCATATCTGCAAAGATTGACATCATGCATCTTTGGAATGTTGCTGGAGCGTTGCTGGAGCGTTGCATAGACCAAATGACATCCTTCTATAGGCAAACGTTCCATATGGACATGTGAACGTTGTCTTTTCTTGATCCTCAAGTGCTACTGCTATTTGATTGTATCCAGAATAGCCATCTAGAAAACAATAATAGTTATGACCTGCAACACGCTCCAACATTTGGTCAATAAAAGGTAATGGAAAATGATCTTTGCGGGTAGCATCATTAAGCTTCCTATAGTCTATACAGACTCTCCAACCTGTAACTGTTCTTTGAGGCACCAATTCATTATTTTTGTTACTTACCACAGTGATTCCTCCTTTCTTAGGAACTACCTGCACAAGACTTATCCATGAACTATCAGAAATGGCATATATAATACCTGCATCAAGGAGTTTGATGACCTCCTTTCTTACAACTTCCTTTAAAGTTGGGTTGAGCCTTCTTTGATATTGAGCAATTGGTTTGGCATTGTCCTCTATCAAAATCTTGTGCATGCAAATTGTAGGAGAGATGCCCCTAATATCTGAAATAGACCAAGCAATTGCTTTCTTGTGTTGCCTTAATACTTCCAAGAGTTTATTCTCCATGTCATCTGTCAAGTCAGCAGATATGATAACTGGGTAAGTGTTATTTTCAAGAAAAGCATATCTTAAATGAGATGGAAGTTCTTTAAGTTCGAATTTTGGAGGACAATCCAATTTTTCAATTTCGTCCTCGAATGTCTCTGTTGTTATTGGCACATTATCCTCTCCCACAATTTCTCTAGAATCCTCCATCATTTCCAAAACTTCCTTAGCATATGGATCTGAAACAAAATCTACAACAATATCATCAAAAGCATCAGTCGTATCATCTTCTAGAGAATCAATAGCATAACAGGATGAGTGATCAAAAGGTTGTTTGAGAGAATTTTTTATATTGAAAGTGATGTCTTCGTTGTTGACGCGAAGTGTGAGTATCCCTTGTTGAACATCTATAAGTGCATTTCCTGTGGCTAGAAATGGTCTCCCGAGGATGATAGAGTTTTTTTCATCTGCCTTCATATCCAGAACAATAAAATCTGCAGGAAAAATAAATTTATCAACTTTTACCAAAACATCTCTTAATATTCCTTGGGGTCTATTGCATGAAGAATCTGCAAATTGAAGAGTAATGCTTGTTTCTTCTAGTTCTCCATAACCTAGCTGCACAAATATAGAGTAAGGCATTAAACTTATACTAGCACCAAGATCACATAAAGCTTGTGCACAAAAGAATTTTCCTATAGTGCAAGGTATGGTGAAGGTTCCTGGATCCTTCATTTTTTTAGGTATATCTCGATCATAAATGGCACTACACTCCGATGTCAACATTACTCTCCCAGTGTTTTCAAACTTTCTTTTTGAGGATAATATATCCTTCATGAATTTAGCATAGCTCGGCATCATCTGTAAAGCTTCATGAAAGGAAATGTTAATAGATAATTGCTTCAGAATATCAAGAAAGCGAGAAAATTGCTTATCTAACTGTTCTTTGCGAAATTTCTGTGGATAGGGCAGATCCTTTATGTTGGTATTTTTTGAATTGTCAGTTTCTCTTTTTTTCAGATTGATATCTACAGTAGTCTGGTCTTGTGTCTTTGATGCTTCAATTTCTTCTTTATGATCAATTACTCTTGGCGGGGAATCTGATCTCAGACTTCTCAATTGTTTCCCACTTCTAAGAGTCACCGCTTTGGTCTCTTCTTTAGGATTTTTCTCTGTATTGCTTGGAAGAGTCCCTGGTGCACGTCCTGCCATCATATTGGCCATCTGCCCTAATTGCATTTCTAAATTCCTGATTGTAGCATCTTGATTGTTTGCCCTTGTTTCCATTGTCTTCTGCATGGTTTGCATAGTGTCAATAACTCTTGCCATCATCTCTTCCATGGGATTAGTCGATTATTGAACAGGAGCTTCTTGTTGCCTTCTCAAAAGTGTATAATTTTGTGGATGAGCTTGATTCTGAAATTTCTCAAAAACTTGCTCTTGATTTGACCTGTAAGGAAACTTCTGATTGTTCCTCCAACCATAGTCATTATTCCTGAAAAATGGATTGGAGACAAAGTTAGCATTTTCAATATGATCAGGATTAGAAATGTTACCTTGAGGACAATAATTGCTCGCATGTCCTCCTCCACAGTTGTTGCACACCATTAATGACATCATCTGCTCAAATTTTTGATTAAGTGACTCCAGCTGAGTCACTGCTTCAGAAGAATTTCTACTTTCTGTAGCATGCACATCATGAGTTCGACGAGATGGTCTCCTTTCTTGGCTCGACTTGAGGGCTACAGCTTCAATTATATCTTGTATCTCACTAGGACGTTTAGATCCCAGTACTGTCCCTCCTGCTGATTGATCGAGCTTATCTTGATCTGCAGCTCGTAATCCATGGTAGAAATCTTCCATCACTTGCCATTTTGAAATTCTGTTGTCAGGAACTCTGGCTAATAGTTCTTTATATCGTTCACATGCCTCATATAAGGTCTCGTTATCGTCTTGAACAAACGCCCTCAATTCTCCTCGATATTTGCCTGCCTTTTGTGGTGGACAATATTTTCCAACAAACTTTTCTACCAGTTCCAACCATGAGTGAATCGATCCTGCAGGCAAAGTTTTAAACCAAGTGGAAGCTTTGTCACGTAAAGATTGAGGAAATAATAATAAACGAATAACTTCAGAAGAAACATTATTATTTCTAAAGGTGCTCAGAGTGGCAAGAAATTTGTCAAGGTGGTCGTGAGGGTCTTCATGAAATCCTCCTCCAAATTGGGATGCTTGTATCATCCTCACGATTGCGGGATTTATCTCAAAATTATTTGTGTTAATGTCAGGTAGCACTATGCATGATTCTCGGTCACTGTATCTGGCTGAGACATATTCTCTCATAGAAAGTTCTGCTTCATCTTCTCGCCGATTATTATGTGGTGAAATCAGTTCATTTTGTTGCTCCAGTCTCTGATTGTCGCGTGCTTGTTCCGCCATTTTTCTTGTATTTCTTCGTAATCGACGATAGGTTCTTTCAATTTCAGGATCAAATTCCAACAGTGGATTTGAACTCCTAGTGTGCTTATCAGAAGATTCCAGGATTGGTTGTGATTTAATTTTCAATTAGTACCTGCAACAACCAATTTTCAGTAAGATAAAAGAATAAAATGAAAATATATACAAGAAGAAAGAAATTCAGATACTAGGTCACCAAGAAATAAGATTTAAAAGTCTTTCGGCATTATCGAGTATTCATTAGGTTGTCAAAATTAATGTCCGAGAGAAATTAACCTAATTACTGTCACCAAAATTCACCAAAAAATTATCAAATACGGCGAAAACTCAAAATTCGAAAACCAATTCAAATGCCAAACATTAATATCCCGAAAGTAAATCACGTAGATGGTCGTAAAAATCAAGCACTCGTTCAACCGTAAAAATATTGAAACAGTGTCGAAGGCGTAAACCAATTAAATTACGACCGTAACAAACTAGTTATCGTGGAATTTCGGCCGTAAGACAGAAAACTAAATAGGGTGTTCGACCGAAATAAAAAATGAGAACGCAACGTCGACGATTTTTTTACGGCCGAAGACGAGTGAGATTCATACCGGTCGTAAATCGATGAAAATTAAGTCGAACGTGAGGTAAAACATCAACACATATAAATCGACCGAAATGAGATTAAATCAAACTTATTCATTCAGAAATATATTACGGCCGAGTTGAAGTAAAATCCATGTCGGATTATCCATTACGGCCGAGGCAGACTAAATCGCTTTGGCCAAAACAAAGTCAAATCAAAAGTTCAAACTATTATAATGTTACGGCCGAGTTTGAAAAAAATCACAAATAAATTGGCCTAAAAGGTCGTAAGATGGCGTAAAAACAAATGTTCAGAAATTTTACGGCCGCAAAACCATGAGATCATTCTCGACCGTAAAGAAGATTAAATTCTCGTCTGTAAGCTTAATTTGATCCGGATGAGGTGAATCTCGACCGTAAAGATAAAAATTGTCAATTAAGATGAAATGAGGTCACATCGGCCAAGATGAAGTCAACATGATTGGCCGTAATGCAAAATAGGGTTTCGGCCGAAATAAAAATTGAATCATTACGGCCGAAAGTGAATTAAGAAGATTCTTTACGGCCGTAAAACAACGAAATCAAATTCATGACGTAAAATAATGTTCGGATAAAAACATTACGGTCGTAAAAATTGAAAGTTTAGAACTCAGAAATCATTCATTGCGAGGCCGTAAAATTAATAAAGCCGACACATTCAATCTCGGTCGTAAAATCATAAGTCGACAGTGTAATTCGGAAAATTCAATCGGCGTCAGATTTTAAACCGAAAGTAGACAAATTAAAAAAATTATCGTGACCTTTATCTGCAAAAGAAAAAAATGTCAGTTTATTCACAAAAATAATTAAAACAATTAATACATATTTATTAAGAATTATTTACACTTTATTTACATCTCCTAATAATTCATAAAAATCAGAAATTAATTAATAAAATATTGCCTGGCAACGGCACTAAAACTTGATGCGTATTATTTGTAACAATAAAATTTGCTAGCAAGTGCACTAGTCGCTCAAGTAATATAGTAAAAAGAAGTAAGAGTGTCGAACCCACGAGGAATATTATTAATTCAATATCTGAATCTTTAAATTAATAAGAGAGGAACAACATGGATTTTGAAAATGAGTTTTATAAAATAAAATAAATAAAATAAAATAAAGATAAGATAGTGGTGTTGAAGTTAGGTCTTAGGATGAAAATAGATCAGGATAAATATTTGAACCATGAAAGATAAATTTAATCTTTAAAGATGGATTAGAGTCTCCCTAAAGTAATCTAACATGATTAACTTATGGTCTCCACGACTGGCATCCCTCAATCTAATCATATAGAACTACCTTAATTTAGTAAGAATTGAAGTCTCCACGACTGGTACCCCCAAAATCATATTAAAATTAGGATGCATTAAATTGAATTCTCTAGACTATTAATCACTCCACAAACTAGTATAGATTAATAGACCACACAAACTTGATTCTCCACACACTAGTTATCAAATTTATGTCAATTATTAATTTCAAATAAAATCAATTATAACTAGTATAATAAATTCTAAAATTAAACACTCCACAAATTGGTATAGCCTAATTCAGAAATTTAATTAACTAACATAAAAGCATTAAACACAATTAATAATTGATCAGAAAAGATTAAAGCAAATAAAATAAGGTCCAAACATTTCCCTTCAATTAATAATCTCCTAAAATAATAATCCTAAAAAGCATGGAGTTCATCCTAGAAATTTCGGAGAGATAAGAAAATACAAATCATAAAAATTGAAAGAATTACACCCAAAATAGAGATCTCGAATCTGACAAACAGTCGGGCAGCCTTTCGGACTTGATTAAGGTCGCGATCAACCTCCAACCGTCACACCTCTCTCCTCTTGGTCGTAGCCTGCAGAGCTCACGACTCGCCGTGGAAGAAACCTGAACTTCAGAGCACACCTTGGAATGACAGATTCTTCACGTATTTATAGGGTGCGGACGGCCTTCAATTTGATCTCGGCCGTAACATCGTACGGTTGACTTTAAAATTATAAGATAAACTCGGCCAAAGATAAATCCTTTTATCATTACGCCCAAAGATAAATCTTTCTTATCTTTACTCCCTTTGAATCTCGGCCGTAAGGAAAGAACTAAATCTTTACTCCCAAAGTGATAAAATTCCTTTTACTCCCTCCAAATCTCGGCCGTAAGGAAGAAATTTAAATCTTGTTACGCCCAAACAATTTTATCTTTACACCTTCATATATCGGTCAAACGGATGATTTCATTGCCATTACCCCCTCCAAATTTCGGCCGTAAGGAACTCTTTTATCTTTACACCTTTCGAATCTCGCCCAAAACGGCTTGGGTGTAAAGCCAAATCTCGGCCGTAATGGTAAATTCTTCGGAATTTCGGCCGATACGGCACAATCCATCTAAATCTCGATTTTTCCTGCAAAATAATTATCAAAATTTAGTTAATCCATCCACAATTAAAATATTCAGAGAATTAATAATTAAAATTAATAAATCCAGAATTACGATTAAAAGTAACTAAAAATGATGCATGCCATGAACAAATTACAAAAAAATTAACTAAAATAATAATCTAAAATATGTTATATTTTGCATGCATCATAAAGAACAAGGTCACTTGTTCGATCAGCTAGCCAATGCCAAAGTATTCTCCAAAATTGATTTGCGGAGTGGCTACCATCAGCTCAGGGTAGCAGAGGAAGATATCCCGAAAATGACTTTCATGTCACGATATGGACACTACGAATTTCTTGTCATGCCGTTTGGATTAACTAATGCACCTGCAACATTTATGGACCTGATGAACCAGACGTTCAACGAACATCTCGACAAGTTCGTGATCGTCTTTATGGATGATATTCTCATCTATTCACCTAGTGTGGAGCAACACAAGGAACATCTTATGATCATTTTTGGAAACATTGCGAGCGAAGAAATTGTATGCGAAGTTCTCCAAATGTGAATTTTGGATGGACCAAATGATGTTCCTTGGACATATCATTTTCAAAGATGGGATATCAGTGGACCCAACTAAGATCGAGGCAGTGTCAAATTGGACTCAGCCAAAGAACATCTCCGAGATCAGAAGTTTCCTCGGTTTGGCAGGGTATTATAGAAGATTCATTAAAAAAAATTCAAATTGACATTACCATTGACCAAGCTCACCAGGAAGATCGAAAAGTTTATTTGGTCCACAAAATGTGAAGAAAGCTTACAGGAGCTGAAAAGGCGGGTGACCTCCGCACCCATACTCACATTACCTTCAGGCAGTGGTGGGTATGTAATCTACAGTGACGCCAATAGCACAGGACTGGGATGTATCTTGATGCAACATGGAAATGTGGTAGCTTATGCATCAAGACAACTGAAAAAAACATGAGGTCAACTACCCTAATCATGACATCGAGCTAGCAGATGTAGTCTTTACTCTCAAGCTCTGACGACATTATCTGTATGGGGAATAATTTATAGTGTACACAGATCACAAAAGTTTGAAATATGCGTTCACTCAGAGAGATCTGAACATGCGCCAGAGGCGATGGATAGAATTCCTGAAAGAATATGAGTTCGCCATCAACTATCATGCAGGGAAGGCGAACTCAGTAGCTGATGCTCTTAGTCGGAAGTGGGAAGGCTCAGTGGCCTTCATGCGTCTTCGACAATATGAGATGATGGAGGAACTCATCAAGTGGGCTCCACAGGTAACACCTAATGGCTCGCTCATGATGATGCAGCGGATCGAGCCAGATCTTATTGGACGGATCATCACGGCGCAAGTTGAATACTCTGACTACCAGACCATGATGATCAAAATGAGTCTGGAAGGAAATGACTTCAAGGTCTCATCAGATGGTGGCATTCGGTACCGCGATCGGTTATGGGTACCCAACAACTCAGCTCTACGAAGGAAAGTTTTGGATGAATGCCACAAGTCTGAATTTGCGATCCATCCTGGGAGTACAAAAATGTACAAAGACGTGTGGTGAAGCTTTTGGTGACCAGATATGAAGAAGAAAATAGCATAATATGTGTCTAGGTGTATAGTCTGCCAACAAGTAAAGATAGGGCACCAAAAACCTCAATGTACACTAAAGAGTCTCGGGATTCCCCAGTGGAAGTGGGAGGAAATCACCATGGACTTCATCACTGGCCTCCCTCGAACTCAGAAGGGACACGATGCTATTTGGGTAATAGTGAATTGACTTATCAAATCGGTCCACTTTCTACCCATCAAGGTGAAGCAATCATTGGATAGCTTAACGGATATGTACGTACAGGAGATCGTTAGACTCCATGGAATTCCCTCAGTCATCGTGTCCGATAGAGATCCAAGGTTCACCGCCAGGTTTTGGAAAAGCTTACAGAATGCTTTCGGCATAAGGCTGCATTATAGTATTGTATTTCATCCACAAACTGACGAACAATCAGAACGGACTATCCAAACAGTGGAAGACATGCTTCGAGTATGTGCCTTGGACTGGCATGGTAATTGGGACAACTATTTGCCTCTTATCGAATTCGTATACAATAACAGTTACCATGCAAGCATAGAGATGTCCCAGTTTGAATCTATGTACGGTAGACCATGTCGTTCCCCGGCATGTTGGGGCGAAGTCGGCGAAAGAAAGCTACTGAGCACTGAGCTTCGCAAGCAAACACAAGAATACACTGATCGAATTGAGCTCATAAAGAAAAGGATGAAGTCTGCTCAAGACCGACAGAAGGCCTACGCCGACAAAAAAAGACGAGAGCACACGTTCAAAGCCGGTGAACAAGTCTTACTCAAAGTCTCACCAACCAAGGACGTAATGAAATTCAGCAAGAAATGAAAATTGAGCCCAAGGTATGTGGGCCCCTTTGAAATTCTCGATATGGTTGGTGATTCCACATGCAGGTTTGCGTTACCCCCGACATACGCCAAAGTGTATAACGTCTTTCATGTCTCGCTGCTCCGAAAATACAAACACGACTACGCCAACGTCATCCAAATTGAAGAGCCGAACCTCAAGGAGGATCTAACATACGAGGAGCAGCCTACAGAGATATTAGAGTACCAAGAGGCCCAGAAAGGAAAGAAGACAATGACATTGGTCAAGGTGACGTGAAAGCACCATCAAGGCAAAGAGGCCACGTGGGAATTAGAGTCAGAAATGCGAGAGAAATTTCCCAGGCTATTCGGTAAGTCTTGACTTTCTTCTAAATTCGAGGACGAATTTCTTTTAAGAGGATAGTAATGTAATACCCGGCCATTTTTATTCCTCTATTTGAAATTTAAACACAAAAGTCAGAATTAAAAAAAAAAGAGTATGTGATGAGAGAATCGGTCTCACACTCTTTCCCCCATGACTCTCTCTCGTGAGAGAGTGCTGGCAGGGGGTATAAGGGAGGGAGTAAGGTGGACTCCCTCCCCCTTTCGCCATAGCCGCACCCCTCGCCTCCTCTTCTTCTTTGTCTACTCTTTCCGGCGAAACATGACGAGCGAACAAACAACGAGAACCAAGACGACCGACGAACATTCGACGAATCAAAAGAAAAGGTACCGTAGACGTATAAAATCCCTAGATGAAGAAATATAGATCATTTGTCATGCGTTTCGAATTCATTATGACTTAGAGAATCATAGAAACTTCTTTCATAGTGTATGCAACGGGGATCCAATGCTTTTATTTTCGGGCGAAGATGTTCGAATTGATTTTTAAAAACCATTACCGTCTGCATCAAGTCAGAACCATATTATATTCCATGTTTTTACTACCCAACCGCATTACTGCGTCTTAGATCACTTTGAATTTAGAAGGTATGATAATTAATTACATGTGGATTATTCTCTGTTAGGATTTAGGTAAAACTCGTACTAGTTTACAGATATTAAATTATATTTTATCTTGCTTAGTCGATATGTTATTTGTTGTATCCGAACGATGCCTTAGGCAGTCTTGTCATCTATGCATTAATATATGTTGTGATTTTAATAAGGATGTAATGCTAATTACTTATAATTAATAGTTGTTACTCATATGCCGAACAATGCATCCTACGGCATGTTAATTAATTTTATTCATGATTTGACTCTCGCTGTTATACCTTTATAATGTATATTTAAGTTCATGACCACATATTGGGGACAACATTACATATGTAAATTTATTTGTTCCAGTATATAATTCCGATTAAGTCAACGTGAAGTCATGATTACATGTATGATTCTATATTAGGATATTTATCTGCTTTAGTATTAGATTATAAAAATATATTTAGGCATTGTCTATTTTGATAGCCTCGAATAGGACTCGTTATTATATTATAAGCAGTAAGTACAACACTTACTACTTTGTTTAGTAAAATAGATAATTCGTTATAGAACAACTGAATAGGAGTACATAAAAATGAGCTTGGCATTAGTTTTGATTTATTTATATGAGGAAATAATTGCATCAGTCATTATGCCCATAAATTGATGATAGCATAATCCTAAAATGAGCCATAGGTTATGCATGCACGTATACAGGTCCAGAGAGAGGGAAAAATCATGAACTTTAAAGTGAAATGACCAAAATGCCCTTGAGGGGCTAGAGCAGCTGTAATGGATATTAAACCTTCGACTGGCCACTGTAGGCCATGTCCAATCCAGTGAAATAAGTAACGGATCTTGCGTCCGCAGGAAGGGGACCAAACTTTACTCCTTCTCTGAATCATGATTTTGAACCCCACAGTTGTAAAAAAGATAAGTAAAGCAAAAAGAAATGAATGGGATAGCTATGTATTGTTCATGGTAAAGGTCAAAGTATTGTACAGTGGAGGGGCATGTAGCTGCACTGAGGAGACAGGTACCTACTGGTTTAACTACCACTACTCTTGAACCACATGCCCTCTTCCACCTATGCTCCGAATAAGGGTGATGCATTGAACACACTCTTCCCCCACGGGGACATATATGTATTACATTGTTATGCCAGAGAGATAGATAGCTTAGCTGAGGAGATAGTGAACCTACATGTCTGTAACAACTACTATTCCTGGGATGCAGATCCTCTCTCACTTGCATTTCAAAAAGATTATGTCGAGCGTACACCTTCCTTTTTATGGGCACCCTGATAACATTCAGTGCAAAGACACCTCTGACTTGCCAATTAATCAAAGTTGAGCTCACATAGGATAACAAACATTAAGGATCTTATAGTAATGTAAAAGGCGTAGTCCCACACAGAGCATAACAGAATATGGTAATGGATAACAGAGCAAGGTAATGGACAACAGAATATGGCAATGGATAACAGGGCATGGTAATATATAGCAGAGTATGGTATTATATAAATCATTATTAAAGTAAAGAATAAAGTAATTGATCATTGATTATCATTTCATCATCTATGACGCTATGTGTACTGGGCGTTAGCTCACAGGCATTCCATGCCCCGGCTTTGAGATTTTGCAAATGAGAACCCTGCTTAGGGAGGAAGTGGATAATGCAGAGCTCGAGGATGACGGCACATGACTTACAACATAACCACAGCTTTCCGCTATTTATATTCTGTATTTGAATTATCTGATGTTGTATATATGAAACACTTGAATTTTCCTTAGCCTTGCTTTGTTGATATTCTCAGAACTATTCGAACTATCCATGTTTTCCTTATTTCTTTTGAATTATCTCATGTCATGTGACATCTGTTGATTTACAATGATGTCTCTTTCGTATTTTTATGTCATTATTATTTTTTCTATCATTTCTATTGCCACATGGGTCATTTGTTGAGCAGTCAAAGTCAAGTAGTCATAGACAGTGATAGCGCTCCCTTGGTTAGTCTGACTGCCAACGTGATAGGAGGGCTGATTTTTTAGGTGTTACAGAATCCTCCGTAGAAGACCCCCTTTAGACTTACTGTCCGAGATATCTGCTAAAGCGTCTGACACATAGAGTTACAACTTACAAGTAGGTTCAGATTCGAGGCATTATCAACACAATTGTACTATACAAAAATAATCACCTATCATAAACATACAACTATACATTTAAGATTTCACTAAGTTTTAATCAAGATAAAAAGTGTTGTACTAAATATCTTCATATTAAACTTTTGTTGAGTGACATGGATATCCTACAGTGATATGGCCCCAAATGAAAAATAAGGATCGAATTGTGATCTAACGCATGTCTTCGCAGAACGATGAGACGAGGTTAATTCTCGAGATCAATTCTATGACCTGCGTTCAATTTTGTCATCGGATGTTATCATATTTAATTTGTTCAGATAAAAAGACGTGCAGTGCACTTCTTATAAATCATTTTTTTAAAGCTTTAACTGTTACGAAGAACGACATGATTTTATATTATTTTACACTCCCTCTCTCACGTGGACTGATTACCATTTTGATTTAATTCGTTCCATCACGTAGACAATAAATAAAGGAATTTTTTCAAAAAAGTAAGAGCTTAATAAAATTTGAACACTTAAATACCATATTACAATTTGACATGTTAATCATTTTTTTTAAAAAAAGACTTAAGTCATTAAAAAGAACAACATCAATTTTATATTCTTGACAAGATGTTATTTCACATGTAATTGAGTCATCTTAATATCTTTCTATCAAAGACGGTAGAAAAATGGACAGTTTGCATGGTTGGTGCACTCCTGATAAGGTCTGGTTTCTAGCCTTGGGGAGCATACAAAATGTTGATTCATAATTAGAAAAAAAAACACATGGAGAAACATTCGCTCGATTTATCTAGCAAGTGGAACTAATCAAAGTAGATGAATAAGTTCTTTCTTAATTTGCAAGGAAACTTGGAGCTAAGAAAGGTGGATGCATGGATTATTCCCACACCACATGACAGGCACCCCAAACTTGAAAGCAAATAGGAAGATTTCTTTTCATTTCACCTAAAACGAAAAAAAAAATTTGAAAAGATGGTGGAGAAGAAATAAAAATGAAACCTTTAATGAAGTGCTCGGCTTGAGTTGGTCGATCTCGATCCATTGATTGGCTCCATTTCGGCGGGCGTCAACTTGCTCGAGGTCCACTTTTTCTTTATATGATAGCCATCACACCCTTGCTTCTAAGGCATTTCGCTTTGGCATTTTTTTTTCAAAAAATAGTCATACGAATATTTTAAAAAAATTAAAATAGTCTACTTACTATATGAACAGTTGAATCTCGGTGTAAAAGTTGAATATACTTTTTTTTTCTATCATATTTTGTTCAACATTTTAGTTGTTAATGTGATAAACTAGTAAATAATGACGGATCACTCTGACTTTATTAGTTTTGCTAAATAATTAATATCGGAGTCGTTGACATAATTCTATGGTCCAAATTTTGTGCTATATATTGCTCAATGCACAAGAAGAGTACACTTTTTTTCCGTCTCCAATATATAAATATAATAATTGTAATATGAAAAAATAATTTAAATAAGTTGATGATCATTACTTATGAAAGACCATCATAAACTCTTAAATCTTGTTATTTTTATGCATGTTCTTCTTACTTTTTTTTAAGTACATATTCTTATTTAAGTATATATCTCTCTTCCTAGGCCGCGTAACCAGTAATGATCGAAGCATGGCGTGCACAGTCAAATTGCACCGTGACCAATTAATCATTAGAAGAAATCCATTTAATCGAAGTCAATAATAAAATCCCGGAGAATTTATTGGGGGGAGAGATGAGCTCGCAAGCCCTTGTGATGTGAAATGTGTATTTGTCAATTGTCATTCATAAATTTAAAGGATGTGTTTGGATAACAACTGAATATGAGAATTTTAGTAAATTTTGACAAATAAGGAGTTGAATTTTGGTGGATTAGTCAATGTAGAAGTTTTTGTGGAAAAATTAAATTTTTTGTTTCAATCGGCGCGCTCGAGTGAAAAAGTTTTATTTGAAACTTCCAAAATTTTCGCTCCACGGATTATCCACGCGTTGTTCTCTTTCATCTCGTAACTCACGCATTGCGTCCATCAAATTAATTAGTTGACGAAGGTTTGATATGTGAAAACTTTTTCTAAACGTCAAATAAGAACAAAATTATTTTATCCGCAAATTCTCTGACAACTTTGGAGAACGAAAATTCTTTTGTCCAAACACTATCAAAATTTCTCTCAGACATGAAGTTGATAGAAATGAAAGTAATTTGAAAACGCGATGATGTATGAACAAAAATATCAAAATCATAAAATTCTCATAACTTATCAAAAGTAAATTAAAATCTTTGAATCCAAACACCTAATGGGATAATGCTTAAAATCCAAACACTAGTACATTAGAATCTTTAAAATTTTTAAAATGATATCGTATAATTTATGTAGTCGATCTTACCTATTGGGATAAGACTTTATTGTTCACTGAAAAAAAAAAGGAACACGTTAAAATGTCTTCATTGTGTCACGTTAACCAAAAAAATCTTTAAAAAGAAGAATAAAATAGAGCTTCCACATTGGATTTGATAAGATGTGACAGAATCTACTTTGTTCTCTCCTAATAAAGTAAACGGAAATATATAATATATTATACAATGGATACATATATAACATTGATCCAACATGTGAACAAAGATATGAAGTCAAGATAAGGTTCCTCCAGCTAATAAGATGATGGATTCCAAGCTTCTCGGTCAATTCAAACCAAAACAACTCAACTCCTCGATTCACGTTCCCACACGTCCACCTTCTAGAAGGCATCCATAAATAATAATAATATTATTATTATTATAATTATTATTATTATTATTATTATCGGCGACGAGGAGTGACCATTAAGTTATACTTGACATCCGAGTCGTCCTCTATTTTACCGCATATATATTTAATTATTTGTTGTCATATGTTTGAGGCTGCGGCAATTTCTTTTGTTATTATTACTTCAACTTTCATCATGTCACTTTCTCTCTCATCTGTCATTGTAACACCACTTAGGAATATCTTAATGAAAGTAACACCAACCTGCTTAATGTTTCCCAATCTCTGCCGAAGTGAACAAATTGGTCAATGTTTTACATTGATAAATTATTATTTTTTATTATTATATAAAAGACAACGTTTATTTTTTACGATTTTTCTTGGTTTACTAAAAACACATATAATTTATATCTCATAAACTTTTCCCGATGGAAATAAATATTTTTAAAAGAATACAATTTTTTTTAAAAAAAATATTTTCTCGAGGTAAAACTGCTTGCAATTCTTCATTAATTAATTAATTATTATTATTTACTTAGGTAGGTCTGAAGGCAACGCAGTTTTTGCCTTTTTGGTCAACAACAACGAAGCAAGCAGCCGGACGGGCTCCAACGTTGTGGGGGCCAGTCGCCGTTAAGCCGTCGTGTTTGACTTGCCGTCCGATCTGAATCCGAGTCCATCGAACGGCTCCGATTCCCACTTTCCCCTTCCCCATGAAACCGCGTCCTGACGCGGCCGAAAAGCTCGCGCCGGTCTGCATAGAAATCAGCCTGCGCGCACCACGATCCAACGGTTCGGGACGTCGCTCCGTGTCGGATCCGACGGAGGTCAGTGGAGGAAGACGGTGGAATCCGTGACGGTTGTTTCTCCCGTTCACAGGTCCAAAGGCTGAGGAAGGCGGCAACGGGGGGATTCGCTAAATGGGGCCCCAACGAATGGTCTATAAATAGCGGGGCTGAGAACTTTGAGACAAACCAGCGGAGTTTGTAACGGTTGTTTGCTTTCTACGAAGAGTTCAGAGTTCTGCTTTTTTGCGCCATTGAATACGAATCGGAGAAGAGGTAGAAACCCGAGCATCGGCCATGGCAGGAGTATCCAAGAAGAAGCTCGTCGTGGTGGGCGGAGGTATCGCCGGCGCCAACCTCGCCTACTCCATGCAGCAGCTCATGGACGTTGTCCTCATCGACTCGTATGGATCTCTATCTCGCTTTCTCCCATCTCTGTTCAATTGGAATTCCAATTCTGAGCGCTTTATTTGGGTTACATTACGGTTGAATTAGCGTAATGTAGGTTGATCAGTCGGTTTATCTGAGAAAATTTCGGGCTTTATGAGCAAACTTGGGCTGAAAAGTTGCAAATTTTTATGCTGTCAAATGGTTTTGGACCTTCCTTTGTTTTGGCTTTTGTGCCCTAAATTTCCTTTCTTCTAACTGGCTTATTTGTTTTGGATGCAAAGTACTTGTTCTGATATTGTTCTTTACATAGATGTTCATACGATTATCGTGAAAAACCAAGGGCACTAAAAGTTAATGTTCGCTTTGAACATTGGTTTAGCCGCCTGAGAACTGCTGCGTTTGGAATAGGAGATTAGTTCGATTCGACAGTCAATTTTGATGTTTCAAACGTATTAGATTGTCCAAGAGTTCTGTTTAGAGTATTGTGAATTCACCAGGGCTATATCTAGATTCGTCTTGTTTTACAACAGATCTTGATTAAGAAAAATATGCTACGTCTTTATATATTTATCTGAAAAAATATGCTATTAAGATGTACTGCTAGTGTATTCTCAGCTCTTATAACCATGAGTCCATCCTCCGTCTCAACTTATTATTCAATATTGTTTTCTATCCCTTATACGTTTCCTCGTCTCTTCAGGAAGGATTATTTTGAGATCCCATGGGCCGAACTAAGATCAATGGTTGAGCCTACCTTTGCAAAGAGATCCCTGATAAAGCACTCGGAATACCTCAAGCACGGAAAGATCATTACCTCTACTGCAGTCAATATCACTGAGAACAAGGTCGTGACAGCTGATGGGCATACCGTCGACTATGATTACCTTGTGATAGCCACAGGGCATGCATACTCTACACCTAAGAACAGGAATGACAGGCTTGATGTCTTTAAACAAGGTATACATATCTGACATTTCTTTATTTCCAGATTCATTTACTTTAAGCGAGATGTATATTTCTAAATCTTTACTTCTCGTTCTTGGGGAATGATTTTATGTCCTCTGATCTAGGTCAACAGCGCATGCACATCAAAATCATTAATTATATCTGAATACATTGTTTATTATGTTGTCGTGTTATTTAGTAGAAACAGAAATTTTCAAAGATTTCTTAGTTTGTATATTAGAAAGTGTGGCAATTGTATATTACAAGGATGAAGACAAAAAACACTTATGTAAAGAAACATGAAAACTATATATTGTTGTTCTCGTATGCAAAGAGATTAAAGAAATCTTCAGATGAGCACCAACAACCAAAGGTGAAGTATATGTTTCTGCGTCATTTGAGCATAGGGTGATTGATCCATTGTTAATCAAGACACTTATTTTCGTACTGCTCCTCTCTTTATTCCTGAACTTGTATCCTGAATTTCATTGCATCGAAGTCACCTAATTGTTTAGGGACTATATATGATTAAGTAACTTTGGCTCCTCTTATTGATGTTTTACTTCTCTTACTGATTATTGTAACTTGTTTCACACTATAAAGTGACAAGATAAAATCTGGCATTTCCTGTTTTGGTATTATGATCTGTTCTATGGTATGAAAGCTTCTGTCGCTTGACTCACTTCTCCTACTGATCACCACTGTTCCATACTTCAGAACATGAGAAGATAAAGTCAGCCAAGTCTATTTTAATCGTTGGAGGTGGTCCAACTGGTGTCGAACTTGCTGCAGAGATTGCAGTAGACTTCCCTGATAAGAAAGTTACTATTGTGCACAAAGGCCCCAGACTTTTGGAATTCATAGGAACCAAGGCTTCTAAGAAGACACAAGATTGGTTGAAAGCAAAGAAAGTGGATGTCCTTTTGAACCAGTCAGTCGATCTTAATGCCATATCAGGGAGTGGTGTGTACACAACATCGGCCGGAAAGAAGATCACAGCTGATATTCATTTCTTGTGTATTGGTAAGCCCCATGGTTCATCATGGCTTCGGGAGTCCATCTTAAGAGAGAGCTTGGATAACCATGGAAGAGTGAAGGTCGATGAGCACTTTAGGGTTAAAGGCCGAAGCAACATCTTCGCAATTGGTGACATTACTGATGTTCCTGTAAGTCTGATATAGAGCTATGCTCTATGCTTTATGCTTTACTCCTTTTTTATTGTTGCTGTCATAACTCAATCTAGTTTCTTGGCAGGGGATAATTGTTACTATCATTTCTAATCATGTTTCTTTTACAGGAGCTTAAGCAAGGATTCCTTGCCCAGCAGCATGCCGCTTTGGTTGTGAAGAACTTGAAACTCATAATGAAGGGAGCCAAGGAAAATAAGCTGGGCAAATACAAGCCTGCTGGTCCTATGGCGCTTGTTTCTTTGGGACGGAAACAAGGTGTTGCTCAGTTTCCATTCGGCACATTCATTGGGCGCTTCCCCGGTATGATCAAGTCGAAGGATTTATTCGTCGGTGGCACCAGGAAGGCACTGGGACTTGAGGCCTAAGTCACTTGTTCAAATGAATCATGAGTCTATACTTACGTTATGGTGTCTCCATATTTTGTTTTCGTCGTCTTGAGGGTGTGATTCTGGTGTCAGAAACATAGATCAGATTGAGCTATTCTTATGGCACAATGGTGCGACCTTAAAATATCAGTGAGAGAGCTGAAAACACTGAAGAGTGAAGACAAATGCTGAAAGCCTGAACGTTACTCTGGAGTTCCTGCAGATTTCTTACTGAAACTTTTGGAAGTCTTATGTTGTAAATGATAGGATGCCACAAGAAGGGGTATATATATGTCGTGTGTTTTACAGTTATCCAAAAATGTAGATTGCGTGAAATAGTTTGTGTGGTCTGTTGTCATAATTTTGTATCTGTCAAAAATTGTTAATGATATTCATTTATAAAAAAAATTCTCTGAACAAAATGTCTGGTACTTCAATTTAACCTAGCATTTTATATCTTCTGCTAATTTAAACCCTATAAAATGTAGCACTGCCACTGATCTCCAATCATCTACCTTCTCATCCTCCTTGTCAATTTTGGCACGAGTGACGAGTTGGGAAAAAATCTTTTTATTACAATGGAAATTGAGAGCGCAGGCTCCTCATTTATAGGTAAGCCTCAACAAGACGTATACAGAATATATGGAAATAACTGTCTTGGGTAACACGAAAATAGAGAAACGTTACATACGACGACTGATATATTCATCAACGGCTGTAACTATCAACACTCCCCCGCAAACTAGGCGTAATGTGTGCACTGAACATGCCTAGTTTGGAGAGAAGAAAACTATGCTGTCGGGCACTAAGAGCCTTCGTAAAAATGTCAGGAACCTGGTCGGTGGAAGCAACATAATAAGGCTGAACAAAATGAGACAAAATCTGATCCCGAACAAAATGACAATCCACGTCAATATGTTTAGTTCTCTCGTGAAAGATGCGGTTCTTTGCAATGTGTAAAGCCGCATTGTTATCACAAGCAATGTTAATCGGTCGCGGGATACAAACACCCAGCTCCAAGAAAATACGCTCGAGCCAAATAATATTAGCCACAAGGTTAGCCATGCTACGACATTCAGATTCAGCAGAAGAACGAGAAACTGTTTCTTGCTTCTTCGACTTCCAGGAAATAAGTGCACCACCAAACTTGGCACAGAAACCCGTGACGGAACGCCGAGTAAGAAGGCAAGCCGCCCAATCCGCATCACAAAAGCCATGTAGAGTGCTGTCATTACCGGCAGGAAAGAAAATCCCATTACTAGGATTTTGCTTCAAGTATCTGACCACTCGTAAAGCTGCATCCATATGAGACTGTTTTGGATTCTGCATATATTGACTGAGATGTTGCACTGAAAAAGAAATGTCTGGTCGAATAATGGTCAAATAAATCAGCTTACCAAGGAGTCGTTGATAACGAACTGGATCACTCAGAATCGGATCAGAGGAAGAGGGATCGAACATTCGATCGTAAGTAACAGATGCGAGTTTCAAATTCTGCTCAAGTGGAGCATCAACGGCTTTAGCAGCAGAGAGTCCAACATCGGCAATGAGATTTAGAGAATATTTCTTCTTATTCAAAATAATTCCTTTGTTAGACCTCAAGACTTCCAATCCAAGAAAGAACTTCAACTCCCCAAGGTCTTTGATCTTGAAATCTGTATGTAAAACATCCTTCGCATGTGCTATCAGTTCAACTGAATTGCCAGTAAGAATGATGTCATCCACGTAAACAAGAAACACGACAATATTGGATCCAGAACGCTTTGTAAACAAAGAGTAATCAAGATGACTTTGTACAAAACCAGCCTGTAGAAGCACTTGTGTCAACTTAATATTCCATTGTCGTGAGGCCTGCTTCAAACTATATAATGAATTTTGTAACCGACACACTTTGGACTCCCCCGGACGACAAAAATCAGGAGGAAGCTTCATATAAACTTCCTCAAAAAGATCTCCATTGAGAAATGTATTATTGACATCAAGATGAAACAATGACCACCCTTGTTGAACAGCCACAGCCAGAAGACAACGAATTTTGGTCATCTTGGCAACAGGAGAGAAGGTTTCCTTATAATCGATACCTTCTAATTAAGTGAAGCCCTTTGCTACTAAACGTGCCTTGTAACGCTCGACTTCTCCAAAGGAATTCAATTTGATTTTGTAGACCCACTTACACCTGATGGCTTTTTTACCCGGGGGAAGATCAACGACCTCCCAAGTTTGATTGGATTGTAAAGCCTCCTTTTCTAATTTCATAGCTTGAATCCAATTTGGATGTTTAGCAACCTCTTGATATGAAGATGGCTCAATAACAGCATCCAGAGAGGCCATAAATGCCTGATAACGTGAAGGTAAATGATTATAAGAGATGTGCTGAGAAATAGGATACATGGGGGCTGAAGTACTGGCAACCACTGACGAATTATTAGTAATATAATCATTGAGCCAGTTTGGAGGTTTAACATGTCTACGTGGACGAGACGCCAACCCAGGTGGAACTTGATTTAAAATCTCAGAAGAAAATGGCAATTGAGGCATAACAGAAGAAGAAGAGTCTGAGCTGCTCACTGGAGTGGGATCCAAAGTATCAGAAGTAGGCTGCAGTGAAGAATTTGAAGACCATAGAGTAGTATCCGAGACAGGGAGCAATGGAGGTATATTAGAAGGCAATACCAAAAGAGCAAAATCATCATGTATAATATTTGGTGTAGTAACAACTGTGCTATCTGGTGTATCAGTTGAATCAAGAAAAGGAAAAATATGTTCATGAAACTGAACATGCCTGCTGAAGAAGATTCTCTTCGTCTTTAAATCTAACAACTTGTATCCCTTTTTAGTATCACAGTAGCCAAGAAAGAGGGATGCAGAAGATCGAGCTGAAAACTTATCCACACGTGTTAAGATGGTGGCATAACAAAGACAACCAAAGACTCGCAAATGATCCAAAGAAGGAACGACACCAAAGAATATCTGAAATGGACTTTTCTGATTCAAAATTGAGAGAGGCAATCGATTGATAATATGTACTACAGTCAAAATGCAATCCCCCCACAATCGAATGGGAAGATTACCCTGAAATCGTAATGCTCGCGTTACCTCAAGAATATGTCAGTGCTTGCGCTCGACCATACCATTTTGTTGTGGTGTATATGCACACGACGTCTGATGTAAAATTCCTTTAGAGGAGAAAAATTGCTGACAACTTGAATTGACAATTCAGACCCATTATTCGTGCGAATAATTTTGATTTTCTTATCAAACTGATTTTCAACCAAAGTAACAAATTGTTTCAAGTACATAGCAGCCTCATTCTTAAATCTGAGAAGATAAATCCAAGTCATTCGTGAATAGTCATCCACAATGGATAGGAAAAAATGAAAACCATCATATGTTTGATATTGATATGGACCCCAAACATCCATGTGTACCAAATCAAAACATGCATTAGTAGAAGTAGTACTAAGTTGAAAGGCAATTTAGTTTGTCTGGACATGTGGCAAATCTTACAATAACATTTATCACTCAAACTAGCACTAGAAAAAGACTTGATAGTCTTAAGTTTTGAAAAAGGAACATGGCCTAATCGATTATGCCATAACAGCACATCAGTGTCCATTTCAACTGCAGCTGCTGATTTTGCTTGCAACCAACTAGTGGAAACTTTTGAACCTCCTTGAACAAGGAGGTATAGTCCATTCACCCTTCTACCAATCCCCTTCACCAATCCAGTGTAAAGGTCCTGAAATATACAAAAGTCAGGAAAAAACTGGACAGAACACACTAACTCCTTGGTAAGCTTTGAGATTGACAGTAAATTGTAGTGAAAGACTGGGACATATAACACATCTTATATACTTTCATTAGAATTGACTCGACAATTGCCAACATGTGTGATCTGTGCTACATTCCCATTTGGCAACTTAACTTGTTTGGCTGGTTTTATTACTTGAATATCATATAAACAATTGATATCTAAGACCATGTGGTCAGAGGCTCCAGAGTCAATAATCCATTCTTTACTAGAGAAGCCAAAGTTAAAAAAAACTATTACCTGCAATATTTGCAAAAGCATCAGCTGAATTGTCTTTGTTCAAGATTTTTAATATTTGCTTATACTGCTCTGTAGTAACTTGAGGAGGTATATGTGGAATTGAATTGCTGGTAGAGGGTGTACTATTGTGTTGTATAGTCGAAAAGCTGCTATCATGAACTCTCTGAACGTCTGAAGTAATTTCACTGTTAGCATGAACAGCATTAGCATTTGCTTGATTCCTAGTCTTGGTAAATTTGAAGTTCGGAGGCAAACCAATAATTCGATAGAATTGTGTCTTAATATGTCCAGTTTTGTGACAATGATCACAAATAACATTTCTATTCTTCTTGCCTTTGTGTCCTAAGTTCTGATAAGCAGCATTGACTTCAGTTATAGAAGGAACCAGAGAACTCTGATTCACAGAATAAGGGCCATTTTTTCTCTGTTGTTCTTCTTCTAAGAGCATGGCATATACTTCATTTTCTGTAGGAAAGGGTCTCATCAAAATGATTTGAAACCCCACAGTGGCATAAGATTCATTAAGTCTCATGAGCAACTAAAAGACTTTGAGTTGTTGAAAATACAATACATTGGTTGGGTCTGCAATACCCAAAGAAGGAATGATACTATACAAGTCCTCCCAATATAATTTCAACTTGGTGTGATACTCAGTAATTCCCAAGGATCCTTGCGAAAATAATGCAATTTCTTTATGTAAGTGATACGTTCTTAATGCACTAATGGAATCAAACCTCTCTTTCAGGTCTCTCCAAATTGTTGAAGCATCTGAAATGTATGCAAGGCTGCCCACAAGTCCATCTGATACTGTGGAAAGAATCCAAGAAATAACAAAGGCGTTGCATCTCTTCCACTGGAAAATGTAAGGGTTCCTCAAACTGATTAATTCGACATGAGCCATCTATAAACCCTAACTTGTTTTTGGCCAAAAGTGCATTTGTAAATGCATGACTCCACATGGAGTAATTATCCGCTCCAACCAATCGAATTGGGACTAAAATAAGTGACAAATTTCCCGCAAGTATACGAAGTCAATGTTGTAGTATATAAAATATCATCCTATAAGGAAGAGTTCAAGTATTAGAATTATACGATTCTAATTGATATCTAAATGATCAGAAGAGGTGAAATAATAATAAAATCTAAATAAAAATCGAATGCCGAAATGAGTGCAGAAAATGACGAGAAAGGACGAGAATTGATTATGAGAAATAAATGAGAATAACAGTTCTCGAGTTTTGAATCCACCTAGGGTATTGGTCATCGGAAATTTAGAGATAATAAAATCATTAGTGTTTTACTCAATCTTCAAAAGTTATGCATCTCTTTTTCAGGCAAACACAATTCTAATTAAAATAATAAATGCCTACTTTCGTGGTCATTTAAATTATTTTAATTGCATTATAAATCAAGATTTATAAGTAAAATGATTATCCTTATTTCTAAGAAATAATACATTTCATGTCATTCATTTGAACTAATCTTGATGAAATACTTTCATAATCAAGAAAATCTTTGGTCGCTTAACTAGGTGACCAATCTAATATAAGCATTACATAAAACACATGAAAGACAAAGAATACATCAGATCCAATAAAAATATTTCCTAAAGATCAACCCTAGGTTTCAACAAATCCGAGAAAAAGAAGTTTAGCCATGCATAGAGAAGGAAATCATCATTGAAATGTAAGAGTTCATCAAAAAGAGAATGCGTTAAGTCTGAGAAAGATACAGAATTGCAGAGAAAAATAAACGTTCGTCTCAGTCGTCTTGATCTCCTCCAAATAAAGGTCTCGGCCCCTATTTTTGTCTTCACAAATCTCTTTTATAGTCCTCCTAAATTAGAGTTATAAAAAGGCCCAAAATACTCCAAAAATCAGTCCAATACGGTCGAGGTCGATATGATACGGCCTGATTAATTGCGCTATGGTCTGGTCGTAATTTCCTCAAGACAATACGGTTCAAGTCACTTTAATACGGGCGCCACACCTCCAATACGGGCAGGTCATATTTTCCGATGCGAGTGTGATACGACCTTCGTTTACTTGATACGGTCTGTTCTCCTTCAATACGGTCGGACCGTAATTTCTGGTGCGAGTGTAATACGGTCTGGAGACGTTCAATACGGTTGACCCTGATGATAATACGGGCTGGCCGTATTGTCCTCCTATTCTGGTGTTTTTAAGCCTTTTTTGTCGATATTCGAAAATCCCTGAAACATGTAAAGAGATGGTGTAGACTCCGAAATCTTCAACATATATAATCAAATAAGCAGAAGTATAACTTTAATAAGTTGATAATTATAACACTATTAATGCATAAATACTCAATTATCAACTCCCCCAAACCTAAACTTTGCTTGTCCTCAAGCAAAAATTAGAAACTTAGGGTCAGTCCTGACCACATTATAGATGACATGGTATCTCCCTAGTCCTCAAACTTCTCTACCTGAACATTATTTACGCATTAAAGACTTATTAAACTCTTGACTTGGGACCACTGAAGCATGTGCTCTATGGACGTCAAATAAGATCGTCCTACAGACTGACCTTTCACATAACTACCTCTTAAGACCTTGCACTAATCCCCAACTTATATTAACACTCAAAGTTGATCTACACATGTAGAGGACAATTACATGTCCTGGGTTCAACTAACCCTCTTTGCATTTAGCCATATTTGTCACTTCTTTTCTTTTGCAATTTGGGGAACTGAAATTAAAAAGAAGACTTCCACTGAGCACGGGCCTCACTTTTCTTCCGAGAATACTTGGCTTGGGTGCTAGTGGTGCCATAAGTGACATACTCATGTTTTCTTCAAGTGAGGGGACAGAGGAGTAGTTATTTATAGAGAAGAGAAGTTGCCCACAATTTTTCTCACCCTTTTCTCTTTTTTTTCATTGGGCGAGGCACTTGAGACCTTTAGAAAAAAAAATTTCCTCAACTTGCTCGAGAAGAGAAGTACAATTATGAAGCATGTATTAACTACATAACGTATTATATCTACAATGTAGCAGGTCAAAATTGAGCATCATATAAGTGAGTGCAAATGTAAGATCCCAGACGAAGTTATGTGCAAGGTCAGACTACATGTCATTCGCTTTGGTTCCAAGTTAAAGTCATTTATGTTTTTATGTTCTTCTTCAGGAATGTTTAAAATAAATCAGTCATGCGGATTAGAGGATCAACATAGTCATGTATAATGTTTCCTAATTCATACTTGATGACATGCATTATTCTTTGGCGATATGAGAAAATACAAACACATATATATATGATAAGATACATGCATATTCAGAACATGCCAACAACATGGATTAAAAGATAAGGGGTTCATACATGATTTGACCCGACACATGCGAAAGCAAATACTTAATGACACGACTAAACTTACCACTGACCAATAGACACTCATAAAAGCACACCGACTCATGCTAACATTAACTAACTGACTCATGCTAACATTAACTAACCCCCTTTTCCCCCAAACCTGAAATAAACATTGTCTTCAATGTTTGACACATTAAAACTATAAAGTTAGATGGGAAGAAAAGGTATCTCACAATTTCACTGATCTGGGGATGCCGAAGTCGGCCAATCACCTCGCTCGATGTGCCATGTATTAATCTTGTGTACCATATTATAGATTTCCTCTTGGCGTGATTCCATTCGGCCTAGCTGATCTTGGAGCTGTCTTTGGCCTAGGAGAAGTTGTTGCATAACTGTGTGAGTGACGTACTGAGCTTCAGGATGAGTACTTGAGGATTGTCCTATTTCGAATGTGGCAGCCGGGATGTCTTGCTAAGGATCTTCTGTATTATAAGCGGTAGGGTGATCGTGATGCCATTCTGCATAAGTAGGCCTCAACTGCTCAAGGTCAGCTGTTGGAAAAATCCAGTTTGCTCGTCTGACAATAGTGGTCTTTTCAACATCCGGTAGGGGGTGAGTGTACTCTTCATCCTTGAAGGTCAAATGATAGAGGTCACCCACACGCTTAATCATTTTTATGTTCACACAAGTCTCCAAATTGATTCGAGAAGATCCTTGGGCTTCCTCAAGTTCATTCACACTAAATCCAAGTGACAATATAATAGGAGTAATGAGACCACCCATCACAATCTTACCAGTAGATGAATGCGCTTGCTTGAGCAATTGCTTGGCTACAAAGGCGCCGACATTGACATCCATCTTTTTTCATCGCCCATAAGAAAAACATCTCGCTATCGTGCATCACGCCATCACTATCTCCTCGGCCAAATACTGTTGATGCTAATACCCTGAGCAAATAACGAAAAACTAGGTTTCGAAGTTTGGATGCCTTGCATGATGATGAAGTGTCATAGTCACGATGTGTGAGACTATACCACACTGAACGCCTATCAAACTAAGTGCAATATTTATGTAGACATATTCCATGCCGCGGCAATTGATAAATATCATTCAATTCGTTCATAGTAAGTTTATATTCAGAGTTAAACAGTCAAAAAAAAAGTGTACCCGGATCACATTCAGCGAGTGGAATCTTGACGTCCAGCGAGCTAAAAATTCCAGAGTTGGCATCACATAAATTTTCCATCTGGTATACATGAAGTATTTCATTCCTAGTGCATTAATCAAGCTATCCACATCATCTCGAAGACCCAATTCATTCATAGCCCTCTCGTCCAAATATCGAGTGTTCACCAATTCTCTTGTCTTCAATATAAAATAACGCTTTTCTTGTGTGTCGTCTCTGAAGATTATACCTTCTGGATTCGCAGGACGAGGGCATCGATGATATCCACCTCGAGTCTTTGGTGCCATATGAGCCGAAATTGTTCAGAGCAATTGATCGAACACCTGGTATGCTTCAAAAGATCTGAAACGGATCTGCACTCTTTGGTTTTCCTATCTGCTACACTACAATGATTCAACTCTACTGAAAATAGTTTGTAGTTGTCGTTGTGCTTTGATCGGAGTCTTGTCAGAATCTGCTCGGAACTTGATAGAATCCGATGTCTCTGTCCACTGCACAGCAGCGCTCTTCGCTTGTTTTCCTGAACGGGGTCGCCGGAGGAGGATTATCGGAGGGGACTTGTCGACAGGGAGTCACACGGCGGCTTGGTCGAAGGATGACGATGCCCTAGAAAAACAGATGTTGGTCAGACAAAAGAGTCATAAAAGAAAAATCGCTTTATACTGCTCCTGCTCATCAATATGGGTTGGGTCTTCAAATTACGGGCGATACTCCGTCAATACGGCCCGAGGGACGATAATATGGCAATGCTGATAAAACGGGCCCCCCAATTTTTGGCCCGTATTGATCAATACGGGAACGAAGTCATAATTACGGTCAGATGCCCATTAATACGGTTCGACCGTATTTCCCAGTGTGCTTACAATACGGTTATCATCTTCTTAATACAGACAACCTTGAAGTAATACGGGCAGACCGTATAAAATCGTGCGAGCCTGATACGACCCAGTTGCAATTGATACTGCTGTGATTTCATTTTTACGGCCCAGCCATATTGATGTCTTTTTGCTAA
Source organism: Pontederia crassipes (assembly GCA_030549335.1). Classification (NCBI taxonomy): domain Eukaryota; kingdom Viridiplantae; phylum Streptophyta; class Magnoliopsida; order Commelinales; family Pontederiaceae; genus Pontederia; species Pontederia crassipes. The sequence continues at coordinate 2,608,660 of CM060185.1, read as the reverse complement.
TTTTTCCTGCAAAAATATATGTATATCAGAATCTTATTCTTATATATATATATATATATTGCTGAAATATAAAGAAAATATAAAATTGGGTTGCCTCCCAATAAGAGCTTTTGTTTATCATCGTTAGCTCGACGGAGTTTTCTTGTCAATGGGTATCATTAAGAAGCATGATACGTTTCTTCTCAAATTCTTCATTCAACAGATATGGCTTTAGTCTTTGTCCATTGACTATAAACGATCCAGTAGCTTCACTAGTGATCTCGACAGCTCCATTCTTCAAAACCTTGGTGATTTGAAATGGTTCGGACCACCTAGAGTTAAGTTTTCCTGGAAAAAGTCTCATTCTCGAGTTAAATAACAAAACAAATTGTCCTATTTCAAAATTCTTACGAGAAATATATTTGTCATGCCATGCTTTAACTTTTTCCTTATACAGTTTGGAGTTCTCATATGATTCTCTTCTTAACTCTTTCAATTCACTTAATTGGAGTAATCTTTTGGCACCTGCAAGCTGAAGATCCATATTTAGCTGTTTAATTGTCCAATAAGCTCTGTATTCTAACTCAACAGGAATGTGACAGGGCTTTCCAAATACCAAACGATAAGGAGACATACCTAAAGGAGTTTTGAACGTTATTCGATATGCCCATAAGGCATATTAAGCCTTGAGGCCCTGTCTTTTTTTGAATTTCCTACAATTTTCTCAAGAATGAGTTTTAACTCCCTATTGGCTAATTCTACTTGTCCATTGGCTTGTGGATGATAAGGCGTGGTGACCTTATGCTTAACGTTATATTTTGCCAATAGTGCATCTAAGAGCTTATTGCAAAAGTGAGAGCCACCATCACTTATAATAGCTCGAGGTACTTCGAATCTAGAAAAGATATGCTTTTTCAAGAAGTTTTGCACGACTTTGTTGTCATTACTCGGGGTAGCAATTGCTTCCACCCACTTCGAGACATAGTCTACTGCAACCAAAATGTATTGGTTGTTATGGGAAGAGGGGAAAGGGCCCATGAAATCTATACCCCATACATCAAAAAGTTCAACTTCAATAATAGGTTGTTGTGGCATCTCATTTCTACGAGAAATGTTGCCAACCCTTTGACATTTATCACATGAACTCACAAAACTCTTTGCATCTTTGTATATGGTTGGCCAATAAAAGTCACTCTGTGTGAGTTTTGACATTGTTTTGTTCATGGAGAAATGACCTCCACAAGGTAATGAGTGACAATGGTTCAAGACCTTGAAAACCTCATCTTTTGGAATACACCTTCTGATAATTCCATCAGCACAAAACTTATATAACAATGGCTCTTCCCAAAAATATTGTTTAGCATCCCACATAAACCTCTTGCGTTGTTGGTAGGAAAAATTAGGGAGAATTATACCTCTTACCAAATAATTTACTAAATCAGCATACCAAGGTAAGGAGGCGATGGCTAGTAACATCTCATCAGGGAATGCCTCATTGATTGGGATCTTGTCATTTTCTTCTGGTCCTTCCAATCTGGACAAGTGATTAGCGACGATGTTTTCTAGGCTCTTCTTATCTCGAATTTCCAAGTCGAATTCTTGTAGGAGTAAAATCCATCGGATTAGACGTGGTTTAGCTTCTTTCTTCGACATTAAGTACCTAATGACTGGATGGTCAGTAAATACAACAACTTTAGAACCAATTAAATATGGACGAAATTTATCCAAAGCAAAAACAACTGCGAGAAATTCTTTTTCTGTCGTAGTGTAATTTCGCTGGGCATCATCTAATGTTCTGCTAGCATAATAGATGACATGCGTCCTTTTTTCTTTTTCTGTCCCAGCACTGCCCCGATTGCATAATCACTTGCGTCACACATCAACTCGAATGGGAGACTCCAGTCTGGTGCTGTCATAATGAGTGCTGAAATGAGCTCCTATTTTAATTTGTTGAACGCAAATAAACATTCCTCATAAAAAACAAAGTTAGTATCCTTGGCAAGTAAAGAACATAGTGGTTTTGCAATTTTTGAAAAATCTTTAATAAATCTGTGATAAAAATATGCATGCCCAAGGAGACTCCTGATCCCTCTCACCGAAGTTGGTGGAGGTAATCTCTCAATACATTCTATCTTTGCCTTATCCACCTCTATGCCTTTAGAGGAGATTTTATGACCTAGCACTATGCCTTCTTGTACAATGAAATGGCACTTCTCCCACTTTAATACTAAATTAGCCTTCTCACATCTAGACAAAACTTCAGTCAGATTATCCAAACAGTTATCATATGAGGACCCAAAGACAGAAAAGTCATCCATGAATATTTCCATAATTCGCTCGATAAGATCAGAAAATATGACCATCATGCACTTTTGAAATGTGGCAAGGGCATTGCAAAGCCCAAAGGGCATGCATTTAAATGCGAAGGTACCATAAGGACAAGTGAAAGTAGTTTTCTCTTGATCCTCTGGAGCAATATGAATTGGGTTATACCCTGAATAACCATCAAGAAAATAGTAGTAGCTATGCCCAGCTAATCTTTCTAGCATTTGGTCCAAGAATGGCAATGGAAAATGGTCTTTCCGGGTGGCGGTATTTAGCTTTCTATAATCAATACATACTCTCCACCCCGTGACTGTCCTAGTAGGAATTAATTCATTCTTATTGTTTTTCACGACAATCATCCCTCCTTTCTTCGGGACACATTGGACAGGACTCACCCAAGAACTATCAGAAATTGGGTAAATGACACCCGCGTCCAACCACTTCAATACTTCATTTCTGACCACTTCCTTCATATTTGGATTCAACCTTCTCTGGTGTTTTATGGTAGGCTTGTGGTTCTCCTCCATGAAGATTCTATGCATGACAATTGAAAGGCTGATGTCCTTGAGGTCAGCTATGGTCCACCCTATGGCTTGTTGTTTTTCTCTCAACACTCTTAACAATTTATCTAGCTGCATAGGTGAGAGATCTGCACTTACAATCACAGGAAGTTGTTCATTAGATCCCAAAAATGCATATTTCAAGTGAGATGGTAACGGCTTAAGATCTAGAGTTGGAGGTGAGATATGAGATGGTGGGGGCAGTGACTTACCTTGTCCCAACTTTTCATATCTATTATTTCTCACATATGATTGTTCGGTGCATGTTTGGAGAGCGTAGGTTTGTTCTTGAGAATCATTGGTTGGTTGCTCCTCTTCATTGTTTTCCACCATTTGTTTTCCTTTGCTTGTGGTTTTGTTCAAAAGTGGCTCAAATGCTTTGCCACTTCGCAATTCCACTGCCTTGCAATGCTCACGAGGGTTCATCTGAGTCTTACTTGGTAAGCTGCCCTCTTCTCTAGAATTTATGGAGCTGGCTATTTGTCCCATTTGATATTCCAAATTTCTATTTGAAGTAATAAGTTGTTCCATTCCTTTCTCGGTTTTTTCAAATCGATCACTTGTCGCATTTGCTAACTTTTCGATCGCAAGCTCCCAAGATTGTTTCTTTTCCACCTGAGATTGTGGCGGTGGTTGTTGATACTGGAGTTGTTGCTGAAATGGTGGTTGGTATGGAACTTGATACTGTGGTCGAGGTGGCATGCTAGGAGGTGGCGGGCGTATTTGCTGAGATTGCCCAGTTTGATTACCCTAAGAAAAATTGGGGTGATTTCTCCATCCCGGATTATATGTAGTGGCATACGGATTGTTTCCTTTGCTTTGATTTGCCACGTAACTTGCTTGTTCTGATAACATACATTCCAAACTATTATGGGGTCCTCCACATGTGTCACATATTGTGTGCGACGTAGAAATCTGATTTGCTTGGGCTTGATTTATATTAGCCATCAATTGCACTAAGGACTCCACCTTGGCATTCAGTTCTCTGTAATTATCATTTTCCCTCACAGAAGCTGCCCTAGACGGTCCCTCTTCATAGTCTTCATTATTCATGGCTAGCTGATCCAATAGATTGCAAGCTTGAGAGTATGATAAATTCATAATGGATCCACCGGCTGCTACTGAATCAATGTTAAATTTTATACTGGGTGATAGGCCATTATGGAATATCTCTATTAGGAGCCAAGCAGATACCGCATGGTGTGGACATTGTCTTTGTAACTTCTTAAATCTCTTCCATGCACTGGCAAAAGATTCATTTTCTTTTTGCTTGAAGCAAGTGATTTCATTCCTCAACTTAATGAACTTGCCCGAAGGAAAGAATCTCTTCATGAAAGCTTGGAATAATTCATCCCATGTATTGAATGCTCTCGGGGGTTGCGAGTCTAGCCAGTCTTGTGCTTCATCCCTGAGAAAAAATGGAAAAAGCTTCATCTTGATGGCGTCTTCTTCAACACCATTCATTTTGATAGTGGCGCACATTTGCAGGAAACGATTGATATGAGATAAAGGGTCTTCATTGAGTTTCCCTCTAAATTGATTTAATTGTACCATCTGAATGAGCCCAGACTTCAGTTCAAAATTATTTGCAGCAATCCTCGGTCCCACAATATTCGGGGTGGTGCCTCTATAAGACCTTCTGGCTAGATCCCTCATTGGAGGTTCGACTTTCTCCATCTGTTGTTGTTGTTGTTGGCCTTCTTCCATGTTCGGTATTCTATTCTGATTATTGGTCATTTGATGTTCTCTTCTTGCTCTTCGATTTGCTCGGTACTGTCTTTCAATTTCAGGAATATATGGTTCAAGTGCCCTGTTTCTGCGATGCATACATAAAAAGAAATGAAATTTTTGTCTAGATTAACAAATAGAATCAAAATTCTAATATTGATGCTCTTCCCTCGCAACGGCGCCAAAAACTTGACAAACCTCCCGCAAGTATACGGAGTCAATGTCGTAGTATATAAAATATCATCCCACGGGGAAGAGTTCAAGTATTAGAATTATACGATTCTAATTGATATCTAAATGGTCAAAAGAGATGAAATAATAATAAAATCTAAATAAAAATCGAATGCCGAAATAAGTGCAGAAAATGATGAGAAAGGATGAGAATTGATTATGAGAAATAAATAAGAATAACAGTCCTCGAGTTTTGAATCTACCTAGGGTATTGATCATCGAAAATTTAGAGATAATAAAATCATTAGTGTTCTACTCAATCTTCAAAAGTCATGCATCTCCTTTTCAGGCAAACACAATTCTAATTAAAATAATAAATGCCTACTTTCGTGGTCATTTAAATTATTTTAATTTCATTATAAATCAAGGTTTATAAGTAAAATGATTATTCTTATTTCTAAGAAATAATACATTTCATGTCATTCATTTGAACTAATCTTGATGAAATACTTTTGTAATCAGAAAAATCTTCGGTCGCTTAACTAGGTGGTCAATCTAATATAAGCATTACATAAAGCACATGAAAGACAAAGAACACATCGGATCCAATAAAAATATTCCCTAAAGATCAACCCTAGGTTTCATCAAACCCGAGAAAAAGAAGTTTAGCCACGCATAGAGAAGAAAATCATCATTGAAATGTAAGAGTTCATAAAAAAGAGAATGCGTTAAGTCTGAGAAAGATATAGAATTGCAGAGAAAAATAAGCGTTCATCCCAGCCGTCTTGATCTCCTCCAAAATAAGGTCTCGACCCTTATTTTCATCTTCACAAATCCCTTTTATAATCCTCCTAAATTAGCCAAATACGGTCGAGGTCGATACGATACGATCTGGTTAATTGCGCAACGGTCTGGTCGTAATTTTCTCAAGACAATACGGTTCAAGTCGCTTTAATACGGGCGTCACACCTCCAATACGAGCAGGTCATATTTTCCGATGCGAGTGTGATACGACCTTCGTTTACTTGATACAGTCTGTTCTCCTTCAATACGGTCGGACCGTAATTTCTGGTGCGAGTGTAATACGGTCTGGAGACGTTCAATACGGTTGACCCTAATGATAATATGGGCTGGCCGTATTGTCCTCCTATTTTGGTGTTTTTACACCTTTTTTGTCGATATTCGAAAATCCCTGAAACATGTAAACAGATCGTGTAGACTTCCAAATCTTCAACATATATAATCTAATAAGCAGAAGTATAACTTTAATAAGTTGATAATTATAACACTATTAATGCATAAATACTCAATTATCAATAAGCCCTAGAGTATCTGAAGGGTTCAGATAAAGTGGATGCATATGATCCAAAGAAATCATTGCTGAAGAATTTCCAGAAGTCGAGTCCGCCATAGCAGTATAATTGCAGAAATTTAGCACGAACAAAAAAGAACATGAAAACCTGATCTATCAAGATGAAGAGATGATTTCGTATGTAGAACCTGCCGGGGCGATCACTAGGAGTTGGAGACGCGATCTTGAGTAGTTCTTGAAGATCGCAAAAGAAGGATGTGAATCCAAAAAGCGGCTTCGCCAGAGATGATGGAAGACGAAGATGTAGCCAGCGACGATAAAGAAACAGTGATCGGCGATGATGGATCAGGTGATTAGAGGACGAATCCTAGATTTCTCACACCATGTCAATTTTGGTAGGAGTGATGAGTTGGGAAAAAATCTTTTTATTACAATGGAAATTGAGAGCGCAGGCTCCTCATTTATAGGTAAGCCTCAACAAGATGTATAGAGGAATACATGGAAATAACTGTCTTGGGTAACACGAAAACATAGGAACGTTACATACGACGACTGGTATATTCATCAACGGCTATAACTGTCAACACTCTCTTATCATTTATCCTTTTCAAAGCTTCTCCTTTATAAATAAACTTCTGACGAGTTGAACTCGACCAAATATACAAGAAAAGTGAATAATAATAATAATAATAATAATAATAATAATAATAATAATAGAAATGTGTTACCATGAGAATTTTTAAAATTAACAAAAGGTTTAATAAAATATATGTATATATATTCTGAGCAGCTGAAGCCTGTTCCAACCATTAAAGATAAGCAACAGTCGCACGTGCATCTCACGTGATCCCCCACATCCTAACGGTATTACACAGGTCGATCTTGTTCTCCTCTTTGCCCCCAAAAATGGCGGTTCTCAGTACCTTCAGTTCCGGCTTCCTCCACCTCGGATTCTCCCGAAACCCAAACCCTATATCCAGGGACAGCATCTCGAGGCGGCGTCCGCCGTCCTTGATCGCTCTCCCCTGCTGCTCCGGTCGATCCGACGGCGAGCCGGAGGAGAATAAGAGGCTTTCGGAGCAGTCCTCGTGGGAGTCGAAGGACTCGTTGGGGCGAGACTACCTCTACAGGCTGGGGCAGGAAGCTGACAACGTCAACATCACCGTAGGCGCTCGGCAGGGGATGATCGACGACTTGTTCGTCGGGAAGTTCCTTGGAAAAGATGGTACGTATTCTCTTCTCACTCTGGTGATAGCTTGTAGTTTATTGTAATTAATATAATTTTGTTCTGTTTTATGTAGCCGATATCGTCTTCGATTACCGGCAGAAGGCAACGAGGTCGTTCGAGTATCTCCAGGGCGATTATTACATCGCGCCTGCATTCTTGGTGAGTTTTAGAACTTTAGTTACTGCATTTATGCATTTGGTTTGTGGATATCCATTTAACATTTAATTTGATCGGAGACGTTGTTAATTGCTCGCACCATCATTCGTCTACTGAGACCATTGCATCAGGTACAACGTAGATATCTTAAAGTCGAAGTAGGATACTTCGTTCTGATGTATGCTAATTCATCCACTTAACGACACGATGGAAAAACTAAAGGCTCACTGCATTTTCCACTTGCTTGAAATGTTGCCTTGTTTACTTGGTACTAGTTGAACGCCATGAATCCTGATGTGGTCAACCTTTTGTCACCTAAACTGAGTCCTAAGTTCAAACGCAAAGGCCCTTGATTTTGTGGTTAAGTTATGTGGTTGCATTTTCTGCCATTTCCTTTTCGAGAGGACTGAATATACTAACTTATGGACGTTTCTGCTGCTGTGGTACCCATTTTTCCCGTATGGTCTGCAATTAACATATGCCTTGCGTTCATCTTTGTGTGCTAGATTATAAACTGACTACTAAATGTGGCTCGTATTGCAGGATAAAGTTGGTAAGCTCTGCAGAACCTTTATAGGAGTTTGACTCTTATATTTAGAGAGGTATTACATTTTAAAGAAGGAAGAATCTTGACTTCTGTTTTAAATTCGAGGACCAATGTACTTACAATCTTCCCTTCCTCTTCCATATGCGTTGGTTGTTACTTTAGATAGGCATCTTGTTCTGGCTCTATGAGCTGATGTAACTGTAAATAAGCCAACACAAAATGTTGTTGACAGCTTCTTCCTCTTCATGAGTACATCTAATTATGTTTATTCTCATGCCTATGTTAAATGGATATTGCAAAGTCTAAATTTTTTAAATAAAATATAAAAAGTATAAGAAGCCCAAGTATTGCGACTTCACGAGTAATATATGCGGTGGACAATACTGCAAGTTGTACTCTTTAACAGATTTGGTTTACAAATGAACTTCATATATTTCCCTTGACTTGATTATAGAGAACACTGTAAAGTTACTTTGATAACCTATCTGGCTATTTTTAAAAATGTTAGCTAGATCCTGAAAATTAGGTGATTTGATGCCTATCTGGTCTTTAGATAACTGCAGGTTGCAGCACTGTGTAGATAGGTTTCCTGTAGAAGGGTAGAAAGATTAAATCCATTAATTTGAATTTTCATGCAATCAGAAGATCCATCCAGAAAAAAAAATATGCAACTTGCTTTCGAAGGAGAATTGAGAACAATATTGCATTTAAATTTCTCCTTTGGCCTTGTGTTCAATGACTTCCTGTCAATAATGATCCATTACCATCAGGCCATCTGGTCTTGCTTGGCAATTTCTTGTGACCATTGGTTATTACGTCAAGTGGTGGTCTGATGGGAGGTAGGTAATATAATTATCTCCACACAAGTCTGCCCACACACACGTAGGCTCTTCTTTTTTCTAGTCAAATTCCAACAATTCCAGTAAATCTAAACCTTTGATTTAGGATTCCCTGACATTCAAATCACTCCAAACTTAAGGAAAAATTGTTTTCAGTTTTCTTCTATAATCATAGGTTATCTTTTTTACTTTTGCCACTTGCTTTCCACTGTGGATTTGGAATTCCTATCTGTGTATTCAATTTTTGTTTTGTAGTTATCCATATCGTGAAGAACTACCTTGCCCATCTCCTCCATGTGAAGGTTCCCTTAATACTAGGTAATACTACTAAGTATTTTCATCAATCTTTCTGTATGAGATATTTTAGCTAGGATCTTACATTAAGTTTCTGACTAATATGATTTAAGAGAATATATTTGTTTATTTGAGTGAAGATAAGAGTGATCGTGAACTTCCAGATGAAAGGAAAGCACTTTAGTTTGCAACTTAATTTCCATGTCTTCCATCATATATACCAGCTTAATTGTGACTACAAATTGCATGTTTTATTGACAATCGACTATCACTGAGATGACATTTTCATTTGTTATAGCCTTCTTAACCGAGTCTTGATATTTTTGCAAAGCTTGTTGGAATTTACGATTTAATCCTATTAAGTCTTGATGTATTTATCTACTATCATTTGACATCAGTTAGTTTTTTCAACATGTTAGTGTTAGGAAAAGTTTGCCAGCATTGTTAACTTCTTTTATTCATCGCAAGATAAATATTTCTCAAAGAATCGTAGATATTACTTTGCTGGGAGTTCTATTTAGTTAATTGCTGATCTAAAGCTATTTTCCCTTATCTAGGTATCTGGGGAGGAAAAGGTCAAGGGAAAACATTTCAGACTGAACTTATTTTCCAGGCATTAGGTCTTGTGCCGGTCATTATGTCTGCAGGGGAGCTGGAGTCTGAGAAAGCAGGTGACACTATATTGTTCTCCTTTGTGATTTTAAATTTGAAATCCTCAGGCAATTCTTGGAGTCGGCCAATTGACCAATCTCTTGTCATGGGAATTAGGAAGTTTCTGAAGACCACTTTTACTATTGTCTCTTAAGATTTGCATAACAATACTTTTGGAATCCTAGGGCAGAGGTTTTGATTTTTGATTGATGGATACTCTTTTTTTAAAATATTTGTTTATTCTGTGATATATGGTTCTTTTTCCATGGTTTCTCTTTTTAGGTGAACCGGGCAAACTTATACGTGAACGATACAGAACAGCATCTGATGTGATTCAAAACCAAGTAAGAAGCTGTCTTAAGCCGTTTTTTGTGATGGAAAATGATTCATCCTCCTAAAAATCCTCCTAACACTCACATGTGTAAAACACCCACAAAAATTGATAAAATTACAACCTATGCCATTGTGAGATGTTAGGAGGATTTTTAGGAGGATATAGCATTACTCTTTTGTAATAATGCTGATTTTATATCAACACATATATGTTACCATTATATTCAATGGGAATAAGAAGCCCGGGGAGCAATCCTTTGCTCTGCATGTGTGGACTATCTTAGATTTGCTGATGGAAGGTTCTCATTTTAAGCATAAAACTAGGTGATATTGGCTCATAGCCTCATTCAAAGGTAGATGGTTTGGATAAAATATTGTAAGGTACATTCTTTTATCTTTTCTAAAATATCTCTAGCGAGAAAAAAAAACCCAATCATCTTTTTTTCTATTGTGCCCCTCTAGGTGGACTCCTCCCCTCTTGGCTTTTGTTCACCTTCAAAGTATGATCTTTGGCCCTGGCTCAGGCTCATGGTCCCCTTTGTTCAGCTCACACCTCTCATATTAGCATTTTATGGAGTTCCTGGCACTTCAGAGGATCGCCCCCCTTCACCCAGACCACTCTAGATCGAACGGATGGGTATGGCTTTCGAGTCCTTGTCAGTGCGCAGCCTCTACATCCACTTTCTCCCCACCACCATTTTGCCGAAGGATTTCAAGACTGACTACAAACTCATTTGGCATGTTGGGGTACTTTTGAAAGTCAAGATATTTGCTTGGCTCATGCGGCATGGCAAACTTCTCAATAGGAGGTACAGGCACGAGATGGGTGCCTCGTAGTAACACATTGTGTGTACTGTGGGGCGAAGCAGTGGAGGACATCACCCATCTATTTTTTAAGTGCCCGACATCCCCCGACATCTGGCAGCAAACGAACATTGTGAGCATGTTCTCATCTAGTGGTGTTTAACGGATCAAACAAGCTCCTAATAGTTTCGGTCACTCGGGTTTTGACTGGACATCGGACGGGCCGGATAGGCACGTTAATTTAACGGGTTATTTTCGGATCACCTAATAGACCTTTAAACTTGTCCGACCCATTAAAGTCTAATAGGCCTTAACAAACAGTTCGACTAGCAAACGAACCGGGCAAGCCTTTTAACTTTTTTTAAAAAATAATTTATTCTTTTCATTTATTTTTAAATTTTACATTTCTTTTTTTTATATTTTCTTATATTATTTTCTTCATGCATTAATAAAATATTATAATAAATAAGCTATCATTATTTTTTCCTTCAGTTTTCTCATAATTTTCTTTAATAATTTTTCTTTTTACTCATTTGTTTATTTTATATTTTCATCAATAATAGAACAAATCAAATTAATAATGGATAAACTACTTATATTCTATTATTAGGTAAATATTGTTATATAAGCTTACTAGCTATTATTGATAGGCACTAAATAAGTAGTAATCAATTACGTTTAAATACTTAATATTATTAACGGATTAACGGTCGGCCTATCGGATGATTTGTTAATTAATGAACGAGTATCGGACGGATACCAGACTATCAGATTTCGGACGAACGGTTGAAATATAGTGTTCGGCTTGTTATCCGTCTGAGCCTGATAACTTATTGGACGAATTTGGACCAGGCACGGACGTACTTACCCATTATCATATCGGGTCGGACTGTCCAGATTAAATCTCACCCGATCTCGGGGAATGTGTGGCAGTCACTCTGAGGGTTGGTTCGTCAAAAATAGAGGTGGAGAATGTCACCGAAGACTTTTTTGGCGGTTCTTGGGCCATTTGGCTTCAACGCAACTGGATCAATTTTTTGCTCGATCTCGGGGAATGTGTGGCAGTCACTCCGAGGGTTGGTCCGTCAAAAATAGAGGTGGAGAATGTCACCGAAGACTTTTTTGGCCGGTTCTTGGGCCATTTGGCTTCAACGCAACTGGATCAATTTTTTTGTTGGAAGAGATGTAAGGCTGAGTGCATTGTACATCGTATCTTCTTTCTTATTCGGGAGTGGAGAGTTGGTTAGCCGAGATACTTTTCATCTTTTTGCTGCTCTCTCTTTGAGAGTCTACACTTGTATATGACTTTCATTCCATAGTTATGTATAGATGTGGCAACCACAACTCTAGAGATGTGGGTGGGAACGGGGGTGCACCCTTGTTTCCGAAGTAATTTGATATAGATCTGCTAATGATCCACATTGAAGTATTACCATAGTTAAAAGGAAACTGCTAAACTGTTGGAATGTGCACATGAGAAAATGGGAAATGTGGGTACTTGAGTAAAGGACACTTGGATATACCTTGGACAATGATTGATTCAACTATGATTCCATCGCTTGCATGTTCCCACTATTCCCAACGTCAACATTTCCACTTAGCGGAGAAACTTTGGGATCACTAACATGATTTCCACCATTATTCCACTATCGCATATTTCCTAATTCCTAGTAGTTAGTTTTTTCTATCTTTCTTTAAATATGTATTCTATTGTAAGACTTACTCCTGGAGCCTTTTCCTCTCCATAGGGGCAGTCTAGTGGTGCTTTTATTAATTCTAGATTGAAGTTCTACTTTTCTCTTTCGAAACTCTAACATTCTACAACATTTACATTGTTAAAGATAATGGAGATTTTGTGTAGTCCCTAGTATAAAAAAGTAGGCCTGATTTTTTCCATGATGCCAGTTTATGTAGGGATAGGTTGTGATCTTTGAGCTAAACCAGCATCCAAATCACTGACTGATGTCTTATTCCTCCAGGGAAAGATGAGTTGTCTCATGATCAATGATATTGATGCTGGGCTTGGAAGATTTGGTTAGTCTTTTTTTCAGATGAAGAACTTGTTTGGAATTACTTACCATAAACATAACAGAATGTGTTAAAATATCGTTAACATTGTGGTAGAACTTCAAAATTCTGTCCAACAGAGACTTCCTTGAATCAGAGCATGAGATGAAGATGTTTGTAATCAGAAAATATTCGAAAGATAAATTGATTCACAAGTTGATTGATTTATGAATTGTTGTACCATTGTCTTTATTGATGCTTCTTTGCAATTCAGGAAACACACAAATGACAGTTAACAATCAAATAGTTGTCGGAACCCTGATGAATTTGTCGGACAACCCTACGAGAGTGAGCATTGGTCAGAAATGGAGAGAGTCAGATACTACACACAGAATTCCCATCATTGTAACTGGAAATGATTTCTCCACACTTTATGCCCCCTTGATTCGTGATGGAAGGATGGAGAAGTTCTATTGGTATATAATCCCCAGCAAAATTGTCATTCAAAGTAATTATTATTTTAAAAGTTTCTTTGCAATACAAGATGTCTTTAAAAGTTTCTTTGCATAGGTCTTTACTTCCTTTCAGCCTTTAAAAAAGTTATGGTGAAGTAGTAATAATGTAGAAAGTTCCTGTCATATGTAAAATCTAGATTAGATAAGATAATCAATGAAAAGGATTAGTTCTTTATTTTTTGTTAGTTAATGGAAGAATGAATGCAAGGTGGTGAAGTGTTTTTTTTTTATTTCTTTGTAGAACTTTTCAGTTTTATATAATTCTAGATCTAAAATGTTAAATATGGTCTTCTCAAAAAAATATTAAATATGGATTTACAACCGTCGAATGTTAATAATTTTATTAGTTGTTCTTCCTCCAGTTGTCTTTGCCGCGGTATTTGGTGTGTGTCCTGTCTTCAAATACATCTCATTAAGTATGTGAGAATTTTTATTCTTCTGATTCAGGCAACCAGACCGTGAAGATATAATTAACATTGTCTGCCAGATGTATGTTAAGGATGGAATTTCAAGAGATGATGTCATGAAAGTGGTGGATACATTTCCCAATCAAGGTTCGTCTCTTGCTCTTTGTTAAAGATTTCTTTATGATTTGATACTATTAATGGACATGGAAGTATATTTGCCTTGTGTACTTATGAACCACAGACAATCTAAATATCTAGCCATATTCTCCACGATATCATTTTGTCAACTTTTTATTCACATTTAGGAACATTCAGTGTAGAAGTGAAAGAAGTGGGTACCTTCAAAAAAAGTGAAAGAAGTGGGATAATATAATAAAACAACACGTGCAGATCTCTGATAAATTCTAACAGCATGAGAGAAATCTGTGCAATAACACATTCTTTTCTTTGAGAAAGTCAATAACACTTTTTTTTAGGACATAAAAAACTTTGAGTAGGTATATTGTGTTTTGTCTTCCTATCAATTCAGTTTCCAGTCAGGTATATTGTTTTCCTCTTTAGTTTAAATTGTTTAATCTTATTTCTGTTTTTCTGTCATTGGTTTGAACTGATGTCGTCGAATTCTCCAAAGAAACAATTCTTTTATTGCTGCATACATGATTGCCTTGTATATTTTTAGCTTTCTTTTTATATGTTCCATATGTAATCAACCAACCATTTTCACTCCTTGCAGCCTTGGATTTCTATGGAGCACTTAGGTCAAGGACTTATGATCAATCAATCTTAAAGGTTTTCCCATGTCGATACCACTATAAGAGTATTTTACTCTTGGTTTATTTATTATTAGCACGATTAATGATAAAAATGTTTTGAGTTATAACGAGTATTGTTATATTTTTTTAATAGTTGAATCTCATCATGTTTTCTCGAGCTTTTCGTAGTCTATTTTCATACATTACGATGGAGTCCTTTGAAGAAATAGATTTTACTTTTTCACCACAGAAATTAATTGTACTCTTCTATCAAGTGGTTACTTGTTGATCTCCAGATTGTCAACTTGGCACTCTGTTTGGTTTAAAACGTGAAGATATCTCCTCGCAGAAAAAAAAAAGGATGTGGGTGCTTAATTGTCATCATATTTTCATCCATATGTCTGGATTCTGATGTTATGTTCTTACTTCCTGTCATTTTTTTTTCTTTTTTTTATAATTTATAATCAGTGTATAAACCAATATCCAACCACTTGTGAGCTCATTATCTTCTCTCTTTGCTTTTGGTTTCAGTGGGTAGATGATATTGGTGGATATGAACAACTTGGTAAGAAACTTCTTAAGGGAAGGAAGCATGGCAAACTTCCTACTTTTATTCCTCCTCAGGTATTTCGTAGTAAACAGTGTTCACATAATCTGACGCAATTCCATCTAAATTGTATACCAAATGAAGGGGGTTTTTGCTTATTTGTTGCATGATACTGAAATTGAGATTGCAGTCTTAAGATAATTGCCCTGATACTTATCATTTGAACAAATTTGAGCAGCAAACCGTAGAGGCATTGCTTGAATCAGGAGAATCACTAGTCAGAGAGCAGCAGTTAATTATGAGTTCAAGACTCTCAAAGGAGTACATGAAGAATGTGGATGACTGAACAGTACGGCACCATTGTCGATACCAACGTACATGAGACGTTTAGTTTGCTTGCAGTTTGGCGAACCTCAGGGTTAGCAGCATTATTTCTCATATTTCACTTGTATTTTAGATGTTATATTATGCACGAGCAATAACGTTCCTTTCCTTATTTGCATTCATCGATACTGATTTATTTGAAGCATTGTTTACAAAGTTGAAAACTTTAACCATGGATGCAGTATGCTGTTTCCGATATAAAAGTTTGAACCAATCTTAAAAATAAGAGGTTCTCAAGCGCGTGGCGGAAACAAACGATGGCTCCTGAAGAAGCAAGAAAAGTCTGGGTCCATCAAGAAGGAATCATTTAATGCTGGTAGCAATTTCAATTTGGCAGTGGGCAGTAAGTTCTCACATAAAATATAATCTTGTACACGTAGCGTGAAGATAATTTTTCTTTAGAATTTTAAACCTTCGTACTTTCCGAGAATTGCAAGTTGAGACTCAGAGTCTTACTTGTTCCATACCATGTCTTTGTGATTGAACCTTTACCAATTCAGTAGGGATCAGATGGTTTGTTTTCCAACCTCTATACAAACGTGAATTGTTAATTATGTAAAAAAGACTGTTTGCAAATTGGAGCTACAAACACTTATCACCTTATTGCTGACTCTTCTGACATGAAAAAAAAAACCCAAAGGTTCATATTCATCACCTCATCATCATTAATCAACAACAGAAGGGAAGTTAACTGAGCTCAAGGAAGCGGCGGGCCATGGGATGCTGCGCCTCCCCGAGGCGGGAGGAGTCGAGCACCTCCACCACCTCGCCGTCGACGAGAAGGCACACCATGTCGGCGATGCGCTGGATCTGCTTCACGCTGTGCGACACCATCACCGTCGTCAAGCCGCGAGACTTCTTCAGACGCACAATGGCGTCCTCGATGTTCTGCGTCGAGATAGGGTCCAGTGCGCTCGTCGGCTCATCCAACAGCAACACCTTCACACACACACCCAAACAGTTGATTCCCAAATACGTTAGTTTAAAAACTTTAAAATTAGAGAGGTGCTCAAATAGCTTAATTGATAAACGAACGAGGCATTATTATGATTGGATATGATAATCATATTCATAATGGTTCAAATGTACCTCGGGGTCGTTGGCGAGCGTACGGGCCAAAGCGACGCGCTGGGCTTGGCCTACGGACAGCTCCGATGCCGTCTTGGACGCGAGGGAAGGATCCAAGTCCGCCACGGTCAGCAGATTCTGGACCTCTGCTTCTGTTAGTTTCTTGCCTCTCAGTTGTGGCCCATACCTCACATTGTCCGCAACAGTTCCTTTATATATATAAAATATATATTATAATGTTTATTTATTCATTCATTTCATCAGCACAATATAAATACAGAAAAATAGCCTGCAGAATATTTCCTTCCTTCCAATATTTGCTAAATGGATGTTTTAGTGAAGAGAATAAATATTTCACTGCTGACGTATTGCATATGCTTCAAGTTATATGACCAGCTTAGTTTTAAGCTTCCCCCGAGGTGTTACATTTTGCTTGAAAGCTTCTTCAACTAAAACTCTCCACACGATCTCTGATATATCGTTTCTCATCAAATATAAAACCCTTCTTGGCCTTTTTTTGTGGGAATGCATTGGAACCACCTATTTTTTTCACTGCTCTTATATTGCCCCCATCTGGGCTAGGCTTCAAGAACACTTAAACCTTCGATTCTTCTTTTCTGATAGTTGGCCATCCGGTGCTTGGCTTTCCGAGAGGGTGCACCTCCATTCGAGGTCCTGCTTAAAACTCCTTGCATGCATCGTCTACACTCTTTGGAGGATCTGGAATGTGCATAATAATTAGATTTTTTTCTTCCACGTCAATCATCACTCACTTGATTCTTGTGCAAGTCCTGGCAAGTTGTAAATTGAATATGCTAACACCATAAGGACATCTCCATCAGGGACCCTATTTGGGTGAGGTAGGAGCTCTCGCCGATCGGATGGTTCAAACTGAACACCGACATATCTTTCGTCGGTCCGGCCGCTTGCAAGAGAGCAGACTTCCTTATCCGCTCTTATTTCTCTTTTGTCTGTGCACCTCTCAGTCATTGTTTCTCCATGAATCCGAGGTTTGGGGACTCCAATGATGTGTAGACTTAGGCATCTCTCATCTTCTTGTTGAATGCGACTCCTTATTGACATCTTATGCTCGATTACTCAAAAGGTTACGCGCAAAACTCCCATGACGCATCACCAATCTGATCGCGGACACTCCTAAATACTTTTTCTTTTTTTCTTTAAAAATTACACATGTATTGATTTGACTGTCTATTTTTTAACAAACTTCGGCAAATCAGCTAAGGCCGATCGTTTTTAGGAGGACTCGCCCCCACAGAGTCTTCATGATATTTTGTACTTTAATTACTCTGATTTCTTAATGGATAGATAACGTAAAGTACCTTTTTCTCAAAAAAAAAACTTCATTATACCTTTCAGGAACGCATCAGACGTACTTATCGTGTACGTCGCCCAATTTTACTTAAATTAAGGAGACGCGAAACATGCTGTCTTTTGGTTCTTTTTTTAATCAGTCAACGAAACAATGAGGAAACTAAACTTCAAACAAGCAAAAAAAAAAAAGATTAAAAAAACATTCCCCCCTTCTAAGTTGACGACGTATAATATATATATATATAAGATAAATAAAGAAGTTCCATGCTATTTAAATGATTTTGTTAATGATTGGCCAAAGGGAATAATATATATAACAAGTAAAAAAAAGGATGGTTTATATGCGGCCCATGTTCCAAGGGAGATGGTGGAAGGGAAGGACGAAGAAAGCCGGGACCAGATAAGACCGCCACCGGGCAAATGCATTTGATCAAATGTCAGAGAAAGTAATGGCCACCACACCACCCACCGTACGCCACCACCATTTTTATTTGGTTCCTCTCCTCGGCAGCGGACGGTGAGGTGATGACCCCACCGACATCACGCTTCGCCACTTGCTCCTTTTTTTCACTTTTTGGAAATTTTCTAATTCCACCTAAATTTTTAACCTAATTTCCCCCCCTAAATACTCACGTTTTGAAAAAAAAAACACGCTAAAATTGGTGAAATCATAATGCCAAGAAAATTTCAGAAGGAAAAAAAAAATAGGAGGGTGTATAGAAGCCACTCTTTTAACTTTTGTTCCCCTTTAGTTTTTTTTTTTTTTTTTTTTTTTTGCAAAATAACAGCAATTGATTTTTTTCCTTCATGTAACAATTGAAGGCAAGTTTATTTCACCCGCGATATCAAAGGCAAAAGATGTATCATTACACTGTATAAATATGTATATGTATATACCTTCACTCTAACATTTTGTTTATTACACTATATACATAATTGTCAATTAAATTTAATTTGGTCATCATATTTATGGTGAAAACCAAATCTTGCATTTATGTCCTTATGTTAAGCCCATTTCATTTCTATGCAATCACCTTGTAACGACTACAAAGTATTAAGCATAAGAATTAATTGAACAAAATCAATACCCAAAAAAACATATCAAACATGATCATGAGCTATCAATTAATATCAAACAGGCAGGCGAATTTAATGTGTACCGTCGAAGAGGGCCGGCAGCTGGAACAGCATGCCGACCCTTCGCCGGAGCGCGAGGACGTCGAGGCGGCAGATGTCCTGTCCGTCGAGGAAAACGGACCCCGCCGACGGCTCCCACAGCCGGTTCAGCGCGCGGAGGAGCGTGGACTTGCCGCTGCCGCTGGGGCCGATGACGCCCAGGACAACGCCTTCGGGCACGTCGAGGTTGACCTTCCTCAGTATCGTCTCCCCGGTCGTCTCCGACAGCCTCGTCAGGCCTCTCACCCGAACCTTCGCCGGCTTTGCTGCCTGTTCTTGGATTCCGGCCGGTTCATCGACGTTCACTAGCAGGTGTTCCCGTATCTCTTCTGCAGGCAGCCCGCAAAATTCACTTAGCAAACGCAGGCATACACTTTTGTATAGGATTTAAGATCAGCTTATATGTTTAGCTTTCCTTGTTGGCGATCAAGGTCGCCATAATTACCTGCAGCTGAGCCCATTCGCTTCCGATGGTCCCCTTGTTGTTTGGGAGAGAGAGAGAGAGAGAGAGAGAGAGCAAATAGCTGACCTGCAACGCTCTTTGTAAGCTTATATAGGCATCCTTGTAATGCTTAATTATATTTGTATATTACTATAAGGAAACGCTGTGTAGTTATAGACATGATCCAGATTTCAAATACAGAAGACTCTTTTTTTTTGGTCTGAAATCTTACAATTTCAGTGGAAATTTATCAAAGTATAGGACAAGCAATGCATATTGTCCGAATTGAAATATTCATTTGATTGACTGGACTCAGGTTTTGAAGTTGACACATGTGATGTGTATATATATATATATATATATTGTTACTCATGGCATTACTGCAGAACTGTATTTACATTTCGAACATTCTATATACTTCCTCTGTTGAAGTATGTACAATTATGTATCGGTTTTAATGGTGTAGAAAATTATAAGGGTGTTTGTTTGTGTCGTTCGTTAATCTGATGGATGGTTCACATATTTGATTGCTGAATGACTAATTATTATATTATATGCTTAAATATATTACGGCCAACATGTATTATTTGCACGAGGATGTACAGATATATAAATCATGGATGTGTGCATCATGCAAGATTCCAAATGACTGGGTTTCAAGAAAGACATGGTAGCAGCCATGTGGCGTTCACATGTCCAGGAGCAGGCCAATTGATGACGATTTAAGGGTGTGCATTATATACTTGAAGCACAAGATTGATCTTTTACACCCACAAAAGTCTCCGATCAAGAACATTATTAGAAAATGATAAACAAATAGCCGGTGAGACTTTGATTTCTTCAACGTAGTTGTTTGGATCGTAAATTAAGTTCTATAATATTGTATCGACGATTTCTTTCTTTCTTTTTTTTTTTTTTTTTTTTTGGGGGGGGGGGGGGGGGGGGGGGGGGGGGGTGGGGTTTAGTTATATTAGAATTACTCAGCATCGATCGAGATCTATATTTTTTTTTAAAGAAAAAGGGAAATTAAAGAGGAAAGGGAGGAAGGTCTCCAAACAAGTTGTAACGCATGCATGATTATAAATGAAAATCTAACTAATAAACTAGTGGAACAGCTCTCATCTGATCTTATGAAGGTGCTGATGGATATATAATTTTTATTTAAAAAAAAAAGAGAAAAACTAAATCATTCTCTTTAATGATATGATACAATTTATAACGTAAGTAATCTTATTTTTTTTCTTATGCCCTAGCGAGTCCTCAATCTCCATAATTACTAATTAACATCTAACTAATCCTAATTTTTGAATTGAGACATCGCTAGCTAGGGACTCATTCGGGGCTTTGGCACAACTCTGCTAACAGAGCTTATATAATTGACCAGCAAATCTCACACATCTCTCTTTATAGTCTCCACTTTGATTAGCACAAATTACGTGTAAAGTGCACTTTCCGTCTATGCAAAGAGTTCACAAAATTTTCGCTTCGGTACTTTGTGATGGATAGGCGTACGCAGCTGGTAACAGAGGGAGGCAAAATACAGAAAACCGGTGACCACCCCAAGTCGCTTCGTTACCAGTTGAGCCCTCCTCCTCCTCAATGTATATACATATATATATATATATATATATATACATATATATATATATATATATACATATATATATATATATATATATATATAACGACCATATCAAATTACATGTAGCTGACGTGTACTAACACGATTGTTACACTCAAAGTTTTCAATTTGGAGAGTTTTGTGTTGACTCGTTTTACGTCTCATAAATTCGAAACGTAAACTAATAGAATTTATATACATAATTTTATGTATATATTTAACATTATATGTTATAAAAAATTTATAAAAAATAATTTATATATGTTAGTTTCAAATGTAATGAGTTCTTATTTCAACTCACTCATATTGAATTGTATAACCATTCATTAATTTTAACAATTCATTATTCAAAGTCTATACATCAAATTACCAAAGTAGTTCATGAGTCATACAAATTAAAATATAAAGTATTCGTAGTTATTAAATCAAATGTTTAATTCTATTTTCATTTCAATTTTACCTCAAATCTTGATTAAATGTCTAACTTCTGCATCTGACGGAGTTTACCCGAGTTTACCACTAAGTCCGATTTCACTTCGAGTTGATTCAATTTCATAACTAAACTCGTAAACTCGTAAGAGTTTAAGTCTCAATCTCGAGAGTTTGTGTAGACAACGGCTGGACAACTTGTATTTCTCAACACTCAAATAGATCGGAAAGAGCTAATAGCACTTAATTAATTCAAAGTCCAGTGAAAACATAAAAATGTACTCTCATGATCAGGGCGATTACTTTAGAGATCGTTTGCGAGACTATTAGCACTTAGCGAATTATTTAGAACATAATCCTGTTGGATGAAATCAATGTTGGATTAATGGGTGTTTGTTGTGACACAATTTACATCTGATTGTTTTAATTAGGTCCAAAGAATGCCAAATTGAATTATTAGGGAGGTGAAAGGGAAAGTGGGGGAAACGTTAGTGATAAGCGAAGGGGGAGGGGGGACATGAACCGTAGCTATTAGAAGTACGTATCAAATTAAGTGGCCGTGGGACTCGTAGTGTTTGGATGTTCCCCTCCCCAAATGTGTGCGTCTCCAGATGGAAGCTGCCCCCCCCCCCCCCCCCCCCATCCACCCTAATTATAATAAGATAGCTGTGCCCATCTCCGTCACCTTCCCTTTCGCCATTTTTCTAATCTGTGTACGAATGGTGTACGGCACTCTTTAGCACTCCCTTAAATTTCGATTTTAGTAATCTTGAATCGCATGTCATGATTGAAAAAAATAAAAAGAAAATTGTGGACGGAAGCAAAAGGAAAAACAAAATAAAATAAAGATAAGATTAAATCAGCAATTTCAGCGATAAACTTTTCTTACTATTTTGATTTAATTTACTTCCTCTGCTTTGTAAGGGGGAATATAGTTCGATTCAGGTCAAGTTTTTTATCTAAAAATAAATAAATGTTACTTTTCGGATCAATTTTTAAAATTTAAAAAATCATCCTAAAATTATTTTGAAAAAATAAAAATCATTTTGTAGTAAGTCAATTTTTTTCGGATCCTACTTTTATATAATTATATTTTAAATATATATTTAATAACTTAAAATTAATATAAAATATACTACAAAAATTTTAAAGTTATTAAATTAGAGTTTAATAATGTGATAAAAAAAAGTACAAAATTTTATACAAAAAATACTATATCTATAATAAAAGAATCAATAACATATATATTAATTATATAAATAAGAAATCATAAATAGAAAATAGGCTCCATGATTTTTTTGGGCGAGATCTTAATTTTAGTTGGTGTATTTTAATTTATTAAAAATCATCCTAAATTATATTTGAACTTTTAATTTTTTATATTTTTTGTTTGATTTTTTCAGATCGAATGAATTTTTCGGATTGGTCGGATTTTTCTTACGCCCCTATTGCTTTGGAGGGATAAATTAGAGTGCATATCATTAAACGATGACATTTTCATTCCTTCGATTTGAATTATTGATCCATGTCATGAATCAATAATTAGCAAGAGCTCAACATTCCTTCAAATCAATGTTCAAATGCTGTTTCCAAGATGAATTAAACCTAAACTATTTATGTAACGTAGATATAAACTAAGCTATTCACCGTTGGGCTGTTGGAGATGGCTCATATGGGCTTCTTCCTTATCCAAACATTGCATGTGAGGTGGGCCTAGCCCAATAGATGGGCCCAGAGGCGATGTTCTTAGATTCATTAATCTTATTTGCATGTTAGAAAAAAAATAATATAAATATTTTTCATACACTGAAACAAATTACAAAGTTATTATTAATGTTAATTATATTTATTTTATTGTACGTCTGTAACGATAGAAATTAGGTGAAGTTTGTAACAACTAAGGCCCTGTTTGGATACTTCTATATCCGGTGGAAAAGCCTCATTCCACCGGTTTAAAAACTTCCTCCGGAGAATCATCAAAATGGGCGTTTGAAAGTTAAAAACATTGCCATCAAAACTGCATGAAAGCGACTAAAATTAAACGAATTAAAACTTAAGTGGAGGGTACGTTTTATTTCCTTTCCGCTGGTTGTTGCAATTTTTGTTCGTGCTTGCTTCGTGCTGGTGGTTGCTGCTGGTGGTGGTTGCTGCTGGTGAAAAAAAACATGGAAACTGCACGAAATGAAAGCACATGCAAGCTCTCAAACACCCCTATCATATGTTGAGGATTCTCATTTTTTTTCTAGGGCTTGCAATGGGATTTAATTATAGCATTTCATTTTCCCTCTTCTTTTTCCATTTCGTTTTTTATTGTTCTTTCAGATCTGCCATTTTCTTTGTAGATTTGAAAACTTGCATTTCTAAATCTAAAAAGGGGCAAAAACTTGCATCTCAAAGTAGATCTGAAAAATTGCATCTGTCAATATGTAAACTTGCATCTGAAAGGGCAAAAATATATTTTCCCCCTTTTGAAGAAATCAGAGGAGGATACATTTTTAGTCATCTTCATATAGTGAGCGATGGATTAATATTCCCTAGAAGGCAACATATAGTCATTTGCAGAAGGAAACTACTCCCCAGATGTGTATGGATTAATATCTTCAGGGATCTTTAGGCACCTTTGCCTCTCCTTGGAAGTCATGGATTTTTATCTTCAAGATTTTTCTTGTGGCTTCTGCAAAGCTTGATGAATAGCTTCAACAGCTTACCAGAGAATGGTGCAAGGACTTCCTGCAAAGAAATTAACATATCAGCAGAAGATGGCCACTGAGGTTGCTTTTAAAACATAGATCCTCACCAAGCAGCAGCTGCCATGGGATTGAGCTTGCCATGGGATGATGTATCAACCAAAAGGAAAACAAATTTGACACCTTATATGTAGAGTTCTTTTATTTATCTTTGTTAATCATATCATTCTTAAGTATTCTTTGCATTATAAACTTTTACTTTGCAGCTTCTTTATTGTGTGATAAGAAAATGTGTATGTTGTTGCATTAGATGTTCTTTATGTTGTTTCATATAAAAAAAATGTGTATGTGATTAAAAAAATTTGTATGTTGTGTGATAAAAAATTAAGTATTCTTTATTGCATTTTTTCTTGCAAGGAGATAAAAAAAAATCTAGGGCCCACTGATGTGAGTCGGAAAAAACATCTTTTGTCAAATTATTGTGTGATTATAACACTCCAAGATATAGAGCTCAAAATGATTGGCACAAAGAAACGTGGACCAAAATTTTACAAGATATGAATGCTAGATATCCTCTTGATAATTTTCAAGTAAGACAAATTAAAGATCTTGAACAAGATTTAAAAAAAAACAATTTAAAGCTATGAAAGAACTATCTAACTATAGTGGCTTTGGATGGGATTATGAAAATAACATTGTTACTACACCTGATGAAGTTTGGCAAGCAGTCTTCGAGGTATTTTTTTCATTCTTTTGAGTTATCTTATTTTTTTAGCTTATATTTATTTATCCTCTTTAACTCTCTCTTGTTAAATGTGTAGAAGGATCCTAGTGCTAAGAAATGGTACAAACAACCTTTTCCATTTTACTCTGCACTATATGATTTATATGAAGGTATCTAAGTTTTCACTTATAACATGTATAATATGAAATCAATATGACATGCTTATGGTTATACTTTTTTATCATTGTTTTGTAGGTAAATATGCTGTAGGAGCACGTTCTCATGCTGGAGGGAGTACTGCATCATCTGATTTACTTACATCATCAACACCACAATCGCCAATGCCATCAATTCTTGCACCTGGAAGCTCATTTTTGCATTTTGGTTTGGATGAAGATATCGAAGAACATAATATTAATGATACAAATCCATTTTTCAATCAAGTTCCATTCCAAGTACAAGATACACAAGAAGCTGAGACACAAAGGGTACAAGTAGAGACAAATGCTCCTCTTCGAAAAGCAAGTTCCTCTCATTTATCTGATAATGGACGATCTAAGAAATCCAAGCGCAACAAAGATGCAAAAATGATTTTTGGAGAAGAGTATCTTGAATTTCGAAAGGAGGAAAGTCAACTATTTTTTGCCACCATGGAGAAACACAGAGTGCAACCATCTGAAGCACATTCTATGACTGAATGTATACACGTTTTCAATGAATTGCAAGGATTTGAGCAAGAAGACTTGTTTAAAGCCATTAAAGTTTTCAATGAGAAAATTCATCGCGAGATGTTCTTAGCTCTCAATGAAGAATAAAGGGTTGTATGGATTAAGATGATGATTGAATGAACTTGTAGTTTGAAGTTAATGTTTATGAACTTTTAGACTTGATAGTTTGTGAACTTGTAATTTGAAGTTAATGTTTATGAACTATTAGACTTGATAGTTTGTGAACTTGTAGTTTGAAGTGTTGGCTTTGTACTCTTTAATCTATGCATTTTAATAATATATAAACCTTGTGGTGCCATTAATATTAGTGGATAGAAAATAAATATGACTTGATTCAAAAGTAATACAAGATACAAATAACATTAATGCGAAAAAATAATTATATGAACATAAATCTAACACTGCATTATATAGTGTTTCTATTCCTTCCAAATCGTCTATAGTCTTCCCACATTGCCTTAGCAATTCAGTCTCTCATAGCGGCACTTGCACTTCATTGAGTGTTCATATTTTCAACATCTCCAATATATTCATCGTCGCCATCAAGTACATCTACAATTTCATTTGGATCAATGTCCATTGTATTGTTGTTTAACCATCTTGTGTCTCCATTATGCATCCTTATGAAATTATGAAGCACACACGATACAATGACTATATCAGTTTGAGAATCAATTGGATGAAAGGTCGCAATTTTGAGAATCGGAAATACATTTTTAATATGCCAATAATACGCTCAATAGGATTCCGAAGTGAAGCATGCCGAAGATTAAATAACTCCTTATAATTGCTTGGCTTTTCTCTGCTTCTTCCTTATTCTTGCAAGTGATATCGTACTCTTCTATTTAGGGCAAGAAATTTTGGTGTATTTGCATAACCAGCATCCACTAGATAATACTTACCATCTAGAACGTTAAATCCTTGATTCAATGAGCTTTGCAGAACTCTAACATCAGAAACAGAACCTTCACATCCAGCCTTTACATATACAAAGCGCAAGTCAAAATCACAAGCAACCATCACGTTTCGTGATAAAGTACCTTTTCGATTTCGATAAGGATCTTGAAATTGTTGTGAAATTGTAATAGGAATATGAGTACCATCAATTGCACCGATACAGTCCCGCATAACATATTAAAAGTTATCGTATTTTTCATACAATACTATATCCAATAAAATCAATTATGCATACCTTAAAATATGGGAAAAACTTGGCGCTATTTCTTATTTTTGGAGGAGTGATAATGGTCGAAGGAAGAACCAAATAATCATGTGATAGTTGCACAATTGCCTCTAGTACTTTTATAAAATGACGATGGACAATTTCTCCACTATGTTGAAATCGCTCTTGTACTGCACGATTACTGGCATTACATGTAATGTATAGGTAAACATCGCCAATTGCTCTTCTATTGTAACACCTCTAGTATATCGAAGGAGTTGCTTTTCTTTTAAACATTGTGCAAGCAAATGAAAAACATGCACATCCATTCGAAATGCTCTTTTGCAACGATCTTCATGACCTGTTAAAATAGAAGTATGAATACGTCTTTTATCTACTTGTACCTCATTGAACATAGGGAGTATGACATGCATGAACTCATCATCTTCTTCATGCATTTTTCGCCATGGATATAAGAGCATATCCATAGTTTGGAAATAAATTTGGCTAAGAAAAATAAGGACAATATTTTGTGTTCTTCTTGGAAGTCGAGGTGAACTTGTGGAAGTAGGACAAGTTTTATAGATGTATTCTCATGACCGTTTGAGTCTAACGGTCATATTTTTAATGATTCAATATGACCGTTTGAATTCTAACTTTAAATTTATGAGGTATATTTTATTATTTCATTTGAATTTAGATGTTTGAGTCTAACTGTCATATTTTTAAATTATTATTCAATTTGACCATTATTTTATAAATTTAATATTTAATCATATTTTTTATTAATTATTAATTGTATTATGTATATTTTATTTTGTTAGAAATAATTCAATGGGTCATTCATCCAAACACCTAAAAGGAAAGTAACCAATGGAAAGAAATCTACCAATGAATCACTTTTCCACTTTTCATATCCTATAGGAATTTTAAACCTTAGTGCTATTTCCATAGAGTGCCAAATAGGGCCTAAATTATGTCCAAGTAGTTCAATGATTTGTAACAACTAAAAGCTAATTTATCTCCAGAGTTAGCAGAAATCATGAAGATGGGAAAGAAAAATGGCACCACACATCACAACTCAGAAATCTTGCAGTAGTGTAGCAAAAACATAATATAATTCCATCAAATTACATATATATATATATATATATATATATATAGCGACCAACAAATCCGTCAATCCCAAAATATAAGAACGCATTAATAGTATGATATATCTTAGGTAAGTAGTAGTACCTTCATTAAATCCAAAATGTTATTGTTTATATTCGAACTAACTCAAAGGTAATTTTTTTATGCAACTGTTGTCGATATTCCAAAGGATAAAATATCCCTCCTCTCGACGTAAGACGTCCCTATCGTCCTCCGTATCGCGAATGACGTTGGATGCGATATGGACGGTGGATGCTCCTCTGTGCAGTTCGACTTGATTTGGCCAAAAGAACTAAGCCTTCGCCACCGGTTCTGCTCGGACGATCTGTCGTAGGTGCGCGTCTCTTCTCTCCTCGCGAACGCTCTCTTCACTTTTTCGCCCTTCGCCGCCGCGTAGAGAAGCGACGATCTCCCATCTTTTCTCGCACGCTGGTTGCTGGAGCGAGCGTAGGGAAGCCAGCGACGATCTCCCATTTTTCCCAATCTCCCATCTCCCATCTTTCCTCGTGGTTTTGCCCTTCGCCGCCGCACAGAGAAGCCACAATGCGCGCGACCAAGTTCGATGTCAAGCTCACCTACAAACGCCTCGCCTTGAAGATTTCTCTATCCATAGAAGCAAGCCCTCGATCATTCGCGATCATCGCGCATGAACTTATATCTATCCGCCTTCGTTCGCTTGAGGTCACAAAGGCATCGATCGTTCACGACGGCACATCTATCCGTCGATTCATTCGCGAACGGGGCTATTGCTCGTGAAAAAGGTCGATGAGTCGTTCGAGTTTTTTTTAGCCGGAAAGAGAAAATAAATGATGAAGGTTGAGCTTTTTTTTTGCCAAATCAAGTCGAACCGCGAGGAGCATCCATCATTCATATCGCATCCACGGTAAGGAGGACGGTCGGGATGTCTTACCTAGGGAGGACCTATATTTTATTTTTATCCTATTCAAAATTGTTGTAGTTGGATTTGGAATTGATCATTCATTTTTCTTGGCATTGAAATCTAGTAGCCGGATCCTAGGCATTGAAGAGTCAAAACCTCTTGAATAGATGAAGAATCTTATATATATAAAAAAAAAAAGTCTTAAACAAGAGACATCTGACAGTGCGACAATGTTCAGGTGGAGACTAACCTTGTAATAGCTAGTCAGCATTCAATCATGCCCCTAGCCTTCAAGTACGTACGCTACAATCCTACCACTTCTAAACCTAGTTGTTGATTGGCCAATCAATGCACGCTTAGGTCGACATTAAACCTAGCTAGGTACCTAGACTTGCGACTCTTTTTATTATTATTATCACGCGCGAATTTTTATGTCATGCAATTTTGATGTCACACGCAAATTATAAATATTATTATTCTTCATAATAAATATAATTATTTTTTTTATAATTTTTTATGTTATAAAATTATTGATTCTCTATAAGTTATTATAAAAAGAAAGGTACGCTTATAATCATTTGACACGTACGTGATATGCTATATATCAATAAAAAAAATTACAGTGTATGATCAGAAAAAAATGATTAAGATTTCTCACCTTTCCCCTTGCATGGAGGCTCTCTTTTTAACTAAATAAAAAGTGAAAAAAAAGAGTGCGTGTCATTGCTACTTGCAGGGAAGCTACTGATTATGTAGACCAGAAATTATACAAGAACACCAGAAATTATACAAGAACGGGGACGATCGTTAGGCCAAGAAATTTAACAATAAATAATTAACTCATAATCTATGCGAAGAATTATGGGAATTAATTTAAGGCACTTCTCCTGGTAGATATAGGAAGAAGATAATAGAACAGGCCACATGCCTCAAAACATATTTTCAAATTAAACCCTCCCCTGACCAACGGTAAATGACTCAATTACTAGCGTGATTGAGTCACAAGCGTTCGCTGAATATTAGTAGCCTTATGTTTGAATCTTCGTGCCATCACCTTGTACAGAGAATAAATCATTACTATTTTATCAATTTTTGGCTTAACCTCAGACACTGAAACCTTTCGTAGATCTGAGCCAACAAAAAAAATTAAACCCTCCCCTCCCCTCCCTCGAACTGGAAAAAATATTATCAAACAAACAAATTACATCGAGCTGTGGACAGAAGGACTTGGCCTCCTTATGGAGAAATAATACATCCCCAGCCTCCCTCCAAAATCCAAATCTTCACATGGGGGCAATGCACGCAGGTCCCTCACATTCATTCCCTCGATCGACCGATAATTTCTTTATAACGATCCTTCAATTATAATATGTTGTCTTAATATTATAATACCGGTCGAAATGATTTTCAAAATTTGCCCTAATTCGTCAAATTACATTTGGGTCGGGATAACGTTCCGATTTTTTCGGTCGACACTTTTGCTCGAAAAGTGCACCGCCAAATTGAGTTTTAGCCGGGCAACCGATTGATCAAGGTAAGGATTATTAATTGGTGGATGAGTTGAATTAAAAATGTCATTTTGGGTGGTCAGATTAGATGAAAAAGATGTAGTTAGAAAAGAAACGGTTGGGAAAATTTATCCATGAAGTATATATGTACATATGCCCGGACCGTGTGGGTGCAATTTTGCAAGCCAATTTTGTACATAACACTTGATTTTGTTAAGGATCGGATCGATGCGTTGGCCAACGACGGCCCCTACCACTGTTGCCGGAAATGGCAGCACTAATTGCCTAACCATCATCTCATATCTGCTGCATTCAATTGAAGGAAACAATGCAAAACAGTTTTGGTAGGCTAATCATCTCTTCTGTGCCACCCCCCATGATGAGGAACAGTGGAACCTTT
Organism: Pontederia crassipes; assembly: GCA_030549335.1. NCBI lineage: Eukaryota > Viridiplantae > Streptophyta > Magnoliopsida > Commelinales > Pontederiaceae > Pontederia > Pontederia crassipes. Next base: position 2,577,809 of record CM060185.1, on the reverse strand, counting down.
GTCCATTTCGACCAGAGAGAGAGAGAGAGAGAGAGAGAGAGAGAGAGAGAGAGAGAGAGAGAGAGAGAGAGCAAAAGACAAGAAGCCTTCATAACTCTTTTTTTTTTTTGTGTGTGTGTTTCCTTTTTTCTATTGTCCATTTGCTTCCAACTCATATCATATGTATACACATCTTTTTGTGCATTGTTCTTGGCAAAGATTTGTGACCAATTTACTATTGTGACAAGATTGCAAAAGCCTCAGTTAACAATTGCCACCTTCTTTTGTCCATTGGTTATTTATTTGCATGAACTTGGAGCTTCTATTGAACATGGAGAGTAGTGGGATTGTCCTGTAATGTTGCAGGATACATCCATCCGTGTCTTCTTGCAAGTTCTGGTTTTTATTTTATATATTTGGTGTTACGAAGTAGGCCATGAGCATCATTTTGAGTATTTAAATTGATCAGTAATTTAAAATAATTAAAACTATTTAAATTTTCCATGGCATCACAAGTTTGGTAAGTATTAGTGGTGATATAAAATATAGCTAATATCAATTGTTATAGAAAGAAAATACTAAAATGCTCCAATAGTCTTATATTTTTAAAATAACTAAAGCAAAATGTGGAAACATGAATATGGATAAAGGAGGAGTCAAAATCATGAATTATTACTACAATATTCAAGGAAATAAATTAGATAAAGTTAAACGATGTTTTTTTTAAAAAAAAAAATAAAAACTGGATTGAATAGATACTTTGTCTAAAATACATTCTACCTTATTAGTGATGTAGAAAGACATCTTTCATACATGTTATTTGGATTATCAGTGTGAGTAATTAATATTATTAAATACGTTAAAATTATCATAATTTGTTATAATCAATTATGGTTATATGAATTTTAAATTAAATGATTATTATTTTATCCAAATTATCTTATGTCAAACGGTCCCCGTTTGATAACAGAATAAAAGAACCGTGCCTTTCCGCTTGATTTCACCAAACGCAGGCTTGGAACCAGTTCCGTAAGAAAAAACATGTTCCAGACGCTCCGATTCCACCTTTTGGTGGAACTGGAGCACTATACATTGGAATCAACTTTTCTTTTTTGTGTGTGTGTGTACATGACATTTTTTGTTTTTGATTTAACCTTTTTCTTTTTTTTCTCTTACACATATCTATTATAAAATAAATTATTTAATAAATATAAAATAATTTAAATAAAGAATTAATATAACATTAGTTATTACTTGCTATTTAATTAAAAAATTAATACTTCATTAAATATAATTAAATTAAATATGAATTTTTATATTTAAAAATATTTTAAACAAAATTATAATTTTATTCTAATTAATAATAAATTTATACTTTATAATTATAATAATTATTTTAATTCAAAATTTATTAAAAATTCATACATCACAACAACTTTTTTCTATTACATCAATTTTTCTATTTCCTCATATTCCACTCCATCTAAACACACCTCGAACTAATATGTCAATTTAGAACTTAGAAGGAGCTGTGATTTCGGTTTGAATGGTTCGAATATTATTAAGGAAACATCAAGGAAAATTATGAGCAATAATTATTACGGAAAATATTTATCTTGTCTGAACAAAGTAATTATAAAAAAAGAAAAAAGAATAAGAAAACAAGTAATAATTATACTTTTTCAAATATATTTTTCATACATGTATTTATACTTCAATTAGTTATGATAAAATAAAAATATGTGGTGAATTTTTCTTTTTTTTCTTTTTCATCTTAGAGAAAAATAAGTTATTAGAGAAAAAAATAAAAATTTTCTCTCTCACTTAAATTCAAACAAAGAATGAATATATTCTTATCTTTTCTTCCTTTTCTTTATCTTTGTTATGCTCTGGAGTCTGGACAATGTTTGGAGCAGCGACAACAATTTTTTTTATAAAAGAAAAAAACTTGGTTTTGCTTTTGTTCATTGCACCTTTTCTTAATTTCCTCTTAAAAAAATCAATGGTGGTTGATAACATCGAATAACGGAGTTGTGTTCTGAAGTCGATGAGTGCTAATAGTTCCTAATTCAATTTTTAGAATCCTCATTTTGAGCATGATTTATCCATATCGCTCTCGTCCGAAATATTAGTAGCGCTAACCATGTCTAGATCGGAAAAAAAGTAAAACGAAATTACTCTAAAAAAAAGAATATGTGAAAAAAAGCAAATGAAAAATAACGTCAGCAAGTAGTACATATAAGAAAAATAAAATAGTTTTTTTCCTCACAACATTTTCAAGAACTGGAGTCTTTGGATCACACTAATTTCATACTAATTAGTATGATGAAATATCATACCGATTTCCAAAAAGGCAAACACCACTCCGTAACAGTCTTTGGATCTTTGCGCCATGATCCAACAAACAACAGTCGTAGATTTCAATCTGCGAGCTAAAAAATTGGATCCTGTCGGTGGGGCCCACCTTCCTTTTCCAATGGGGTTCATGTTCATGGTCATGGTCATGGTCATGGTCATGGTCATGGTCGACCATGTTCATTCCATCACGATGCCCATCAAATCCTCGGCCAACATTGCACGAGGGGGTTGGTCAAATTGACACCTAATTATATTCCATTTCTTTCAATCACAGCCTCTCAATTCCTATCACACGACCACGGGCCCCATTTCTCCTTATATTTTTTCCTCTTCTGTGGGGCTAAGTAATTTGTCTCCATATCTAGATACCCTTCCCCCGTGTTTTCCAATTGGAAATTTAAATTCCAAAAAAAAATCCAAATTACGTTCGCGGAAGGGATTACCAAATTACATTCACGAAAGGGATTAATAAAAGTGTAACACCTCGTGAAACTTAGTTCAACGATTTAATTTGGGCCCTTCATTTCGCATCAAATTATTTTAATTTTTTTTCTCTCTACTCTCTCATCCTCTCTCTCCCCTTTAATCGCCGCCTCCCCTCCGATCGCCACCGCCACTACAAGAAAAACGCGAATTACCGACGGTCCGAACCGTCGGTAATCAGCCCGAAAATCGTCGGTAACGCAATTACCGACGGTTTTTCAGTCGGAATCGATCCGTCTGAAAAACACTCGTCGCAAACGAATTTGCGACGGTTAAAAAAAATTCGTCGAAAATATCGACGGTTCTGGCCGTCGGAACAAAAGTCCCCGGCGGTTCGAACCGTCGATATTTTCGACGGTTACAACCGCCGAAAAAGGCCGACGGTCCGAGCCGTCGATATTTCCGACGGTCGCAACCGCCGAAAAAGCCGGCGGTCCGAGCCGTCGCAACTTTTCGACGGTCCCAACTGTCGAAAATATAGACGGTTGTCGCAACCGTCGATCTTTTGACGGTCGCAACCGTCGCAAATAATTTTTTAAATATAAAAAAAATTAGCGGCCGGATCCGGCCGCCTGGCGATCGGATCCGGCCGCTGCCTGGCGCCGGATCGGCCGCCTGGCGCCGGATCGGCCGTTTGGCGGGCCGATCCGGCCGCTTGAGGCCGGAACCGACCGCCTAGCTGCCGGATCCGAACGGTCACGACCGGATCCAGCCGACGGCAGAGAGAGAGAGATGCCGGCGGCGGATCCGGCCGACAGCAGTGCGGGAGAGAGAGATACGCCGGTGCGGGAGAGGGTCGCCAGCGTCCGGCGCGCGGGAGAGGCCGATCTCGCGGCGTAACCGACGTCCGGCGTCCGTGCTCGCGGCCGGGAGAGGGAGATAGGAGAGGAGGGAGAGAGAGAGGAGTGGAGGGAGGAGGGAGAGAGAAGAGGGAGGAGGAAAAATATATAAAGGAAAAAATTTGGAAAGAAAGAGGGGAAAAGGGAAAAAAAAGCGCGGGATAACGAAATTTTAATTACCGACGGTTTCAGCCGTCGAAAACATAAATAATAAAAAATTTTATTTTATTTAGTTATATATAATTTTTATTTTTTTATTTTACCGACGGTTTGAACCGACGGTAATATTTACCGACGGTCAAACCCGTCGGTAATTGCGACGGTTTGGATATCCGTCGGAAATTACGGCGGATTTACCGACGGTTATGACCTTCGGAAATTGCGGCGGATTTTACGACGGATGGACATCCGTCGAAAATATCGACGTTCCTAGCCGTCGAAAAATTAAATAATAATATAACCAATTATATAATTAATTTTTTATTTCCGACGGTCAAAACCGTCGGTAATTACGACGGTTTGGATATCCGTCGGTAATTGCGACGGATTTACCGACGGTTACGACCTTCGGAAATTGCGTCGGATTTTGCGACGGAGAGATATCCGTCGAAAATATCGACGTTCCTAATCGTCGAAAAATTAAATAATAATATAATCAATTATATAATTAATTTTTTTATTTCCGACGGTCCAAACCGTCGGTAATTGCGACGGTTTGGATATCCGTCGGTAATTGCGACGGATTTACCGACGGTTACGACCTTCGGAAATTGCGGCGGATTTTGCGACGGATGGATATCCGTCGAAAATATCGACGTTCCTAACCGTCAAAAAATTAAATAATAATATAACCAATTATATAATTAATTTTTTTATTTTCGACGGTCAAAACCGTCAGAAAATCCGTCGAAAAAATTTAATAATAATATTAAAAATACATAATTTAATTTTTTTTATTTCTGACGGTCATAACCGTCGGAAAAAGTCGTCAAAAATTACGACGGATGGTTATCCGTCGAAAATATCGACGTTCCTAATCGTCGAAAAATTAAATAATAATATAAATTATTTTAGACGGTCATAACCATCGAAAAATTCGTCGGAAACAGAACCGTCGAAAAATCCGTCGCAAATAGCGACGGATTTAGAACCGTCGAAAATTATCCGTCGGAAAATCGCGATTTTCTTGTAGTGTGCTTTGTCTCTTTCCCCTCTGATTGCCGCCGTCACGACTTCGCGGCAGCACGAGTGGCCGTCGATCCGATCTGTTGCCGCCATCGTCACCGATCTCTCATATGTTATCGTTGCCGCCATCGATCTGTCGTGTGTTATTGTCGTCATCGCCCGATCGCCTCCCCCTTCCTTCGATCATCTCCTCCGCTCTCTCCCCCATCCTCTCCTCCTCTACATCCCCGATCTGCATTGCTGTTCGTGATCTACAACCTCCGGTCCATGATCCGCCACCCGCTGCATTGTCATCCCTGATCTGTGTTGTCCTCCATGATCTACACCACCCCATCCTCGATTTGTCGCTCGCTGTGCCGCCCCCGTCCTCGATCCACCATCTACCGCCGCACGCCACCGCTGATCAGGGAAGAGGATAAGGGGAGATCTCTAATACCCTAACGTGAGAGATGTAATTTAATCCGTCCATTGGATCCAACAACTAATATACAAATGTTACATTATGTTTCACTCAAGAGGTGTTACACTCCATTAATTCCTTCACACAATAAATATGTGCCACTTTAAATTTTTTACACATACGATAGGAAAAAAAAGGAATTCTTATAATCGATTAATATAGACATATCAAATCAAAGTAAGTAGACACATCTTAAAGTAATAAGAATTAGTACATGGTCCTCTAGATCCAAAAAGACCAAACTCAATTATATGCATCTCATTGTTACCTGTTTTTGTAACCCAAACTAAAATTTAGACACCACCTTGCTAATTGATTTGTGTGCATGTTCCTCCATATCCAACCAATGTTATTATAATTGGATCGAATGAGACGGTTCAACCAATTTAATCATGATCCAGTGCGCGGTTCGATTTGAATTGAAATCAAAACTATAATTGACTCCATACCCCCAACAAAAAAAAATGGTTGAATTGATAAAAAATGATATATTTATAATTAAAAAAGAAAAGAAAAGAGAGCAAATTGCTCTATCCCGATAATTGTCTAATATGCAAAATTATTAAAAAACGAGAGAGAGAGAGAGAGAGAGAGAGAGAGAGAGTTTAGAAGCAAAATAAAAGTGGCTGAGAACATTAAACATATACAAATTATTAAAAAGAAATTAACATGGAGAATTAATAGGAAGAAAATGGAAACAAAAAAGGAAAATATTGAAAAAAGAAAGTAAAATCAAACTAAGAAGAAATAAGAGTGATTAGTGAAAACATAAACGAATGCATCATCTTTTTATTAAATAATAAAGAGAACAATATGAAATAACCTATCAATGCTTAAAATTTGAGATTTTTTTATAACTATTATTTTCTAATAAAAATAGATGATATGTTTATATTAATATTTTGTTACTACTATGTTGTCACCAAAAGTTACATATACTATACTATTATTGGTTGTGATATATCTTTAATATTATTCTAAATAATATTATTTTTTGTTGTAAGAAACAAGTCTATGTATAATTAAATTATGGGATTCCAAGGAAGCTTCTCCTTGCACCATTGATCCTTATCCTAAAATTATATTTATCATTTATCAATTGACACATTTACTGTTGAAACTAATAATATGTGAATACATGTTTTGATGATAAAAAAAATAGAAATTACATTGAACAAATAGTAAATTACATTGAAAACTCAAAAATAAGAATTAGACATCACGTTGCAAGGAGACACGGATTGATCTAGCGATATATTACAGCACAATCCCACTCGGCACGCTTAGTGAAGGAAGGAAGCTTGGGACAAAGCAAGGTTAGTCGATCTTTACGGTACGTGTAGCTAACTGAAGATGCAATTTTTTTGAAGGCTTTTGTCTCTCGTCCGATAGTTCAATTCGCAGCAATTAGAAGATTAGTCCATCATCGAGTTCAACTAACACAATTTGATTATCTTATGTCATGTCACTACTAGAAAAACGCTGATTACCGACGATCCGAACCGTCGGTAATCAGCTCGAAAATCGTCGGTAACGCAATTACCGATGGTTTTTCAGTCGGAATCGATCCGTCGGAAAAACGCTCGTCGCAAACGGATTTGCGACGGTTGAAAAAAATTCGTCGAAAATATCGACGGTTCTGACCGTCGGAACAGTCCTCGGCGATTTGAACCGTCAAAATTTTTCGACGGTCGCAACCGCCGGAAAAGTCTCCGGCGGTTCGAACCTTCGAAATTTCTGACGGTTGCAACCGCCGAAAAAGACCGGCGGTCTGAACCGTCGAAATTTCCGACGGTTGCAACCGTCGGAAAAGGCCGACGATTCGAGCCGTCGCAACTTTTCGACGGTCACAACTGTCGAAACTTTGGACGGGCGTCACAACCGTCGATCTTTTGACGGTCGCAACCGTCGCAAATAATTTTTTAAATATAAAAAAATAGTGGCCGGATCGGGCCGTGGCTAGCTCCGCCCGCGGCCGATCCGCCCGCGGGGGACGGATTCGAACGCCCGGTGACCGATCCGACCGCTGGAGGCTGGATCCGAACGCCCGGCGGCCGATCCGACCGCTGGAGGCCGGATCCGAACGCCCAACGGCCGATCCGGCCGCTGGAGGTCGGATCCGGCAGCCTGGCGGCCGATCCGGCCACTGGAAGTCGGATCCGACCGCCAGTCGGCCGATCGGCCGCTGGGGGTCGGATCCGGCCGACAGCGGCCTTTGGCCGGAGAGAGAGAGACGCCGGCGCGGAGCGAGAGAGAGAGATGCCGGCGTGGGAGAGGGTCGCCGGTGTCTGGCGCGGGAGAGGGTGCTCGCGGCCGGGAGAGAGAGAGAGGAGAGGAGGGAGAGAGAGAGACGAGGGAGGAGGAGGAATATATATAAAAGGGAAAAAGTGGAAAGAAAGAGAGAAAAGGGAAAAAAAGGCGGGATAACGAAATTTTAATTACCGACGGTTTCGACCATCGAAAATGTAAATATTAAATATTTTTATAATTACCAACGGTTGTGACCGTCGAAAATATATTTAGTTATATATAATATTTATTTTTTATTTTACCGACGGTTTGAACCGTCGGTAATCGTTACCGACGGTCAAAACCGTCGGTAATTACGACAGTTTGGACCGTCGCTAGTTATATTAATAAAATACTCTTTATATGATATTATTATACATTTACCGACGGTTACGACCTTCGAAAATTGCGGCGGATTTTGCGACGGATGGATATCCGTCGGAAATATCGACGTTCCTAATCGTCGAAAAATTAATTAATAATATAATAAACTATATAATTAATTTTTTTATTTCCGATGGTCGTGACCGTCGGAAAATCCATCGAAAAAATTTAATAATAATATAAAAATACATAATTTAATTTTTTTATTTCTGACGATCGTAACCATCGGAAAAGTCGTCGGAAATTGCGATGGATGGATATCTGTCGAAAATATCAACGTTCCTAATCGTCAAAAAATTAAATAATAATATAAATTATTTTCAACGGTCATAACCGTCGAAAAAACCGTCGCAAATTGCGACGGATTTAGAACCATCGAAAATTATTCGTCGAAAAATCGCGATTTTCTTGTAGTGTGTATTATGTCATGTATCTAATAATGACAAATTCAATTCTCAACAAAAGTTATTTTTAAAGGCTTTTATCTCATGTCCGATAGTTCAATTGACACAAAAATAATTAGAAAATTAGTCCATCATCGAGTTTAACTAATTCGATTTGAGCATTTTAATTACGTCATATATTTACGTCACTTATCTGATAGTGACAAATTCAATTCTCAACAAAAATTGTTTATATTCATAAATGAATAGAAACCACTTATTACTCTAACTCACTCTACCCTAATTTTTTTAGTCAACCCCCGATATTTAGGAAGCAGTGTCGACGACTCAACTCGTGCGGTGCTAAAATTCACAGGTTGAAAATCGGTCTATCATCGAGCCTAACTAATCTAATAAGATCACCTCGGGTCATATACTTGACAGTGCCAGATGATGTTTTCAAAAAAAAATTTTACGTTCACAAGACTCGAATTCGAGACCATGCTTTAAGCGACGAGGAACCGCTTACCATTACAACCTCAAACTTTTGTTGATACTCTATCCTAATTCTGTTAGCCTCTTTGCATGGCAATCGGCAATCTTGTCATAAAAAGTAACTGGTCACAAATCTTTCGCCATGAGAAGACATCAAACGCAAGGTGCATGATTTGAGTTGGGGGGATGCAGCAAATGCGACACTTAGAAAGAAAAAAAGAGTTATGATGCTTGTCTTTTTCATAGCTAGTAGCCCTTCTCAACAAATGTGGAGGACAACGGTTCTACTGTTCATCATCATCGATCATCATCATGGTCCGGTGGCACAGAACACAGTTCATAAAATTACAACACTTATCAAATATTGAATGCAGCAGAGACGAGTAGGTGTACGTGCTTTTGCTTTTCGTGTGGCCATGTAGCCATGATGGTTAAAAACATAACTGTGACGTTCCTACTACAACAACAGCAACACAGTGGTAGGGGCCAAGACACAAGTCACCACCATGTACTACTATACCTCTTCCTCTTGGCAACCACCCTTATATTAAACAACGAGGCAAACGCAGATAAAATAACTGTGTAAAAACTTATGAGCACCCTAATATTCCAAATTTTTTCCAAACACAAAAACAATTGTTTCCTATACAAACTTTATTGCAGCTTTTTGCCACAGTTTGGCTCGCATTGCATCCACCACATGACATGGTCCTCCACGTTGATCTCTGGATCGTTTGCGATATGTACTCATATATCAATGGCATTGCATTGGCAGGAAGGAAATAAAAAACAAATTTTTTTAAAAAAAACAATAATAAATGCTGCAATGCTCTCCTCGTGAGATCCGAACACCAAACCACCGAATAATAATGCGGACGTGGTCTTTTGTGATATTGGGTTAGAGTCGTAACTCCGCTTGCCCCATTGGATTGGACTCGTTTGTCCACGTTCCTACACATTTATTAGTGAGAAAAAATATTAATGCAAAATTTGCATGTAATACCACTCACAGCGTACTCATCCCACCCAATTATTTTGTACTTTTTTTTAATAATGAGAGTAGTTGGGGTACATAGAACAACTTATCCCTTATTATCAATCAATCAACTCTGTTATCCAAAACAGTACAATGGACTAATTGCGCCTACCTTGGCTCAATTATGTATCTACATTTTTTTTAAATTATTATTTTTTATGCTTAGATGAAAAGAATATTCATTGATGTGATTTTAAATGCAGGACTCATGAGTTTGTTTTCAATTCTCAAAATAAAATATTTTTTCAAATTCCGAATCTAGATAAATATTGAAACGTTTTTGAAATTTAAATTCTGAGCTGAGTAAAATAATAAGTAGATTTTATGTGTTTGTGGTGTCATGAATCCGACTGCAACTCATAAATTATAATTCACGTGCACTTATTTTGAATAAAAAATTCTACGAGCCGCATTTAAAAGTGCTCAGCAATACTTATGAGCGCCCCCTCCCTCCCTCCCTCCCTCCCCTTCCCCCGTCAAGGAGTCGCTCCGCAGGAGCCGCTATTCCGGATTTACCCCTACCAACCGCAGCAGGCGTTGCGCCCTTCGCGCCGTAAAATGCTACGCGCGACGACACCGAGATCGTAATTTTGGCCCCTCTACGCATCCATAAATGCCGTTAAATGCCCAAAACAGGGGTTTGTGTCCTCCGTCGTCTGCTCCCCCCTCAGGTGGCGGTGCGCCGTGTTACGCTCACCGGGCTCCGGGTGGCGAACCCACTCAGCGATGGGTGACGCACCGGTCGCTTATCCTCACCGATGGGGCTCTGCCAATTATAGCAAGAAGAAATGGCGGGACCCATTCAGATTGGAGTGCGACATTTTTGTCCTCTTCTTCTTATATATCTCTCGCTCCCCTGTTCACCTCCGTCCACCGATAAGAGAGAGAAAGAGAGAGAAGAGAGCAGAATTTTGGAAGCCATGGCTCTCGACCGCCCTTTGGGCCTCTTGGTCGCGCACCTGCCGCGCCTCCTCCTCTCCGATGAAGCCGCTGGCATCGCCGCAGGAGACAGCGCCGCCCCGAGTCCGTTCCCGGAGCCCAACTCCACCCGGTCTTATGCCTCCGTCGCTCCCTTTCGACCCGGCATTGCCGTCATTGTCGGCGTCCTCACCATCATGTTCTCGCTCACCTTCCTCCTCCTGCTCTACGCCAAACATTGCAAGCGGACAGGCGCCGCCTACGGCGGCGGCGGCGGCGGGTTCGTGGGCTCCAGGTACCCGACCTCCGCCGTCGAGCGGCGGCACTCGGGTGTTGATCGGGCGGTGGTGGACCTGCTGCCCGTGTTCCGGTTTGGGTCGTTGAGGGGGCAGAAGGAGGGGCTCGAGTGTGCCGTCTGCCTGAACCGGTTCGAGCCGGCGGAGGCGCTTCGGCTGCTGCCCAAGTGCCGGCATGCCTTCCACGTCGAGTGCGTCGATACATGGTTGGACGCGCATTCCACGTGCCCGCTGTGCCGCGTCCGCGTTGATCCGGAGGACATCTTACTAGTTCCCCGTCCGGAACCAGAATCAGAACCCCGTGACAGCGGTGGCGGAGGAGGCGAGAAGCGAAGGCAGAGCAAAAGCCGCGGGGGAAGCGAAGGTGCCGCGAAGGCCGTCCCGTTCCTGTTCGCAAGGAAGTTCCCCGGGAGACACTCGTCGGCGGGGGAGGGGCGCAGCGACTCACTCCAGATCGTGGTGCACCGGATTCACGATCCCGCCGATGCGAAGTGGTGGAAAAGAAGATCTGCGGACTGCAAGGGCTGTGCGGCCTCCGCTTCTGCCGCTGTGGGCACGGACCCGGACCCGGACCCGCTGAAGGTTCGGAAGGACGGGTTGCTACCGACAACGACCGTGGAGGACCAGGAGAGGCTGGCGTTCGAGCGGCGGCACAGTCACCGAATTGTGGTCTCCGGCGGCGACGAGGATCTTGATCGGTGGAGCGATCTCCAGCCGTCCGATCTCCTCTTCCTCCGGACGGAGATGATCGTCACGGGGAGCGGGCGCTTCTCGGTCTCGAAGGCCGCGGCGGCCCTGCGGTCTTCCAAGTCGGCAGCGGCGGTCACCTCCAGGTGCGCCTCGGATCTCGCCGGAGTGAGCCGTTTCCCTCCGGCACCCTCCGGCACCGGATCAGCAGGATTCGGCGGCATACGCGGCGCAGAAGAGGAGCGGACGCTGAGGCGGTGGTTGGGCTTCGCGGGGAAGCGGACGGCGCGGTGGCTGGGACGGCGGGAGGAGGGCGGCGACGGCGGATCGAACCCTAAATGACGAAAATGCCCACGCTTTTCGAACGTTTTCACGAGCGCCGCAGTGCGCAGACGCCACGAGGTCTGTAGCAGGATGGATGAGGAAGGTAAAAAAGATTCCGATCCGTGTGAGCGGCGGGCGGTACAAAAAGCCGTGGAGAGTTCAAAATAAATACTTTTTAACGGGGAGATGGTCACAGTCACATGATCGCGGTCCTTAAAATTACCGCCGGGTTGTTGGAACTCGCGAAAGAAGGGAGCATATATGCCGGAATGGCGAGGAAGGTGGCCAAAGAGTTCCCAGGCGACCTCGCGGCACGTGACGACGCTTCTCGCACGGCGTTGTCGCCTCAGCGCTCCCCAGCACCAGAGACCGCAGCGCGTCGGCCGTCGTGCCTAACTTTCCAGTTTCCACCCACCAGTTTGGGACCCGAAGCTGCCAGCAGGAATTTAACGGGCGTTGTGTGCAGGGATCCGTGGCCCCATCAATGTCATCAGCAAAGTAAACCTGTGGCCGTGTTACTACTTTGCAGGTTGCAGGTCGAAGTCGAGTTTCTTGCCCATCGACGGAGAGGGGTAAAAAGGTGTACTACTGCTCCTGGGTGGATTGTATCGTGATCGGCTGTTAGGTGCGTGTTGTTAATTCGACATATGTGCTCCATGTACTTGTCGTTACGCTGCTAAGGTAGGTGGGCATTCACTGTAGGAGGAGGGAGGAGGAGGATCGCAGAGTTTGTACTTTGGTCGTGCTTGTTTTTGGGTGCTCTGCAAGCTTTTTTATTTGATTGCTGCAGTACCTTGAATGCAGGATTTGTTGCCCAGCATCTTGCGCGCTCTTCGCGCGTCGTGGATGAGACCGGTGATTGATCGCTCTGATCTTGCACTGTACTGGCCACAAGTATTTGCATGTGTTCTCAGAGCAATTATTTGTGTCGATGTCAAAATTATCATTAGTAGTGTTTTCGATGAATTGGCCCTCCCGCGTCAGATGCGTCAGCGGGCCACTGGATGCAGACCGCGGGCCCCTGAGTATGCTCGATAATTCCCTAGAACTAATTATGTATCAAATACCTATATAAGTTCTGATGAATGATAAGTAAGAATTGTCGGAGGAATGGTACTATCGAACATTGAATAAACGATTCAAATCTCATAACTTTGACACTGGATTGTGTCTGCTTGTGCATGATGGATTGCATAAATATTGAATTAGGCTTGTTGTTCTGATGATGGCATGCTTCTTGTATCCTCACGCTTTGCTGGAAGACAATGAACTGACTCTTTTGTCATCTGCAGATTGTAATGCTTGTGATCATCTTCCAGCTTATCCCTTTATTTTTTCTGTTGTCATATCTGTTATTAGCTTTTTTTTTTCCAAGTGATGTTAATTCATGCTGGGTTATCTTGGCACAGGCATATGTACTTATGTAGACAAGAGTAAAGGTAGCCCTCCTCAGCAGGTTTGCATGTGAATCTTTCCTGTTGAATCGCCTTTAGTTATGTGCTGTCATGAAAGGAGTGGCAGTATTAAAAGAACAAATTCGACCAGCTGTAACTTGCTTCCAGCTTTTTCTCGTTTTTAATGATAAGAACAATTAAACATGTTATGATTATTTAGGGGCTGTTTGTTTGCGGTTTAAGGACGAATGAGTTACGTGATTTTAATTCAAGAGAGAGAAGGATTATTTGTATAGGTGATTATCTCTATTTCGTCAAAATTGAAGAATATGATAACCCATAAAATAATGGTCCGACCAAATTAAATATGCATCGTGAATTGTGCATGTGTTGTCTCCATGTTGTCTCCTCTTAATCCTAATCCATCATGTGTTTGGATATATTCCAAGGATTATCTACTTATTCCAGTAGATAATCCGCAACCAAACAACGCCTTAAGGGTTTTCACAGTTCGAATGGGATAATTTGGATTCGATAAGAACCAAAAGTTAATTAAATTTGGTTTAGTGGGATAAAATTTTATGAAATTTTTACTATGGACCTGATGTGATCCGATCCAAAGTTGTCGTGTTACCTGAACTATTTCTTTTAAATAAAATAAAAATCATACCTATTACCAAATCAGTAAAAAAACACAATCAAATGTGTAAAATGATATTCATGATGTGTTCATAATTCAAAATTAATTAACATTAATCATGATTCTAGAATTGGAAAATATATAATGACTCTAATATGACATATATCAAACATTTGATTAATACAAACTTGATCGTGTATACACATTTGGAAATAAAATTATGGCCATAGTGCCTATCATGCTTAGTAAGTTTCCCTCAATTAAAGTATGATGAATTATTTTCATGTGTGGATTCAAACTGAGAGAGATTTCTAATTAAAATTCAACTCATTAAGTACTTAACAAGCACAAACTATTTTCACTATAGAATGGCGTTATTCTTCTCTCTAATTGGAAATTTTTGGAATATCGAAAGGAGTACATTTCAGCGATGGTTCTCCAATTATACTTTCTCCCAATTCAGTCATAGGAATTTATTTTGCAACAAAATAAAAATATTTAAATGGTTCTCTAATTACACTTTTTTTTTCAATTCGGTCATAGAATTTTATTTTGCAACAAAATAGAATTCTTAATTTTTTTTTCGTTTATTGTGATTGCAAATTTTCAAAGTCAAAATATTGATGGGAAATGTAATCACTACATTCTCTTTCCTTCACGTCAGGGTACATATTAAAAAAAATAAAAATATAGTATTAAATAATTTATTTTTTTTATAAAATTAGTAAAAAACAATAAAAATAATTTAAAAATAAAAAGAAACGTGAGCTTGCATCCTTCCTCAGCTTCCTCTCCTAACGAGATAGGAGAGAGGGGTGGTACTGTCCCTTCATCTATTATCAACATAGTTAAAGTGTCATTCCCTTATCTTATTTTTTTATAAATTATTTAAATTAAATATTTTATCAGAAATATAGTTGATGTCATTTTTAAAGTATTTATATATATATTTTATATTATGTTAATATTATTATTTTATTAAATATGATGAGGAGAATGTGCTGACTGCATGCCTCATTATCATTTTGATTTAAAATCTTGTTTATCACTGGTAAAGAGAAAATACCAATGAAAAGTTTTAAAAGTCAGAGAATTATTTTATCATAAAGTGAAGTTTACTGATAGAGTTAAAAAAAATGATATAGTTAGAGATCATTGAAATTTACTCAAAATATAAAAATAAATATATGGATGAGAAATAACATATATATATTCCCATAAACACATTAATAATCAGTTAATTGATTCAAATCAATCACAAAAAAAAAAATAAAAAAAATAAAAAAATGGTTTGGGCCATAAGCTGGGTCGAGTTGATTCGGCTTGGAAAGATCAAATCTGAATTCAACCCATAAGTGAATAAGGCTTTGGACTGGTCAGTTGGAGTGGTCGATTTGTTCAGAGTCTATTCGACTTTTGTAAACATCTCTACACTTTATCTATTGTATTGGGTACTGTTGCTCTTAGTACAAAGAAAATCCTCTACGGATGGGTCGGCTATGTTGTCCAATTATCATTTTTATAACCGAGGAGAAACAAAATGAGGAGACATAAATGAGTTAGAAATTGTTATCAGCACACATATCCCTTAGGAGCCATGATGCTTGATTGTGGGTTGTGAAAATGAAACTTATGAGTCAAGATCACTATCATATAATGCCACCCAAACTGTATTCTTGACATCTGAATCAATCAACGACAGTGAAGATCATATTACGATCTTTATTTTGGTATTGGACATTGAAATTTTGATGCTCAAGTTGTGATGCATATATATGCAATACACTATCTCGCGTTCGCGAAAAAGTTGATATCTCATATCATAATCATAGATGATTATAATAAGTTATCACAAATTTTATAACAATTTGGTGAAATTAGTTTGTGACGACTCAGTTTTGAGTTTGTTATTAAACGGATAGAATAAATAATTAGAAATCAGACAAATAATTAATAACTCGTCTGGGTGGTGTAGTCGGTTATCACGCTAGTCTCACACACTAGAGGTCCCCAGTTCGAACCTGGGCTCAGACAGTTTTATTCTTCTTTTTTTTCAAATTTTTTATTACGAACATTTTGAATCCGTATGCAATCTACTCAAAAGGAAAACTATATGTATTGGAGTTGAGTTATTTTCCTTATTTTCATTGTTTTAACAATCGAGTTAATTTGAAGGCTTAGTCACTTCATCCCGTGCCCCTCAATTTAAATAAAAAATTAACCAAACAAAATTTATCTAATATTCGTATTTCACTGCACCCATTCAAAATTCTAAATCCAAACGGACCTAGTGCGACTCGTGGAAGAAACAACGTGAAAAGAAAAAGAAGCAATGGTAATTTGGTCGACCCAAAAATGAGAGAGCCAAACAAAGGCTATAGAGATAGATCATCTCTACAGCATGCACTTTACTGGTCTCCGTTCAAATCTTAAACTTACATTATAATTAGGTTTGCATGGCTGAACAACTGGCCGCACGTAGAATTGAACGCCATGCCCCGATTCCTTTTACGTCGTCCATGCATGGCGCATGGATCTCCTGCGAGCTTGGCCTTTGGAAAGCTGGCTATGAAACCTCCCACCCTCCCTCTCATCCCTTAAAAATAACCAATGGCCGTGTCCCAGTCTGTCAGAATCTATTTCCGGCCAGTGTATGAGGAGCCATCCAAACTTCTTCAATCTGTATCTGTACAAATTACCCCTCCCATGTCATCCACCAGATTAATTACTTGTTCTTTCTTTTTCCCTCAGGGAGAAAGGCAAGTAGTTGTGCCATGGCGTTGATCGTAAGTTCTATCATACTGCTGTGCTCCTTGGCCGTCGTCGCCTCCGCAGGCAACTTCCATGACGATGTCGACATCACTTGGGGCGATGGCCGCGGCAAGGTCCACGACGGCGGCCGCCTCCTCACTCTTTCCCTCGACGAATGGTGCGGCTCAGGCTTTCAATCCAAGCACGAGTACTTGTTCGGGAGGATCGACATGCAGATGAAGCTTGTAGCGGGGAACTCCGCGGGGACAGTCACCACATACTATGTATGTATCCAATCGCTCATGGCTTCTTCTTCCCAACAATTCTTTGTGCCCTCTGTGCCTAACGTTTGGATATTTGCTGCTGTATGTATATGTAGTTGTCTTCTCAAGGATCAGCTCACGACGAAATAGACTTCGAGTTCCTTGGCAATAGCAGTGGAAATCCTTACACTCTCCACACCAATGTGTTCGCCCATGGGATAGGGAACAGGGAGATGCAGTTCAAGCTCTGGTTCGACCCAACCGAGGACTTCCACACCTACTCCATCATCTGGAATCCAAGACACGTCATGTGAGTGTTCATATCCGAAATCATGACCAGCTTGTGTTAACTTGATGAATGTAGAACATCAAAAGGACTATCTATCATCTTTAATGGGCAGCATTTATATCAGTCATCTATTGACATTTAATCTAATATCATTGATTAATCATCTTCCTTCCAGCTTCCTGGTTGATGACATACCCATAAGAGATTTCAAGAACATGGAATCGAGGGGCGTCCAATTTCCGAACAACCAACCCATGAGAGTGTACACGAGCCTCTGGAATGCCGATGACTGGGCGACCCAGGGAGGACGGGTCAAGACGGACTGGTCGAAGGCCCCATTCGTCGCCTCGTACAGGGACTTCGAAGCTGATGCCTGCGTCGCATCCAAGACCTCCAGGTGTGCTTACGACTCAGATCCCACCGAGAGCGAGTGGTGGAATCAGGAGTTGGATTCGACCAGCGAGAAGAGGATGAGGTGGGTGCAGAAGAACTACATGATCTACAACTACTGCGCTGATGTCGGACGCTTCCCCCGTGGCCTGCCCACGGAGTGCTTGTTTGGCTGAAAAATGAAGAGCAAGTCAAGAGGCAAGAGAACTCCTGCTGCTGTGATTCAACCTTAGGATAGTACAATATATATATTTCTCTTCTTGTACATGACTCATATTCTCTGTGTAACTATGCTATTTTTAATAATAAATGTCTCATTTCATAGTCAGGATGGTTTAATAATTACAACAACAAAGCTTTATCTCATTAGGTGTGGTCAATTACATGTATCATACGACGTCATTCCGCTTTATTAGTAATCAAATCTTTCGATATATTATTCATCATAATTTAATAATTAATCATGCCAAAAATGAAACTGATATGAATTCCTACACTGACTTACCTGACCATGATCAGTGCGTGAAGATATATTTTATTTCGTGTGTTATGTAGTGGCTATCAAGAATCACTAGCTCCAAAGCATATGCACATTATCATGGATGAAATCCATAAGATACAACCACAAACATTAATGATTCTGTGATATCCTCTATAACCTGAATCCAAAGGAAACATGTTCAGAGGAACAACATTGTCAAACTATTTATGCACTGTTTTCTTCCTTAATGACAGAAAATAGGTTATTAGAACTATAAGTGTCCAGGGAATGACTGGCAAAAGAGGTTCCATCATGTAGGGAAGAAAAGTTATGTAACTTTAGTTTTTGCCTGAAAAGACCACACCTTTCGTTATGATAAACGACTATAGTACTTCAAACCCCATAAATCTGTTCAATTTTTTCCAATTTCATATGTGTAGATTACTTTTGGCAAAAGATATCATATAGATTTAGATTGCCTGTAAACCTCCAAGTTTTTTGTGTTATTTTTTCAAAGCACAATTACTCTATCAATTTTTTAAAACCCATTTTCCCTTGTCGATTTCAGTATTAGGATTTAGGAGTAACACGGCTGTTTTGCTGATCTCCGGCACTGAGACTCCATGGCATCACATTCTCCATAATACTTGTTTTTCCTTTATGAGTTGACTGCAGATATGGGCAAATCTCACGTTCATGAAAAGAAAAAAATATCGACTACCAATGAGTTAATTAGCAACTTCAAACAAATATCACAAAGGAATATCTCAAATATAAGTTGCAAATCACAAGAAATACCTCATGCTCAGAATAAATAAAAAAACTAGTAGGGCCAGCTCACCATTGACATGTGAAGCTTTAGACTGTGCAAATCAGTTAAAGATGCTGCATCTGTCAATCCATTTCAACAACCTCATGTATGTTCACCTGCAAGGAAGGATGTGTTGATTGCATAACTAAGCCTTTTTTTTTTTATTAAACGGATGCCATTTATAATCAATAATCAAAAGTGGATATGGATTTGTTATAATGTTTTTCTCAAGTGTTAATCAAGATATGCAGAAAGCAATCAGCGCCTTACTAACTCCATTTGAAACACGAGAAACAAAAGTATAAACCCCCTTACTTCAGGTTTAAACATAATCGTACAAGCTTAAATCTTGATGACCTTTAATCTTTCCCGCTGGTTATTTGAACTGAACAGTAATTTTTTATACTCGGTTCAATGCGTTAAAACCATAACGAGAAAGCAATCTCTTACATGATTGCATAAGAGCGAAGAATAATAGCTAATGACAATGTTTGGGACACGCTACTGGCACGTATAACATGTGAAATCACTCGTATTGTGTGATGCGCAATCAACATTAATGACGCGTGATATGCGCAATCAAATATATCGCGTTATGCGCAATCAACATTAATGACGCGTGATACAAATATATCGCGTTATGTGCAATCAACATTAATGACGCGTGATATGCGCAATCAAATATATTGCGTTATGCGCAATCAACATTAATGACGCGTACGATACGTCCCCTTGTTCAAGTCTTTCTCGCCTATAAAGAAATCCATATAAGAGGTCCAAGGCATACTTTTGTGTAGATTCATCGAGAGATACTTGTGCTATGACAAAGTGTTCCTTTCTCTCTAGGTTCAGTTTTCGATCTCGAAGTACAAGCATTCATCAAGTGATCGTGAAAAAGTCTCGACAATTCACTTCCACTGCAAAAAATATTTTGCTATATATATATATATATTAAATCCAATGGTACAAGAGCTTTTTATTTTTATTTTTTGAACTCGTGATTACCTCAAAAAAATAATATTTATTATTATTTTTAGAATCTATGCATCACAATTGTATAAGCTAGGGACAAAATAATCTTCGTCATCACAAATATATTATGTAACAATCCCAAAAAAATTGATTCAAAGTAAAATAGTCGGCTGAAGAGATAAACTTTAAGGTTATCTTAATGGCCGAATAATAAAGTAAGATAACAGCAGGAAATACAAATTCCAAAGATTAAGGGAAGATCAAGTAGGGATAATCAAAATAATAACAGCCCATATAAAGGACTCCTGATAGAAACCCAAAACTCCTCTCTTCCTGACGTTTCAACTCATTTCGAATCCACCTCCTAGCAGCTTTCATCTCTGCCATCTTTTTACCTGCAAACGAACAAAAACCTCCAAGAATTGGACACCTGACGTCGGTAAGAGTAGGAACCGTAGCAAGGGTCAGCCGAATATATTTCTCTTCTCTTCTCACGCCCTCTTCGCATATAGGCTCCACTACAAGAAAATTGTCATTTTCCGACGGACAATTTCTGACGATTTGAAATTCATCGCAATTTGCAACAGATTTTATGACGGTTCTATTTTCGACGAATTTTCCGACGGTTGTAACCATCGAAAATGGAAATAATAGATTAAGTAATTTATTATATTATTATTTTATTTTTTGACGGTTAGGAACGTCGATATTTCCGACGAATACCCATCCGTCGTAATTTGCGACGACAAATTTTTCGACAGTTACGATCGTCGGAAAGAAAAATAATAAATGATATAATTTGTTATATTATTATTTTATTTTTCGACGATTAGGAACGTCGATATTTCCGACGGATATCCATCCGTCGTAATTTGCGACGGATTTTTCGACGATTACGACCGTCGGAAAGAAAAGTAATAAATGTATAATAATATCATACGAGGAGTATTTTATTAATATAACTAGCGACGGTCCGAACCGTCACGACCGTAAAATAAAAAAAATAAACATTATATATAAGTAAATATTTTTTCGACGGTCACAACCGTCGGTAACTTTAAAAATAATTAATATTTATGTTTCTACGGTCGGAGCCGTCGGTAATTAAAATTGCGTTATCTCACTTTTTTTTCTTTTCCCCTTATATATATATATATATATATATATATATATATATATATATATAATACCTCTATTATAATTCCTCCTCTCCTCTCTTTCTCTCTCTCCCTCCTCTCCTCTCTCTCTCCCGCCGGCCGGAAGTCAAGCGTCGACCGCCGGCGATCCTCTCGGAAATATTTTATAATTAAAATGTTCAATTATGTTAATAAAAAATTATATTATATTTGGATATTTAGATTTACTAATATACTTAAAATTATAATAATTAAAATATTTAATCAAATAAATAATAATATAATAATTATGTAAATTATAATACTAATAACATATTTTTATTTACTATAATTTTATATCTCATAAAATAATAAATTATATTCTTGGTTCTTACTTTTTATCCAAACACCTACTAAAACTTATCTATCAAATCAACTTTTTAAATCTCCATCATTATACTTTTTCATCCATTTCTATCACATCGATTAGTTCTCGAGAACTAACGTTCTCTCAATATTCTCATACCAAGCGCAGCCTAAGAGAACTACTGGAGCACTATACATTGGAATCAACTTTTTCTTTTTATTTTGTACACATGACATTTTTGTTTTTTATTTAACCTTTTTCTTTTTTTCTCTAAACACATCTCTGTTATAAAATAAATTATTTAATAAATAAAAAATAATTTTAATAAAGAATTAATATAATATTATTTATTACTTAGTATTTAATTAAAAAATTAATACTTCATTAAATATAATTAATTTTAAAATGAATTTTTATATTTAAATAATATATTTTTAACAAAAAATTTTCCATAATTTTTTTTGTTTTTATAACTTTATTTTAATTAATAATAAATCTATAGGAACGTCCATATTACCGATGAATACCCATCCGTCGTAATTTGCGACGGATTTTCCGACGGTTACGATCGTCGAAAAGAAAAATAATAAATTATATAATTTTTTATATTATTATATTATTTTTTGATGATTAGGAACGTCGATATTTCCGACGGATATCCATCCGACGCAATTTGCGACGGATTTTCCGACGGTTACGACCGTCAGAAAGAAAAATAATAAATTATATAAATTATCTGGATTTTTCGACGGTCGTAACCGTCGGTAAATGTATAATAATATCATATGAAGAGTATTTTATTAATATAACTAGCGACGGTCCAAACTGTCGCAATTACCGACGGTTTCGATCATCGGTAAAATAAACATTATATATAAGTAAATATTTTTTCGATGGTCATAACCGTCGGTAACTTGAATAATAATTAATATTTATGTTTCCGATGGTCGGAGCCATCGGTAATTAAAATTTTGCTATCCCGCTTTTTTTTTCTTTTTTCCGCTTTCTCTCATCTTTTCCCCTTATATATATATATATATATATATATATATATATATATATATATATAATACCTCTATTATAATTCCTCCTCTCCTCTCCTCTCTCTCTCCCGGCCGGTGAGCCTCTGGCCGAACGTCAAGCGTCGACCGCCGGCGATCCTCTCGGAAATATTTTATAATTAAAATGTTCAATTATTTTAATAAAAAATTATATTATATTTGGATATTTAGATTTACTATAATATTTAAAATTATAATATTTAAAATATTTAATCAAATAAATAATAATTTAATAATTGTGTAAATTATAATATTAATAACATATTCTTATTTACTATAATTTTATATCTCATAAAATAATAAATTACATTCTTGGTTCTTACTTTTTATCCAAACACCTACTAAAACTTATCTATCAAATCAATTTTTTAAATCTCCATCATTACACTTTTTATCCGTTTCTATTACATCGATTAGTTCTCGAGAACTAACGTTCTCTCAATATTCTCATACCAAACGTAGCCCAAGAGAACTACTGGAGCACTATACATTGGAATCAACTTTTTCTTTTTTTTTTTGTACACATGACATTTTTTGTTTTTTATTTAACATTTTTTTTCTCAAAACACATTTCTGTTATAAAATAAATTATTTAATAAAAAAATAATTTTAATGAAGAATTAATATAATATTATTTATTACTTACTATTTAATTAAAAATTTTAATACTTCATTAAATATAATTAATTTTAAAATGAATTTTTATATTTAAATAATATATTTTTAACATTTTTTTGTTTTTATAATTTTTTTTAATTAATAATAAATCTATAGGAACGTCGATATTTTCGACGGATACCCATCCGTCGCAATCTACGATGAATTTTTCGACGATTACGATCGTCGAAAAGAAAAATAATAAATTATATAATTATTACTTTATTTTTTGACGATTACGAACGTCGATATCTCCGACGGATATCCATCCGTCGCAATTTGCGTTACGACCGTCGGAAAGAAAAATAATAAATTATATAAATTATCTTAATTTTTCGATGGTCGTAACCGTCGGTGAATGTATAATAATATCATATGAGAAGTATTTTATTAATATAACTAGCGACGATCCAACGACGGTCGAAAGCGTCGGTAATAATTACCGACGATTCAAACCGTCGGTAAAATAAAAAATAAATATTATATATAAGTAAATATTTTTTCGTCGGTCACAACCATCGATAACTTTAAAAATAATTAGTATTTACGTTTCCGATGGCCGGAGCCGTCGGTAATTAAAATTTTGTTATCCCGCTTTTTTTTCATTTTCCCGCTTTATCTCGTCTTTTCCCTCTATATATATATATATATATATATATATATATATATACACCTCTATTATAATTCCTCCTCTCCTCTCTCTCTCTCCCGGCGGCGAGCCTCTGGCTGGACGTCAAGCGTCGACCGCTGGCGATCCTCTCCCGTCGGTGTCTCTCTCTTTTTCTCTTTCTCTCTCTTTCTCTCCGGCCGCTGGCGGTCGGAAAGAAAGAGAGAGAAAGAGAAAGAGAGAGAGACGCTTGCTGCCTGCGGTCGGATCGGCCGCTGGAGTCGGATCCAGCCGCCTACGGTCGGATCGGGCCGTCTGGCGCACGGATCCAGTCGCCTGCGGCCGGATCCGGCCCCCAGCGGCCGGATCGGCCGCGGGCGTTCGGATCCGGGCGCGGGCGGGCGGATCTGGGCGCGGGCGGGCGGATCCGGCCGCTAATTTTTTTTATTTTTAAAAAATTCTTTGCGACGGTTTCGACCGTCGAAAGATCGACGGTTGCGACGACCATCGAAAGTTTCGATGGTTGGAACGGCCGGAATTTTCCGACGGTTATAACCGTCAGAAAGCTTCGACGGCTGGAACCGCCGGGAGTTTTCCGACGGTCCAAACCGTCGCAATTACCGATGATTTTTTTAACCGTCGTAAATCGATTTGCGACGAGCATTTTTTCGACGGATTGATTCCATCCGAAAAATCATCGGTAATTGTATTACCGACAGTTTTGATCTGATTACCAACGGTTTTGACCGCCGATAATCACCGTTTTTCTTGTAGTGCTCATCCTCATCGACTTCTTGTGGCCAGAATCAAATTGCAGGGGGAGAACAACCTGCTGAGGAGCCATGAGGAGGATGATTATGATATCGATCCGAATAGATTGTATGAAGAATAAAGAATAACAAGATTCTAAAGTGATTAATAAGATAAGATGGAAGATGAATAATGGGTTATCAGTCCAAACCAAGTACCTCAATATAAGGATCGCTCCATTAGTCATGGTTTGATCACCCATTGATCACATGTATCATTTGCTCGACATACTCTAAAAATTTAAAGGCACCTAAAGTCACATGATTTCTAAGCATGATATAAGATTAAGAAGTACGGATAAGTAAAGCAAGCATGTTTCAAGTATGGGTAAGTAAAGCAAGCATGTTTTAAATATGAATAAGTAAAGCGAGCATAAATTTCAAATCAAGTTATTATCAACACCTATGTCATGATTCTCAAGCATGTTCTTTATTCCAAATTTATCAAGTATCACATGATTTTACTGATTATCGATGTCTACTCATCTTTCATATTATCGATGTCAGCTAATGTGTCTCGGTTATTGACTGAGATTTTATCAATATGATAGTCAATGTTATAACATATGTATCATCTCCAGGTTAGTCTTCATCACGTAGCATGGGTCAATCTGAGGGCGTTACATATTATGGATGAATCTAGATCATAATATATATATTTTTAATTTATTTTAATATTTTTTTTTTGTTTTTTTGCATGTGTTGAAAAAAAAAAACTACCACAAGTCTTTGGCTGCAGCATCTGTTGTTAGTATGAAGAGTAGGAAAAGAGCAAAGAGTGAGGTGCTAAGAAGGAGGAAAGCAAACCTGGGAAGATTAGCGAGAAGAGTGGTCAGAAAGTAAGATTTTCTATGAAGAGTAACTTGGTTTGGAAGCTACAGAATCCTTTGCCTCCTCAAAGTTTGATATTACTCCCATCTGCGACTCCAAGAGGTAGTGCACTTAAAAAAAGGCGTGCTTCGTGGTTCGATAAGCAAAAATATTATAGCAACCAAAAGGACCAGGAAAGTTGCGAAAGTGAACTCTGCAAAAAAGATCAGTAAGAGTACAAGGATCTCCAGCTTCCAAGCGCCTTCGAACTCGGTACAGCTCCATTATTATTGGAAGAACATGAAGTGCAAATTACGACAATGAAAGCTTCTTACCTCGATGGTGGACAAAAGCTTTTTGCAAACCAGCAGAATTTGGTGGTTATGACTCGTGATGCAGTCATGCTTTGATTTTGATGTATCTCCATTTGTTGCTTTGGTTACATTTATACGATAGGTAGAATTTCTTACTGCTGGCGTAATTCATTTTGTTTGGCTTGTTGATTGGAGATTGTTCCTGAACTCTTACACCTATAACATGATTTTTGCTATTTACTTCATATTGTTTTGTAAATGTGCATTAACTCAGTACTTGAGATTGGCATCACGACAAGATCTTTTCAACATGTATATGTTTTTTGTGACAAAATAATGTATTTTGTTGTGAAATTGGATTGAAACCTATATTCCTGAATTCTTATGCGTGAAAAGTTATTGTTTAATTATGATCTGGTATGTATCTTTCAGTAGAGATCTTTTTAAGAACTTAATATGCTTTCACTACAAGAAAAAAACAAATTACATAAGGTCAAAATAGTCTGCAATTTGACAAAAATCATCGGAAATTACGATTTTTGACGGAACCGATCCGTTGAAAAAATGGTTGTCGCAAAATGATTTTCGACGGTTGAAAAAAATACGTCCGAAGTTCCAACGGTTGTAACCATCCCAAAAGTCCGGTGGCCGCAACCGTCGAAACTTTCGGTGGTTGCAACCGTCGAGACTTTCGACGTCGTCGCAACCATCGAAACTTTCGACGGTCGAGATCGTCAAAACTTTCGGCGGTCTTTCCAACCGTCGAAAGAGAGTAGCAACCGTCAAAACTTTCGGCGGTCGTCACAACTATCGAAACTTTCGATGATCGCAATCGTCACAAAGAATTTTTATAATATAAAAAAATTAGACCGCCGCCAGCGGCCGATCCGACGGCCAGTGCCAAAATCCAGCCGCTAGGCGACCAATCCGGCGGCCAGACCCCCCCCCCCCTCACGGCCAGATCCGACCACAGGCTGGCCAGATCGGACTGCGAGGCGGCCGATCTAGCCCCCGAACGGAGAGGGAGCCGGAGACCAAGAGAGAGAGAGGGTCGCCGGCGGGGAGATCCGTCCGGGAGGTCGTGTCGCCGGCAAAATAGGAGAGGGAGAGAGAGAGGAGAGAGAGGAGAGAGGGAAAGAAGTAGGGATATGAGAGAAGGATAATGTTATATATATATATATATATATATATATATATATATATATATATATATAGAAAGATGGGAAAGCGGGAAAATAAAAAAGGTGCGGGAGTTAATTTTTTAGTTACCGACGGCCACGATCGTCGAAAACTTCAAAAATATTATTAATAATAATATATATTATTATATATATGAATATAATATGTAATTATTTTTAAAGTTACCAACGATTGAGATCGTCGAAACATCAAATGACGTGAACTGCTGACAATTATAATAGTAAAATACTACTTACATATATCATATTTAATTTTTTAGGGCACCGACAGTCCAGAACTGTCGCTAATTCTATTAATAAAAGACTCCTTTATATTACATTATTTTTCACTTACCGACGATTTGGACTGTCAAAAATATCGACGGTTTGAACTGTCGGTAATTATAATAATAAAAGACTCGTTATAGTATTATTAATTTTCACTTACCGACGGTTTGGACCGTCGGAAATATCTATCACTAATTATATTAATAAAATACTTCTTATATTATATTATTTTCTATTTACCAATGGTTAGGAACGTCGACGTTCCTAACCGTCAAAAAATAAAATAATAATATAACATATTACATAATTTATTATCCTTATTTTCGACGATTGTAACCGTTGAAAATACGGAAGGATGTCTATCCGTCGCAAATTGCGACGAAACTCGTCAAAAAATTCCAATTTTCTTGTAGTGTTTCTTCCTTCCTAAAAAGATGTTTCCTTCAGTTGGGTAAGTACCCCTTAAAAAGATAGTGTGCTTAGCAGCTTCAGCTTACCAAGGTTTATTGATGCCTTAGTTGTGAATTTGGCAACCTTAGTTATGTTCCCTTTAGATTCGCATTACTTGCTAAGATTGGTTCGCCTATTATACAAAGTCCAGCTTCCATGAGATATAACTTGTACTTGAACTTTCGAGTTGTTCTTTCAAGCACAAATGATTGATGTACTTAAGCTTTGATCATGCAACTACGATGCTTCTAGAATTGTTGTTTTCCTTAAACAGGATATCTTTTTTTTTTTCTGAGAAACAACAGGATAACATTTGGCACTATCATGATCCATCGTATTACTTGTACTGATGAATGTTGCCCTTTGTTTGCATATGGCATATTTTCAGGGCATTAACATAAATTTGGTTTCATGTTGTATGATTCTTAGTTACCAAATGCTTTCTAGATAAACTGGTCAATATTAATGACCCTTTAAATTAGTTTCTTTGTTTATGATTGCTAGCTGCTACTTGTTGTGGGCATGCTGCATCACATTGCAAGAGGGTCTCGCGTTTCACTTGGCTTGAATTGAATAGAATGAGAGTTAATGGATTCAGGCATTACTGCATTAGGATATAATTCTTAATAATTAAGCTTTAATTAAGTACTTTTACAAAACGATGAATGAATAATAATAACTTGTAAAAAACAGGGAAAAAATACAAACTATATGAAACATATTTTCTAAGTTTAATGTATTAATTAAATATATGTTAATTGGTTGAAACTGGAATTTAATAATAATAAAATCCCTGAATCATGTTGTTTTATGGGAACATCATGTTCTTGCATAACCATAATTATCATAGTCCGACTAGCCGGTTCAACTGATGATAAGTTTATAATCCAGTCCTAATTAAGTCGATTGTCGAATCCACAAAAGAGCATTTGGGATTCATAGAACTTGCAGCAAAGACTTCTCTTACAGCTGACCAAACTGACAATAAGTAGAAACATTACTATGTGAAGATCTGCCTTTATTTTCTACACTCCGTTTAAGTTCACCTAATATATTGCCATGTTACTACATTACAATTGTTTTTGTATTTTTTAAAATTTTATCTTCATTTCTAATGTTTAATAGTATTTTGAATTTTATCCTTAATTTTAAAATTCTGACCTTCGTTTTTGTAACTATATTTCATTGTAACGGGTATATTATTTATGTATGTCATTAATTTATTTATCATATTTTATTAAAACTTGTACGTGGTTACAGTTAAAGTTTGACATATAATTATTATTAATTAGTTCGTTATAATTTGGCTTAACTGATTCTTGTATAAATTATTTAGACAAAACAACATCCGTTGTAGTCTAGTTGGTTAGGATACTCGGCTCTCACCCGAGAGACCCGGGTTCGAGTCCCGGCAACGGAAATTTTTTTTTTGCAACTTGTTTTGCTTTTTCTTTGTTCTTCTGGAAGGCAGGCATACTGATTAGTATAACACACAATATTTTTCTTAGCATGTATTTGCATAAATTGTATGTTAAAGCAATCTTCGATGGCCTTATTTTTTTTTCAAAAAAGAAAAATGATGGCCTTAATTAATTGTGCATTGATGATGAACAATTATATAAGTAAATTTTTTTTATCTTCTGGAAAGAATAAGAAATCATTGTTTGTAGCTTCATATAATTTGTTTAATTGTATATGTTCTTCATGTATATGTTAATTAAGTAATTTCATATGTGATAGATGATATATTTAAACATTAATGTGAATTTTTTTATAAAGGTTAATTACGTAGAGAGGGCAATATAAGATATTCCATAGATCGAGATCTATTGGCACGTGCGTTAGAGTTGTTTAATAGCGTCCTTAAAAAGTCAATTAGATTTATCACGAAACTACTTTGATTGATTAGTTAGAATCGGATCCTTTTGTGTGTGATTGGAAATTTGGAATTTGGCCGCCTGTGACACGATTTTATTCGATACGATCATGATATATATACATGGTGTATAAGATTTTAATTGTTAAGAATAAGGAGGACAATAACGTATTAATAAAGGTAAGCAACAGTATAAATCGCCTATAGTTTGCATGCCAATTGCAAATCTTATGATTTGCTTTGTTCACGTTGGATCCTAATCAAGTACAATACTATAAACAAAACATTGTGGAGGACAGCTGCAATTAGTA
Organism: Pontederia crassipes; assembly: GCA_030549335.1. Lineage (NCBI taxonomy): Eukaryota > Viridiplantae > Streptophyta > Magnoliopsida > Commelinales > Pontederiaceae > Pontederia > Pontederia crassipes. The sequence continues at coordinate 2,547,859 of CM060185.1, read as the reverse complement.
TGTCCTGAAAATGATACTGATGGTTACATGTGTATTATGGATTTTGACTTCAATATGTACGCACACAAAAAATGTTTAGTTATGCATGGTTTACAAACCTTGAGAGATAAACTTCTTTACTAATTCTCGACATTTCATATATATATATATATATATATATATATATATATATATATATATATATATTGGGATATTGGTGATCACTCGTGGTTACAAGAAACATAATTCTCGATGGGTTCAAGAGTTCCAACTATATGTAATTAAATTGTAATTTAGTGGAGTGGTGGTGGTATTAGAGATAACTCATAATTGGATGCGAAGATACATGACTTGTAAATTGTAATTAAATTGGCATCCATGAATGTCTTACACAGAATAACAAACAATAAAAAACAAACAAACAAAAGTATCATGAATATCTTAAAATACATCACCTTAAGATGATGTCTACAAATTTGTAGTTGACGATATCATCTTAAAATATATTGAGTCATCAGATCCACTTGCGTGACAATGATCACCCCATGAGATCTTTACAAGCTTTCTTGTTCCTTTTTTTTATTATCAAGGTTGGGGCTGCTTGTAGTAACTAGGAATGTACGCATGATGTTATAATAATTAAGTTAAAAGTTAGGCATATGAATAGGATTCCACTGTCTTAATTCTGTGTGAAATATAAGGTAGAGTTGTGTCCTTGGACACGACCTTGCGAGTCATGGGCGTTTAATGCAACGTGTTGCGTACGCGACTCTTATATATCTCCCTTGGCGTGGACTGCTCGATGCTTATGTTAATTGCTGAACGTTATTTAGAGCGTTGATAGATGCAAGAAGAGCACCTCATGTAACTTGGCCTTTGTTTGAACGTCATATTGGTTTAGCGAAAGGTTGTTAGAGAGTATACATTAATTAATTACAAGTTCAGAACAAATTAATAAAGATTACATCTTATTATTCGATTCTTCAATTAATATTCAAACCTAATTATATCTAAATTCGTTGTTCAATCGCCAAATTGAATGAGTTATGCTTAAGATATTAGGAAGGTGAAGATGTTTGTAATCTCTCAATCCTACTCCAGTATCGTATTGCATTACATGAAGCGACTATTTTATGCAATTTATGAAAAAAAATTATAATCTAGTTTAACATATTTAAATATATCTCCCAACTATTACACTTCAAATTCAATTACTAGAAGCAAACTCAAAAGATATACCTGACAAAAAATTGAATGAAAAAAGGAAAAGTTCTATTAACCGTTTAGTTATGATGATGATGATGATTTGACGAGTGAGTTGTCAATTTAGACAACTCCTCATCTGTGTTCTATTTGGCTTGCATGTCAATTGTGTTGTTGGGTGTAAAACATCAAGGACCGATGAACAATCAAAATAATAAAAGATAAAGAAGATGAACACAGAGATCTAATACTCTCTTGATTAATGTAAACAAAAGAGAAACATTCACGGACAAAGAATATCGTCGAAAAAAATTTCACTATAAGCAAAACAAAGTAGATAACCATAAAACATTAATCCTCATATATAAATGTTCATATTGCGTGAGGCTTCGTGTCCTTCGCCCCCCGGGCTATAGGCCTTGGGTTTAATGGCTCAAGTTGTTCGCTTCTGTCATATATCATCATTTTTCTTTTTTCTCATTTTTTCTTTGATCATTTTACGTCAACAATGATGCTTCAAACGAATTGAATTGATCACCTATTCTGTTCCACCAACTTCAAAGAAATGTGACGTAGGGTTGTCCCAATACTATTGCAGATGATGATGAGTCTTGAAAGATGCAACAAAATCTATCATTGTCCATATTTGACAAAAACAAAAGAGTCCCGTAATGGGGGTTGGCTTCAATTAAGTGTACCATTTGATACAGCTATCTAACTTCATCTTTGTCACATTGATTTCCTTTCCAATTTTTTGACACTATATCTTTACACGGAACATGGGGGTGAATTTGACGAAAGATGGTGCTTTATATAGCAGTCGTCTAAACTTTAAAACAATGGTTGACTCATTAATGAGTTTGCATCTTGAGTTGATTAATCAAAATATGTAGTTGGATTATGGCAAAATTAATTGTTGGAGTGAAAATAAAATTAACACTATTCCTTGGACTGATGGAACACAAGTAATCAATCTCATTAATTTTCCATCACCGGTAGAAGTAATAGGTGCCTTGATTTATATAATTTTTATATTATCATTCTTCAATCAAGCAGGTAACTATCTTATATTCTTAAGAATATAAATTCATATTCTCCTAATTTGTAATCCTCCTCCTCCTCCTCCTCCTCCTCCTAAATTATCTCAAATATTAATGTTAATAGTTTTTAAATATTAATGTTAATCACTTACCCCTTGAAAATTTTTCAAGTATTTTCATCAACCTGAAGTCATTAACAGCATTATTTTCTCATCATTTATTCTATTCACATTCTCGATCTTTACCCCAGGATCATAAAAACAAAGAAGTTTATATATGATAACACTTTTTAGCCCAGTCCGATGTGCTAACTAAAATTTAAAACTTTTTAGCCCAATCGATTCTGTCAACAAGTATAAAGTATATATATGGGATTAACGGATGTGTAACTCCAAACTTGAGTGTTGGGTTGTCCGATATAGATCAAGGGTTCAGATTATTTTTTTTTCTCGCTCTCTCTATTCCTTGTGATCAACGGCGCTCGGCAGAGGATCGACGACGGTCGACAGTGGAAGATAGGGGCGGCGTGGATCGACAGAGAAGAGAGAGGATCCGACTCAATGATGGGGGCAAATCCACGGTGAGAGAGGGGATTGACAGCTTTATTAGAATTATTTTCACATTTATTAGAATTATTAACTTAGTGATAGTTTTTATTTTAAATATTATGGATTATTAGTTATTATTATTAAAAAGTCTTCCACATTTATGATTTTTATTTTAAAAAAATATTTTATGAAAAATTGTGTAGTGTCTTTGAGATGACTCTAAGTACGTGAAAATCATGTGGGTGTCAAAGCGTTACACTCAGTCTCTCTATTTTCTTTTTTATTACTATTTTAAATTTTAATATAAATTAATACATAATTTTTTGTCTATGTTTTTAATTAACTCACATATATAATTATGAAACTTCATTAGCGCATTAATTTTTTGTGTATTTTTTTTAAAATAATCTGAGTTAATAAAAATGCTAAATTGACAAAAAATTTATTGAAATAAGTCATTAGTTAGTAAATTTTATACATTAAACTTGTAATTTTCTTTAAAGGTTGGGATAAGACTTGTTGTTGTTTCGTTAAAGGTTACACCGGGCACCTCCTATTGCTGTTCTCAATTCCAGGAATGCAAATTTGCAATGTTATATGTTCAAGCTTCTTAAAGTCTCCTCCTATTGGCGTCCGGTCAATCAACACGGCGAATCGGGTAAATTGTTGCGGCATTCGAGTGTTGTTGTCTGTGACTTACATGGCATTTCTGGTGGATGGAGTACGTGTTTAACTCGTCCCCCGCGAGTCTAACTCGCGAAATCGGTCGATCATACGATTCTGTCGAAGAAAAACGAGTTCTACTGGAAGTTGTGCCGGCGTATGCATGCAGTGTGCATCAAGGTGTATGAATTATGATAATGCTAGAAGCACTGACATGTTTGGCGAGTGTGAGGAGATCCAGGAAGCAAGCAACTAGTGCTCCTCTTATAAAATAGATGGAGTCTTGTGTCTTGTACTGGAGTGGGTGCATGCAAAGGTGATGACAGTATATATATATATATGAATGATTGGGTCCATTAATATGATATGATTCATTCTGTGAGTTGGCAACAAACTGTTGGCCGAAGCGCGTTTATTAGCGCACGCGGGTCAATTTTTTTTTTTAAATTTTATGGTTCAGCTTTTGTCGATGTTATCTTCTGGTACGGTGCACAAACGTGGAGTCACAAGGTATCACAGTGTATCATTTTATACAATGTTTGACAGCTTTCTGAGCTGGAGATTTGGCATCCCGATGTTGACGGCTAAGAAAAGGGCAGCATTCAGCTACTGAGATTAATCTATTCTGTCCTCAAAAAGTGCTCATTTAATTAATTGCAAGTGGCTCAGCGTGCATTTTCTACTGAAAACAGGTGCTTTCTCAGTTATCTTAACAAGCTTGCTTACATTTTAGTCATAAGGCCCTAGACATTGTATTGTATCAATGGCACAATACTGATTACTTTAATATGATGATGGAAGATTCTGCGTGAACTTATCAGTAATACAATCAGTATCCCTCTCTGAAAACTGCAAACCGAAAGCCTGACCAGAAACCTACCATTTTGCTCTTTAAAATCCAAACTATGGGTCCAGAAAAGAAATGGAGTCAACAACCAACATGGCTACTTGACCTTTGCTTAATCTTGTACTAAAAGATCCATTCCATGTTTAAATTACAAGTTTCATCAGCTTGATCTTAATTTAGGAGAAAACAAAAATCATTCTAGCTGGATCCCGGTATTTGAAGCAATGCTAAGGTATGGAGGTTCTGCTGCCCCAGTGGCAGCTGCCAGCAAGAATGCGTATTCAATATTGTCCTCATTGCTTTCTTTCTTTTGCATTCTACGAGCATGTCAGAGGTGCCAACTTTTCTCAAATGCAAGATACATTCTTATTTGCCCAAAGCAGGATCAAACGTATTACACCACAGACACAACATTATTTTAGGAACAAACTATGAGGTATATGATTAAGATATATTCTCATACTGCTACCCTGCTCAAGAAACAGAATTAAAGGAATATGATGAAGATGTTATGCGACTCTGAACGTGTCTGAATGACAATCCAATCTCGACTGCTGGAGCTAAGAATTTGAAGAACTTTTCTACTACTTTTTCATATATCTTATGCGTTTACATAAAAGCCAAGATGACTTCATTACAATAATAACAAAGTAACTTTATATCATATAAAAAAATAGACAACAATCGTCCTAAATAAACCTAAAAAAGAAATTACAAATGAATTAAAGAATGCATACGTGCGCCCCCTCGTTTCAACGAGATCTCAGTCTTCATCGGATGGAGCACTCCGGAGGCAGGCCCTGGGGAAACCTCTTGCGGTCCGTGCAATAGTTGTAGATCATGTAGTTCTTCTGCGCCCATCTCATGTAGCGGTGGCTCGTGGCGTCCAGCTCCTGGTTCCACCAGGTGCTCATGGTGGAACCGCATCTGTTTGCACCCAAGGCCGGAACGCAGGCATTGGCGTTGAAGTTCCTGAAGGAGGCGACGAAGGGGGCCTGCGACCAGTCAGTCTTCACGAGTCCCCCTCTGGTAGCCCAGTCGTCGGCGTTCCAGAGGCTGGAGTACACCCTCATAGGCTGGTTCTTAGGGAACGCCACGCCTCTGGACTCGAGATTCCTGAAATCTCTGATTGCAATGCCATCGACCATGAAGCTGAAATAATCATACAGCAATAACAACGTTGATCAGCATATGCATAGATAACATCAGTGTTGTACAATGAGCTTAGTTAGGACTTAGGAGTAGGAATACTTACATGATGTGTCGGGGGTTCCAGAGGATTGAGTAGGTGTGGAAGTCCTTGGTGGGATCAAACCAGAGCTTGAACTGCATCTCCCTGTTTCCCTTGCCCTGAGCGAACACGTTGGTGTGCAGGGTGTAAGGGTCGCCGCTCAGGTTCCCAAGGAACTCGAAGTCGATCTCGTCATGGGTCGGTCCTTGCGAGGACAACTGCAAAGCATAAATCACATGTCCTTTAGTCCTTTACTCTTTCCATATAAGAAAGCATAAGATTGCAAAAAGAAGCGGATTGCAGATTAAGAATCTTCGGCGCTAAAGAGCGAGACTTACGTAGAATGTGGTCACGGTGCCCGCGGAGTTGCGGGGGACGAGCTTGATCTGCATGTCAATCTTGCCGAACAAGTACTCCTTCTTGGACTGGAAGCCGGAGCCGGAGTACTTGTCGAGGGACAGTTCGAGGAGCTGACCATTGTTGAGGATCTTTCCCCGGCCGTCGCCCCAAGTGACGTCCAAGTCCTGGTACAAGTTTCCCGCGGATGCAGCGGCGAGCAAGCAGCACAGGAGCACCAGGCGAGGGAACGCCGAAGAAGTCATTGCAGCTCTAGCTGTAGGAGATTAATCGAAGAAAAACAAAGAGGAAAAGATGTCTGAGAGTAGTGATTGGAGATGGAGATGAGTTGCTGTGCTCGGAGTGAGGAGATGGTGGAGGGAGTGGCGACATCTTTATAGGTGGCGCGGAAGGCGAAATGGGCGGACGCGTCTGCGACGTCCGCGTTGGCAACAGACTGGAGCCGTATAATACATGGATGGCACTCTCTCTCTCTCTCTCTCTCTCTCTCTCTCTCTCTCTCTCTCTCTCTCTCTCTCTCTCTCTCTCTCTCTCTCTCTCTCTCTCTCTCTCTCTCTCTCTCTTTTAATAATTGGTGGGGTGGATATGCTACTTGGGATACCGTCCCTCCCTCTCCCTCCCGTCCACGGTATCAGACATACGCTCCCCATAAATGTACCAGTACCACTCGCCTACAGTGACTGGTAGCGTCTGCTCTGCGAGCAATCTAATAAAAAGTTCGAGAGTCCATATCCGCCTACTGGATCCAGCTCACCATGGTCTGGATTTTGTGCAGATAAAATTCTGGCTACGAAGCCAATTCAATCATGGGAGATGGGGATAAGATCATAGAACCGCTATGAATTCAAAATTTGTGTGTTCCTAGAATTAGATTAATCTTATCAGTTATCAGGCTAGTCAACAGTAATTTTACTATCTTTTTTAGAGACAACGGTTGGCTGCAGGAGTCAACATGCATGCTGGCAAGTCTTGAGTCGTACGTTTTATACCATGATTTGAATCTTCAAGGAAATGGCCGGGAAGAGTTTCTGCAAATAACAATCAGCAAATTAACCTTTGATTGGAAAATGAAATATTAATTTTCATTATTACGTCCAATGCAATTGTGAGACGTCTTACTAACAAAAGATATCAAATGAATAATAAATAGACACGCCGAAATTCACCTTTGATTGGAAAATGAAATATTAATTTTCATTATTACGTCCAATGCAATTGTGAGACATCTTACTAACAAAAGATATCAAATGAATAATAAATAGACACGCCGAAATTCAACGCGTATGTTTTCTTTCCAATGTTGTGAGACTCACTCGGTCGGTCGGATCGGTGTCATGGATTTAAAATGGCCCATGGGTTGATTGAAACTTGGGGAAGGCTTTGACTCGGTCAAATTCGATCAAAATCCGAGTTCAATCGATCGACCCAACGGAATTAACCGATCTAGTCGGATCAATTTCTAAAATGTGTTGCATTAGGTTCTTGCATATGTCACGTGGGCACTACGTTGTTGTGTCTATCTCATCGTATGAATCATCTCCTAACATGAATATTTTTTAGTTTTGATTTTCTTACATGTCTAACTACCATTAGTCAATTCTCCTATAGCACTAATAATGCAGCGAAACAAAAAATATTAAAAAAAATAAAAAAAAAGGCTGAAGCCCCCCTCCCCCTCTCCCCTTCTGCGCATGAGAGCGCCCGAGTTCGCACGGGGCCTGTCCCCCCCTCCCGCTTTTCTTTCTCGCCGACACCCCCTCCCCCATTTTCTTCCTCACAGACGTCGACGGTGAGCTCGCACGAGGCTGGCGCCCCCCTTGGGAGAGTTTGCATAGGGGAGAAAAGATCGGGCCCTTTTCTACCTTGTTGATGCCGGCGAAGGAGAAAAAGAGAGTGTTGGCCCACATCCCCTCTTATTTTCGGCACCGAAGGGCAGAGGGGAGGGGCGCCGCCAGGGGCGGACCTAGGAACTGGGTAAGAGGGGCTCTGGCCTCCCTAAAAAACTAATTCTTTTTAACCATATATATTTGTTTATAGATTTTAGCATAACGTAAATAATGGTTAGTCTATGGATATAATACTCATTTTGGTGTATTGGCGCCCTCTAAAATATTTTAAGACTGCATTGATTTATTTGCCCCCCCCCCCCCCCCCCCCCCACCCAACTCCCCCAACCCCCTCAAATTGGGGTCTCGGTCCGCCCTTGCGTCCATGTGTTTGACGCGACGTGTCAGTCCACCTGACAATAAAATGGACGGACGTTGAAGGTTACATGCAGGATACAAGAGTCTCCTATATGTAATGGAGGGTTATAATATATATATATATATATATATATATATATATATATATATATATATATATGCATGTAGTATAACATGAGAGAAAGTCAAGAATGTCTAGACAATATTATATGTATGCAGACTACAAGAGTCTCCTACATGGTAAAAGATTTCTATTCATACAAAATTTCATAACCATAACATTATCTGAGTCAAAGGATAGGTTGTCCTTGTTTGTCTAAAATGTAGACATCACAATTTTTAACCTCTAAAGTCGAGATACAAGAGTTGAAGAATCAAATTCAAGAGTTGTTGGACAAATGTTGAATTCCGAGGCAATACTGCCACATATATGATTACTTAAATGTTGAATTTCTAAAGGAAATCTATCGAACAAGTTATTTCTCCCACGCCACTAGGGAATAAGGATAAATCATTTTCAAATCAAATGCATGAGTAAATTTAAAGTATAAACATTTGATTTAATATAAGTATTTACATTTAGGCAATTTAATTCAATAAAAATGGCTCATAACAAGAGAATGTGCTCGGAAAATTTATATTGTCGATTATCTTGTGAATAAGAGTAAGCTCACATCTTTTGATTCTTTTTGGATGAAGATCCTATCCTAGGAAGTCACTTCAGATGATTTCATTAAAAGATAATCTATTTTTTTAATAAAAAAAGTTTGCAAGGCATCAACTAGCAACACTAGTGGTACAATGACCTTCCATATTCCTTCAGTAGTGGCCTTCCATATTCATTTGGCATGATGAGTAATATTGTGTTCCTATAAGTTAGTATCCACTTATAGCACAATTCATATTTGTTTTCTTGCCTGAACTTCTCACTCTTTTTGTTTTTGATAACCCAGTAATTTAAGCAACAATTTACTCTGGGATATTAGCGGTCGATCGATCTTTTCCTCTTTACGACACGCGATGGCAGCATCTGATCAAGTGTGCACACGCTTGCAAGTGGCACGCAACGTGTCAGAGTCCACCGAGTCCACCCTGACAACAATATGCTTTAATGCGCATAAGGAAAAGATACAAAGAAGAGACATGACTTTTGAACAAAGGAATTTTAAGATCGGCGTAAATTGTACTACAAATTCCAATGATAAGAAGAAGAAAATATAAGACAAAGATTCAGTTGTGCATCCATACAGTGGTGAACCTAGGTACTCGGTGAGGGGGGCCCTGGCTCCCCTAAAAAACTTAAATTTTTCTTAACCATATATATTTTATAAAGATTTTAGCATAATGTAGATAACCATTAAATAATGGTTAGTCTAATAATGGACATAATATATATATATATATATATATATATATATATATATATATATATATGTCTACTTGTGATGGTATATATATATATATATATATGTCTAATTGTGATGGAGGGTTTTATATGTATGTATGCATGCATGCATCGTCGAGGTGCTCAATAAATCTTTTCCTCTTTGCAACAAGCGATGGAGTTACACCATGGCAACGTTGCAGACCATTTTGCATGGAGGACATTCCTCCAATCTCCGACACCCCCGATGGATTGGAGCATTCTCTGGTACAATGACTCTTCTATAGACATCCTCAATTCCACTGTCGTCTTCTCGCACGAACGACAGCGATCGATAAGGTCAATCTGCGACTGTTGTTTCATGTCAGCCATCATGAGAGTGTGGACAACAACTCCCCTGTCCCAGCTTTCTCGCCTGCGCCAATTGATTCTTGAATTCAGCTATTGTTTCTATAACCTAATAATTTAAGCAACAATCTACTCACGTGATCTATCACTTCCATTCTTACAACCTATATAGCATATCAAAATTGTAAGTAATAGATTATTGTTAGGTGAAATCTTTTGTTTAAATTTTTAGTTTATTCTTTCCTAAACCGTTTCAAATGTTTCATGTGTCAACACTTGTATGTATTCTCCTTTCTATAGTTTATGAAAGAAAAGTAAAATATATTGAAATGTTTGATGTAATGAATTTCATATGACATGTCATTCAATTGACGCACATATTACTAATTCATATGTCATATTGGTAAAAGATGTCCATTCATACAAAATTTCATAACCATAACATTATCCGGGTCAAAATGATAGGTTATCCTTGTTTGCATATTTGTTGTAATAAAGTGATTCTTGATGTTGAGATAAAATGTAGACATCACAAATTTTTTACCTCTAAAGTCGAGATACAAGAGTTGGAGAATCAAATTCAAGAGTTGTTGGACAAATGTTGAATTCCTGGGCAATACTTCTCCATATATGGCTACTTAAATGTTGAATTTCAAAAGGAAATTTATCGGACAAGTTATTTCTCCCAAACCAATGGAAAAAGGAGAAATCATTTCCAAATCAAATGCATGATTAAATTTAAAGTATAAACATTTGATTTAATATAAGTATTTACATTTAGGCAATTTAATTCAATAAAAATGGCTCATAACAAGAGAACGTGCTCGAAAAATTGTATTATCGATTTTGTGAATAAGAGTAAGCTCACATCTTTTGATTCTTTTTTTATGAAGATCCTATCCTAGGAAGTCACTTCAGATGATTTCATTAAAAGATAATCTACTTTTTTAATAAAAAAAGTTTGCAAGGCATCAACTAGCAACACTAGTGGTACAATGAGCTTCCATATTCCTTCAGTAGTGACCTTCCATATTCATTTGGCATGATGAGTAATATTGTGTTCCTATAAGTTAGTATCCACTTATAGGACAATTTATATTTGTTTTCTTGACTGAACTTCTCACTCTTTTTGTTTTTGATAACCTAGTAATTTAAGCAACAATTTACTCTGGGATATTAGCGGTCGATCGATCTTTTCCTCTTTACGACACGCGATGGCAGCATCTGATCAAGTGTGCACACGCTTGCAAGTGGCACGCAACGTGTTAGAGTCCACCGAGTCCACCCTGACAACAATATTCCTTAATGCGCATAAGGAAAAGTTACAAAGAAGAGACATGACCTTTGAACAAAGGAATTTTAAGACCGGCGCAAACTGTACTACAAATTCCAATGATAAGAAGAAGAAAATATAAGACAAAGATTTAGTTGTGCGTCCATACAGTGGTGAACCTAAGTACTCGCCCCTGGCTCCCCTAAAAAACTTAATTTTTTTATGGGTTATCGAATTAATTATTTATTCTGGCGTATTGGTAACCTCAAAATAATTATGGGTTATCGAATTAAATCTTCGACTCCCCCGGTGGATTGGATCACTCTGTAGTACAACGACCCTTCTATAAACATCTTGAATTCCACCGTCGTCTTCTCTCGAACGACAGCGATCGATGAGGTCAACTTGCGACTGTTGTTCCACGTCAGCCATCATGAGAGTGATGACAACAACTCCGTCATCGTGTAGCTCCCCTGTCCCAGCTTTCCCGCCTGTGTCGACTGATTCTTGAATTCGATTATTGTTTCTATAACCTAGTAATTTAAGCAACAATCTACTCACGCGATCTATCACTTTCACTCTTACATCCTATATAGCATAACAAATTTGTAAATAATAGATTCTTGTTTGGTGAAAACTTTTGTTTAAATTTTTAGCTTATTCTTTTCTAAACCGTTTCAAATGATTCGTGTGTCAACACTTGTATGTCTTCTCCTTTCTATAGTTTATGAAAGAAAAGTAAATTATATTGATATGTTTGATGTAATGAATTTCATATGACATGTCATTCAATTTATGCACATATTACTTATTCATATGTCGGTAAAAGATTTCCATTCATACAAAATTTCATAACCATAACATATCTGGGTCAAAGGATAGGTTGTCCTTGTTTGACTATTTGTTGTAATAAAGTGATTCTTGATGTTGAGATAAAAGGTAGACATCACAATTTTTTACCTCTAAAGTCGAGATACAAGAGTTGAAGAATCAAATTCAAGAGTTATTAGACAAATGTTGAATTCCAGGGAAATATTGCCCCATATATGGCTACTTAAATGTTGAATTTCAAAAGGAAATATATCGGACAAGTTATTTCTCCCAAACCAATGGGAAAAAGGAGAAATCATTTTCAAATCAAATGCACGAGTAAATTTAAATTATAACATTTCATTTAATATAAGTATTTACATTTAGAAAATTTAACTCAATAAAAATGGCTCATAACAGGAGAACGTCCTTGGAAAATTGTGTTGTCGATTATCTTGTGAATAAGAGTAAGCTCGCATCTTTTGATTCTTTTTGGATGAAGATCCTATCTCAGGAAGTCACTTCAAATGATTTCATTAAAAGATAATCTACTTTTTTAATAAAATAAAGTTTGCAAGGCCTCAACTAGCAACACTAGTGGTACAATGACCTTCCATATTCAATTGGCATGATGAGTAATATTGTGTTCCTATAAGTTAGTATGCACTTATAGCACAATTTAGATTTGTTTTCTTGCTTGAACTTCTCACTCTTTTTTGTTTTTGATAACCTAGTAATTTAAGCAACGATCTACTCCTAGGATATTAGCGCTCGATCGATCTTTTCCCCTTTACAACACACGACGACAGCATCTAATCAAGTGTGCACACGCCTGCAAGTCGCACGCAACGTGTCAGAGTCCACCGAGTCCACCCTAACAACAATATGCTCTAATTCACACAAGGAAAATTTACAAAGAAGAGACATGACCTTTGAACAAAAAGAATTTGAAGACCGGGGAAAACTATACTGCAAATTCCAACGATAAAAAGAATAAAATATAAGACAAAAATTTAGATGTGCATCGATGTAGGGGCAAACCTAGTTATTGGGTGAGGGGGCCCTCGCTCCCCAAAAAAAACTTAATTTTTTTAACCATATATATTTTAGATGTCATGAAATCAAATTTGGACATTGTACTGTTCCCTCCTCCTCCCCCCTCCTCCTCCTCAAATTGGGGTCTCCCCCTTGCTCCCCCTTTTATTTCATTTCTATATTATTTTTTATTGTGTCATGTCATTAACGAGACATGGAACTAACTATTGTCGATCAAGAGGATGATGCGTACAAGAAAAATCAAAGGTCAAGTGTATTCAATTATAAATTAAAGTTGAGGATCATGCTTAGGGACGTGCAATTTACGCAAGTATTGTAGGCTGAGATAAGTGAGAGAAAGAGAGAGAGAGAATGATCGATTTTTATTCGTTGTGTATCCGTATCTTTAGTGTTCAAAACGCAAATGACAAAATGAAATGAAACAAAGCACAGTGGTCTTGATCTTGTCCGAAACGTGTTGCCACACGCGGTCTAATTCATGTGGCCGAAAGGCAAGCGAATACTCGCACCTCGTTTCACCTTTTTATTTTCACTGTATTGTATTGTTATGAGGGTTCAGCTTTTGTTGTTATATCATCTTCCAGCACAACTGTGTGGAGTCATAGTGTACCATTCAACTCCTCCTATAAACTATTTGTTATTGACTACTTTCTAAGCAGGAGATTCAACAATGCCATGTTGGTGTCTTGATCTTAAATAGAAGAAACGCCACTTTACAACATTCTCTATGCTAGACAATGGAAAATCATATGCTTTAAACTCAATCGGATGGTCTCGATCAAATGTGTTGATCGATTAACAAGATAATATGATAGCGATCAAATCATCCTAGACCGTTGATATTTAGATTGTTATATGATAATAGGTTCAAATATGAAGCACAATAGTCTTGTCCCATATTCGTAATCTATTCTTATCATTCATGAATGAGAAGATTATGAAGGAAAAGAAGTTACACAATTCTTCTCCCCATTCATTAGATAATAATGTATTTATCATTATGTGTGGCGCTCTCTCTCTCCCATTCTTCTCCTCAACCCCTCATCTTCTTCTCCACAATTGTTGTGGTGTTAGATATGTGTGCAAATCTTTTTAGTGTCTTGACGTAGATATCGTTAGTTGGCGGCTGCGATCCTCTCTGGTGAACTTTATTTTTGTTGGAAGGTAACGAATCGGATCCTTACTAATATTATTATAATATTGATTTCATATTTTCTTTGGCTCTATACATCTGATCACACGATTTAAGATAATAAAACAAAAGATTTACTTAAACGTTGCATTTACATTAAACAACATGACTCGTTACATCAAATTACCAAATTTGTAAAGTATTTGTATATCATACAGAAAAATGGCGGCATTTTCTTCTTCATGAAACTAGAATACAACGAATTCAAGAACGCTTATATATGGTCGTGTTATATGTGTTTAACTGATTCATCACTCATCAGTGGATGGTGCACTCTGGAGGCAGGCCCTGGGGAAACCTCTTGCGATCTGTACAATAGTTGTAGATCATGTAGTTCTTTTGCGCCCATCGCATGTATCGCTGGCTCGTGGCGTCCAATTCCTGGTTCCACCAGGTGCTCATGGTGGAACCGCATCTGTTGGCGCCCAAGGCCGGAACACATGCATTGGCGTTGAAGTTCCTGAAGGAGGCAACGAAGGGGGCCTGCGACCAATCAGTCTTGACGAGTCCTCCTCTGGTAGCCCAGTCGTCGGCGTTCCAGAGGCTGGAGTACACCCTCATAGGCTGGTTCTTTGGGAATGCAACGCCTCTGGACTCGAGATTCCTGAAATCTCTGATTGCTATTCCATCCACCATAAAGCTGAAATCAAACAAGAATTGACGAAATGGTTAACCTCCACTGTTGGTACAAATGAGCTTAATTAGTAGTAGGAGAATATATATACTCACATGATATGTCTGGGGTTCCAGAGGACTGAGTAGGTGTGGAAGTCCTTGGTGGGATCGAACCAGAGCTTGAACTGCATCTCCTTGTTGCCCTTGCCCTGAGCGAACACGTTGGTGTGCAGAGTGTAAGGATCGCCGCTCAGGTTTCCTAGGAACTCGAAGTCGATTTCGTCATGCGTCGGTCCTTGCGAAGACAGCTGCAAACATAAATTGTTAGATTGCATTTAGTACTAGGCACTCTTTCTTATAACCATGCATCAAGATTATGGAGAAATACAGACGAACAAGTTAGCTATTGAGGAGGAGCTTACGTAAAATGTGGTCACGGTGCCGGCGGAGTTGCCGGGAACGAGCTTGATCTGCATGTCTATCTTACCAAACAAGTACTCATTCTTGGATTGGAATCCTGAGCCCGAGTACTTGTTAAGGGACAGCGTGAGGAGCTGGCCATTGTTGAGGATCTTGCCACGGCCGTCGCCCCAGGTGACATCGAAATCCTGGTACAAGTTGCCGGCGGATGCAATGGACAGCGAGCAACAGAGGAGGAACAAGCTAGGGAAGGCCGATGAAGCCATTTTCACAGCAGCAAGAGCCAAAGATGCATGCTTAGATTGATTTGAGCAAACAGGAAATGCGTGGAGAGCTAGAGGAGATGAGTTGCTGGGTGTGTGAAGAGAGGATCCAAGCAAGAGTGTCTATTTATAGAATGTAGATGAGGTGATTAATATACAACATGAAGGCAGATGGAGGCTTCTCTTCCGAGTTGGCACCAGAGCGGAGCGGAGTGAGTCGTAAATGGATGGCCATTGGGATCTCGAGTGGAGCTTTTTGCTTTTTACTGTTCCTTCGTCATCTCCGTGACGCGAAGCTGTCAGTAGTACGCTCCCCGTTTCCGCATTTCCAATCGAACGTACTCGTAGCATTTGAAAAGCAACTCCTCGGAAGCAGGTGCGCATCCACTGGAATCCAGCTGGTCGTCTCAATGCAAACCTCCTTGTTTCATTTGCTTGCATTATTTTTTTAACAACTTTCTCTAGTCTTTCTTCTTCAAACAATTTATAGTTAAAGAGAAAAAAACTTTTGGATGCAAAATATCCATAAGATAGAGAATGCATTATTCTATTTTGGAACCCCTCCCAGCTTGGGACTGTAGAGAAAATTTATTGTTTTAGGTTCTATTTGAGTTATTTGGCAAATGTTATTTTTTTAATATAGTTTGGATTATAGAGATATGAAAAAAAACACCAAAAAATTTATCATATACATCTTAAATTCTTCTCGGAGGACACACTTTTCTTGTGAACAGTCCAAAATTTAGACATATACGAATCTTCCAATACGGTCATCCATCTATCCCTACTAAGTTTATCCATCACACGTAAGGGCAATAAAGTAAATTGTTAATGTAATCTGAATTAATGAATCAAAGTATTAAAAAAGAAAATTTGAGAAGATTAAAAATATATTTAAAGAAAGATATAAACAAAGAAGGAAGAAAATTCTTAGTTGGAGTAGGATTTGGAACTTATAAAAAATTTAATTAAAAAAATATAGTAATTACAATAGAATTAACAGAAAAATTCGTAGTTTGAGCACAAATCTAAATCGTAAGTGATGTCGAAAGGCATGCTTTAGGATGGACTATAAAATTTGACTCGAGTTCACTAGTACTTAGCCAAAAGCTCGTGTACGGAGGACTCGGCCATAGTAATGAAGTTGCACGACGGATTCTAGTAACCCATGTTTATCATTGTTGGACGAATAGAATTTGAATCGAATTTTGACTGTCCACCTCATATTCCAATAATGTGAATTATAAGACAAGAATAAGAGCTAGTCTACATCGAGTTTTGATAAATTTGACCTAGGTTCATCGACGTCGACGATAAATGAGTATAATTGAAATAAAACATAGTACAAATTTCATTGGACCCGACTTGATTTCTACATAATAATGAATAGGATCTGGGTTTCACCCAACCCTACCCAAGTTATAAACAAAAATGAAATGAATTGAAACCCGACCCAAGTCTAGTTAACAAAACAATATTTAAAAATATAATTAGTTATAGCATTGTGATTATTAGTGTACTAATTACTCTTGATCATATTATTATGGATTTAATGTTGGTCCTACCTCTCTTTGAAGTCAAAACCGTCCTCCCCCTCTGGCATTTGTTGAATGCCAAATCAATGGCTGATGGAGAAATGCGCAATTCGACAATTGCAAAGCACGGCTCGTACAACAGTTCAGCCGGTTAGATAGGTGTGGAGTGGTTCGAAGCCCTCATTCGAAGGGCGAAGGGCGAAGGGCGACGACATCGTGCTAGGGTGTGAAGGGCAAGGGGGAAAGACAATCAGCGAAGGGAGAAGGATGGTTGCATCATTCGATTGGCGAAGAGGGAACAGGGGTCGACGAAAGGTGGCGGTGTCGTGCTAGGGTGAGAAGGGAGGCAACCTCATTCGAAGGGCATCAGACTCATTCGATTGGCGAAGGCGAAGGGTGTAGGAGGAAGGAGGACCAGCAATCAGCGAAGGGAAAAGGACGACGAGATCCAAGCAAAAGGGGTAGGGCGGCGTTGTGTGCTACGACACAATGAGGGTAGAAGAACATGCTCCATCATGAGGCAATTTTCCGAAAAAATCGAACCCCTCGCTCACCTGTCGAGCCGGATGAATCACTGCGCGAACCACATTTTCTCCATCAACCACATATTCCGCATCTGACGGATGCTAGAGGAGAGGCAAGACCAACATTAAATCCTATTATTATAATTGATAATTGATGATTGAGTTATTATTATGATTGACTATTATAATTTATCATAAATTATTTATCATTAAATAAATAATTGATCAACCATAATTGATAATAGAGAATTAAATTAAATGAAAAGTGATTATTGATAATTAGCATATTATTTGATTGATTAATTAACTTCTAATTGGTATACATTAAGGATTCATTGTACATCAAATTGAAAAGTCATTCAAATGCATAAATGACATAAATAAGTGTCAAAGATATAAAATAGAAGATGAAATTTGTGAATGAACATATTTCATGTATTACTATTTTTAAAGTTGAGTGGACCCACGCATGATGTTTATTTATTAAATAAAGTTTTAAGACAACCATTGTGATTATATGAATAACTTTAAAATGGTAATGAATAAATTAATAATTGAATAAAGAATTTAAAAAGTTCTTTCATTTCCTCAGTATATAAAATTATAATTATAATTTCATTTTCTGGACAATTTGAATATGTTTCCACGACTTTTACCACCAATCTAATTATAATTGAGAATTTTGAATATGAAAGTACTAATTTATCAAACTTGCATTCTGCAACATTTGAACAGTAATCATCTGAACTTGTGACCAACAAACTTATAGTTATTGGTTGCATTGGTGATATTTATGTCTTTTGGATTCTATGTAGACATTTTCCTACTAATCTGTGAGTGCGTATGGCCCATCTTTTGTGGGCCGCGTTCCAGGCCCAGCTACGATTGAAACATTGAAAGCCGTAGGTATATTTCTCGTTTTTTTTCTTTTTAATTACAAATCTGGTCGAGTACATAAAAGTTAAAAATCAGAACTAAACGAACAATTTTAATAAAAAGAAAAATTATAGATTATTGCATGGAAAACTTTTACATATAAAAGGACTGGGATTATTATGCTCTTTTCCTCTCGTTCTCCGTAGTACTGAAAAAAAAAACAAATGAAAGAATTCATCTATTGCAAGTTGTCTCTCCTCTTCAGGCAACAGAGCACTCTGCGGGTGCGCCCTGAGGAAACCTCTTGAGGTCCGCACAGTAGTTGTAGATCATGTAGTTCTTCTGTACCCATCTCATCCTCTCTTGGCTGGTCAAGTCAAGCTCCTGGCTCCACCACCCCTTGGTCGTGGCCGGAGAGCTGGAGGCGCACCTGCCGGAGGAAGGGACGCAGGCGTCAGCGTTGAAATTCCTGTACGCCGCCGTGAACGGGGCCTTGGACCAGTCGGTCTTCACCAGGCCGCCCCTGGTGGCCCAGTCGTCGGCGTTCCAGAGGCTCGAGTACAGCCGCATCGGCTGGTTCTTTGGGAAGGCGATGCCCTTGGATTCCAGGTTCTTGAAGTCTCTGATTGGCATGCCATCGACCATGAAGCTGTTGAGGATTGAAAAGAACGAGTTAAGCCCATGGCTAGCAATGATGAATAAGTTCAGGTCTCGTGGCGTTCGAGTGTTCTGTCTCTGTTACTTACATGACATGTCTGGGGTTCCAGAGGATGGAGTAGGTGTGGAAGTTCTTGGTGGGATCAAACCAGAGCTTGAACTGCATCTCCCTGTTGCCCCTCCCCTGGGTGAACACGTTGGTGTGGAGAGTGTAAGGGTCGCCGCTCAGGTTTCCGAGGAACTCGAAATCGATCTCGTCGTGGGTCGGTCCTTGTGAAGACAACTGCGTGCATGCATGCATTCAGACCATGATCAGTTTATAGTTCCGCCCGTTTGAGCTCCAATAACAAGAGAAGACAAGAGAGAGAGAGAGAGAGAGATACTCACATAGTAAGCAGTGACGGTGCCGGCAGAGTTCCCGGGGACGAGCTTGAGCTGCATGTCGATCTTCCCGAACAAGTACTCGTTCTTGGACTGGAAACCAGAGCCAGAGCCCTTGTCCAGGGAGAGCGTCAAAAGCTGGCCGTTCTCGAGGATCTTGGCGCGACCATCGCCCCAGGTGATCTGGAAGTCCTGGTTGAAGTTACCAGCTGAAGCAATGCCCACCAAGGAGCAGACCAGTAAAGCAAAGAAGGCCATGCACGTTACAGCATTGCGACAGGAAGACATGGTTCCTTAGCACTACAGCAGGAGGACTTGAGGACTAGTGGGAGAAGAAGACTAATGGATGGAGAAGTGAGACGGTCCTCGAGCTCTATATATAACCAGGAATGGAGGTGGAAGGAAGGAACCAGGGAAAGCTCTTGCTCTCTATGTTGCCTTCGAGCTGGCCATGGGGAGTGACTGGCCCGAGACACAGGCGTATGGACGAGGGTTATTAAAAGAATAATAATGGATCGGAGGAGGAGAGGGAGATCTTGGTGGGGACTTGGGCTCTGTTTTGTTCCCTTGGCCAGCTGTTTTGGTTGGTGTCCACAGCAATGGAGGGGTAGTGCGTAGTGCCTTAGGAGAGGGGGCTTTGTAATGTATGATTGCACGCCGCAGGGCCCCCTTGCAACTACAAAGAACGTCCATCAACTTTATATGCATTAATCATCTCCATGTCCCACAAATATATATAGACGCATACAATCGACATGTTTTTAATGAGACGAATAATGTCCATCTGATGCATGCAAAGGAAGTAGATGGGAGCTTTAAATTATTGATCTGGACGTCGGGGTCTCAAAGTTATGGCTTGTATTAAGTAGCTAGGTGTATATGTATGTACT
Organism: Pontederia crassipes; assembly: GCA_030549335.1. Taxonomy (NCBI): domain Eukaryota; kingdom Viridiplantae; phylum Streptophyta; class Magnoliopsida; order Commelinales; family Pontederiaceae; genus Pontederia; species Pontederia crassipes. Next base: position 2,527,563 of record CM060185.1, on the reverse strand, counting down.
ACATGTAATAAGTTCCATTGCGTGGTTTTATTAATATGCATGCCATTGGGAAGGAGACAAGGAGAAAAAGGTGATAATGTATAAAATCCATTCTGTGGGAGGCTATTGGAATACCTTATCTATTTATGTGATCAATTTTTTAATTATCCACATCGATCTCCTCGATCTCAGGCCACGAATCCAAGAAGGAAGAGTTTTTTTCCCTGTTTCTTCGATTATAATTTTTTTTCGATAGAGATCCATCGATATCAAGGACAAATAACACTCGATTAATTCGATATTGGGGAGCGATATAAATAAATCCTGATCAAAGTGATAGACTCTGAAAATTGAATTTGAGACTACAAACACTAGCGACCTCTGGACACAAATCCGATATCCAATTGTGTCAACTTTCTTTAGTTATAATTTGATAGTATATGAGATGCTTATTGACTCATAAGGGATGTGCAATGTGCATGTATTGATGCATCCTTTTGGAATTTGAATCCCCATGTGAGCTATTGACGGTTTGACTCAAATGAGGGAACATGAATAATTATGTTGGTAGTACGAGCAAAGGTCGCATTTCATCCTCCACCTGAATTGAGATGACAACTAATTATTGTGTTCAATAAGTAATCAACATAATTTTTCTTAAGACTTGTTTAGATTAAGGAAATGGATCTGAAAAGTGATAAATATAATTAATTAAGTCTCGAATGAAACACTACAAAACACAACACGATTAAAGATTCAAAATATATATTAAAAATTCAAATGAGATGAACTATATGTAATTAATATATATATATATATATATCAACAAATGCATGTACATGAGTTTACATTACCTATATCGTGAATATGTATACTATTTATGTTAACAATTGCACTTACATATAGAATTAGTGTTACCTATTTAAATCGATATATATTCATATACATATGAGTTTAAGAAATATACTGTTCAGGAATTATTATAAATTACAGCTAATGCTTTTACCTTTCATATTATTTCATGTGTAGAAAAGTGGAAAATGCACGTGACATGTCTTTCCTCTTTCGCAAGAGGTTTTCTTCCTCAGTAATGGTGATGTACCTTTGTCCTTCTCTCTCCCCCTCTTTTCATCACTTCCTGTTCCTTCTTCTCCCCCCTCCCAAGCTCATGTCGATGGTCGGAGTTACAGAATTAATCATTCTATTTTTTTTATTTCATACTAATTTGACTTTGTGTGTTAATTAACAAAAAATTATGATCATATGGACCTAAAGATCCAACTTATAAATAGTACCATCGCCGATATATAAAATTTATATCTATCTACATATATGTGTATGTGCATATAAAATTCATATCCATCAAATATGCGTCTATGAATATAATTATAAGTAATATTCAATCAACTTATTAATTAAACTTTTTTTAATGTCATTTCGAGTCCGAGATTATTAGCACTCGACTAATATGAAATCGAAAAAATAGAGCAGTAGTGATTTATTCCTTATTATGTACATCTCGATCACATTATTTTTTATATTTTAACACCATCTTAGGGTCGTAATAGCGATGACTCTACTTAGCGACACATTTGAATCACATTGGCGACGTAGGGAAATGTCGCTGTAATTTTAGCATCGTCATATGTCGACACCATGAACAATACAGTGTCGACATGGCGTCATCTGCTGACACGACTCTATTTTGCACACTTTAGTGTCTTCACGTGTCAATGCTAATATGATGCTAAATTTTATCATGCACCCAATAATTGCGACTTTTTTTTTGCTAGCCTTTCATGTATATTTAGGATGTGGTGAAAATGATTCAACTCATTATTAATGGTTCCATAGGTTGAAAGTTAATCCGTCATCGAGTCCAACTAATTCGGTTTGGTCGTCGTGTCGTGTGCCTAAATAGCAGGTGATGATTCCAATAAGAATTTCTTATATTAAAAAATTTGAATGTAAAACCTCTACTTAGACTAGAAGAAGTCACACCCACTCAACCTCAACTCTTAGTGGTCAAATAATAATTGCGACTTTGTCGCTTCGAGCATACGCCAGCTTTACCATGGACTTCTTGAAACATAATTGCAATGCTAAAATAACACTATTGAGAGATAAATAGTGTCAACTATTTTTGGACCTTAATCTTTATCATTATTTAACAGATTTCTTCTACTGAAAATAGTTTCGAGAATTTATTATTTGATCTTCTTTAATTAGAAATTTTCCAATTTGTTGATCATATGAATTCGCGTGTTTTTTTTTAAAAAAATGTAGAAGATAATAATTTAGTAAGATTTGGATCCCTAAAAAATTAGCGAAGAACCATTTCTTTCTTACAATTAAATTACTACATTAAGATATATGACATTTTTTACATGATATTCTTTTTAATAAATATGTTCTTTTTTCCTTGATGAAAGAAAGAAAGTACCAACAGGTACATTCCATAGTCACCTTCGATCCAACACAATATTGTCTTAAATCCAGTATATGCAAAACATAAATGTCTTATATTCATATTTTTAAGCTAACGGTGTAGGGCTGTGAACGTCAAATAGTGATTGATTGAATCTATAGTTTATTTGTACATGCATTTCATACTAAGAACAGATTTTACATTTACTAATATTTCTTAATTTGCAAGTGGAGGATCCGAATTTAAACTTCGACAAACAAAATTTCTAAAAGAACTAAGTCTATTATTATTGTCAATTATAACAACTCGCTTTCTCAAAATGAAGAAATCAATTCTTTCTGTAGATAATATACATATCACATCAAGTGAACTATTAACGATGAAGCCATATTTAATCATCACAAGCTCTTGCCTACCTATACAATTATTAAAAAAATTTAACTTCGTTGATAAGAAAATTAATGTAATATTTCATTTTGCAACCGTATTTTTCTCAAACTTCAATGATTATGATCAAAACATTCAGGTTGCATAAGAGAAGACGTTTATTTATTTATTTATTTATTTTTTCTAGTAATGTCAATGATTCAACTGTGACGTTAATAATTATAAGTTGAGTGTTCTTAACGTCGCTCTTCCATTTTCTATTGCCACTCCAAACTCATCATTCTCAACTTCCACCCAACTTCTCTTCTTTAATCATCACATACACTTTATCTATTCTCTCTCCTAATGCTATTGGTTATTTAATTAATGATATAAATTAAATTATTGGGCAAATATATTAATTTAATTAATATGAAAATCACAATAATTAGACAAAAAATAGAAATATATTTATTTCTTATGATTATTAAGTTTATGAAGAGTGTCCGTTGCTTTTTGTTTTTTTGTTAATAAGCTAATAATATTTTTTTAAGTAATTTGTTCCATCAATTATTTGTAGTTAAAAAAATATTTTTAAGACATGACTCATTAACTCTCTATCATATCTTTCTTCATGCTATTGGTTCATGCAATTAATTATTTTTTATTAATGGTATAATTTAGATTATTGAACAAACATATTAATTTAATTAATATATACATTACAAAAAGATTAAACATATAATATTTTATGAATATATAAAATAAAGTGGAAATAGGAAGAGAAAATTTATTTTTAGTGTAATCGCTTCTCAAAATAATTAGTCCATTGTTTTTTTTATTTTTTTGTTAAGAAAATACTAATTATCAAGTTGATTCAAACATCTTTGATGAGTGTGTTAGATCCAATCTAATTTGTTATCATGTCTTAAAAATATTTATTTAACTATAAATAATTGATGGAACAATTTACTTAAAAAAATATATTATTAGCTTATTAAGAAAAAAAATAAAAAGCATCGGACACTCTTCATAAACTTAATAATCATACGAAATAAATATATTTCTATTTTTTGTCTAATTATTGTGATTTTCATATTAATTAAATTAATGTATTTACCCAATAATTTAATTTATATCATTAATTAAATAATTAATAGCATTAGGAGAGAAAATAGATAAAGTGTATGTGAAGATTAAAGAAGAGAAGTTGGGTGAAATTTGAGATATTGTGAGAGAGAATAGCAAATAAAGTAAAAGGGTAGAATGGTGAGTTTAAAGTGACAATAAAAAATGGAGGAGTGGCGTTAAGGGCACTCTTATAAGATATCTTGTCTCGTGTATTTGAGTGTGCAACATAATTTAGACTCAAATTTAAAATATTGTTTAATGCAGAAAGTGTAACACGTTTATTTATTATTCCACATTCAGACAAGAACCAATAAACTCAGGATTTCTATTTAAGAGATTCGCTATAGTTTCTTGGAAGCAGTGCCTGTCGGTGCACGTGCTGGACGGTCATGATCTGCCCTTGGATTCGATATATCTTACATTAAGATTATCCAAAACAAATATATGTACATCTTATTATGTGAACAGCTTTATTAGGTACTATGATAGCATGCTATGATTGTTATCGTTTTGCGACTTGGAAGATGAAATTAGAGCTCACTTAGTGCAAGCACGTGGGAATTAAATTGTCACATATTTCTTCAGGCATAAAAATTAAACGATACTAATTATTAGGAGTGAAAGTAGTTCGGGTAAGAAAATGAATCGTTACTTTTCGAGTCGAAAAAATCATTCTAAAATTATTTTGAAAAAATAAAAAAATAAATACCACTCTCTAGTGGGTCGATTTTTTCGAGTGATTTTTTAAAAACTTTACTTTTATATAATTATATTTTAAAAATATATTTAATAAATTAAAATTGATATAAAAATATTTAATTTATATTAAATATAAAATATATTACTAAAATTTTAAAGTTATTAAATTATAGTTTGATAATGTGATAAACAAGTAAGAGATTTCATACAAAAAATATTATATCTATAATAAAAGAATTAATAACATATATAATAATTATATAAATAAAAAATTATAAACAAAAAACGAACTCCATGGACTCTACGATTTTTCCGGATAGTGCTCTAATTTTAGCATGTGAATTTAATTTATTAAAAACCACCTTAAAAATTATATTCCGATTCCTAATTTTTATTTTTTTTGTTCAATTTTTTCGGGTCGAGTAAGTTTTTCGGATTTGACTGATTTTTCTTACACCCCTACTAATTATAACCCTAGTGATGAAAATCAAACTTCCTTTGATCGAATTCTTCTGCATGGCAGCTATTTTATTATATTAATTCAGATAAAAAATATGCAACAAATAGAGGTAGAGTCATGTGCACTAGTTGATTATTTTGGAAAACGCAATTCATTGGTTAATGCATTCACCCAAATAAAAGGGGTATAAATATAAACTACAAATGAATAATTCATGAATGGAAGTTGAATGGTAATATTATGAAAGTTTAATGAGTAATTTGAAGAATTAATCTGATGTTTCTTTCTCAAATTTGTAGTATTTTCGCATTAATATTATCAACTTATTTTTCAAGTTTTTAGATATTTTCTGACTTACGCATCATTATTCACCTTAATTAAAACTTTACTAAGTAATTAAATAGCCTTCTTTAATTTTATATCAAAGAAATAAATTTGCTATAATGTAGGGAGAAATGGAATTATTTAAGCTGCATTTATTAATGCCTAAATATTACGTAATGGAATCTGTTTTTGAGATGTTGATTTAAATAATAGATTAAAATCGTTATTTCTTAAAATGATCAAGTTTTTAAAGTGCATACCTTATACCATAAGATTTCTTATTGAAATTAAATCATTTTCTTGTTTGCTTCTCAGCGTGAAGGTTTTTTTCTTTTCCACTTAGAAAATCAAGCTCAAGTTTCGAAATTAACTTTTAAATTATTATTGTGCAATTACACGCAAAAAGAAAAAAAAAGGTGCATACTTTAAATAAGTTCGCTTGGTTTGGCGACAGCTTTTAGCCTTTAGACCACACCATATACGTTTTCTTTTAGGTTATTTTTTATACGTTTCCTAAACTATCGTAATTTTTTATCTAATTTTAAATATGAATTTAATTTTTATACTCCTAAATTATCATAATGTTTTCAATTTAATAATTTCATCTACTTCTATTTCTTATTATCTTCATTTTTTATTTATAAAAAGACTAAATTATTCCTCTCTCTAAAAAAAGAATAATTTATAAATGATAAAAAATAAAGATAACAAAAAACTTAATGAAAGTAGACAAAATGATTAAATCGAAAAATTATTGATAGTTTAGGAATACGAAAAACCTTTGATTCGCGCTAATTTAAAAATGAATTTTGTGTAGGGCTAAACTCACGCGTATTATCGAGAATGATGCTTTATTATGCGAATATTTTAATTTATGATAAGTGCACCTAATTTGAATTGGACAATGGACATGGCAAGAAAAAAAAAACAATAACATTCAGCTTGAAATAACATGTATTAACTAGAAATTTTCTAACAAACAGATACAATCGAATTGCTTTCTTGATATCACATAATTTCGTTAGTGTGTTTTGGTAATATGATAATCGAAACAAAAAAGGTTTACACGTATAAATCCAAATGTCCAATAAAAATTTAACAATAATTGAATTTAAGAAAAAAAAAGTAGATATTACGTTAACGTCAACAAATTTTATTATTATTTTTTTAATTTGAGTAGATAAAAAGGATATCATGGAAACGACTTTTTGGTGCCTAACAAAAATGAAAGCAGCGGTTCGATGATCTCATATACGCCCATATTGGCAGGCCTATTTAAGATTTGGCCCAACAATACCTAATAAGATTTGTGACAAAAAAACATGAGAAAGTATCTAACGAAACATCCTTAAACAAATGCATTCAGGAAAGTGAGAGGATAGTAAATTGTTAATAATGTGTTACAATCCTATCTCAACTGAAAATTTGTCGGAGTAAAAAGCGTCATCGCACTACGAAGATTTCGTTACTCGGTCAGCGAGCCTATGAGTCAAGGAGGAATCTCTTCTATCGGGGGGTATGGGAATAGAGCCCCGAGCGAAAATTTTATGAGGTATTTTATATGTGATTCGCAATTGATTTAATTTTTTAGATGTCTTATTTTTTAAAAATTAATTCAAAATTTTAATCGGTATAAAATTTCTATTATTTGTAAAAGAAGTGCCTATATAAATATATAAACTCCAGAGATCGAACAGAAAATAATCTTATTCGTCTGTACGATCTAATAAAAGTTTGTGTCATTTTAAATTTCTCAAGTTTTCTTATGGTGCATAATTTCTCTCGCGTCGAAATCTTAAGATAAATGTTTGGAAATATTCATGAAGGTTTTGATTCACTTCTTCAAGTTGAAACATGGTGATAAATAAAGTTCTCAAACGTGAGCGGCAGCTATAGACAACTTTGTGTTCTATCTTTTTTCATCTTTATGAATATTTCATCACCATCTAGCAATTCCTGATTTACTATAATGACTTCGTCAAGTTTTTTTTTTTTGCCAATAATAATATAATTTTCTGTTGAAAAATATAAATATTCATTCACCTTTTACCCCTTCTTTCCTAATATTCATTCATCCATTTTATTTCTAAAATATAGACGTGATAGCACTGCAATTGTTGTTATCTTCCCAATTCTTCCATTTCATTTCTTCTGTTTTTATAATTTATTTCTATACTCACGGAATTCAAATCCTACAAATACTAAGTGGACATTTGACCGAAACTTTTGTATGGATGTCCCAATTGTGTGGCAAACGCATGCGAAGGGCAAAATGATGATTTGAAGAACAGAATGGAGTGTAATATGTAGTGGCTCTCTCTCTCTCTCCCCCCACCGTCCATGGTAGCTTTCTTGCGGGGCTCCATCCTCATATAATGACGCCATTGAACGCCATTGAACACTTGCGGCACACTGGCAAGCCCTCCAACAAGTTAATGCCCCAACTTTGTACTTAAAGACGGCAGCATCATGGAGCTGGGGGAAGCTTATGATGCACGAGGCACTCATTTTATGGGGTGTTTATTTCCTGCAGCCTGCAAGGAAGGGTATCCATCTCAATTAGAGGGCACTAATTGCAGGGCCTTCTTCTTGCAGAGTTCGAGTTGGGTTGCTCTGCTTTAATGTCGGCCTCTGTGGATGCCAACCCAACCAGCTCTGCTTTGGTGGAGCTGCCTGCCTCCCTGCTTTGCATGCTTTAATTAATTTGCAAAGTAAAGCCCGAGAAACACAACACAGTCAAAAATCTTGTCCAGCAGTAATAATTGCCAACATTAACTTTACATAAGTATATTTTTTCGGCTTGCTGATTGAGCTCTATCCTGCAATTAGGAATCTTTTTTTTCTATGAGACACATCAGGTTGATAGTTTACATATAGTTTGGGTGTCAGCATCAAAGCAATATATAATGCTTATAACTACTTAGTTGACAAGCTTCATCATATGCAAACAAGAAGGTTACATTATGTTCATTGATAAGAGTTTTTTAAGGTCAAGAACAAAAGCAGGGGTGATTCAGGTGGAGGTCGGTCGGTTCATGTTAGCCCTCATTCGGACTGAGGGTATACAAAAAAGATGAATGACCCCATACTCAATGGGAGATCAGATCATACAACATGACCCACACAAATGCATGTGTTAACGAATGTTGTATGCTAAAAGATACGTGGGCATCGACCATGTTATAAGGCGTGGACACGGTCACAGTGGAAGCTGTAAGTGGGGAGAGAGGAAGGAGAGGAAAATGGAGGTCCAATTCCAACTAATGGTAGTTGGACGCCTTTGTTGTTGTTTCCTGCTACAAGCGTACCCTCCACGGATTTGACGGGGCGGAGAAGTTTCTCTAACCCTCAAAAATCACCTGAGTCCTTTGGCTTTGCTTCACTTCATTCTTCTCAACTCCCCCTGTTTCTTTTCTTCTTCTTCTTCTTGGTCTCTGCGATTCCTTTTTCATGGTAAGCCCTCGGCCTAGCTAGATCCTCTTGTACTGTAATAACTGATAACCTCCTTGAAACAGCACTTGGAAGCCGCCCACTGGTGGATAGAGGTGGGGAGGAGAGAGAAAAGTATGTCAGTGGAATGGGATTGATGTCTTCCACATTTCTCTTTCCTTTTTTTTTTCTTTGTTCTTCTTCTTTTGAACTCGTGAGTGTGTGCGTTTGATGCGGTCAGTTCAGTATTGCTTTCTTTATATGTGAAATCTCTCTGCTTTCTCTATCTTCGCCTCTGTTTGGTTCTCCGCCTGCAAGAGAATTGAAGGTACATTAATGCGGTTTGGTGGAGTCACTGATCGAGGGATGTGGATGGATCATTTACGACTGTAAATACGAGGAACTCTTTAGTTATTGCCTTCTTTGACCTCCCTCTGGCTACTTCTCTCTCCCACCACCCCCTCCTGCGTCCTACCCTGATCTCTGGGCTACACATCCTTTGGTTCTGGCCTTCTCCATATCCTCCATCTCATTTGTCTCAGCCCCCGGCGACCTTTAAGTCTCCTGCAAGGACACTCCCGACAGGCCATGAGATGGGCTCGGGCAGCCTTGGTCGCATGCTTAATGCTCGTCATCATCGCCGGCACCCGCTCTCATGGATTTGCTCGGGAGCTCGGCCAGAGGAGGCACGGCAACAGAGCAGGGAAGGAGCTGGTCGTCGGCTTGTTCACCATCGGAATCCGCAGCGCGGCTGGTAACGAGAGCTTGGTCGACGACGAGAAGAGGATTGTTCCCACAGGCCCTAACCCCCTGCACAACAGGTGAAGGAAGCTGGAACCGTCAAGGAATCTCTGCATGAGCGAGCGTGACAGGCGAAGAAGAGGAAGAGGAGGATGATGAAGAAGAAGAAGGTCCCACTTCTTCTGCTCGGTCTCTTCTTTGTCTTCGGACGTGGAATCTTTGGACCAGAGAGGGTTTTGAAGTTGGAAAGAAACAGTGATTTGTTGTTTCTACTCTGTTTCTCTCTCCCCATCTCTCTGGTTTTATCCTACTTTTTCTTGACAAAGATTGTTGAGGCAGTAGAAGTTTTTGTGTGTTAAAATGTGAAATTTTCATCTGTGATGAATTGACCATCTTGAGAGTTTTTATTTTTTTGTTCTCGCTGTTAGAGATCAGGGAAAGAAACATTTTTTTACGTTTGTAGTAGCTCAACTTAGTTCATTGTTCTTCTCTGTTGGCACATGAGCAAGAATCAGAAACCTGCATGTGATCAGGCTCTGTGAAAGTGGAAGAAACATAACCTGCAAGCTAAATCTTCTACCCAGCTTTCCGGATTTGAAGTGTAGTTTTTTTTTAAAAAAAAAAATTGTTACGTAAAAATTTCCAAAAAAAGAGAAAAAGGACTTTTGCATTCCAACTTCCGATGACAAAACTGAAACTTAGCTCGGGATTAATTAAGTATAATAAAAGAAAGGTAGGTCAACCTTTTTTTGGTATGAGGCAGAACCACCTTTTTTTTTTCCTCCATGTAGAGGTACTGCATTTCTTCGTCACTGTCCATCACTAAAATCTCGATTTTAGTATCTGTTTTTTCTATCAATTTTCATAATAAAATAGTAAACTTCAATTTTGTCAAAAAGATATAGATATATTCTCAAAAAATATAGGTCTCGTTTTGTTTTTTTTTTTCCTGTAAGATGTGGAGTCTCATTTTGCTTTACACTTTTCATTGTATCTATTATGTTGTTGGTGCCTCTGTTGTCATAAAGGTATATGCAAAGTTGGAATTTGGAACCCTTTTAACGAAAAAACTGTATTTTTTTTATGATAGATATATTAACAATTTGGACATTGACTTCAATGTTCAAAGTTTGAAGATGACTCGAGGCTTTGAAAATAATTGACTTCTTTTATCACAGAAATAGAAAGTATGTGGTCTCCACAGGCTCGAACTCAATGGGCAGACAACCCGTTTGTACTTAAAACCACTTAAGGTGGTTCACCCAGCTCATATTTTATTTAAGATTTTTATATAATTTTTAAATTAAAATTTTATAAAATAAATTATCTCAAATGTAAAAAAAATTAAAACTAAAAAATAGAATTAAAAAACGGTGATTGAGCGATATAATCATTTAAATTCGATTTTCACGGATAAAAAACATTTATCCTTTTATTTTTAAGTTATTTTTTGTTCCATTAGATTAAACACGAATCGAAAAAAATGACTATGTAGGTGTTATTTGGAATCAAGATTTGTAACCCACATGTAAGAATGGATCATTTGCGCCGTCAAAGAATTATTTGTAACCCATCGAAAGTGTAGAATAAAAAAACCTAAAAGACAAAATTAAACACTAATCGTGAATTGTTCGCGACTTGTGTTAATCCTAATCTACTCGTTGGACTCTATTTGAATGAATATTTTCTTAATCCATCTCTTAATCCGTAACCAAGCAACGCCCTAGAATGCAACGAGCTGTTTTCTTCTTCCCTTGGATTCACCTGTCAAATGGTAGAAATATGAGCCACTGTTAAAACTCGGACTACTTTTTATCTCCAATGCACAGCTACTTCTACTGCTAGCAGGCAGCACCATTGCTACGTATAGTATACGTAGAACCAGATCAGATCAGATGTGTCCTGGCTGCCCGCCTCGAAAGAAATGGAAAAAAGAGGCCGTCCAATCGATGCGTCCCCCATAGCAGGCCAAATGGGATGTTGATTCAATGTTCCTTTTTTTGCACATTGGGGACATAGAACCACGTTTCAAAATTCTTCAACAGTAGCCACAAAGGACGCCACATAAATGCCAGGAGATGATGAAGTGACTACTAAATCAGTAATTAGGTCTCCTCCCTGCACAGCTTCCCCCTCCCTGTAACGCCTACTGAGCTTTTGGTTTGCTGTGCAGAGCCCGGCAACGCCATTACTCCTCCTGCCCCCACCACCATTAACACCGCTTCTAAGCTTCGGGGAGAGAGAGAGAGAGAGAGGGCTTTGGTTGCTGCGCTGAGGTAAAAGAAAAGCTTACTTTTCTACCGTGACTCGGTTTCGCCGCCGGATTGACGGGGAAGGGAGGAGATGAGTGAATTATTCAACCATCATTGAGTTGGTGGCGGTGGAGGTGGATCTTTCTAACTCGGTTGTTTTTTTTTTTTCTTTTTGGTTTTTGAGGCCAAGTAACTGAGCAGCTTTAATTAGCTCCTATGGCGAGCAACGTGGGCTGTCCTTTTGATATCTTGATACCTTTCAACACACTTCATCAGTTGTAGGGTCATTTGGGACATCGTAATGATGATAATTATCATGTAATCCTCTTTTTTGGCAGAGCTTGTTATTACCAGCTTGCACTGAATATGAGTATACCTCATTGTATCCCTTTTATCTCAATTTTCTTTCGGTCAATAAAAAAAAACTGACCATGAAATCCGTCTATGATTTTTTAAGCATAGATTTACCACGTCCAAAAATTAATAAATAACATCTTACAATAAGACCAGGGTTCTCAAAATCGGACTCGACAGGTTGGTCGGACTCATTCAATTGTCAATAGGATTAAAAAACGATCGGTAACATGATTCAAAATCGGAAATGCAATCAGATCGGATTGTATAGGTGACCGGCCAAAATAAGATTAAACATGGTAGAATCAATTTTTAAATCAATTTTTTTAAAAAAAATATTTGATATTTTTTATTTAAAATTTGAAAATGATTTCTAAATAAATTTTATTATAGAAAAACTTTAACATATCGATTCGTTATTCTCCTCCTCAATTAATAATGTCCCCATTGCTCACATCTTTTTACTATTATTAACGTGGAACTACGTGTGATTTGTTCTTTTTTCTTTATGTAGTTTTAGAATTTGTTAAACTTTAAATTTTATCTAATGTATTCAATTATGATTGTATTTAAATTTTTCAATGTCATATATGTATATTATATAAAATAATATTATATTTACTACATTATATATACCATTTATTATATTAGATAAACTAATTATGGATGGAGGGGTGAAACTTGTATAATATATAAATAGTACTATAGTTTAATATAGTATAATATTATATATGTATATATATATATATATATTAATTTCCTTTAAGATAATATGCAATAAGTTTAAATTAAATAGGTAGCCATTAATTATATGATATAGTTATTATAAAATTATATAATCTTGTCATAATATTTTCACCTTGAAAATTTTATTTATTTGTTAATTCTAACATAAAAAAACAAAGATATGAAACACACAAAAAAATTAACAAGAATAATTTTAACAAAAAGTAATAAGAATTTAATTTATCAAGTTTATATATATCATTTTGATTGTAATAGTTGTGAATTTGATATATGTATATTACTAATTTAATATAAAATATAATCATTTAGTACAACAATTCACATAAGATTTTTTTTATAAATTTGTACTTTATTATTGTTATTTTTCTTCTATATAATTGAAATTTAACATCATATAAGTATGTGTATAATTAAAATATGATAGCTCGATTTAATATCTAGAATATTAAAAGTAATATGGTATTATTATCTTGCCCGACTAATTCAATTTGAAACAACCACGCATTCGGATCATTGTCCGATCCTATCCTAACAACATTGAATAAGATAGACATGGATGGACCTATGTCCCAAACTTAATTATACTTTTATAATATTTTTTATGATTACTTTCATAATTTTTTTGTAAAATATAATGATTTTTCATGTATAATTCTGAATTTTGTCGTGTGAGGTCTCTAAACTTTATCATGATTTTCATTTAAGTCATTCCGTCTCATTTAGTTAATTTTTATGATTTTTTATTTTTATATATATGAAAAGACTAAAATATTCTTTCATGGATCATCCTCTTTTTATATTTAAAATAAAATAAAATATTTTGACAATTCAATGATGTAAAATACCCTCTTATTTTAATAATTTTAGTTTTATATTATTTATTATTATTATATTATTACATTATTTTTAAATATTAAAGAGAGGACATGTCTTGAAAGGATATTTTAGTCAATTTATAAAAAAATAACAAAATAGTTGATATAATTAGATATAAGGATTTAAGTGAAAATCATAATAAAATTTAGAAACGTCATTGACCAATGAAAGGAAGAAGAATGCACCAAAATATGGTAACTTCGTTGTTCTGGATTAGACGTTCAAAATCATTATAGTTCACGAGAAGTTTAAGAAAATAACACTAATATTTAATAATAATATAAATAATTAAATAAAATGTTAAAATAACTAATTATTATCCTTTTAATATTACCTCGTCTAAAATTAAATATAACCATTTGATTTTGTGTACTTATAAATGTTGATTTCAACAAAATAATTAACTAAATAAGCAAAGAAATTTTAAAATTGATTATGTTGATTGATTTTAAAAGTGAATTAAATAACATATTTTTTCTATATTAATTGCATTGGAAAAATGTTAAAATTGAGTATGAAAATATATTTTTATTAATATTTTAAAGAAATATAAGTGAATTCAAATGTTGGAAAAATAGTTTCATATCACATATAATTATAGTTTGATGATAGGAACATTGAAAGATTTAGAGTTATATTTAAAATGTTGAAAAGTCTAAATAAGAATGACACGTTATGTATAAAAGAGTAAAGGTTAAAAAGTTTAATTTTAAATTGGCAACTTTATTTATCGAACTTATTAGACTATGATTTCATTAGATTTTGTATAAATGATGAATAATAAAATGGTAGATAATCTTATTAGCTTACTAACAAATAAAAAATCACCACATTACAATAAAGGTGCGATAAGTGATATGCAAAATAGTAGAGGATGGTGGATCTGATGATGAAAAGTTCCATGCGACCAATATTTGAAGACTGGTCGACGGTGTGGCATCAATGTTGTTGTCGGACGAAGTGGTGGTCGATCGGTGGTTCAACCTATCATTCAATCGGTCAATACGTAGGATTCACCAACACTCATATTTTTTAACGATCATGTGGAGCGAACGATCAATGACCAGAATGATTGAACGGTGAGCAAATAATGCACTATAACGGTCATATTTCAACTTAAAAAGGTGGGAAACAAGTCCTCCGTCTAAATGGAATTAAGACGGTTATAGAAAAGGACCTGAAAGTGGAGGAATAATTAAGACTTTGTGAAGAAACTTGGAGAACACACTTGTGAAGTTTATTTGAGTTAACATTTACTCTTTGTAACTCTTCTCTCCTTTTCTATTGTGTGAGCTTTCAAATTGTAAAAGAGAAATTGAAAAATGTTGCAGTAATATTGTATTGCTGATCGAGTTCCCGAGTGATAAAATGTTGTATCTTACCTTTTGAAAATAGTAGAAGAGGTGCACATTACCTCTTGAAGTGGAGAAAAGACAAGAAGTATAAAATGGTACTTCATGGCTTCATTTGGAACGAAGGAAAGGTGTTAATAAAATCTTCGATGATCTCGAGGTTAAAAAGTTAGAGTGAAGACGTAAATCAAAGTGTGATCAAATCTCGTCAATTAATCATCGTACATATTATATTTATCTTTCACTCTTCTTCTCTTTCCTACTGTATTATATATGTGATTTGATCGATATTATGTTAGTTTAAATATTAACAAATTGATTTTAAGTTTCTGCGATGATTTTCGTAAAATCAGTATTTTCGATTTAACACAAATTCACTTTCTCTCTTAACGTCTTGTGATCCAACATCAAATTCTTAATTTAATATTGATATATTGTATAATTATTATACACCTAATAATATACATATCATCAATTGAGATAATTGACCACGTAGGTCCGTCCGTCCGCCAATGGGGGTAGACACATTCTAATTTCGAAGGAAAAAGAATTACTCTTTTGTGACATTTTTTTAACAATCTTAGTAAAATTATGTGCATGTTTAGTTCCCTTGCTAAGTTCATAACAATCTTACTAATAACGATCACTGTGATTTGTTGTATCTTTTTTTTTGTTCATTGTGCCTAAAATATGAAATCAGGGAATTCCTCTCTCTCTCTCTTTCTCTCTCTCTCGCATTATAGGCTCATTTAAACGGGCCGCCCATTGGACTAATTATGGGCTAACACCCAAGTGGTGATAATGACCTCACACAGAACTCGACCCCGGCCACTTATCTAATCCTAACTCGCCATTTATTAGGCCTTAATATTGACTTCGAATTAGAATATCTCTCTGCCTGTATAAAGTGCAGATCCACATCCATCGATTAAGACGTTTTCATTTACATAATATTCTTTTTTTTCTTCAATTGGTATTCCACCTGTGAAATTAAGCCGATACAATAAATATAGGATTTAATGGGGGTCGTCCCCCCGTAAGGGCGGGGAATCCCTTCCCCCATTCGCGCTCGTCGGATGGAGATCCGACGGGCGCGGGTGTTTTGGACGGTTTAAGTAATAAATCCGATTTTTTTTATCAAAATCAATTTTTTTCGTCGCGTTCATCTCTCTTCACCCTCTCCCTCTCTCTTCTCCCTCCCTCTCGCGCTCATCACTCTTCTCCCTCCCTCTCTCGCCCGGCGTCGGCGGCCAGATCTGGCCACTCGGCGGCCGGATCTGACTGCGGCCGACGAGATCTGGCCGCTCGACGGCCGGATATGACTGTGGCCGGCCAAATCTGGCCACTCGACGTTCGATTTGGCGCGGGCAGCCGGACCTGGCCGCCCAGCAGCTGCCCGCGTCAGATCGGCCGCCTCGGCGGCCGGACCTAGCTGCCAGCGGCCAGATTTGGCCGCTCGGTGGCCGATCTGGCTGCCCAGCCGCTCTCGCCCCCTCCATCGCTCTCGCCCCCGTCCGCCGCTCTCGTCGAGGCTGCCGCCGTTCTCGCCACCCTCCGCCGCTCTCGCCGAGGTCGCCGCCGCCGTCTCGTCGAGGCCGCCGTCGTTCTCGCCACCCTCAGCCACTCTCGCCGAGGCCGCCGCCGCTCTCGCCACCCTCCGCCGCTCTCGCCGAGGTCACCGTCGCCGTTCTCGCCACCCTCAGCCGCTCTCGCCGAGGCCGTCGCCGCTCTCGCCCCCGTCCGCCACTCTCGCCCACTCGCAACCGCTGCACTAACGCCGCTCTCACCCTCGCATGCCGCCGCCGCACCGACGCCGCCGGACCCTCGCATGCCGCCGTCGCACGCCGCCTGTCGTGTGATTTTTTTTATTTATTTAGGATGAATATTGTCAAAGTTTGGAATTTGAGAGTGTAATTGATTCATGTCGATGTATGAAAAAATGTAATTTGTGAATGTAATTGATTCATGTCGATTTAGTTGATTCATTGTAAACACAGTAATGTGTTCATGCCGATGTTGATTTATGAAAAATGTGATTTCATTGTACCGTGTTCTACATTTGGATAATTGATTCATGAGTATGTGATACAAACGTTATGTGATACAAACGTCCTAGTTATGAGCTCGACGTCGTTTATGAAATACAAACATGACGTCGTTCCGCGAATATGTGATACATATGACAGACGAAAAAATATGTAAAAGTGTATCAATCATGTCGTGCAGCAAATATGTAATACATATGACAAACGAAAAAACATGTAAAAGTGTATCAATTCGAAACAAGCTTAACTAATTTTCGAACACTTAGGATTACAAGTGACTTGTCGGATTACATCCAAATCATCTACGCGGTGCGGCGGTGATCGTGGCGAGTGGGAAAGGTGGCCGAGGCTGCGAGGCGGCGATGATCACGGTGAGTGGGAAAGGCGGCCGAGGCTGCGAGGCGGCGGCAACGGAGGCGGCGAGAGGGCGGTGGCGACAGAGGCTGTGAGTGGGCGAGGCGGCGGCGACGGAGATTGCAAGTGGGCGAGAGCGCCAGATGGGGATGAGAGCGGCAGCGGCCTCGGCGAGAGCGGCGGAGGGTGGCGAGAACGGCGACGGCCTCAACGAGAGCGGCGGACGGGGGCGAGAGCGGCGGCGGCCTCGACGAGAGCGGCGGAGGGGGCGAGAGCGGCGGAGGGTGGCGAGAACGGCGGCGGCCTCGACGAGAGCGACGGACGGGGTCGAGAGCAGAGGAGGGGGCAAGAGCGGCAGCGGACGAGCGCGAGAGCGGCAGCGGACGAGCGCGAGAGCGACGGCGGCCTCGGCGAGAGCAGCGGAGGGGGGTGAGAGCGGCGGCGGCCTCGGCGAGAGCGGCTGGGCGGCCAGATCCGGCCGCCCTCATTAGATATGACGCGGGCAGCCTGATCTGGCCGTCGAGCGATCAGATCCGACCGTCAAACGACCAGAACTGGCCGGCCGTAGTCAGATCCGACCGTTGAGCGACCAAATCCGACCGCCGAGCGGCCAGATCTGGCCGCCGACGCCGAGCGAGAGAGGGAGGGAGGGAGAAGAGAGATGAGCGCCGTAGGGAGGGAGAAGAGAAAGGGAGAGGGCGAAGAGAGAGCGAGAGAGGGAGGTAGAAGAGAGATGAGCGCGGCGAAAAAAATTAATTTTGACAAAAAAAATTGATTTTGATAAAAAAATTAGGTTTATTACCTAAACCGTCCAAAAAAGATCCGACGAACGCGGATGGAGGTGGGGGTTCCCGGGGAGGACCCCATTAAATCCATAAATATATAAAGTGCTTAGAGTTATACGTAATCTTTTATTCAATACAATTTGGTCGAGATTTTCAATGCGAACCACTTTAAGACGCTAAGGTTACGAAAGATTTTGTTCGTCAATTTTATAAACACGTGAACTCCATATTACTAATTGCAGAACAAGAAAAAAAATTAAAATGAGAATTTATTCTTATCTCACTTTCAAACATTCTCAATGAAAATAAATATATATTATTCTAGAATTCATTCTTCTTTTACCGAACATTGTCCAAAAGTTGGTTCCTTTTACTTTTTTGCCCAAATAGAAAAAAAAATGCTTTAATGTGTTGGATTTGGTTAACTCATGCATAATAAAGTACATGCAAGTGCAAGATGAAAATATGCATCCGAATCTGCCCAATGAATTCTTAGTTCCGAATGGCCCTACAAATCGAAAGTGTTGTTCGACGTGTTGTCGACCGATGTGATGCTCCTTTTTCCAAACTGAAAAGTCCATGAAATCGCACACGTCGGTCGCGGTGTGACACAGACAAAAGTGGCCGTCTATACATATATATTATGACGCGGCTTCCACTCATTTACTTTACCCACCACAACTATATATTATTAATTAAATTTATAAATTAAAATTTAGCTTGAAGTTCTTAAAAACCCAAAAAAACTTAACTGACCTAAAAAAATCGTCCCCAAAAAATTAAAAATTAGAAGTTGGAATATAATTTAGGATGATTTTTTTATAAATTAAAAAACACTCATTAAAATTACGCTTTCACCTGAAAAAATCATAAGGTCCGTGGAGTTCATTTTTATTTATAAATTTTTTTATTTAAATAAGAATTCATAAGTTATTCATTTTTTATTATAGATATAATACTTTTTTGTTATAAAATCTCATACTTTTTTATCACATTATTGAACTTTAATTTGACAACTTTTAAATATTATTAATATATTTTATATATAATATAAAATTAAATAGTTTTTATGTTAACTTTAATTTAATATATTTTTTGAAATATAATTTTATAAAAGTATAGGCCTAAAAGAACCATCCGAAAAATAGACCTATTAGAAGGTGATTTTTATTTTTTAAAATAGATTTTGGATAATTTTTTAATTTAAAAAATCGATTCAAAAAATATCGAACGATTTTTTATATATATAAAATCTGAACCGATCCGAACTACTTCTCTTCAATATTTGTACTATGATATTAAAATATAACAATAACTTATTACGAATTAAAATTTATAGAGAGTTTATGAATTCAAATTCACACTCATATTTGTTAATTTTGTTTAATTTATCATATTCATTTTTTTTGTACTTTTGACTTACCATTGCAACAGCTCTTTCTTAACGCCACGGAAGAGGAACTAAAGATCTCGGTCATATCCTAAAAATATTAATGTTAACAATTAGTACGAACGATGGATCTCATGATTTTATGTTTCATAGACATGAAAATTCTTATCATAATTTGGCATCGAATTTTCTCTTGATTCATAAACTGATCAAGTGAAATGTTGAATATGGTTTAAGAGGTGAAGGACAGTAATTTATTAACGTTTTCTACAATAATTTTACTTAGTAAATTTGATGAATATCAAGATCAATCAAATCATTCTAATAAATACGACTAATTTAACAATCATAATTTATTTAATATTTTTATGATCAAGTTAGTCCAAATATATATTATTTTTTAAAAAATAGATAATTAATTAAATTATAACATATATTAATTAATTAAAATAAATAATAAAATACTATTAAAATATAATACAGAATGCTCTACTTGTTAACTTAAAAAACTATATTTTATTTATATATATCGTTAATAATGTCATAAATTTTATCGTAATTGAAAATTTTATTTAATTCCTAAGATATTCGGAAGTAAAAAATCCCCTCGCATTATGAGAGTCTCATATGTTGAATAGCATATACTATTCTCATATTTTGATATAATAAAAAAATATTACTGATAAATTAAATGATGCACATGGAGGGATAAGTTTAGCAAGAAAAGAAACGCGACCGGTTGAATGACCAATCAATCGAATGTACGATCGAATTGACCAGAACACCAAAAACAATTGACCAATAAAAGAACTGACCGATCAGACAGACGTACGTTCGAAATAAACAGCAAGTTAATTAAAACAATTTTCTCTCTCACACATGAACGTCGCCGTCGTTGCCGTCTCACGTGAATGTTGTCGCAGCTCCCATCTCGCGTGAATGCCACCGCCGCTGCCATCTCACTTGAACGCTGCCGCCGCCGTCGGAGAATAGGCGACGGGCGAAACGTCTCTCTCTCGTTCCTATCTCTCTCAAACGCTGCTGCCGTTGCCATCGAAGAGGAGGCAAAGCATGAATCTGTCGGTCTTTGTGAGTAAGAGGTCGCCAAGTTTCACAGTAGTGGGTTCCATGAGCGGAGAACAAAAGACCGCAACCAACGTGGCCTATCCGCCAACGGAGCTCTCTCTCTCTCTCTCTCTCTCTCTGCATGTCGATCGATTCATGTCAAACCAAAAGAAGAGGCCGAAAGGGCCCCCACAAGTCATGACCTATTTTTGTATCTTTTTACCTTTAAATTTAATACTATACTAAACACTCGCTTCCCTTTAGAAACATGAAAAAAATAATGACTACTTTTGCAGAGCTAGTCAAGAAACTTTGATCCAAAAGAAATAAACAAATATTATAGAATAATAATTCCAAGCGGCTTTGCAAATTAAAGCTATATATAAAGGAGACGTATCCATCCAAATTAACGGGTCTGCCTATCTTAATTTGGTTGATCGTTAATGGAGATGGTGTTGGATTGGAAGTCCATCGGGTCCCTGCTCGCGACCCTCATCTTTCTCAGGACCGCCGCGCGGGACTTCGTACCGCCGGAGCTGTACGCGCTCGTCGTCTCCTTCTTCGGCCGCCTCGCCGCACGCTTCGACCGGAGCGCCAAAATAATCATCAACGAGTACGAGTCGTCCAGCTACGACCACAATAACGAGCTCTACGACGCCGCCCAGACGTACCTCGGATCCCGCTGCCTCGCCGACGCCCGCGTCGTCTGCCTCTCCAAGCGCCACGACTCGCCCCTCCCGGACGCCTCCCTCCCGGGCTCTCACATGACCGTCGACACCTTCAACGGCATCCGCCTCCAGTGGTCGTCCCACGTCGAGCAGTCTCAGCAGTCCTCCGCGTCCCTCTTCAGCCACCGCTCGCCCAGCCCCGAGCGGCGGTCGCTCGAGCTCTCCTTCCACCGCCACCACCGCGAGGTCGTCCGCGCCTCGTACATCCCCTACGTCCTCGAGGAAGCGGAGCGCATCCGACTCAAGTCCCGGGAGCGCCGCCTAAACACCAATCGGCGTTCCGACTTCGACGACGATTACAACGACTGGTCTCCCGTCCCGTTCGCTCACCCGTCGACCTTCGACACCCTCGCCATCGACCCCGCCCTGCGCGACGAGATACGCTCCGACCTCGAGCGGTTCACAGAGCGCAAGGACTACTACGCACGCGTCGGCCGCGCTTGGAAGCGGGGCTACCTGCTGTACGGACCGCCGGGTACCGGCAAGACCAGCCTTATCGCGGCCATCGCCAACTTCCTCGATTTCGACGTGTACGACATGGAGCTCACCTCCGTCACCTCCAACACTCACCTCCGCCGTCTGCTCGTCTCCACCACGCCCAGGTCCGTTCTCGTCATTGAGGACATCGACTGCTCCCTGGACCTTAGCTAATAAATAGCACCCCTAAAAATATTTAGCTACAAGTTTTTTCTCACAAAATTAATTTTCATGTGATTAAAAATAATTGGCTGCACTCCAAATCAATTGGCCAATAGTTAATGGTTTATTTTTGAAACTAAGTGTTTTATTGCTTATAAATAGGCATGAATGCATGCTCTTGCATCCATCAAGCAAAAAGTAGTGTAGCTGTAGGTGTAATGAGGTGAAGTGCATGAGTGAAATAGTGAATTTAGTTGAGTGTCTGAAATAAAATAGTGTATGAGTGCATACTTAGTGTAGGTGAGAAAATAGTTTTCATAGTTAGTGTGTGTGTCCACTAATCAAAGTGTTGTACTCCAAATCATATTAATATAAGTTCCATTTTCTAGATGATTTTGGTTTAACCAAATCTTCTACAAGTGGTATCAGAGCAGGTTGACCCGTGAGGTGATTCCGTCAGTTCGAGGTTTTGTCAAAGCAAGTTACGTGGAGACTCTGCCGGTTTGAGACGGTGCAAGAGAAGCCACGAGGAAGTTCTGCCGGAGCAAGTTGGTAAAGAGGATAATCAAGGAGAAATTCTGCCGGTGCACAATCCGGGATTGTGAAGATTGCTAGTCCGGGACTACGCTTACTTGAGTGATATAGAAGTTTTCACCAAGTCATTATGGCAGATTTCGGATCCTCGGTAAGCTCCCTAGAGAAACTCAATCATAACAATTATAATAATTGGAGTATTCGTATGCAGTATTATTTGAAAGGGCAAAATCTATGGAGCATTATTGGCGGAAATGAGACTACGCCGCCAACAAATTCAGAAGAGCTAAACTGCAAAATGATTCAAAACGCATTATTCACGAAGAAAAATGATGCAAAATTGCAGCGCTTGGAGAATGATCTGATCTCCATGAAGCAATGTGACATGTCGGTGAGTCAATACTTCTCCAAGATGAAATTTATATGTGATGAGATTGCTAAGCTAGACTCACAAAATGCTATCACTGAAATAAGAATGCGTAGAATTATTATTCATGGTTTGCATCCTAAATATAATAGTCTCATCACTGCCATTAGAGGTTGGGCACAAGAACCAACTCTCACAGAAATGGAGAGCATCTTGTCCAACAAAGAAGATCTGGATGTTCAGATATCCAAGATCTCAATAAAGGATAATGATAAGGCTTTATTCATCAAGAAAAAGTCTTCAAATCTTGATAAAGTCGTAAAGAATTACGACAACAGAGAAAATCATAAGGCACGACAGCAAAGTTGGCCAAGACGTGGACGAGGAAGAAGTCCACAACGAGGGGGAGCTTACCGAGGCGCACACAAAGAAGATCAAGGGGAGAAGAAATCTCATCGACAAGATGTTCGTTGCTATAATTGCGGAAAGAAAGGCCACTATGCACACGACTGTTGGCACAAGCGTGAGGAAAGAAATGAAGCCACTTCTCATGATAATGAAAGTGAAGAAGAATGGGATCTCGAAGCTGCACTTGCAATAGAAGAGATCACCTCCAGCTACAAAGGAGAACTTGAGGAAGCAATGGAGCTTGCGATGACCAGTATCGATGAGCCTTTCAAGGAAGAAGCAGCTCTCATCGCATCGAACAATAGAGGTATTAACTATCATAATGATTGGACAGTTGATTCTGGTTGTTCGAATCATATGATAGGAGATGAAGAGAAGCTACGTAGCATGTCGAAGTATATAGGTGATCGTATGGTGGTGACGACAAACAACACTCGATTGCCAATCACTCATATCGGCAAGGCAACAATAGTTCCTCGATTTGGATCACATGAGGTGGAGCTGGATCATGTCTACCATGTGCCGGGTATGTCGAAGAACTTATTATCAGTTTCTCAACTTACTTCTTCCGGCAATTATGTAGTATTTGGGTCAAAAGATGTCAAAGTTTATAAGAGTTTAAGGCTAACTGCTCCACCAATAATGGAAGGAAAAATATTAGAGTCTGTCTATGTAATGTCCGCTCAAGAAGCATATATAGACAAGACAAGAAAAAATGAGACAGCTGATCTTTGGCATGCAAGGCTCGGACATGTTAGCTATAAAAGGCTGAAGACAATGATGAATAAGTCCATGGTAAATGGGCTTCCTTGCCTAGATGTTCGAGAAAATATTGTCTGTGCAGGTTGTCAAGTCGGTAAAGCTCATCAACTACCCTACGAGGAGTCGAAGTTCAGAGCCAAGGCACCATTGGAGCTAGTGCACTCTGATGTATTTGGTCGCGTGAAGCAACCATCTGTCCGTGGATTTTGCTATATGATTATCTTCATTGATGACTTCTCAAGATACGTTTGGGTGGACTTCATGAAAGAGAAATCTGAAGCACTATCGAAGTTTAAAAAATTTAAAGAGAAGGTCGAGAAGGAGTTTGATCGGAGGATTCAATGCTTGCGCACAGACAATGGAGGAGAGTATACATCAGAGGAATTCTCTGAATATCTACGAGCATGTCATATACGCCGTCAACTCACCTGTCCTAACACACCACAACAAAATGGTGTGGCCGAGAGGAAGAATCGTCATCTAACAGAGATATGCAGGAGCATGCTGCATGCAAAGAATGTACCTCCACGATTCTGGGTGGAGTGTACGAAGACAGCTGCGCATGTCATTAATAGGCTTCCTCAAGCAAAGCTTGGATTTGTCTCACCATATGAGAACTTGTGGAAGACCAAACCCACGGTGAGTCATTTCCGTGTCTTTGGATGTGTTTGCTATGTCTTCATTACAGATAATCTTCGTACTAAATTCGATAAGAAGGCAATACGTTGCATATTCGTTGGATATGATAGTCAACGAAAAGGATGGAGATGTTGTGATCCAACAACCGGACGAATTCACATTTCTCGAAATGTGGTGTTCGATGAAGCATCATCTTGGTGGCCTTCAAAGGATGCAATGTTGCCCAACACAAGTGATATTGAAGAAAATATTCAAGTTCAAGTCGACGAGTTAACAAGAGAAGCACTTCGTTCTACTGAGGAACAAGAAGAAAAGGAAGCCTCAAAGAAGAAGAAGAGTCCGTGGCAAACTGGAGAACACCAAAGATCTCCTGAAGAAGAAAGGCCAAGTCAGATAGAAGATCCAGTGATCGAAGAAGACTCTTCAGTGCCAAGAAGATCAAGCAGACAACGAAGGCCTAATTCAAAATATGCAAATGCAGCACTAATCGAAGACGTCGGAGAAAAGGAGCCTAACACATTCGAAGAAGCATCCAAGTGTCAAAAATGGATGTCAGCAATGAAAGAAGAGATCCAAGCTCTACATCAGAATGAGACATGTGATCTAGTTCCAAAACCAAGCGACGTGCAACCTATATCTTGCAAATGGGTCTACAAGTTGAAAAAAAAGCTCGATGGATCTCTCGAAAGATACAAGGCTCGTCTAGTAGCCCGAGGATTCTCTCAAAAGTATGGTTTTGACTATGAAGAGACATTCAGTCCAGTAGCAAAGATCACATGGTACTTGTCTTATTAGCTTTAGCCGCAAGCAAATTATGAAAGTTATGGCAAATGGATGTGAAGAATGCATTTTTGCATGGAGAGTTAGATCATGATATCTATATGGAGCAGCCTCAAGGATTTGAATCTATTAATCATCCATGTTATGTATGTAAATTGAAGAAGGCATTGTATGGGCTCAAGCAAGCACCAAGGGCATGGTTCGGAAAGATCGCGGAGTTCTTGAAGCAATGTGGCTACTCAATGGCGCCAGCTGACTCTAGCCTATTTGTGAAGGCGCAAGAAGGCAAGTTAGCAATCGTGCTAGTCTATGTTGATGACTTAATTATTACAGGAGATGATGACAAGGAGATTCGTTAAATCCGAGAGAACCTCTCTACGCGCTTTCAAATGAAGGATCATGGTGAGTTGAAACACTTTTTGGGTCTTGAAGTAGAAGCAACAAAAGAAGGGTTATTCTTATGTCAACAGAAGTATGTTCAAGATCTACTCGAGAAATTCGGAATGCTTGATTGCAAGCCTATCTCAACACCGACAGAGGTAAACACAAAGTTATGCTTTATTAAAGAAAAAGAATTAAGTGATGCAACCATGTATAGGCAATTGGTGGGAAGCCTAATATATCTTACACTCACACTTTCGGATATCACACATGCTGTTGGAGTTGTTAGCAGATTCATGCAGGAGCCAAGAAAGCCTCATCTTGAAGCAGCTCGACGAATATTACGATATATCAAAGGCACAATCGATTATGGAATATTTTACCAGAAGAATATAGCATGTACCCTAAGTGGCTTCTGTGACGCTGATTATGCTGGAGATCTTGATACACGACGTTCTACTACTGGTTATATATTCAGCCTCGGATCAAGAGCTATTTCATGGTGCAGTAAGAGGCAACCTACTGTATCCTTATCAAGTACGGAGGCAGAATATAGAGCAGGTGCAATGGCAGCCCAAGAGTGCACATGGCTAGTACAACTACTAAAGGATTTACATCAGTCAATTAATTCAGCAGTGGAGTTATATTGTGATAATCAGTCAACAATTCGCTTAGCTGAAAATCCGATGTTCCACGCACGCACAAAGCATATCGAAGTCCACTATCATTTTCTTCGAGAGAAGGTGTTACAAGGAGATATCAAGTTAACATACATACGTACACAAGAACAAGTTGCAGATGCACTTACTAAAGGTCTAAATAGCATCAAGTTTGAAGAGTTTCGACAACAATTCGGCATGATATCAAGAATATTTATAAAAGAGAATTAAGTTGGTGCTGAGGGGGAGTGTTAAAACAAACAGCACCCCTAGAAATATTTAGCTACAAATTTTTGCCCACAAAATTAATTTCCATGTGGCTAAAAACAATTGGCTGCACTCCAAATCAATTGGCTGCACTCCAAATCAATTGGCCAATAGTTAATGGTTTATTTTTGAAACTAGGTGCTTTATTTCTTATAAATAGGCATGAATGCATGCTCTTGCATCCATCAAGCAAGAAGTAGTGTAGCTGTAGGTGTAATGAGGTGAAGTGCATGAGTGAAATAGTGAAGTTAGTTGAGTGTGTGAGATAAAATAGTGCATGAGTGCATACTTAGTGTAGGTGAGAAAATAGTTTTCATAGTTAGTGTGTGTGTCCATTAATCAAAGTGTTGTACTCCAAATCATATTAATATAAGTTCCATTTGCTAGATGATTTTGGTTTAACCAAATCTTCTACAGAAACAAATCAAGCCCAGAGATGAGCCCGACGATCTGAAAATGCTGCAGAACTCCGGAAGCTACTCCAAAATGCCAACTCTGAACCTGTCGGGGATGTTAAACTTCGTCGACGGGCTGTGGTCGTCGTGCGTTGGGGAGTGGCGCATAATCTTTACGACTAACAACCCTGAGCGGCTGGACCCGACGCTGCTCTGCCCCGGCCGGATGGACAAGCATATCCACTTGTCCTACTGCGAGCCGTCGGCCTTCCGGTTGCTGGTCGGGAACTACCTGGGCGTCGGGGAGGAGCACGAGCTGATGCCGGAGGCGTTGACGACGCTGCTCAGGGAGACCCAGATGACTCCGGCTGAGATTGCCGAGGTGTTCATGGGTTGCGACAGCCAGGGCGACGGTGTTGATGTGGCCATGCAGAAGGTGGTGGAGGAGATGCGGCGGAAGAAGGGGGCTGCCTCGTCGAAGCCGGCGGAGGATTGCGATAAGCCCGACGAGGTGGCCGCGACGGCCAAGATATACGAAAATGGCGTCCTTTAGGCCGCCAATTGTCACGTTGCAGCATGCGTTCGCCATATTTAGGAGCTGATATAGTGGCCTCAACCCTGCTGCTGATGAAGGAACCCGTCTACCTTTTATATAGTATACATATTTCATATTGCACTACTTATATGGGTTTACTCATAATTGATGTTAATTAGTTTAAACTATGTATGCTTATAATTAAACAGAGTTATATACGGACGCTTGTATTTTTTTTTAAGATGAAGTTAAATGATATTTATTTTTTAATAAAATATTTAAAAATAAAAAATTGATTTAATGTATATTTTTGTCAAAATACATGTTAGGTACTTGGTAATTTAGAAAGTCACATCCCTGCCTCCTACTCCATTATCCATGAGGTAGTAATTAAGATGTAGCGTCCCACAATTCGACCTCGCCATGTGGCGAAATCTTTTTTAGGTTGTTACTTTCTTCGATCTTTACTCTTTTATTGATCCAGATGATCAATAATAAATAAAACTATTACAACAATAATACGAGGAAATGCATAAGCTAAAATTATAAAAAGTACATCAATTCTGACAGATAAATATATGCCCCGTACAACTCAATAAGTCCCATAATATTGTCAATACAACTCGATGAAATAAAGATGAAAAATACTCCGTCTAAACTCTACGATAACCATGTGCACACGCCATCATAGTTGTAGTCGCCACACACACCTCAACCAAGCACGCATCCATGTCATGCACATGTGGGATCATACACGGGTGCAAGCTCAATCATTAGCACAAACGCTAAGTGTGAGTGCGTATAGATCATAAGATAGTTCTATTAGAATAAGCATGAAATAAACATATAAGTCAGATATGAGAAATGATCATAATGTGGAATAAATAATAATATCATAAACATGGTTCATGCCTTTTCATTTCTTTTTTTCCATATCATGTCCCTGTTCATTGATCATTGTGCATATTCATTCATGATTTATGGTTTATGGTTCATAATTTATATTCATGTTCATAGTCATAAGGACAAAGTCCTTTCATTCATCTTGGACATTCATGTTCTTTAATTTTGTCCATAAATTAGAAAAGCTCTCCACTTTTAGTGAATCATTGTAGGCATACAAGTGTGTAGTTATCTAGAACATGATGGACCACTGGGGGATCAATACCATGTCCAGCCCCGTTGGGCAAAATAACCTCTCGCAAGACGAAGACATTTGTAGGGAGAAACTCTCATTTGGATAGGCAAATGATAACCCTCCATCATATCTTATAATTCATGGGCCTATCTTTTAGTCACGTGGATCAATCAAAGTTGCAGGAAGAAAAAGTGGTTCCTGGTCATTCTTTAGGTTCATTTCATTCGATATTAATTAGATGGACAAAACTTAGCAAATCAAAATGTTTACATTAAGGTTGAAATCGTTTTGTCCATAGATCAGACGCTCGAAAGCCAAGCGATCGTCCAAAAAGGGAGCGGACGCTCGTTTTATCTATGTTCATCGGTCGATCGAAAAGATTGGGGTCGTCCATTTTGGGTTCACTTGTCAGTCCTCCAATGCCTTAAACTATCGATCTACCAAGAGAGGTTTGTCATCCATTATCACATGAAGAGTCTCTCGGACTTTCGATCGAGGCTTTCGGTCAGCTAAAACTAAATCGGTCGTCCACTGAGAACTATGTCATCTTCTTCCTCGGTCAGTTGGATTTCTTCGACTGTCTGAAGTTCTTTCAATGAGATAATCCAGATCAGTCATGTGAAATGATTTCGGTCGATTGGCTGATTGTCGTTGTCACTTTTAATTCTCGATATTTTCTAGCTCGATCGTCTGAAGGAGCTTCAGACTTCCATTATGGTCCATATCGATCGTCCAATCGAGTTTCGGATGTCCAACATGGCATGTCACTATATTTTGCCGAGCTGAATTGAACGTCCGAAAGAGTTTCAGTCGTCCGCTTCAATTCGATAGAGCCGCATGTCATTACGGAATCCTTACATTATCACACAAATTTTCAATCCAAGTAAAGATCTAATACTACTTAACATATATACTTATCACATAGCATGATTCAAAGACATATTTAATCATATTCTTTCATTCTAAACATACCATTCATACCATTCTCTCATATAACATAATCAGTTTATTTTTCTTATCTTCATACATGAAATGATCCTCAATATATGTTAGTTTTCAGACAGTATAAACTACTAAATTAAAGATATGATATAATTCGTCAAATGATAATTTGAGTCGCACACTAACAGATCTAACTATCCACATATTATCAACTCACATCACATTCAAGTCATTCTGCATGGTTAATATATTCAAAGGGAAAATAGATTCATGTATCTATGACATCATAAAATTTAATTTACCCTTGCTAGCATAAATCTTAACCACGAATCCATCCTTATAGAATGCATAATTATTTCAAAATTATCCTATAATCCATATCTTGAAAATACAACTTTTTATGCTCTAGCTTCGTCCTCTTATCCCTCTTGTATTCCTTGTGTCCTCTTGCGGGGATCCCTCCAAAGTCCTCTGGCCGAGATGACAATTGAGCAAGAACATAAATGAAAAATGGTGGAAGAAAATGAGAGGTCAAGAGAGAGAAGGGCATCAGATCAGTTTTTATGGTCATGAGAGTGGGGGTTTCGTGCCTTTTGAGATCTCACCCATTATGATGCCAGGGGTTACAATATCGTGAAGTTATGATGAAGCATCGAAGGAGGAATCAATGTTTGTCTTTCGGTAGTTTTCTACTCGTTGCACTTTCGGGCACCCAAAAATGTTTCAATCGGTGGTGCATCGACTGAGCTGCTAACTCATTCGATATCAAGGTGCCCGTTTTGGATTTCGGTCGCCAAGAAATTCGACGTCAGACAATATTAAAAGTTTTAAATTTTCAGAAATTCAGTGTGTTATGTTTATCAGAAAAATTTAAATTATCAACAATCAGCCATATCCAAACGAAGTAATGTGATGGGTCCTAAAAATTTTAAATAAAATAATCGATAATATATTTGGATTACCCCTAACCTTTTTTTTAAGTGGGCCATGGACACGGGGTCTCGACCGATTTTTTTAAAGTGATATGCAAGCATAATTTTGTGGATACATCAGTAAATTTTTTGTAGGACATTTCAAATCTAGTACGATTAGCTTTAAAGTTTGGATTGTGTGCCTTTGGTAACCACCTTGTTATCAATGTTGGAAGATCTGATCCAACCATCTAATCAGATTGGTCTACGGGTTAAGTTGGGCCGATCAAATATCGGTTAGATCCGAATGACAAAATTGTATAATTATTAATTAATATAAAAGAATAATATAAGTGTAAAATTAACAAGCTAATAATTATAAGTCAATGTATAATAATTTTTAATCACTAATCATAAGACAAGGTTTATTTAAATGAACCAAATTGAATGTAATTTCCTAAAAAATACAACACAAGCTTTATCACTAAATTTATTACTTTAATAATATGATAAGTCATGTTAGCATTGTATTTGAATTTTCAATTACATTACTTTTTATTTCAAATGATTAACAATACAAATAATATTTTTTTATTATAATTTATTTAATTATATATATAAATTAATATTATAATAATTTTAAAAATAGCTATAATAATTGGAAAGAAAATACTAATACTAATACTAATAATAAATTATGAATGTGTCATTCTTCAAATGTTAATAATATGATAAAAAGATGGAGCAATTAGGAATTCAAATTTAGAGATTATAATTTTTTTAAAATAAATGTCTAAACTCGTCTAGTTCACTCAAATCCACTTGATGGACCGGTCCAGATTGAGTTTTGACTAGATTTATTCGGATCAAAAGATCAATCAGTCGTTCGAATTTTGAGTAACGCAATGAGATGTATTTCAAGATTGAGGATGATTTAAATTTTCAATCTTTGTGGCTATTAGGGTTTGAGCATTAGGACCTTCAGGGTTGATAAATGGTCCAAATTTCCTCTCTTTCTGACTATGAAGTAAGTTTTGAGAATCAGGGCTGAATACTAAAATGATAATGAAAAAAATATGCAGTTTATCATTAGGTCGAAACCTTCTAATGGACAACCTCATGTTGGGATGATTGGACACGGCTTAGAAAATTCCAACCAGATTTGAGTAGAGACTCTTTTTTATTTAATTTTAACCTTGTCTTTGATTAACATTTAGAATAAATAATAAAAATAGAATATATTTAATGTAAAAACAATATTTATATATTTGAAAAATATTTTTAATTTAAAGTTTAAATGATACAAAAAAAGTGTTAGTTGACTTGATTCTCGGACACAATGCAACACAATCCAACTCTGGTCATATCTGACCCGATTAAAATTTGATCGGATTGAACCTGTGAATACCTCTAATAAAATTTCCATGCTTAATGATATTATTTGGCATAGCAGAAGAGTTGTATGAGCTCTTCCTCCATTAACTGCTCCCATTGTGGAACATTGGAGACTTGGAGTTGAAGGTTAATTAACAAGTTAATCACCCACTTTAGTAATAAGATTACATTAGGGAAATCAGAATCTTACCGTCTCGCCATGTACATTAATTATTCTTCGCTATAAAAGGGATAAAATGAGCTGCATCACACATGAGTCAAAATTGGTACGTGCAACTAGAACTCAATCTCAGAATTCGTACGTGCAACGAGAACTCCATCTTACAACATCGGTTCAGTAATGTGATATTACTCAGTGAACCCTAATAGAAATTAAGAACAGGGTTTGAGACATGGAATGATGGAATTCC
The DNA here is from genome assembly GCA_030549335.1 of Pontederia crassipes. Lineage (NCBI taxonomy): Eukaryota > Viridiplantae > Streptophyta > Magnoliopsida > Commelinales > Pontederiaceae > Pontederia > Pontederia crassipes. The sequence continues at coordinate 2,494,896 of CM060185.1, read as the reverse complement.
TCGACCGTTGGAAAGGAAACTTACTCTACTAATCATATGCTATTAGAGTGATAAATAAGGAGTTCATGTGCAGCATATGTTTGGTCAATCAAATCTATACTATATTAAAAGCAAATAAGTTTGCAAGGAGGATATGACACTTGGCATAAATATGTGTTGACAAGTGTCCTACAAATATCAGTTATAAATTAATTGTAAAACATCTATATCTATCTATATATAAAAGCAGAGGTCGAAAGTGCCACGTGTCAAGCTCTCATAAATTGAATATATAAAATGATAATATTTTCATTATATAAACATAGATTTGTAACTATAATTTAAAAATATAATAGTTATTGTTTATAATAGTTAGTTATTAAAAATATACAAAGTTATTATTTATAATTTAAAATTCTATATTTGTAACTATAAATAGAGGGACTTTTAATGTCCATTTGCATACTCGACGCCTTCTTTGAAGACAAAGAATACGTGCGGACCTACAAATATAGGTTTGTGCGTGCTAAAAAAATTTCTTATATATAATTTCTTTTCGCCCAAAAAATATTATAGGAAAAATTATTTATATGTAATTTATTTCTGTCTAAAAAAATGTTAAATGGCATGAGGGACTTTCAGTTTTCATTTGCATACTCGAATGAGTATGTGCGAATTAAAATATTACGTCATGATATGAAGTTGGAGTTAAGAACATGCATTTCATGCTCTAATGAATACAAACACAAGTTAAAGGCATTATTCAATTACTATAAATTAAACATTTTTTCTATAATAAATAATGTGAAATAAATTATATACCCATTGTGTTATTGATAATCATATACTATTTTCACTAACAATTTTGTAGTTATATATAATTTTTTTTGTTGTAATCATGTTATTATTGTATCAAGGGAATAGAAAATTTACATATATCAAATATTTTATATTGAATAGTTTGTTATGAACTGATATAGGATATGTAATCAACTAATAATAAAAATAGTCAACCAAGCTTAATCATTATGTTATTATTATTAATACTTTGTTAATTTATTATCATATGTATATCTATACGTCATAATTCCTTATAAATACGTAATCGCGTAATAATAAAATAGTCAACAAAACTTAATCATTTTGTTATTACTATTAATAGTTATTTTATTATTATATGTATATAAAATATATTGTGTTAATAATATTCATAAACATATATTATTTCTACTAATAAGTTTTAGTTGTATATCATTATTATTTGTTGTTATAATATTATTATTTTATGAAGGAGATAGAATACTTATCTATATCAATAATTTAACAACTATGATTCTTAAACATTTTAGTATTACTGAATAGTTTGTTATAAACCCATATAAGATAGTAACGAACTAATAACAAAATAATAAATCAAACAATCATTATGTTATTATTAATTTGTTAATTTATTATATGTATATTTATATGTCATATTTCGCTATAAAACTAATATCGAAAACGTAATCACATAATAACAAAATAGTCAAACAACCTTAATAATTATGTTATTATTATTAAAATTTTGTTAATTTGTTATGATAAGTATATATATATATATATATTTTTGTTTATATATATATATTTTGTTAATAATATTTATAATCATATATTATTTATATTAATAAGTTTTAATTATATATATTTATTATTATCAAGTTATTATTCTATCAAAAGCTTGCATCTGATTATATATATATATATATTGACAATTAATAAAATAATCAACAACATTTTAATTATAATATTATGATAACAATTATAATGAACTAACATTCATTAAAATAATAGTTTAATAAATTTAATAATTTTAATAAGTATAACATCCTTTAATGCTACCAATTTATTTTGTTAAAGTTAACACATCTATAATTCATTTATATCCATATTTATATATCTATATAAAAGAAAATGTAGATTATGCGATTATCACTCTTTTGTTAAGTTACGTGTCACTAAAATTATTTTTAAAGGAAAAAATGGTAAAGTATGTTACCTATGATAAATAATAATAAATAAACTAATTTATAATAATGATTAATATATATATATTAATAATAATATCTTAAGTGTAATTAATGAGATTATATATATTTTTATAAAAGCAAAGTTAACATTTGTCAAATGACAACTTTCACAAGTTCACATATTATTATATTTTAAAATGATAAAAGGTGAAATTATATTTGTTATAATGAGTAATAATAATGTATATAAGTATAAGTAAAAAGTGTCACATGTAGAGCTCTCATGAATTCAAGTATAAAATGGTAATATTTTAAATATACAAATACTCTAAAGTTAGTTATTAAAAATGCATATTTTTATTTATCTAATTTTTTAAAATAATATATTTATAGTTATAAATAGAGGGGCTTTCAATTATCATTAACATACTCGACGCTTTCTTTCAAGGAAAAGAGTACGTGCAAACTTACAAATATAAATTTGTACATGATAAAATAACATGCACACATATAGGCATATATATAATTTCTTTGTATCTAATAAAAATATTACATGTTATTATTATTATTATTATTATTATTATTATTATTATTATTATTATTATTATTATTATTATTATTATATAATGATATATTTAAAAAATTAGGTTCTCATATATATATCTAGAGTTAAAAACTTGCATTTCCTTATCCTAAAGATGCTATTTTTTTCGGTGATATAATGACGATGATATTTATTGGTGATTAATACTAATATGATTAATTTTTAAATTATATTATTAAGATAATTTACATCTACATCTTATATAAAAACAAATGTTAAGATATGACATGAATAAAATTCGATACATATCTTTTGTTAGAATTGTTAAAATAGAATCATGATATTAAAAAGTTAGTTATGAAAAAATATAATGTTGTTTATTTATATTTTAATCTATAAATTTATAAATATTCGAAATTTTCTTAATATACATTCTAATTTAATTTCACATTTTATATTAATTTCATGGAAACTATTAAATAGATTTATAAAAGAAACTATATGCAATTGATTAAGTTGATTCATGATATAAAAAAAATATTTCATTGATGATTAATAATATTTTGGCTATAGTTAATAATATTATATATATATATTATTAAAAGAAAGGATAAATAATGATATGTGTGATCTTTTTTTTTGGAATTAGTTTTGATATGATGAGTAATGAAGTATATTATTAAAATAAACAATTAAACATAATTGGTTCAAAATTAATTATAACTTGAATAAGGGTAATTAGAGTTGTTTAATTTAGTCCCACATTTAAAGCTTATAATATGAAAAAAGATGGAATAGACTATAAAAAAGTGTAGATTTACAAATATGATAGCTATCTATTAGTATTAATTCAATCAATATCAATAATTAGAACTTAAGTCAGAGACATATGATTGATAACAAAATAAAAAGTAAATAAGTTTTACTACTCATGTATATATAAGCTAAATATAATGTTTATATTTCATATCAATATTGTATTATAAGGAATAAAAAACATTCGCATATTATAATATACATTTCATATCTTTTTTTAATGATGCATGAAAAATAAATTTACATATTATAATATGAGTTAAATTAGAATGCAATCACAATTTGAGATTGCACGTTTTAGACCATCAAATTGACATTATTTTGATCTGACAATACAACCAATATGAATCATTGGATTAAAATTTTTAATCCCACATTCAGAACTTGCTAAATCTTAAAAAAAAATTTAGAGGAGAACACATATCTAATGTAAGAATTTTATTAAGAATGATTTATAACTAATTTAATGATAATATTAAAATAAGTTTTAATCAATTATTTGTTTTAACTATTAAAATGAATGTTATCAACATTAAATATATAATTTTAGTCGTATTAAGATAATGAAGTAACATATTATATTCAAATTAAATATTTTTATTATATTCTTAAATAAAATAGTATATATATCTATGTGATTATATACATATATATATATATATTAAGGAGATATATTACTTATTTTCACATTTGAATTTATTAAATGAAAGAGTAGGAATGTTTATTTAAATGAAATGAATTTGGTGTACACATGAGTATTTTTTAAATAAAAATGTTAAAATAAATCATAATATTGATTAGATTAATTATGAAAAAAATGAAAGGTGTCCCCTATTTAAAGGATGGACGCCATGTCTCCTATGTTTCTATTTATTGGATTAGAAATCTGCGAATCTTATTTTGTTTATTTCCGTTTAAAGCCTTTAAATATGATTCATAGATTCTTGATCTGATGAATAAGAAGAGGGGAGACACCGTACATGCCCACAAAGTCCAAGATTATTATCCAAAAAAATTAGCCACTACTAGATGTATATTTTTTGTTAAATTACAATAATAAATCATAATGGATTAGTATCACAATCATATTTCATATGTATTTTGTATTATAAAGAATAAAATATATTCAGAGCAACCCAAATGATGAACAGAAAAAAGATAAATTTATGTATTAATAATAATCCACATTATATTTGAGAGGGGAAAGGAATAAATGCTACTGGCACACACAAAATAATATTTTTAAAATTACTTTTAAATACTATATTATGTACATATATATAATGACAACATGAATAAACTAAATATTAATTTATGTAAATATATCATATGTTCTTTTAGTTCCTCATGTAAATATTATCAAACTCTAAAAAGTAAAATATTATAAAAAAGTATAACCAAGGTGAGGATTTGCATGGAATTAACTTATGATCAACTTAGAGCTTTTCCATTCATACTCAAATAATAATATTACTTATATTTCTTATTAAAATAAATTATATCAACACCAAATATGCACTTTTAGTTATATTAGATAAAATATTTAACTTCAATCATTATTTATATCTAATACATACATACCATGCATATATACACATATCTTAAAGAGAGTTTAAAGTTGGATGTAACCTTATCATGAATCCATGTAATATGATCTAGATAATTGATTTTTTAAAGTTAGATAATGTATGATAAAAAAATAATATTAATTATTTTTTAGGAATGAAAAATATAGTTGTTTATATAGATTATTGGAAGAAAGTTATAACTATTAAGTATATTATAAAATAAATCATTATAAAATATACTTAACTAAGAAATGAATGCATTGTGGTGGACATTTTCTAAAAAAATAATCAACGAAATATAATTAACTACAAATTATAAAAAGATATAAGTAATAAAAGAATTACATATCATTATCGTCTTTGTCATTTCATCATCAATCTCTCTTTCTCTCTCTCTCTCTATATATATATATATATATATATATATGTATGTATGTATGTATTATGCATATATAATTAAATGGAAAGATAAAAGTTGACCTATGACACTGTTTCATTAAGTCACATATAAAGCTTAAAATATTTAAATAATTTAAACAGTCTATATAATAATTTAATTTATTTATGTTATATATCTTTAAATACATATAGTATGTCAAATATGATATTTTTTACATTGTCACACAGAAAATGAAAAAGATAAAATAAAAAAGCAAAATAATATAAATTATTAAAAATATTAAAATAAATATTATTTGCTTAATCCTAACATATGATGTTGTTAAAAAAATATAGATATCAATTTCTATTTATATCTATAATAAAAAATTTAAGTAATAGATTTTAACAAAGTAATGAAGTTAAATGGGGCAAGTTAGAGTAAAAATAATTAAAAATTAAATAGAATGTTAGATTTTCAAATAAATTTAATTTATTATAATCTATTTACATATATAAGTTTTTAAGGCGTGAAAATGATTAGATAATTTATAAATTTCATATTAAAATAAAATTTCTTATTTTATAATCAAAATTTTTACATATATAAGTTTTTGTGTCCTCCGCGCACCACGTGAAATATCATACTAGTTATATTAAAAGCAAATAAGTTTGCAAGGAGGAGATGACACTTGGCATAAATATGTGTTGACAAGTGTCCTACAAATATCAATTATAAATTAATTGTAAAACATGATAATTATATGTTAATAATATAATTTTATTATATATTCAATTATAATAATGATATACTTCTATGTTTATACAGTTATATAGTAACTATAATTTATAATATAACATAATAATGATTAAAAACAAAATAGTTTATAAAATATAAGGTAAAATATTTTGTATTCTTACATATATAATAATCATTACCATGAGAAATAAAAATAAAAATGGTTTATGTACTTACGAATATAAAGATGATAATGCTTATTGGTTAGTTGTTAGAAAAATGATGTCATTAAAAATAATAATTCAAAACTCCAGTAACTACACCTTAACTCTTATCCCTTCTCACAAGTTCCAACTGCAATCTTATTCTCAAACTCTCACTCTCTTTTGCCGTATAGAAAATAATAATATAGTAATATATAAATGATATATAACTACTCACTCTCAATTAACCACCCCATGAATATAAGCGATGACAATAACCACTCATTTTTCTTCAACCAGCACAAACTATTGCACTCCACTACTTAACAGGATGCTGAGAGAGTAACTTCATTGAAAAAATAAGTCATTTGCAAGATGCCGACTGACCAAACTCATTGGAAAAAAAAGCAACAAAGTAAGAAAAAAAATATTGTGACGTATTGAAGTGTTTTGACCAATATGTAGCATTTTTTTCTTTTCTTTCCTATTGACATACGCGATGGATTATTTGGAGGACATTAATTGATTCATTATCTAATATTTAATTTATGTGATCATGGAGCCAACCATGTTTAGGGCGGGAGGCACTGTGTGAGATGAAAATATGACAAGTTCCAACATGTGAATATTCTAATGGTACAACCTCTGTGAAAATAATCTTACAACTATTTTTTTTATCCTTTTTTTCTATCAGAACACATTATTTGTCTTTTTTTAGGTATTTACAACTTTTATCATCTGTTATGTCTTATTTACAACCCAGCATTTGTTCTGGAGAGGAACTTGAATTTGACATTTTTTGTCTACTAAATGTTAGAATTGCTTGCATGGTCTCCAAAGCATCAATATTGCATTTATTTTTAGTTGTCTTTGTTTCATTGACATATATTTTTATAGAAATTTCATATAATTATTGTTCTTTTGATTATATTACTGTAGCACCCTAATATTTATATTTTTTTGCCTATGCATCATATTTTTTAATAACTTTCTTTGAATTATTCATATGATGAGATGATTGTATATTTAGAATATTAACGATATCATTGTCTTTGTCGATCTACTGATGTATTTGCATAGGCAACCTGTGCATGCATTACCAACATGTTGCATGTAATTATAAAAGAAGGACTACTTTGCATCCTAATATGTTATTGTGATATTGTTGATTCAGTAAATTACCAATTATCTAGGAACTGTCATCTTCTCTTCAGAATATTGCATACATTTTTTTCAGCATAAATCACTTATTATAATTATTTGAATTAGATTTCAGGTTCAAAATGTCTATTTACAAATACTTCAAATCTCATTATAAGTAAATATTGAATTATTTAGTTGGCGTTGTCATGATTTAGTTATTTTGAATTATCACTTATAAAATATATATTATTTAAATGATTATTTAGTTATTTTTATAAATATACGATTCATTTAATTTCACATCCGCGCATCGCGCAGGCCTATCACACTAGTATCATAAAAAAAACTTGTTTTTTGCAAAATTAACTATTAAGTATTAACATTGTCTAATCCAATTCTAAGTTCCAGAATCCAGATGTGAAGCATAAATCAGGGGCATTGTTTTTCTTGCTAAAATAAGAAGAAAAAAAAAGGAGAAACATTTAACTAAGACTATCCGAACGTGAAGAACGAGGAGCACCATAGGAATCAGTGAGAAAAGTATTGTAGCAAGCACACACATTGAGATTTTTTCTCAAGTTTTGATTCATTCTCCATATTCATTCAATTATCAAGGATCAGGTTGGACAAGTTGAGTGCTTGTATATGTGTCTAGCAATTAAAACAAATCACCTTTAACGTAACTAGATGTTAGGCCATTCTGTCACCTGTCATTAGGATTCATATCACCAGCTCGGTCACACAAATATTTCGGTGGCAGCTACTGCACAAACAATAGAATATAAAGGCACGAGATAGGGACATCCTCCTGTGATTGGTCCTTTGTTCTTTTCCCCAACATTAATTTAACATATTCGCCAAAGCGAATACACGGGAGGTGCATCAACTTTAGCATACACGCACGATGCACATCCTCAGCCTCACAAGAAGCACATAAGCATGATTAAGAGCACAATTTGCGTGAAGAAGACCCTTGTGGACGAGATTAGCGAAAAGAATGGACATTGGTCTCCATCTAGAAAACCTACAAGAGCCCCTGTCGGACCTGGTTTTCCAAAGCAATGCACTTTGGAAACATGTCATACAGAGACTGAGCCTAAACACTTGTCTACTACCACAGCAGAGAAAAACGTAGTGACCTGTGATGAAGTGAAGACAATGGTCATATGGGTGTCCGTGAGGTGGGTTAGCTGCTTCCCCTGAGTAGACACAGGTAGGATCCAGAGAATGGCAACCCATCGTGCGTTTGCTACCTGTCACTACCTTCAATTATTGATCCCGGCGGTTCCTTTATAAGACGTGGCTTGTAATATTTGCTCATCCTAACAGAGAAGTTTCTGAGGCCATGAAGACAGTAGTCTCCGCATTGGTGTCATGTCTCTTGGCGCTAGTTCTATTTCACCAGCAAGCAATAGCTGGTGCCTCTCCCTCCCAAATTCTGATAAGGGAAGAACAAGCTGCAGGCAGGCTGCTTCCAAGGAAGCTAAAATTTCAGGCAGAGGTCCCTGTATGCAGAGAGAAATATGAGGTTAGTTAGCTAGACTCCTTCAGTTCAATGGCCATACTTGCAAAATTCTCACTGGGGTACTTCAATCCAGGTGACTAATAAGCAGAAGGAATCAAGGACGGAGGCAAGTTCAATAAGCTTTGGGCATAATAGTGATGAGGATGAAAGGTTTATCAACACTGCAGATTACCAAGTAGTGACCACGCACAATTCTCCATCTCCAAAGCATCCCAAACCATAGAGCCTTTTCACTCAGATTGACCAATGATATTAATTTGCAAATGGTAGATCATGCTGTTATTCACTAGGTATCATTAATCAATAGGTTGACAATGTCTGGGTAAACACGAAGTTCGTGTATTTAAAACAAGACGATCCAATCTTCCATATGTTGCAGATGAATGCTAACGGAGGAGGTTTGATCGTATAATCCTCCAATCTCTACGACTGTATGCATTTTGGTATAAGTGAAGTATAGACACTTAGCCAACTGAGTGATACCATATATCATATATGCTGCGGCTTAGAACCGTACTGTTTGGTCAAACTCATGATGAAACAAGAATCTCAAATGAACACGATCAAGAAAGTTTTTTTCTTATGCCAACCAAAAAATTTGAAACTCTTAAAAATACCTCCTACCACACAAACAGAAATTGTCACCAAAAAGGAAAGAAAAAGAACGGTGCAGCAATAACACCAATAACACCGGAAATTCATAGACCTTGTACTTGATTTCTTGATTACTAACCAATAAATGCGTACCGTGTACATCTAGCAGGAAGATCACTTCTGCATTGGGTCTAAGAGTTTTCACATACATGTGCTCGATTTTGTCTTTCTTTATGTTTTAATTTATATGCATGTCACAGACTCTCATTTTTTATATGCAACACAAATCATTCATGCGCAGTTTACATAAAGATCAATTAATTTTTTTCATAAAAAACTTCAGAGATGGGTTTGGAAACATGCCTCACCATTTCCCCTAGAAAGCTAAATCATCTTTCAAAACTACTGATGAGTTAAAAATCCCTGAATTAAAAGAGATATCCAATAAGAATGAGATATGTGTTCTTAAACAACTGAAACAGCCACTTTACTTTTCATGTACCTTAAGTTAAAAATAAAAGGACTGTGTCCTTATTGTAAAACTTGATTTCAAGAATCAAATTATACCATAATAGTTTACTTCAATGATCATAAAATCTTCAGAGCTTACATTGCACCAAAGTTCTCCTAACTGAACCAAGATGTTGACTGAGTGACTCCTTGTGACATGTTGACTAGAAGCATGTTCAGGAAGCTATATAACTTGGCAATAAACAAACTTTTTTGCCCGAATGAACCTAAAATTTAACAACATCAACGATGTGAAATATATGTGGTTTTGCTACAAGCTTGAAGCTATTTATATCATCACTGTTTATTGTTTACCTTAAAACAATTTATTTACCCTTCAAACATTTTATTTTCAACATTTTACTGTAAAAAGGTTGAGGAAACACTACGTGATGCATTTTTTAAATTACAGGAAGTCCAACATAATGCTTCACAGCACACAATAATAGTTCAAGATGATAAGCAGATATAATTGGAGCAAATAAATCTATCAAACATGAACCTATAAAAAAGGGCCAACACCTGCAATGCTATCAAATGTTGAATTTTCATCCACCTAACCTCTCACAGTTGTCATAAACTCATGTGTACAGTGAACTCAGCGGATAACAAAGTTACAGGCTTGATGGACCATAATCACACGGTACATATCAAATTGAACCAAGCAAATGTGAGCATTAAATGTTAGGAGGTTGAAACAGTGCTATATAGAATGAAGTGAAAGCATTCCCTCCATGTATTGTTGTCTTGTTTTTTTATACTTCCGCAACAGGACATTGAAATTCTGACATGCATCTACATAGTCGCAATATTTACAAAAGTTGCGCTTAATCCTAGTCAGTTCAGCCATGGTCATATCAAAACATTCATGGTCCAGTTCAATAATCTCCACAAATGCAGCAAAGGGATTGGTGAAGTCTATCTTTTCATCCTCGTCACCAGCCTGTGGTAGATGATGCAACCACTTCATCCATAACAAAGAATGCTTGTCTCTTTTCTCAACTGTTCTTTGCATTGACTCGAATGTTTCCATGAACTCGGTGTGAGCATTAATTAAACCAATAATTTGATGGAATACAGAAACGTTTTTCGCATGGAGTTCCTGAATAATTTCTACCGTCGAAAACTTTGCAGCGACTAAGCAAGCTTTCCTGAGAATAGGATTTGCATCTGCAATCATTCTGATCACAACATGTAAAAAAAGGATTGACAAAACTCTCAATCTTCTCGAAGAGGAACTAAGGAAAGCATCAGATTCTTGTTTTTGCTTCTCGTGCCACGAATGAAGAGCAATATGAGCAAAACCTTCCCACCTAAAACAAATAAATCATCAAAATTGTTGCCGTACATGAGAAATGAAAATATAATGATATTCAGAAGACTTGTTATTCACATAATGTCTATTAAATTCAGACCAAAACACCAGTAATTGAGCACTTACTCAAAGGGAGGCTCAACTTCAACAGCAAGTGTCAAATGTAAAGAAAAACCCATAGATTGATCATTCTGAGAACCAGATTCGCCAACCATTGTATGTGCCTCATGTAAAAAACCTCTTGGGACATACAAAATATCGCCTTCTGTGAGAACAATTTCTGTTTCTTCATACGCATCATTCTCTAAATCAGGTAGGCCACGAAGAGGCTCATATAACCTCGGTAAAACAAATGTAGGATGACGTGATATGTTCCACTGCTTTTGCCCAGCAAGTTGCCACACAAATACACAATGATCATCGTAGTGTGGAGCTAATCCTTGTGATCTAGGTGGTGTAAAGTATAAGTTGGCACCAACAGATGGTTGACCAAACAAGTGTGCTAAACCATCAGCAATAGAAGCAACCTTAGCATCTCTGAACTCCATTCCACGTAGGGCAATAGTAAAACCACTCTGAAATGCCTCAGTACACTTCCAGACATGGCAGTCACCTGTTAACACCGTCCCTGTACTATTCGTGAGGAAATGTACCTCCTTCTTCAAAAATTTTCCGAAAGGCCCAGAAGTGACTGGTTGTGCTTTCAATATTCTAATATCTTCTCCATACATCATTGGTGAACCAAGAGAGCCACCGACTTCACTCAAGAAACATTCAATATCGGTTTCATCTGAAGCAATAGGTGGACAGGAGATTGATCCTGCTAAAATTGGATCAAGGATATTGCTACTTAAGGTAGAACTCAAACTGTTAATTAAGGAACTGAAAATGGTACTATCCCATTCAATGTCTTTTGATGCTGATTTAAGTAGAAAAGGCTGGTTCTCCCAGTGATTGAAGATAAAATGCCAAAGATCTGATTCTTGATTTCCAAATATATTAATTCTAACATCATCAGAATCCCAAATTGCATGCCTGCTTTTGTTCATAGAGAGCCTGAAAATAGTTTCAGCAAGCTTATATCTTGTAATTTGAGGAAGACTATTCAGCAAACCTTCAGACGGAACAGTACCTCGAGTCTGATTCCAGATATCCTTCAGCAAAGGCAGAAACTTTTCTACAAGCTGCCTTGGAACCCACTCCAAACAATTACCAGTAGAAGTATTTATGAGGACTAACAATATGTCAAGGATTAATGCCCATAGATGTGCATCCATGAACCTGTTTTTGCATGGACCGCTTCTTATTTTCTGTACATTTGGATAACTCGCAACTTCCAGAGAAATATTCTCCACCTGACAAAACAAAGATCTGTACAAATTCAAGTGTAGTTTATACAAGGAACAACAACTAAAAACCTATTGAAGATTTATATAGGATTTTTTCAAGCTTGATATTGATGAAAATGGACTTTACTCCAAAGCACATAACAATTCAAGAGGGAAATGCACAACCGTATCCTAATTGTGCGCATTTTTTCAAGCTTGATATTGATATTGATGAAAATTGAAGGTTTTTCTAGAAGAAAAAGGATGAAATGTCATTGTAGCTGCCATCCTGCTATATTAGGTGAAGGGAATATATGTGAAGAAAAAAGAGGGATGTAGAAAGATAACATAATTGGATGCAACTACTGTTGAAACTTGGAACCAAGTTTCTGTTCTCGCATTTCTAACTTGGTGCGATATCTTCGTTTATATGTGATATATAAACATGACATTATATGCTTCAGCTGCTTGTAGGTTAGCTTGGCTACTTGATGCATATTCCACTAACACGGTAGCTTGTCATAATCTCGTTTTGCATTCCTATGATTCGTTCAAACTACCAAAGATGAGAATTTTCTATCTCCGAACCATTTGAAATGAGAAGATAACAAGAACTACTCACAATAACCTCTGGACGATGAAGGACTGGCGAAGCCGCTCTCTCCCAACCGAAGTCGTGGAGATATCCATAACGGCGTCACAAACCGCTTTGGCCACACGATGATTACACCTTCCCAGAGCGCAAATTAATCGTTTCATTAGGGAATCATCGGAAGCAATCATTTCGTTCATCTCAATCGAGTGCAAGGCCGCAGCTCCAACGACTTCGGCGCTCAAAGCCACGACAGAGGACCACCTACCCAACCCGAAACGCGTGGAAAAATAAAAATTTTGAGTGCTTAAATTTCCAATATAAAATGTTAAGGGAAAAAGGACAACAGTCACAGAGGAAGTACACGGACACCTGTTGGCGAGGAGGAGGGGGAGGACGGCAAGAAGGCTTCGGGGAAGGGGCAGATGGGGCGGACGCGGAGGGGACGAAGCAGGATTTCTCAGATTAATTAGAGATAGGTGGGAGCGCAGGAGGCGCCGGAGGATGCTACGCGCGTAGCGGCAACGGGCTCCGCGACCGGTGCTGGTGGCGACGCCAGCGGTGAGGAGGAGAGGGAAGATGGAGCAGTCGAAGGAGGTGAGGTCGTGAAGCGGATGCGACGAAGGGAAAGTCACCACCGTTTCATCCTCCTCCTCCATCGCCGTCGTCGCCCTTTCTTTTCTTCTCTTCCGGCGGCCACCCCCGGCGGCGGCGGCGACGGCTTCCATTTTGGGCTCGACTTGTGAGAATAGGGACAGTACCTTGGCAATGGTTCCAAACGCTGTAGTAACTAGAAAGTAGAGCCCAAACGTATGGGCCGTTTACGAGTACTTCTTATTTCCTTCCTTCAAAATCCATTCTTGCGCAAAAATAGAATTATATATGGTTTAGCTGTAAATAAAATGCAAAACGAGACCCTATTTAATCCCAAGTGTCATATATATAGATGCGCTCCGCGCCTAGGGCTCTCAAGAGAGCAAGTCCCTGAATGCCCGCCGCCGTCGTCGTCGTCTCATCCATCTCTTCTTCTTTCCTCTATAAATTATTAAGTTTCTTCTATTCATTTGTTTTCGTTTTTCTATCAGTTCGATGGTAGACAACTAGGGAATTGAATTGGAGGGGGCAATGAAGAAGTTTATGTTTAAAGGTTCGCTCGTCGTAACAGGCGATCTGCCTTTGCCGACACCTTTCCTTCTTTTTTTCCGAGCCCTCTCTCGTTGTGCCCCTCGTGTTTATTTGTTGTTTCGTGTTTTCGATCAATTCTCTTCATCGGATATTTGGTATTTTTTTAATCAGTTTATAGAAAGATGCCTTTTTTATCCTTTCTTTTAGCAATATGTGATCATAATGATCCAAGGGGAAGCAGTCTTGTTGCAACGATGATACCAAATTGAATCTATCGACACCGTTTCCGGTGCTGGGATAAGGAAAAGTTTCCTGTGCGGTTAGCTGAGCACAATGAAGAAATAAATTTTCCCCATGTTTTCCCTTCAACATATCCTTTTTCATTTCTTGTTGTTATAAGTTTTGAGGTTGAGCTTGATCTAGTTTTCTTGATTTTTGCATCTTGACCAGCTTTCTTGCATCTGCGTTTCACAGAGCGGATGCAGATCTTCTGCTGGTTATGATTAAATCGTCATATTTGAGCCAACAGACATGGATGAATTTTGTGTTACATAGAGCATCTACGAATGAAAACAAAATCATGAGATGCTAAAAACATGGAGAAAAAACTCTCCAGTCTCCCATCGCGATTTGCGATATTACAAATCGTTGTTCATAATATAATTATTATCTTAAAAGGTTAAGAAATTTTCTAATATGCATAATCTAATCATAGAGGAATAAAATGATGTATAAGGATATCTTAATATAAAGCTACAATGCTACATTGTTTCAATTTTCAAACACTATAAATTGATAAAAGAATGCCTCTCAAACATCGTATATATGCAACATTTTATTATGAATTTATTTAAAATATATGTTAAATAGAAAAAGTGATTTAAATTATAACTTCTTTAGTGATAGATAACATCTTTATTTTTTAAAATAAATATATATTATTTCTTTTAAAAGTATATAATAAATTTAATTATGAAATTAATTAAATGACAAAAAATAAATGTTTTATAATGCTTTGCATATTTATTAATCTCATAAGTATTTGTTTTTGTGTTTATAAGCAGATAACTAATATGTTTGCACTTAGTTTACTTCTAGGACTAACTATAACAATAAAGGGATATATGGAGGTGTATTGGATCAATATTGATGATGTCATCATGAAATTAAATGGTTAAAGTTATCTCAATTTTTTATATTAAAGTTATCAATATTGATGATGTCATCGTGAAATTAAATGGTTAAAGTTATTTCTTCGTGGTGGGCCAACCATCCTTGCTTTCTTGAGCACGACGAGATAAATGAATCAGTTCAGTTGACTATGAGTTTTTTTAATCGAATCAGTTCAGTTCATTACGAGTTTTTTTCACATTTAACTGACGACAAAATAACACCGTCTTTTCGTATTCTTATGACTTCTTTTGTCAAATCGAAATTCTGGTTAGTAGCAAGAACAACTTATTTTTTTATTTTCTTTATAGATTTAAAAGTGGGATAATTTGTATAGATCTAAAAGTGGGTGAAATTATTTTTAGACTTATAACTTATTATTTTAATAATATTGCTATATGTATATATTATATATTATATAATAAAAGAAGTACATTATTAGGTATAATAATAAAAGAAGTACATTTATTATTTATTATAATTTATTTGGTGTTATAATAAAATAAAATTTTCCATTATTATTTATTATGAAAAATATATTTTCTTCTTTAAATGTTGACGTAAATATTTTTATTTATTTTAGTTATCATATATCATAATAAAAATTAACTAGTATGATATTAGTATAATATAATAAAATAATTATTTATGGTATTCTAAATAAGTTATAATTATATAATTATTTTTATATAAATATGATGTTAAATTTTCTTTTATATTTCATTTTTTAGTTATTAATTAATTTATCTTAAGTTTTTTTTCTTCTATCTAATTTACCAATTATAAAAAAATTCTTTAATTAATAATATAAAAATAATTTATTAAAATAATAAAACATATATTAGTTCTTACTTTTTATTCAAACATTTACTAAAATTTATCTAACAAATAAACTTTTTAAATTCACATCATTACATTTTTCCATCCAAACATCAATATAATTTTTTGATTAATTCTCGAAAACTTTGAAGGCCTGTTTGGCAACTGGAACCAGACGTCAGATTCCGCCTGGTTCTAGCCGGTCGTTTGGCGGAACCGAAGGTAGAACTCGGTTCAGAAAATTTCACGTCTTACCTTTTTTTTTCAATTTTCTTTATTCTTTTTTTTCTTTCTTTTATTTTCTCTCTCAAACATATATCTTATAAGATAATTTATTTATTAAATATAAATTATTTATTATAACATATTAATATAATAATATTTCTTACTTATTATTTCATTAAAAAATTTAATATTTTACTACATATAATTGTTTAAAATGAGTTTTTAAATTTAAATAAATTAT
The DNA here is from genome assembly GCA_030549335.1 of Pontederia crassipes. Taxonomy (NCBI): domain Eukaryota; kingdom Viridiplantae; phylum Streptophyta; class Magnoliopsida; order Commelinales; family Pontederiaceae; genus Pontederia; species Pontederia crassipes. The sequence goes on along the minus strand of CM060185.1, from coordinate 2,478,076 downwards.
TTTTTAACAAATTTTTTTAAAACATAATTTTTAATTTTTAATTTTATTTATATTTACTAATAAAATTATATTTTATATTTATAATATCAATTATTATTTTAAAACCTATAAAAAATTAACTCATCACATTTACTTTTTCCTATCGGACACTTGGCGGACACTTGACGAACTAATAGAGCAAAATTTATTGATGAATAATATACCGAAAGGTTTGATTACTAATAGAGCGGAATGGCATCGTATGATCCATATAGTCGACCCCACCTAGTGGGATAAAACTTTGTTGTTGTTGTATTTACTTTTTTCTATCACATCAACTACTTTATTCCTCATCATCAAATTTCATATCATCCAAACACAATTAGAATTATAGAAACTTGATGAAACTCCAATTCTCGTTGTCAAACTCCACAATTCGTCTTATCGCTCCTTATTGTTATTCTCATAATTTTTTAAATCATTTTACTATATAAAAAAATATTTACATATAAAGTACAACAAAATATTGAGTAAAATTGTTCCAAAAAATGACAATAAAATTTTGGTGAAGGAATCCAATTATAATTCATGAAAAGATTTAAATATACCGTGAATCGCATGCTTACCACCACCAAAGTGAGAAGCCCACAGTGTGCCCTTTAAATTTGAAGTTTCATTACAAGTTCGTTCAAAAGTCACAATTACGTTCCAATTTTAGCTGGTGGCAGTCTACAAGTGGATTAGCATTACAAAATGCAATAGTTATTTTTACCCTAGAGACCAACACCAATTAGACGACTTTTTACGAGACCGCGTGAATTTTGAACCTATGACGCCTTCTTGTTGCTATCGGGACACGTGGTTTGAGTTCCAACTCTTATTACAGACAACAAACTCGTTTAAGACATTGGGAAAACAACGGGCTTCACCGCTGCTCTGCTCCTGTTCGTTCTGTTCCTGTCATGCACTGCCCAGCCAACAACCGCTCTGCTCCTGAGTTGCCCTGGCCGGCCAGGAAGCGCACGACCACGCAAGTGATATTGTCAGCACTGCCCCTTTGGTAGGCTTCTTGCAACAATCTCTTTGCAGCTTGTTCAGGATCTTCTATGGGTTTCACCATGTTAACCGCCTCCTGTGGTGTTCAATAATCAATGGGATCCAATTTATGAAAGCTACTTGCGTTAACAACTAGATTATTACCTCATTCGTAACGACATCCCACAAACCGTCACTTGCAAGGATGAGAAATTCAAGAGAGCCATCAACTACCTCCTCCTGTATTGAGATTGTCAAACGCGTTGAAAAAGAAATTTTAAAAGTGATGAGTTGGTAATTCTCGGGGATAACATGCCTGTATTTCTGGATCTGCAACAACATATTGCTTCAAAAGCCTATCGCCAAATGCTCGAGAAACAGCAAGAACACCACCAACCCGCCAGGTCCCTGTAGTTATTACAAACTATGTAAGGATGGAAACTAAGTGAATCTTACCATAAACAGCACAGCAGTTGCATTACCAGCCCACATCACGAAACCTCCGGCATCTTCTATTCTTTGCCTTTCATCAGTCTGATCAGGCTTGTGATCTCTTGAGACAGCAATAGCTGCAAGCGTCAATGAAGTATGTATAAGGACATGGAAAGAGAAATATGCTGAGAAGGCATATGAATGTAATCAAATAAAAGCTATAACGTTCTGGGAACCTTAGAATGTCTTCACAGCCAAAGATTATTTTCAAAAGAACAATTATTCTAAAGTCTGGAAAAGGACAGTTCCTTGACTCCTATGTTGTCAGGTGGCTTCAAGTTGAGAGTTGGCAATCTTTCCATGCAACACGACATCTTAGTTTTGAAATTCATTGGTTGTCATTATTTCTAAGACAAACTTTATAATTGGTAATACACAAAATAGCTTTCTGTGAATCGTATGACCATTTCAAGTGTTATTTTAATGCAAAACATGATTAGGTAGAAATAACAAGATAAGCCTAAGAACATAAAATTTTACTGTTTTCAGAATCTATTCATCTAGTTTTCATGACCATCTTGGTACCTTTCTTTGTAGTTCATTCAAGCATTTTGCATTGTTCTTTTTTCCGTACGAAAACACAATGTGTTATATCATCTATCAAATGAAATATCCAAACAAAGGCTAGCTATTACATGAATTGTTTACACAACTTTGCAAATAGAAATAACAAATCAAATAAGAATGGGAACTCAACCAGAACAATATCAGTAACTTATGTGCTCTATTTGATTTCAGTGTTTTCTTGAGGAAGAAAATACGGTTTTTTTAGATCAGGAAAAGAAAAACATTTTTACTTTGCTCGTTAACTCTTACTGTGTCACAACTGCTACACACAAGCCTGTTCTTTTTTTCTACAATCCCCTCGTGCTTTTCGCTCATGGACAGGGAGGACTTGGTATTCTTTTCTTCCACAAAAAAGTTTTATGTATTCTATATTCACATAAAAGGTCCAAGAAACCCAAAATGTTCCTTTGAAGGCTGCTAGTATGGTAATTTGGAAACCTAATTTTGGATAGCATAAATGTTACCAAATTACCATACTAGCAGCCTTAGAAGGAACATTTTGGGTTTCTTGGACCTTTTATGTGAATATAGAATACATAAAACTCTTTTGTGGAAAAAAAGAATACCAAGTCCCCCCAGTCCATGAACGAAAAGCACGAGGGGATTGTGGAAAAAAGAAAAAGAACAGGCTTGCATACGTGAAGAGGGAAAGGGAGAGAGCATATGTGGGGTGGGTGGGGGGGTGGGGGGGGGGGGGGGGGGGGTTGGGGGTGATGGGCAGCAGCAACTCGCGAGGGCAAATGGCAGCAGCAAAGTGGGAAACAAATGGCGGCAATTCTCTAGCTATGGCAGCAGGGGTATACGGCAACAGCAAGACAAGAATGTGGAGAGAGCTTACCAGCAACAAAGAACAATGGGAGACCGACAGAAGCAGCAGTTAAATTTAGGGCATTGCGACAAACCTTTTTTTTAATGGGACTTTACTTGTGTTAGGTCACAAGGTCACCAACTCTTTGGGTTAAAAAAAACTGGGATCGCACAGGTTAGGATGTGATCCTATGGCGTGCTGGCCAAAAATGTTTCTGCGTAGAATCAAACACATTTTCCTGGGGTAGGGCCGTAGAATCGTCTTATTCTACGAGACAAAATGCTATTTTGACAGCATTGGAAGCTGCAACATTGCAATTTCATGCAGACAGCACATATTTACAACAAGCAGTTTGCCACATATAAAAGAAAATAAGAAAATAAATATTGACATACCATTCCCTCCCCTGCATATTACTGCCCTGGAGTCACCAACATTTGCAACTAACAAACGGTCTCCAACAAGGATAGCAGTTGAAGCAGTCGAGCCAGCATCTCTATTCTGACTATTCTCAGATTTCAGGAATTCAGAGTCTGTGTGATTGTAAGCATCAGCTGCAAGAACACAAACCAGAACAAGTCATTTTTCCAGGCAAAGATGTCTATACAATTTCGGGAGTTAACCAAAACACGAACAGAAATCGAGCAGAGTGCCAGACCTATAGCTGATTTGGTATCACTTATGAATTTTGGGTGGCTGATCAAATTGCTGAAAAGATTGTGTTTAACATATTCTGCTGCTCGTGCACCACCATGACCTGCATACGCATTCATAAATCACAATTTGTATAAGACAAAATGAACAAGCTAAAGAAACTTGTTACCCATTCAATAAATGAGAAACATACATCCAGGAAACATCGTTCCAATTATTAAAGTTGATCCATATGAAGTGCCAAAACTTTGACAATATGGAACTTACCATCAAACACCCCGAACAAACCGACAATTTCTCCATCAACACCATCAATTCTTGTTTCATAAAAGTCTTCCATCGAAGACCTTTTCCCAGGAGAACTTGCATACCCATAACTAAACTTCCCATTCTGACTGCAACAAGAAAACAACATTAATTAACTGAATACCAAAACAGCATTGGATTCATACAAAATTGCTGATGCTTTTGTCGGATCTGTGACGGTCCTTCGCAGATCATATGATCAACAACTTAATGGTCCACATAACATATCATCACATGACACCCAAAGACGTTTTTAAAATTTTCTTAGTTCATCTCGTTATGTCTAAAAAGAATCAAGAGATGTAAATAGTTCGACCAGTAACCATAAAGTATCGTGGGAAAATATATTATTGTAAATTTGACAAACTAAACTAAAAAGGTTGATTATCGATGTAACAGATTGTTTTACGGCTAGAGTAAAATCAGAATTTAATCATTTACCAAAAAGGTCATATGTATCGTTATGACTTTATATTATTATGTTTGAGTACGACAGAACTACCATTGGAACAATATCCTAAAGGTTCTAATTTTTGCCGAGCACACAACACATATCCTCAATGATTTGAGAGAGGATAATTAACCCTTTACAGAAGCATCAACAGCTTTAGATAATAATAACATGCATTCAACCATAAAGAAAATAGCATGCATTCATTGTGAGAAAGGAAACGTATTTTGTTCTTCGCTTCTACACTTTTTCTTCCATTTTTGTTTATTAGCATCATAGATTTATAGTAGATAAACTAACAGAAACTATTCATAGGTATGAAAAAAATCCAAAGAAAAAACAGGAAAATTAGAGAATATACAGAAGAAGGACGATTAAACCTGAGTCCGCCACCACTAACTGGAGCGCCATCTGCTTGGGCACCGCTAACAGAGTTGAGGTAACCCATCTTCTTCTTCCCCTCTTTTAGCTCAATTGGATGATAGAAAACTTGGAAAGACGCAGAAAGAAGAAAAAGATACCATAAAAAATGCATCCAAAATAAGAAGAGATCGAGAACGGAGCTGATCTAATTAGCCTGGAAGGTAATCGAAACATCCAAAGAACCCCCTCATCTCGATTTCTCCGATCTGAACTTGGAATCAAAAAAAAAATCTCGACCTAAATTTGAGCTGAGGAACACACGAAGAATCGATCCCCTCAAGAATTGCCACCAAAAAGGTGATGAAACGGAGACAAGAAACCTCGAGAGGGTCCCAAAATAGCAAAAATGTGAGAGAAGGAAAAGGGGAGAAGGGCGGAAGAGAGAGAAAAGCGGGTGAGCGGGGGGAGAGAGAGAGAGAGAGAGGAAACCAACGCCGTGGTCGTGTGCGCTTGGCGTGTGTGGTGGTGCCGTGGTGGGGGAGAGGGAAGGAGGAGAGAGAAAATAAGAACAGGTCGAATCAAGTAATCATAAAATTTGTTTCATAACTGAAAAAAAATGAGTAGAGGGATTGAGAATTTGGCATTTGTCCAGAGGACGAATTCAATCACTTAAAATTCATGTTTTGAAAAATATTACAAGAAAGAAATTATTTTTGTACCTATATAAATAGATAAATAAAATTAGAAATAAAAAGAAATTATTGGTGAAAAAGATATATTACACTTAATTGTAAAAATTTTAGGCATATTGATCAGACAAAATATAATAATCTCAGATTTTTATGACATTACAAACCATCAAAGAAGAATTAATAAAAAAAATGAAGGGGGTGGTGGACTACATGCCAAAAAATGATGGGGCGGGAGGGGTTACGTGGCGCGCAGGTGAAGTAGACGGGGAGGTGACTCGGTCAAATGCGGACAAAAGGAACTAAAATGAGGAGGTTTGGGTTTGCTGAAATAATATTCATTACGTTATTACACTTTTGCGTTTTTTGCAAAATAAAAGATGTGTTCATAATTTAAGTTTCGACCGATTTTTTAAAAAATAAACGATTTTGAGGACTGTTTGGTAGAAAAATAAGATAAGAATTAGTCTTTTTTATTTTTTTATTTAAACATCATTTTGAACATTGTGTGACTCATTTTTAATAATTGTAAGAACAATATAAAGTAAAAATAAAAATGTTCTTGACTTCTCTAAAAAATTTTCTCTCATTTTATTCTTACTACAAAATCTTTTGGGGTTATTTCTTTTTCCCACTTCCTGCCGCAACCAACCAGTCTCAGTTCTTTTTTTCCTCTATTTGGTTGGTGTAATTTAAGCATTATGACTTGATGATAAAAGTGTTTTGTCTCGTGAATGAGAAAGATTTCCAATAGACAATATTTTCCTCAAACTTGTCGTCTTGTATATGATTTTTCAGTCAATATAAAAATGGTTTTTTACATTAAGAAAAAAAGTCAATGAATATCCGAAATATTTAATATTTATAACGAATTGCTCTATTGATGGTTGGGTCATTGGATGAGATTAAATAGTTTAGAAAAATAATTATTGAGAAAATCGATGACAGACTCAGCCCCTTCAAAAATTTGTTGTAATATTATAAATTATTTAATTTTTTTCGTATTTGATAAATACATACTTAAAAGTATAAATACTTATTTTTCCAATTAATAAATAAAGAACGTATGCAAGGGACTCGAACTTATTTTTTAGTTATAAATTATATTTTCAAACTAGACAATTTATCACTTTAATTTTCACCACATAATTTTTTTCCGCATTTATAAATTTAAAGGACATTTGTGTTTTTATGTCATTTGGTATTATAGTACACAACTTATTATTATTATTAACTTATTTATTTAAACGCATAATTAGTTGACTCTTAAAATAAATTTCTAACAACTAAAATATTTGTTATCATGACAAAGAGCATAGTTATTTTTTATTTAGAAATAAAATTAACTTTTTTATAATTTAGGATTTTTTTTCGTATTATTCTAGTTGTTAGGAAAAAGGATCCTGCTGGTATTCTAATCATGGATTGTTGATTAACGATTCAGATCGAGGACACACATAGGTGATAAAATTGAATGACTCATAATTTGAAATCATTAATAAAAAAAAATTGTGACGAATAGAAAACGTCCATTATTTCTGGGAAACAGATAATGCTTTTCGAGTTACATTAATTCATAGAAGTTTATGTTGTTAACCGAGAAGTACTTGTACTGGCGTTGGGCGTAGAGTCATTTTGTTGCGTTTAATAAAAGGAAAATGATTTATCCTCCTAACATTCTAGTATAATAATTCTTCTAACCCTCACATGTTTAAAATACTTCTACAAATAAAAAAATTATCATGATGCCATTGTGAAACAAATTAGAAGACTTATCCTTCTAATTTAGAGGATGTAGATGTCTCTCATAAAGATTGTCACTTATTAAATTATCAACAATGTATATTACTTTGTTCAGTATGCATAAATAATTTATTTGACAATCAATATTAGTTATTTATAAGAAAATATAAATTTATGAGTTAATATATCATTTTTACTAATATATTCCTAATTAAAAAAATTATGTCTAGATATATAAATTATTTTAACTTCATAAACTTAAATCACAAATATATATTTTCACCCATAAAATTAAAATTTATAAAATAATTGATATATTTTAAAAATATGTTAATAATATAGTCATAATAATTATAATATTTATTTGATTATTTTTATAATTTATTTAATTATTATTATAATTTATTCAATGTATTTTATAATTTATTTAAATAAAATTATAAAAGATAAATGCGGAAAGTAAAATTTAAAAAATTATAACTCAAATGGTAATGTTGATTGCCTACTCTCCCATAGACAATCTGTATTGTCACTTCATAAGCAATGTGAATTGTCTGAGTAATGCAGATTACACATTACATGTCACAAGTGAACATGATAATGTGGTGGACCCAAATAATTTAATATAATATTACTTAATAATCTAGAAAGATTACCTTTAGCGGAAACTATGAATAGTTAAGTCTCATATTTTGAAGTGGGCATCCGTATTCCAGTCGTCAATACGTTATATAATAGCCTAATAAGTAATAGGTTTGATTGGAATAAATATTTAGAGAAACCATGTATGAAGTGCATAGAGTCAAATATTGACGAGAATATCGCAAATTCTGCAGAATATAATAGAAAGAAGTGTCCCACTGGAGCTGTGCGGTACATATGTTTCCTTCAAGTGGAGAAGGTTTGCACCAGAAAAATAAATTAAGTATTAGTTCCGATAGTAATGTTCATAAACAATCTTTGGTTCAAAGGCGGAGCTATGCACTGACTTTTAAAACTTATATATAATATGTTGGTTCTATTTGAATCGAAAAGTCGTAATTGGTTTGTTAGTTCCGGGTTCTCGATCTCTGGCGCTAGCAGCACTAGTTCTTCTATCTATAATCCATTTGTCATTTATTATTATTACAAAATTCTTGCATATTGTTTTTTATCATTAATTTAATTAAATTATTTTCATATCTGATCAATAACTCATCCATACCAAGCACATAGTTTTATCATAAAAATTTTATTTCAAAAATCTTATTGTGCATCATTTAAAAAAATTATGGAGGTATATATCATTAATATTTACTAAAGCATCATTATTTTTTAATAATAGCCTTATTTACTATACCAATATTTTAAGCATAAATTCTTGGTGCTTAACACCATTTTCCATTTTTTTTATCATGTTTTATTTACCTTTAAATATATCTTGTTAAATTTAATTTTAATACAAAAAGTTATTAAAATAATTCATTTGTTTGTAAAATTTATCTGCCATTAATTTAATTTTGTATCTTAAAGGTAAAATGTTTTATTATTTTATATATGATTATTATATATATAACTATGTGATTTATTGAAGTTATATGTCTTTGTTTGTAACATATTTTCGTAAGATAATTATGTCATTATTAAAAGTTTTAATATGAAATTTTGATTACATCAATTTGTTTAAATAATCAATTAATTTTTATATTAAAATTTATTATTCTTATTATGGTAATATAAATTATTGGGTATATATATATATATGAAAAATGCTATTAGCATTTTAATTTGCTATTTTTATCATTTAATATTCTCGTATTTATAAAAGTCTATATATGATTTGGATTAAAAAATTTTGCTAAAGAAAAATTAATTCAAAAACTTAAAACAAAAGTTATGTGAGTATAAAATGTTAAACTATTTTTATTTTTCTTTATTAGTGAACCAATGAAAATGATTCCTGATTCTGCTTTGATTTATGTCTTAATGTGTTACGGTGTTATGGTAAACTAGTTATCCATTGACATATATATGAACGTAATTATTTAATTATGTCCAATAATGCTTCATCCATGGCAGTGTAGCTTAATGGTGCTCGGCAACCATGTTAAAGAACTATAGAAAGGACTTCCTTTGCTTCTATTTTCAAATTTCTGCTACTTTTCATGCCATTACGTGTCTTCATTAAAAGTTTGAAGTTGTCGGAGGATCGAGACAGACACATGAATTATTATATTGCCTATTAGATAATAAATAAATAAGTAAATAATATTGGAAGCCTTATAAGGCACCGCTTTTTTTTATGGAGAAAACAAATCTCAATATACGAGCTCTTAAATTTTTTACAAAAGAAAGTTATTATATTTATTGTGTTGCTTATCCCTGAACAAATGTGAGCTGTCATTAGCCAATTTTGTTTTACTTGAATGTATCGAAACCATCGGGAATAAATTACACGGATCATCGCTTAATTTTAGGTGTGATAATAATTCGATCCTCCAACATCAATTTGTAATTATAATATTATCAGTTTTTTTTTATTTTCTTGTGCATATCATCCTCTGTCCAACAATAACCAATTATTCGGTTATAATAAAAAATATGATAAAAATTAATAAAAAAAAGTCACCGACGAGCTCGAGAGGAGGGTCGCTGCCCCCTGTGCGAGGTCGTGCACCGGCAAGCTCACGAGGGGGGCGCCGGCCCCTGTGCGAGCTCGTTGGCAAGGAGGGCGCCTGCCCCCTCACGAGCTCGCACACGACGACGCCTCCCCCTACCATTTTTATTTTTATTTTATTATTTTATTTATTACATCACATCAGTAATATGATCGGGAAAGTAGCTATTATCGATCACACATGAAAGAAAAATAAATTTTAAAAAACAATTTAGTTTGAAAAATATCATTAAAAAATTGTTGAGAAATTGACCTAAAATCGAGGGATGATCCCTTAATGTCGGCTACGTTCACTAGTCAGGAAGATGTGAAACATTTTCCCCACTCTTTCTAAGCAAACATACAAAATCTTATAACTAAAATAAAAAAAAACATAGAAAACTTTACGCCCGGAGAAAGCGTTGTTAAAATTCACAAATAGGCATATAAACTTGTAAACATTGTAAAATTTAATAATTGAAATGATGCAAACATATAGACTTGGACTCTGTTTGACATTATTAGCGATTTGATGAGTAAATAGCAGTTCGATAGTAAATAACGGTTTAAATAGCGGATAGTGATTGGTGGTTAGTGGTTCATGGAAGAATAAATAAGTATTTGATAAACATAGAAGATGAATATAAAATGACATAATGAACATATAATAAATTATTCAATTCAATCGCTACACAAAGTGTATTAAGATTTAATAAATAAATAGTTAATATCTCAATGAAATAAAATAAAATTTCACAAATAAATTTGTTATTAAAATATATTTATAATGGATTTTATATAATTCATACATGATCTAAAAATATTAATTATTAAATTAATTTATATATCCATTGTTAATAAATAAATATTTATTGTAATTAATTAAATATGAATATACAAGGAATATACTTGAGTGGTGATAAAATAAAAATAAAAATAATAAGATAAATCGAAAAAAACAATACATTTGAATAAATATAAAATTGGAAAAAATATATAAACCCTAAACACTAGTAAAAATAACTTTTTAATATTTTCATTTAAAATATTAAACTCTACTTGATTATATCTCTTACCAAATAGATAAAATAGCGTTTCAACCCCTAAACGCTATTTTTGACAAACAAATGGAAATGTCGTGAATCAATAAAAATGTCTGACATTACTTTTAAAAAAATGGAAAAAATCAACACATTATTTGGATGCACCAATTTTTCTACTTATGTAAAAAAAGTAAGTATAATAATAATGAATAATAAAAGCATAGAAGTTATCAGAGCTAAGAGTTAACGTGGGTTCACTAATTATAAGTATCATAAAATATCAAGAAAATCACTTATATAATATTGAATAAATAGTTGAATAATTTTTTATTAGCTAAATATTTTCCATTAACAACCATATATATCATATATAATTATTTTATTATTAAATAATATATTTACAAATTCTATAATGATTTTTATATTATTTATATATCTTTGCACTCATAAGTTTAAGTTTAATAAGTAACATACATATAAATATACAAAAATTATAAAAACACATAATTAAATAAGATACTAAAGATATTATTTATTTAAAAAATAATATATCTGAAATAAGAGAATAATTGAATCTTGGTGATTCAAGATGAATAATAAATTACAACTTAAATAAAAAATTCAATGAGTTTTGGTTGTTAAAAATTATATCACTATAAAAAAAAGTTAAGCAGAAAAATACATATCTTTGTAAATATGCATAATTAAATAATATAAATATATTTGATTTTTTATATTTAATATTTGCTTGTGATAATAAAAGAAAATAGCTATGGCCTAAAATAATAGAAGAGAAATAATTGGAAAACAACCAAGACACCTCTCTAACCAATAAAACATACTATTCATTACTACAAAGTTATTATCCAATGGAAGCGATTATAATTAGTAATAAAATATAAATGTTATGTCAAAGATATTGTAGAAATTGTATTATACTACACAACTGTTGTATTAATAACTACGAGATCATAAAACATTTAGAAAAGGGAACTTTGAATCTAGTACATGGGAAATAAAGGTTAAAAATAGACAAAATACCTTTCCATTCGAGCCCGAAACTGATTAGTCGGGTGCTAATAATCTCGGACAATCGGTGGATCATTGACCTTGACCGAAAAAAATAAACAAAATACATAAATTTTATTGATGAGATTCCAACTAATCTTTATCAGTCATTTATTCACGGCAAAACATCTTTCTTGGTAAAAAAATTATTTGTAATGATTAATATTATAACTATCGAGAAAGTGCTAGATAACTTCAAATCACATGTCCTCATTTTTCTTTTTCCTCATTTTTTTCTTTCACAATTTTGAATACAAGATACATAATGCAAGTCACATCAACAATAATCATATATGCCATTGTTCCTCATGTAATCATCCCTATGAATATTAATTAATGATTGTGCTATGTTTATCATGTTTATAGTTTTTAGATCATTCTTATGACTTATATTGCTATTACAATTAGTCTTGTGCTAACATAAGTATTTTCTTATTTGTGTTGATCCCCACAAGTATTTGATTATATTGCACGCACTGACGAAGTTAGAACTTTCTTTTAGTGGTTTCACGATTTAATCAAATCATCTAACATAAATTATTTATTTTCATAACATTAATTCTAGTTGTTAGTGGTAAAAAATTAAGAGAGAAAAACACAATAATTTATTTTAATTGTTAAAATTAATTTTACATCAATTTAAAACTATTAAAAATTTACATAATTCAAATATTAAGATATGGTTTCAATCAATTAATCATATTTGGATTATTGTCAAGTTAAATAGATACAAGTGATAAATACAAAGTAATATAATTTTAGCACGTAGTTGTAGAAACTGAAATAATTAATTATGAATCACAAAAAAATATTTAGTTGTGATTCTAAACATAAGAGAAGACAGAGAAAATAGATTAATGATTTTATAAATTTGAATACAAAGACATTTGCTAAACTGAAGTTAATAAAAAGAGGATAAAAGAGTACAATTTTTATCACATGAAGAGAGAATGGCATGAGGGATGGACAATCGAAAAAGGATTAAAAAACAAATGGCCAATAGGCTTAGATCCTTGGGCGGTCGATCAGTAGATGGACTCGCAAACCAATCATATTCGTATTGCAACTCCATGAATTAACTTTATCTAGTATCTGCACGTGCATGTGTGAAACCCATTTACCTTTGCCTTTTGTTTGCATGACTCAATTGATGTGTCTGCGATGACTTCTGTTCGAATGTCACATGCACATTATTAGAGTTGGACTTTTATCTTTTTATTACATGGAGTTGTATTGTGGACCTATGTATTGTACTATGGTGTGAATTTATATGTGAATTACCTTTCACATTTATGTATATTTTATTATATTTATTGTTTTAGCTTTCACTTTTATGTTTAAATGCTATATTATTTTATTACTGTGAGTCATTCGTTAATGTGCACCCTTCTTGATCAATTGGATAAATAAAAGGGTCAAGGATGAGGAATAAAAGGGGGTGAGGTGGGAAATGAGGGATGAATTTCTCTAAAATCTTGTTTGGTGAAATTTATTTTAAAAGTTACGAGGGCTTTGGTGGCATGAGTTATACTTCCATATTTCAATTTTTTCATTCCACCAAAATGATGGAATGTGAAGGATTAATAATTTTTTAGATAAAATTATCCTTGATTAAGATTATTTTATTTACTTTAACTTCTTTTCTCTCATCTCATAATATATCTTTCTCTCTGCTACGTGCGAGACTCTTATGATCTTTTTATATGCTACGTAATCCTTGTAGGCAATAATTTGTAAATTCTCAATGACAGATAATTTTTTAAATTCTCTCTCGCTCTCTTCTTAATATCTTGATTTTGCAGACAACAATTTTTCTCTCTCTACACTCTCTCATAGTTTTTTATTTTGCGGTCAATAATTTAAAATTATCGATGACAATCAATTTTCGAGATTTGCGCCATTTCTTTCTCTCAGTCTTTTATCTCTTGATTTTGCACAATTTCTCTCTCCTTGATCTCTTAGTTTTGCATGTAACAATTTGAAATTTTCGGTGGCAAATAATTTTTTAGGTTTGCGCTCTCTCTCTCCTTGAGTTCTTGGTTTTGATACAACAATTTGATATTCTTGGTGGTAGATAATTTTTTAGGTTTGTGCTCTTTCTCTTCTCTCTCACTCTTCTTGATTTATTGATTTTGCAGGCAACAATTTTTAAATACTTGGTGACAGATAATTTTTGAAGTTTGCGCTCTCTCCTCCCATTCTCTTTTTGATTTCTTGATTTTGTAAATAATAATTTAAAATTCTTGATGGCAAACAATTTTAGAGGTTAGTGCACTTTCTCTCTCTCCCCCTTGATTTCTTGATTTTACGAGTAATAATTTGCAAACTCTCGGTGACATACAATTTTCGAAGTTTGCGCTCTCTCTCTCCTCTCTCTTTTCTTGATTTTTTAATTTTACAAACATCAATTTAAAACTTTCGGTGACAAATAATTTTCGAAATTTGTGCTCTCTCTCTCCTTCTTTCTCTTTATTTTAAAGATAATATTTTTATTATTCATTAATAATTATAATATATAATAAATCTTTTCAAATTTATTTAACTAAAAAAATTTCATGTTTTAGTTATTATTGTATTTTACCTTCAAATATTAACTTGGATTATAAAATAAACAAATTACTAAATAACATAAATAAGAATAAAATATAAAGGATAAAAAACTTTTATCTAAATTAACTTCTCAAATCCTATGTTTTAAGTATTGCATCCAAACAAAAATTAATTTAATTTATTCCATTATCTTTTATTCAAATATGAGTTTAGTAAAGTCATATCACATCACCCCCTTCACCATCTCCTACCACACCATCCTATCCCATCCCTCCCTTAATTATTTTTTTCAAACAAACCCTAAAAGAAGATTTATGATGAGGAGGCGTTACAAATTAACTATTGCAGAGATGATAGCATACTGAGTATATACAGATATTATATCAATAAATATACAGGTAGTCATAGAACTGACGGAGGCAGAGATATACACCGGTCCATAAAGAAATGAAAAAAAAATCAAAGAAGAAAACTTAGACCTCTTACTCTTTTCATGGGCCTATTACAAAGACCAGCAGACGAGACGGCCTGGTCAATCAGCCACCGTCCAGTTCAGATGTTGCGTGCCTGTGTAGTAGTCCATCAGAACCGTTTGATCATCGCCGCCTCACGAGGACGTCCACCGCCCGCCCCAAGCGTCGGTGCCCTCACGACGCCGTGGTTTTTCCTTGTTCTTTTCTTCTTCCTTCCCATCGCCGTTCCGAAGCAAAGGCCTCCAAGTTAGAGAAGGTTAGGAAATGGCGGTGTCGTCCTCTTCCTCTGCCGGCCCGTGGATCCTGGAACCCGCGTCTCTCCTAGTCGTCGTCCTCTTGGCTGCTCACGTCTCCGCTTTGGTACGTCTTGATCTCGTCTCTTGTTTCGTTTTTTTTTTTGGGTGGGGTGTGTGTGTGTGTGTGGGGTGGGGGGGGGGGGGGGGGGGGTACGATCTCTGAAGCTAATGGTCTCCTTCGATCTGCTCGGCCTTCAGGTTTATTGGATGTACAGGCTCGCGTCGGACAAGCAGCCGGCGCCCCGGAAGAAGACGCATTAGAATCTCTCGATCACGGTATGCAACTTATCTCGAGCTTTTCGCCAGTCGCCTAAAATTTGAATTGGTCGCCTTTTAGAAGTTTCACTTGTGAAGTTTGGATCTCAAGAATGAGCTTTCTTTGAGACTTATTTGTAGGTGAGTAAATTAATGGATATCAAATCGAGTATCGAGCAAAACAAATGGCGTCGACAATAACGGTTAATAGTTTCTTTGACTCTTTTTTGGGGTAAAGTAAAGGTTCATGATAGGGCATGAGTGCACCAGTGAGCTTAACAATTCATGATCATTTTTTTTGACGAAATTCATGACCGGTTTTATCCTGTGATCTATGTTCCTCGAAAATTTGCATGGATTGTCAATTGAATGTAAGATGTTAAATCTATGAGTATATGACTATGTAATAATGTCTTGAATCCTATCACCCAAGACACTTGGAAGTGGAGTGACAACCTTGCACTTAAGGGGGTCTCGCAGCCCGGACAACGTGCCGGGGTGTGTGGGGTATTTTATATGTAATTTGGAATTGATTTATTTCCTTATCACGAGATAGGTGTCATAATTTTGAGGAATTAATTTAAAGTCCCACTCCGTATGAAATTCCTATATGAACTCCATAGGGTTCTAACATAAGTAATCTTCTTTTGTTCTCATTTAATAAAATTCAGCATCGCCTTAAATTTTTTGAATTTTCTTTGGTGCGTAATATCTCTTGTACAGAAATCCTAACAGGCTATATGCATTGTAGCTGGTTATAATTGTTTAGAACTTGTCCTCAAAATGATAATAATACTTCATTAAAATATTTCCTGAAAATATTAAATTGTTTAGGCTTTTTACATCATGTATATAATCAATGTTCCTTGCAATTTGCATGATCACCAATGAATGCAAAATGCTGGAATCTCTTAGTATGCACACTGTATCTGGTTGTAGTTATTTAGATTCTTTCCAAAGAAATTAGATTCTTTTTTTTAGGAGAGAAGTTAGACTCTTGAAGAAGCATTTTGCACTATTTGTACCAAAAAAAATGAGCAAAAGAAGAACAATTAGACTGTTGAAGAATTGCAGATAACCTGTTGTCTCTCTTCTAAAAAAACCTGTTGTCACCTCTGCTGAATGGCATTTTTGGTTTCTCCTAGTGCTGAGTTTCAGCTGTTTTTGTTTCTTTCTATCATAATCTTGTAATCTGTTATCAATATTAATGAAACCTGGACAACTACCATTTTTCTGATCATCCTTTCTTGATTAAAAAAAGATGGACTCCTTGTACCCTATCAATGGTGAGTTTGTGCAAAATTTCTCACAACTCAACCCTGCCAAATACACTGTGATTACATTTTAGTTTATTGTTGGCGATATATTTCATTTTGTATATCAAAATCAGTAGAAGGGTGTTTCATTTTGTGGAAAGAATGAGGATGCATCAGTTAAAGAAATGAAGAATAAGTATCATTCTGCATGGGTTTCTTAACAGGACTTGCAGAAGGAAGCATTAACCATGCAATTGGTAATTACTGACATGTCATTTCTAAATATGAGAATGCTTAGAAGGAAGAGCAACAGACTTCCACATGTGTGGTCGGGTTCCTTATTTTGGACTTCGTAAAGAGGAAAATGTCATATATGCGAATATCCATGTTCACACAAAATTAGTTGTCCTGGATGTGTAAGGGAATACAAATGTTTAACAAAAGTTCTCTGTTATAGCAATGCATAATCTAACCAATCACGACCTTTGAGAATTACTACCAACTTAAATGATGATGGCTTGCTTCAGATGATAAAGGTGAAGTTTGTGCAACAACAACAAAGCCTTATCCCACTAGGTGGGGTCGGCTAAAATGTGAAGTTTGTGCATCACATTTTAATCACCTTTATTGTAGGCAATCTTTTGTGGTCAGCTGGAAATCCTCCATAGAGCATTGTAAGGTCACATAATCACTTCACGTTCTAGAATTTTAACTGAGTTCTTTGTATACTGCACACACCTTTTCCCTTAGAAGAAAGAAAGAGATTACTAACCAACCCAATTGCTATATTGTGAATAGCTGAATTGCTACTTTTCAGAAGAACCGGTACACTAGTATTGTTGCATTGGATCCTTGTTCCTACATATTCAACATTCAGATCCATTTAGCCTCTATGATACGGCTAATGATATTAAACAATTGTATGACTCAGTATAATGAGAAAAATGGGTGTTCGCGTATTTTAGTTGACACCTTATCATGTATGGTTATGACCGAAAGCTCCAAAGAAAGTGTTCTGCTGTGAAAAGTCAATTAAATGATTAGTTGGAAGTGTAATCTTTACTGAACATTGTCCGTCTTGATCAACTCCTTTGAGTAGGCATGCTTGGTTTCTAAGATCGGTTCCTGCAAGTAGAGAATGGAAAGGTTCACGTCCAGCTAACCCTGATGATATCCAACTTATATTTCTTAGATTTATTGTTTAATTTTGATAGGAGACACGAACAACCATTCCACCATATAATCCTTGTGTTTAGAAACTCAACACTGCGAAGCCATTAAATGGTTCTTCTGTTTTTGTAGGAAATGCAGTCAAACATTATATATAGGAATGTACATTAGCCAACTCAAGGAGAAACCATCTAGAAGATATTTATACTTTGATTTGGCAACTCTATTGTTTAATAATATGAAATGAAAACTTATTGCCTCAAATATGCGTGTGAAGTGCAGGCTGTTTTTCACGATTCATCCACAAAAATGCTCAGACATGAGTGGAGGAAAAGGCTTGAAACTCTGCAACAAACTTTAACTGAGCTCGTCATGTTATACTTGGCATTTTCTTTCAAGCAAAACCATGCTATATGTTAATCCACTTCCTACTTTCTGTTCGTTTCTATTTTTCCTTTGAGTTGTGTTCAAGTTCCTATTTTCTTAATCTGCTGTTTTGCTTGCTAAAAGGATTTTTTAGACCTTCTGTTGTATATTAATTGTTAGTTTTCTTGTTGAAACAGGTTTCATTATGTTGATGCGTTCATATCATGCATAACCAAAATCCAAGTCTCATGATGTGTGATACCTCAGAAAAAAAAAATTCATCTACTGCTGTTTTGATCTCGTTGAAGATATGGACCCAGATACTCATCAGGGTTCATCAGTACAGGTTAGCATTCCAGTACGGAAGGATGTTTAATTTTCGTAATAGTGCACAGTCAACATATTCATAACTCAGGGACGTGTTTTAAAAATGGCACTGATTGAGTAGCCTTAGTATATGGAGCGTGTTACAGTCGTGTTACTCGGATCTCTAAATTGAAACCTTTTGGCGGAAGCTATGCGATTTTTTTTTTCAAATTTATTGTGATGTTATTTTCTTTTCAGCATGTTAGCAGTTTCGCCCCTTCCTTTCTAGTGTTCGCTAAACTTATGTTCAGGCGTTTACTAGCAGAGGTTTTAGCAAATATGATCTTTATCCCTTGTGCAAAATATCAGAAAAAAATGGCCATCCTCAATATGTGATGATTTGTTTTTCAACCCAAAATGGTCTAAATGCAATTTGAGATGCAAACTCTGTTACATAAGTGACAGCAGCAACAGCAATCCGGCTGTTTCGAAGTGTTCGTATACAATTTTGCCTTTTAGAACGAGAAAGGACGAACATATTAATCGACCAAAAGTTCCATTGATGTAAGGAAGGTTACAGCGTATTATAGATGTTCATATACAAATTAGGTCGCAATTAGATTAATTGGATCGGTTTCGTTTAATTTGAACTAACTATTTTCTTAAATTATTTGTTTAAAAGGTAAAAATGAATTAGCAATTTGTTAGTTTTTAACTTGAAATAATCGAGCATTATTAAATTATTTTCATATTGTAATATACGTGATTTAATAATAATTATACATTTTTCGTTTCTTTATCCTTTTTTTCAAAAAGAAAAAAAAATCTACCTGCACTCTCCGTAGGTCGTTTTTTTTTCACCTTCCTTTCTCGATAATATTCTATGCAATTTGTCCTCAATTTGTTTTTATTTTGTTTTTTTTTTCAATTAGAAATTTATTTGTTAAAGAAAGTATGATGTGACTTCTATAGCACGATAAAATAGTTTCAGACACATGTCATCTAAATTTTGAAATATTAAAAATAGAATGATTTGGATATTAGAATTCAAGATCAAGTGAGCTGAATCTTGATTTTGTAACATATAAGTGACTTGTATAACAGAAAATTAAATTTGAGAGATCGCAAAAGTTTGAGTAATTCCATCCTAATGTGATCACAAGTTTTCGGGTTATGTTGATTCGATGATAGCACTTGTGCCATAATCTTATCTATATTGAAAACAATCACATGATCCATTTTTTGGACCTTGGTTATATAAAATATAAAACTAGCTACATTTGAAGTTATGAACCCACCGGTAACTTATCTAGTATCAAAACTCACCTTGAAATCGCCCATTGGTTAGGGATTTAACTAAAAAAAAAACTCGCCGTAATGGTTAAAAGACGCGCAAATTCCAACTCTTTTTTTTTAAAAAAAGGTCAATTGATCTAATACAAAATATAGGAATCAGAATTAGTTCTTCCCCCTGCATCGTATCGACACGCCTCGCCCTCGTCGTCAGCCTTCGTCTCCTCATGGTTTCCACCCGCGTTATTTCCTCAGAACACCTCGTTTCCTTCGAAGACCTGCTTCAAGGTCACCTGTTCCACTTCACCGTTGCAGAGGCAATCACTTGAGGACCTCCCCTTCGATGCTCCGCAAGCTGAAAGACCACGTCAAGACGCCATTTTTGGTTCACTGCAAGCACCACTCTTCGTCGCCAAGCACCGGTATGAGCATTGCACCGGGCAACGAATTAGCATGTAGCGAGTTTGTCAGAAGGGAGTTCGATCCCTCGAGTGCGTTCCAGTGGAATTCGATGATGAAAGAGAGTATCGAGTCTGGACGCTTCGAGGGCGCGCTGTCCCTCTTCGCAGCAATGCGCAGCGCCGGCAGGGCTCTGCCCGACCATTTCACCTTTCCGCTCGTCAACCGAGCCATCTCATCGCTCTCGGATCGATTTCACGATGGGGAAGCGGTCCACTGTTTGGGGACTCGATTGGGCTTCCGCGACAACGTCTACTTCTGCAACACGACGATAGAGATGTACGCGAGGTACGGCGTCATCGAATCAGCTCGTCGGGTGTTCGACGGAATGTGTCTTAGAGATGTAGTTTCTTGGACCTCCCTGATGTCGGGCTACGTCCAAGCTGGACTCGCTCGCGAAGCCTTTGGGTTGTTCCGCGAAATGAGGATGAACGATTTGGTTTTGGAGCCAAGTCCAGTTACACTGGCGGTCATATTACGAGCGTGCAGCAATCAGAAAGATGCGATCGGAGCTCAGCAACTGCTCTGTTTGGCATTCAAGAAAGGGTTTGAGGAGATTGAGTTGGTTCAAAATTCAATCTTGACGGTGTTCAGCAAGGCAGGTTCTTTCAAAGATGCTGAGGAGTTCTTCAGTAGAGCTGTGACCAAGAGTGTTGTGACATGGAATATTCTAATATCAGGCTGTTCTTCCTTGGGCAACATTTCAATGGTACTTCATTGTTATGGAAGGATGAAAGGTGAAGTGAGTCCTAACCATGAAACGCTTACGCTGGTTATTGCTGCAATCACGAGGACCGGTGATCTTAGCCAAGGCGAAAAACTGCACTGTCATGCACTTAAGAGCGGATTGATCGATTGCATCATGCAGATTGCTCTGATGGACTTCTATGCCAAATGTGGAGAGTTACCTTCGTCGACTCTCCTGTTTGAAGAGGTTAAAACAAAAAATAGCAGTGCATGGAGTGTAATGCTATGGGGCTTTCTTCAGAACATGCAGTTTGTAGAGGTGATTGATCTGTTCTCAAGAATGCAATATTCGGGTCTTGATCATTCTAAAGGCACTCTGGGAGCCCTAATAGCAACTTACACTTATTTGGGCACTCTGAAACTGGGAAAAGGAGTTCATGGCTACTTGATCAAGAAGACCTCTGAAATCTCAGATATTGCAACCTTGGAAACCTCAGTACTGAACATGTATGCAAAATGCGGCAGCATCGTCTTAGCTCGAAGATGTTTTGAGCTCATGGGTGACAGAGATGTTGTTGCATGGTCCTCGATGATTGAAGCTTATGGAATCCATGGGCTTGGCTTAGAGGCTTTGGGACTGTTCTACAAAATGCAAGAAGAAGGTGTCCGACCAAATAGTGTCACTCTTCTAAACATGTTAACTGCGTGTAGCCACTCTGGACTTGTAACTCAGGGTTGTGATATATTTGATAGTATGACTAGGAAATTTGGTATCAGGCCTGATCTAGGCCATTATACTTGCTTGGTCGACTTGCTTGGCCGAAGCGGAAAGCTTCACGAGGCTATTGAAATAATCAAATCTATGGATGTTGAACCTGATAGCAGAATTTGGGGATCATTGCTTGCCTCTTGTAGGACATATTCAGATGGAAGATTTGTGAATTCAGCTGTGCAAATGCTCTTTCATCTGGAACCGGACAATGTGGGATATCATGTTGTGTTCAGGAATGCAGTGGCTAGTGATGGATTGTGGGATAAAAGTGAAAGCATATGGAAACTGATGGATGAAAAGAACTTAAGGAAGAGACCAGGCTGGAGTTGTGTTGAAGAAAAACAAAGGACTAATCTATTTGTTGCAGGAGATAGATCTCATCCTAGAGCAAGAGAAATATATGAGACCCTGGAAATTTTAGCGAGACAGATTCAAGAGTTTAGAGAGTTCTAAACCGCTCACCTACAGTGGATTGACTAAACATAACATTTTTATTCAAAATGTATATAATTGATTGATTTGTACAATCATTCAAAGTTAAACCGATCGGTCCTTTGACACTTCTATAAAGAGGACCATTAAACTTTTGCATTTTTAAGGCGGTATTTATTTTTGTGAAATAATTTCTTAGAAAAATATATGGATCAACGAATGCGTCGTATGATCCATGTAGCCGACCCCATCTAGTGGGATAAGGCTTTGTTGTTGTTGTTGTAATTTCTTAGAAAAATATGTTCTTTTTACATTTTTTTTTGCAAGTAGGGAAATCATGAGAAATAAAAATATTTTAACATGAATCAAAATACAAGTATTCATTTTCCCTATGACAATTTATGTTTGTTTTGGTAATTCTTTTTTATTCACAACCAAACATAATAAAAAAAATAAAAGAAATCTCATCAGAGAATACCTCCTCCTATAATTTATTTTCAACGAAGTATATACACAGTTTAAAGAGGGGAGAGTTCATATGTTTCTAGATCAATTGTCTAGGCGCCATGCGGAAATTCTCAAACTCAGCTAGTCACAACCCATCTATATTATTTTGACCCGAAAATGAATCAAATACATTTGATAAGAACTTAAGAAAGTGAGCTACTAGCTGGGAAAAAAAGTCCCTGGTTTCGTTGTTGCTCTTATATCCCTTATGCTATCACATATTTTGCATCGACTTTATGATATAACAATAAATTTTTTGGTCCCTAAATTTATGTTTCATAGTTTACCTGGCCCAATTATTTTTTTACGAGTTAGAAGATAACACATTATTTTCAAATATAATTTAATAATAGAAATTAAAGAATAATTGAGAGGGGGGTGCCTCTCTTAAGCAGAGGGGCGCCCCACGAGTGAAGCAGATTGAAGATCACCACATAATCTAGAAAATTAAGATGATTATCAAGTTGTTTATGTTGGAACAAAGTTATTATACATTGTATAATTATATTTTTATGATACAAATAACGAAATATTAGAGTTATATTTAAAATATAAAAAAAAGTTTAATAAGAATGAATTGTTTTATATACAAAACTTTCAATTAATATATATTTATGTTCTCATGATATTTATATTAAGAAGTGAATATAAACATTATATATAATGCTCTTATTTGGACAATCACATAAAAAGTTAAATCTATACAAGTGAAGTTCGAAAAAATTAAATTTAAAATTGATATTTTTATGCACTGAACTTGCATTTAATATTTAATTACTTTATACTTTGAATAAGAGATAAATGAAAGTTATATATAATATTGTTAGCTTTTCATAAAATAAAAAATTATTTCATTTGAATATTCATACAGAAACTTATGTATAAAAGAGTAAATATAAAAAAAATTAATTTGAAAAGGACAACTTGATACACTAAATTTTGAAATAATATTTGACTACAATCCCATTAAATTTTGAATAAATGATCAATATCAAAATTGTAGATAGTTTTGTTAGATTTCTATAAAATAAAAAATCATCTTATATTAGCAGACACCCACACTGAGAATAGACAATCGTTGAAGGATGAAATGGACGATCGTGAAGCTGCCATAATAACGTTGACTCGGGTCTTGTTGGAACAAACTTCTGCTTCATGGACGGATGTCTATTGAGTAACAACTATATTTCAACGCTAGAACGAGCGTCCGCCGAATGAAATGGATGTCTATTTTTATGCAGAAAAGTATAAAACGACTAGTTTTTAATACTAACATTTATGAAAAAAGTTGGAGACTATAAAATAAGTCCAAAACACATTAAGGAGGTTAAGACTTCTGAAAAAATTTGGAGAAACATTTGTAAAGTTCATTTATGCTCTAAAATTGTAAATCTTGTATTTTTTTTTTGTTACTTTTGTGTGAAATTTCAGATTATAGAAGAACGAATGGAAAATATTCTTGTGAAATAGTTCTTTAGATCCCGAGTGATAAGATTACCTCTTGAGTGGAAAAAATGTGCGAGTTAAAGCTTCGTAGGAAGAGAAATTGCCTTGGCTCTCGAAGTAGAGAAGAAGGTGCTGTAAAGAATTTTTTTCTCATCCTATTTAAAATCAAGGAAGGGTACTAGTGGAATCTCTGACAATTTCGAGATCAATAAGTTAGAGTGAAGACATAGACCTGACCAAACCTCATCAACAAATATTTCGTCTTCTTTATTTTACATTCTCTCACTCTTCTTCATACTCTATTGTGCATGTGATTTGAGTATTTTTGTGTTTAATTCTATTTACCGAACTGGTTTTGTGCTTTTGTAATGATACATAAAATTGACATTTTCAATAAAATATCAATTCACTCCTCTTGATGTCTTATGATATAATATTTTAGCTTAGAATTTTCTTAAATAGCCGTGAACGAGAACTCAAGGCTATCCATATTCTTTGTATGGTTGGATGATCATCAAGGGGAAAGGGAAGGTGAATTGAAAGTTTTTCCATAATGAAATTGAGAAGGAAATGTAGGTTGATTACATTTATTTGGTGGAAATAATTAAAGATGACAAAAATAGATGAGAATAAAAGTGAGTTAATCTTATTTACATGACATGATAAAATAAAGAAAATGAAATGAAATTTAAATAATAATTTTATTTAGACGAGTATATCATTTACATGTTTAATTTATTTATAAGATTAAAGAAGGAAGCTTCTGCTAGTTAACCTTTTTCTCATTTGTGATGGAGGAAAATAAAAGACAATGAAGATAGCTTGATCCTCTTTTTCTCTCCATTATTATAGATTTAACAAATAGCGTAAACATATTACTCCAATGTAGTTTATTTAAAATATTCTTACACAAAAATTAAATTGAATCAAGATAATTAGATCAAATTATAATTTAATTTTCAGTAAATTTGGGATGCCCCCATCTCAGACTCGACTGCCAACGGTTTGGGGAATCAAATCAAATTTTGGGATCCAATCAAAATTAGGTCGATGATCCTATCCCGAATGCAATTTTGTTCAATCCTAGTCGATTGCAATGGACGACAGGAACACATCAAGCAGTGAGGTTTGTTCTCTTAAGTCTGTTTCTAAAATGATGTTTGAATCCTTGCTCCCAGCATGATGGAGCCCTATCATGATTTCTTGGGGTCCGACTTCGACTTCGACTTCGACTGGGATGTTAACCAAGGCACGTTCCAAGAGATCAGAGAGATTAATGTTGAAATTGATGTGCTAATAAATTTTATATTCTTAACAATGATTTTATATTGTTAACATTTCCTTTTACGTGTGATCTGCTGATAATTTTGATCTAGTACAACTCATCATATGGACAATAAACAGAAAAATATTTTTTTTAAAATAAGAGCTCAACAAGGTTTGAACTATGGCTCTAATATCATGTGCTAACCATTTTTTCTGAAAGTTAAGTCATTAAGAAGAATAATATTATTAATTTTCTATACTTAATAATTACTCGTATCATCATGACATATGGTCCTGGAATTGTAGAATCCCCATCCACTTGTAAATTTTAATGCTACTTCTTGTAGAATAATTTTACCCATTGATTTTTTACTATGAACAACTTCGCCTATATTTTATAGCCGGTCCCAAGTCCGGATAAAGGAGGAGGGTTGTGTTAGGCCCCGACAGCCAGCATAAAATCCTGTCGAATCTTATGAACATGGATCAACGAATATGGCGTCGTATGATCCATGTAGCCGACCCCACCTAGTGGGATAAGGCTTTGTTGTTGTTGTTGTTGTTGTTGTTGATTTTTTACTAAAGGGTCCTTTGGTGCATTATCAATTTAATTAATCAGTAATTTAGATCAACACTTAGATATATTATCATTTCTTAAATTATTAGTAATATTACATTATAGTGTTCGGCAAGTATTGATAATATAAATAATGATTAAAATAGTTAGAGCATAAATTACCATAAAACCCTTAAAATTATTTTAAATTTTATCACATAGTATTATAAAAAAAGGAAAAAATAAAAAGATAATATAAATAAAATAAGATGAGATAAAATTAAGAACTATTTGTAAAAGATTCAAATAATAAAAAAAATGAAGTTGAATAATATTATTTCTTACTAAAATTTTTAAAATAAAAAAAATGATTGAAGGGATATTTTCATCCAAATGCATATCAACTCACTAGTAATATGAAAAGTCACCTCCACTGCGGTGGTAATTAAGATTATTATAATAATTAAAATTATTGATAATATGATGGACTCTAAGAAATTTAAATAAAATAACAAATAATGTATCTATATTATCTTGTACCAAACAACTCATTTTATATTTTTATTATCAATGCCATTTTAAAAAAAGAACAATATATTTACGTTGATATAAATACGTGTAATATATTATTTTAATTGTTTATACTTTCATAAGTTCTTATTCCCTATACCACTATAAAAAATAATATTTTAAATCCGGCCTGCTTTTTACTTCATTCCCCGCTCCTACCCTTCGGTGCCCTATTTGTTTTGTAGTTTTTCTTATCAAAACTTAATTAAATTACCTTCTTTTAAATTTAAAAATGATCACCCACAATTTGAATAATTGACAAGGTAAAGTCATTTAATATTTCAAGAGAAATAAAAAGGAAAATTGAAATGGATGACGAGCAAAAAAATAGTTGTCAAATTTTAGCAATTTTTTTTCCATGAAACTTTGAAAATTTATGGACCTTAGATTTGTGAATTTTTAGCACAGGAATCCAAGAGAATGAATTGATTCTATTATGAGAATCCTATTACTTCACGCACTGTGCATGTAATCACATATCCAAAATCAAATTGCAATGATGATTTTGTGAGGCAGATCGATCTACATTTCTAATAAAATTTATGACGCATTACCCTTCATTATTTCTTTTCACCGAATCCTCAGACTACTTAACCATAATTATTATACAGAATGCATTTTAGGAATACAAGTTTCTTATCGAATTCTCATAGTCACCCGCTAAGGTTTATTCATACCGTTCCTGCATTAATCGATTGCTTAGTCCTAAACATCTAATTACTAATAGTCATCATTCAAAGTTGGGAAACAATCGTTGAGCGCCGCAACCACAAGAGAAGCCAAATGGAAATGCCCATGGATCTAAAATGGACATGTCACTTGGCCGCTTTAATTAGCAACAGCGAGTTGATTGAGACTCGAGAGTTTCCAAGGGAAGCTTCACACTAACTGCATCCACCGAGTTTGATCCAAAACCACCAGCACGACTCAATGTGTATGAATCAACTATTGAAAGCTGTTCTAATGGGTCCAATACAACTAATAAAAAAAGGCTTAAAGACACTGCAGTAGTATCAGAGCATTCAGTGGATATAGAAACACGTTTAACAGCTTTGAAAAAGGGTAAAAAACAATCAAGAAATAATACAATGAGTAGAAAAGAATTCATAGATTTGCCAAAACCAGATGAGCGTGCTTTTTCCCCTAAAAACAACAACCAAGGCTGATATTTGAATACTGCCAAGTATATGACTCACTCAATCCTGAAGATTTCAGATTGAAAAGGATAAGGGCTTGGCATAGAATTGATACAGATCTTGGCAAAATGTAAAAGAATGATGTCTAGCTTCTGCGAGAGTAAAGTTTCAGCTGTGTCAAACTTGAATACAGTGATAAATGTAGCAACGTGGAAATGTGTTTGTTCTGCAGCTTGTTCATCAGAAACTGAGAAAAGCTGCAGCGAGATTTTCATAGTTTACTGCCTACACCATTGCTGAAGGGTTGAAGGATAAATACAAATATTAGAATTCAATCATTTACCTCGCGAAAGTGAACCCAACTAGAAATAGTGATACCCCAATTTTACTCAAATCATTAAACAAAGGAATCATCATAAAAGTGGACATTGCTCCTGCAAATATGCTCTCTAAATTGCTTTACAGTATTCCTGACGATAGAGTATCCAAGGCTGTTTTGTGGTGACTGTTGTATTGACATGCGTGTGGGATTCCATTTCACAAAGTACAATCATGTAGATGTTCAGTAATCAGAACAGTATCCAAGGTTTATCTAATATTTTCTCTCCTGCAATACAGACAAGCTTTCCCCCTCTCAGCTGTAAAGCTCCTTTATTCCGTATTTGATATGGATAGCGTATACAAATGCATTGTCCTAGAAAACATTCATTATTCCAACCATCTACAAGCAATTCTCTAGCTTTAGACCAGAATACAGAAAAGAAAAGATTCTTTAAACAGGTAGGAATTCTCCATAAGCAAAGTAATCCAACTGTTCCAACACTACTACACAAAATCACAATGGGGCAAGCTCAAGCTTCTTTTCATTCTCCATAATTTAATAGCTCCAAGACACCGTTCATAAAAGCACAGTGAGATATAATAGCATATAGTGCATAAAGGAAACATATCACAGTTCCAATTTCAAAAGATTCACAAAGATAAAAAGATAATTGTCAATTCTAATAGTAATCGAGTACAGTAAGAACAGAACAATAGTCCTGAGAATTTTCTTCTAAAAAAATTATCCTGAGAATATGACCAAAGTTACTCTTTCCCACCTACCAAGACAAGGGGAACCAATTGAACAATAAATCTTCTCAATTCCCCAGTTAATTCACTCGGCCAGAAACGATCGATTATTATCTACAACTCTTACAATTTGGAGATTTATAACAAAAGGTAGTTAAAATTGGCTTCTTTTTACCATCAATTACCAGGAGAAGAAGAAGTCTTTGACCTTCCTCCTCGGCCCTCGCAGAGCCATGTTCATTGACCTCGAAGCCTCCGCCGATGGTTTGTGCTACTTGGTGCCCTGTTGGTGATTATGGTGGTTGACCTTCGCCATTCCGCGGAAGCCTGCACCTTTCGCAGCAGCAACCTCCGCCGCCTTCGGCTTGGTCTCTACGTACGTCGCCGAACCCATCTCCATCTGCGCGATCCTCGCCGCACCGAGCAGGCGTTCGGGAAGCTCCTCATCTGACTGCGACTCCACCAGGAATCCCATGTCGATCGTGACCGTCGTGACGTAGCCAAGCGCCAGGTGCAGAATGGCATTGGCAATCGCCGAGCTCCCGATGTCGACGTCGATCTCCAGGTAGTTTTCACCGCGGTGGTAGTTGCAGGTGAGCGCCTTTCCGAGAAGGCACGCGGCGTAGTTCCCCACGGTGGTCTTCACTATCCACGGGCCCTTCACGATGCGATTAACGATCTTGAATCGGGCGTTGCGGAAGGCGTCGTCTCCGTGAACGAAGCGATAGAGGAGGGAACCCGGCGGAAGGGGCTCCTCAGTGGCGAAGTAGAAAACGGCCGAGTGGCACTCACGTCCCGGGATCTGGAGGTTCACGGCGAAGAGGAAGGCCTTGCGGGAGCGGCCGAGAGCCTGGGCACGGCGGAGTGCAGCGGACACGCGGTTGTCCGACCGGCCGAGGACATCGTCGAGGCGGGAAGAGGAACGGAGCCAGTCGACGCCGGCGGGCTTCAGGAGCCACTCGCCGGATGGGCACTTCTGTCGGCGAGAGAAGTAGCTGGGGCCTCGGAGGTGGAAGAGGTCGCCCGGTGGGGAAGCCCAGCCGTTGGATCCAGTCTGGAGATCTACGTTGCGGAGGGATCCGCCAAAGATGGCCTCCCGGCGCCAGTCCAAAGTGTCGTTTGCACTGGCAAGATCCGTCGGAGGACCATCTCCGGAGGAAGCGTTGTCGGAGGTCGCGGGGCTCTTCGCCGGCGGGCACATCTCCGGCGGTGGCAGAATCGCTGGTTCTTGTATGCCTGCTATCCCTCACTCCCCGGAGTCGTCGGAGGCGAAGTCCGTGGCTCGGGTTCCCTATAAAACAGGGCAACGAAGTAAATTGCCATCAAATTAGTAAATTTATTACATATCTGCCATTCTAGTTTGTGTTTTTTTTTGTGCTTTGGTTTACAAATTAAATTAAATTAAATTAATAAATAAATGTAGGTGAAAATATATATAGAATAATGAAATATTCTTCTAATTGTCGAACATAAAATGTTGAAAAATGATTTTTTATGAAATATTAATGGTCGAGTTTGGCTAATCATTGTGATATTAATAGGGAGAAGGAGATGAATCGTAACCCATAAAAAAAAAAAAAAGGAAAGGACACAGAGAAAATTCAGATGGAAATTTTTCTTACTCAAGTAATTATCTATAAAACATATTTCTCATTTGTTATTTGACATTTACTATTATGGATGTGAGATAAGAAGTTGAGTTCTTCTCCTCCAAGTAATTGTTTCTAATTTATTATTATCTTTTGGTATTATTATTCGTAAAGATTTTGTTCTTACACTCACAATAAAGATTGGAAGAATAACTTTCAAACATCTTGTTCATAATATTAAAAAAAAAAGAAAAGACAACAAAATTGAAAGAAACAAGTTTCATTGATCATTGGTATCAAAGAAAAATTATTGTCTAATTAATTATTAATATTAAATAAATAATAATGATTCATCCTGGTTATTGTTACCAAATGAATTATTGACTTAATTTCTTATTGTTCACTTAATCATAGATCATTTCGCCTATCATGATGAATAGCGTAGATACTTTAAGTCGATTTTTTAATAGTTAATTATCGTGTTAAGCCTATTGATAATGCTTTCACAAGAGGCTCGAATTATTATTTATTTATACATGGTTAAGGATCTATTAATACTTTGGGCGACATGTTGAAACGATGCAAAAGATGGGGAACCATGGAGGCTTCTTCTCTGCGTATTTAACTTGGTTAGATATTTAATTAAAACTCGTAAATAAATAAAAAAAAATCTCACAAAATGTTATTAGAACAAAGTGAGCTTTACAATCATTATTTATTAGGATTAACATAACAAAATCGAAAGTTAATGATAGGCGAAATGAGTGCCAACTGTCATGTCACAATTGGCGGAAGCCATCGAGCTGGACACTATATATATAATGCTCCTTTCGGCCAGGTGTCTTCGCTCTCCAATCAGAATCAAAATAATAATTTTTTTGAGTTTAATGTATTTTACATTTATTTTTTTATATATCTTTCTACATTGATAATTTAGAGGATTATTGATAATACCAAAAAAAATTTATAACATAAAAAATGATTATATCTATTATGAAGAATAAATATGCATAAGTTTGTAAAATTTTAAAAATGATGAATATAATTATTATTGATGATTTGAATTATTTTTTTATTATCATAAACGATCATATAAATTATTAATAAAAATATCAAAAAAATATGTATAAAGTCATTAGGCAGACGCTTCATACAAAAAATGCTTGACATCTAATATATAGAGAAATAGAAAAAGAATCTAAAAGAGATTAAAAAGAAATGGGATTCCAATTTTTGGAATAAAAACTAATTATAGAGGATAGGCTGATTGACGAACTTGAAAAATGTTTGATTGTCATAATTATCTATCAGTGTTGTGTCTTAATGTCATTAATAATTACGTGAAGATTAAAGAATTGGTGTGGATTCGGTGTCCTGGATTGTGCTGGCCAAAGTGGATTTTACACGCCGGCGTGACGAGGCCACACGTACACTTGTCACGGTTGTTGGGTTGGGTGAGGGGTGTGGTCCTGGATTCTCATGATCTATCTGGTTGGCATGCATGGTGTGGGTGGATTTAAGAGCACAATTGGATTTGGATTTTGAACCCCCCATAATTTTTTTTTTAACAAATCTTAATAATTGAGGACATGAAATTAATAATGTCTTGAACCTCTGTGTTAGTCAGATATTAAAATAATGGGAGAATGAAGTCGTCGATTTCTTATGAATATCTCTATTTTATATTGGAGTTTCTTGTATTACGGCTGAATTATTTTGCATTTTCGTAATCATCAATATTTTATAACAAAAAGAATTGTCATTCTAACTTAATTTAAAGCGAGTTTCATAAATCTATATGCTTTCTATATTTATACGATCTATGAAAATTACTTGTTAGGTGACTCTGCCTAGTGCACAGTTGAAACTTTCCGAGCCGAGCCACCTTCATATTGCGACGGTCAAAGTCACAATTGGGAGGCCATGCGATTTGTTCGTTCCAAGTCCGCAAAGGACTCAATGTCTGACTTGTTTAGGAAATCTTACCTAGAAGTAATGCATGACATGTATGCCATTAGTTATTTAGTTTAGAGGAAAGTTTAAGAATTTAAAACCTAGAATAATAAATTATAGGATAATTTCTGTTATTGTAATAAAATACTCTTTTTTGTTTTTTAAACAAAGAAGTCTGTTTCTTAACATTAATAGTCGGGTTTAATTTATAAGGAAAACAATTCATCTATTAGCATAAAAACGGGGGAGAAAGCTTGAGTTACGTGATACAACTGATAAAAACTATAGTTTCTATTATAAATACAGAGTTAAGCTTTGCAAAAAAAAAAAACAGATTTCTTTTTTTTATTCAATCAAAATTATTGATCCACCGGCCTACAGAATAATTATTAACACTCGACTAATTTAATATTTCAATGTAAACGAAATGATATACAAAATAAATAAATTTCTCATGAAGGCAATATTACAGAACTCAATGGGACCGACCTAAACTGCAATGCAGGACATGGACCACTAAAAACTTGGGACCAAATGGAATGAGAGAGAAATAGAGCATATCATGCTAAGTTGGTTAGGCTGGATCAAGTATGAGGCATGACCTAAAAAGCAATTAACCTGAACTGGATTAGATAGAATAAAAAAATGAAAAGTTTTATTAATGTATTAATATTTTAATGAATAAAAAATAAATATAAGTTTTTTTTAAAAAAAAGTAATACTATTAACTTAAATAAATGAAATTAAGGAAGAATTTTAACTGAATTATCAATATTAATAAATAAAATTGAGAAAGTCTTTAATTAATTATCTGAGAAAATATTAATATTAATACTTTTGGATCAATCGGGTCAGAGGATTATAATTTTTTTTCAATTCATTACCCAAATCAGAATGTTTCGGGTCGAATCAGAACTTGAACCAAACTTTTTTATATGGTGAATCGGCTCGGACTCTGTGCGCAGCCCAACCAAAAGCTTGGAGATGGAAAGCAGGCCGCGGCATAAACTTAAATGGGTCACTTCTTTATTCGTCCAGTCAAATCTATCTCTATATTGATTTGATGATCCATAAAACACATCACATATTGATTTGATCTAAATTTTTTTATCAAATTACTTAGATCTCAAATAATTGAAATGATAATATAAAATTCGGCATAGCCTGAAACTCACATTTAACCCATATGTCCGATTATTTGAATTTAGCAAAACTATGTAAGGATTTGATAGAATGTTTTTGGCAAGGTATCTAAGTTTTATTATTATTATTATTATGATACTAATCAGGTAGTATAAAATTGTGTGGCCGAATGTTCCATGGTATTTATATGCATGTAAATAGTGATTAGTAATATTTATGTGCCAATATGTGAATATAATCTCGTAGCATAAATTAGTTGCATATTTGAGAGTTGAACAATTAAATAATATTTACATGATTTATACTGTAAACTATTTATTTACGTCACTAAGTATGATTTCAACTTTGTCATGTACTCTCTCTGCTATACTTTACTAATTTCTTTAGATGTCAAATATGCTTACTGAGGCCTGTAGGACGTATAAAGCAGCCTAGTTACCATATTATACTGCACCAAAATGAACCTTGCATGCTAATCATCCCACCAAGCGTAACTTAAATTTCGTAGCATGCATGATCTGCATCTTTCGTAGGCTCCAGAGCACTCAATACTATGACATTATTTCCTTTCTATTTAATTATTTAGAATTTAGGTCGATGTGATTTCCTTAGTTGTTTAGGGGTAAGTTAATGTTCCTCTTCTAAATCGATTATGCTTGCCTTCATATTTCTTCAGTTATTTATGATTAAATTATGAATACCGTATTGTGATGTGTCACTACAAAAAAAATAGTATTTTCCGACGGTTTCGTCCATCGGAAAATCGAAAGAAATCGTCGAAAATGGAAGTTTATGACGGGTTTACCGATGAATCGGTTCCGTCGAAAAAGAGGGCGTCGCAAAATGATTTTCAACGGTTTGAAAAAATCTATCGAAAGTTTCGATGGTTGCAACCGTTGCAAAACTCCAGTGGCCGCAATCGTCGAAAAGTTTCGACAACCGCAACCGTCGGAAATGTCCGACGGTCGCAACCGTCGAAAAGTTTCGATGGTGGCAACCGTAGGTTTCAGCGACCGCAACCGTCGTAAAGAATTTTTAAGATATAAAAAACATTTACCCGCCGCCAAGCGGCCGATCCGACCAGCCGCCTGGTGTCGCGGCAAGATCATTGCCGCTGGCGGCCAATCGGAGAGGGAGATCTGGCCGGAGCCGAAGGTGGAGACGGAGCGGGAGACTGAGCGAGCAGGAGGAAGATGGAGCTGTAGAGGGAGACATAGACGGAGAAGGTCGTCGCACGCCACGAGAGAGAAAGAGAGGGTCGTCGTCCGGGACGGAGGTCGTCGCACCGATCGTGACATGTAAGGGAGAGAGAGGAGAGAGGTAGAGAGAGAGGATAGAGGGAGAAGGTGATATATAGGTGTAGAGATAGGGGGAAGCGGGAAAAGAAAAAAAAAGGAGCGGGAGAGTTATTTTTTAATTACCGACAGTCTCGACCGTCGGAACTTTCGATGAATTTAGAACCGTCGGAAGTTCCGACGGCCCGAACTGTCGAAAATATTAATAATATATATTATGATATATATGATTATAATGTTTAATTATTTTTTAAAAGTTACCAATGGTCCAGATCGTCAAAACTTTCGACGATCTGCATTGTCGATAATTATAATAATATACTACTTATATTGTATATTATATAATATTTAATTATTTTTAAAGTTATCCAGACCGTCAAAACTTTCGATGGTCCAAACTATAAAAAATTATAATAATAAAATACTACTTATATTATATATTATATAATATTTAATTATTTTTAAGTTATCGATGGTCCGAACTGTCAGAAATTATAATAATAAAATACTACTTATATTATATATTATATAATATTTAATTATTTTTAAAGTTATACTTCTGACGGTTCGAATTGTCGGAAATTATAATAATAAAATACTACTTACATTACATATTATATGATGTTATATATTATGTAATATTAAATTATTTTCCACTTATCGACGAGTCTGACAGTCGGAAGTTTCGACGGATTCTTATTCGTCGGAAATTTTGACGTTCCTGACCATCGGGAAATAAAATAATAAAATAATATATTTAATAATTTATTATTTTTATTTTCGACGGTTGGAAGCGTCGAAAATTCCGACGAGTTCCTATCCGTCGCAACATCCTTCACAAATTGCGAATGATTTTTATCTGTCTAAAAATTTTAATTTTCTTGTAGTGTGTTACTAGTATGATGCATGCTTCATTTTCTCTATTACTTATGCTTCAATTATCATATGGGACGAAAGAATCATGAAAAACAAAGATAGAAATTCTAGTCTAATCAAGATAAAAGTTGTAAAAGAAGTGATGCCTAATCGAAAGTTAAGAATAGGGATGGATAGTGTAGTTGAAAGCAAAACAATGAAACTTCAAGCCGGTGAAAGCAACACACCATGACTACCAGTTTTGTTGTACAAGACTCTCCATCCTGTGCAATAAATTAGAATCCTTAGATTCTTGCTCCATTATAGGAGTCCGTGTGTACAATCATCGGGAGATGATGCATGAAATGACATAATGTACTCTAAAAGAATGAAAAGCTCTTCAAGATAATAAGAACAAAGGAAGAAGATCAATATATAACTTCTAAGATACAAGTTAAAGGAAGAATGATGAAAGTTAAAGAAAGTGAAGATAAAAGGGAAATAAATGAAAATGATATATGATATATTCATGTGCTATGAATGATGTTATTCATATTGTATGTGGCGCTCATATACTTTTGATTATGTTATTTATGCCTTCTATGTAAAGAATATTATCTTTATAATGTTATGATTATAAATGGATGCATATGAATGTTTATTTATTTTAGACTTTACATATTGAGTAATACTCATTAGAAAAAAAATTTCCCTTTACCGGATCTGCAGATGTGTAGGAATAGAGGTTTCTGGATGGTGATGCTCATAACAAGACTACTTGCACATGAAGAGAAATGTCCTACTCTAAGGTGTCTTTTTTATTTTGAATAAATGTTATTATGCTCAAAACCAATTCCTTAGGGGGCGTTTCTCTATAGATAATCTTTATAAATTATCAGGTAATGTTGTGTTAAATTACCTGGGCCCACCATATTATCTTGTTCACTTGTGAGAAGTAATGAGTAATTTGTATTGCCTAGGCAATCCATATTGCTTATGAAGTGACAACGTAGATTATTTATGGGAGGGGAGACAATCCAAATTACTACTTGGGTTGTAATTTTTTTAAATTCACTTTCCGGATTTGTCCTTTATTGGTTTATTTAAATAAATTATAAAACTCATTAAATAAATTATAAAACTAACTAAATAAATTATAAAATTAATCAAATAAATATTAATTAATTATTATGAATATAATATTATCATATTTTAACAAATATATTAATTATTTTATAAATTTTAATTTTATGGGGAAGAATATATATATTTGTGATTTAAGTTTACGAAGTTAAAAATAATTTATATATGTAAACATGATTTTTTTATTAGGGGTATATCGGTAAAAATTATATATTAACTTATAAATTTTTATTAGTTAATAAGTAATTAATATGAATTGCTAGATAGATTACTTATGCATACTAAATAAGGTAATGTACATTAGTTATAATTTAACAAGTGACAATCTTTTTTAGAAACAATTTGCATTGTCAGGTAATGTTGAATGACAATGCAGTGAACGCATCATTAGAATTGTATAAATTTGAAGTCTATTATTTGAATTATAAAGTTTATTTCCGCATCAAGATTTTATGTATTTAATTAAGTTTGCTTCCACAAATTAAGTTTTTTTTTTGTTGACTAATCGTGAATGGTAGCATTCTGAGAGTGCATACGGACACGTGTCGAAAGAGGATTTGACGATGGTTTCGGATATATTTTCGAGGTGTTACAACCTTTACCTTCAAGTTGTAATTTTTTTTATTTATTAATCAAACAGTCAACTCAGTTAACTCATGCGATATACAAAATTATATAACTTAAACCATTATATATTGGAAGTTATGCTATATTCAAATATTTACTATACAAAATATAACTTAAAATATTTATGAAGTACATGCAGGGAAAAAAATCACAACTCCTTAATTTATTGGTTTTAAGTTATTTTTTAAATAATAAAATTTGGTTGCTTATGATCAGATTCCTTCATTAGTGGATAAGAATTGAGATTTGCTCAATATTCATAGAAAGTGAACTGGAAGGTGCTCTCTAGATGACTTTTGCTAAGTTTTATCTTCTTTTCACCCCCTTTCCCAATATTGCGACTCACAAAAGGAAAAAAAAATCACAGATCTTGTATTCTTCTGACCGACACCAAAAAGTTACCAAAACACGCTGTTAATTAATTAAGCTGCTACTTTCAAAGCTTTTGGGATGCCTGTTGGTTGTCCACCTGCACCTACGTGTAACGTACCTGCCGCTTCTTTCCATACCTCTTTGTAACTTTGTCATCTTCTTCAGTTGGCTCCGAATTCATGGAGTTAACAGTAAAAAAAAAAACATCATGATCAGCATGCCACTCGATACATTTCCCCACTCCCAAAAGGAACTTCTAAACATATGTATTGACAAAAAGAAGCAGCATGCAGCATCATTAAATTGTTTTGCTGAGGTTTTTGCTTCTTGTTTTCCATATCTGTTAGTAGCACAGAGCCTGCAATCTTCATGCTGACAGGAGCTAAAAAGATCAGATTGGAGTTCAAGGGAGTAAAAAGGGCAGCTTATTGAAGGTTGATACATTATAAGTTCTTTTTTCAGCTTTGTTGGGTTTGATACATTATAAGTTCTTTTTACAAGATTGCAAGGAATAAAGAGAAGAAGTCGAGAGATTTGGATCAAGTAAGATACATAAAAAATGAAGTTGACAAGGTTTTAGTTACTGAAGGAGATATTAAGAACAGATGGGAAGAGTATTTCTATAAACTATTTAATGATGGATGTGAAGGTTTCCGTTGTGATTTGGAGGACTTGACAGTTAGCGAATGTGGGCTTAATAGGTCATTTTATCGTAAAATTAGAGTCTCGGAGGTTAGCGAAGCTCTTAAGAAAATGGAGAATGGTAAAGCCGTTGGACCGGATGGTATACCGATTGAAGTTTTGAAATGTTTAAGAGAAAAATGTGTATTATGGTTATGTAAACTATTTAATGAGATTTTATGGTCGAAAAAAGATGTCTGATGATTAGAGATTAAGTACATTAGTTTCTATTTACAAAAATAAAGGGGATATTCAGAATTGTGCAAATTATAGAGGGATTAAACTTATGAGTCACACAATGAAATTATGAAAAAAAGTGATTGAGCATAGATAAAAGTGATTGAGCATAGATTGAGAATGAAGACTAGTATTTCTGATAAACAATTTGGGTTCATGACAGGAAGATACACTACAGATGCGATTTATTTACTAAGGAGGATGATGGAGAAGTATCGAAGTAGGAGAAGAGACTTACATATGGCTTTCATTAACTTAGAGAAGGCGTATGATCGGGTACCAAGGGATGTACTTTGGAAAGCCTTGCAAAAGAAGAGGATAAGTGTTGCCTACATTAAGGTAATATAAGATATATACGATAGCGCATTGACTAAGGTTAGGACACTCGGAGGTGAGACAAATAAATTTTCTATAGGAATTGACCTACATCAAGGATTAGCTTTAAGCCAGTATCACAGAGGAGGTACCTAAATGCATGCTATTTGCGAATGATATAATACTTTTAGCGGATTCAAGAGAAGAGATTAATACAAAATTGGAAATATGGAGAAATACGTTGGAGTCAAAGGATTTTCGTTTAAGTAAGAATAAAACAGAATATATGCATATCAATTTCACAAATAAACAACTTAAAGACGATTTGAAAGTTAGGCTAGGGGAGGATATAATTCCTCAAGTGATAAAGTTTAAATATTTAGGATCAATTGTAAGGCAAGATGGAGAGATTGATGACGATGTTAATCATAGAATTCAAGCTGGTTAGTGTAAGTGGAGGAAAGTCACTGGAGTTCTTTGTAATAGAAAAGTACATAATAAAGTTAAAGGAAAATTCTATCGTACTGTTATAAGACAGACAATGTTATATGATAGTGAATGTTGGACTATGAATTGACAACATGAACGTAAAGTGGGGGTAGCCGAAATGAGAATGTTGAGATGGATGTGTGGTAATACAAGATTAGATAAGATTAGGAATGACCATATACGTGAACGAATCAGAGTGGCTCTTATTAGTGAGAAAATGGTAGAAAATCGTTTGAAATGATTTGATCATGTTCAGAGAAGATCATTAGATGCACCAGTAAGAAGAGTAAATCAAATAATCTGGAGTCCGATTAAAAGAGGGAGAGGGAGGTCAAGACGGACACTTGGCGAACTAATAGAGCAAGATCTATTGATGAATAATATACCAAAAGGTTTGGTTACTAATAAAACGGAATCCATGTAGCCGATCCCATTTAATGGGATAAGGCTTTGTTGTTGTAGTAGTTGTTGGGTTTGATGCGATGAGGAAATCTGACATGGATGGATTGTATTGTAACATACAAGTAACCTTTCTGCACAAGAACATGGGCCCTCACTTCATTGGCAGTGAGTCATGAGAGATTTAAGAAAGAAAGGGATGGATGCATGGTGGTCGGCATGGCGTAGTGGAGACTGGAAAGATTGTAGTCAAAAGGGCCAAAGGCTCTTCTGATCAGAAAGATCACAACTTGCCTTGTTGCTTGTTACCTACGTTGCGTTTGGACCAGTGATCAGGTTGAGCTGTAGATCCTGGTGGGTCATTCAACACATGAACAGCCCAATTCCATTTCCTTTTTCTTTAATTTCTTACAATGCATCTCCACTTAAGGGAAGCTTTAAACAGTTTGTCTTTTTTTTTTCTCTGTGACCCCAAATCCCAATCCAATCTCTGTGAGTTAATAGCCTTTATGGCATCCAATTTATATCTGATTTCCTTGTGGAACACGTGGAAAGATGAAACAGCTTAACATGGTTATCTATACGAGCTGCATAGCTTGCCATTTTAGTGCTAAGCATTCATTTAATTACAGTGGAATAGAGAGGGAGTTGCTGCATATAACAAAGACGACCAAACCAGGACACCATAATGGCCTGTAAATTAATTACTCTTCAAGTATGGAGGCCATGAATTAGGAAGAACAGCTCAAGGCGTTACCTTTTCAGGATCAAAACTCCTTAAAGGTGATTAATTACTTGCCATCAGGTTAAGGAGACAAGGCCTTGAGGCGTTGATTGCACCATGCAAATTATTTAGATCAGTTCATAGTTTCCCAATGCAATTACAGAGCAAATGTCCAGCTAAGGATCATGGGTGCTTCTTTGCCTACAGGAATTAATCTTCTCAGTGCCTGATTGATTTGTGTTGGGAGAACTCTACAGTTCCTTTCTCTCTCCCTAATCTGAACCTGAAGTTGTTGAGCTAATTCCTGCAACTAGATCAAACTTGCAGTAATTAACCAGTCTGAGGAATCGGTTGACTAGAGGAAACCCATCATGTGAGAATGTGAGCGAAGAGGCTTCCATCCATTTGATCAAATCGATATCGTACAGCAGAACAGAACACGGAACTGTTATTATATCTCGATCACAACCAAGTTGATCAGCATAATTTAATCACTCCTTCCAACAGGATAAATACAAAAAAAAAAAAAGACTGGAACTTTGATCTGATTCTCTGCTTCTTCCAAAGGATCATTATACGATCACACGTTACACATCTAAAGCATGAGAAGATCAATTCTCCTTATGAAAGATGGCACAATTAGATCATGCCATTGAGAAAATTACAGCTTCGAGATCATCAACTCTTGGTAAGCGAACAGAGATGTTTCAGGACAGATCAAAGTATGAACCAGCGAAGAAGAATTGTGTAATTATGGCATGATTTCTATGTCACAGATTACAAATCAAATAACGTATAATTAAAGTAAATTGCTCGAGCATGGTCATATTAAACTCCAGCAATTTTTATGTAGCTTCTGATTGAACAGAGAGAAAAAAAAAGGACGGCCGTGAAAGACAAAAAAAAAAAACAGAGAAGATCGAGATCAACAACACAATTCAGGGTCAATCAGCCGACGCAGATCCTCTTCTTCGGAGGGAGGGCGAGGAAGACCGACGTGAGATCGCGCGGAACGGCGTAGAAGCCCCCGGACGGCGTCGCCTGTGCGCGCAGCGCCCTCTTCTCTGGCCTCGACTTCCTCGGCGCCGGAGGACACACGAGTGTCGGCTTGAGCACGTGCTCCTCGGCCGTGGGCGTGACGCAGTCGTCGGCCTCAACGACGGCCTCGTCCCCGGCGGCAGCGTTCGCCCGGATCAAGGTGGTCTTTATCGGCGGCAGAGACAATTCTCCGACCATGACGACGTCGGAACCCATCGGCGCGCGAAGAGATCGTTGGGGATGGTTCTGAATTGTTGGTAGCGGCGGTGGTTGTGAGCAGAGTTGGAGGGCTCTTTTGTTGGGTTGTGGGAGCGCGAGGAGAGGAGGAGAATTTGGAGGGAGAGGGAAAGGCGAAGGCGATGGCCGCGAGTTGGTTAAATATGTAGCAGTGGCACACGAATCAGAACAACTACAAATAGTAGCAGCAGCACAAGGGATGGTTGTATACTTGTATGGGAAGTGCATACAACTTTCTAAATTAGTAATGCACATAATTTC
Source organism: Pontederia crassipes (assembly GCA_030549335.1). Taxonomy (NCBI): domain Eukaryota; kingdom Viridiplantae; phylum Streptophyta; class Magnoliopsida; order Commelinales; family Pontederiaceae; genus Pontederia; species Pontederia crassipes. The sequence goes on along the minus strand of CM060185.1, from coordinate 2,436,018 downwards.
TATAAATGCATATAAAATTTTATGATTATTTTTATAAATCATTTTTAAACTATCACGATCTTTTATATCTAACCTTAAATTATGAATTTATTTTTTGATCCTTAAACTATCGTGATTTTTTTAATTTGATCTTTTCATCGAGTTCTCTCAATTTTCTATTTTTTTTAATTTTTTAATTTATTAAAAGTCAAATTTATCCTTTATCGGTTTTATTCTCTTCTCCTCCTCTCTTGTCATCAGTAAACCTTCGCTGAAAAGGAAAGGGGGTCCTCCCCTTATGCGACCTTCGGGTCGGAGGGGTGGTAGCAGGGTGACCTCCCTTCCCTGCGCGTGCCGATGAAGGGGGCCTGTTGCCACCCTGCTGTGACCGGAAAAGCGTCGGGAAAGGGGGTAGCCCCCTGCTACGACCGGCGACAGTCGACCGTCACTTGCGCGTGACAGAGGGGGGAAACCTCGTCGCCCCTAATCCCCCTACGCGCAGGGGAGGAGAGTTGCCCCCTATTGCGACGCACCGGTCGTAGCGGGGGTTGAACCCTTCCATCTAGGGATGGCAATATTCTCCGCCCCCACGGGGCCCCCGCGGGGATTCCCCATTCGGGGCCCACATTCGGAGATTTTTTCCCCGCGGGGGCGGGCGGAGATGGGGGCCAAACTGCCCCCGCCCACCCCCTCCCCCCTTTCGGGGATCGGGGTGAACTACTCCCGCCCCGTTGGGTTCTCGAATCCTTGATAATATTTTTAATTAATAATTTATTATAATTATATTCATTAGATTTCATCTCAATTGTCCATTTTGTACATATATATATAGCATAAAATCCTAACTTGTCTTTCTTTCTCCCTAAACAGCAGCCTCACAAAACTCACCACCCCAACATCTGGCCGTCGATCGCCAGCGTCCCTTCGCCGGTCGAGGGAGGTGTCATCGTCGTCGTCGAGGGCGGTGCCATCATCGTCGTCGAGGCATTTTCATCATCGTCGTCGAGGGCGTTCTGGATCGTCGAGGGAGGGTCGATTTGGTCATCGTCGATGTCGAGGGCCGCCATCGTCGTCGAGGGCATCGGCGATCCGGGCGGGTAGATCCATCGATCCGGTCATCGCGGATCATCGTCGAGGGCAGTGTCATCATCGTCGTCGATCCGGTCGATCCGAATGTCGTCGATTCGATCGAACCGGTCGTCGTCATCAGCGGCGGCGTCATCGTGGATCGTCGTCAAGGGCATTGGCGTCATCGTCGTCATCGAGGGCCGCCATCATCGTTGTCGAGGGCATCGTTGATCCGTTTGATCCGGGCGGCGTCATCGTGGGTCGTCGAGGGCCGCCATCGTCGTCGTCGAGGGCGAATCACCTCTCCGCACAAGTGTGCGCAGAGGTGATTTCAATCACCATTAACTTTTTTGAAATTTGTTTTTTTAATTTTTTTTTCAATTACTCACATTCTAATTTTTTTCATATTTTTTAATAAAAAATTCGGGGAAAACCCCAGGGTCCTGCGGGGATCGGGGCAAAAAATAAAATCCCCCCCCCTCCCCCCGGACTGGAGATTCCGGGCGGGGGAGGTGTTCCCCGCCCCGGACAGGGTCGGGTGCCATCCCTACTTCCATCCCTTTTTTCGTAGGGGGATAATTTTAACTTTTCATAATAAAGTATGGAAAATTTGACAGAAAATGACGGAAGAATCAAATTAAAAAAAATCACGATAATTTAGGGATCCAAAAAATAAGTTCATAATTTACGATAAGATGTTATTATATCAAAACTAATTAAATAATTTTAGTGGTATATACTATAAAGAACTGTTATTAGTGTGATGGAAATAAACTCATAATTACATATGAAACTCATGTTTTTAAATTAAGATCAAGAAAGATCAAAGAAGGTGGATCGATCACATAGCGATTGCAATTCAAGTGGGGCTAAAAAAAATCAACAATCTCATCGACAATCCGCGAAATGTGAAAATTTTAATTTTATCGAATGCGATAAAAAAATATTGCGAGTCTCATTTTTCAATCCCTTCAGGCAATATGAATAAATCAACCTTGCTTGTTTTATATATGTTAATTATGCATCCGGATATTTTTATGGTAATAAGTTGAGAGTTATACCCCTTTAATGTGTGTAAAATAATAAATGCTGGCTCCGTTTTATGACGCTTTTCGTCAAAATTTAATCCGTCGTCTATTTGAATCAAAGAAAATATGGATGAAATCTCGTAATGAAGAGGTTTAAATATTTTATTTTAGTTGTTTTCGATTTGAATTACTTCTAGGTTTAGCACTTAGCAGCAATTCACATATTGGAGTGAAAAAAAAAAGTTGCGTTACTGTGCATGTGGATAAGAAGAAAAGTAAACTAAAAATAATACTTAACTAAGAGAGGGTTAACTTAAGGATGCGTTTGGCTGATTAACCTTTTTCTTGAAATCCTAGCATTTCAAGAAATATGATAATTTCAAATCACATTTGAGATTTTAAAATACAACTATGTTTGATTTTAATTTTAGTTCGGAATCTATAATAGGAAAAGAGTCATTGAAATGTGAGATTACTCTCCTTTTTCAAAAGAATGAGATTAGTTCATTTGATATAAATCTGATTATCTTCAAAATTTAATATTACCAAATACATTTTAATATAACACATTTTCAAAAATTTCCATTATAACATGCCTTCAAATATTTCCAAAAATGCATCTAAATAAATAACGTACTAAACACATCCGAAGTGTATGAGCTGCACATGAAACGAGTCCTCATTGCACCCTCCCACGTGGAACCCATATGGACAATTGTGGGTTCTCGTTTCCATGCACCTTTTAATTGGAATACTTAATTAACAATCACTTATTATTAGTTCTGAATATTAAACATTCGACTGTATAAAAAAAAAGAGTGAGTTTGGGTATCAATTCAATTCTGAAAAATGATGAATTTGACCTAAAAAATATAGTATAAAAAGATGTGCTTCACACATAATTAATCATAACAAATAATCTAATATGTTATACTTTCCAGACCCTCATTGTAGAGAAAAGTTATTGTAAGGACTTTTTTTTTCTCATAGGATGAATTTTACATTCACGTATAATAACTTTACATATTCTCATTTGTCTCTCGTGTAGATGAGACAATGAGACAATGCATTTCTTGTCTGGCATTAATATATATCAATTAGTAGCCGCATCTATATATATATATATATATATTGTGTGCATGCTCAGCTTTCTTGCCGTATTATAACATCCAGACCCACTCGTAATTAATCATCCACAAGAATACAAAGCATGAAATGATAAGAGGGAAAAAGAGAGGAGGAACCCTCCAAGTTCCAATATTTAATAGCCAAATTAATGGCTTTCTTTAAATGTGACACAAAGAACCAAAACGCACGCAATCATATTAACTGCGCCCTCCCCATTTTCCAATAAAAAGTTAGTCGACAAAATAAATTATTCGAGTAGGAAAGAAGAATTACATAATAGTTTATTTTTAGACCGTAATAATTTTATATATTTGAATTTTAAATTGCATTAAACTATATGACGGCCGCACACTAGAAATTTTTAATACATGATTCACAAATTAAAAAAGATATTGATATTTTTTTTATCATGTCTACGTACTCGATCGTGAGCCCCAGATCCCACGGCGGGGTGGTAGGTAGAAAAGCTGATCGAACCCACATGGTGCATGTTGGGTTGGAACTTGGAAGGGTTCATCACTTTTACCATTTCATCTATTAATCGATTCATTATCACAAAACTGATTCTAATCTTGATTACGTATATATATATACTGATTCTAATCTTGATTATATATATATATATATATATATATATATAAGAGAAGCAAAGGACCTTAGCAAGGGCGGAGTCACGTGTCTGCCCATGCCTGTGTCACGGGATCATTTTTCGCTTGATGATCCGTGCGGCGTCTAGACGTGTCCAACGTCTAGGTAAGCTCTTTTGAATGCTTTGTGAAAACTTACTTATGCCACTTTTCGAATGCCACAGTTTTTGGGGCGCTCGATCCCGAACGGTCACTTCTTCGGTAGAGGCGTTCGTAAACGAACGGGCACCTTGTCGGGATGCTCGATCTCTTTGGGACGCTCTTGTGGGTTGCCACCCCACGCTCGAGACACGGTGCTAGATTTAGGGAAGCTTGAAATCTTTGTTGAATAAATAAGAATGATTACAAGGCTTCGGAGGAGGACTAGCGGGTTTCTCCTAATATACCGCAGGCCCGGGAGGCCTATATGCGACGTGTGATGTGGAGAACAAGCTAGGAGGGTGCACTTTTGTAGGGTGCAGAAATTACAAAACTCCCACTATCACACTTGGAAATAAAACTAAGTACAAAATGGGTTGAAAAGGAAAAATTACATGAAGTAAGATAACTCGACGTGCCCCGGGGAAAGTCTCCAGGACATTCTCCCTCACTCAAGTCAGCGACGTCCCTGGAGCTGCAGCTTGGAATTCTTCAATCTTCTGCTTGAACTGTCACAGGTCTTCGGTTGTCTCCCAAATTGTGTTGGCGTCCGGTCTTTCGCTCCATCGAACAAGATACTCCTTCTTTCGATTCTTCGTGCGAACGGCGAGTACTTCAACTTGATTAATAAACTGCTGACGGATGATCGGCGGAGCGCGGTCTGAAACTCCACGCCCGGGATCTTTAGTGTCTTCTACGAAGGGCTTGAGCAGGCTAACATGAAAGACGGGGTTCCTACATCTGAGACGGGAGCTCTCCAACTTGTAAGCCACCTTGCCTACCTTCTTCAGGATTTTGAAGGGGCCCTCGTAACGCCTAACGAGGTCCTTGTGCAGATTTTTCCCACTTAATCGAAGATGTTGGATCAGTTTCACAAGGACCAAGTCTCCGACTTCAAAGTCGACGTCCCGTCGGGCGGTGTCCGCCCACTTCTTCATGCGCTTCGATGCCTTGTGCAAACATGCTCTCGCCACGTCGTTATGCTCATGACATTTCCTCGCCATGCGATGAGCGGCGGGGACTTTGCCACCATAGGATGTGGCGATGGCCTGGGGCGTCAGAGGTTGCTGCCCCGTCACTATCTCGAAGGGACTCCGATTGGTCGACTCGCTCCACTGCAAGTTATAGGAAAATTGTGCGATGTCGAGTAGCTTCGCCCAGCCCTTCTGATTGGCACTCACATAGTGTCGCAAGTAGATCTCCAATATATAATTCACTCTCTCAGTTTGGTCGTCGGTTTGAAGATGAAGTGATGTCGAGAAATGCAGGTTGGAACCCATCATCTTGAACAGTTCCTTCTAGAAGTTGCCAACGAATCGACCATCCCGATCGCTGATGATGTTTTATGGTAGGCCCCAATATTTCACTACGTGCTTCTTGAATAACTCCGCAGCTTCAGTAGCAGGACAACTTGCGGAGCCGGCGGCGAAGATGGCATACTTGGAGAACTGATCGACGACCACCATGATGGTACCCGCCTCTTCAGACTTGGGCAGACCCGTGATGAAGTCCATGGAGACATCTTTCCATGAACGATCTGGGATAGACAGGGGTTCCAGAAGTCCGCTAGGCGCTTGATTGAGGTTGTTGTCTTACTGGCAAACAAGGCATGTCTTCACGAAAGTTTCAATGTCGTCCTCCATCCTTGGCCAAAAGTAGTTGTCTTCGATGAGTGCCAAAGTGCGGCGGATGCCCGGATGTCCCGCCCACTTGAAGTCATGGCACTCTTGCATGATAGTGCGCCGCAAATTGTCAAAGAGAGGAACGTAGATGCGACGTTCCTTGGTGAAGATCAGCCCATCTTCCACCCAAAAGCGGTGTGTCTTACCCTCCTTCGCTTGTTCGAACAAGTTCGTCGCCGTGGGATCCGACTCCAATCCCTTCTTGATCCTCTCGATGAGGTCGGCCTGAGAGGATCTCATGGCCGCCAATTCCATTCGTCGACTGAGGGCGTCGGCAACGACATTCGTCTTGCGGTGCTTGTACTCCAGGACATAGTCGAATTCCGTCATAAAATCTTACCATCTTGCTTACTTCGACGAGAGCTTCTTCTGTGTCTCGAAGTAACTTGTCGCGTCATTGTTCGTCTTGATGTGAAATCGCGACCCGAGAAGGTAGTGCCGCCATGTTCTGAGGCAGTGAACCACCGCGGTCATCTCCTTCTCCTGAACGGCGTAGCGCCGCTCCGTGTCGTTGAGTTTGCGACTCTCGAACGCCACGGGATGTCCCTCCTACATAAGAACTCCTCCAATGGCATAGTCAGAAGCATCTGTCTGTACCTCGTAGGACTTGGTGTGGTCTGGTAGGACGAGCACCTGTTCCTCTGTCATGACATTCTTGAGGGTGTCGAACGCTTCCTGGCATATCGGCGTCCACTCCCACTTCACATTCTTCCGGAGGAGATTCGTCAAAGGGGTCATCACATGTGAATACCCATTGACGAACTGCCTATAGTAGTTCATCAGGCCAAGGAACGAACGCATGTCGAGAACCCGCCTGGGCGGCTCCCACTCCACGATGGACTGAATCTTCGCGCCATCCATCTTCAGCTTTCCACTTCCGACGACATGTCCCAAGAAGTGTACTTCCGATTGAGCAAAGACACACTTCTTCCGCTTGATGTAGAGCTCGTTCTGCCGCAACACCTCGAACTTGCCGAATGTGCTCTTCCAAGGTGCGGCTGTAGATCATGATGTCGCCGACACGAATCTGTCAAGGAATGGTTGCAATACCTTGTTCATGATAGTGCAGAAGGTCGCCGGGGCGTTGGTGAGGCCGAAAGGCATCACGAGGAATTCGTAGGAGCCATATCGTGTGATGCACGTCGTCTTTTGCACATCATCCTCCGCGATCCGGACTTGCCAATAGTTCGAACGGAGATCCAACTTGGTAAATCATCTTGCACCGCCAAGTTGGTCGAACAAGTCCGCCACCAAGGGGATGGAGTACTTGTTCTTCACCATAAGCTTGTTGAGCGCCCGGTAGTCGATGAACATCCGGAGGGAATCGTCATGCTTCTTCTGGAAGAGAACCGGGGCGTCATATGGAGACTTTGAGGGTCGAACATATCCTGCATCCAATAGTTCGGTAAGTTGCTTACGAAATTTTGTGAGTTCCGGAGGGGCGAGTCAATAGGGGACTCCATGTGGGGCTTTTGATCCTGGGACCAAGTCGTTGACATAGTCCACTTCACGCTTCGAATGCAACCACTTTAGGAGTTCCGGGGGCATGACGTCCGTAAAGTCCTCAAGAATTTCAAGGACTTTGGAAGGTGTCAGAGTGGAGGTACCCGGATCTTCCAAGATGGCGGTCGCCAAGAAGGTGTGGTTTTATTTGCGCAACCCCTTCGCCACTTGCATAGCGGAGAGGGTCTTCTACTTGAGATCTCCACCTGACCTCACAGGGACGTTGTAAGGTCCCTTGGGGTCGAAGATGACCATCGAGTTGATGAGCGGGATAACACGTGCAGCGATGTGCCGTAGGAAAGAGATGTCTGCCACCGTCACGTCGAAGCTTTCCGATCACTTGCCGATGCGAACTTTCACTCCAGGAGAAATTCCTATGGTCGAGATAGACTTCGCGTTCACCGTCTTGAACGTAGCGTTGGTCTTCTGTAGTAGCAGCTTCAGCTTCTTGACGGCCACTTTCGACACGAACAACTCTGATGCTCCCGTGTCAATGAGAGCGTTGAAGATTTGTCCGTTCAACTCGATGTCCGCATAAAGTCGAGCGGCCGATGAAGGACCCTTCGAGGCGTTGATGGCGCTGAGGACGTGCATCGAACTGAGACACTCTCCTCCTTCTCCTTCTCGTCGGGACAGTACATGGCGTTGATCGTCGTCTTTTGCGGACAATCGCTCGTTCAATGTGGACCCTTGCAAATGTAGTATGGCTTTGGCGGCTTTCCGTCCCTCTTGAATCTATCATTGTTGAGCCTCCTGTCTTGGTGTCCCTTTCCTTTGTCCTGATAGTGCGGCTTGTCTCCTTGCGACTTTGGCTTCTCTCCCCCACGATAGCCCTTGCCCGAGGGCTTTGGTGGTTGAGTGCTCGTTTTGGCATACTCCATGAGCGACTCAGCAGCAGCGACTAGCGAGCGGAGGTTGGGGCAATCCCGTTGCTCTAACTCCGTCATAGCCCATGGCTTCAAACTCTTTACGAAGACTGCCAGCAACGTGTCTTCGTCCACCTAGGAGTTCTGTAGGCGGAGCTCGGTGAACTCTTTCACGTACTCCTTCAACGTGCCCTTCTGGCAAATGTTGAACAACGCAATCTTGGCCTCCAGTCCCGACTTGGCAGGGCATAAGTAGTTGGTAAGCTGCCTCTTGAAGTCGTCCCACTTCTCAATGGGATCCACAATGCCATGCTCCACGTCGTCGTAATGGCACCGTCACCATAGACTCGCCGCATCTTGCAAGTAGAAGGATGCGGTCTTCACAATCCTCGCTTCGGACGTCACATCCAAGGCCTCCATGTACTTTCGGACGTTCCACAGGAAGTCACTGATCTCCTTCGTCGATCGCTCGCCAGCTGCGGCACATCAATCCTTGCCTCATGTAGGGCGGGCATCTCGGGACGCCGCCTATCTCCATAGCGTCGCTTGAGTTCTTCCCGCATGGTCTTGAACTATTGTTCCATCTCGAACCGCATGTTTAAGAGATCATTATCCAAGGTCTCCCGCATGTCCATGATCGTCGCCTCAATGGACTCCAGCCGCGTATAGAACGATGCGATCTCGTCCCGCACCGTTGCGAGATCCACGGTGTTCTCCAACTCTCGCTCGTGCATTGCGAATTGGTCTTGCATCTCGCCCACGTCCAACTGGAATTGGCCGAGGCGTTGCTCGAAGGCGGACAAGGCTTCCTTCGAGCGAGGCTCCCTCGCTCGGGGCGGCCCTTCTCCGGTGCGACGGGTTCATTCGTCATTTTTGGATTCAACGTCATTTCTCCTTGATCGTCGAATGCCAACTTGACTGTCCCAGAAACACTGCTCTGATACCAACTTGTCACGGGGTCATTTTTCGCTTGATGACCCGTGCGGCGCACGTCTAGGCAAGCTTTTTTGAATGATTTGCGAAAGTTTGCTTATGCCACTTTTCGAATACCACAGTTTTTGGTATGCTCGGTCCCGAGCGGTCGCTTCTTCGGTGGAGGCGTTCGTAAACGAACGGGCACCTCGGCAGGATGCTCAATCTCTTTGGGACACTTTGGGACGCTCTTGTGAGTTGCCACCCCACGCTCGAGGCACGATGCCAAATTTAGAAAAGTTTGAAATCTTTGTTGAATAAATAAGAATGATTACAAGGCTTCGGAGGAGGACTAGCGGGTCTCCCCTAATATACCGTAGGCCCGGAAGGCCTATATGCGACGTGTGATGTGGAGAACAAGTTAGGGGGTGCACTTTTGAAGGGTGCAAAAATTACAAAACTGCTACTATCACACTTGAAAATAAAACTAAGTACAAAAGTGGGTTGAAAAGAGAAAATTACATGAAGTAAGATAACTCGACGTGTCCCGGGTAAACTTGCACGTACAGATGTTAACATTTTCAAACGTATATATAATATGTTTGTTCTTGACAAGTGTTTTGTTGGTGGCAACACTAATGACTGCACCCGCCTCATATTCGAACTCCTATTACTAATTTTTAATAAAATCTTAGTGATATTTAACATTAATCAATACTTCAAATGATTCATAATTATATTCAATATTTGTTACTGGTAATCTTTTTTTTCATTTATTATCTTTACAAAATTATTTCATATTATTTTTTGTCATTAATTTATCAGGTTTTCAGATATAATTCGTTATTTTTCATATTTGACCATAACTCATCCATCGTGTAGTACCAAACACATAGTTTTATAATAACAATTCATATTTTTTTAAAAAAAGTTATTGTTCTTAATCTACATTGATCATTTTTAGAAAAAAATATGAAGGTATATATCATTAGTCTTTATTAAAGCATCATTCTTTTTCTAATAATCATCTCATTTATATACCAATTTTTTAAACATAAATACCTGATGCTTAATATCATTTTCCATCTTTTATTAAGTTTTATGTACCTCTAAATATATTTTGTTAAATTTAAAGATATTACAAAAAGTTAAAATAATTCATTTGGTTATAAAATTTATATGCCATTAATTTTAACTTTGTATCTTCCATGTAAACTATTTTATTATTTTATATATGATTCTTGTATACATACATACATGCATACATACATACATACATATATATATATATATATATATAATTTCATTATTAAAAGTTATTTAATATGAAATTTTTATTAGATCAATTTGTTAAAATGATCATTTCAATTTTATATTAAACCTTATTATTCTTATTATGATAATATGAATTATTGAGTATATATACATATAAAAAAGTTATTAGTTTTTTAGTTTTCTATTTTTATCATTTAATATTCTTTTTTTATAAAAGTCTATATACGTGGATGACATGAATTTTTTGCTAAAGAAAATTAATTCAAAATCTTAAAACAAAATTTTTGTAAGTATAAAAAATTTCAAAGCATTTCTATCAGCTCTTAATCGGTGAACCCAGTGAGAATTATTTCTAGCTCCGCCACTGGACGTTAGGCTAATAGATACTTAATCGATCAACCGAGGTTAAAGTAATTTCTCATAATATAATAGATACTTAATTATAAGTAATTTCTCATCAGTACTTAAGCAATTTTAATTCATGTGCAAATCTTGGTCGTGCGACTCGCTTATCATACTCAATTTTATCATATATGAGGACATAATCAAGATGAGTCGCAATGATGGAAATTGAATGATCGACTCTCCTCTTCGAACATTGAGATGGCAATGGAATACGTAGATCAAAGTAATAAATATTGTCGGACGAAAGGAGGATTAAACAATATATTTTTTGTTAAGCAATATTTTAAGTGTGATTTAATGTATTTAAAAGTTATCGGTTGATTTTTTATTGGTGATTTCCTTGTGACGTGCTATATTAAATAATATATATATATATAAGTTGGAGAGTCAACTGGAAAAGAAAGGTTAACCTACAACACAAGTCATAGAAAATGGTAACAGTAGCATGCACCTACATCACCATGCATATCATGTGTTGCCATGTGATGTCCGTCATATCTGAAAGTCAAATTGTTTCGTTCCAGTTATAAAGCCATGTCCAAGCCCAAGCATGCATGCCTAATTGGGTAATATTCATGTCACAGCCATCCACCCAGAGAGAGTGAGAGAGAGAGATGGGCAATATGATCATGTCACAGCCATGCACCCAGAGAGAGAGAGAGATCAACAAAGAAGGTTATTATGATCAAACCTATTCATGGTTATTATTTTCTCTTGTGCTTTTGTATATCTTCTTTAATATCAGGAGTACTAATTCATCTTGTTTTAAAAACTTTGCTGGCGGTCGTGATCGTGATCATCTCACTACAAGAAACACTATGCATCTCTCACAGATCATGTAATGCTGATGTTGTCAAGGGGAAAAGAGTACGTGGTCCTCTTAATTTCCTGGATAGTTACTGTAACATGTTAGCTAGTATTAGATGGAAACAAAACATTGTTTTCCTGACGAGAGAAATGAAGTGAATTGAATTGAATTCGAACAGAAGGTTGTCCGGGGATCGCAGGATTGCTGAAATTATATATTTTAGTAATCAAAAGCTGCAGGATTTACTGACCATGCAAATTGAGTGTAGTGGTAAAAGAAAAAGGAGGGAAAGAGAAAGAGAGAGAGAGAGGGAGGGAGGACACAATTATTTAATCCATGAGGGGGTTTTCAGATCTGTGTTACAAGAAAGGTAAGGTGAAGTGGGAATCCAAATCAGAAAATAATGGATTGCTTTTGAGAGTAGGGGTGCAATGTTGTCGTGATCGGACCGGATCATTCGTGTGTCAATTTTAGTTCGAATCGGTCTATGATTATGTGTCAATTTTAGATTGAATGGGTCTGAATAATAATAAACATTATATTTATATGATATATTAAATTAAGTTATGGTATTTTAATTATATGCTTATATGAATGATGCCAAAATATAATTATACAAAATAATAATAATAATAATAAATTTTTAAAATTAATTTTAAGATTTAATATTAAAATTATTGCACACTTAATGAATTAAATATTATTGAATTTGATTATTATATATAAATTTTTTATTGGTTATTTTTTTCATATTTTTTTATGTTAGAATCAGCAAATGAATATTTTTCCAAAATATTATGACAGTATTATATATTAACAAATATATAGTGCAATTAGTGGTTAACTATTTAATTTGAATTTATTACATACTAAGTTTAAAATAAATAATTTGTATATATATATATAATATTATACTATATACATATAATAAAGAAATTTGTACCATTCATCCATAACTAATTTGTATAATACGATAAAGATTATATAATATCATAAATTTATAATTAATTTATATTATAATATACATTTATGATTTTGGAAAATTTGAATAAAATCATAATTCATAAGTTAAAGGTGCAAGTTTAATAAATTTTAGACCAAAATAAGGGAAAAAACTAAGTATACAAAGATAGCATCACATTGAAAATAATAGTAAGGTGAGAGTAAAGAGAAAGTTTATCTTTGAATATTTTTCAAATTTATAATGATAAACTTTATCAAATTATCTCTTAACAAAAAAATAATAAATTTTTTGTTGGTCCTAAAAAGGTAGTTCAACTCAGTTTTTTTTACCGATCGATTCATGACTAATCTTGACCGACTCAATCAAATTTGATTAGGGGTTCAATTTTGAAGATTCTAATAGATCGTGTTGGTGAAAATCGATCCAACTGACTGGTCTAGTCCAGCAACTCTGATGTTATTAAATTAAATTCCATATATGATGTTATTAAATTCCATATATGATGTTTTTTTTGTGAATATATCCAACATTGCATGAGAGAGTGTGAGGAAGGCAGAAGGTTGTTTATTAATTTGTATATAATATATATATTATGTGATAGGCCAGAGGCCTTCCACATTTCAGCAGCACTATCCCACCATGGATGATCAAGGCGTGGCCTTATTCTATTTATTACCAAGAAGGAAAAAAAAAACAGATACATTTTAAAAATAAAAAATGTAACTTCTAGTTGTGATATTTAAATTTACAACTTTTAATCTACGAATCAAGGAACTCTTTTTTCCACATGACCTGTCATTTAAATAATCATTTTACTGTGAACATAACAAAATAATAATTTAAATATGATAATTCTCAACAAGGGTGGAAGGAGAGTACCGTGGCAGAAGCATGAGAGTTGTTGGTCTTCTACATTTTTTATGCGAACTCGCCTATTTGGAAAGCCCAATGCCTAAATGGGCTTCATTACATGTCACGTAACGGGCCGTCTCACAAAATCAAGGATGCATTCTCCCTTGACCTCCAAAATTAAACGTAAAAAAAATGCAGTGTGTTAACTTTTGTAAAGGGGTCAACTGGTCGATCGTGTTGTAAAACACAAATAATGATGCTATGACTCCTTTATTATATTTCACATGATTCATATTATTATTAATATCTTAAATCTGAATAATGTCTTAAATTTGAACATAATTGTAATTTTTTTATGGTCCCCTTATATATAATCAAACACTTCAACAAATTTTCCCTAGGGAGTATCACTGCTCGTGCATGTGGAGGATCAAGGGGATCCCCGAGCGAGGGATGCATGGGGGCCCCTTCGGGTGAAAACTTTTTAAGAATATTTGTATGTGATTCAGAATTGATTTATTTTATTATCACGAGATAGTTGTCCTATTTTGAAGATTAATTTAGAGTCACAATCGATCTGTAATTCATATAATATGTAAAAAGAATGTCTATATAAATTTCATGATGACTGTATTATTTTATATTCTTGCATAACAAAGAGTCGTTGTCTGAGGACGTAATCAGCTTTAGATTGAACCTCGTAAATCTCTGTACTCGTATGTATTAGTGCGATGTCTCTTTCCTCTTTTCGTAACACATATGATACTAAGTAATCTCGGAGTTCGTTAGATTTATGCATCATCATACAAAGTATTTTATAGACGATATTGATAAATAAAAAAGTAGCTGATTATTGGGAAGGGGAAGAAATATTAACCTTTGAATTAATGTTTTCAAAAAAGTAGCGTCCTATTCAAAGATCTAAACATCTTTTATATAAATTGAATAGACCGAATCCATGCAATAAATAATACCCTTCTGGAAGATAGAGATGTGAAGGAACACAATTACTATCACATGTGAACATAAAATTGATATGTATGCCAAGTTTTTAAGTTTAAGTAGGGTGGTGACTATATATATTTTTTTGGTTTATATTAATTCAGTACAACTCCCTTTTGACAATTTCTCTTAGGGCTGAGCACGGTCCAGGTTGACCTTGACCGCATCGACCCGGCAAATCGAGAAAAAAATTCGATTCGGATCTAATCCGAATCAGTACAGGGTCCAAATAAAGGAAAATCCGTCGAATTTCGAGTCAGGACCGGGTTTACAGTCTAGATACCCGACCCGAGTCCGGCCCGAATTATTAGTATATAAACCCATATGGCATTCGCTACTTCATTTTACCATCTCTCTCCTCTCTCACCCTCTCCCTCTCTCACACGGGCTCACGACGGCGGTAGTGGCGGCGACTCTGACTGCCCCCCCTCTTTCTCTAATCGGTCACCAGGCGTCGGGATCCAACACATGGTGGCCCATCCAGCCGTCAGGCGTCAGATCGCAACGCCTGACAGTCGATCCGACCGCCGTGCGCCGGATACTGGCGTCTGGATCAGTCGTCAGGCGTCAAATCTAACCATTGGCGGCCGATTCGGCCGCCAGAAATCACGATCCGACACCTGACGATCGGATCGCCATCAAGCGCCACTATTTGGCGCCTGACGGTCGAGGCGCTGGATCTAGCCATTGGCGACCGATTTGGCCACCAGGAACTACGATCCGACACCTGGTGGCCATCAGGCGTCAATTCAGCATCGACGGTCGAATCGGCCGCCATGAGCCACGATCCAACACTTGGCGGCTGATCTGGCCCCCAGGCGTCGGATCTGGCCATTGGCGGCCGATCCGACTGACAGGCCCTCCCCCTCAGCCCCAAAGTGATTCTCGACTGTCAGACACCGGCTGATCGATCGCCAAAGCGATTTTCGGCTACAAACCCGATCAATTCCCGGATTGTCGGGTCTGACCCAATACTAGACTCGGACGGATTCAGGTCCGGTACCGGGTGGAAAAATTTTGAACCCGACGTAATTCGGATCGGGACCGGGTCAACGTAGACCCGGACCCGGTCCCGGTCCCAATTTTGCTCAGGTCTAATTTCTTCAAATTGTACTTATAATTTATCCAACAAAATAAAAAAAAAACAATCAAATGCGTACGCAACATATTTTGTATATAAGTTATTCTAAGTCATCAAATATGTCAAAGGGCGCACTTTTTTTTGGCTGCTTCTTTAAGAAGTGAAAGAAGAAGAATAATATTAATTATTACGGTTTTAAATCCTCCTTAATAATTTGTTAATAGCGTTACGCATATTATATCATTCTTATATGAAATTTATATGGTAGGATATAATCATAAATTTTCAATGATGTCTATAAATATTTAATTTTGTCCATTCTTATCGGCCATGCGAATTTTGATTTCAAATGACAAATTGATCGCCCTCTCATCACTTTTTGTCAAAGTCGTTATGAAGTTACCTCTTTTTTTTTTTAATTAAATATTTGATTTTGAAAAGTCCGATTGATAATAAACCTATCAATTAATTATTTGATTATCCTATTATACTAGGTAGAAAAGATTGGTACCCTACGACTTTGCAATATGAAATCATGAATCTATACCACCTGAAAAAAAAATGCGTGCACTTTCATGCGTTCAAGTTTCAACTCTTTCTAGAAAATGTCGGCAAATGTTTAAATATTTCTTCCTAAACTAAGGACCAATACTAATTAAATTACAATTAACCACCTTCTAGACGCATGAACGCTTTAAACTACACACGTTGAAGTAATTGATTTTGAATTGAATATAAACAAATATAAAAAAAAGCTTTTGAGAAGATCGAGAGTTGACAATCAAAATTTTCTACTCGTGCAATTCATCGTGTTGTGATCGCCACTGTTGAAAGCTGACCAAAGTTAATTCGTGATCCCTTCTTATCCACGCCACCTTTATAAATGTTTGACTTTGCATATATATAACCTTTTTCTTTGCATATTTCTCTGAAAAAAATGTTATTAGACAACAATTTTAACAGACAATTCGAAGAAAAAGTCAGAGTTGAAAGATACCTTCTCCTAAAATATGATATGTTCAATTTAATTATTTAACTATTTTTTCTGTTAAATTAACTAAGCTTTAGATATATGTTTACACTTTATACCATAACAAAACTGCCGGTGGATTCGATTCTCCTAAATAACACAACTTTACTTTTGATACTATTGGTTGAAATTTTGGAGCTATTTTATAATTCAATAAGATATATTAAAAAAATACGTCTCCCGCTATGTGTCAACCTATAGGCTTAACTTTCGTCGGATCGTCTCCAAAGAGATCCAACGGTCAGCATTCGATTACCGCCTTTGGCGAGTTTCCTGCTCCCACCGAATAATCTTACGAAATATAAAGTCGACGGAGAAATCGACCACCGATCGCACCAACCTCTCATCAGGTCACGTCCCTTCTGCGGGACCCAGAGACTCGAAAATTCTGGGTTCCTTAGCCTTGCGTGGTTTTTACTTTTTTTGCGCTCGTGATGCATTTTGGTCACCACCGCTGCAACCACTCGGTTTGTCTAGAAAAGTCTACCTCCACTAGCGTGTGAACAGGATCACCAAATCCATCACACCATTATGTTAATAAAATACAGAAAAAATATTTTTTATTTACTTATAAAAAATGACCGATATGATGGTCAAATGGAACCTACAAATATTTACAAGTATTATTGACTTTGTAATAGCCAGTTATTATTATTTTATTAACTGGCTTTGTAAGTCCTATGCTTATCTCAATTCACAACTGTTGACCTGTGAACAAACACTATATCCCATTTTAAATATTTGTTGCGTCGTATTTAATAAAGATGCTGCAAAAATAAAATTATATATGTTTAACTTTACCAAGATGTTGATAAATTAAAAATTAATTTTTTAAGAGAAAAAAAGTAAGAGGGAGAAAAGTCCACCTTCATATTGAAGCTTCCCGCCTGCCTGCCACCTACTCTTTCCGAATCACGAGGCGTGCCCGACTGTTAAAGCGATTGGGAGCCGTCCGATCAAAAGGGCCTTTGACTCGTATCTAAAAAGCTCCCCACCATTCCGAGGCGCTCGTTATAAAAGAACAACCCCTCGCTTCTCTTTTCCACCCCTTCTCTCTTCCTTCATCCTCTCCAATGGTCGCCTGCTAGGTCTCAGACACCTGCGCTCTCCGCCCTCGTCTCTGGCTGGTCACAGCTCTGCTCTTGGTACTGCGCCGATGGCCATTGACTTGATGGGGTACCCGAAGGTGGACGAACAGATCGCTATCCAGGATGCCGCCGCCGCCGGGATACGCTCCATGGAGCACCTGATCTATCAGCTCTCCCAGCAGGGCAGTCGCAGGTCGTTGTCGTCGTCGTCGCAGCAGCAGCTGCAGGACTACCGTGAGATCACGGACGTAACGGTGTCCAAGTTCAAGAAGGTGATATCCATGCTCAACCGCACGGGCCACGCAAGGTTCCGCCGAGGCCCCCCCAGCGCCTCGACAGCCACCGCCTCTCCGGCTGCTCATTCGACTCACGTTGCTCCCATGTCGGAATCCGCGCCTCCGCCTCCGCCGCAGAAGCACAGACTGACTGTTTCACCGATCCCGCTGCAGGCCAAAGCGCCTCCTCCTCATTCTGTTCCCCAGCCGCAGACGTTGACGTTGGACTTCAGCAAGCCGATCGCCGTCGCACGGCCGGCCGTCGTCGCTGTTAGCGAGGTTTCCACGAGCCAGTACACAAAGGACGGCTTCAGCATATCCGCGCCGATGTCCTCGGCGACTTCGTCATTCATTTCGTCCATCACCGGAGACGGCAGCGTCTCTAACGGGAAGCTGGGGACGTCCGTCCTCCGCCTGGCACCCGTCGCAGGTCCGACCGTTTCCGCCGGCAAGCCGCCGCTGTCGTCGCTCAAGAAGGTCTGCACCGATCACGCCCACTCGGAGCATCTCGCGGGGAAGTACGGCGTCGACGGCGGCCGGTGCCACTGCACCAAGAGGAGGAAGTCGCGGGTGAAGAAGACGATCCGAGTCCCGGCTATCAGTTCGAAGATCGCCGACATCCCGCCGGACGAGTACTCCTGGCGCAAGTACGGACAGAAGCCCATCAAGGGCTCCCCTTACCCGAGGTAACCATCTGCACCCTTGTTACGCCCCATCCGATCTCAACCCAACGGCCGGCATCCAATCTTAAATCGTCTGTCAAACTTCCTCAGGGGTTACTACAAGTGCAGCAGCCTGCGAGGTTGCCCGGCGAGGAAGCACGTCGAGCGGGCTCCGGACGACCCGAAGATGCTGATCGTGACTTACGAGGGGGAGCACCGCCACGACGCCGTAGCCGTACCGCCGGCGGCGGAGACGAAGGACGTCGCCATGTTCGACTCGTCTCGCCGGATCTAAAAAATGTTTATTTATTTTATTTAGTGAAATTTTAGTTTCTTTCGTTCCTCTGCATCGGAGAGGAAAATCCGTGTAAAAATATTTCTTCCAAGGAAAATGAAACAAAAGGTGGTGGAACCGAAAGCATTTGTCGCGTAGCTAACTATGAGCTGGATTTGATAGCCGGCTTGGAATCCGGACCTGGGCAGGAGTCAAAGTTGTTGGGACCCCCCACTTTTAACTGTTTCCGCTGTGTTGAGGAAGCAGTCAAAACAGAGGGAGGGGGAGGAGAGAGAGAGAGAGAGAGGGGTTCTTGGGCCTAAACAGTGTTCTGAGAGAGAGAGAGGGGTACTGGGGCCTAAACAGTGTTCTAGTTGACTGGTGTCAGCTTTGGTCGTCGGATCTGGTGGGTGTCTGATAATTTCCTTTTAATATCTCTGTTTTTTTGCTAGGGTTTGCTCGGCGATAATAGTAGGTTACTCATGTTTTATATTAATTCTTTTAAAAAATATTCACGTTGGATTATTTTGGGATTATGCCTCGAATTAGACGCATATGTCACGGAGAGATGGAGAGTATATATAGGAGTATGTCCTTCTTGACGCATTTTGAGAAAATCATACGGACCGAGATTTAGAGCGAATAATAAAAATGTTAGTGATTTTATGTAGTCTCTTAAGGGGAAGGGTGCAGGGACTTTGAATAGTCTCCTAACGTAGAAGAGTGCATGAAGCATATTTGAATTAGTCCCACGAGAATTCATTCATTAGATGTAACGCGTTTTGAAAAAATCGTACGGATCGAGATCTAAAGCGGTCAATATCATATTGTAGTGAGGAATGTGGCATACTTGACAAGGTTGAGAAGGTGCTGGAAGTTAAATTTGTTTTTTCTTTTTATATCTTATATATATATATATATATATATAAACTATAACATCCATATATATATATATTATATATCTCGATTGTTCACTAGGTTGAATTTACTTTATTTCGGGAAATCAAATGTGTCGTTAGAGCACCGATGAAACATGATTGGATTTGGGGCGCATCAATTGGTTAGAATTTGATTAGTGTGGATTGGTTTTGGGCTGGATCTGAGCTAAGAACTGTGGCTTGGATTGGTTGGTGTTCTGCTGTTATTGGGTTAAGATCGATGTCTGATCTCATTCGAGTGGTCTGGAATCCTGAATCTGGATATATTATACACGACAAATTGCATCAATTTAGTGAGTGGTTCGCAGGCAGACTTGACTCTCTGCATTTAACACCTCCCTCCCTCCTTCGTTGGCCACATATTCTGATTAGAAAATAATGATAGGAAAAGTTTGCAAGAATCAAATTGTCACTTTAGAATGCTTCTGTTTTAATAAAAGTAAGTGTTAAATTTAATGTGTTAATCAATTTTTCTAAAAGATTAAGTCGTTAAGAAAAATAACATCTATGATTTTATATTTTTAACATTACCTCTTACGTGTAAGTTGTTGATAATTTTTTGATCTAGTCTAAGTCCAACAGGTGAATAATTAAGGGAAAAATTATTTTTTAATAAGAGCTTAATAAGATTCGAACTCTTGACATATGATTTTGATATCATATTAAATTTGATGTGCTGATCAATTTTTCTAAAATCTTAAGCCATTAGGAAGATTATGATTTTATATTCTTAACAATATGTTTCCTATCTAAATGATTTCCTATTTTGTGGTATAATCATTTTCTCATTCGTTGATCCATGTTCATAAGATTTGATATGATTTTACGCTAACTATCGGGGTCTCATTAGAGGGAGAGGGAGGCAAAGACGGACACTTGACGAACTAATAGAGCAAGATCTATTGGTGAATAATATATCGAAAGATTTGATTATTAATATAGCAGAATGACGTCGTATGATCCATGTAGCCGACATCACCTAGTGGGATAAGGCTTTGTTGTTGTTGTTGTTGTAACCATTTTGTCATTCTCTCTTGAAAAGAAATAGAGTCTTTTTCTTATTAAAAAAATGGATAACGTCGATTTTGAAACGAGTAATCATCTTTTTCTCCCTATTTTTTTATATTCTAAAATTTACTTTACTTCTCGTTCGAAGTTAAAGTCTCTCTTTTTTATGATACTTTCCATCGAAACAAAATGGAGATGAAAGTATATAAAATTTGTTGGCCTTCACATCTCGAACTAACTCTTGTTAGGAATTTTCCTTATTCAGTGGACTGATTGGTTGTCTCGATCGCTGATGGAAGCTGAATCAAGTGCCGGGGAGTTGAGACGTGGGATGGTGGTGGAAGTTGCATCGTGATGTTTGAATCGTGTGATCGATCATTTATAATTAATGAAAATTTTTCTCTATTTGCGTAAGGCTTTAAATTCAATTTCTTATATATTAAACAATTTCGTCGAAGGTGTCCCTCGTTATAAGATTCAAAACATTATTAATAAAATTATACGGAAAGAAAAAAAAACTCGAATAATGGATTACAACTAAGAAAAATGCAATGGGAATATTGCCTTTGGCCCTTGTTCTGTTCCCACATTTCCACGTGCCTACCATGTTGTGAAATTTGACTTGAACTCGGACAAACAAATGATATAACAAAGGACGAGACAACAAATTATATTGTTCTACATCTTTGTCCAAACTTGACCGCTCTTTTTTTTTAATTTCTCTCTCTAAATTCTAATATCAGTCTATCTGATAAAATAAATGGAGAAATATTAGTTCGCTTCCAATGTCCTTTTCTTCCATCATGAACTTGTATATTAATTCTAGAAGGTGGGAGGGTAGACAGCAAGTATTATTAGAAACAATTATATATAAAAAAGTGAGACGATGGGGGATAAGTTTCATCGTCGAGAGGGAAATGTTTTTTACCGGTTGGTTTCATTATCACAAAGCTGCCCCAAAATTGACTTGGTTCCAAGATGTAGAATCTATGTTGAATCACCACATTGTCGGCCTCTTTTAGATATAAGTCTATCTGATTCTAAAAGGGTGAAATTTGTCGGTTCGGACCTCCACTTAGAGGGAGGGGCCGGGGGGGAGGGGGGGGGGGGGGGGACAAGGCAAAATAGCAATAGCGTTCCGTTGGATAGATCCAAGATGTACTCTTACAAGTAAAGGGAGTTCGAATATATATTGAAGCCTATTACTCACTACATCAAACAATTTTCAGCTTGGTAGCGCGTTTGTTTTGGGTACAAAATGTCATGGGTTCAAATCATGTCATCCCTACCTATTACTTCTTCTATGGGTAGTAACAAGGGAACTAAAAGAAACTTATTCATGATTTGATCTACTATTTTATATTATTATCAATGGGCAACGAAATTAACTGCTTAATGGATCTAATAAATATGCACCACCCCGTGGAAACGATCATAATTCATAAATGATTTGCATCTCTGACTTTGTGCTACACCATGCATATAATGCGACGCACCAATAGTAAATGACTAATAATTAATTAGTATTAGTAATAATAAATTTCAATGGATGATATTTATAATAAGGTGTTGGAGTAAAATTTTAAAACCCTATATAATCATATTTTGATAATATATGATTAGAATTATACGTCCAAAAGGTTTAAATAAAAATGAATTTGTTTCAAGCATTAAATTTTCGATTAATAATTATCTATGTTTTCATGAGATCGAAAATAATTATCTATGCTCCCATGAGATTTATATTAAGAGGTGAATATCAAAATTGTAAAGAATTCTCTCAACTTTTCATAAAATAAAAAATAATCGCATTCGGATACTTATACGAAAAGTTATGAATAAAAGAATAAAGATCTAATTATGTATTATTTAAAATGGACAAATTTTTGTACTAAACTTTAAATCAATATTTGACTATAGTCTCATAAATATTAAAATTGTAGAGAATTTTGGAATAACTGTGTAAAAAGTTATATTCAAAATAGTGCAGGACGGTCGATTTAGCACCCGAAAATAAAAATGGAAATAAAAAATAGTGTAAGTGAAAATAAAGTACTGCAAACAAAATTAAAAGAATTTTATAGAAATAATTATATATTCTGATTATTTAATAAGTCTTTGTGTCATTTTTCCATTTTTTTAGAACTCATTTATCTTATATTTTTCAAAACTAATTTATATGTATATTACAATATTACATTAAATTAATATGTGTTCCCTTTATATTATACAATATTGTTATATTTAAGAATTTGGGTGGGATTAAATGAGACAAAACGTAAGAAATAAAATACATAAAAGTGGTGTTATATTAAATCATTGTAATATTGAATATACATTTAATTTCAAAATATATAAATTAAATTGTGTCAAAAAAAACAAGAGACACAAAGACTTGGTAAATTATTAGAATATGCAATTGTTTAAAAATGGCTATGTAATTTATTAGTAGATTTATTTCATATTTTTTCCCAATGTTTTATATATTTAATACAATTGTAATTTTCATATTAATTAAATTTATATGTATTTCTCATATTTCATATTATCTTTTTATAAAAAATCATTTCTGGAAGAGAGAGAGTAGGGAAAAGAAAAAATAGCAAATGATTAATTAATTAAAAAAGATGGAAGGAAAGCGGGAATTGAAATGGAAGAGACACGTATGGAGAAGGTGAGAGAAGATTAATTAAAATAAAATAAGGATAAAATATGAAGTTTGGAGTGACATTAAGTGTTAGACAATAGTGATTTACTTGCATTTATTAAATAATATGTAAATCATAAGGACTAAACAATTTGTTAAATTTGATCTGCTAATTAATATCATGCGTCTCCTCCTTCTATTTACATTTATCTTTTTTTCCTTTCTTTTCCATATCTTCGTAACTTCCTCTCACATTCTTTCCATTATCTTCTTTTAACCTCCCCCTCCATAATCTCATCTCATTAACTACTCTAACCTCTCATAACCATTCCATCCAATTAATCTAGACTAAGCGTCAAGTACTATTCAATCGTGTAGTCCATCTTTAACATTGACATGCCCATCATTTTCTTAAACACTGTCTGCAATCTCGGGCCCTTGGATGCGTGCTCGACGTCTCTGGAGTACCTACTGAAAATTTGAATATGGAGGTTCACGTTATATCTCTCAATGGTCTAATCTTCTTTCTCAACTCATCAATTAAGTCAAGTATATTGTATAGTAGTACTAAATATATTATTATCAAAACTTGGCATGAAAATGCAATCTGCAAAAAAAAAAAAAATTTAAAATCTTTGGTGCTGAGAAAACTTTGACGCATCTCATATCAAGTTAAAGAATTTGAACCAATTTTTTCTTGTTAGTTGATGAATTTAATTCTAACTCTTCATTCATCTCCTAAAATAAAATTATCTTCTTTTGTCTCAGAACGAAAATTCAAAATAACTAAAGTTGAAGAATTTGAACCAATTTTTTCTTGTTAGTTGATGAATTTAATTCTAACTTTTCATTCATCTCCTGAATAAAATTATCTTCTTTTGTCTCAAAATAAAAATTCAAAATAACTAACTATTCAGTATTTAGATAAATTCTGATATCTTAAGTAGTGTTATATGTGAAATGAGTTATGAGACAATAGTGACAATATGTGAATGTGATGTCTTATAACTTTTATTTAAACTTTGATGAATATATATATATATATATGGGTTTAATGAGCGTGTGAAGCGGCTTTAGTAAAAAAAGATATCGAAAAAATGAAGAAAAATATGTCTAAGGCCGCTCCACACACGCTTCACACGGAAAGCACTTTACACGCTCATTTTTTCATATATATATATATATATATATTGTATGTGTTAACAAATATCACAAGATAAGTAAGGGAGAAAGTTTTATCGATTTTATTTACAGGATTACTAAACATAATTAAGAAATGTAATACTTGAGATTAGAACTTAGTCACGTAGTTGGGTGTAAAAATTAAACCCTTAAGATGATGTTGTCTATTTTAAAAAAGAGATATGGCTTGCTTTATTTTTTTAAAAAAATATACCAATCCAATAAAAAGTTATTAAATAAAATAATAATCAAATGTCTTCCGTAAAATTTTAATCTAATAATTAAAAATATGAGATACGTAGTGTCCTTTTTTAAGGGATACTTCTATTTTATTTTTTTATAAATTGTCCATTTTTCTTAAAATTTTAGCAAGATGACTTTATGTGGGGTGTGGGCCAAAGGTGTTTAACGGATCGGACGGACTCCTAATAGATTTGATCAATTGCACGTTGATCGGATATCGAACGGACTCGACCGATCCATTATCTTATTGGGCGGACATAAGACTGTCCAATAAATGTCTAACATTGTTCGCACTGTTAAGACCTATCGGATCTTAACAATCGGATAGACAATTAGACGGATCGGACTAGTTCATTAATATTTTTTTATTTTTTATAATATTTTGAAAATTATTTATCCTATAATATGTAGTAAAAGGACACCATAATATGTTATTGAAGGTATAATTCGTTTTAGCATTCAAAGTTCAAAAGTCATTTTTTTTATTGAAGTGCACCTTGACTCCTTAACTACATGACACATGGAGGAATAGTGAGTTTTCTAGATTTGCATGCAATAATATGGAGTGGACTACTCCCATGATTAACGGACAGGCTAATTGTCGACTTATAAATTATCGGACAGATATTGGACGAATATCATATCATCAGTATCGGACAAATAGATAAATAATCTTGTCCAGCCTAATATAGACCCAAGTCCATTAAGAATCGGACAGTCGGACGAACTAGATTTTTTTGGGTGATCTTTTAGGAGTCCTAGATTTTATATATATTTTTATATATAAGAACATATTAATAATATCTAAGAGATGTTTTGTTTCATAGATTAATGTCATTCATTACTAGTTATGACTTATTTTAATGTTCTATATATATAATGATATAATACCACGTTTATTGAGTAATTATATATATCATAAGTATTTTAAATATAATACTAATATATATTTAAAAAATAACTAATTAAGTAGGTCTTCAAATAGTTTCTCGGGTGATTTTTTTAAACTTAAAAATTTCTCAGGTTTGTTTTTAATCTAAAAGAAACTAAAAATTTTATATCGAGTGGGGTCGATTTTTTAGGTTTTCGATTTTTAAGTTTTTTACTTACACCCCTATATATAAGTTAATATTTTAGATAAATTGGAAGTATATATAATATTGCCTAAACAAATTATTTTACATTATATTTTGCTTAAAATATCTTGTTTAGAAAGGAATGTTTTACACGTATAAATCTACTCTACGCCGTAACAAATTATATATATATACATATATATATATATATAATTATAAACTACTCAAACAAATTATAAAATACATGCAAGGCAAGCAAAGTAGCAAACAGTAGCAACGTTAATGGCCAATAACTAAATAACTAATTGATAGTAGTTATCAATTAATTGACCAAATATGCCATCATATGAAATATTTTAGACTTCATATCTAAGAAAATAAATTAGCCATGCCTGTTAGTTAACAATATCATCACCCTAAAACAAAAATATTGCAACTGTGGCACCCAATTGCGTGGAGGAATAAAATATATATGACGTCGAAATCGACCGGACATGTTTTTGTTTCCTTGGCTTCCACATGTTTTCTTGTCAGTGGTTGGCCAAAACAATGCACATAATGCTTCGACGTTCATTATTTCATTAATTAATGATTAAATAATATTTTTGAATGATTGTAATTAGATATATTAATTAGTGAACTAATATTTGAGATATGCTACATCCTTACAAAGGGAAAAATACTTTGAGATACCACCATTGTTTTTTGAGATTTGTTAGACTCGTGAATAATAAAACACAAAAAGTTAACGTGACATTCAAATTATCGAAAAAAGATGTGAGATGTTAATATCTTTGAAATGATGTGTTCATATTTTTGAAAAGGGTCATTGAACATTAATTTGAAATTTAACAGACAGAATAAAAATTAGCAACATCACGAATAAAGGAGCACTGAGGAACTACAAATGTAATGAACAATGTTCACATACGCATATTTTACGAATTCGATGACGAATGACAGTGAAATCGAAAAGTTTAGCACCATCAAACAAAAAAGTAGTGCAGTAAAATAGTTATTGTAAAATTAGCTTAGTTTGGAATACATTGAATTGAGTTTTTTTCTTTTTATTTTACTTGGGTCGATTACTATTGATAATGTCTTATTGTAATTTTATATGCCCCTCTTCTTAGTTAGGCTCTTCAATAAATTTTTTCTTTGAATAAATTTAGTTAGAATCTCATTGTCTGGTCAGTGAGTCTGTGGGAGGTTAAGGGGATACCCTAGCAAGGAATGTATGGCCCCACTGGGTGAAAATTTTTTAGAAGTATTTTGTATGTGATTTAAAATTAATTTATTTTATTATCACGAGATATGTATCTTATTTTGAAGGATTAATTCAGAGTTTCAATCGATCTCTGAAAAAAGAGTGCTTATATAAACTTCCTAAGAATCTAAATAAAAGAATCTAAATAAAAAGTAATCTGATCATGTAATTCTCTTTTATTTCTTTCATTTAATAAAATTTTATGTCATCTTAAATTTTTCGAATTTTTCTACGGTGCATAATTTTTCTCGTGCATAAATTTAACAATTACTATAACAAGATCATTAAAAACTCATTGCTTTTATTAACATACTTGGTTTTATGCGATATATATATATATATATATATATATATATATATATATATTGTATTACACAACGTTTCGAATTCAATTGTTCGGAATAACTTGTATTATTTATTAATAATGCATTTAAATATTGAGGTGACAATATACAAAAAAAAAAAAAGAGACGTCACTCTTTCCGTTTAGGTCGAAAGAAAGCGGACATGCTTCCTGTTCCGGATGATTCCTAAATCAATAGTTTGCAAATTTGAATTAGAAATGGACACAAAAAAGAATGCATCTTAGTTTGCAAATATCATTTTTGCTTCAATGCGTATATACCAACAGCAAGGACCTCGAAATTAATTAGAAAAAAAAGAATATACAGCTGTCAATGGATAAATATGATGGAGGATGATGTCTTTTTCATTATGTCAAATAAAAATAACATCTCAAATTGATGCGGATGGTTATTAGGTGTTCAAATGACCAATTCAAAAACTTAACCAGCACTTCATCGTCATGCATCCACATACGAAAATGAAAGAAAAATATGTATAAAATCGTTCCACACGACTTATTAAACCCATATATATATATATATATATATTAGTGTATTTACATAATATTTTTTTACAAATTATATGTGAGGATGATAAGTGCACGTCAATTATTGATCAATTAATTAATGAGTTAATTAGTTGATCTAACAATTAAGATATACTTGACATATATTGAAAATAAAAAAATGCTTTGAAAGATACATTAATTCCATATTTGTATCGTACATTCTGTGGAATAAAGACATGCTTTTTCACTTGCGAATTCGATTTTTCAATAATGTGCTCAGTATTTTACTTTTGTTGAACAAAAACCAAGTAATAATTTACCAGCTGATTTGTATAACTATCCTTGAAGCTAAAGCTACATTACGTGACTTAGTTACCAAGCAAATTAAATTAAGAATCGAAATGGGAAAAATAGTTTTTTTAAATTGAAATCATAAATAGTTATTAGGAGACGAGCTAAGTACTCACAAAGACATAATTAATTAAAATCACAAAGACATTGTGGTGCCAATGGCAAAAGACTCATACCATATAATTCTCAATTTCCAAATCCCATGCTAGCAAGACAAATAAACCCCGAGATTAAAAAAATAAATTGAAAAAAAATTATTACATCATTATTGTCTTTTTAGACACAAAATTATTCAGCATAGTTTCTTCAAAATAACTTTTTTTTTTCGTTTTCTTGAGGCCCTATATGTTTATTGATTTCACAATAATATCATGTTTAATATCACCCATGCCATGCATATACAATTTTGTGAATATATAAACACAGCTTTCAACAAATTTTTGATAGCAAACTAATTTAAAGAATTGAGTATGCTGCTGACTGTATACTGTATTGTTAGCGTAGTGTACACTGTGCATGGATCTGCTGATGTTTGTATTGTACGTCTGACATTTTTCTGCCCATGTATTTGATTACTCGGTCAAATTAGTATTTTTTTTACATTTTTCTAAGTCGGTCAACAAAATTAATAATTAAGAAAAAGACAACTCGTCTAAACTCTCTCTCTCTCTCACCAACTCACTCCTGATCACTTGGTGCAATGCATCCCAAAAATTGCATCTGCTCCTCTCCCTGTCCTCCACTTCCCACAAAATTCACTCCAAACTTCTTTCACCAAATCTCCACCTTTTAGTATATACTCTCTCTCTCTCTCTCTCTCATTCTCTCTCCATATCTCCATCTAGCGGCTCTCTCTCCCCCCTCTTCCCCAGATAATAGAACGTTTTCTCTGTTTCCTCTCTCTCTCTCTCTCTCATTCCCTACTCATTAACGCACACAAAACACAGGTACGCTCATAAACCCCCCCCACCGCTTCTCAATTCTCGTATGTTCATGTCGCTCGTCAACGTTACCAGTTAACACGCCGCGTTCCTTTGTTAAACGTTCCCACCACAATTCCGAGCCAATTATTTTGTTCCGCTTCTCAAAACAACGACCAACGCCGATGCGATCAACTCCATCCTTGTGAATTGTCAACCCAACCGCCGCCTCTTCCATCCCCCTTCTGCTCTTCCTTTGGTTTTTTCCCCTCAAAGGCGGTGCTTTGTTTGGCGGCCGGCGACCACCACCACAACAGGCGGCGGCGACGGCTGCGTCGACGGGGATGGAACCCCGGTCCGTCGACAGCCTGATGGCGGCGCAGAGGTCGCTGCGCGCGAGCCTCGAGAAGTCCCGCGCCCTGGGGGCCGCACTATCCCGTGCCGGACCCCGGCTCGACGAGATCCACCTGCGGCTCCCGGCCCTGGAGGTGGCCGTCCGCCCGATCCGCGCCGACCGGGAGGCCCTCGCGGAGGTGGGCGGCCATATCGACCGCGCGGTCGGCCCCGCGGCTGCCGTCCTCAAGGTATTCGACGCGGTCCACGGCCTCGAGCGCCCGCTCCTCTCGGACCCCAGCGCTGACCTGTCCGGGTACCTCTCCGTCCTCAAGCGCCTCGAGGAGGCGCTCCGGTTCCTCTCCGACAACAGCGGCCTGGCCGTGCAGTGGCTCGACGATATCGTGGACTACCTCGACGACAACGCCCTCGCCGACCCCCGCTTCATCTCCCATCTCAAGGCCTCTCTGTTGTCGATAAAGTCCATCCCTTCCCCGCTCGACGGAGGCCTCCTCGCCGTCGCCCTCGACAAACTCGACGCCGAGTTCCGCCGCCTACTTTCCGACCACACCATTCCCCTTCCCATGTCCTCTGCGTCCGCGGGCCCAACCGCCGCCATCGCTCCTTCTCCGCTCCCGGTTTCTGTCATCCGCAAGCTCGTCGCGATCCTCGAGCGCATGACCGCTAACGGTCGGCTCGACTGCTGCATTGCTAGCTATATTGACGTTCGGGGTTCGAATGTTCGCGCCAGCCTCCGGGCGCTTGGTCTGGAATACCTTGAGATCACATCGGCCGATTTCGAGAACGTGCAAAGCATCGAGGGACACATCGAGAATTGGGGACGACACCTTGAGTTTGCCGTCAAGCACTTGTTTGCGGCTGAGTACATGCTCTGCAACGAGGTGTTTGAGCGCGCCTCAAAGGAGCTAGCGGCGTCTTGCTTTGCACAGATCGCATCTCAAGCTGGCATCCTTTCATTCCTACAATTCGGAAAGACCGTGACAGAGGCAAAGAAAGATCCCATCAAACTCCTCAAGCTGCTGGACCTTTTTGCATCACTAAGCAAATTAAGATTGGATTTTAATCGACTTTTTGGTGGAAAGGCATATGTCGAGATCCAGAACCAAACCAGAGATCTTATAAAGAAATTGGTAGATGGTGCCTGCGAGATCTTCTGGGAGCTCTTGTCTCAGGTAGAGCTGCAGAAGCAGATGCCGCTGCCGTCGCCTGATGGAGCGGTTCCAAAGTTGGTGAGCTTCATTACTGAGTACTGCAATAAGCTTCTCAGCGAGCGGTACTGGCCAGTTCTTATTGATGTTTTGACCATACACCGGAGCTGGAAGCATGAAAAGTTTCAAGAGAAGCTACTGACTGATGCAATTGTGAATATTGTTAAAGCCGTGGAGGCCAATTTTGAAACTTGGTCTAAGGGCTACGAAGACATGACACTATCCTACCTGTTCATGATGAACACACACTGGCATTTCTTTCAGCATTTGAGGGGAACGAAGCTTGGAGAGATGCTGGGGGATTCTTGGTTGAGAGAGCACGAGCAGTATAAGGAGTACTATGCCACATTGTTTTTGAGGGAGAGCTGGGGAAAGCTCCCTTCATTGCTGAATCGCGAAGGTTTGCTCTTGTTCTCAGGGGGAAGAGCCACAGTTAGGGATTTGGTGAAGAAGCTATTGAAGAAATTCAACGAGACTTTTGATGATATGTACCAGAAACAGTCGAATTGGGTCATATCTGAGAAGGAACTACGAGAGAAGATGTGTCATTCAGTAATCCAGACTGTTGTTCCAGTCTACAGGAGCTTTATGCAGCATTATGGACCTCTGGTCGCGCAAGATGCAAGCTCAAGCAAGTATGCCAAGTACACGTCGGAGATGATGGAAAAGATGCTTGGATCACTTTTCCAGCATAGGCCGAAGAGGTCTTTGAGCTTGAATGTTAATTACTCCAATGGTAAAGTTAACAGCATGGTGAGTAGCTTGTATAGGTCCACGTCCACCTTGACAGGATAGCAACTTGGTCTTCATTCTGTTTAAGGGCTAATTAGAAACTAAATTCCATAAATTTGAATGCCATCAATGGACGGAAATAGAGCATATTGAAAGAAAATTGATCCCAGGGGGAATTCTTTTGGGACATGACCAGGATTGGTGGTTAACCTTGGAATTGTCTCTGGTTGATCAGCGTGAGCTGCCCAAACTTGAAGCACAACAAATTGAAGATCACATTTTTACATCATCGAATTGTAGAAACAACTAAATTCATGCTTCTATGGAGCAGCTTATTGGATGATGGCTGAGATCTTCTTTCCTCAGCAGGCCTCAGATGAAAGTTTCGATCTCTGCATTATAGTGATTATAATTATCATTTATACATCTCTGTGGACCCACATTGAAAATTTTACCTTTACTCGTCCATTCACTCATAGGACTGAGAATACCTTTGTTCATTCATCCTTTACTGTAAGATTCTTGTAGTCTAAATATGAAA
This sequence comes from Pontederia crassipes, assembly GCA_030549335.1. Lineage (NCBI taxonomy): Eukaryota > Viridiplantae > Streptophyta > Magnoliopsida > Commelinales > Pontederiaceae > Pontederia > Pontederia crassipes. The sequence goes on along the minus strand of CM060185.1, from coordinate 2,404,031 downwards.
CATTTCCATCTTTTTTGTCTTTCAGACATGCATCCTAATTAGTTTCTGAATCACTAGAACTTGACCCAGATGCATGCCTCAGGGACAAAGAAGTTGTACCTTGCCAACCAATATGAATAATCTTGTATATCAATGATACTTTTATTATGATCAATTTGTTCCTTTGTCATTGACATTGAAGCTAGTTTTGCTGTGTGTTGCTCCACCTCAAATAGGTTTGGCATACATTTTACTTGAATTGCTTGTTTAGCTACTTTGTTTTCTTGCAGTGATAATTAATTTCTCATTTCTTTGCATTCTTGAAATTTCCGGCTATGCAGTTCTTACGTAGCGAGACAAGGATATGACTATTTCCTGTTGTATATTGTTAAGTTAGACAAGTTCAGTTTACTTTGATATTGTCATATGCAAATTCTTCTGCTCATCAGCCCTTTTATCTTGGATCTCAGTATCATTAATGTGTTCGTATTGTATGAAGTGCATGAATTTGCAGTGCTAATGTTTTACTGTGGGCCATCATTTTATAGGAGCACAAAATAAATTGCTTTGCCCATTGCATGTCAGAGTGGTAATGTTTCCTTGACAACTTGATCCATTTCCTTGGCACAATGTTCACTTTAGCATGTCACTATCTTGCAATATAGCTAGACACACTTGTAATGCCTTATGGTGGCAACATCTCCACTTTCGGTCAATAACTTCCATGATACTAACAAGTCAAGTTAGACAAAACTATTTCCAGGTGTATGCATACTTGTGGTCTGTCATTTAGCTCTGACATCTTTTACACGGGTTTAATTTGGTGTAGTGCTTTTCTAGGTGGAAAATGCTTAGAATTTAGGAGGCTAAACTAAACTTTAGAAGTCATATGTTCAGGATGTCTGAAAATTTGTCAGAAAATGGAAGTTGCACATTAGGATATCTTGATTTTATTTGTTCTTTTTGTGAGGTGTTACAAAGAACACTAAATCCGATATAGAATACAATATAAAGTCGATGTTAAAGTTTTTGATTCTTTGGACTAGGATTAAGGTTTTTTATTTGGTAATTTAGCTGCATTTAGTTCTTGTGTCATAATTATGATTGATACTGTATCTGGAGGTATGCCATGTTTTTTTTTTTGATTTAGTGGAGCTTGACCTCCTTGTCAAGAAAGAAACATCTGTGAAAAACAGTGGTTCATTTGATGTGTTGAGCGTTCATTTCACTACAACAGAGATTTTGATGTTTTCTTAATTGACATGAAAGTTCAGAAAATTATGCTGGTCTTTTTTATTATATTGCAATGGTTTCATAAGATTTATGTGGTATTAATTTATAGCCGGTCCCAAGTCCGGATAAAGGAGGAGGGTTGTGTTAGGCCCCGACAGTCAGCGTAAAACCCTGTCGAATCTCATGAACATGGATCAGGCGTCGAATGATCCATAGCCGACCCCACCTAGTGGGATAAGGTTTTTTTTTTGTTGTTGTTGTTGTTGTAAAGTTGTAACGCCGGATTAAAAATTATGTGGTTTAAAAATTGAACCCTAGGCGGCGCTATTTTTGCCTCTTTCTTCATAGCCTAATTAATATCACAGTGAAAACATAATACAATAGACATATTTAACATAATAAAATAACGAAAGACTTATTAAGTAAATAAATTTTTAGATAACATACTAGTCCATGATTTCTAATGTAAGGACTCAATATAGGATTTATAATACATAAATGGGTTCATATAAAATTTCATGATTAAAAGGATCATAAATCATACATACTTAGACTCTCTAAAAAGTTCATCATCATAATATGAAATACTATAAGTTAACTTGGATAGTAGTCCGATTGCATGTGTAATATTCTTGTCATGAGCCTTCGTGTTAAGTTTTGTGAGCTCCGACGTGCCTTGCCATTGCTCGCCGAAGGAAGAAACAAAGGGTGGGAAGAAGGAAGAAGAGAATATTTTCTATTCAACAACCAAATGCTATTACAATGGTTAGCTATTTATATTAAAATAAATTGCTACATAAAAAATGATACTGATATAACAAGATGTGTAACATCAGTGACGGAGCCAGGAATAATTGTCACTGAGTTCACCGATTAATAGTTGATAGAAATGCTTTGAAATTTTTTATACTCACATAAATTTTGTTCTAAGATTTTGAATTAATTTTCTTTAGAAAAAATTTCATATCATCCATGTATATAGACTTTTATATAAAAAAGAATATTAAATGATAAAAATAGCAAGCTAAAAAGCTAATAACTTTGTTTAGATGTATATATACTCAATAATTCATATTATCAGAATAAGAATAATAGTGTTTAATATAAAATTGAATGATTATTTTAACAAATTGATCTATTAAAATTTTCATGTTAAATAACTTTCAATAATGACATAATTATCCTATGAAAAATATGTTACAAACAATGACATACAACTTCAGTAAATCACACATACACACATACACACACATATATATATATATATAGGAATCATATATAAAATAATAAAACATTTTACATGGAAGACACAAAGTTAATATTAATGGCATATACATTTTATAAGCAAATGAATTATTTTAACATATTTGTAATATATTCAAATTTAACAAAATATATTTAAGGTACATAAAACTTAATAAAAGATGGAAAATGATATTAAGCATCAAGTATTTATTTTAAAAAATTGGTATATAAATGAGATTATTATTAGAAAAGAATGATGCTTTAATAAAGACTAATGATATATACCTCCATAATTATTTGAAAAATGATCAATGTAGATTAAGAACAATAACTTTTTAAAAAATATGAATTTTTATTATAAAACTATGTGCTTGGTACCACACTACGGATGAGTTATGGTCAAATATGAAAAATAATGAATTATATGTGAAAACCTGATAAATTAATGATAATAAATAATATGTAAGAATTTTGTAAAGATAATAAATGAAAAAAATACCAATAACAAATATTGAATATAATCATGAATCATTTGGAGTATTGATTAAATATCACTAAGATTTCATTAAAAATTAATAAAGAGTTTGCAATAGGGGTAAAGATTTCATTAAAAATTAATAAAAAGTTGCACTAAGAGGGGAAGGGAGGAGAGGCGGGTTTTCGAACTTGGGGCGGGTGCACATACCAACAATGTTGCCACCAACAAAATAGTTGCATTAAAATCGAACAACAGTACATACACAAGGTTGAAAATGTCAGTGCTTGCACGTCCAAGCTTGGGCAGACACATGGCTCCGCCCTCGTGTAACATAGCTACAATGAAAAACACAAAACATGACTAATAAGAGAATGATGTCATCTTCATGCTTCAGCCAGTTGTCAATGATGTAGCACCATGGGAAGGTCAACGACATGGATTCCATAACATGGCCGAAGACTCGTTCACACCTATACAGATTCATAAGGTGTAGTGAATTTCTCCCGTTAAAGTATGTTGACGTTCATGCATGTTATGATCCTATAACATACTTTCTATATGTCATGACATATGTACTGCATCATAATAGAAACATATAACATATACATATTATGAGCTACATATGCACATTATATAGCATGTGAACAATCATCAAGATAAGATAATCATATAACATTATTCAATATTATGCAAAGACATATCATAAACTAATATTGCTTAACATTTATCATCTTTATTCATCATATCATATGACTATGGAATATTCATTAGCATCATCATTTTTTTTATGTTCCAAGTTATATAACATAATCATGTTATATGACTATATCATCTTTTCGTCTTTCATCTTTAATTAGATAACTTCTTATCTTAGTGATTGAGAAGTCCACGTTGACTTATCGATCTTGACTAACTAGGCCAGGATCTTTTGTCCCATTGGAGAACTTACCCTCGCCCTTAGGTGAGATCTTGTTTCACCGAGAAACAAGGCACTTAAGCTAGTAGTGCTATTTTTGTTCCTCGTCATACGAACAACAACAACAAGACACCTTCATCAATCCTCTTTTAATTACATACATCAATATGTATAATCATT